>JAPWDM010000014.1:8287500-9615500 GCA_035578155.1 Brachynemurus nebulosus | reverse complement strand
GTTCCCAAAGTGATTTTGCTGAAAGTAATTTAAGGGAAGGTTTACTTGTGATTTGATAAAAAAAATCTATTTTTTTTTTTTTGCCGAAATTGATAGCAAATTATGTGTAGAATATGTTCCCAAAAGTGATTTTACTGAAAATAATTTAAAAACAAGATTCTTGCACATTAACCGAATCCAGCTTTCTATAAAAAAAATTTAAAAAACGTAGTTCACGCAATAATGAGTATTAAATATAAAATTTTCAAAATACGTTTCTTTATATATATTTTATAATATCTCGGAACTACATTTTCGGAACTGGCAGACACGATAACTCAAAAACTATTCGATGGATCCTTTTTTTAAATTTTTTATTTTAAAGATAATTCAATTCTTCGGCACCTCTACTTAATTCGATACACTTTCAATATTTTTTTTATTTTTAAATTTACTTTAAAGAGCGAAAAATAAGACAAAAATCGTAATCAAAAGTTCAAACATCCGCCATTTTTTTTTCTTTCAGCAATTTATTGATATTATAGGTAGAGGTGCCGGTACTCTTCATATATTTTATAAATCTTTTTTGTTTTTGGATTTCGGTGGTTTATTACCGGCGCTAGAATGTCCACCAACAAGGCATTGGATTTTCGGATCGTCACACTGCACTATCTATAAAATGGACACTTTTTTATATTTTTCCTTGAAAAATTTTTTTTTGTGTAGTTTAATACTTAATAAATATGTGTACAAAATTTGAAATTGATATTTACTTCCGTTCTTGAGAAAAAAATTCTAGAAAAATACATAATTTTTAAGGACTCTCGAGTAAACCTCCCCTTAATGCTTTATACTTGCTTAGAAAAGCCATTTGTAAGGAAATCATCAAGTTTTGAGCTGATTCGATGAAGTGACAGTTTTCGGTGTGATTTGAGAGATAATCCGATTTGATGGAGGTTAGATCAATATTTTTTTAATATTTTTGTCTCATGGACTACTTATCTATAGAATTGGTTTGAATTTTGACATTTTGTATATTAAATACTAAAAAATCACATATCCAAAGAAAAAAAAAATAAGTAAATAACTTTATTTAGGATTAGGCAAAGTCGGAGGCCATTTAACCTCCATCTTTTAAGTACAAATGTTGATTGATTTTTTACATGGAATAACAATAAATTACAATATAATAGAATTTCTTACCGTAAAACATAAACAAAAAAATCATTCATTAATCTTTAGAATTCTCTAATACAGTGTTTTTCAACCTTTTTCATGGCGCGACCCTCCTAGTATGGATAAATATTTCGCGACCCCTAGTATAGAAAAATATTTTGCGACCCCTACCCTCTACTATTTCTAACTTTTATTTTATTTCATGTTATAAATATCGAATCCGTTCATCATTATTGATTATTTTCAGTTAGGTGTCAATTAAGTCGTTAGAAAGGATATTTTTACATCAACATCGAAGTTGACGACTTATAGTAGTTTCTGAACGCGCGCGTGACTTGTATGAGTGAGACATAGCGCAACGTGATAAGCGTTACGTGAAGCATCAGGTGAGCAAAGGATGACACTTTTGAATTCTTTGAATTGTGAATTCGCTTTGAATTGTGTTTAAATTTATTGAATTGATTTGTTGTTTGTTTAATAGTTGCTCACTGTCTTTTATAATTGTCTCATATCCAAAATTCTGTGCTCATTGTAATTATTCAAAAACGGATGAGTTTCTGGGAAGACATGCACAACCGTCAACTTCAAGTTCCAATGAGAGTAATGAAACAAAAGCAAAGTAAAAGCGTCTAGATGACGGCAATAAATTATTTAAAAATCGGATTTACTGTTATTAAAAATAAGCCGCAGTTATTCGTTTTGAAATTTTATCAAGCGAAAGTATAAAACCATCACATTAATTAACTTTTTCTTTATTAAATATTATACATGATGCGCTGCTGATGCTCTCTTGATATTTGATGCACATTAGATGTTTTTGAACGGGCTATTGGCATCATTTAGCCTCTGATTTGGCTATAGATAAGACAGATAATGTAGCATGATAGACTATAGATAATATAGCAGTACAGTCCTTGTATAGGTATATTATCTTTGAATTTCAACTTGGACTTACTTGAAATTGAAAATATTGAAATTATTTGAATAAAAAATATTACATACCTATTTTGAGTGCAAGATGTATTCAAATAGTTTAAACAATTTTAATCAAAGGTAAATACATTCATCTTTTTCAACAATATGTTTTTCGAAATTATTCCTGTTGGTGTTAATACCTACATAATATTGCAAGCAGTTATAATTCTACATTATACACATGACATGCATCTTGGACACGCATCACCAAATTTCTTGATGCATTGTTTTGATGCATCAAATGCAAAAATGAACTTTTGATTTTTCGTTGTGATGCGTCTGATGCGTTTTTGAACTTTTGACTCTGCCTCATGCAAGCAGTGATGCATTTTTGAAGTTAGCCATACTTAACTAGAGTGGTTTTAGTGTTAAAGTAACTGCGACCCCCTTAAAAAGGCTTCGCGACCCACAGGTTAAAAAACACTGCTCTAATACAATCATATCAAATAAAAATTTTTTTTCAATCTGAAAGTAAATATTTTTTAATCAGTTTCTTCCTGTGCTGTTCCATCAAGCAGTACTGAATATGATTTTCCGGACTAGAGACATCTATTAAGTTGGCTGTGACAATAATATTTTCAATTAAAATTAAAGGTGACTAGACAGTTCAATAAAATATCACTTTCCGGACTAAGAATCAAAACAACCTTTCATTTTCCAACGTAAATAGAAAATAAACATCAATATTTTGCTATTGTTTATTGAAATGTTTACTTCTAATAACTTTGTACTATTTTTCATTGTATTAAATTTATTGATCCTAATTCTCTCTTTACACTAGTTTTGTTTACTATTCTTCAAAAACTTTGAAACAACTATTTTTAAATCTTGATTGTCATGTTAAGCCGCACAATGGTTTAAAAAGCTCTTAGAAAAAGTTTATTCTAGAAAAATAAACATGAAAGCCACATTGGCGTCACAAATCTTCACCGAATCAAAGAATTTTTTTTTATTTGTAAAACTTTTTGTACTAGTTCAATAAAATTTTATGGTACAATGTTAATAACCTCGTATTTCCCTTTCAGTTTTAGCATAATTTTAGTTTTACTTTTAAATTTAATTACTTTCGAAAGCAATTATGTCTCGCAATTAGAAGACACTATGTAGAGAAGTATCAAGTGTTATTATTATAACACAAAGTAATTATAAACGTTATATGTACGTACTTATATATTTTAAGTATTATTTTAACGAGATTCTGATAGTTGTTGATGGGATTTTTTAATTTCTCCCCAGCGCCCACACCACATTGTTTGTCAAACTGTTTGTGATAAGAGTTTCCACTTTCGTGTCCGCCCGTCTGAGTTAGAATGTGATGGGTGACCCGGTTATACTATAAAAAATTAAATTTTAGTTCAGCTTAATGAGTCATCTCAGGCAGTAATTTGAGAAGTGGGGGAAAAAAACTTTTCAAAAGATCGTGGAGGCTGTCAAGGAAAAATTTACTGAAGCACAAATTTAATTAGTATATATAATGTTTTTTTTGTAAACACTTTTCGGGAAATCAGTAAGAAAAATCAGAAAAAAATCATAAGTACAGAAAAATCTGTTTTTGCGCGATTTTTTATACGGTTACTTTTTAGATGGTTAATAGTATATTACGTGATTGAGGTTGTAAATTGCATATTACACACGAGCGAAAAAGTTACGCAAGATCCGCGCATCGGCGTGTGCGTAATTGCGCGAGTGTATAGTATGCCTTACAACCGAGTTATGTACTATACTTTATCTACGACTAACATGAAATTATTAATAAACGACCAAAATTTGGTATAAATCTACAAATACCAATACATTAAAATTATGTGGTATTTGAAATTTATTAAAAACAAACGTAAACAATCAGTTGCTAGGTAAAATTTTTGTACAGATTCTAACATAATATGTATCATGTATATCACTGTATAATATATAAGAATTATAAGAATTAATAAAAGTGTAGTAGGCGTTGTATATTTTTAGCATACATGCGTGTAAAGGGCCATTTTTTGTACAGCTGGATATGTGGCTGTATGTAAAACGTAACTTACTTAGATAGTATTTTGTACCATTAAACAAGCAATTTCATGGTAGTCGTAGATAACTGATCATAATTTCATCATCACATTAGGTACATAAGTATATAAATTAATTATTGCACTATTCAGTTTTTTTTTTACAAATGTATGTATTGCAATTTGTGCAATATTATAAAAATGAAATTAAATATTTAAAAATGTTTCCATGTGTAAATTAATTCTTTATCTTGTTTAGGAAAACAATTTCTAATGAAAACGTGAGGTTTTCAGTTGTATTTTCTATGAAATTTTTTTTATATAATTCCGACTCCTGATTCACCGCATAAAATAGTATATTATACACCAAGGGACTAAAGTATGATTTTTAATTCCGAGTGTGAAGTTTATTGCCAGAGGACCTGTAAAGGCCCGCGGGTAACAATTCACACGAGCGATAAAAAATTAAAAAATTCTCTGGCGTGTATACCGTTTTTTACATTCCAAATAATTTAAAATGATAAAAATTACGAAAAAATTTTAGTTAAATGACGTTTAAATTGTATGAAATAATATTATATCAAGTATAGTTTGGATAAATCAATCGAATGGTACAATACAATATAACTGTTTGTCTTTATCTACAAGTTTGAATTTGTTTATTATTTTAAATTACCTAGCAACGCTATTTAATTTAAGTTAAATTTCGCTTACTAATTGGTGATGCTCTATAAATTCTGCATAAATTCTTCTGCTCTATAAGCATTAAATAAATGTTTAAAAGAAATTCTTTAACACTGAATAGATTTTGTAGCTTGGAATTATTTCCGCCATTAACTCGAATAACATTAGATCGTGTAATATGAAATGTCGTTTTCCGACCACTACTCCGACTGTGTAAATCAGACCATTATCGACATTTTTTTAAGGATTCGACAAATGTTTAAAATCAAGTCTTTAACTCTGAATAGATTTCCTGTAGCTTAGAATCATTTCCACCATATTAATTGGAATAACATTAGGTCGTGTAATATGAAATGTCGTTTTCCGACTACTTCGCCGACCATCTAATTCAAATCATTATTGACACTTTTTTGAAGCATTAGGGAAATGTTTAAAATCAATTCTTTAACTCTGAATAGATTTCCTGTAGCTTAGAATCATTTCCACCATTAATTGGAATAACATTAGGTGGTGTAATATGAAATGTCGTTTTCCGGCCACTTGGCTGACCATGTAATTCAAATCATTATTGACACTTTTTTAAGCATTAGACAAATGTTTAAAATCAATTCTTTAACTCTGAATAAATTTCTTATAGCCTGGAATCCTTTCCGCCATTAATTTGGATAATACTAGGTCGTGTAATATGAAATGTCGTTTTCCGACCACTTGATTGAAAATGTAATTCAGATAAATATCGACACTCAGGACCGGATCATTGCATAGACAAAATAATGAGACAAATGGCTAGGGCTCAATCAAGCTGTCTATTTTGAATATTTGAATCAATATTTGAGATTTGTTTTAGCTTTTCACGTTATTTAGTTTTGTTTTATATTTTTTATGTGCTTTATATCTTGTGGGAAGAGAGATGGCCCAGTAAGAAAAAAATGTCTACGGCCCCAAAGTAGGTTAATCCGTCCCTGTGAATGGGATACAACTTTTACTGAGATTTTTTCTCCAACGTTATAATCATAAACTTTTATTATCAAAAGAATACAACCGTTTCCCGGCGTCCCACACATCAAACCAACATATCCTAGATCCTCGTTTATAAATTTTTCTTCTTGCATTAATATAATATTTCCCGACATGACGTTCTGTTTGAAATCAGAGTCAGATAACATCATCATAATACACACATCACAGGAAAAACTAGTCTATAATTATTTCCTTTCATATATGTTATTCACAGCTCTCCCACCACACCAATGAATATACATATAATTAGTATTAAAACTTATTTTTAACTAAACAAAGCATTTTTTCATATTATATATACACTTCTCTTTCTTTATATTCGTTCCTTTTTACATTATTTATCAGTATATATGTTTATACTTATATACACGTATTGTACAGTATATAAGGTATATACATCAGTATAATAAATATATGTTAAAAGAAAAATGTTTAGATATACCGAAGGAGTGTGTAGACATAGAATACAATAATCCCCAGGTGTCATGTATTAAATAAAGAACATTTGTTCTAAATATATATGTTGAGCAATAAGTCGTTCTCACTTTAATATATACCTATATTTAGTGCATACATATGTTGTACTTATTTTCTTACCCATATATAACATGTATGTGTTGGTATATTTAGTGTAGGTTGGTGTACTTTATAGTAGGGTTGTAGTAACGTGAAAGATCGGATCGATTCGATTCGATTCAAATCCAGTGGTGAAAAACGAATCAGTTTCGATTCAACTTAAAAATATTCAAGTATTCGAACAAAAGTTCGTGAAAGAATTAATTGAATCAAACTTATTTCTTTTATTTGGATATACAGTGTTCTGTTTTATAATAGACATCACCCACATCATTATTTTTGTTAATATCAGTGGAGGACAAGTACGGATCCAAAGGGGTGTAATCCAATGTTCTAAAAATCCACGACGAAGAAGCTCTAAAAAGTTTTGAATTCAATATTCAAAATTTCATTATAGTTTACAATAATTTTCATAATCCATCATGTGTGAAATTACGCTACACAGCAAGACATGTCACACACGAGTACATGACAGATGAAAATTAGCTTATTGTAAATTATAATGAAATTTGGAATTCCAGGAATTTTTATTTCAAACTATTTTTGAATCTAATTTACAATAAATAATTACCAGCTCTCAAAGTTGGGCTTTAAAATTTTTAATTTTATTTTTATCCTGGAAATTCTGAAACATTCTGGAAACGGTTGGGCCAGTGTCCATTAAATTTGGTTAAAAACAATACCGCAGTTACCAACTTTCAAAGTGGGCTTTCAAAATTTTTAATTTTATTTTTTTTCTGAAAACCCTGAAATATTCTGGAAACAACAGACACACAAACACACACTTATCACACGTTTGGGAACATTTGTTTTCAGTTTATAATTAGTTGAAAATATTTTGAAACCACTGAAAAAAAAATTGATCCTATCCTAATTTGACTGCTAGGCTCGCCTCTAATGGAGGGCAACTGATAGAGGAAGTAATGGGGAATGCAATCTGAAGTGTCTTCGTCTGCAGTCGTCATTATAAAAAAACTATACGACCCCAAAAACTATGTAACCCCATGCGTCCACGGGCAACTTTTGTCACTCTTACCCGATCTGTATGTTAAAAAGAGATCTAAAAGAATTTAACTCTTTCGCTAACACACGGATTAGATAGAAGTGGTAAAAATGTCACAAAAATTGCGAAAATTAAACCCACAACCTACTAATCCAAGTATCAGTGCCTTAGCACGCTTGACCACTTGATTAAAACTCTTAACCTAATCGAATACATGTTGTGAGCCTAGTCTTACCCAATTCAGTATTGACCATTTAGTTTCAAAAGAATTTAATTTAGATTTTTCTTGTAAAAATACTCGTAATCATTTTACAATATAAAAAATATTGCAAAAATTGGTGAATTTTGTTATGTACTCTGTAATTGTTAAAGAAATTTAATGAAAAAGTCAAAATTTTGAAAAATATACTTTATAAAGTAAAGATATGTGTTTACAAAATTTAAAATGACGTAGTACATCCTGGTATAACCTATTTTTTTTCATAAATGACTCTCGAAAACATGTCAGGGTAGGGTGCTGGGAAGAATACTTTTCTTATAAAATAATTATTAATTACATATTGCAAGTATATGACAGTACTTATATAATTAATTTTGTTCCAACTGCCAAAAAAAAAAAACTAAGTTTCCAGTAGCAGATTTCAAATATTTTGAGTTCTGTATGTCAGCAGGTTTGAATATTTTTACTGATATAAGGATTCGGAGCAAAATGACCTAGTTTAATAATTAACGACAATAAATTTTCAAAGAAATCTTTAAATTAACAAGAAAATTGTTACTAAATATCCATGCTATGGAAATACGTATGAAAATAAGGGAAATTAAGATAAATAATCTCGCATAAATACATTATTCAAATCAAATTTTCAAAATTATTTAATGTTTAAATACATTTCTAAATATATTAAAGAGCCTTTATAAAACTTAATCCCTTCATTTTATACGGGATTATATGAAAATGTGATTCAAATTACGTCATATACACAGCGAAAACTCTATGCGAAGGATAGGGACTACATAATAAATACTCAAAAACTTCATATATTACTATAAAATGTATAGAACGCAATAGGTTTTAGAAAAAACTTTTTTTTATACGGTGGATCGAGACCGCATAAAAAAGTTTCACAGAAATTACATAACTCAAAATCTCACGATTTCCCTAGATATTGCTTTTCTAAACAAGATAAAGAAATAATTTATACATGAGAACATTTTTAACTCGGGAATTCCCAGTGTCTCCTGTAGGCGACAGACATTTTTAATTGTAAACTGTATGAATTTGTTTGTTTGGCTTATAGTATGATGTTACAAAAGAGGAATATAATGTCATTTATTAGCCTTCTAATGGTGGTACCAGAATGTAAATGTATGAATTGTCGAGTTAAATATTTTATTTCATTTTTTTAATGTTGTAAAAATTTTAATGTGCTAAAAACAAATGCCTTATGAACAGTCAGCAGTTAACTTTACCACAAATTAATGTTCAAATTTCGTATTTTCTCATACTTTTTATTTACATTCTGCTCGTTAATGGGCATTTTTTTAACTGCATAAAAAAATCGCACAAAAATAGGTTTCTATGAATATTTGACACCGAATAGTTCAAAGATTTAAATCTTCGACTCAATTCTTAAAATGAGTGACTCATCACACCATAAATTGTATAGTGTGTTTAAGGAGACGGTATTGCAATTTTCACGATATCTATGTATACGTTGTACGTTATTTACTACATCGCACAATAAATGTTGATTTCAAGATGTACTGTATTTTTTTTTACAAGCTAACGTAAGTAAATATAAAGTTGAATATCACGTCTAATTGAGCTTTTAAAATAATTGAATATTGTATGGAAAATGCTTTCTTTTTCTGTAAATTGCAACATATTATTTTCTTAATTCATTCCAAAATGTAATTAATAAAATTTATGAATTCCCAGTGGGTCTGTTTAACCATCCCACTTGTATTTGAAAGGTTAGAGGTTCATAACCAGTCGAAAGAGGTAATTTATGTAACCATATCTTACTCTTGTGAAAATAACTCATTGTTAGAGACAAGAATCTAGTAACTTGGTGGTACCATAAAACATAATTTATACTTTCAAAACTAGTTTTCCCGTATGATTCAGAACATTGGAAATCTTTGGATCTTGTAGCTTTTGTACAAAAGAAAGGGAGATGTGGCTTGTTTTAAATTTTACTGAAGTTTTTCTCGAAGACTGAATAAAGATAATTTCAGTCTCAACTTCCACCAGGCAAAAATAGTTCAAAGTTCCCGTAAAAAGGACTTAATTGACACGCTTTTTACCTTTCCATTCTATTTTCATACTTTTTTTTTACACATTAAATGATATAAAACAAACTAATTTTGGTTCCGACACTTTGTATTTTATTTTTATTATTTTAAAAATCCATTTTCTTTCTATTTAGCCAGAAAATCCTAAAATACGATCAGTTCCTATTTACACCGCTATTAAGGTCAGTAGGAACGAATGGAGATTTAATAGAAAATATACACGAGGCTGTATTTGCAGGGCCGTGGAGAGAAATGGTGGGCGCCAAGAAAAGGGGCACATTTCATAAAAATTTCTCCCCAAAAATAAATGATGAGTAAAAAAAAACTGATTTTACTTTTTCCCGGGCCCCTATTGACCGTTACGGGCCCCCTCTTCCAACCCGGGCCCCAGGGCTGCAACCCCGGCTGCCCCACCCTCTCGTCGGGCCTGTGTATGTGTAAAAACCAAACACAATTTTTAACTAAACATACTAAATATTTTCTTTATAATCTAACCAGTTTTAACATTAACGTAAATTAATTTATTATTATAGTAACTCATGATTAATTCAAATACAACCATCTTGAAACAATAAACTATTAACCACAGTAGTCACAAAAAATTATTGGCTTCTTTTTGACCCCCGCCCCTTTGCGGTTTTCTTATATACTCCGTTTTACATACTCAAATAATAAATTCTGTGTATCGTCGCTGAGTTAAAATTTATTTGATATAAATTATGAATTTTATGATTCCAGATTATTTTTATGTATTTGATGGTATCCGTGAATAGTAAAAATGTAAGATGGAAATCGTTAAAATATGTACAATGACGTTGCAGTTTTAATTTCTTTTTAAATTGTAGACGTCACTAGAGTAATTCCGTCTAGACTTCAACATCTATACATTATCTGACAAAAAGAAACAAATTTAATAAACTAAAAAAAATTCAATAATTATATTCTGCAAATGAAACGAATTTTTAAGATTTCAATTAATTATTTCTGACATTTTTATTTAAAAAAAGATTTATACTGGTCATTAGTGATAATTTTCATTCATTTCAAGAAAATTCTAATTGGTTTTCCCAATTTCGTTTCTTTTTTTGTTTTTATTCTAAACGTAAAATTTTCTTTCTAATCATTTATGTATATTTATGTATTTTTGTTAGCTTGGAAAAAATAACAGTTAATGATGTATTGATTGTACCCAACAAACAAAATAGTGTGCGCATATGCGCGACACATGCGCAATAACGATAACGTACAATAACGACACAACAGCAGTAATCGTCATCATTTGATGTAGTGGTTGTCGGTTGATTGTTGAATTGTTTTCGAAAACGTTTCAATTGAACAAAATTATGTTCAATTTAAAAAATCGAACAAATATTTTTTTATTATGATTTATAAAATAAATTTGATATTAAATTTTGTTAATTAATTTAGTTTTTTTTAGTTTTTAATACATTGTGATTATGTTGTTTCACCATTTATATAGTGAAAAGTAGCACAGTAATTTATTGTTCAAAGAAAATTTTTAAAAATATACTCGTTAACAAAAAATAAATTAGTATTTATAATGTTTGTTAGAAATATTTTATTAAATCGTTAGTGAAAAAATTCGTCGTACTTTTTCTCCTTCATTGCTTGCTCAGCTCCAGTATTCAATGACGTTTTAAATATTGAATTTTCCATCGACGAGGACAAGGTAAACTATATAACAACTGATCACGGGTTGAGTTAGGCTCAGTGATTCATTGATTTCATTGTTTTTGTGAATTTTCACAAAAATTTGCTTAAAATGACAAATATTAATCAATTATTTATTTATTGGGAAATTTTTGAAATATTAATTTTATGGTCAAACTAAAAAAAAAAAACTTCTATCTTTGTGTTTACATTGCTAGTGTCTTTCCTTTTTTTGAAATAATAAAAAAAAAAGAAAAATTTAAATCATTTTGAAATCATTTTTGCTCCCCTGTATATATAAAACCTCCATTTTCTTTCTAGAAAGATCGTTTCAATGTAAGCAAAAATTATTCGTGGGTAGTTGGACTTTGATGAAATTCTAGTATGTACTTTATTGCAAAATGTTAGGTATTATTTATTTTAAAAGAAAACTTAGGTATCAATAAATAACGGATTAGAAGAGCATTAACAGTACCGTATTGAAAGCAAAATGTATTACATAAAATTAATACCTAGTATATTTAGAGTCTCTATATTTTTCGGGATGTATGATAGAAAACAAACAGACAAATTTTTGCACCTTGATATGAAACTTTAAGTTAAATTATTCAAAAAATTGTTCTTACCACGAACTCAAGACTGGCATAACATGGTGAGAAGGCCAGGACAAATTCGAGAAATCCTTGACGTATGGACACCCTCCTCAAAAAATTAAAGTAAATATTGAAATACTTGTGGGTATATAAAATTGATTATTTCTAATGTCAAACCCTGCTGACTATTTTTAGTGAAAAGCCAATTTTAATATCGGAGAAAGTTGGGAGAAATGGCATATGGGTATTTTCTTTTTTTTACTGTAAGGGAGGTAATGAGTTATTTGGCCATTGAAAATATTTTATATGTCCATATGTTTTGATAAAAATAACTATCGTTTTGTTTCAAATATTTTACAAACTTTTCCACAGTTTATGAAAAATTAAAAGAAAAAGTAGACTGAATTTTACTAATGTCACACTAATTTCTTCAGCTCGAATGTTAAATTGCTAGTTATTAGAGAAAAAAAGAATTAAAAAATATAATAATGTTATAAAAAATATGACATTATGTTTTCTATGTCATTTTTCACCCAAAAAATTATTTATAAGACTACAAGTCGACTTTCAGGTTTTACACCATTATAACAAAAAATTTTTGTGTTGGTTGTAAATATTATTAGTCTTTATATAATTGCTAATTTCCTCTCGTAATCTTATAATTTATTTGGTGAAAAGTGATAAAAAAAATGCATACATCATATTTTCTAAAATGGGTTTTCACAAAGTAAATCTTTCAAATGTTAATTATTTAGTAATGTTACCGTATAAGAAGGAGAAAATGTTTACGATTAAATGAGCATAAAAATGACTCTATTATTAGAAAAAATTGCTCAAAATGTGTGATAGAAAATGGGCCAAATTTTTTAATGTAAAATTATAATTATATGAAAATGTTTAACACTTTAGCAGAGATTTAGAAAATCAGTTACAACTCAGCTTGAATGTAGGTTATTGAACATTTATTTGTTTAAGTTACTTAACAATGATCCAAAGAATCATCCCAAGAAATCGATTCCCTTGCAAATGAAAAAAAATTATTACGAAAGAGATTTTTCGAAAAAGATGCTGTCTCTCCTAACTTTCTATCACTTATTTTTAGCATTTCTTTTAAATTAAAAAAAATTCTTTAAATTTAAAATTTGTTCTATCATAGCAACTGATAAAATGATCGATGTATGATAATAATATAACCTTGAAAATTCAAACCGTGTGTAGATTAATCCCCCGCTAATCATAATTAATCCCAAACGTTTAATTAAAAATATTTTAATTGTACCTCATTTTATTTTACCAGACAACGACACCGTTGTTATCAGTTGTATTTTATTAAACAGTAATTAATACCTTAAATTGCTCACAGATGGATATTAATTGAATATATTAGTGTCATAGGTACGTCTTTTTTGTTCATTGGGTTTCAATGTCACGTATTAAAACATTAATACAAATCAATATTAATATGATGATGAGTAAATGGAAGGGGGTTGTCGGAGAGGGAGGGAGGTGGTGGTTAAAATTGATTGAATATCGACGCCGAGTATCAAATACTGATATTGAGATGCACCGGTAGTTATCTATTTATTTTTATCGTCAGTAGTTAAATTTAGAAAACGCCAACGAAATAAATTTTGAAAGTTCAGTGTTTTTTATCTGTTTCTGAATATTTAATAAACGAAATTGCATTCTTGTTTTATTTCCGACTATAAATTAAATTTTTATTCGTTTCTGGAAATATAAAAAGTTGCATTTTTTTGTTTATTTTTCGGGTTTCGATAGATGGCACTACTAGGTTCTAGAAAAGTGTGTTTTATTACATTTTAGTTGATGGCTGTATACAAAATATAAAAATATAAGTTTAAATTTTATTTTTGCAACGTAGCCTTAATGTGTTTTTTTTCTGTTTGTTCCAGAATATTAGGATAATTTACAACCATGTCGTCAGTGAAAGTAGCCGTTAGAGTACGCCCATTCAACAGTCGGGAAATTGCCCGAGATTGCAAATGTATTATTGAAATGGGTGGTAATACCACTAGTAAGTATTTTTTTGGAATTTTTTTATTGTTTTTTTCCTGTGTATTTAAAGTGAAGAACAAGTTGGTACCCAGAACTTTGATATTTTTTTTTTTAATTTGATATCTACATTTTGATATTTTCGTAAGGTTGATGTATCATAAATTAATCGTCATAATAAAGTTTAATAAAATCTTGGTATTTTTCACAAAACTAAATATTGGCTCTGTGTATTTCGTTATTTTTCCGCTCTTATTTCTTTGGTTATATCATAATTTGTGGTTAAACTTTGATATTCTGTGGGATTTAAGTTAGTTGGGGCGTTAGGGATTACGGAAAAAAATTCACCAGTTACATATTGTTTCAAACTAACAATAAGATTGATTAATCGTGATTTTTTTTTCAAAATCTCTTTTCCTTTTATTCACTTTTTTATTTGGAATTACTCGGGGAAGCTCGGAATTAAAGAATAATTTCATAATAAAAAATAGATGTTCAACTAATATTCAGTATGGCTGACATTTTGGACACATTTAAAGTTTTTTAGTTTTATTCAATTTTAATATTAAGTTACTAAAATAATATGTCAGAATTTGTTGATTTTATTTTTTAAAGGTTCTTATACAGTTAATTTTTTTTTAAATAGCTAAGTATCTTTTTATCGTTTAATCCTTAACAGAAGGTATTTATTTATTTGACTAAATGTTGATTTCCAGTGTGTTCTGGGGATTTTCCCACATTAGCTGCGTGTTAAAAAAAAAATATTTTTGAAATTTTTTATTACACAAACTATATGTTAGGATTAGTTCAAATTTTAGCATTTTGTGTATTAAGAGGATTTGAGTTCCTAAGAATGGTAAAAATCAGCGGAAACCAACAAAATCAGATTGATTTTAAAATAAAAAATAAAAAATTCCCTTGAAATTTTATATATTAAAAATATTTAAAGTTTCAATTACTTTGTCAATTTCACTAGAATTGACAAAGTTTACACAGATAAAAATAATTATCTCTATTATTCAAAACTGGTTTATCAACATCGTCTTTCAGGTACGTTATTGTACAGCCTATTTCATATGAAATAGTATAATGACGGGTTTTTCCCAAATTCATTTTTAAGAGTATTTATTACACTCCCACATACATTTCTTCAATTACTCTGATGATGGTCGCGAGATTGAAAACGCGTTTAGTAAATTCTACTCAATTCTAGTGAAATTGACAAAGTAATTGAAACTTTAAATATTTTTAATATTTAAAATGAAATTTCACAAAGTAAACCTCTCAACAGTAAATTATTGAAATTTTATGTTGATTAGGAAAACTTATCATGAAGAAAAATGCATTATAATACATGGTAAAATTCATGCACTCCTATGGGAAATAGAGTATTTTCGCTATACATATTTCAATGAAAAGTGATGCTAAAAATCGTAAAATTTTGCATAGTAAGCAGATAAATCTGTTACTACGTACACAAAATTTCAAAATTATTAGAAAAAAATAATAATTTTTGAAATAAATGAATTATTAATCTACAATATGGCAACACTTGGCAACGTTACGTTAAGTAAGGTATAGCAGGGAATTAAAAAATAAATCATATAGGGTGCATTAGGTAGTAATTGATCAGTTAAGCACATTGAGTTACAAAAAAAATTATAGCATAGCCAATATATCACTTAGACTGACCCAGATATTTTTATATGAAGGTAATTTTTCTGATAAATAATATGCCGTTCCTCAAATTTAATTTAAATCATTGTTTCCTTTTGTAAAAAAAAATTCAAAACCGAAAAATGTGAAAATTATATTTACCAGTAATTGATCAGTCAGTACCAGTGATTGATCAAAAAAATTGCAGTAATGATCACTTTCCAGAAAAACTATATATTTTTGAGATAGAAACATGTTAAACTATTTCAATACAAAAATTGCACTTTTATTTCAATATGATACAGTCAAGTTTCCTATAACGCGCCTAATTCGTACCGCGTTATATGGAAATCGTATTATAGCAAACCTATATAAAAGCTTAAATTTTGTACCTTAATCAGACCTACATAAAAACTGTATTATCAAAATATTAAGTTATGATTGATATGGTTTTAATTAATCAAATTTTATAATAGAAATGATAACGAATATATGGAATATTACATATTTAAATTTTAAAAATATCGTTCGTTTCGATATCAAGAATCTTCGGTAAAGAAAAATAAATTTTAATAGTCCTAATATGTTTGGAATGCCCACAATTTGCTTCACTTAAGCTTTTAAAAATTTCGTTATTTTTTCGCTACGACAAACGGTTTAGGGGATATTTACGATCAAAGTTAACAATAACGAAAAATACCATTTATAAACAAATATAGTAACAATATTAAAAAAAGGTACATTTTATGATAGACCGAATTTAAAAGCACTCTGAAAACTTAACGCTTCGAATGTACATATAGTACCATAGATAATATTTTCAAGTCATTTGAGATGTCGAATTTTTTTTGTACGAAAGTCGCGTTTTGTGGAGACTGCGTTATATGGAACTCACGTTATAGGGATACCGCGTTATAGGAGATTTGATTGTACCTACTCATATTTTTGTTGCTATTAAATAATTACAGTAGACTTATGAGGCTGATCAATCATTGATCACAAATGATTTGGCAGTAATTGATCAGCCTGTATTAACTCAAAAAACACTAAATTTATATTAAATCTAATCACGAATTATGAAAGAGTACAGTTTAAGCATAAAACTAGACGTGTATTTTATTACTCCGTTTTAAAAACTAATGAGCACACAACAAATAAAAACTTACCTGACAAATGGAGAAAGCTAATAGTAGTGACAAAAAATTGACGGAACACTATAAAAAAAATCTGACAACTCAAAATAAAGGTCTGGATAGGTCATCTGTTGAAATGTGGCAATAGTAATAGCAAACAAATATTCCTGTGATGAAAAAACTCTCTTAGTACCAATACAGACCTTATTATAACATAAAACAATCCGGATTGATCAATTACTACCTAATGCACCCTATAACTTGTTCAAAATTTTCTAAAAATCACGGATTTTTTTACTGACTGAACAGACTTAATGTCATTAAGTACTAAACAATAACATCATTCCTTAATTAATTCTAATTAGTGATGAGCAAAATTAGTCTTGGTCTTGCAGTCTTGCCTTGGTCTTGCATTTTTTGCAAGACCAAGACCAAGACTATGTATACCAAGAGCAAGACCAAGACTATAAGTATGGCTGCAAGACCAATATCAAGACTCAAGTGAGCAAGACCAAGACAAAAGCAAGAAAAAAGCAAGAGTTGCTAAACTATTTAAATAGTTTGAAAGTATAATTAATACCGTAAAGAGAAAAAATTCTGATTTTAGAAGGGAAAAATTCGCTAATAAAAAAATGCAAGAAAGTGCAAGATTTTTTAGCAATACCAAGACCAAGACCAAGACTGCATTTTGCAAGACCAAGACCAAGACTCAAACTACTCTAGCAAGACCAAGACTGCCAAGTCTTCGTCTTGGTCTTGCATTTGCGCATCACTAATTCTAATGTGCCAACCATCTTAAGATCTAATTCAGGGAGAAATTATATTCGAAATATTGTAACACAATTATTGAATTATGCTTAATCCATATGTCAAAAAAATATGTTTGGTATTAATTTAATCTTTCACAACAAAAATAATCTGTCAATGTAACGATGAGGTTAAACACTATTACGTATTAATCTCACCACTGGGTATAATTTTCATTTGTCAGTAATAATTATTATTATATTAAAAATATTTCTTCGAATTCACTTGATCGACATATTCCAGTTTCATCATTATTCAGTTTCGAAATAGTTTTACCCAGCGCTTGCACCACTGTAACATTTTATATCAGAAATTTAAAAATGACAACGTTTCTTCGAATTTCATATAACTTTTTATAAATTTCACACAAAAATGATTTTATACGTAATTAAAAATTTGATCTAGTATTAGAAATTTTGAGCTTCTAAGTAATTCCCTATTTTATCATCTTTTTATTCTGTATTCGTTCTTCTTTTAAATTTTTTTTCGAAATTATTCGAAAATAATTAGATAATTATTATTATATTAAATATATTTCCTTGAATTTACTTGATCAGCATATTTAATTTTCATTATTATTCGATTTCAAAATAAATAGTTCTACCCAGCGCTGTCACCATCGTAACATTTATGTCAGAAATTTAAAAATGACAACGTTTCTTCAAATTTCTTATTACAAAAATTATTTCATACTTAATTAAAAATTTGATCTAGTATCAGAAATTTTGGGCTACTAAATAATCCTATATTTTATCATCTTTTTAATCTGTATTCGTTGCTCCATTCAGTTTTTTTTTTCTTTCGAAATGATTCGAAAATAATTTAAAAAGGATATAAAATAAACTCTTTAAATTTTATTCTGTTTGCTTTAAAAAATAAAAATTAAAAATTAAAAAACGCCTTAAAATTGTGATATATGAAATTGAAAAAGTTAGAGCATACAAAGCCAACGGTCCAACTTAGATGGTTTAATTTCACAGTTTGCTATTCAACAAATAAGGGCGGAGGCTTTTTGTATAATGTGTTTGGATTTTATGCACGAAAATGTTCGAAAAGGCTTTCTTTTTAAAATAATATTCTCAAATTATTTTAGGAGTACTTCGTCTTTTAGCGAATTTTCAGAATGGAAATTCAGCTATTACAGTAGGTCTCATGACGCGACTTGAGCCCGGCACTATGGCAGAAATTTGTTTTGAGGTCCCTAGAACCCAAAAATAACATTCACTAAAATTTATATATATATATATATATATATATATATATATATATATGTATATATGTATTTATGTATTTATGTATCAGCACGATAACTCTCGAACGAAATGTCCTAGGTTTACGAAATTTGGTGACAACGTTGAAGTCCAAAAATCTTGGATGAGTTCTTCAGTCAGACACGTCGGATGCCAGGAACATGGTTTTTGTTCTTGCAAAAAATTAGTTTTTTGCCAAAGTTTCCACTTATTCAAAATTTTTTGTCAATTTTTTTTACATCATTTAAAAGAGGAGAAAAAATTACATGAAAAGGTCTTTAAACTATTATTCTATGTTAAATAGTTTCTGAGAAAAACTAATTTTTATAAACGGAAATTCGCTATGTTATGCAGGATGCTGCGACAGGGGTATTATTATTATTTTACCTTCCTCATCATCTAAATAAATATTGAACTTTCAAGCGATGGTCGATAAGATCGTTCAAGTAAAAGCCAAAAGTTTGCGCCATGTTTGTTTTTTTATAACTTACTTTACTTCCGAGCGAAGAAGGGCAAGAACAAATATTAAAATAACCCACTAGAGACATATTCTATCGTATTACATTATTTGAGCATATTCTATATGAACGTGTATTCTTATTAGAGTTACAACACACTTTTGATTTGCTGTGTACCTTCTCCAATTTTCTTTTAAAATTACTTACCCATACACATACATACATTTATATTGTTTTGTTTCTATCACAACGTTTTCACCACATTGGGAAAAATCAAATATTGATTTTTCTCGTACATACTTTAAATTAACAGGGCAACTCTATGCATATTTATTCATAACTATACTTACTTACTTTTAGGTGGGTATTGTAATATGCGGCGGTCATTACTCCGGCTTCATACAACAACCAATGCCAATTTATTCAATCATATATTGTCTCAATATATTGTTTTATTCCGTGCCACACGCCTCTTTGCTTCATTACAACGCAACAAAATATATCATACCTGGATTTTTATTTTCTCCCTTGTGGTTTTTCCTACTTTTTTCGTACCCGTAAAAACAGCTAACGTTACCATATGAAGGGTACAGGGGAAAAACGATCAAAGTCACAAAAAGTAAATTTTTCAAGGGAGCGTTTTTAAACTTTAAAATGTGAATCATGTATTATAGGCGTATTTTTCAACATAAAAATTTTTTGCCTGAAAACCACGCATAGGATCTGGTTCAAACTTTCGGTAGTTATTGCTAATATAGTAAGCTAGAAAACGCCATGCCAGCACAAAATAGACGGCTAGACGTTTTCGCGAAATTTGACATCGAATTATATATTATATGCGCATTTTTCAGCAAAAAAATTTGATTCTTACCCTGCATATCACGAACTATGCTCGATTTTCACGTGTAATGTTAGCACGGGGTCAATATTCTGCATACTTTGCAAGTTTATTTATGAAAATCGGTGAAACTTAGCCAAAGGTCACAATTATTTTAAGGACAATATTTTTTTTACAAGTCACGTGACGTCGGAGAATTTGTGTTTTTTGTTATTTTTTCAAGACCCTAACTTGTTTGTCGGAAGTGACAAATTTTTGATATTTGGCGGCAAGAATCGTAGCAAACTTCAAATGGGCAATCGATTTTTTCAGACTAACGTTACAGTCAGTGTGAGTGACTTGAAATATGAACTTTTTCCCCCGAGGGAATGAAGGACAAAATTTGAAAAAACTTTACAAGACACCCATCTGCCTTTAAAATCGCGAAATAAACTTTGATTTTTTATTACCTTTGAAAGGAATGATCTTTCTCATTGAAGTTTTTTGGGCTATTATTTATAAATGCTTATATATCAATCCCTTATCCTTTATGTTTCAAAAATAAAAACGAGACGGAAAAGGTCCTACAACAACTGCGTTGTCAGCTTTTTTTATTAGTCGAATTTTTCCTTGATCTCAGCTTTTAACCCTTACCCCCACCATTTTTATACCAAAAAGAACATGATTTTTCTTGTTTTTTAACAGTTTCGTTCGGGTCAAAATCTCCCCAAATAAACCTAGAGGGCTGAAATTTTGTGTACAGGTTAAGCTAATAACCAAACACTGCTTTTTGGAGGTTTCAACTTTTAACCCTTACCCTCACGATTTTTACACCAATATTTCCTTATTTTTTTTGCTTTTTTTCTAACACGTTTAGAAACTCTCTAAGGGAACCTGAAGGAGGGCTGAAATTTTGTACGTGTATTGAGTTAGTATCCAGCTAGTGCCTTTTAAGGATTCCACATTACTTTTTCCCCCACTTCTCCCATTTTTACATCGGAATTCAATGGTATTTTTAAATGTGTTTTAAATGCATTATATTTATTCTAATACAAGTAGGCGGATAGTGATTTTAAAAAATTAAAAAAAAATGAACTTACTTTTATAACAAATGCAATACACAAATATTAAGTAATTTAAAAATGTTATTAAAGTCACTGTTTATTTATAAAGTAGGAATTTTGGATTTTTATTATTTATAAAATAGAAATTTTGGATTTTTTTGGAAAAAAAAAATATCTTCATAAAGGCCTTCCAATTTACTATTTAAGTTCCTTTTTTTATATTTAAAAATAAAACACAAAGGCAATTGGCGGATAAGCATGAGTAGGAATGCCCTCGTACGAATTGTGTTGGCTTTTTCCTGCTAACTGCTATCGGCACAAAATTGAAATTTACTGAGATTCAGCTCTTAAAAACTTAAAATCTTTTTTTAAAGCCCCGATCAACCGGACACTCTTCATCAGTTTTGAAACCACCAAAATGACAAATCGCTTGTATACTTTCAATTACATTTCGCTTGTAGACATTCAATATCGAAGATGAAAGGAAAAATTCGACTTCCGTGATAGGGCCCCGCTGCTCACGGCGTTTTTTTAGTTCATGTGCGGCATTTTTATTTTCAATTACTGTGCAAACTTTAGTTGGTATTTCAGAAACTATAAAATTGATGTAGGGAAATTTTAACAGATGAAAAATTACATAACCTTATAAATATTAAAAACTAATTTTCATATTTACTTATTCAAGTATTTACGAATAATTCGTTTGAATATAGTAACTGTACGTTACGAGATATTACAGTTATTTAATAACTGGTAACATTACCAATGGTACGTAAATGTGTAGTAACTGGACCCCAAATTACCAGTCTACTACGTTTTATTATTAGATGTTACTTGGAATCAACAACAAAGTGCGAAAAAGATAAAAGAGTGGCAAATTTAACAATTTTTTAACTCTTTTAAACAAACCATATGGAAAAAAATTTTTGTCTCAAAATGCCGGGCTTTTTACTGCCAGTGATAAGTACAATAGATAAGGTTACAAAAAAAAGAAAAAGAAATCAAAGATCCTAACATCAAAAAAGTGAACCTAAGAATTTACCAAATATAAATTATACTAAACTATCTTGATAAAATTGAACATTATTTAGAATCATACCGTATTGTCACAGATGGCGACACCTGTACCAGTGAATATATACATATCACAGCATTTTGAGCCGCCATATTGCAGGACGAATTAACTCGTCTTAATCATTTAAAAAGAGTTAAATTTTTTGTATTTTGTATGAAAACGTAGGTAGGTGAAATTGATAATTGGCTGATATCTCTATTCCTATTCCTGTCTTTTTTTATTTTTGACTAGACATTTAAGTCTCTGGAAAGTTAGTAAATGTTCAAAACAAAGATTTATATAATTTTACTTAAATTTATTTTTATCTTTATTTTATTCAAATTTGATTGAGTTGAAAGTACTGTTTGTACTTGTTTTCCGGTTAAATTTTAGCACCCACGTCGCCTGTCTATCGGATCATGTCATGTAGGTAGCAATTGTTAATTAACCTTGTTTCACTCATTAATACACGAAGGTAAAATTTTTAATTGCTTTAATCGACCGACACGGACGAACAGGTGCACATAAATGTAAAATGAGTAAAAACATGACACCAGAATGCGTGCATAACCTTGGGTAAAATTGGCTGTGACTATATTAGAATAACAATTTTTATTTTATTATCTTGCATTTAATATTAAGTTTGTTTCAATAAACATATTGGAATTTCGAATTCGAGTGAATATAGTATTTTAAATTCGACGTTATTTAAATATCAAATATATATGTAAATTCAATTGAGAATTTTAATATTTAACGCGTGGGAAGATTTTAATTGATTGTTAAAATTTTCAAAATATCTCGCTAAAGATTTAAGTTGTAAAATTTGTCATGATAAAACAGTTTCAAATTTGTCCGTTTACTATTTTTTTTTTTAAATTATAAGATTAAAATTAAAGGTATTCGTTAAAGAGTGTGTCTAGGATTGACATACTCTAAAATTTTAAATTCTGTATATACTTAAATTACAATTCTTCCTTGTTAGAACAGTAAAGTCCAACCTTGTTGGAACAAAACGAAAATTAATTCGAATATTTGTTGGAACAAACCTAATGTGTGTTTTTATCTGAACAAGATCTTGAAATCAACAAGAATTGTTTCATACCTAATTACATACGTACCTATTTTTAATTTTTATACTCTATGGTGGGAGCGCTGGAAACGATAATTTAAATGAACAGTTTTCTCTACTGTTTCCCTAAACATTCGAAGATTTTTTAGATAGCTTTTTTGATTCAAACCCGAAACCCAATAATGTTTCCTTTGTAAATCTTCATGATTATGTAAATTAATTTCCCGATTAAAATTTGAATTCGTCAAATAATTGAATTATTGAATCAAAATATTCTTTATGGCGTTTCCACTTTACAAAATAATCTTTATATATTTACATAATAAATATAAATATTATAAAATCCAGCAAACAGTGGGAGCGCTGTGTATCACAATCTTAATGTTATTCACATTACAGTAAAGATTCTTTTTATAATACACTCTGATCAGATAGAAATGCAATTATATTGCTATCTCTTTTTAAATACAAATTCAGAATATACAGGTTGATAACTACGACTTGCGATTTCGATGTGTATAGAATACAAATGTATATGATAATTGTTTGCAATACACTTTAGTGCAAAATATTTAATAATCAGTTAAAAATTTATACTTTTATAAAAATAAATGTATTTCGTATTAAAAATGCATTTCATATTTAATACATGAAACATCCTGTATACAGATTATATATTCGTAGTACATGTTGAAATGAATAAAAAATATATTTCTTTCTTTCTTAAAAAGATTACGAAATATGTTTCTTTCTTTCTCGCACGTGTATTATAAAAAGAGTCATTACCGTATAATATTTTTTTAGTGGGAGCGTTGGGAACGTTAGAGTGATATTTGGCACTTTTCTACTCTGTTACATAATAAAACACATAAAATTCAACAAATAATGGAAGCGCTGTATATAACGTTTCCAACCTTATACACAGCACTCCCATGATTTAAAATTTTTACGAGATTTTTCGTAAAATTTTCATTCTACTAGATTTTTGTCACGATGTTTGAAAAGCACCTAATTTTACATACTTTAGATTATTAAAAACACTTCTTTTTACCTATGGGACGGCTAGGTTTACGTAAACCTAGCCGTCCCTTTTGTTTTTCATGTTTTCTCGAAAACCGTCGGAACACCTAATTTTTTATTGGTACACCTAAATAACACCTAAATTACAACTATTTTTCATCTAGTTGTTTTTTGGGATTTTTAAAATTTTTGTTTTGTGGACGGCTAGCTTTACGAATGTCATATTTTAAACCCCTGAGATTACCTATTTCCTTTTTTCTTGATATTCAAACTTTTAGCCATCGCATCGTAAGATAAATAATGAGAAACAGCATTTCTGTCTCTAAATGTAAAATAGTACAATAACTTTTCAAAACCACTGTAAAAAGTTAGTTTATGTATTTAACTAACATATGTATGGTTTTCCGCCAACATTAATCTGTATAAATACATCGTTAGTATTCCCATTTGTACAATTATACACATTTTAACACTTTAATGAATAACATAACCCTAAATACATATTGTAAAGTACAATGAACTCACGAAAAGTAGTAAGGTCAAAGTGATTCTGGGTACCAGCATAACAATTCACGTAAAAATTACAATGCAGAAGTGAAGTTTTTGAATAAATTCATAAATTAATTATAATATTTTTTTCTTTCTAGCAATCACAAATCCAAAAGCTCCCCCTGGTAAAGATGTAAAAAGTTTTAATTTTGATTTTTCATACTGGTCGCATAATGTAAGTACATTTTTTTATATATTTAATTTATAGTGAAGTAACAGTAAAATGACATTTTTCTGTGATATTTATTAAAAATATTTCATACACAAAACACAATAAAGCACTTATATCATCCATCTTTGTTTAACCATAGACATAATATGAATATGTGTTTATATGTGTTATTAACACATTTTATCCTATTTTCGTCCGTGTTAATGTTTTCTATAGTCCCCGAACTCGGGACTATGAATAACACCTATTAAAATTAATGTGTGTGGTTTGACGTAGGTTGTCCCGAATATTAATTTTATTTAATCGCTCAGATAGCTCAATTGTGTGCCGATCAATGCAACTAAATACGTCTGTCCGTCCGTTTGTCCGTCATTTAATTAAAACGTACAATCTTATCTATTCATCCGTGTTTATTTATTACGTCAACAAAATATCCCACACAGTTTCTCCCCCCTCCTGTTCTCGATATTATATACCTATTGTAATATGTGAATTATTGTAGTCATTAATATTAAATATTTAAATCGTTAGTGACATCTATGGTGGTAATTTTATTTTATGACGTTTGAAATGAAAAATTATATTATGGAATGTACAGATTCATTTGAATTTGAGTGGGGGGGGGGGGGGTAGATTTAAATTTACATGACATGTTTTGAATAACAAGGTCAACACTGTTTGGTTTATTGGCTTTTCAATTTTCTGAGAAATTTATTGAATTTTTCAGTAAATGGGAATGTATAGAATGTTTAATGGATTGATTTAATTTTTGCTCATTCTGATTAATCTAGAAGCTTAACTTTAAAAGTCAGTTTACTGGGAATCAGGGACGTATACAAGGGGGTCAAGAGGTCATGACCCCCCTCCGAGAATTAAAGGCATACATCTAGTATTACTTAATTTTACGTTATGATATTAATGATTACTGACTGATCAATTGGCGTTATTTTTTTTTTTTTTTTTGTTGCCCACCAAATGATTTTGGGAGAAACATAAGAAAATAAGTGCATAACCCCTCCTTCTCTCCGTGCAAGAATGTTATTGTCGATTATTGGTTATTTTCGTTCTTTTATTTTTTCGTTGGCCAACGACGCCAACTCGAGCCAACCCCAAAAAACTGAGCAAGTTTTCGGAAATTTTTACTTCTTTTAATTCCGTGTGTTTGGCTAACTTCAAAAATGCATCACTGCTTGCATGAGGCAGAGTCAAAAGTTCAAAAACGCATCAGACGCATCACAACGAAAAATCAAAAGTTCATTTTTGCATTTGATGCGTTAAAACAACGCATCAAGAAATTTGGTGATGCGTGTCCAAGATGCATGTCATGTGTATAATGTAGAATTATAACTACTTACCATATTATGTAGGTATTAACACCAACAGGAATAATTCCGAAAAACAAATTCTTGAAAAAGATTTACCTTTGAATAAAATTGTTTAAACCATTTGAATACATCTTGCACTCAAAATAGGTATGTAATATTTTTTATTCAAATAATTTCAGTATTTTCAATTTCAAGTAAGTTCAAGTTGAAATTCAAATATACCTATACAAGAACTGTATTGCTATATTATCTATAGTCTATCTGTAGCCAAATCAGAGGCTAAATAATGCCAATATCCCATTCAAAAACATCTAATGTACATCAAATTTCAAGAGAGCATCAGCAGCGCATCATGTAGTATTAGACGTATCAGAAAAGTGATGATGCTGCATCGATGCGGTAAAGTTTACATTTTTGAAGTTACCCTTTACTTCAATAAACCCTGCTGAATTATACTGTGCATCTTATAGAAACATCACCAATTATTTACAATTTCATAAAAATTTTTGAATTTTGTACTAAACTGTCGCCTTTTTAATGAACAAAATTTCTATTCCTCCCGGCCATAGCCGTACGTAATCAGGACCACAGTATCCATACGAATTTGTCAAAATGTAGTCACACATATTCCTATTTGGCGGCCTAGATAAAATTTAAAAAATGTAGGCAGAGAGATATTTTATAAATTAGTTTATTCGTCGTGAAAAGTAATAAAGAAAACATTTTTATATTTTCTAATAATAAAGAATTTTATAGCTAAAAACGCTTGAATATACTTGATGGCGTCACAAAGGGAAATTTCAATTTTTATACAAACTTTGCAAAAGTGTAATTTTAAATTTTTGATATGTTTCGATGAATATGACGATTATCAAACAAGTTTACTGTTACTTCAGCTATTAAAAAAGTTCTAAGATTTTATGTAGTACAAAAATAACAAACACTATTTAAATAGGTTAAATTTACTTGAAATAGTGTATTCCTCCTATTTCCAAGTGCTACCCATAAAAAATAATGTTTGTTTCTAATTTAACTTTGCAATAATTTTCATAGTGTTTCGCCTGCAGTTATGTGGGACATCAATAACTACTCTAACTAGAACATTGTGTAATTCAAGTTAAACTGTTATTATTTCTAACATAGATTATAAACTTGTAGTTGTTGTTATAATTTACACTACTACACTACTATCAAGTAATTGAACAGATTTACAAAATTAGAAAATTATCGGAAAGCAACTAAACAAATTACATACTAGTGATGTTACGGAACTTCGACCCCCACTCCGATTCCGAGGAATCTAAACTTCTGATTCCAATTACACTTCTGAATCCGATCCCGGTTCTGATGCTTTCAAAACGGGAGTTTGTTGGAGTATTTCTTTTAATGTGGTGAAAAGTAAATCCAAAATCCCCATATTTTTAGGCCAGTCATACGTTTTTGCGCCAGCTTCATTAAAAACCGTTCCCACCAAGAACAGCTATTTAATGGAGTTTCAAGTTGGTATTCTAAGAAAGTACAGCTAAACCTTTTTTTCTACAGCAGAGTTTTAGTATAGCTAAAACTTCCTTTGATAAAAACTTCTACAAAGTTTTAGTACAGCTAAAACTTTCTTTGATAAAAATACTTTTTAATGGTTTTTAAGCATTTAATTAATATATTGTATAAGAATATAAGTTATTCCATCATTTAGTTTTTTAAAGATGTATTTTTCATAATTTTAATAATATTATAAAAATGAAATAAAATGTTCCCACGTGTAAATTAATGCTTTGTCTTGTTTAGAAAAGCAACTTCTAAGGAAATCGTGAGGTTTTGAGCGTTTTGATTTCGATGAAACTTTTTTTATGTGGTCCCGATCCACCGCATAAAAAAGTTTTTTTTTTACAATCTGAACCGAACTAAACTTCTTATAGCTATTTATGATATTTTTGAATATATTTTTTTTTGTGGGATTCTTTTTATGCAATCCCTATCCAACGCATAAAAAAGGTTTATCTGTAATTAAATTGCTCTTTATAAAATATAATTTATCCCTATTAAAATTTCAGTGTTAGTTTGTAAATTTTGTAAAATTTGTTTAAATTATAACAACGCAACTATTATTACTTCAAAGTATGCCAAAGTAGCAGATGGCTTATAATCCTTTCTGAGATATAAATATTTTTTATCCTTCAAAATGGAAATTTTCATGCGGAAATTTTTCACAGTTGTCCAAACAACTTTACCTTCGTGTCTCATTGTCAGTCCGTCTGTTTGACTATGGTTTCATAAAACCTTCTAAGACCTAAACTTCACAAATACTCACTAGATTTTGTAACCATTGCCCAGAATCAAATTGTAACCATTACGCATAGGTATCAGGAAACTGTGTACCATACCCCTTAACAGCGTATTTTTTTTCTTATTTTCATAAGTTTTGTTTTAACGGGTGCATATTAGTTCGCTCCCGCGGTTAAATTTTAATCTCATCGTGAAAAAGGGTCGTAGGTTAGTTCGCTTCCGGAATGTATACTAGTTCGCTCCTGCGGTCAAATTTTAATCTTATCTTGAAAAAGAGTCCTAGGTTAATTCACAACTCGTTATCTACTGACAGGTAAAATTAATTGCCTAAATGACAATTAAATAACTTAACAATTAAAATTTTATTTGTTGAAAATTCGAATTTTTAAAAGAGTTCAAAATTACAGTTAATAATTGACATTTAGTGTGTTGTGTTTTATTTACGTTAGTTCAAATTTCATTTGTTTTTGATGCACCAAAATCAATAGCATATTATGGTAGGATCATAGAGATACAGGTAGGATTTAAAAAAAAAAATAGGAATTAATTGTAGATAATTTTACTTTGTGAAAATCCGTAATGAATATGGTGAATATCAAAATTTATTTCCTACAATTATGTAGATATATTATTCAACCTTATGTTCATTGAATATAATTATTCAAGTTAAATTTAAAAATCTTTGGTAATATTCATTATTTAATCTCCCCGCCCACTATTTGCTATCTACCTAAAACTCGTTCAACATCAAATTCGTAATTTGCTACTTGTTTCGGGTACACGCGTATTTGTTTCTTTCTTTCTGGGTTTTCCCCATTTCTTTACAATATATATATATATATATATATATATATATATATATATATATATATATATATATATATATATATATATATATTCTTTTATCCAAACTGAATTCAGTTTAGTTCACTTTTCACCTAAAGATGATTTAATCAATCGAAAACTAGTTTGTGAAAAGTAATATCTCTCTATATTTAAGTGAAAATTTGAAAAAATAAAAAAAATTTTTCACCATATTCAACCGAGGATTCAAATTTTCCACCCGATATGTGGGCCGAAAATAGTTCATCTCTTGAACGGACTACGAATTCATGCGAAAGTTTCCATTCAAAATTTAATTCTTTATTTTACAGTCACCATCCAAATATATTTCAATTTATTGAAAATTTGAAAAATATTCAAACTGGTACATATATTAAAATTCGCAGTGTTCATCAACAGAAAAAAGTGTATCGCAAGGCAGTTAATTTGCTTAAGGAATTTGTAGAAGGGAAAATTTCGTTATTGGAACAAAATGTAATAAGTAGATTCGACTTTGTAAAATGTATGTCAACAAATAAAAACATTCTCATTTTGCTGTTCAATTTGTGTATATAGTTACGCGAGCGAACTAGTATAGGTACTACCCTTCAAGGTTTTCTGACCGCGGGAGCGAACTAGTGAGCGCCGGTTTTAACTTTACCCTTTGTTTACTTGATTCTTTCACCTTCGACTCCAACTTCAACTCCCCGATACTTGGTAAGAGAACTCTGACTCCGTAACATCAGTACAAATTACACTACAGAATCAGTTTTATTTTCATGATAAAGTAACCATTGAGATCTCGTAAACTAAGAAATATTAGACTACAAAATTCTAATTGAGACTTAAAAAATACACCCTGTACAATCCTCAAAAATTTTTGCAAATAAATAAAATCTTCGAACTTTTCCATTAAAACTTTTGTTGACTTCACAAAAAAAAAAAAACATAAACAAATAAAAACTTTAAAGGTCGAAGACAAAAATTTCTCGTCACAAGCCGTTGTATACAGTGACATCGGTGAAGAAATGTTACAACATAGTTTTGACGGATACAATATCTGTATATTTGCCTACGGACAAACTGGTGCTGGTAAATCGTACACAATGATGGGCAAACAAGAGGAGGGCCAAGAGGGTATTATACCGCAAATATGTAAAGACTTATTCAATCGAATACGTAAAACGACCAGTGATGAACTGAAATATTCGGTGGAAGTGTCGTATATGGAAATCTATTGTGAACGGGTACGAGATTTATTGAATCCAAAGAATAAGGGTAATTTACGTGTTCGAGAACATCCCCTGTTGGGCCCGTACGTTGAAGATTTATCAAAACTTGCCGTAACCAGTTACCAGGATATTCATGATTTGATTGATGAGGGAAACAAAGCAAGGTAATTCATTTAGTTAGACCAAGAAAAGGTTTTAGGTCATACGCGTCCAGTTTTTACTCATCGCCGCACGTCCTGAGGAAATTTGGACTATTTAGGATCAATTCAAACCGCTTGTCAAATACAATTGATAACAGATTATCTTTCCTACCGACTGCGCCAGTTTTTTTTTTAACTTAAAGGCAGTATTCTAGTCCAGAATTTTTTAAAATTCAAATTTTTTTGTTCCATTTTCTGAAAATGTAGAGCTTTAAAAATGTGTCCTCAAAATGAAATTTAAAAATTTTGAAAATTCACAAAGTTATAGCCATTTTAATACGATAGGTTCTGATATCAGGTATTATACTTCAAAGTCGATTGGATATATATCCTATCGACTTCAAATTTGGCACGTACCACTACTACATATTGCTTTATAATAGGAACTATGGAAATTCGGAAATTTTTATTTTTACTTTTTTTAAAAAATAAGAAACTGAAGAAAACGTATAAATAGAACTCGAAATATCATATCGACCAGCTTTAATTTCAAGAAAAATACATTTCGAACTAAAAAAATTATTTTTTCAAACAACCGCCATTTTTAGATTTTTTAATTTTTTTCATTGTAGTTCCTGCCAGAATGACAACTCTTTCTAAACCAGAATCTTCATCATGTTAAACGGCATATCACTTTTTTGCATAGCTATATTTAAATCGCTATTAGTCTTTAAATTTTGATTTATTTTTGTATGAATTTTTTTATATGTTCTTAAAATATCAATAAATAGAAGGGAAGAAAATGGACGGTAAAAATATTAATAATTGTTTTCTTTATTAATTCCTAAAAAAAAACCCGAAAATTATGCTCTTTAGACTAGAATACTCCCATAAGTAGTTACTGGGCGTCATTTCACCTATAACGGAAAACGGTTCTTCTGAAAATTTAACAGACACAAAAAAATAATATTTCTTTGTTAACTTTAGAACGGTTCCTGCCTTTAAATAGTCAAATACAATTGGTATCAGATTATCCTTCCTACCGACTGCGCCAGTTTTTTTGTTTTTTTGTAAGTTGTTACTGGACGCCATTTGACCTACAACAAGAAATGGTTCTTTCAGAAAATTTAACAGACACAAAAAAATAATATTTCTTTGTTCAATTTTTAGAACGGTTGCGGCTACAAATATGAATGAAACGTCATCAAGATCGCATGCGGTGTTTACAATATTTTTCACACAACAACGATATGATCCTACAACGCAACTAACGACTGAAAAAGTATCGAAAATATCATTAGTGGACTTAGCCGGCTCGGAACGGGCCGACAGTACTGGTGCAAAAGGTACACGTCTTAAAGAGGGAGCAAATATTAATAAAAGTTTAACAACACTCGGAAAAGTCATATCCGCACTTGCAGAAATTGTAAGTTTGCACGTATTAAACTGTGTAACATGCGCACCTTTGATGGAAGACTGTAAGACTGATCAATTTAAAAGTCTTGTATCAAAAGTGCGTTTTATTTTTCGTTAATTATCAAGTTTTCTGTACTAATATTAAATCTCTTTCTACTTTACAATTAATCTTTGTGTGAATATATAGTCTGTAAGTATCCTGGGTTGCTTTTTGTAAAACAAATTGTATTTTAATAATTATTTCTTTTGTGTTAAGGCATCGAAAAATAAAAAATCGAAAAAGGCTGATTTTATTCCATATCGTGATTCCGTATTAACTTGGCTTCTGCGCGAAAATCTTGGCGGTAATTCAAAAACGGCTATGATCGCTGCCATCAGTCCTGCTGATATTAATTACGATGAAACATTGTCAACTTTAAGGTAAAATATTACTATAATTGAAGAGGTGGATTCCAAAACGCGCTAAGTCACTTTTTGCAATTTTTCAGGAAATGTAAAAAACTATCTAGGTAGGCAAATGTAGTAATCTGTTTAAATTATTTTCAAGTTTTTAGATAATAATTATTATTGATGTTATTTATTTGTTCTTATTTATACATATAATTTTCAATAGATTATATTGAAAAAAAAAAAACAACCTTTAAAAAGTTGGGTTGAGTTGGTTAAAATAAACCTAGTTTGTTTAAATACAGATATATTTTATTCAAGAAACATTTTAAACAGTGCATTATTAGCTATTTCATGTGTTTGACATAACAGAAAATCTGTCTACAAGCAAATTTGGAAAAAAATACCAGCTATTATTGAAAAAAAAAATGCAATGGTTTACGAGTAAATTTGACTTAGAGCGTTTTGAAATAAAACTGTCACTGACTTAGCGCTTTTTTGAAAAACATTCCATTTTTCATCATTCATTTTACAGTAGACTAAGCTCATTTTGAAGGGTGGCACTACGAAAATCGTGTAGAGCTAGACTTGAACATTCTGCATCAACTAAAATCTCACATTAGACAAAAAATGACTTAGCGCCTTTTGGAATCCACCTCTTCAATTTTTAACACACTTTCAAAACAGTTTTAACATAAACCGATGGAATAGTCGAGCATGCTTAGACACTGACATTTGCGGATTGATAGGTCGAGGGTTCGAATCCGACGACCGGCTATGCTCATTAATGCTTTGTGCAGTTTCTCTTCACAATTCCAGACGAATATCGGCATAGTTCCTTAAGAAAACTGCTGTTGACGTACACCTACGAAATCCTAGCCTTCATCCCACTTTTCTTCTCCACCCACATCATAATATCCAAAAAAATTGTAGAAAAAGTTGTAGAATTCATTTTTTTTTTAATAGATACGCTGATCGAGCAAAACAGATTGTTTGCAAAGCTGTGGTCAACGAAGACGCAAATGCCAAACTTATCCGTGAACTCAAAGAAGAAATACAGAAATTACGGGAATTACTCAAACAGGAGGGCATCGATGTCCAGGAAGGTCAGTTTTTTTCTTTAAATTTCGTTTTTCTAATAGAGATTATTTTAATAGATAATTAGTATTGTATATTTTGTAAAAAAAAAAAATTATTAATTGATTGGCCTGAACCCTTTTATGTAAATAACTTATCATCCAAGGGTGAAAAGATTTTGAATTCCACTATATTTTTCGAAAATACATACTAATTTTCCTTTTTCCTTTATGACAATATTTTTAACTTTGATTAAAAAGTACAGTAAGCCCTCAATATCTACGATTATAATATTTCAAAGCCAAAATATATTTTTTTACAGTGAGTACAAGGGCTTACTGGACTTTCTAAATATAAAAAGAAAAAAAAATATTGACATAATTATATTTTTTTTGAAAAAAAATTAACAAAAATAATACTGTATATACCGTGTTTTTAACTTTTTGCCACTAGGGCCCGATGGTAAAGTGTTGTATGAAAAGCGAGACACTAATAGTAAGTACTTCTCGCTTTCTCGCCTTTAATATATATATAACTGATTTGACAAGATCAAATATATAAAACAGTGCTGTGCCTCGCTCGCATTTTACGAATAAACTCGTGCCAGTATCACGATTTTTGTTTGTGTATGTACACTTGTCGGCACATAGCAGCAACAACAACAGCCGCTCATGCATTAATCATTTTTGTTGCCGTCTAGTGTATCATAAAAAAGAAAAAAAACAGTATTTCTATGCGTCATATAAATTTTATTTTTGTTAATGATACAAAACGTAATACTTATTTTTTTCCGTTTTTTTAATTTATTTTTTTTGCCAAGTGTTATGATAATGTATAAAAATCTTTTTAAATATTCATAATCAAATTAAATTAGTTGAAATTTTGAATTTATTGCGACAAATTGGGGGGTTCTATTGTATTTTTAGTCACATGCGATTCTATTACACAATATTCCAAAAATTTTTTGGAGTGAATATTCAAAACTTGTTTCGTCACAGTTAACAAAATGTCGGAAAATCACTAGGAACTATTCTACGTATTATTTGAGAGTTTGTATTTTTCAGTTTGTGTTATTCTTAAAGATTACATGATTTAAAGTATTTTTTGTTAAAATGTTTTTTTTTATGAAGAAAAATGTTTTTATATGATGGACAAAACACTGTTCGAACAAACCATTGACAACGGATTGGAAAAAATTTATTTTGATTCATTTAGTCATGAATGAAAAGCACCTTGAGCAAATAATACTTCTAATTAAACTAATTGAAAAATCTTCCATCACTAACTAACGTTAATATCTAAATCCTATTATATCTACATTATATAAATTTTATTAATAAGTTTCTTAATTTTAATATAATAAAAAAAAATATTTCGGCATTTGAATTGTTTAGTCAGATAGGAATCAGTGAGAAATATCATATATAATGTGTCTAACACAATTTTGAATTTTTGTGACATAACACTTTTTGAATATTCACCCCACAGTTTTAAAATCAGAAATTTTAACAGGAAATTCTTAAATTCATTTGGAGGTAAAGAGTTATATTCAGCACTACTATGTACTTCCTTATCAAGTTCTGTAATTTTCAAAAAAATACGACTGACTTTTGATTATCGGTGTTAATAGATGAAAAGAGAAAAAAATTATGAAATTTAATTTTAACCCTCAGCTACACAAATAAAATTTGCTACATAATTATACTCATGGGGCACATTTACACCCCAAGCCACGCATAACGTTACTTGATAATGATAATGATTTTTAAGGTACATTTTTTTTAGAAACTAAATGGATATGAAATTCAAAATTTTATAAATCAGTCGAATGAAACGTTTAAAGGAAAAAACTCACTCATAGGGTGCAGACATCTAAACCTAAGTCTAATCTAAGATTAAAATAAAAAATGATACTAAAAAATATGAGTGATCCAGCACATTTGTACCTCGTCCGTGTAGTTAAGGGTTAACATAAATTCCACTAACAAAAAACAATTAAAAATTCTTTCGATATTTCCTCCATCTTACTTAAATCTAATACTTTTATTATTTTATCAAAAATTTCGATCATTTTTTTTGGCAAAAATTCATCATTCTCACATTGTTTCAATACCTACTTGTTATCATACTTAAAGGTGTCACTACTGTCAATATTTCAATATTTTCACACAGTATTATTGAATTAATAGAACTATATTATCATAACATATCAGTTATACAGTTTTGAACATATTTGACAATTTATTGAGCATTTTTCATGCATGTGCTTTACCCGAATGTAATTTTTTGAACAATGACGTAAAAATGCTTTTATCGTTATTTAAATTTCAAATTCGAATTTGTACATATGTATCTTTTTTTTAAAAAATTCTCCAACGAAATTTGATATAGTTATGTATAAAGGACCGATCAGACAAAGATGAACTCTGCGAACTAGTCAGATATTATAAAATTTTATTATATAACTAAGTAATAATTTCTGAATAGTTAGTGTCAATTTGTCAGGTTTTATAAATTTTGCGGGCAATGATACGATCGCTCGTACTGGTCTTATCGGTTCTTTATTGTGTTTAAATCATATGTACAAGATTATATCGGGTGAAAAAGTATTCATTTTTTATTCATTTAAGATGAGTAGTATGTAATCGGTTAAAGATTATCAAATTTCGTAAAAAGAAGTTTAGAAAATCGATGTAAATTGTTTTTAAATTTTATGATTTGAACTTTTGTAATTATATCATGTCTTTAACTATCTTATTTTCAAGCTTCATACAGCCCTCATACTTTTTTAGAATGTAAAATATATTTTTAAAAATTAAAATATCCAAACAATTTCATTTGGGAAAAAAATATAATTTATTATTTACCTTGTAGATGTTAGGTTGGCACTACTGGTAGAGATAGAGTCATTGTTTATGACTTTGTGCAGAGCTTTCTTTTTATATACATAGTATGACAGTAAAATGTTAGGTTATATATTATTATGTTCTCCATTTTTTTTTTTTGCTCACCCCCTTTCTCCCACCCGGAAGATATTCACTCTACCCATGTCTCGAGAAATGATATATCCATCTTATCCTGTATAATACACGAGGATTAGATAAAGGGGAACGTACTAGGGAGCCGAAAGTGATGCATGACGTATTATTTATTGGTCCGAGCTTTACTTATAACATGCCATATATTTTATTTTTGTACATGATTCAGTATAATGGTGTATTTTTTTTCGTTTTTTAAATATTTTATTATATAATATACTTCTTGTACAATGTATAGTATAAATACTATAAAATTATTTTATCACAATCTCATATATGTATACCTGAGGGGTCATTTTTTATTTCGTTTTATTGTAACGACGATGATTTTTCGTGATTTTTTAAAATGGAACAGTAATATAATAAGCAATTTTACGAGTTAAATGTTTGTATAGTTACCAGTTATCAAATTAAACCTCTAAAATATACTAACGATAACTTACAAATAAAAATCATAGAAGATATTTCCGTGAACAAAAATATTCAGTGAATGGTGAATGAAGATCTGTCAGAAAAAGGATATTCTCTACTATTGCAATAAGCCAGTTGACAAATTTTTAAAATATGTTTCTGAGGAAAACAAAATATTTCCATTTTTGTGTGTATTGGAAACTGACGTGAGGGCGTGCCTTTGAATTATATAAATATACTAGCTGACCCGGCGACGCGTTGCTGTGGCTCAGTAGTTATAATTGATTGAATTAATTTTTTTTTATCATTTTAAACGATACACTGCACAATTATAACACAATACACAGTATAATTATAAAAATCATTGACATCGTGAACATAAACAAATATGACGTGGACCAGGTGTCTACACAACCTAGATGTCAAACGATGTTAGATTAAATTATAGGTAAAATTTATAGGTCAACTCAATCATATATTCCAAAATTTTGTGCAAAATCAATTATTTATAGCACTTGACCCTACTCGCCCAATGACTCTAAAATAACGATCTTCATATTTTATTAGCATGGCTAATTTTCGCACCGTAAGAACTTAGTATGGGTACCTAAACCAGCAGTTTTAGAATTGTTTCTATTTTAGATCCTTCAAGTCACCGAGGCCATGGGAAACCATTTTAACGTCACTTTCATCTTTCACAGAGATCTCAACAGTACTTAAATAAAAATTGTCAAATTTCTTCAGCTTTTTAATTTGCGCCCTATTTGGTGTAACTGACGGACAATGTGATAACACGTTCATTTAAATTTGATATTCTGAAATTTTGTACAAAATCAGTTCCTTATGTGCTTCGCTTCGCTCGCTCGACGACTCTAAAGTATTATTCATATTTTCATATTTTCAAGTCATATTCATATTTTTATAGCATATCTAATTTTCATATGTATGGAATTTGCTGAAAACAGCAGAAGTGCCAATTGATGATAACTGGATAATCCAGTTGTTTATTTCTTTATACAAATAGTATTTTGCACAATATGTAGGTAAAAACATTATTGGTGGTATCTATAGAAATACTTATTTATACTTACAAAAATTCCAAAATTATTTTTCTCCAAATGCTTAGCAACAAATTAATTTGCATGATTTTTTTATAATTTTTTCCACAGATATCTATATACAGTAATAAAAAATTGATATTTTGCGGTTTTTCGTAAATTTCTACGGTTAGACTAAAAATTTTGAGATAAAAACTATCCGATCCTTTAAGTTGGACCAAATTATTCCTAGTTACCAAAATTGATCAAAATCGGTTAAGTAGTTTCGCAGTTTATCCTAGCCGTACATTGTGACATGAGATTTTTATATATACATATATAGATAATTAAAGATATAACAATTAAAATAAATGAAATAATAAAACAAATATGTAATTAGGTTGGATCAAATCCAAAAGAAATTTTATAGGAGAGAAACTAATATCAGCAAAGTACATCCTGGTCCACGATATAATTAAAAATTTAAATTGTATGATTATAATAAGTGCTACATGTTTGCTACAAGTGCAACGTCTCAAATCCGCGAGTCCCCTCATAAAGTTATTGGTGTAATTAAACAAAATTTTAAATTTTTTTTCAATTTTTCCAAGGTAATTATTAGTTAATTTACATAGCATATGTTTTCTGTAGGAAAACTGTAAAATATTAATTCCTGATTTTTTCTTGAAATACTTTTGCACCGAAACAATGAACAAGAAACCTTACTGACCCCCTATTTTGATTTTTTGGGTGGCGTAAACCACGCGTAGACATACTTACATCCGTCATTGTAATTATTTAACTAAAATAGTACATAATAAGCTTAGTCTCGAGCAACATGGTTTCAAAGAACACAGAACCAATTAATCATGTTCTTCGGGGGTTACCTGTATAATTTTTATATGATAATATAATCAATTTAACTATTTAAATTTCTGATGGAAAATACAATAACTGTTTATCACTTCACACGCACGCCATCAGTAAAAGATAGACAGAGGACCAGTGTGTTATGACAACTTCAACCGTATTGCCTATAATCCAGTTGAACTTGTTTGCTTAAAAAGTGATGGCATAATAAAATTTTATTTTTAAATAAAAATTTAATATCTATTTAGTAAAAATTCATACTAATTTAGATTTTTTATTAATCCTTACTAATATTATAAATGCAAAAGTGAGTTTGTTTGTTTGTTTGTTTGTTTGTTTGACTGGCTTTCACGCCTCAACAGCTTAACCAATCAACTTGAAACTTTGCACAGACGTTACTTGCGGGCCAGAGACGGTTATATGCTACTTTTTATTTCAGTAAAATATTTCATTCCCGAGGGAAAATGCATTAAATTACAACAGCTGACTATTAAAAAACGGATAAATTATTTCAAACTTTGTATATTGCTAACAGAAGGAATGAGAAAGGACACAAACTACTTTATACCCCGGGAAATTTCTCGTGGGAAATTTCATTCCTGTGGAAAAATATATTTTAAATGAAACAAAAAATGATGATAGACAACTATGACGGTATACAGCGATAAACATAGGTTATTTTTTATCCCGATAAAATATCTCATTCCCGAGGGAAAATGTATTTAAAACGAAACAATGAAATAACAACTGACTATTAAAAAAAAGCATGATTGATTTCAAACTTTGCAAATTGTTTACAGAGACAGTGAGAAAAGACACAGACTACTTTCTATCCTGGGAAAATATCTAACTCCCGTGGAAAATCTTATTCCCGTGGGAAAATATATATTTGAAACAGTATAAAAAAGAATCATTGATTTCATTTGAACTTGGCATGTTGTTAAAGGAATGTTATAGTCAATTTTTTGCCCGGGGAAAATAATGTATTTCTGTGGGAAAATTCCAAAGAAAAAAGTAATAATACCTACTCGACGCGTAATAGCAACGTCATGAAAGTACACATTATATGTTTTAACTAGATTACATAATTTCCAATTCCACGCGGGCGAAGCCGCGGGTAAATGCTAGTAAATCTATAAATTGTAACTAATTCTATTTTTACCAATAATGCCAACTTGCTTATTGTGTATGTTATTAAACTTAAAACGTATCACATAGGAAATTCCGTTACATGTTTTATTTAAAATAAAAATGAGTCTTTGTACATTATTTTTATCGTTATCAACTAATTATCTGAAAAAAGATAAGTGATTAAATATTTACTTATTTATTAATTAAAAAATTAGAAATAAAAAATGTCTCACTTTCAAGGTATTCAAATTTAAAATAATTTTCATATTTGTACCATTTATTTGTACAAAAACAAATCACAACTCATTGGATTCATAAAATTTCAAAGTTCATTATTGCATACACATTTCATTTGTGTTTCATTTTTCGAAGCCATTATCATAACTGCCGTTAATTTGCTTATTTTATGAATCTATATTGTGAATTTCTATTATCTGTAAAAATTTAAATGAAAAATAATATTAATTTAATTTTTTTGAATAATTTAATTTAGATTTGTACAGATAATTTTTTAAAATGAAATTTTCCGTAACTTTGTATTAATTTCTATTCGTTTTTGACCAGAAGATAGTGGACAAATTATTAAACCAGCCAACGGAAATAATAAGAATGACGAAAATACCGAACGTTCTCGTGTACCTTCGACAACACTCGCTGAAGAAGCTGTTGATCAGTTACAAGCCAGTGAAAAATTAATAGCAGGTACTTAATAAAAACTTAAACGCCATCTAATTTAGACCAAAATTTTTAATTCCAACAATTTTTCGTCTAGAATTAAACGAAACGTGGGAAGAAAAATTGAAACGTACAGAATTAATTCGTCTTCAACGTGAGGCGGTCTTCGCCGAAATGGGCGTTGCAGTCAAAGAAGACGGTATCACAGTCGGTGTATACAGTCCCAAACGTACCCCGCATCTTGTCAACCTAAACGAAGACCCATTCATGTCGGAATGTTTAATATATTACATCAAAGATGGCGTAACTCGTATTGGATCGGCGGAAGCGAATGTTCCGCAAGACATTCAACTCTCCGGTTCACATATTCTCTCCGAACATTGTGTGTTCGAAAACAAAGATGGCGTTATCACCCTAATACCACACAAAGGTGCAATTATTTACGTAAACGGTCGGGAAATCACATCACCAACAGTTTTGAAAACTGGGTCACGTGTCATTTTGGGTAAGAATCACGTCTTCCGTTTCAATCATCCTGAACAAGTGCGCGAACGTCGGGAGAAACAAGAACAGGAACAGGATATGCGATCACCGGAAACCGTGGACTGGAACTTTGCTCAAATTGAATTGCTCGAGAAGCAAGGTATTGATTTGAAAGCGGAAATGGAGAAGCGACTTATGGTTCTTGAGGAACAGTTTAGAAAAGAGAAAGAGGAAGCTGATCAGTTGTTTGAGGAACAAAGAAAGGTATTTTTTTTTTTTTGTAAATATCGTACTTTTTTTATGAAAATTTTAATCTTTTTTGGGAAATTTAGAATTATGAAGCAAGAATCGATGCACTTCAGAAACAAGTTGAGGAACAGAGTATGACAATGTCGATGTACAGTTCATATACACCAGAAGACTTCAATAATGACGAAGATATTTTCGGTAAGTACAAGCTGAAATTTTTAAAAATAATTTTCCAAATTTTCTAATATTTCTGATGCTTAGTATTATAAAAGACAAATCAACAACTACATAGAAAACTCCCATTACGCAATCCACTGGGACCAAATTGCTAAATGAGAAAGTCAAAGATCACGGTCGTTAATGTTTCTGATTTATAGATTTGTATGATTTACTGTTACAAACTATTACTTAGACACTAACACATTCAAACATATTTGCTTTAAAACACGGATGGGTGTCATTATACACATCTTGTGTGCGACGAAATTGATAAATGGGAGCGTTTGATATGGGAGTTTCCTATGTATTCGATTAGTAAATTAATTTCCGAAGTAAAATAACATTCGGTATTATAAAACTGTTTTGATAGTAAATTAGTTGTTAGTCAATTTACGGTGGAATTCTTGGAATTGGTGAAAATATTCAAATTTAAATTTTGTTTGTATTTATAATACAAACAAATTTACAAGCAAAAGTATGTTACAAAACGTACAAAACCGCCAAATTAATCTCTGAATAAAATTTTCATAGTAAATTTTCTAGTGAATAAATTACTTTTTAACATTCGAAAGGTTTATTAAAAATATAAGATCATTTGCTTTGGCACTTTTCACTAAAACATACACGAGCCGACTTTAAGTTTTTAGATCATCATTAACCCTTGTATTTTAACAATAGAGAACATTTTTCTATCATCTCAAATGCCAAACCTTTTACTGTTAGTGACAAGTACAATCGATAAGGTTACAAAAAAGGAAAGAAAATCAGAGACGCCAACATCAAAAAATGCCAGCCCTATGAATTTGTAAATTAAAAATTATACTAAACCATGTTGATAAAATTGAACATTACTTACAAGTATACCGTATTATATTTGTCACAGATGGCAGCACTTCTACCAGTGAATATATAATATATATGTAGTATACATATATTGCTAGCAACATATCTAGCTTATGAGAGGAATTGGTCGCCAACAAAGAGAGACAGACGATACAAAAAAAGCGTACCATTTCTATTCTGCGCATGTCTAGTGGTTCACATGAAAAGTAATAAATAAATTCATTCATATTTTTAATATTTTATTGTTTGAATTTTTAAGTCACGAATGACAATTTTATTTATCCAGATAATAAATAAACAAATTTATTGCTTATTAAATAAAATTTTTCTTTGTAATTTATGCTCGTATTTGATAATGACAACCTAAGTGGCTAAAATGAAGGCATTTTTGAAATTGCCAGCGCATGCGGACAATGAAAATAGGTATACTAAATAGAAAGAGAGAGGGATATCGTCTGCACTCTAATATTTGCGACCAAAAATGCAAATTGATAGCAATATTGGTATATTACATATATGGAATATATACTATACATATCTAAGCATTTTGAGTCGCCATATTGCATGACGAGTTAACTCGTCTTAATCATTTGAAGAATTAAGTGAATACCTGATGATAGTTTAAAACCGAAAGTCGTGATCACATGGCTCGTGATCACATTATATATGTTTTTAGTGAAATGTGACGAAGAAAACGATCTCATATTTTTAATAAATTATTCGGTAGATTTATTTCCTTAGTACATTTATTTTTATTCTATAATACCGATATAAATAAATAAGATTACTTTACAGATTTACTCATTCGTTTTTTATGATACTAGGCATTTCTCTTATCGAAAAAGGCAAAATTAAACAAAAAACCTTAAAAATTCGGAAGAATAGCAACCTTCAAATAATATACCTATATGACAAAAAATAGTAAAATTAAGTTACCTGTTTTCTTGAGAATGTCAATAGTATTTGATCAGCACAACAGTATACCTCTGACTACTAAAAATTTAGCAAATACATCAATTTTTATAATATGTAATTCGGGTCGAACGAATTTGAAATGAAAGAGTTCATTCATTCAAGTATAGTAGGTAAAATAAACAAACATGCTGGCTAATATGTATCAAAAAATCTTGGCTAAGCCGTTGAAAAAAAAAAAAATTTTCAAATTTTTTTTTAAATATACAAATTCAGTTAAAGCATATAACACTCTTATCTCATTTTCTCTGAACCCTTACTTACTGCAAAATTCTAATATTGTCAGGGAAATTTTGTCATGGAACAAAAGTGACCAGCCTGATCGACTATTTTAAAATGCGTTACTACGTTTCTTTCATTTTATATTCGTTAAGCAGCGTTTAATTTAAATATTGTAACCATGTCCCTGTCACTCTCCATTTAGTCTATTATAAAAAAATGGACCGTTTTCTGACGTCGCTGTAACTAATATACCAGATGGCGTTAATTTACTAGGGGATAAAATTAGAGTCGAGACATGAGGTTTAATAGTTCACTATTTTTCATCTAAAATAAATTTGAAATAAACTAAATATTTAAAAAAAATACTTTAATTCAACCTAGAAAGATTAATTAAATTAAAAAATTTTAATTTTTCGTTTACATATAACTTGGTGACGATATTTTTGTGCTCAATCATATGGTAATTAATTTTGACATCTATTTGATGAAAAATGCTCACATGTCCCAACTCTATTTAGTATACCCCCTATACCATTAGCGCCACGTAGCAAACGTAGCAAACTGTGACACGAAAAGGTCCGTCCTTGGAAACAAGTGGAAGGGACATGATTGTAACAAAGAATAAACATTACTCGGTTTATTAGAAAACTAAAAACGATATTGATAAAATTGGAAGTATACTGTAAACCTTGAAATTGGTAGTAAAAACTGTAAAATTGGACACATACTGTAAAAAAGAATTACTTCAAAAAAACATTTGCTTCATTTAACCAATCACATATATAATCCCCGTCTACAACCCGTAGTGGTTTGTTCTGAAATGCGGTCCATACACGATTCAACTTGTTGTACTACCTAGTTGTATTACAAGTTGAACTGTTTGCCATACACTATTAAACTATTCATTCAACTTGTTGTCCAACTTCAGTTATTCACAATTTTTGAAAAAGAGAACTTCGTTAAAATTATGGATAAAATTCTTGCCTTAGCAGTAATTGCAGAAATTAGTAAAGAAAGCTTGAGTAAACGAAAAAAAAAAGAAAATGGAGCAAAAAGTGGTTGGGAAAAAATTTTCTAATGAAAAACTATTAAAAAAATTAGTGAATGTGAATCGATTATAAAAATTATATGCGAATGAACGAAGAGATTATTAATGATATTTTAGCCAAAATAACACCTTTAATAAACAAAGAAGATACGTTTATGCGTGATGTAATTTCTGCAAAAACACGCTTGGAAATTACATTAAGGTTTCTTGCAACGGGAAATTCTTTTGAAGATTTAAAATTTTCAAGTGCGGTATCACCGCAAGCTATTGGAAATAACAAACAAAATCAAATATTTAAACTTTCCAATTGTTACCGCTGTAAATATTTTGTTGATTTGCACCCTTTACACCATATATGTACTGGTTTTGTTGTTCAACTACCCCACACACAGTACAACATGTTCATAGACCATTTGCTCCGCTCACGTAAAATCAAAATATTTTTATTTTACTTCAACCGTTTATGCAACCATCAAAATAGTTGACCAACTGCCCCACACACGATTCAACATGTTGTACAACTTATTGAACCGTGTATGGGCCGCATAACGTTTATTTAGCGTAGCATGTTGACCTGACCCCCCGGTAGATATTCTTAACTGTCCTGGTAGTGTTTTGTACATATACACGTGTGATTGGTTGATGTTGCGTTCTCTGGTATTTTGGGAGTTTTGGTGAATGTTGCTTGCAGTGAACCCGCTGTTTGACGCAGAATGCTGCTGGACGGAGCGACAGTGCTGGTTGGCGGCTTGGGCGTGGCGTAAATGGAAACATCATCAGTTCACCAGTCTTCGTGATGATCTGTGGGGTAACGCCATCTTTTTGAAGGAGGCCAACGCGATTTCTGTTGAACTAAAGAAAAAGGTTTGTTAAAATTGTTTAACCCTAGAATCATCATACGTACACGTCAAAACGACGAACGGACTTCCCTACCTGCTCCGATACTACAACTTGTCGGTACCTGCTTGCTGTGAGATTTCTGTTATCTAATTTATTTGTTGTTGTAACACATAAGACGTATTTATTTTGTTTATAGTCATTGTCGTTTTGTTTGTATTGAAATAGTGTCCGTCAAAAGGACGTCGATGTATGATTACGCGATGTTTATTTTAAAAATTTTGTACTTCACATATAAAAGTTTTCCTAATTTTTCTAAAATTTATTAAAGATATGCATGTTATAATTAATTTATTCAATGATTATGATAATGTGAAAGATGATTACAGCTGTTTGACTTATAGAGACGACATAATACTGAAGTTTTAATATATTGAATCGAAAACTAAAGAATACGTTTCGAATGACTAAATAAAAGATTAACAATTTATTTTGTGGAAAATATTTTAATTTTTATTATTTTTTGAGATCTTATTCGAAAAATTACTAACAAATTTTAGAAAATTTACAATTGTACCTAATGGGGAAATAACTACATATCTATAGGAATATTTATGACTGAGAAATTTCACTTTCTGTAAAGTCACACATGTCCACTGACTCATAATAGTTCATAAATTAATTATTTGAAACACATGTTTTATGATACAATTGATGTATTTATCTATTTTTTAATTTTTATAATAAAAATATGCTTTGATAAAAAGATTAAAAAAATTAATAAATATTTACATTAAAAAATTTTTCCAAATCCAATTTTTTTTAAATATTTTGTTCGCTTTTGTAGTATTGTTATGTAAAAAAAAATGTTTTTTGCAAATAAACTCTAAAACTCTCCGTAAAAAGTCCATCCGTCAAAACGACGTCGATGTATGATTAACGTTTCTCGTAGACCAACGTATGATTCTAGGGTTAAGTTCAATTGATTTTAGCGGATTTTATTTTTTACGGTTGGTATTCAGGTTCAATTCCAATTTACATTACTCACGGACACACTTTATTCACCACTTCCACCGGATCTAGCGCCATCTTCCGGGAATAATCCGTTGATCGGGCCACCGGCAATTCAGGCGGCCGATAATGATTTGGACGATGATATTGATCGCGCGTTTCCTAAGACAATTGTTGCTGTTGAAGTACAAGATACCAAGAATGGCGCCACACACTATTGGAGTTTAGAAAAACTAAGGTATTTTGAAAGTGTTCACGAAGTAGAATATTCTAGAAATTAGTTGTTAGAGATCTTATGTATAGATAGGTTTATATTTTATGTGTACTTAAATAATTTTATTTAAATATTATACAGGGTGTAAAAATATTAAGTCTTGTCCTTTTGAGGGGTGATTCATTACACCCTGTAGACACTAAAACCACGGAAATTTTTTCGGAATTAACAGTTTGAGAAAATCACAAATTAACTAGCTACATGATGTTTCAATATTTTTCTAAGTACGGCCCTATCTAAATTATGCATAAATACCTTCTTAAGGTTGTTATGGCATGAGGTTTAATTTTTTAAATATGGTGATACTGAGTCCTGTATTAAAGCATTGCTTTTTGAAAGTATTGCCAACTTTATTCAACGAAATTTCAAATCGAAAATTTATTAATTTTTAATATATGGAGATATAATTTTAACATTAAAGTATTTTAAAATGTCATTAAATATTTTTATAAACATTTTAGATGAAAGCAATTTTTTCTTTACGCAATTATTTAAATATTATATCTTTGTATAAAATATTGCAACGTTGAAGTAAAAGAACGGGCAGTACGTAGCGTCCAAGTGCTGCCATCTATTAACACTGTTGTTTAATTTTCTCTAGCACAATTACTGTTTGGTATGTCGGTAACATAAAACGCATAGGGGATTTTAGATTGTTTTTGTTTTTAATCTTTTTAATAAATAAAAATACATAAAATCATCAGGATGGTATGTAAAATACTATTGTTTGTGATAATAAAATACTGGTGTTATGAAAATAAGTTTATAATTCTCTAGCAAAAAAGTGAATAATTTTTAGTTTGTTTTCTGGTGTCTATGATTTTTAAAAACGTATATAAGTGTTATACAAAAACTTCATTAAGTATTAGGTATTTTTATTTACTGTAATGAATTTATTTACCTGCTTTATTGTTAATAAATTTTGAAAAAAACAATTGAACTTTTATAGAAAAAAGGTGTGATGATTTCAGTTCATTCAATTATAATTTAAACTGAGGAAAATAAACAAAACTTAATTCAAATATGTATTGTTTTTTGTTATTAGCACCAGTTATTAGTGTGCACTGTGCATACTTTCAGAAAAGTTATATTTTTATTTTCAGAAGTTTTATAAAGAAATAAAATGAGGTTAAGCAGATTTAACGAGACCTGTAACCCCTCTCACATTATTTTGATTTCAAATACATAACAGTGTTGCCAATGTTATTACTACTTTAGACGTTTTCGATACTTTAGATAAAAATATCTAAAGTTCAGTCGACCGGATCGCAACTAAATTTTGAGTATCGATTCTTTATTGGTTAAACTATATCATATCGGTTTTTTATTTAATTCTCTTTATTAGAACTATTTTTTTTTTTAAATTCGAAACAAAAGTCACATATCTCCATAAGCACCCATGTATTTTTACTCAACTTTGGTAATTTTTTTCTCGACTCTCAGCGACCAAATTTTTTTATTCTTTCATAGGATGGTAAAATACCTTTTTGAGAATCTGTATACAAATTTTTATTAATTTTTCTCCAGTCAACCCTCATGCCATAACAACCTTAATATCAAAGGTGAAAAATAATTTTATTGTCTAAAAGATGAGATAGTTAGATCCGGATTAAAAAAAAAATTTAAGGGCCCCTTTTTGACCCATATTTAGTATCAAATTTTTTCTGTTAAAAAACAGTTCAGGTTCAAATTTATTGACAAGTATTACTTACATGGGTGAGATCTACCCACTGTTTTCGTAACGAGATTTATATACTTTACACCCTGAGATTACAGTCGAATCTCGATATCTGTCAGATGTTGGTTTGGGAATTCACTTTTGACAGCGCTTAGAACAATAGTCAGTACAAAATTCAGACATAATCAGTGATCTAAGACAGTTAGTATAGTTTATTTCATACTATAAAAAAGTGTGCAAAATAAAATTGCACCTTATTGACATCAAATAGTATTTGTAATTTGATACCGTAAAATTCCCTTAAAAAATTAACCTTCACTTAAGCCTTCAAAAATTTCGTTACTTTTTTGCTACGACGCACAGTGGTCTGAAAAATCATTCTAGCACTACAAAAATAAAAAAATTTTTGTCGCGAATTCTAATGATCATTACAGAGTCTTATTGTCAAATGGTTAAACTAACTTTTTCCAACCATTATTTATCCAAGAAGGTCAAAACCTGTTGTTACGGCAATAATAAAGTTGTTCTTTTATTGGTTGTGAATGATAAAGTGGCATGAGGCTGTTTATACAAATATTTGTTTTTATTTTTTTTTTTTTAATATTCCGTTGGGTAAGATGGTGGTACCATTTGTCGTTAATATTCGTACATTCTTAGAGTATTTTGATGTGCATTTGGTTTATTTTAACAGTTAGGATATAAGTGGCAGCTCGTTGAAGATTTGTTGTTTTTTCACTTTAAAAAAACAAAGAAAGCAATTTTTACATAAGCTTTTAAAAAGTGTTTTAAGAGGTTTGAAGTTCTAGTTTTGATTAACTTATTCCTTATAGCATAATTAAAGAGGTGAATTAAGTTTTATATCCGTCGGTGTCCGTCCGTAAATTTCACAGCTCAGTAACCAATGCCGCGAAAGTTGGAGTCGTGATATTTTGATTTTGTTTAATTTCTTGATTTTAATATTATGACAATTTTTATATTATTGATTAGCATCCAATTAACTATAAAAAACAGTATCACTTACTATTTCCAAAAAAGTAAAAAATTGTGAAAAATTTTCAAATAAATGGTTATTAGTCTATGATTTTCAGACGTTTTTGAAATTGTTTCCTCAAAAACGAGTACGTATTTCGTAAAATTTTTTCTTATATTTTTCCCAATTATTAAGATAAGAAAAAAGCGATTAAGCCAAAAAAAAAAAATTTTGTCGCGCTAAAAAAATTTTTCAGACCACTGTGCGACGCACCATTTACGAGATATTTACGATAAAAAATTTACGATAACGAAAAGTATCATAAAAACGTTATATACGACAGTCCAACTTCAGAAGCACTTATTGTGATATTATTAGCGACGGCGTTAATAGCAAAAATGAGTGTATGAAAACTAGTTTGTAATTTAAGAGGGTGACTCACCCCCCTCTCCAGTGTTGCTGTACCTGAATTTTGAATTCGAGAATTGCATTCCTACGCTATTCTAATTGTTTTAAACTATTTTCCATGAAAAAGAAATTCTTGAAATATTCAAATAGTACGATTATGTCGACACCGTTACCCCTAGTTAACTACTCCTAGACTTAATATTAGGAAATTGAACAAAAACAGGGCAATTCGATTTTTTTACGTAGATTTTAAATCTGTAGACTTAATATTTTTTATTTTTCACCCTCTTTTCACGAAATTAACCCCCAATCAAGCCCGTTGATGAAATTTGAACAAATTGCATATCAATAGATAGCTCTTTAAAAAAGAGCGATATCACCAATTTAAACTTTTGCTCTATATCTTACCGTTTTGCAAAATTCAAAAGTAGACGACACAACATTAATTGTGCTGTAAAAACTTGTAAAATAATTCTCCTAAGTCCTAGGTGAAAACTGATATTTAATAGTATATTGTGCAATAAGTGCGGGAAATTGTCGATTGCCCACGAAAGCGAAGTTGCGCGCACTCACTACGTTCGTGCGCTCATTCGCTCATGAGTTGCACATACTATTTTTTATTACGAATTTGACATACTTTTTTCTATTATTATCACTATTTTTGACATTTTTATTACTATTTAAAATAATATTTTTAAGTGTTTATCTTTTTTTTCTGAATTAATTATCGTTTAAATTACTTTGTTGGTGGTTTCTATAGAAATAATTATGAAATATTTATTAAATGAAAAATTAAGAGACGGCTTTGCGTTTTCTGATTAAATTTTGCGTGTTTTTTTGCGTGTGAAAAGTTACTTTCCGCTCGCAAAAAAGTATGTGGGAAGAGTACAGTGGGCAAACAGCTATTTTGCGTACAGAAATGTGTGTGCCAAGTTAGTACTTCTCCCACATGAGTAATAAAAAATTATTTCTGTACACATAAAATTACAATTTCCCCTTTTATTAATTACAATAAATAAATAATTTTAGATTATTTTGTAAATTATATTTTCAGATTAACTCAAATTAGTGTCAATTTTAATAACTTGAGTTTGATGTTTAGTTGTTTTACGGTGTTTTACGTGCATGAAACATTGAATAGTGGAATAAACACACAATCTAATGAAATCAAACTCCATCTACTAACAAACTAATTTTTTTTTTAGTTAATTAATTTAAACTTATGTTTAATTAATATTTGTTAATTGTGATTTTAGACAACGACTTGAATTGATGCGACATGTATATAACGCTGAGTTGCTGGAAGGCTCTTGCGAGACGAGTCGCGGTGAGGTTGAAAATGAGCGGAGCCCCTCAGAGGCCCCGCCAGACCTCCTACGGTGTCTGCAAGCACCGCGTTTCTCTCTCGCTAGTCTACTACCCTCGAGGTTGGTGCCTGCTTATAAATTCGAATCAAATTTTGATTGGTACACATAATGCCATAATGCCTGCCAGCAACCTGTCGTATTTACATAATATTTCTTTCTTATGTCTCTTTCTCTGTCACTGTTTGTTACTTTTCTATTTCTGTCTCCGTGCGTTCTCAGCGAAAGCTTTAAGTTTGCTTTAAAATTGATTGTGTTATATGTTTGTTTGTGAGTTTTATTTTTATTTTGCTTGTTTTTGATCAGAACTTGACTACCGTTTTTGAATGTTATGGAAAAAAGCTAGAAAAATATTCAATTAGTTTGCTTGAACATTTTGGGAAACTCTGTCAAAAATTGGCTGGCACCAACCTCAAAATTATAAAAAATATAAAATACTAGAGAAAATTTTTAATTTTCGTTGTACTTTATTTTGCCTGTTTATTTTATTTTTTTTTTCTTATGAAACACAAATAAGATTAAAATGCACGAAACTTAACTCTTTACGGACTTGTGTCTGTTCCCAACAGAATGGGAAATTTGACTAATTTTGGGAAGTTATTTTAAAATACACATATTTATATATTATGCATGTAATTGTTTTTAATTTTTAAAAATAATGTCGAAAATCGTTAGAAAAAATTATTTTAATATTTATTCTCAAAATTTGCGCGAAAACATTCATTAGCTGTCACACATTCTAGATAGCAACAGGTCTTCTGTAAATAAGAAAAAAATGTTTTTCTTATAATTAGGAAAAAAAAATTTAAATGACAATTTAACTCATATATGTATCAAGTTCCATAAGAATATTGTAGTTTTTTCACTTTTACCGTGGAAGAAAAATTAGGACAGATTTTTTCAGCGAAAAAAATGGAACAAAACATTTCATTTGTCATTTCACTATAGATAAACACGATAAAAACGAAACAAAAATTCGTATTGGTAAATTTAATTGATTTCAGAACCGTAGTAACAATGTATTAAATAAATAATATGAATTATACTAATTTATTTTATTCGTTAAATTGTCTTACCGTATTACACTTGAGTTTTATATTTTTTCTGAATAAATTTGTGTTTTCTACCACTCAAATTTCTTACCTAAAAGCAATTTAACTCGAAGAACTGTCAACCCAAAGACGCTTCAGCTTCGCTGTCACGTTTTTGTTAGTTGACAGTTCTTCTCGTTAAATTGCTAGGCAACAAATTTTCGTTAGACAAACCCAAATTTATTCGAAAAAATACAAACCTCTCGTGAATTTATTGCATCTTGTAAGTTATTTACTTTTGTGGATTCCAAACATATTTTTTATTTTTTTTGTGAATTGATTGTAAAGATATAACTTAAAATATGCGGAAAAGCAACGTTCCCTTCAAATCTTCTAAGTTTCTAAAGTTAATAATTTGACTTAATTAAGTTACAGGTATTAAGTTATAGATTACAGGAAAACTGCCAGAATTTTCGTCAATGTAATAATTTGAGAAAAAAATTGCTTTCTGTAAATTGTAAAATCACATTTTCGTCATACTTCCTTAATATTTGAATTCGATTTAAATATATTTAACACGTTGAAGGTTATAACCTATAATGACGAAATGACTAACTGGTACACTATTTTGACAACCAACACACTTTATATGGAATTGTGGTACAGCGTTGTGTCGCAGTTGCTGCAGGTGTCACTTGACGCTGTACAACATCCATGACCATTAACGAGTTAAATTCGACTGATCGACTGTTCGTTGACAAAATTATCTTACGAAATCTTAAATGTGCGACCTTGACTCACTCTTGACCGATTTTATTTAAAATTTTAATTTAATAGAATTGAAACTTCCCGTTTGTCCATAAAGGGTTAAAATTGTACAAAATATGTTATGTATTTTATGTTAGTTATGTTTTAAGTTGCATGTAAAAATCGAAATTGTAATGGACGTGTAAATTTGTAATTATAAAATCGTTTCAACTCAAGAAAAAATCGAGAAATATATTAAGTTACTGAATTTACTTTTCAGACAACGTCTCGAACTGATGCGTGAAATGTATCACAATGAAGCCGAATTGTCCCCGACATCCCCCGATTATAATGTCGAGTCATTGACCGGTGGTGACCCATTCTACGATCGTTTCCCTTGGTTCCGAATGGTTGGACGGTAAATAAGTACAAAATACTGATCGAAAAATCTAAAAATTTTTAACACATTTTTCAAATTTTTTAGATCATTCGTATATTTGAGCAATTTATTGTATCCGGTACCGTTGGTTCATAAAGTTGCGATCGTCAGCGAAAAGGGTGATGTGCGTGGCTGGCTTCGGGTGGCCGTGCAAGCCGTCGCCGAGGAGGATAATAATGCTGAACGTTCAAGTGGTGTCCGACAGAGTGCACGGATTGCATTTAACGATACAAACATGTCACCGCCGCCGCATTCGAAGAGTTCATCGCACCTGGACGAAAGGATTATTGAAGGGCATGCTGGTGAATTGATTAAAGATGGTTAGCGTCGCATATTTTATTTCAGATGCTTTTGTTGCTAGTAATTTTGTTTTCCGTTTTCGTTTTTGGAATAATCTCAAAATTGAATACCATAAGGGTACGTGTCCATCTGAGAGAAAAACTATCGAGAGCTGCTCTCGAGAATCGTAATTAGAAGTGGACACAGAACTGACAGTACTATCCGACAGCTTGTGCAAAAACTCTCGGAGAGTAGACAAATTTCTAGTTCTCTCAAGTGGACAAGCATAAACTCGCCTCTCCGACAGTTACTCTCAAAATTCGAAACACGTTCGTATTGTGACAGCACTCTCAACTAATATATTTATATTGATTTTGTATGTTGTTTTTATTTGTACTAATTTGTCGTATGTAGGTACATTATACTTTATTTAATAAAATTCTATTAAGTTAAGGTGAATTGATCACTTGAAATTTTCCAAGGTTAGAATTTGAAATTTATGTATATTATAGAGAAAGATATGATGCATTCACTGACACTAATTTGAATAATTTCTGACGTGTAGTTTAGACTCAATAAATTTTCAAAGTTCGAATTTTTAACGTACGAGTAAATGCCAAAGAATGATTAGAGGTGAATCAGTGGTATGTATTTAAGTAAGTTGTGTCATTAAAAACCAACTTTAAGATTTATAAAACTGAAAATTATTTTCTTTTATGTTTTTGAATCATTAAAAAAATATTTTTTTAATATTGGACGTTTAGTTATTGTAATAAATAGAAAAAAAAAACTATAAAAATGTCAAATTTTTATAAATGGCACGAACACACCCATAATATATTTATTTATGTATAAGTTATTATATGTGTGTACACGGCAACTACCAGAATCAAATTCATTACTTTTAAAATTATTAAAATTAGAAGATTGAATAATAATCAAATATTAATACTGTTATATGTATTATAAAATTTAACTTATTTTTCTACACATAAGTTATATTTATTTATAGAGAAAAAAATAGACTTAGTAATTCATTTGTCACAAATTTGTCAGTACTGATCGATTCACCATAAATTGAATAGCATTTAAAAAAATTCAAATATCAAAATTAATTATTCAACAAATTAATTTTAAAATGAATAGAAAGGAATGAACTAAAGAAGAAACTATAAAATTAATAAAATATTTGTCAAAAATAAGGATCTTTTGAAACCCAAAACACAAAACTTATAAAAACTCTGATCATAAAAATAAAATATTTTCTAAAATTGCATTATGCTTGAATATTCAACATAAAAGCCCAACGTAAATTGAATAATTTGAGAAATCAACGGAATTTTCTTTTAAACAATTGTTTCTTTTTTAAAATATAAATTTGACTATAAATGAAGCAAATTTTTCACTTGTCTATAACTTTTTTGACGATTGTAAACATAATATATTACATTAACCTGACATCTTAATCAAAATTTGACATTAGCTGTCGCCTATTATAAGTCGACACGGTTTTGAGAGCACTATCGAGGAGAGTCTACTATCAGGCAGTTTGCCGGAGAGTGAAAGTTATTGAAAGTACTCTCAATTGGACAATGAACTATCAACTTTCTGGATAGTTACTTCTGCTAGTTACTCTCAAATGGACACGCACCCTAAGAGCTGTAGCGCCTCCACGAAAAACGAGGTTGCAAGCATTGCTTGTCAGTAGCGCACGTACGCCTCGTACGGTGGCCATTTCAAATGAAAAGCTTTAGTGAATTTTCATGCTAGTATATTTTGTTTTTGTTGATTTTTCAGCGAGATTATTCCATTGTTTTGTATTTTTGCTATATTTGTATCGGTTTAATGGAAAATTAATTCTGTAAATTAGAAATTGAATGTGACGCAGACTCAGGACGTGGCGATAGTTCCGTATCGTCGGAATTGAAAGAAGAAGAATTTCCACCACATCTTACAGCTGGCACCGATTTCACATTTAGAGTTACCGTACTACAGGCCGTTGGTATCTCGACAGAGTATGCTGATGTATTTTGTCAGTTTAAGTAAGTAAATGAAGTACAGGTCTTCGTGGTGATTTGGGTACATATAAAATCAGTCCATTAAAGAACAAGATATTAGACGTAATACTGTGGGAAAGTTAACTGAAAGGATAATTGGGTTTTTAAATAAAAATTAATATCATTTTTTTTATTTTATTTCAATTCTACATCATGAATAATATTGATAATCGATACGAAAAAATTTTTGAAAATGATATATAATAAATAATAAATTAATTAAAACTTGAAAAATTTTTAAAAATATCATTTAGTTAAAAACAGCACTACAAAAGATCGCGATGTCTGTGACGTCATAAAGGTAATATGTCAAAAATGTCAAAATTATTAAAATTTAGTAGAATATTTTAATTAAGTGACCAAAAAAATAACTACTGCCAGTAGACAAGGTTTGTTTATTCGGTTTTGACAATTCACAAAATTTATGTTATTTAGTTTACAAAATATAAACCGGTATATTTTTTTATCAGAAGTTAAGAACATTAGATATTTAGAAAACGTTTCGTATAAAAAATTAATTCCCTAAACATTATGAAAATTACACTTTCCAAAAGAAAATAAATAAATAAATAACATAGTAACATTTATTTTCTAGCAACTATTTCTGTTTTCCTAATATAAATTTTAAAAAATCCAAAAAAGTAAGTTTAAAAAAGATTTTTTAACTCTTATCTCGTTTTATCTGTTACTACTTTTTTTTTATAAATTTATTTCAAATTCCTACCAATTTATTTTAAAATCTTTTTTAATGCCCCTTAATATGATTCATTATTAAAAACTGGAACAAAATGCCGTAATTATTGAGAAAATAAAATAGTACATTACATGACAGTGATTCTCTTTATCTTACTCATTGATTTTGTATGTATCCAGATTACTGAGAAGACCTGTAATAATATAAAAACATTTTTTTTAATTTAATTATAATTTTAGCTTCTTGCATCGACATGACGAAGCATTTTCTACCGAACCAGTCAAGAATACAGGAAAAGGCACCCCTCTAGGTTTCTATCACGTTCAAAACGTACGTAAAAAGTTCACTTATTGTTAATAATTGCTAGATAAGTAAATTGAACAAAAATTTGAACTTCTAGATAACCGTAAACGTCACAAAATCTTTCGTGGAATACATCAAAAACCAGCCAATAGTATTCGAAATTTTCGGACACTATCAAGCGCATCCGTTACACCAGGCAGCCCGTGAAGGTGTTTCACAAGGTTCACGACAACCACCACGACGTATGCTACCACCAAGTATTCCAATCAGTCAACCGGTACGATCGCCGAAATTCGGCGCCCCACCAAGTCCAAGCACAGCACACGTGCAATCCAAACACGATCTTCTGGTGTGGTTCGAAATTTGCGAATTAGCGCCAAACGGTGAATACGTGCCGTGTGTGGTAGAGCATGGCGATGATTTACCGTGTCGTGGCGTGTTCTTATTGCACCAGGGTATACAAAGACGTCTTCGAATCACTGTCGTCCATGACCCAGCACCGGAGATTCGTTGGAGGGATGTGCGCGAATTGGTTGTCGGACGTATACGAAACACACCGGAAACTGCCTGTGACGGAAATGATGAGGAGGATGACAGTTCGGTGTTGTCGTTAGGCCTATTCCCAGGGGAACAGATTGAGGTGCCCGGAGATGATCGGTGTATGTTTAGATTTGAAGCGGCCTGGGACTCGTCACTTCACAACAGTCCTTTATTGAATCGAGTCACTGCATATGGCGAACAAATATTCATGACAATATCAGCTTACCTTGAGGTAAATTATCTTTTATGATGCCAGTTGGACTCATTAAAAAAGTAAATTTTTAATAGTCTCCGGTACGAACTTCATGTACCGTAAAATGGAGTGAATCGAGACATTTTTGACTCTCCATTTGATTTTTATACACTTTCTTACATATTAAATGATATAAAGCTTTTTTATTTTTATCATTTTGGAAATACATTTTCTTTTTTCATTTAGCCGGAAAATTTTAAAATATAGCCAATCCCTATTTACTCCGCTTCTGGGAACAGTAAGAACAAATGAGACTCAATAGAAAATTTGTACAAGATTGTCAGATTTTCTTTTAGCTAGTTTTATTTAAGGGGGTATTCTGGTCTAGACGATCAAATTTTAGGCCTAATAAATAAAAAAAAAACCTAAACATTTTTACTATCAGTTTTTTATTAACATTTGAAAAGTATAAAAGGGTAATTCCATGGTCACTTACATTACAATTTGATTTAAAATTGGGATTAAAATCTTTTGAATTTTCGTATTTAATGAGTAAATCCACTAAAATTTAGTCAAATTAAATCAAATACGATTTGAACTTTTAAACAAAGGAAATCAAACAACAAAAAATGCATATAATAATTTTTTTTTATACAAGATAAAGTAGGTGGTCACTTACATTACTCAAAAAGGAACATAATTTTTCATCTTGTACACAATGAGAATTTTCTATTCTGTTTTGATAACAAACAGCTTCATTTAAGTAAATTTAAACAAATAATGTTTCAATAAGTTATTTTAATAACAAATTTCATAAAATATTATATATTTTTGATAAAAATATAACTTTTAATCGGTCACTTACATTACACCTCTTTGGTCACTTATATTACAGTCACTTTAAAACAAGTTTTATTAAAAAGTAAGTAGTTTATTAGTTTGATTTTTTGGAAAATATGATAGATAACAAAGATAAAAGTTTATTTTTAGTAATTAAAAAAACGTCTGTCGATTTTGATAGCCTCCATTACTCGAATTCGTAGCTTGACAAAAAATCAAAGTAATACTCAAAACGAGAATAGTAATTATTTCAGCAGGAAGAAAAAGGTAAATTTAGCTGTATTTTAATATTCATTTGAAAAAAATCACAAGTTATAGTATTTTTTTTTTTATTAAGTAATAAATTTTTAAGCTAAATTTACAAAATAAAAACAATTAAAGGTAAAAAAATAAAAAAAACGTTGTATATCAGTAATTTGGTCTTTTGAGTTTCAAGTAGGCATGATTTTGATTAATTATTTTCATTTCTTAATTTTTACTAAAATTCCATCATTTCATGGAATTGCCTAAGAGAGTAAAAAAAATTTCAAAATTGAAAAAATTCAGGCCGGCAAAATAGGAACTCAAAAAAAGTTGCTCCCTGGTTGACATGATTCCGACCCTCGCGGTGATCTGAAACACAAAATTTTAGCAAATTCTTTAAGAGTAAGGATGTCATTTTCATTTCAAGCGATTTGAAAAAAAAATTTTTTGTCAAAATGGCGTCCATGTGGTTTTTTTTCTCATAGTTTTTTTAGTTTTGGAAATTTTTTAAAAATAGTAAAAAAAAAATCAAAAAACCTCTCGTTAAACTAATTTTGAATATATTAAGAAGCTCTGTACAAAATTTCAAAGCAATCGGTCCACTAGAACTTGAAATATCATGTCAACCGTTCCAAAAAACATAGTTTCGAGAAAAACGAGTTTAAAGTTTCGGGCAGTTTGAGTCATTTAATGATGTGTTATACTTACATTTTTTTAATTAGCAATCCCTGCCTTGGACAATGTTCCTTCCTCTAAACATTGAAAATATGCAAAAAAGTCAATTTTTTTGAATTTCTAGACCAAAATACTCCCTTAATAAATTGTTTTTGGTTAATATAATTTTTCATGATAACTAGCAAAATAATTTATTAAGGGATACTATTTAACAACATAAATATAAAAATATTAATATTTTTGGACGGGAAATGAAATCTAACAAAAAAGTAAAAGTATCATAAAAAGAAATTCTAATCGTGAAATATAAAAATTCAAAAAATATATATGTACACATTTTGAATTATTCTTGAAGGTTTAGTCAGCCCTAGTACGTCAAATATTATGCACCCCTCGTTCGTTTCTATTAACTCCATGTGCATTTCAATATGATACTTGATTGTATTTAAAATTTGTGTCAAATGTTAAATAATTCTATGCATTATCATTACATATGTCCAATTTTAATGATGAAACATAAAAAAAATTTGACCGTATTGCCTATAATCCAGTTGAACTTGTTTGCTTAACAAGTGATGGCATAATAAAATTTTATTTTTAAATAAAAGTTTAATATCTATTTAGTAAAAATTCATACTAATTTAGATTTTTTATTAACACTATGAGGCCTGAGCACTTTCATAGTAAACTTCCCCGGAAGTCGGCAATATTAAAAAAAAAAAAAAAAAAAAAAAAAAAAAAACTATAAAAACAAATACATAAAATAAAATGATTCAAACACTGAATAGATTCAACACAGTTCAACATGTATGTGTAAAACTACGTGATACGTACATACTACATATACATTGACATTCAAATCAATTTTATTTAAAAATAAAATATATGTAAATACGGTACTTGACTGTATTTAAAATTTGTGTCAAATGTTAAATAATTCTATGCATTATCATATGTGTAATTTTAATGATGAAACAAAAAAAATTTGATAACTATCTAAAAATTTTATTTTGAAAATCGCCATTTTTCAACAAATATTCAAATTAGTGAAGACGCGCCATTTCTTGAAAATGACGTAACATTTTGTAGCTAGATATGTCGATTTTGATAATTTCCATCGGTGAGGTAAAATTGTGTTTTCTTTTGAATATTTCTATTAGTTTATATGTATATATAGTAATAATAATCGACCAGAATTCAAATAAATACTTGCTTTTACTTTGACATTTTATGAATATAATCAAAGTTTTGAGGTTATAAATATTGACATTGATGTTCAGTTGCTTCAAAATGTGACGTCACTATAGTGAGGTATTTTTCCCGCCTTTTTTCTCATTTAAAATTGTAGGGTTATTTTTTTGATGATTTTTTACAGAATCTGTCGAAAACAAAAAAAAACACTTAACTGATATGGAAAAACAATGCTTTTAGAATATTTTTGTAACTTCAGTCAAGTACCCTATTTAACAGAATATTTGTAAAAAAAATTAACACATTTTTATGTATTTTTAATAAATAAAGGAACTATCCTTTTAAACGTAAACACAATTTAACTAAATTCCAAAACAACTTAACCTAACCTAAATTTTGCACTCTTTCACTATCAACATTCACATTTATTTTTTAAAATAATCTTCCTAGTTTGAACATTATTTAATTTATTAATGATAGTTTATGATAAACTTAAACACAACCTCAAACTATAAACTGTTAACTACCATAATGACAATAAATTATTGATTTTTTTTTCCCTATTCACCTCGCGAATCCTATATAGTCCATTTTACGGTATTTAAATTTAGTCGGCGAGAGAGAATCATGATTAGATGTAATTAACTAAACAAACAAAAAACTCAAAGAAAGAACTCAAAATTTTCTTTAATCTTTCTCTGGATCCTTATTTCTTTTTTTTTCTCTTTGGGTAGTTGGAGAATTGCAGTCGTCCAGCCATTATTACAAAGGACTTGTCTATGATCATTTATGGACGTGATGCCCGAACAGGAGGACCCAGGTCATTGAAACATTTATTCAGTGGACAGTATTATCGGTCACCGGAAGCTAATAGACTCAGTGGAGTCTATGAATTATTGTTACGTCGTGCTTCTGAAGCAGGTAGTCCAGGTTTGTCTCCAGCTAGTTTAGAATTTAGTCATAGCATAAAAGTTTATTTACTTATAAAAATTAAGTTTCGTCAAAAATCAAAAGCTTGTTTAAGTATCAGTTTGATACGTATTAAAGACTCTTCTATTTAAAGACTAACAAATAAAAAGAATATTAATAATTAAATTAGTTTCATGTTCGAGTACTTTTGGTGTCTTCTTCAATAATCATATTAGAATTAATTAAAAATTACTTCATAACTTTTAAATAGTTAAATTTCTTTTATTTGTTGGTCTTTAATGTTCTTTCTGGTTTTTAATGTCATTCTTCTATTTCTTTATCTATTGAATATACTAACAGGTTAACGGGATAACAGGTAAGTACTTTAATTACTTCATAATAAATTTGTAAAAATACAGTAGGACACTAGTTTTGGAAACATTACTATTGAAAATTTGATCATAGAATGTCCAATACATGTATACCCTCTTATATAGGTCTACAGTAACCATGAGTCATTACTTTGATAAAAAGAAACAAATAGCTGTATCATTAATAGTTTTGAGAGTGAAAAATAGATCTCATAACGTGGGAATGTAGCTTCTATAAACGTATAATGTTTACTTGTGTATTATATTATTCTATGATGATTTTCATTGTTTGAAAACCTGATGGCCTTTGAGGAACGCCCATGGAAATTAAGGAAACAACCGAAATATCTAAGTCATGTAAGAATCGTTCACCCTCATTAAGTGACAGAATATGTTGAGAATTAATTTACATTACTGGAATTTAATTTTCAGGTTTTTTTGTTATTTTCGTGAAACATTTACTAAAAGTTAGTTTGCTCTGGTTTTTATTTTGTAATTAACATAAATTATAGTGATAGAAGCCAGATTTTTAAAATCACATTCGGATAATTTATCGAAAATTGACGTATATTTATGCTGGCCGATTTTTTTCGATTATTACGCATTATCATCGCATTATTTAAAGTACGATTGGGAACACTAGGGTCTCTAGTATCAATGCCCAGAATCCAGTATAGCATATTAGGTCACACGACGTACAACGTTTAGAGTTTTAAACTGTAGTACATTACAGCAAAAAAAATGGTACAAAACATTTCATTGGTTATTTCATTGTAAGTAAACACGATAAAAACGAAACAAAAATTCGTATTGGTAAATTTAACTGATTTCAGAACCATGGTAACAATATATTAAGGGGAAGTTTGCTCGAGAGTCCTTAAAAAGTATGTATTTTTCTAAAATTTTTTTCTCAAGAACGGAAGTAAATATCAATTTCAAATTTTGTACACATATTTATTAAGTATTAAACTATACAAAAAAAATTTTTCAAGGAAAAATATAAAAAATTGTCCATTTTATAGATACTGCAGTGTGACGATCCGAAAATCCAATGCCTTGTTGGCGGACATCCTAGCGCCGGTAATAAACCACTGAGATCCAAAAACAAAAAAGATTTATAAAATATATGAAGAGTACCGCTACCGGCACCTCTACCTATAATATCAATAAATTGCTGAAAGAAAAAAAAATGGCGGATGTTTGAACTTTTGATTACGATTTTTATCTTATTTTTCGCTCTTTAAAGTAAACTTAAAAATAAAAAAAATATTGAAAGTGTATCGAACTTAGGTAGAGGTGCCGAAGAATTGAATTATCTTTAAAATAAAAAATTAAAAAAAAGGATCCATCGAATAGTTTTTGAGTTACGTGTCCGCCAATTCCAAAAATGTAGTTCCGAGATATTATAAAATATATATATAAAGAAACGTATTTTCAAAATTTTATATTTAATACTCATTATTGCGTGAACTACGCTTTTTGAATTTTTTTTTATAGAAAGCTGGATTCGGTTAATGTGCAAGAATCTTGTTTTTAAATTATTTTTAGTAAAATCACTTTGGGAACATATTCTACACATAATTTGCTATCAATTTCGGCAAAAAAAATCGATTTTTTTTTTATCAAATCTCAAGTAAACTTTCCCTTAAATTACTTTCAGCAAAATCACTTTGGGAACATATTCTACACATAATTAGCTATCAATTTCTGCAAAAAAAAAATCGATTTTTTTAACGACTCTCAAATAAACCTCCCCTTAAATAATAATACTAATTTATTTTATTCGTTAAATTGTCTTACCGTATTACACTTGAGTTATATATTTTTTCTGAATAAATTTGTGTTTTGTACAACTCAAATTTCTTACCTAAAAGCAATTTAACTCGAAGAATTGTCAACCCAAAAACACTTCAGCTTCGCTGTATCGTTTTTGTTAATTGACAGTTCTCGTTAAATTGCTAGGCAACAAATTTTCGTTAGACAAACCCAAATTTATTCGAAAAAATACAAACCTCTCGTGTAATAATAAGTGAAAATAATTTATCGATTTTTTTTCTTTTTTTTATGACTTTTTAGTGATTTTTTTTTTTGATCGAATTTTTAATTTTAGGTTCAAATTAATTTTTAACAACTTTAATTCAAAACAAAACCTTAAATAAAATATTTGTAAGGAAGTACTCTTGTTCAAAATAATAATTTTTGAAAGCCGATTTTTTTATATTTACCATAACTGGTGCCCTACTGTATTTAATTTATACTTTTTCACTTTTCTTCTTGTAATTAAAATAAAATATTGACGAAACGATTCCTAAAATATTTTAAGTAAATAAACTTTCAGTTGTTGAATGTTGCAAATAGTTTGTATCCGCTTTTATTGTTTTCATCTTAAACAAATTCCTCCAAGATATTAGTGAATCATTACAATGTCCAGGTGTACAACGTCGTCAACGGCGAGTTTTAGACACAAGTTCCACGTACGTGCGAGGCGAAGAGAATCTAGACGGATGGCGACCACGCGGTGACAGTTTAATATTCGACCATCAGTGGGAACTAGAAAAATTACGACGATTAGAGGAAGTTGGAAAGGTCCGACATATGCTTCTGTTACGTGAACGGCTTGGACTCGATAAACCAATGCATCCGAACAATATTAACACCACACCACGGCACGATTTCACAAAGAGTGAGAAGGAAGTGTGCAATATGGTCGCAAAAGCTGGACGCCTTGAAAATAATATGGAAATTTCGATGAAAGATACCGACAAAGAGTACACTGACCGGGAACGTGAATTACTCCTAAAATGTATAAGACTTATTCAAGGCAAGAGCAAAGATTTGACTCCGGTTGGACCACCTAGTGATGTTTCACCAGGTGATGAAGGTTGTGCTGATATGAGTTCTAGTATGGTTTCAAGTATTCTCTCGTCTAGTTCTGTTGAGTAAGTTATAACGTCAAAAATATTCGAAATTTTACCAACTTTTTACCACATGTATGGTGATTTTTCTAGATTATGCTCGCCAGAAAAAGCTCGTCCATTACTAGAACAGAGTATGGCGATGTGGGGTTGTCAAAGTTCCAATTCATCTCAACAATCACAAAACACAAATAAACAAAATTCTGAACCACTAGTTTTATACGCGCCTGAAGTAGAGGAAATTCGTGTTAGTCCAGTTGTAGCTAGGAAAGGATATCTTAATGTGTTAGAACACAAAACAAATGGTTGGAAGAAACGATGGGTCGTAAGTTGATTTTGATTTTTGTCGAAACCATTACAAAAACAAATTTTAACAAATGATCTTGTTCGTAGGCTGTTCGTCGTCCATACGTATTCATTTTCCGCGACGAAAAGGATCCGGTTGAACGTGCTTTAATTAATTTAGCCACGGCGCAAGTTGAACATTCTGAAGCTCAGTTAGCAATGGTGAAAGTTCCACACGCGTTTAGTGTTGTTACAAGAACGCGAGGTTATCTATTACAGACATTACATGCGCGAGAAGTACACGATTGGTTGTATGCTATCAATCCACTGTTAGCTGGACAAATCAGGTAATAAAATTATTTCAGTTGTATCAGAATAAATTGTTTTCGGAATGGCCTGAACGCCGAATACGATTAATCCTTCGTAAGGCAGCTTCTTTCATAAAATAAAACATTCAAACATTTTATTAAAATTCAAAAAAATCCGCAAGAAAGATGCCGACGTTTAATTGATTTCACGTTTGCGCATGCGTCAGTTTATTGTGAAATTAACAATTGATCATTCAAAGATTAATCCACATAGTCCCTGAAAATTTTGTCATAGTCAGTCGAATAGTTTCAATGTTATGTACGTTATTTCGGAAGCTCTGAAACGTAAAATGCGAGTGCAAATTTTTATTCATTTTATTAAAAATATTTATTTAATCTGTAGACTAAAAATATAAGTACCAAAAATACCTACAAAAAAATGTTACTAAGCTTCTATGACTTATCTTTTTCTTGGAATATTGTTTTTAAAGTGGAAATCCTTGTTTATTAACCCATTAAGTAATTGCATTTTTAAAATTAAATTTTTCAAATACGCGTTGATGTCCTCAAACACTGAATTCAAACGATATCGAAATGTACGGTATTTTAAAATAATATAATCTCAACCAATATATCAGAACGGATTTAAAGCAGAGTAAATAATAAAATTTACGTAAATAAAAAAATTAAAAATGTAAAAAATTTTCAGTAAATTAACTTTTTTATTTTAACCATAGAGAAATTATTTTGTCTCAAAATGCTGGACCTTTTACTACCAGTGACAAGTACAATAGATAAGGTTACTAAAACAGAAAGAAAACCAGAGATACCAACATCGAAAAATGATACCCTAGGAATTTGCAAAATAGAAATTATGCTAACTAAAACAGAAAGAAAATCAGAGATGCCAACATCGAAAAATGATACCCTAGGAATTTGCAAAATAGAAATTGTGCTAAACTATGTTGGTAAAATTAAACATTACTTACGGTTATACAGTATTTCGACAAATCTGTCACAGATGACGATACTTGTATTAGTGAATATATCCATATCAAAGCATTTTGAGTCGCCATATTGTGTCACGAGTTAACTCGTATTAATCATTTAAAGATTTAATGAATATACATCAGACGTTTAAATTAAAATTTATTTTGAATACTTTTTAATTTTATTACAGAAAAAATAAATAATAAATAAATATGAGAAACTGAATGACTGAACTTAGTCCATAAAAAACCGATCTTTGTGCTATAAAATTAATAAATAAAAAAAAAAAAAATTGGAAATTTCTTCCATTTATATTCCGTATTAATGTATTAAATCAGTTTTATTTTTCAAAAAATGACTAATATTCCATTTAAAAAACATTGTAGGTACTATATTTCGAAAATTGGAAGATATTTAAATCTAAATTTCTAACTGTAATAATCGCTTGTTCTCACCAGTAGCTACAACTCTAGTCCTTACAAAGCTACCTTACAAAGGATAAATGGCGTTTTAACAACTCAACACCACTAATTTATTTTTAATCTTTTTACAGATCAAAATTAGCTCGACGTAATCCACAATCAAAAGACTCAGAAACTCCTACACAACAGACCGCCTCAAACAATAAATGAGATTTAATCACAATGGAATCTGTCCTTGTCTATTGAATATCTTTCTTAAATATCGATGTATCTACGTAAAATATATATTTAATTGTTTTATATTTTAAGGAAAAAAGTGAAAATACTACCAAACTAAGAAAATAAAATCACTAATATTCTTAACTATGTGTCCTTCCAACATGTTGCTCACAAACTATTTAATGCTACAAAATTTAAGTTACTTAAGTTACTTATATATTTATGTTAATATTTTTGTCGATTTTTAAATAGCAGCGCAAATAAAACAATTAAATATTTTACTTTTAGACAAAATAGACAACCAGACTCCATTGCTTGTTTAAACACCAACCTAAAATAATTAAAATCCACTAAGTAAACTTACATTCTTACTTAAAGTATTAATAAAAGTATACAAGATATTTTTGAGCAATTTTTAAAGATTTTATTTAAATAGTTATTTTTTTAAGTCACTTTTTCAACGGAAAAAGTGAACATTTACGATGAATCATTAAATATTGTAAATATATTTAATTTTTTTTTTTTTGTATTTTGACAAGTTTTAAATATCTTGTATTCGAATCAAAAAATAATTCTAGTCATTAAAATGTGTTAAAAGCAAATTGCTTATTTTTATCATTTTTTTAATTAATTAATTAATTAATAAATGAATATATTTTTAATGAAATATATTCTGTTAGTGTTATTTTTAAAAGGAATTTCTATATAGTTGACTTTTTTAAAACTTGCCTATTGCCGCCATTTTGCTGTATGACACCAGTATGACGTCAATAAGCAGTATTTAAAAAATTCAACTAATTAAAAATATCTGTATTATAGTTAAGAAAAACTTTCCAAAAAAAAATATATAGAAAAAAAAAATAAAGTTAAGGTACCAAAGAAAATTATTGTTTAAACGTTCTAAATACGTAATCAAGAAAATCAAAATGGCGCACATTCAATAATGAGCGTATTTTTAGTTAAAATATAAGTAAGTTATCTTTTTTCAAACTGTGCAATTATTTTTAAACATAAAAAAGAACTGCTCATTAAATGCCTACTTTGAAACATTCCTCTACTATTAAAAATAGTGTACAGAGTTTGTTCAAAATTCAGATTCATTCTTTTTGACAATTAAAACAATATGGCGGATAGTGTAAATCATATTTAAAGTGTTGTTTTCAGTAACGAAGGGTAAAAAGTAGTAAGCGATGAAAGTGTTAAATATTAAATTAAGCTTCTTAACACTTAGAAACCTTCTCTTTTTTTATTTAACTTCTTTAAGTAGACATTTTGATATTATAACTGCTCGCTAAAAAAGTTAAATATTCCTGTCGCTATTGAATCGAAGATCTCTACAGAAACTTCCAGTGATATCCGCCATTTTGACTCGAAGATTCAAAGAGAATGAATATAGAATTTTGTTCAACTCTGTACGAGCATACAACCGCTTGTGTTGTACAATAAAATATTTGTCTTTCTGAATATAATATATGAATATTTTGTCCGTAGTTTTTTAATACACTGAAATCGTATTCGTTTGAAATAAAGAGGGGAGCACTATGTGTATAGATTAAGTTAACTGGCTTTGTTGGAACCATAGAGGACATTCGTTAACTTATCTAATTCTAAAATTTTTGTTTGTCCTATAATGTATATAGATAAATTATACTTGTCAATTTCAAATGTTGCTTTAAAAAATTGATTTTTAAATATTTTTACCGATTGTTAAAGAGTGCTATACGATTTATGATCGTCCTGTACATTCGCTATCGTATTATCAGACTAGTTATCACAGAATATAAAATTATAAAGATTGTTATGGCTTTTTTCATAGATTAATTATATTCAGGAGTATTTTTATTCTGTGATTGTATGAAGTTTGTGTATAGTAAAAAAAATAATGTAGCACTTGAATTAATTTGAATTTTATTCTTAGTTAATTATCGAAATTGACAAGAAGTTACCCAATTTTTTTTGCTTTAACTCACTGTGATTAATTAAATTTGTTTTTTTGAATAAAATTAAATATTTATTTTCTCAAAAATGTACAAATTTTGTACAATTTTAATATTATATACTTCATTAATTTATTAAATTTTAATATTTTAAAAATTAAAATTCTCAAAAGTTACCTTTAAAATTAAGTACACTTTTAAAAATTTTAAATTAATGATTTTATTTTATTTTATTTTTTATTTCTGCACAAAGTTTTAAAATTTCAAAAACTGAATCTCTTTTAAATTTTATTTTATCCTTTTTAGGTCTGATCATGCTTTTTTTAAAATTAGAATTTTTGAAATTACGGTATCAAGCATGAGTGAGCTTTGATCTCACTTCAATAATGTTTTGATATAAAATCCGTAATTCTTCAATTTACAGTAGGCCCTCAATTTTTGCCAATTAAACTGTTACAGATTTAATTATTCGCTAGTTTGCTTCAAAATTTCAACAAAAATTTCAGCATTTAAAAAAAAATATCAAATGTAAATGCTTTAATCAAACATAGTTAAAAGTATTGAGCCTACAAATATTGAGGGCCTACTGTATAGTTATTTATTTATGAATTGATCAGACTGTTACATGATTATTTGAGGTTATGAATCGAAGGTAGAATAAAAGTTGATGACGTAATTTTTCAAAGAGAAAGACAGTCAATTTCAAATATATAGTATTATGACGTCATTGAACTTTTATTATACTTCAAGTTGCAGCCATTTTATTTTTAGTTTAACAATGTTAACAAATGACTGTGTATGTAAAATTAATGTTTTCAACTGGTGCTGATGGAAGAATCACTATTTTCGAATAATTACTATTACAAATTTATCCCATCTTTCTTATCGTATTACGCATGTACTAATTTTTTTTTTCCAAAAATTCATTATTTTCTCTCCCGATTAAGTTTTGATTTTAATTAATGTAAAACATTAAACATAGGCTTGAAAATAAATTTTTGCTGAGCTTATTATTAAAATGAACCAGTTGCTGTAATTGTATATTATTGATATTTATATAGTTATTATTCATTACTTAATTTAAGGTTATCTACTATATCAAAAAAAATGGTCTTATAAATAAATATAGGCAATTTATTATTGTTTTTAATATTTTATGTTTCATATTTTATCTATTAAAATCATGTAAATGTAAATTAAATGGTGTAAACGATCATTAAAATAAAGATAGAACGAATAAGTTGAATTTTAATGTTCTAAACCCTTCCACCTTAATGACAGGAGAATTTAGGTAAGTATAACCAATTTAAAAAAAAAGAAAAAAGTAAAATAAATTTCTCCGCTACACGGAATAACATTGAATGGATGTGGTTTTATAATTCAATAAGTACACAGCAAATTTTAGCTATACTTATCTGGTTTACTCACAATCATCTATACCCCAACTAAAAACCATGCCTGTCTGTTTGTCTTTATCTAATTGTTTGTTTATTATTTTAAACCAGTAGTTTATTACCTAGCAACGTTACCAAACTTTTATACATATAGTCCAATTTTTATAATTTGTTTTTATAGTTCAATGGTACTTCATTATACATAGTTTTCGATTACTTGTACTTACATTATACAAGTCTGTTCGATTATAATTATATAGAGTTATAGACCGTCACATTTTTTGACACCGATTTTATAGATACCAATTTTGTCACGAGTTTTTTCAACTATACTCCAGTCCAAAAGCATATCTATATTTAAAAAAAAGGTATGTAGTAATAATAGTAAGCGATGGACTCTGATTTTACTGGTCATATTGATCAAAATATATCACAAAGTCTATAACCAAGCCCTAAGCCTATGTTTAAAAAACTGTGGATAGCAGTGTGTCTAATTGTGAGTGTGTTCGATACCGCTTAAGCTGACTAGTCGCACAGCAACTCTAGCGGTGTCAAAATCGATTGTTTGTCATTGTTATCAACCACTTTGCAACAATAAGCGAATACATATACATATAGTATATGCAGGTACCGAACCACTGGCATACACATACAGTGCAGTCCCCCCTTTCCACAGATAGAGTGTGACGTATGACACACACACAAGCGTACATCACGTATACATAGATACGAGATTTATGTAGTAACATGCTGTGAGGTTAAAGTGGGAGACAAATTTAGATCAATTGTAACGTCAGCTTTTGTCCACGTTGAGAAAACTAGTATAGAGATACGAAGTTTGTTTCTGAATATTCTGTCTATAACACTTTTGACTCGTAAACAACATCAAAATTGCAATAGAATCATATGCCTAATAACCTGTTCGCATTATTCCAGTAGCATTCCAGTCCAGCGATCGAAACCAGTGCTGGAATGTCACTGGAATAATGTAGACCGGCACTGGAATGTACCCACTCCAGTAAGCAATCCAGTCCAGTGACTGGATTGACGGTCTACTTTTCATTCCAGCTCGCCCATTCCAGCGCCACTGGAATAGTGTAGACGGTCAATCCAGTGCTGGACTGGATTATATTGTTTACATTATTCCAGTCATTCAATTACATTATAAAAGTCAACAATGCTTATTCACTGTTCAACGTTTAATCCAGCACTGGATTAGCCGTCTACACTATTCCAGTGGCGCTGGAATGGACTAACTGGAATGGAAAGTAGACCGTCAATCCAGTCACTGGACTGAATTGCTTACTGGAATGAGTACATTCCAGTGCCGGTCTACATTATTCCAGTGATATTCCAGCGCTGGTTTCGATCACTGGCTTGGAATGCTACGGGAATAATGTGAACGGGCTATTACTCTTTACGTATATACGAATTTTATTGTCTAAAAAGAGTAAGATATATGATTCTATTTCAAGTTGCTTACAACCAGTCAAAAGTGTAATATTCATATTGCTTAAGTTATCGTACTTAACCCTTTAGTACCGCCATATATTCCAATTTTTTGGATCCAGAATCTAGATAAAAAATTTAATATCTCTGTAAGTATAATTGCAAGTTTGGTACATTTTGTTTAATTTATTTACAGTATGACCGCTCTTTACTATACAGCCTCCAGTTATCGATATAAGACATTGCACACTCGTCAGTTGAATTTTTTCTAAAAACTAGTATAACGAGCTGAGCTCGTCATTAGTCCTAAAAAGTTAAATAATTTTGAAATTTATTTTTATTGGTGCCCGGAATTGTAGGTACTTCCGGATAAATATAACTAAATACATTTCGGTTTATCAGTAATATATGAATACTACTGATAAATTTTGTCTATCCTAGCCATCCAAAACAATGAGTGTGAGAAAATATTTGTAATTAATGTTAAAGTAATCGCTGTACGTTCAATATTATTGTGCAATTTTCAACAAAACAAATCAAAAATTATAAAATCATTTTGCTTGCGTCTACTGTACTAATTACTAATACAATCAATACAATGAATCATGTTCATACTTATCTCAAATACCCTGTAGTTCCTGTAGAATACGGATGTAGGCATTTAGATTTTATTCATACATCGTTCTTGTCAAATATCTGTCAAAAAGTATTACTTTGAAAAAATTTTTAACGTTAATAATTTCAATGACTTAATTATGCTTTTGAAAATAGTATAAAAAATATGGCATTTTTAGAGGTACGTTTTACTAATTAATCCGATTAATAAATATTTTCAGATTGTACTTTAGCTAATTTTTGCTAATTTCAGTGGCGAAGATTTAACTTTTTTGAATTACGAAAAAATGTTGATAATGGAAAAATAGCAGAGGCGTTAGGAGTAAGTTAAAATAAACTATTCTGTCGGAAATAATATGCAAAAAAAGTAATTTGTTAAAGGATGCAGATGTAGCGGCTTTTACTAGCGGCAATGGGTACATCGTTTTGTGCGACACAAATGGTTTTATTCACCTTATTTCAAGAACGTGGAGTATCCTTTCGTTTAAAGGATACGAAACAACAATATCACATGCTATCCAAATTAAAAGCAATGCTACAGAGCGTGAAACTAAGCCATTATTGGTTACGATTGGTGTAAGAAAATTATAAATTATTGTAAAAGACGCAAGACTACGATTAGTACGACGTCAAGATTTGATGACAGTTCCTTGTAGAACTCGACAAAATAAAACGAAATAAGAAAGAACATATTTTTCTAACTTCAAAAATAACGAATTTCCATAAAAATTTGCATTCCCCATTTAGCCCACTTAGGGGGCGAATTTTCAAAAATCCTTTCTTAGTGATCACTTACGTTACATAGGGAACTCCTGTGCAAAATTTCATTCTTTTAAACCCAACGGTTTAGGCTGTGCGTTGTCTGTCAGTCAGTCAGTCAGTGTTAGAAATTTATTAAGTAGATCTTACCTATTACTTTCATTAATTTCAACTTTTCACGGTGACGCCGGCATTTGGTAAACAAATAGTATTGAAATTTTTTATTTCTATTTAAATTTTGAATCGATTAAAAGAAAAATCAGCCGCTAGAACGCTCGTGGTCGCTTTTTGTTAAAAATTAGGGTTAAGTTCCTACTCTAATACTATACATACTAGTGATGTCGGATGATTAATCGATTAATCGGTTTAGTCGACTAATTTTGTTTAAATTTAGTCAGTTTTTAATCGACTATTTTACCCTCGACTAAATGACTAAAATGATTAATTTTTTTAAAATGACTAAAAACGACTAATTTAATTTTTTTCCTGTATTATTTATATAAAATTCGAAAAATTAAAAACTAAAAAATTATCCATTGGTACGATTTTTCATTTTTCACCTTGCTTTTTTTTTAAAAAAAGAAAAATAATAATAAAATATTAATAAATAATCAAATTCAAAAGAAAAAAAAATTTTTAAAAGAATTATATAGACTACTCCATTCATGAATTCAACTAAAAATTTAGTCGACTATTACGTGCTTGATATTTTCGACTAAAGACTAATTTTGTCTAAAAAATCATTTTAGTCGAGTAATCGACTAATTTCTCTTCAGCTTGATATTAGTGATGTCGGATGATTAATCGATTAGTCGGTTTAGTCGACTAATTTTGTTTAAATTTAGTCATATTTTAGTCGACTATTTTACTTTCGATTAAGTGATTAAAATGATTAAGTTTTTTTCAAATGACTAAAAACGACTAATTTAACAATTTTTTTGTATTAATTATTATTTATTGGACTTCAAGAAATGGAAACTAATAATTTTTCACTTTTATTTGACTAATATATTCTGATATTTCATATCTTTATTTTTCTTAAAAGAAAAATATTAAAAGGCCATAATTAAATTCGAAAAAAACCTCGTTTTTGAAAAAGTTACATGGGTTACCTTACCATTAATTCGATTAAAAATTTAGTCGATTAGTTGACTATTCTATGCTCGATATTTTCGACTAATGACTAATTTTGTCTGAAAAACAATTTTAGTCGATTAATCGACTAACTGCTCCTCGGCTCGACATCATTAATACATACAATATATCCGAATTTAAAGACAAGTTTAACGTTCAGTATTTCGAAAACGAAGCGAAATATCGAAAAATTTAATTCTTGTTTTTCGTTTTATTTTGTCGAATTCTATAAGGAATTGTTATCAAATCTTGACGCCGTACTAATCGTAGTTTCCCCGAAATGACTTAAAATGATACTTAGACAAATAATTTCAGGAAGATGAACCAGGTTTAAATTCATTAGTGAAAGTTTGGGACACAAATAAATCCGATAAAAATGTTGCGCCAATGTGTGTCCGAATACTTCGTCCACCGATGGAACGTTACTACGGTGCACGACCGCCTCAGGCGAGCGCTATTTGTGCCCAGAGTAATATTTTAGCCGTGGGAATGAGTGACGGTACTATATGGTTACGACGTGGTGATTTAACACGTGAACGGGGTATTCGGCAACGTACAATGCGTGACGGTAATGCTCCAATTACTGGTCTGGCGATACAGAATACCGGAAAACAAACGTTCCTGTACGTCGCGACAATGGAAAATGTATTTTTGTATAATATTTCGGTTAAGGATAAGGAATATAAAGTTAGTGATGATTTAAAGGGTGAAAATCGTTGTATATGATTAATGAGGATAATTTTTTTTTTTTTAGATTTCGTTAGATAGTATTGGATGTGCTCAGAGATGTAGTATTTTAGCTGAGTGGAAGGAGAAGCAGGATTCTTCGTCAACGCATTTTATGATTGCCCGAGATGATGTAAGTTGTTTTGAGTTATTACAAATTGGTAATAAATAAGGTTTGACTTCTGTTCTTCAAGCAAATTGTATATAGAAAATCACAATTGGTGACGCAAAGATTCTTACTCACGCGTCTGGTGCTAAAATTAGAACTAGTATCAAGTAAAAATGTACTTATACATTTAATTGGTGACATAAAATCTAGTAATCCGCATATAATTTGTATAATACATATTTCTATCGACAATTAAACGTATACAAAAATTTTTACTTGATACAGTTTCTGATTTAAAAAACCAGAGGCGCTCGCGTAATATTTGCGTCGCCAATAAACTATTTGAAAAATTTTTAAAAAATGATTCAATTTTTATTTGAATGAGTTAGTACAAAAAAAATATTTTTAACTTTTTTGTATATCTTTGACATTTAAAAAGATAAATAATACAATTTTTTTTCATTTTCAAAAGTAGCGCTAAAACGATTTGTGGTCTAATTGCTCATTAAGGGGGTATTCTGGTTTAGACGGTCAAATTTTAAGTGTTTTTCTAGACGTAATAAATAAAAAACCTTAAACCTTGATAGGTAGGGACGAGTTACCCATAATCCATTTAATCTTTTAGCGAATTTTCGAATCGAAATTCAGCTATTACAGCCACTGTCATGACGCGACTTGAGCCCAAGACTATGATAGAAATTGTTTTGAGATCCCTAAAAGCCGAAAATGACATTCACTAAAATTTATATAGTATATACATATGTATGTATGTATTTATATGTTTGCGCGATAACTCTCGAGTGAAACATTTTATTTTTACGAAATTTGGTGAGACTCTTGGAAGTTCAAAAATCTTGGATGAATTCTTCAGTCAGACACGTCCGGTGCCCGGAACATAGTCTTTTGGGCATTTTTCGTGAAAAAAAATGTTTTTTTGCCAAAATTTTTTCAAAAGTTTTTACACCATTAGTTCAGTGAAATTAGGGCTGAAATCGGGGTATATGGATGAAAATTGGAGGGAATGTTCTTAAAGTCACTAAGAACAATTCTCCCTATGAAAAAAAAATGCTCTGATCCCGGACAAGAGTAGAAACAACCCCTAAAAAGTTTATTTTCCAATTATCTCGCGAAGTGTGCGAGATATGGAAAACTTTTTCAAATAAAAATTGTAGATCTTTCGATTCTACAAAAAAAAGTATACCACCCTCTTACCCCTATCTCTAATAGTTTGCGGAGAAATTATCCCCGAAAAAAAAAAGAAAAACAAATTTTTTTCACCTAATTCCAATATTTTCAAACATTTAGAGAAAAAAGTATTCTTGGCATTTTTCTCTAAAATTGAAAATAGAGAAATTAGGAAAAATAAAAGGCCCCGATGGCACGGGACTGGTGCTTTCCATTTAAAATTATCAATGGTTAACTAATGTCCGTTACCGGTCAATTTAGACTAGCAACGGTGTCTGATTTGTTTTTATAGGACATGAAATGAGACACAAGAGAAGTAAATGCTAGTAAGTTGATAATATCACACGGTTAAAAAATTTAAATTTGTATATTTTGAAAATAGGTAGCGCCTACTTGATTTATATAATATTAGAAAATATACAATTTATGTTTACGTAAAACATTTTGAAACTGTAATTTGACGATTGTGAAGATATTTTTCAATTTAAAAATGGAAAAATGAAATAGATACCAACATTTTACAGAAAAAGAAAAGATAATTTTAACTGAAATTGTACAAAAGTGTATTTCAGTAGCAGAAAATAAATATAAATATTTGTGATACTATGGAAACTAGTATCAAAATATATAACTCCCTAGTTAACTCCCGAGTTAATAATCTATAGGTCAAGGAAGGGTAAGGAGGTCTAGTACATAATAGCAAACTAGTATTCAAAAGGTCTGATCGTTCAATTGATTAATAATTGGGAATTTGACTAATTTTGGGAAACTATTTTAAAATACGCATATTTATGTATTATAATAATGCATATTTATGTATAATAATGCCAAAAATTGTTAGAAAAAATTAATTTAATATTTGTTCTCAAAATTTGCGCGAAAAGGTTCATTAGCTTTAATTACGTCACATTCTCTAGATAGCAACAGGTGTCATGTAACTAAGAAAAAAAACTGTTTATTTTTCTTATAACTAGGAAAAAAAATTGTTGATTTTTAAAAAAATTAATTAAATTCAAATTAATTTCCATAGTTATGTTTGCTAACCGGAATTTACGTAGCGACCCTAGTGGCGACAGTGTTGAAACATAAGAGAAAGCAACGTCACAGTCCATTTCTGCTGACGTAATTTATAGCTGAAAAATATTAATTTTTTTTTAAATTAAATAATGATAGTTAGGATGAATTAACATAATATATTGCTGTCTTTTATTATCAATTTTCATTAAAACTTGTTTTTATTGTTTTTCTTTGATACTGTCAAATACCCCATTAACTTTTAAAATAACTTTATAATACCAAATATTATTTTGATATTGTATTTTTTTTAGGCTGTTTATTGTTATACGCCCGATGGTCGAGGTCCATGCTATGCCGTTGACGGCGACAAAATAATGATCGATTGGTTTCGTAGTTACTTAGTGATCGTCGCCCGAAATAAATCGAATCAACAAGCCTCCACCGAATCGGGAAATCATCTAGTCACAATACTCGATATACAAAATAAATTTCTTGTATTCTCTGCGCCTTTGCAAAATGTTAAAGCCGTTCTAAACGAATGGGGTAGCTTCTATTTAATTAGCGGTAAAAATGAATTATATCATTTAGATGAGAAAGATCTACAGTCGAAATTAAATTTTCTATTCAAAAAAAATCTCTACGATGTCTCAATTCGTATGGCCAAGAGTCAACAGTACGATAAGGATAGTTTAATCGATATTTTTCGACAATATGGCGACCACCTGTACGCAAAAGGTGATCATGCAGCCGCTGTCGAACAGTATATCAAAACAATCGGTAAATTAGAAGCCAGTTACGTAATTCGTAAATTTTTGGACTCGCAACATATCGATAAACTAACTATGTATTTACAAGCGTTACATAAATTAGGATATGCCACAGAAAACCATACTACGCTCTTATTAAATTGCTACACAAAATTGGATCATCGCGATAAACTGAAAGAATTCATTATGACCAAAGATCGAGATTTAGATTTTGATATAGATATTGCAATACACGTGTGTCGGCGCGCAAGCGCCGAAGACGCTCTACTGTTGGCGAAAAAACATGGCAAACATGATTGGTATCTTAAAATTCAAATTGAGGATCAAAAAAAGTATGCAGACGCCCTTAATTACATCGCAAATTTAGAATTCGCCGACGCGGAAATGTACATGAAGAAATACGGGAAGATTTTAATTGAAAACGTCCCAAATGAAAGCACGGAATTTTTGAAGAAGCTCTGTTCAAACTATAAACCCACCGATTCATCTATAATTTCGGAAAATATGCTAGATGGCAGCATCCAAGAAGTGGATCGATGCGAACCAGATGATTTTATACATTTATTTTTGAATAACACCGAAAAATTAGTCGAATTCCTAGAATATTTAGTCAGTCAATCGCACAGATACTCCACACTTGTGTACGACACCCTAATCGAAAATTATGTCAATCTGTGGCACAAGGGAATCGATAAAAACAATATTGAATCCAAAGTTTTGAAACTTCTTCAGAATCCGGACGCAAATTATGATAAAAACCAAGCGTTAGTTATCTGTCAAACGCACGGATTCAGTCCAGGTGTGCTCTACCTGTACGAGGACGCTAAATTATACCAACAAATCTTACGATACCAAATGCGAGCTGAAGGTGGGGACATGCAAGCGGCAATAGCGTGTTGTCGCCGATACGGACACCAGGAGCCAACGCTGTGGGTGCAAGCACTTTGGTACTGTGCCAAAAATACTAGTGAATCGTCGATTGAGAATATTATTCCAGAAATTCTTAGTGTGATTGCGAAAGAGAGGCTGATTTCCCCATTAATGGTCTTAGACTGTTTGTGTAGTTCCCCGAAAATTACTTTGGGTGTGGTGCGGAAATATCTTCAAGATGTTCTATTGAATGAAATTGAATTGACCAATAAGGAGCAGGAGATAATCGAGAAATATCGGGAAGAGACGCAAAAACTTCGGGATCACGTGAAACAACTCCGAGAACAACCGATCGTGTTTCAGGGATCTCGTTGTGCAGCTTGTCATCGTCAGTTAGAACTTCCGGCTATTCATTTTATGTGCGGCCATTCATATCATCAACAGTAAGTTTTCAACACTTATTTTAGGATACCAAATATATATATTTAACCCATTATACCCTGCATCTGTTTTTATTTTGATCGAAGAATCCAGACTTCTAATCGGTTTTTTTGAAAGATCTAGAATGGGATTTCTAAGTAAATTATTAAAGAAGACCCTGGTTTATTTTCTGTAGGAGAAGAGTACGGATCCGCATTATATATAATACTTAGGGCCTTGGTGTAAAAAATAAAAAATTACTAAAAACTACTTATGGCATAATTTTATCGAGAATAGTAAGACCTAGATTATTTTTTTAACATACGTCTTTAACATACATTGTCTACCAAAATTTTTTAATATTAATTTTTATAAATGCTTAGTTTGATATTCAACCTAAAATGTTTTAATAGTAATTTTTACACAGGAAGAAAGAAAGGTACAAAAAAGGTATCCCATTATTATTTTGTACTTTTAACGTTTTTATTTTAACCATAGAGAAAACTTTTTTGTTTCAAAATGCCGGACCTTTTACTGCCAGTGACAAGTACGTATACAATAGATAAGGTTACAATAAAAGAAAGAAAATCAGAGATGCCAACATCAAAAAAATGATACCCTAGGAATTGCAAAATATAAATTATACTAAAAATCTAACATTACTTACAATTATACCGTACTTCGAAAAATCGGTCACAGATGGTGGCACTTGTATCAGTGAACATATACTTTCTCACGATTGCCGTGTAATATCTTGGTCTATAATGGGTTAACTATTTACATATAATCCAAAAATTTTGTCACACTAATGAAAGTTGTAAAATATTTAATTTTTTGATTATTTTTCTAGAAAATTCTATTCACAAATTAACTAAATATAACCTTATTAATTGCGATATTTTTTTTTAGTTGTCCTGAAAACGAATCTGATTGTCCTGCTTGTTTGCCTGAAAACAAACAACTTCTGGACAAAATTAAATCTCAACAAACTAGTCGAGATCTACACGAAACGTTCCATAGCCAACTAGATCGAGCCGAAGACACATTTTCGTTACTTTCCGAATATTTCGGACGTGGAGTATTTAGTAAATTAACTCTCTTAACCGATCCAATATTAACGCAACAAATAAATGACACAAATACAATGGCGAATCAAAATTATGATCAAGAAATCACGTCATACCGTCAACAGCAAGAGAGTAAACTAAATTATGGACCTGGTGCTGAAGCAAGACTTCGATTGAATGAAGGTCAAAAGCAAAGTTAGTATGAAAAATAAAATCTAAGTGGATATACAGTAGAACCTCTGATTACGGACACCTCTCTTAACCGGACCCCTCCTATAGCTAGACAAATTTTTATGACTATGGCATGCTTTACTAAAGCTAATGCATTCAGCACTCTCTTAAGCGGACCCTCTGTTAACCGGACGCGAACACAATATTTTTTGACAAAGACATATTTAGTACATTATTACCTCCATAAACCGGACGCGAGTACGTCTAATGCGCATGTATACCTATGTGGGTTAGGTATAATTGTTCACGTTTTAACTTGTTAACAATGATTCTGTGATGTAACGATGCATTTGTAAACCTTATATTTTTGTATAAGTACCTAAATTCATTCATAAAATTGATTTGAATTAAAAAATTAAAAGGAAATGCTACATTATTTAATGATATTATTTACTCTGCCCTGTTAAGCGGACACCTCTGTTAGCCGGACAAATTTTTGCGTGACACTGCTGTCCGGTTAACAGAGGTTCTACTGTATTTTATAGTTCTATACCCGTTAGCTATTTATCTAATTTGCTTACACGCGATCATGTAACACAAACAACAAACATTACCTAAAAAAAATATGATAATACTAGTTACTGCTGCCACCTATATAAAAGTTACTTTTAAATAGTTTAGTGATATTCGATTATTCGTAGCGTTGCATTTTTGGCATCACGAATTTTGCTTCCGAGATTACTAAAGTAGCGGAAGCATTGTGATCACTTTCGAAAAATAAAATTTTTTACGCATATTTTACGTTTGAGCTTCCTGAACAATTTTGGTTTGGTGTCTGTCCGTCCGTCCGTCCGTCCGTCTGTCTGTCTGTCTGTCCGTCTGTGTGTCGCCAGTTTGCACCAAGTGGCATAACTTCTGAACTATTCGATTGTTTTTAATTAAATTTTCAGAAATTATACAATTTGGTTCCTAAATGGTCCCCTATGAATTTAATCGAAATCAGAGTAACGGTAGCTACGCCGCTACCATGTCATTCCATTAATATACTAAATTGCACCAAATGGCATAATTTCTGAACTATTCAATTCTTTTTTATGAAATTGTCAGAAATTATGCGGTCTGGTTCTTAGATGGTCCCCTACAAATTTCATTACATTTCGGAGTAATAGTATCCACGGTATCCACGGTGCTACCATGAAATCCCATTAAATGTCAATATGTTATTTACTGCTAGTCCCACTTTGCTCAAATTTTTAAAGTATTTTGGGGGTTAGTTTCTAAAATATTTTTGCTATTATTTTATAATTTTTAAATATTTTGAGTTACAACAATTTTTTATGAACTTTAAGGCAAAAATATAATTTCACGGTATATATAATTGGTAGAATACTGTTTTAAAGTCTTTTACGAGTACAAGGAAGCTGTGTGCCACACCCCATTGGCAGCGTATTTTCTGCTGCATTCCACTTGTAAAATGAATACATTTCGATGAATCGAATATTTTTGTTATAGCTATCATTAGTGTCATTGCTGAACCTCAACGACCCAGTCAACGAAATCGTCCAACTGGTGGAATAATTCCAACACCGGAGGGAAGAATGCGTTTAGACGAGCAACGTCGCCACGACCTACAGTACAGTTCATCGTTAGAGGCGAATTTAACACGAAATTATGATTCACGTTCAATATCGAAATCCAGTTCGATGACCAGCAATAGCGAATCGATTGGTAAAACACAAAAACAAGCTACGAATCCGTCAAATCCATTCGAGGAAGATCCATACGATGATTCAAAAAATCCATTTGTGGAAGTTGACAGTACAAATCCGTTTGAAGCTGATGATGATTATGATAAAAATTTGAACCCTTTTGTATAATTATTTCAACTACAATTTTAATATTGTTTAATAGAATTATTTGTGCTATTTTTGTAGCATTGTTTTTACACATTTTTTTAACCCATTTTAGTATAATGCAGTATCAAGAAGTTGGCGATTATGAATGATTCACATAATCGAATGATTAGTAATACTAATTACTAATCACTACTTTACAGTTCACTACAAGTTCAAGCAGTGTGTGTATATATCGTAGTGGTGTTTACAAAAAAAATAAGCCATAGTCATAGATTACTTCTTTCCAGGAAAGCGAAGAAAAGATTGATTGTTGTTTTGTGTTTTCGTCTATTTACAGTTTTGTACTATTGTCGTAGTTTTGTAACTATACTAACGATCTTAAAAATTAAATTGAAAATTAATTAATAATAATTATTTAATTCATTAACTATTTAACCCCTCTAGCGGATTGTCAATTTATTTTAAACTGACAAAAAAAATACTATCCAAGTTAACCATCTTATAGATTACTTTGTTAAAAAGGTTTGATTCTAGGATAAATAAAGCTCTCTATAATGTATTATTTTTTTTATTCCAATAGGTGGCAGCACAAACAGTTACCGTGTGGGATGCGTGTTCATATGGTTGATTGATAAAGTTGTACTCCGTATTTTAAGATTTATTCACTTAAATTACAAATAAAACTAATTAACAAAATTGTGATGAGCGAACACTGTGTACTAAGAGGAAAACCATCTTGAATGTCTGTTCTGTGTGTATATTGTTCAAATTGAATTGCATAAAGAAGGTTCAATTAATAAGTTGGTAATGAAGAATTTGATAAGTTTGATAATATTGCATGTCGGTAAAGTAGATTTCGACAATGCCTATATAGCTCCCCTCTTAGTATAAAGTACGGTGGTAAATAAAAGATTACAAAAGTAAATTTTATACATTACAAAATGATTGCTGTACATGAAATAAAAATTATAAGGAAAAGGTAACTCTTTTAGTTGATTTCCTCCCGTAAACACGATCAGGTCCGATCGTTGACGGTGTAGAGGTCGACTGCGAGGACGATGATGTTGAAGGAAAAACAGTTGTCGTTTGACTAGTGTCGAATTCTTCTGAAGGTAAAAATGCTGGTTTCAGCCTTTCGATGTTAATATTGGTTGGTCTACCTTCAATGTCTACTTTGAAAAGAAAGTCGGAAATTCTTTCCAGAATCTTGAATGGACCATTGTACGGTTTGTCTAGGGGACCCTTGACGGAGTCAACTCTGACAAATACGTGGGTACACTTGAAAAGGTCTCTGAAACAGAAAGGTGTATTTTTAATTTTGTGGGCTGTAGGTTGAGGTCGGATCTGTCTCAAGTGTTGACGTAATTCTTCCAGGAATATTCTAGGATTTGAATCTAGATCTTCGCTGCTAAAAAATTCACCCGGTAATCTGATTGTGGTTCCGTAGAGCATTTCCGCAGGTGATCCTTGAATATCGACCTTATGACATGAACGAAGTCCGAGTAGAACGATTGGAAGTGTTTCTACCCAATTTTTATTATTTTGACATTTGAGTGCGGCTTTGACGGTACGATGCCAGCGTTCAATTAGGCCGTTGGCTTGTGGATGATATGGTGTGGTTCGTTGTCTAGATGCACCAATCATGGCAGCTAAGGCAGAAAAAAGTTCAGACTCGAATTGAGTTCCTTGGTCCGTGGTGATGGTTAAAGGGGTTCCGAAACGTGATACCCAATGTGTGAAGACGGCATTTGAAATAGTTCTGGCGGAAATATCTTTGATTGGTACGGCTTCAGGCCAGCGAGAAAAACGATCCATCATAGTTAAAATGTACTTGTATCCGTGAGATTCCTGGAGTGGTCCGACGATATCGATATGGATATGTTTGAATCGTGCGTCTGGTTCGATAAAGCGCTTGGGCGTAGGACGAACGTGACGGTTAACTTTAGATGATTGACATTCAAGACATGTTTTGGCTAACTGAATAATTTGACGATGCATATGTGGCCAAACGTAATGTTGTGAAATAGCTCGATCTGTAATACGACCACTAGAGTGTGCTAAATTATGGAATGAGTCAAAAATTTTCTTCCTCATTGATTTAGGTACATATGGACGAATCTCTTCGGTAGATGTATCACAATAAATAGGAGTGTCGGTTGAACTGAACTTAATTTGATGTAATTTTAAGGAAGTTGAGTTTGATTTCAGAAGTTCTTGAAGTTCGGCATCTTCGGATTGAGCTGCAGCTATTTCGACTGTCGAAAATTGTGCAGGGAAAGTAATTGCGTTGATACGTGACAGATTGTCGGCTAAGACATTGTCTTCACCAGAAATATGTTCAATTGTGGTACAAAATTCGCTGATGAATGCAAGTTGACGTATTTGACGTGGAGAAGCATTTTCTGAGTTTCGCTGGAGTGCATTAACTAATGGTTTGTGGTCGGTGCGTGTGACGAAAATGTTCCCTTCCAAGAGATGTCGAAAAAATTTAATGCTGTAATAAATTGCTGATAGCTCACGATCATAAGTGCTATAGTTTCTTTGAGCCGGTGAAAATGGTTTGGAAAAGAAACCTAGTGGATACCATTGATTGTTAGTAAATTGTTCGACACATCCTCCCATCGTAGTATTCGATGCGTCAGTTGTTAAGCGTAGTGGAGCACCAATTTTAGGATGAGCAAGGAGTGCTGCGTTGGCAAGCCCTTGTTTGCAATTTTCAAAGGCTAAATTGGTTTCTTGTGTCCAATTGATTTTACGTTTGTCGTTTTTGGTGGATCCCTTCAAGAGTGTGTTCAGAGGTGCTTGTGATTGTGCGGCATCCTTGATGCAACGGCGATAAAAATTAATTGCGCCGAGAAATTTGCGAAGGTCCTTGATAGTAGTTGGACGAGGACATTTGAGAATAGCCTGGACTCTGGTAGGTATTGGTTGAATACCGTTTTCTGATATTTGGTATCCTAGGAAATCGATTGTCGAAACGCCTAGAACACATTTAGAAATGTTAAGTACTATGCCATACTCACGAAATCTGTTAAAAATGATTTTGAGATGCTCTTCATGTTCCTCGTTGGAATTTGATGCAATTAAGCAATCGTCCAGGTAAGTATATACGAAGTCGAGTCCGTGCAGGACCTGGTTAATGTAACGTTGAAATGTTTGGGCCGCATTCCGCAAACCGAATGGCATGTATAAAAATTCAAATAAACCAAACGGTGTGGTGACAGCAGTTTTCTCGACATCTTCTGGTGCCATTTTTACTTTTAAGAAAGCTTTGTCGATATCCAGTTTGCTGAATACTTTCTTGCCATGTAAAAAGCTTGAGAAATCTTGTATGTGAGATATTGGATATTGATCAGGGATTGTTACTGCATTGAGTCGTCTAAAATCGCCGCACGGTCTCCAATCACCTGAAGGTTTACGTACCATGTGGAGTGGACTAGCCCACGGGCTCTTAGATGGACGGCAAATACCTTCATTTTGCATTTCCATAAAGATTTTACGCGCTGCGTGGAACTTGGCTGGATCTAAACGGCGAGGTCGTTGGGAAATTGGGTTTCCAGTAGTTTGGATATGATGTTCTATATTGTGTCCCAATGTTGGTTTAGGTGGAATTGCACCGGTGATCTCTGGAAATAGTTTGAATAGGTGTGTAAATTTATCATTTATGTTGACAATACAGAGTGAATTAAGAGATGGATTGGTAATTCGGCGAATTCTCCCGAAGGATGATATGTTAGTGAGTGGATCCAAGAGGCACTTCTGCTTAACATCCACTAGCAGACCGTAGTGTTTTAAAAAATCGGCGCCAATAATTGCAATTGGAACTGAAGCAATTAAAAAATTCCATATAAATTCTCGACGGAGTCCCAGATTCATATTAAGGGATCTTCTGCCGTACGTACTTATGACGCTTCCGTTTGCCGCGGATAATTTTAGCGAGGTGGGATGTGACACTGAATATCTAGGTCGTGGTATTACCGAAATTTCCGCGCCAGTATCGATTAAAAAGGATATACGATTTTTTCTATCGTAGATAAATAGGCGGTTTTGTGTGTTACCGCTATCATCAACCGCCGCAACTGATGAAAGCGGAGTTAGTTTCCCGAATTGGTATTTGATCTCTTGTTGATTTGTTTGAAAGCACACGGCTGTTCGCATTTATTAGCATTTTTTCCGAATTTCTTGTGAAACCAACACCAGTTTTTGTTCCAGCTTGGTCGATTTTCCCGTGATCTTGATCGATTTCGTCTATAATTGTTTTGTGATGACTGAGAATTAATTTTTGACACTTGAAATTTGAGTTCGTTTATTTGTTTGCTTAACTCAGCTACATTAGTCGGTGTCTCTTGAATAGCGGATGCTTCGGTGGAGTTAGAAATTGAGTTGATTGATGAAAAATTGGGAATTTCAGCCAATTGATCAGCTAGGGCAGTAATTGCCGTTTGTTGCATATTGGGAGCGGCTGCTAGAACGCCTGACAGTGTTTCCTGAAGACGTGTTGGAAGACGATGAATCCATAATTTTTGTAATAACTGATCGTTGAATGTGTTACCCGCCAAACTTTTCATTTGAGCTAAAAGTTCTGACGGTCGGCGACCAGCAAGTTCTAAGCCGGAGATGAGTTTACGAATTTTTTGGTCCGTAGAAATTGAATAATGATTTATAAGTTTTCTTTTGAGATTTTCATATTTATCCTGTGGTGGCGGATTAGTCAGGATGCTTGAGACTACGCAAAGCTCTTCACGACCCAACTGACAAACAATCGCATGGAATCTTGAACTATCCGAATTTACTTGTTTGGCGTGAAATTCTGATTCTGCTTGTTTGAACCATAGTTCAGGATGTTCTGGCCAAAATTTAGCAAGCCTAACTTCGCGAAGTGCGGCTAAGTTAGTTTGTTGTACGCATTGGTTTATTGTATTTTCGTTTGTTTGAGCGGACGTTGAACGAGGCTGATCGGAAGAATTTTGACTTACTTGATTTTGGAATGCCTCCAATTGTTGTTGTAATAGTACATTTTCAGATTTAACTACTTCCAATGCACGTTTTAATTCTTCTTCCATTATTTTCGATTCGCTTCCGCAATAGTTTAAATGTGAAAACCAACACGTGATTTTAACTTGATTTTATTAAATCAATCAACCACACGGAGGGGTTACCAATTGTGGGATGCGTGTTCATATGGTTGATTGATAAAGTTGTACTCCGTATTTTAAGATTTATTCACTTAAATTACAAATAAAACTAATTAACAAAATTGTGATGAGCGAACACTGTGTACTAAGAGGAAAACCATCTTGAATGTCTGTTCTGTGTGTATATTGTTCAAATTGAATTGCATAAAGAAGGTTCAATTAATAAGTTGGTAATGAAGAATTTGATAAGTTTGATAATATTGCATGTCGGTAAAGTAGATTTCGACAATGCCTATAACCGACATGAGAACGAGTGTTGGATCATACACAATCATGAAATAAGGAATAAGAAGTATGCCATCTAGTGACGTTGAATGGAACTTTAACGTAACTGCCCATAGGTATATGTATTTAGGTATTTTTGTACATCAAAATTCATGAAAAAATAACGTTCGTGATGACTTTTTTTGTCACTAAAGTGAAAAAAATCACGAATTTTGACGTACAAAAGTACCTACATATTTATATCTATGAGCAGTTACGTTAAAGTTCCACTCAACGTCCCTAGATGGAATACTTCTTATTCCTTATTTCATTGATTGTGTAGACACCCTGTCACTCGTCGTGACCGCCAGTTGTTGGAATTACAGACCCGAGTGAGACTCGGGGTATCCGCTAAAGTGGTTAATATATTTGCTAAATTTTATTCGTCAAAAAAATTAAAATATTGACAGATATGGAAAGCAGTGGAAAATAAACGATTAGATTTTTGATATTATCAGAAGCAGTGCCATCTACAGAACGAATTATATAACAATGTTGCTGGCCTGGGTGGTAATAACTTTCTTATTTGAAAATCTACAAGTGACGTCAGCGCGCCAAATGGTAATGTTTAAATAATGATAATGTAAAATGAAAAATCATTTTTTTATTTTTCTGAAATAAAGGCGCAAATTGTACTCATAATATATTTTTGTGATTTTTTGACATCAGCTTAAACTATTTTTGAAATAAATGAAAGGTAGGCATATTCCCTATTGAATAATAATTTAATCAATATCATTTATAATCGTCCATCACTACAATTTTATCTTATTCATACATTCCGATTTTAATTTTTGTGTAATTGCTTTAAATTATTGCGCGATAAAGTGCCTATAAATTTAAGGCTTCTTAAAAAAAAATTATTGAAATATTTCGAATGTTTTTACTAATTATTTTTTTATTTGAATTAATATATACAGTTAAACCTTGTTATTACATTACTTAAATTAGGGATCGTGCATTGCGTATAACGTTTTCGAAAACTATCTCGTAGAGGCACTTTTGGCGATTAAGGAGCGTCCAAAAATTACCTGTTTCCATTTTTTACATGTGCAAGGCAGTTTTTTTATTTAAATATCTTATTTTGTATATTTAAAGTTTTATTTTTAGTTTTAAATATTATTTCAGTACACAAAAAAAAAAAAAATATTGAAAGACCCTAATTTTTGTACGTGCAATAATTTTTGTTTTTGTAAAATGTCCACATTTCCATTTTAATAGCCTTTATGGCCGTGATAATGTATAAAATCGATTAAATTTAATCAACTTGTAATATGTATATGCAATTATATAACGAAAATATATATTAAACTTTCAGTATATTTTTCTTTTATTTTCGTTTCTGTACACCATTCAGAGCATAGACTAAAATCAAGACTTTTTTTCGTAAGGGAACGGAATTTTTAAAATAAAATCTCGTTTACAAATAACTACCAAACAATTAACCCCTTTAGCGGCTCATGTAAAACTAACCAAATAAAATGATTGCTTTAATATGTAATACTTTTACAATAGCAGATGACAGCATCTTACAGTTATCAACAAGAGACGAGTACAGCTCGGAAAAATCATTCAAATCGTATAATTCATATGACGAGCTACACTCGGGATAGCCGCTAAAGGGGTTAATAGAGAATTTGTAAGAAACCACCGCAGAAACCGAGCTGTAGCTCTCGCAACTATTTACGTTATCTACCCTGCCTTAAAAATAGTTTCACTATGTTAGTTGACCATATTTTTTGAATTCACCGTCTAATAGCATTCGCGCGTATTTTAAGTCATTAATTTTTAAAATGCAATTCCAGGGCCGGCAAGAGAAATGGCGGACACCCGGGCACAACAAAAAATTTTCAAACATTTTTCTCCAAAAATACAATTGTCGAGCAAAAAAGACGTCTTCTCACTTTCTCCGAGCACCTAATCGAGGCTGCGAGCCCTCCTTTTAGACGCGGGCCTTTGGGCAATTGCTTCACCTGCCCTACATCCTGCCGGCCCTGACAATTACTTGTCTCATAAACATCAGACAAAATAATAGAAATTTGAGTATTATTGGTAGTTTTGAATAATAAACTAATTTAAAAAATAAAAAAAAATTTTCAACGTAAGTTTGTATAATAGTTTGAAAACAACAAGAGTTATAAAGCTCACGGGCTCCCGATCATGGGCACCCATATGATGAATTGTAGGGGGGGGAGGCTACAACTAAGGGCAAGAAGAAATATATATGTACATAGAATATTTTGTAAGCAGCCAGAAAAAATTTCGATATTTTTGCCCCAAAATTTCCGTTTTTCTGGGCTTCCTCAAATATCTAGGGGGGCGCGGATCAGCGATATTTCCTACAAAAATACCATTGGCGAAAAAAAACAACCTTGTTTGTCTTCTTCGGCCTCCTTTTTTTACCCGGAATTTTCAAATTTCCTCCAAACATCATCAACTTCATGTGCTAAGGCGGGGGGGGGGGGGCTCCCTGCCCCTGAGAATGGACGCCCATGCTCCCGACTATGACAGTCAGTTTCACAAACCAGTAGATACTTAGCTGGTAATTAAAAATTGCGACTTATGTGACGTATTGCTATAGAAGCTAGAGCTTGTAAGCCCATTTCTAAAATTTTTAGGAATCTGAATAAATCATCATTTTTCTTACCTACTATAGAATATTGCACAGATAAGCAACTACATAACTAAGCCCCATATTCCCTTCATTGCAAATCCCGTTTTCATTTAAAAAAAATGTGCAGTCATGTTTGACTAATAGTTTCGTGCTGTTTCGTGTTATTATTTCAAACACAGACCAATGAACACTATTATCACTATTATATTATACTACTAGACAAAGCGTAAAGCCAGTTTCTAGGCATTTTTCTTGAAGCAGCTAACAGGGTGAGATGGGTGAAATTTAATGAAATAATATAATGTCAATTTTTGAGCAAATGCGACTATAATTATTACAAGATATAATTTGTATACGTAGGTATATTTTTTGAAAATAAAGCGAATACCACTTTTTTTCTTTCAAAATTTTGCAGTTTCTTTTCAAAAAAGTAAAATTATATTATCAATATTATATTTTTACAATAGGTAATTATTTGAAAACGTTACTACGGATACAATGCATTACTATATTACAGAATACTATTAAGGTCGGAATTTGGTCGTAACTGATTGCCTCAATTACACATTTTTATAATTAGTCTTAATATGTAATATGTTCACTGGTCTGTGGTTTCAAATCATATATGTACATAAATGCAATTCTTGATTTTATTGGCTTATAAAACTGATGATTTAATAAGAATTATTGCTTTACGACCGTAACTGTGGCGTAACTGATATATTGACCACTTATTTGAAAGCCGGTCGTCATAATAGTTATTTGTGTATTAAGAGCGCAAAATGGTGCTTTGCCGCTCGATTGAGAATGTTGACGCGCGACGCCGCCAAGCGGAGCGCGTTAATCTCATGAGAGCGGCAAGTCATTTTGTGCTCGAGTTACACACAAAATTTTTTCTACAATCCTATAAATTTTTTTTTTTTTTATTTAAAAGATACTTGAAAAAATAATAATGGACGTTAATATTTACTTTATTTTTGCAGCTTCAGAAATATCTGGAGGTGTACTTTAGAAATCATTGTCACTATTACATATTTCCGTCATATATATACATATTTTTTAAATATTTTTTTCTTATTATTTATTAATTATAGTTATTTATTATTTTTAATTAATATTTTGCAGTTATTTTGAAATTTAATAAAATTAATATATTTTCACTTGATTACGATAATTTTAGAATCTGTTTTTTTTTTTACCATAGAAAATATAAACAACGCCTATCCGATTTGTAATTAAATATACGTTGAGCGAGCGACAAAGTATTACTTTGCCGCTTTAAAGCGCAAAGTAGTACTTCGTTGCTGGGCAACGACAGTCTTCGGCAAATACACATTTTGTGCTCTCTTCACAGAGCGCAAAAGCCTACTTTCCACTAAAGGCCCGTCCACACGCTCAAGCTTTACCACCGACTTACCTGCGCAAACCAGGTTTGTGCAAGTAAGTCGCTACGTTTTTTCCTGTCCATACGTACATGTTTACTTGCACAAACTGGTTTGCGCAAGTAAGTCGGTGGTAAAGCTTGTGTCGTGTGGACGGACCCTAAGATCGTAGAAAAAAATGTAAAACTAATCTTATCACAATTTTAACAAAATTTTTAACTGGCTAAAAATATTTGCAAATTTCTATTATTATTTTATACTTAAGATTTTCTGTAAATACAAAACAAATTAAAATTACTGGTGGTGTAAAGGGTGTAAACGGTGTAAAGGATAAAGCGTAAACTTTTGGACCTTTACCACCTTTGCGGGGGTTTGCGGTGTGTTGGTGTATTCGGTGTATCCCGTGTATTCATTGACATAATCTGACACACATCTGACATAATAATTAAGTGATTAAAAGTAGTCTGGGTACGTATGTTTGACATTTTGGTTTTGTTTATATTGTTATGTTAACGTGGTTATAACAAATTTTCCACAAATATGTTAATTAAACAAGGTAAAACCACGAACGAGTTGTTCACGTATTAAATCAGGAAGTAAAAAATCACTTTAGTTTAGCATGACAGCGCAATATTAAACATATTCAATTTTTTGGTTACGTAAATTTGTTTCACAATTACCGAAGTACAATGAGCAAAAAACATTTTTCCAAGGTACATTTTTAACGCCCATACAAAAGTCATTCATATCAAATTACTATTGTGTTTTTAATTTTTTCAGAAAACTCATAATCGTCGTGAAAAACGTATCCGACGAAAACGATCCAGGAAAATGTTTTTCATTCTTTTAACGTACATTCGTGCCCTGATCGAATTTATAATCGATAAAATTGTTGGATATTTTACACAATCGAAAAAACAAATTGTACCACCTACGAAAAATCCAATTTTATTGGAAAGCGTGACTAGTTTAGCCAAATCGATTCGTGAAAAACGTTTAACCAGTGAGGAAATTGTGCGAGCGTTTGTTGAACGAGCGCGTGAAGTAAATCCAATTATTAATGCAATTGTGGATGAACGGTTTGAAGATGCAATTCAAGAGGCGAAACAAATTGATGCAGATATTGCAAGTGGAAAAATTACAAATGTTGATTTTGAAAATCGACCATTATTAGGTAGGTGTTTTATGAATATAATGCGAGGGTGGGTAAGACTACGATTCGTACGACGTCAAGATTTGACAACAATTCCTTGTAGAACTCGACAAAATAAAACGAAAAACAAGAATAAAATTTTTTGATATCTCGCTTCGTCTTCGAGATATTGAACGTTAAACTTTTCTTTAAATTCGGATATATTGTATGTATAGTATGTGTAATATTTTGACAGTGAGCGTGTTCCATTTAGAAAACAAATGACACAGTGTGACCTAGTTATTATATCAAAGTTGAAGTATATTGTCAAAATTAACACTATGGAGCCCGAGCACTTTCACAGTAAACTTCCCCGGAAGCCGGCAATATTGTTAAAGAAACTTTTTGTAAAAAAATACATAAAATGATCATTCAACATATATGTGTAAACATACGTACGTGATATATAATAGCTATTTATGCAACAAGTACATAATGAAGATCTTAATGAACGAGCCGTGTTTATGGCTGAGCGAGCTTGCGAACGAGGCCAATAAAAAAAGACGAGTTCAAAAGTCAAATTATGTACAAGTTGCATAAACTGCTAAAATTCCTAGTTATCGATAAAAATCGAATTTATAAATCTCACGTCTATACTTTAAATAAAAAATGTATTTTATATATAGTTGGCATAGACAAATTTATTGTATTTAAAGTATGCTTTGGTTATTATCTGTCATCTAAAGCTAATAAAATATTGGAGCATTTTTAAAAGATTTTTCAACAAAAATTATTAATATTTAAAAAAGAGGAGAAAAAACTGCCTGAAATAAATATTAATAATAGTTCAGATTGTGTAACTAATATTAATTATGCCGACATTTGTAAATATTGTATTAAAATAAAGTTAGTGTGTTTTCTGTTTATTGTAAAATTGAAATTAAAATTTATCAAGTAGACTATTCTTTATGGCGCTAGTGCCTTTTGCTTTTCATTATGCAACTAGTGCCAAAAAGTACTACTTTTCATATCTCTTAATAATGTAATAAAATAGGCTTTTATGATTCAGTCGTACATAAAATATTTTATGTATGACTGAATCATAAAAGCCTATTTTATTGCATTGCTAAGAGATATGAAAAGTAGTACTTTTTGGCACTAGTTGCATAATGAAAAGCAAAAAACACAAGTGCCATAAAGAATTATAGTCTATACTTGATAAATTTTATTTTCAATTTTACAATAAACAAAAAACACACTAACTTTAAGTATTATTTTGTATACCATATTTACAAATATTTATATAATTAATATTAATTACACAATCTGAACTACTATTAATATTTATTCCAGGCAATTTCTTCCTCTCGTCTTTAAATATTAGTAACTTTTATTGAGAAATCTAAAAATGTCGCAGTATTATATTAACATCAGATGACAGATAATCACAACCAAAGCATGCTTTATCATATAATAATAAAGTTTTCTATGCCAACTATATTATAGAATAATTTTTTTATTTAAAGTGTAGACGCCAGGTTTATAAATTCGATTTTTATCGATATTTAGGAATTTTAGCAGTCGTACATAAAGCTTTGTATGCAATTTGTACATAATTTGACTTTATGATTTCGCCTTTTTTTATTGGCCTCGCTGGCAAGCTCGCTCAGCCATAAACACGGCTTGTTCATAAAGATTTTAATTATGTTATTGTTGCATAAATAGCTATTTTATGTATTTATTTATTTTAAAATTTTTTATAGAAACCAAGAGAGTAGTGTGTGTTGGTGTTTGTGTGAGTACACATCGCTGTGGTAACACATAATGTGTAATCAATTAATCATTGATGGCAATTGGCCTCTGCGGTTGTTTTGATTATTTTCGGATAGCGAAAACGTGGGACTGAAAATGTTAACTAAACTTACCTAACCTTAACAAACCTCATCACCTAGCTTTTATATCAAAATCGAAGTATATTGTCAAAACTAACTAAACTAACGTAACCTAACCGTAACTAACCTCAACGCCTACTTTTATATCAAAGTTGAAGTATATTGTCAAAAGTAACCAGTGGCGTAGCTAGGCGTGGGCGGTGTGGGCCCACGCCCACGGCCTCGCACTTAAAGAGACCTCGTGAGTGGCTGTTTTTCGTTTTTTTCTTTTTTTTTTTTTGGTTTTCGCCTAATTTTTAAGACAGAAATTTCAAAAAGAAAATTAAAGGGGGCCTCGCAAAAATTATCTTGCCCACACTCCATTTTTGTCTTGCGACGCCACTGAAAGTAACTAGTCGTAACTAATACTGTCTGGTAAAAATTTCAAGTGATTCTGAGTAGTCCCATTTTTGGAACTCCAAACAAAAAAATTAGTTTTTTTGTGAAAAAGTGCAAAAATCACTGAAATTTGGTTGGCATTACTTTTTCCCTTCGTTTGTGTTTTTTAAATGGAACACACTCATTGTCAAAATATTACACATCTATACATATAATAAAACAGTAACGAGACCGTTTCTGTACATGCAATATTTTTTGAAAATTGTACTGGTACTGTAAATAATTATCGATGTAGATATCAAAACAGCGATTTTTAAAATTTGTGTCTCTCTGTCTGTCTGTCTGTTCAAGCATCACGCAAAAATTACTGAACGCATTTTGATGAAATTTGGTATGATGATAACTTATTGGGTGAACATTTAAGATACTTTTTACTGCGGAAAAATGTCTTATTCCCACGGGAAAATAGAAAAACCATTTTGAGCATGTGCACACATTACGCAAAAACTATTGTTCTATGCAAGTTCTATATAATTATTACATTTAAATATATACTTCTCAATGATTTTATAACAATGCGTCGCGTTAACGATGTCGCGGGTACAGCTAGTACAGTGGCCATCCAGTGGTACGTACTCCAATTTTACGTACTGACGTCAGCGATTTAGTGGGCTTCTCCTCTCACAGATATGTTGTTATTTGTCTGTGTTGGTAAAAATTTATGTACCAAGCCAGAGTCAGGGCCGTAGGTAATATTGTCTGAGGGTCTCGTAGCCTTTAAATCGTCAACTAGCAGAGATATCAAAAAACAGACTTCACCGTTGAATTGGTCATTAAAAATGAGATTGACAGTGTAGTTTGACAAAAATTCTAGAATGTTCTATTTGTTAACTAGCAAAGATATTAAAAAATCAGTTGTACCATTTAATTGTCCATTGAAAAAGAGGTTAAATTACACATTTTGACAAATGTTCTGGAATACTCTATTCGTCAACTAGCAAAGATATTAAAAAACAGACGTCGCCATTGAATTGGCTACCAAAAAGAGACCAAATAACACATTTTGAGAAATGTTCTAGAATATTCTATTTGTCAACTAACAAATATATTGGGAAATCTACTGCACCACTTAATTGTCCAATCGAAATTAAACTAATGTCCGATTTTGACAAACATTTTTTGCAATTTGACGAATAGAATATTCTAGAATATTTATCAAAATGTGCTATTCCGTCTTTTATTCAATGACCAATTAAATGGTGTAGTCGATTTTTCGATATTTTTGTCAGTTGACGAATAAAACATTCTAGAATTTTTGTCAAAATGCACTGCTTAATCTAATTTTTAGTGCCCAATTTAATAGTGAAGTTTGTTTTTTGGTATCATTGCTAGTTCACGAGTAGAATATTCTAGAATTTTTGTCAGCTTTCGCTATTTGGCGTCTTTTACGTTGATAAATGCGATAGTGAAGTTGATTTTTCGACAGTTTTCTAAAAGTCGTCACTCATATTCATTAGTATAACATTCGATTTCCTTTGTCTACACAACCGAATTTTAGGTGTAAATTGTCTCTTAAGATAATATTGTTTTAAATAAATTCAGATAATAATATTTACCAACCCCCGAAACAAAAGTTTACCGACGCCCCTGATCTTCCGATTTTACGTACTTCCCCTTAAATTTGCACCGACCACTACGTAAAATTGGATTTGTGGTGTATGTACCTACTATGCATACAATATATCCGAATTTAAAGACAAGTTTAACGTTCGATATTTCGAAAATGAAACGAGATATCGAAAAATTTTATTCTTGTTTTTCGTTTTATTTTGCCGAGTTCTACAGGGAACTGTCAACAAATCTTGGCGCCGTACGAACCGTAGTATCCCCTGAGGGTGGAATATACATCAAATTGAATTTAATTATTTTTTTGGGTAGGATTACCATTCACTACTAAGGATAGTACAGCGTGTAAAGGAATGCTCCATACATTCGGATTATTGTGTCGTAAAAATGAGCGTGCCAAAGAAGATGCTGACGTTGTGAAACAATTTAAAGAAGCCGGTGCAATTCTGATCGCAACCACAAACATTCCAGAAGTGAATATGTGGCAGGAAACGCGAAATATGTTGATCGGTGGTACAAACAACCCCTACGATACTACACGAACTGTCGGCGGTTCTTCAGGTGGAGAAGCAAGTTTAATCGCGTCGTGTGGTTCACTTATGGGTATTGGAACCGATATTGGTGGCTCTCTACGAATGCCAGCCTATTTTTGTGGTATATTTGCTCATAAACCAAGCAGTGGTCTAATTTCAACGAAAGGGTTGACAAATCGCACCGGGTTGGAGAAGAATACAATGGTTACACCAGGTCCAATGTGTCGATTCGCTGGCGATTTAACGCCAATGTTAAAAGTATTAGTCGCGGATAAAAAAGATCTGCTCAAACTGGACGAACCTGTTAATATCGATGAGATCAATCTATTTTACATTCCCGAGTCAAATTGTGTAAGATCCAGTATAATGTCGTCTGAAGTTCGGGCTATGATGAATCGTGTGGTTGATTTTTTGACAGAAAAATTAAAGGATAGTGAAAACGCGCCAAAACAAGTCTATTTCGAGGAGATAAAATACAGTGTTCGATTGTGGCGACATCAGATGGCGTTGGAACCGTTTGATTTTGCTGCTGAGTTGACAAATCGAAAGGGTCGAGCCAGCGCGTGGGCCGAATTGGGCAAAAAATTAATTGGACAGAGCGAATATACATTAGCCGCTATTTATAATTTAATTAATTTACAAATACTCCCGTCCGAAAATAAACAATGGGCTGAAGAAACGCTGGCAAAGTTGAAGGCGGATATTCTGGTAAATAATCTGAACTAACAGTTCGTTTTACTGAAATTAAATTTTAAATAAATTAAAGTAAAAAAAATGTTTTTTAAGAAAAAGCTTTTATTTAAAAATGGGGTAAAAAAAAATAAAATAACTTTTGAGTGAAGTTTGAAGCAATATGCAACATAATTTATAAAAGCTTGAGGCGTTATCATGAATTATTTCTGTTTTGGATGTTTTGAATATAAGTGTAGCTATTTTACTTTTCAATAGTTACCAAACTTAATTAAATGCCTCAAGCTTTTATATTATAAATTATGTTGCATATTGCTTCAAACTTCACTCAAAAGTTATTTAATTTTTTTTTAGCCCATTTTTAAATAAAAGCTTTTTCTTAAAAAACATTTTTTTTTACTTTATTTTCTACTTTTTAGTCTGATCACAATTAATTTAAAAAAAAAATTAAAGAAGTAATTTTTTTACCTATATTTTAATCGGTTAATTTACCGTAATCAAACATAACTATGGAAACAGAAAATTGCAATATGATAAAATCAATGGACAATATTTGATAATTCGAAATGTCAAAAAAATTGCATAGGACTAAAAATCAACAATTTTGGTTTGGGTCGATTTAGAGCAAAACTAATTATACAGTATTGCATTGTCATCAACGACTGACAAGTATGCAAAATTTGAAACCTCTAGCTCAATTAGAAGTTGTCTAAATTTTGATTCCAAGATTTGATCTAAACCAACATACTGCATAGCAAGTTAAACAAAAGTTTTTAAAAAAGAAATCGTGAAGTGCATGTTGAACGCGCATTAAGTCAGAGTTCCTTGGTAGCTGGTGTTTTTAACAGCTTTCAGGACAAAATATGTATACGATATGTACACTGTATACGATGTATACTGAACGTTAATACTTGACCCTTCTCTCTAGAACGTGGAAAGTGAGACAGGAATATACAAATATCTCAAAAGCAAGCCAAGTGCGCTTCGAAACAAGTGTAATGTGATTAAAAATAAGAGCAAGCGACTTTGGCTTACGCCGATACGAATTGGCCCATATATAATAAAACATTTAAGTATATTTTTTAGGTTTATTGAAACCCTAAAAACACCAAATTTGAAATAACATATGCTGCCATCTGTTTATGTATTTAGATATTTACTGTAGGGATCGTTGCAAGTTGACTTCAGCGCCAACTTGTAATGATTGGAATGAACTGTTGGTGTGCTATCTGAAGAAATATTGCTTTAACAGGCATAAAAGCAAGGGACCATCCTAGTAACCAAATTACACTGTTCCACTTGTCGCCAGTGGGTGACGTAAAATTTCCCCACTCTTTTGGTATAGATACACACTGTTTGCAGTGGTATTGGTTTAATGGTTGCGTCTGTATGCGTATTCACAAATACTACTACAACACACGTATTACCAGAGAGAGAAATGTGTGCTGTTCAACTAACAATGTCTAACAATGTAATACAATGCACTGTGCGTTCGGTGACGGACAGCGACTGACTACATGACTAAAGCTGTGACAGGCCTACAAAGAGCTCCAAGCAAGTTACACTTCGTTGATATTAGTTGGCTTCTAGTGTTCTATTCTTAAAAGTAAAGTTGATAATTTTTTCCATTATCATTATTATCATCAAGTTTATGTGTAAATTATTAACATAATTTGACATTTCAATACCATTCCAATAGTACCTACAATCACCGCAAGTGTCTCCAGAGATGGTTTTCAGAGACATCTATATTCCTTTCAAAATTGTTTCGTTACCGAGAATTATTTTTATAGTCGAAAAATACTATATTTTATCTGTATCTCTTTATTTCAGGAAACTCTTGGACAAAATGGCGTCCTACTGTTTCCATCATTCACACAGACAGCGCCATATCATTATATAGCGTTCCAACGACCATACAATTATTCATATTGGTGTATATTTAATGCTTTACGGTTACCAGTAACACAAGTACCATTAGGCTTAGCATCAGACGGATTACCATTGGGTATTCAACTTGTCACCGCGCCACACAATGATCATTTAACCATTGCTCTCGCCAAAGTTTTAGAAGAGGAGTTTGGCGGATGGGTTCCGTTTTTGGAGACCAAGAAAGGAATATAAATTACTTTTTGTATTTTAATATTTTTGTACTTAAAATGTATTTTGATATTTCGAATATTTTTGTAATACTCTTAATATTATTTAGTTATATTTTATATAAATATAATTATGTAAAGGTTAACCCTTTATAAGATAGTGACATAATAAATACCACCAAAAATTTTGTATCAGTATTACTGAAATGGAAGAAAAAGCCTGCTCTGGTATGGGTGGTGGCATCCAGGGTCGGACCTAGAGTTATTAGGAAGGGGGGGGGCAAATTTTCCTGTTGGCGCCCTCCGCGGCAAAAATGCAAAATAAGAAATTTTGGCGCAGCGATATTTTAAAAATTTTTCCCTGCAAGAGGAAGTGATGACCAAAAAAAAAGGTCAACACTACATTTTTTAGGTTCAGCTGGCCTCTATCAGAATGGACAGTGTTGACTTCCTTTTCCAGGGAAAAATTTATAAAATAACATTACGCCAAAAAAATTTTAAGCATTTTCACCGTTTTGGCGCCCCTCAACTGACGTTTTTGACGTTCCTAAAAGACGGCTGGCGGGGCACATGCCCCTGCTGCCCCCCCCATCCGACCCTGATGACACCTATAGTGCCATCATATTTTCCGTATGGTTTCCAATGATTTTCCAAACCAAAAAAAATGCTTAAAATTCATTAAAAAAAATGCATACTAAAATTTCGTTTTTAAATGATTTTTGGTTCTCACGGCCTTATAAAGGGTTAAATAAAGATATTTTTATTTTCAATAAAGTATAAAATTGTTAATAATTTCTTTTTTTCAAATTATTTGAAATCGTTGTGTGGTCATGATGGACTTTTTAACGTCCTATTGGATGTTATAAATATCAGTGCACATGTGCACAATATTATTAGCGTGTTGTTTGGTAAAAAAATAGCTGAATTTCCATTGTGGGAATTCGTTAATAAGTTAGTATTCTTTTTTCTTAAATTTTTTAAAATAAAATTTCACTTTTTATATAGGTATATATTTTTTTAAATGTAATAATACTAATAATAGTATGTTGGCGTCCTAAGCTCCTAAGCCAAAAAAATATAGTTACAAAATTTTGCGAAATTAAGTTTTTCTTTTTGTTAGATAGTCTTAAGGGGTCAGAAATTAAAATTTTTGGTCAAAGTAATATTTTAAATTTTAGTAACTATCTAAAAAATAAATAACGAAAAAGTAACTGTATAAGGAAATAAAGTCAAATTTATATTAAATGAAAATGACTCATTTCAAAAATAAAATTTTGTCACATATAAAAGATATTATAATTTCTACTGTCCTTTTTCAATATATTACACAGAAAGTAGATCTTGTTTTTAAATTTAAATTTTGATGAAACTTCGCTGGTGTGTAGAATAGGCAAAAATAAGAGACGCGTATTTTTTTTTTTGTCGGCCATCTTCCACGTTTATGGGGTGAAACCAACCCCTAAAGTTGGGGGTTCAAATCGTATTTCTTAAAATATCTCGAAAATTATAAGAGATAGAGGAAAACTTTGAATTAACGAAATGTTCCTCTTTGAAAGACCTACATAGGTTAAACCAAGGTTGGGTTCATAAAAGGAGCTGGAGGGTGAAAATGGGGGTAAATTTTTTTGTAGAGCCTGAGTGGTTCAACGTATCAAATTTTTACCATTATAAATAGAGCACCAATAATTAGGGGATACAGGTTTTTGCGTTTTTCCGAAATATGTGTGATATTTAAAATATATAAGGAAGAAAAAAATAGGGTATAATTATTACTGGAAACACATATTTTATGAATTAAAATGTGTATTTTATGAGTGTATGTGTGAACAGTAAGTAAAATGTGTACTTATGAAAAGCAATTAAAAGGTTAGTTTTGCAATAAAAATTTAAAAAAAAAAAATTTTTTGAAAAAGGAAAATGCACGATTCAGATACGTCTACTATTTAACATACCGTAGGGTGCGATCAATCGAAGCAGGCGGGTGAATAGGGACGAAACGAAAAATGTGATTCATGAACTTAATTTAAAAATAGTAAGTGTAAATGTGAACATATATCTTACTTAAATTATAGTATAATCATTACATATACTTTCAATAACAATAGTGACTAGGCTTGAAGTTGAATAAGAAATTATTAAAAATTGAGTTTTGATTGACGTCTTCAAACAGTGCTATTTTTTGTTCCTTAAAACTTTATTTTAAAATTATTTATTTCGGTGTTCTTATGAATAAATTGTTGTTTAATCGAAAATTTAATTATTTTGGAACATGTCTGGAAAAAGAAGACTGCAGACTTTTAGTTGTTTTTATTTTTTTAAGACCAAATAATGAGGACTTGACATTTGGGCTAAGTTGAAAGTTAATAGGGACGGAAAAGGTGTGAATAGGGACACTGTAAAGGTTAATAGGGACTTTATATGAAAGTATAAAGGGATGAATGTGGCGTGATTAGGGACGGATGAAGCATATATTGGAACATAGAAGAGAACACTTTTAAGGTTATCAAGTCATTCAATATTTTATACGCACATTCAGCATAACAATCATCAAGTATTATTTCTTTTTTGAATGTGTAAATACAAAAAATTCGAAATTATGTTATATTTAAATTTCAATTTTGGTCGGCTCTACGGATTGTCCTTATTCACCCTTTTATCGTCTCTTTTGACCCCAATTTTTTATAGAGAAGAAATTATGTATATGATTTTTGTTATTTTTTCAAAATTTTTTGGATACTGTGATAAAGTGACCATCCTCGCATAAATTTTTAATATATCAAAGATTAGGTAGGTACTCATAAAATAAATACAAAAAAATACGGTGTGAAGTCTGAATTCGTGCCTATTCACTCCGCTCTACGGTATTTCAAACTCGATGGAATAAGTTGGAATTTTCGAGCAACATCCTTAACATCTGACACTTATCTCACCAGCACAATATGAGGCGTATTCCGATATACACTGTGAGTACTGCACTAGTAGTGTCATCCGTTCCGTAATGTGTTGCCAGTGCTCTGTCACAGTGCTTAAAACATTCATGACGTCATTTATGGACGCCATTTTTTTACTGTAAGTACTGGTTACAAGCAGCTTCCACATTCTCGCCGAGGTTGGACGAATCGAGAATGTAGATGGTCATTTCGTTGTGCTTCGCGGTTGGTATTTCAATGCTATTCTTATGCCTCGGCCAACCTCGCGAGGAACTACTTCGTCCAACTTCGGCGAGAATGTGGAAGCTGCTTCATAGAGGTAAGGCACTCACAGACTCACAGTAGTGGAGTAACCAGTATACTGTAGATTTGTTCCGTTATTCATGATTGACAGTACACTGAAATATGACAATTTAAAATGGAACGCTCTTGCCAGTGTACTGGCGTGGCGTCGTAATCTACTGTGCTTGCAGTACTGGCGGTACTGGCAGTATATATCGGAACACGGCTATGGTGCAGAAGTCATGACGTCATTAACACTGGCCAGTATACTGGATTTATATTTCGGAACATATCTAAAATCACGTCGTTAACAAAAGCAAACAAAAGTCAAAATACAGTTGTCAATAAGCATACCATGGGGAGTTCACTAAAATTAGTACGTACGTATGCGTATTAAATTTCGTCCTTTTCCCCTTGGCAGCTAAATCCGCCAACGCTGGCGCCCGAATTACATTAACGCTCCGCTCTCGGTACGATATCGCTACGCTCCCGATTCGATAAAATATTCTTACACAATAAACAATGAGTGTATTCACATCATCGCTCTGATATCAGTCTCGGTTCGCTCTCGCTCCAATACCACTCCAATATCAATACCACTCAGGTAATATTTTATCGGAGCGATATCAGACTTGTTATGGTTTGTACCTATAGTGTAAACACTTTTTTGATTCCACTCCACTCCGCTTGCATTCTGCTGTTATGAAAAGATATTTGTATCGAACTGAGACCGAACTGGTAGTGCACCCAGAGTGGCATTATAATGTGAATGGAAAACGAATAGGTACCAGCATGATATCAGCACTGTACTGTGAACACAACAAGATTGTATATTTATATGGAATCGAGAGCGGAGTGATATCGTACCGAGAGCAGGGCGTTAATGTAAATCGGGCCTTAATGTAATTTTAGCGCTATCTATTCGGAAATTAACTTAAACAAATTATGCGCGCTTGCGCTTTTAAAAAAAACAAATACGGTATGTACACGTGACCACATAGACCACATGTTTAAAAATTATTGGTTATGTAAAAGTTTTTCTATTTTTTACTTAACAGAATAATCAATAATTTTTATTTTCATAATTTTTATTTAAAAAAATGCATGCTAAGAATTGAATAAAATAATTTTAATTCATATAAATTATTAAAAATTTAATTTAAATGTCGCGTCTTTATTTCGTTTGCCTAGCTTCATTTAAAGGTCAAATTTGCACGCAATATTTTCCGTTTTTAATATGCAGTTATTTTTTGTACTTCTATTATTGCATTATTTTGTAAATTTGTTGTTAATTTTCTTTTTGTTTACGTTATATTTACTGTAAGTACTGTAAATATTATATTTTAGTATTTTGCAATTAAATTTAATCGTACCATTTTGTTAAAAATGGACGTTTGTAAGGTTAAAAAAAATTCTTTTACGTAGAGGGCTATTGGTTCTCTACCGCAAAATATCATTTTATTATATTCATATCAATTTCTGATTGAACTAAATTTTTTGGTAGGGCCGGATTTACCCCTGTGGCGGGTCCGAGGCATTTCTCATATGGTGCCTCCGTAGGTACTTCAATACTTTTTTCCGATAAAATAATAAGGAATTTTCTAAATTTGTCAAACTTTCCCCAATATTAGGCTTGGTGAACAGAAGAAACGGTAAAACGCTTATTCTTTATATTCTACTCCTTTTTTGAGAGATTTTGTGGAGGCCCAAATGCCCTTATGTAAATCCGACAAGTTTTATTGTACTATATATTGCTTCTATATATGTATACGTATTTCTAACATATTACGAAGTACACGTTGAAATACTTCACTGGCGGTTCCTTTTTTTACAAGCACTGTATCCTCGTTTGATACAGTGGTTAAAGCTCGAACAAAATCTAATATTTAGTGAGGAAATCAGTTACAGATAGATAAACAGATATAGTCCGCAATGTTATTTGATAATACCTACGAGCATATATATATATATATATATATATATATATATATATATATATATATATATATATATATATATATATATATATATATATATATATATATATATATATATATATATATATATATATATATATTATATTGAAGATTGTAATTTAATATAATTATGAATTACGTTTCTAATATCTAATGAATATTTCATTTCATATGCATATTTTGAATATCCGAAAATGTATTGTGAGAAACCATGGAGGTGGGGTGGAGATGCCAGCTGATATACTGATATAAATATACAGAAATGAAGCCTACACACATTAGCACACACGCAAAATAATCAAAAGGAGATGCAAAAAACACACACTACTAAAAAACTGATAGGTGGAGCTCAGTTCATCTAACCAAATGACTACTCCTCATATCTCAGTGTGAACAATAATCCAAAGGGCGGCTGAAAATTACACTATTTTCCACATTGTCTCGACAGGTAACTATAATAATTAATAAATAAAGCCAGTTATTATACTATATTATAGTCAATTATTGTATTTTAGACTTTATTCAAAATCGAAGATCTATGCTCTATATTTGCTCGGAAAAGCAACTCTTTCGTCAACTTCACTTCGCTGTCTCCAAGTTCATCGCTACGCAGTATTTCTACTTGAAGCACTGGAGAAATAAAACTTTTGAATTGCTTAGCTTAGTTGATTATCATACGTAATTGCTGTTCGACAAATCAACGTAGCGTTCTGCAAAAGTTTAACACAAATCTATTTATTTAAAGTCTGTTATTATTATATTATCTAAAATTCTAAATTATTTATTTTATCTACGTTTATGAACTTTGTAATAAACAAAATTCAACATTACAAACTATTTTCGTTGATCACACCATTACAGTATGATTCCAATGATTCTGCTTTTGAGAACAATTTATTTGGACCAGTGATCAACATAAAAAAGTACGGCAATCATACCAAAGGCGCAAAATTATCGAATTTTTTTCATATTTTTTGAAATAAATTATCGTACACAATGTCACAATGTAATTTTATGACATTTGCTCATTATAATTTAATGAAAAATTATTGTATTTTTGCGTGCGATAATAAATGTTATCGCCACTGGCGGTCTATGCACGGTTAGTAATACCGTCATTATTTCGAAATACTGACAGTATTATTCTTCGTGTATTGAAAAATTGAAGTAACCAGGTTTAGAATTAATATAAAAATAATGACTAATTTTAATTTTAATAAATTTTGGAAGATTGTAAAGCAACTACGGTGGTATTAAAAAAAAATCAAATGTTAGAATATTCGTTCTGAATCTTTTTAAAGTATTAACGTTTAACAATATCATTAAAAATGCAATTAGGTACCTAATAGGTTAATTTGTTGTACAAATTTTGTTTCAACTGCAGGCAATATTATAGGAATTTTTAGAAATAACGACAAAAAATTTGCTAGTTGTTGTTATTTCTAAAGATTTGTAGGTCAATTTGTGTTAAACTCTCAATGAACTTACATAAAATTTTACAAAGTGTAGTTTCTCGTGGTTGTACCACTAGCACATTCTAAACTTCTAAAGACTACCGAATGATTTTTGGAAGTTATTTTTAAATATATAATACACAAAATGTCAAAATTTGAATTAATTCTGTCAGTACAGTATATTATAAAGTAAAAATTATTGTTTAACGTACAATTAATGGGAAAATTCCCAGAAAAGACCGAAAATCAACACTTAGAATCACAAATTAGCTTAGAATAAATAAATATCTTCTTCTAAAAAACTTTTTTTAGAAAACTTTAGGAACATTCAAAGAATAAGATCAACAAAAACTTACCAACAGTATTTTAGTATGTAATTTAATTTTAAAAACTGAGAAATGTATCAAAATTCATGTCAGTCATACTAAATATTAGATGAACGTCCATTTTTTAATATATATATATATATATATATATATATATATATATATATATATATATATATATATATATATATATATATATATATATATATATATATATGAGTAAGACCTCGATAATCCGGCCTAAACGGGCGGCCGGTAGGCCGGATTTCCGAAAAAGCCGGACCATCAAGAGACCGTTTAAAATGTAATGAATTTGAGACCCCTATAGCTCTTCTAAGAAGTTAACAGCAAGCACTGCTGTTCTATGTACTGGGTTTGTAGGCACTTCTCAAAACTGGCATATGTATGCGACAGCACGGCCACCACCACCTCCGATCACTCACACAAAGACCGACCACCGCACAAATCCAAAGTAAACCCAGTGCACGTATATAACATAATACAATTCTATTTTGTACTGTACTAATTGACTGTAAATATAGAATGTAAATGTGTGTAAAATTGTATTTACTATTTGTTATCAGTTATTCTCTTAAAACTACAACTTTTAGAATCGGGCCGGATTACTGGAGGGTCCGGATTATCGAGGGCCGAATTATTGAGGTTCTACTGTATTTTTAATCTGTGAAATGAGTTTTCTCATTGTCAGTGTAAATTTAAAATTAAATTTAACACGTTCATTGCCAATCACGCGATATCGCGTGATATAGCTACTTTACTATATAGCCAATAACGCAATATGGCGGGACAAATATAAGCACCTACTTATTTAACATTAAATATTTGGTTATCTCACAAAATCTGTATTTTTAGCTTGCCAATGAACGTGTTAAAAACACACAATTTTTCATTGCGACTTTAATTTGCGACAATAATTTCATTGATTTTGTGATTTAATAGTTTCTGAATCTCTTTAACTGCGGCAGTCAGTTGAAATTTAAAATACGTGTTAAATATATTTTTAAAAATACGTGATGTTGTTTCTTCAACATAATAATATAATGTTTTTGTTAAATTTTTCTGTCCAAAATTTTGTTTAATATTTAACTGTGTATTGAAAATTATGTAGTAAAAGATTTTTAGACCAATACTTTTATAATCGATTTTTTTTAAAATTTAAATGTAATTATTTTAATAATTTTTATTAAAATTGATGTAACTTTGTAACTGATTGTAAGAAAATTTGGGAAAAATAAAAATAATTTTCTTTTAACAGGTTGTATTTTATTTATAAGCATAAAAATATTAAATTTACAGATTTAAGGTAGTTATGGTATGAGGTTTAGTTTTTTAATTGTGGTGATACTGTATCCTATACTAAAGCATTTCTTTTTAAAAGTATTGCCAACTGTATCCAACGAAATTTCAAAGGGGAAATTTATTAATTTTTAATACATATATACAAATATAATTATAACATTAAAATATGTTTAAATGTCATTAAATACTTTCGTAAATATTTTCGACAGAAATAAATTTGTTTTTATACAATTTTTTAAGTAGTGAATTATTTCTGTAAACCTCGACAACACTGGGTTCAACGTTAAAATATCGGTAAGATGCAAAAGTGTCGTCATCTAGTGACAGTGACCCTGATTGAAACATCATCTAATTATTACCTAACTTAACCCATAATAGTTATCCTACTATAGAAAGATTACACTAAATGGCAGCATTTATTTTACATTTCCAAGTGGTCAGCGTAAGTGTAGAAAATGTAACTTGTGATGAGTCCAGATTGAGCCCGACACGGTTTAGGTGGCTAAAGTGCCCTGTAAACGATCAAATTTGTTTGACAAATTTGTTTGTCAAACTTCACGTTTTCATCAAACAAGAGCTTAAACGATCAAACCAAAGCTCAAACAAATTTGACAAACTTGCCCGTAGTTTGTCACACTAGCGATCCCCATAAAATAATTTTATTAGATAAAACTTGGCCAAACATAGAATAAATAATGAAAATTACGAAAAAAAGGTTGCTCGTACAGAGATTTGCAAAAATTTTGTCATATTTGCTATTCATTTTGGGGCAATTTAATGGAGATTGTTTGACAAACACAACAAACACCGCCGCACACCTTCAAACTTGTTGGTCAAACACGTCAAACAAGTTGATCAATCAAGATTTTCATCAAACACGTCAAACACGTAGATTGTTTGACAAACGCGTCAAACAAAGCTGCATACTATCAAATAATTTGACAAACACGTAAAATTTGACAAACAATTTGATCGTTTACAGGGCACTTTAGGTGGTTCAGTCGTCCACAACGTTTGTAGCGGTTCGGATGTTGATTGTTGCAACAATGTAATACAATGAATACATAAGCCTAGAGTACATAGGTATTACACCAGCATTATGTATACGTACATATTGCCGAGTGTGTTCATCATCTCCCTCCAGTGACCGAGCTATACATATGTACGGATATTACACATACAAATATCCACTACAGCACACATACAGACACAAACTCTAAATATGTATATCACCATAGAAAGCGGGGAAGCTCCTCCCATTTTTGTGACGTAACTTTTTGGTGACAAGCGGGATACTAACTATTTAACAGTAGTTTGGCCGCTTGTATATTTCCAAGGGGTCAAACTAGATTGTCTATGTCTCTGTTCCACTTGTAATGAGTTTATGACGTAAATCTCCCCACTCTGTGTAGATACACACTGTTTGCAGTGTATTAGTTTGGCGTTTTTTAGTAGCGTGCGTATTTACGTACACTACTGCAACACACGTATTACCAGAGAGAGCTGTTCAACGTGTCCAACTAACAATGATAACAATGTACATACAATGCACTGTGCGTTCGATGACGGACACGACGGACACGGACTGACTAATGCCGTAAGCTGTGACACGTCTCCAAATGACTCCAAACCAATTACACTTTTTTGATATTAGTTGGCTTCTAGTGTTCTATGTATGTACCTATTTAAATTTACAACATGTGTTGTTCCAACTCTATCATAAATTATGTACATACATATGTACATTACATTAGCAGGTAAGCTCAGATACAAACCAATTAAGAAAGAATTAACGACGATACTATTAACATGATACCATGATCACCCATTAATAGATGGCGTGGACGCATTGCATACATTTCATGTTGTAGTTAGTACGTATATATTATTATGACGTCAACAGTGTTGCCATAATTCACGTATAAAGCCACTACGACATGCGTTTTCATTGCTTTCGATCGAAAAATCTCGCATTCAGTCGACAGGATCGCTTTAAAAATTGGATAATTTATTCCTTATTGGTTAAGTTACATCATTTAAGTTTTTTATTGAATTCTTTTTATTACAACTATTTCTTTTTAAATCCGAAATAAAAAAAATTTACATGTCTCCATAAGAATCTATGCATTTTCACCCAACTTTCATAATTTATTTCTCGACTCTCAGCGACCAGATTTCTTTTTTCTTTCGTAGGATAGTGGAACACTTTTTTGAGAACCTCTGTGCAAATTTTTATACATTTCTCTTTAGTTAGTCCTCATACCAGAACAACCTTAAGAAGAGTATAATTATATAATTTGAATTTGGCGCGTCAGATTGTCCGTTTGGCCTACTGGGAAAATTACGAATAATCTATTTCGGGTGCACTTTTAATGCTCCCCCGTTCCACTCCTTGGCAGCTAACATTTAAAAAATACGTACTCCGAAAACGTCCACAAGCTTATAATGTTAATGTATACGTACTTTTTAAGATCATTGAGTGAGGTATACCTGAAAGCATACTTATAGTTTTACAGATTTTGTTTGTGTTAAAATAGAAACCAGAAATGGAGAAATCAACCCACGAAAGTTTTTATACATTGGAAATTAAAGTGGAAAAAGATGAAGTGAATGAATTGGCGCATGTAATTGATGACACCGATCACACAGTTGAAATTAAAGTGGAAAAAAGTGCAGTGACTGAAGTGCATAAGAACAATTTTCTGTTATCAACAGAAAATAAACTTTTTGAGCCAACTGAACTATCGCAAGAAAATAATTGTTTGAAAAATAAAGGACCCATTACAAACTTACAAGAGCAAAATATAAAAAGGGTAAGTAGGTACTAAATTTGCATTATAAATTAGAGAAGGAAATTATGCAGATATTTTAATGAAAATAACTAATTATCACATTTTAGGAGTGGAGTGAATCTTTGCCAGATTTAAACAATTTACATACGGAAATTAAAATTGAAGAAGATGAAATAGATGAAAATCATCGGCCAAATTTAACAAAATATGAAACTGCTTGTGTTGGTAAAAAACTATTTAAATGTGATACATGTACTAAAACATTTACTACTTCAAGTAATTTAAAAATACATGAAAGAATTCACAGTGGTGAAAAACCATACAAGTGTAATATATGTATTAAAGCATTTACGTACTTACATGTTTTAAAAAAACATGAAAGATTCCATAGTGGTGAAAAACCATACAGGTGTAATATATGTACTAAAACATTTACTACTTCAGGTGAATTAAAAATACATGAAAGAATTCACAGTGGTGAAAAACCATACAAGTGTAAAATATGTACTAAAACATTTAGTCGGAAAGAAAGTTTAAAAAGACATGAAAGATCTCATAGTGGTGAAAAACCATACAAGTGTAATATATGTACTAAAACATTTACTACTTCAGGTGAATTAAAAAGACATGAAAGAATTCACAGTGGTGAAAAACCATGCAAGTGTAATATATGCACTAAAACATTTACTACTTCAGGTGAATTAAAAACACATGAAAGAATTCACAGTGGTGAAAAACCATACAAGTGTAATATATGTACTAAAACGTTTACTACTTCAGGTGAATTAAAAACACATGAAAGAATTCACAGTGGTGAAAAACCATACAAGTGTAATATATGTACTAAAACGTTTACTACTTCAGGTGAATTAAAAATACATGAAAGAATTCACAGTGGTGAAAAACCATACAAGTGTAGTATATGTACTAAAACATTTATTATTTCAAGTAATTTAAAAATACATGAAAGAATTCACAGTGGTGAAAAACCATACAAGTGTAATATATGCACTAAAACATTTACTGTTTCAAGTAATTTAAAAAGACATGAAAGAATTCACAGTGGTGAAAAACCATACAAGTGTAGTATATGTACTAAAACATTTACTGTTTCAAGTAATTTAAAAAGACATGAAAGAATTCACAGTGGTGAAAAACCATACAAGTGTAAAATATGTACTAAAACATTTAATCGGAAAGAAAGTTTAGAAAGACATAAAAGAATTCACAGTGGTGAAAAACCATGCAAGTGTTTGCACTAAAACATTTGCTACTTTAGGTGAATTAAAAACACATGAAAGAATTTACAGTGGTGAAAAACCATACAAGTGTAATATATGTACTAAAACGTTTACTACTTCAGGTGAATTAAAAATACATGAAAGAATTCACAGTGGTGAAAAATCATACAAGTGTAGTATATGTATTAAAACATTTACTGTTTCAAGTAATTTAAAAATACATGATAGAATTCACAGTGGTGAAAAACCATACAGGTGTAATATATGCACTAAAACATTTAATCGGAAAGAAAGTTTAAAAAGACATGAAAGATCTCATAGTGGTGAAAAACTATACAAGTGTAATATATGTACTAAAACTTTTACTACTTCAAGTAATTTAAAAAAAAAACTAAATAAATAAATGAATATTAAGTGAATGAACCGGTCCATGAAATTGATCGTACATTGGAAATTAAAGTGGCGAAAAATGAAGTGCATGAGAACAATTTAGTGTTATCAACAGACAATAAAATTTTTGAACCAGCTATTGTTTGAAAAATAAAGAACACATTACAAACTTACAAGAGCAAAATATAAAACTGGTAAGTAGGTACTAAATTTATACTAAATAAAATTATGCTGGTGTTTTAACCAAAATATTTATAATATTTTAGGAGTGGAGTGAATCTTGGATAGATTTAAACAATTTACATATATGGAAATCAAAACTGAACAAGATGAAATATATGAAGACCATTCGACAGATGCTACTGCAGGCAAGTATTGATCAGTAATATATACACTCTCTGTGTGATCTCTATAAAAATTTATAAACGGATAACATATAAATGTAATTTTGTATTATGTATTATCATTTAATGGTTTGGTTTTTTTTTTTGTAATTGTATTAAAATGTTTAAATATAATTGTAATAAAAGTATTTAATTTTTTTTTCTTATCAGTTTATTGTTATTGTATTTCCTGTTATTGATTTTTTTTTATTAAAAATGTCTATGTTTACACATGTTGAATTATTTTCTGAACTTATTTAAAGTTGGTCTAACGTTATTAACAAATGAAGTAAAATTAGACGTACAGTCTTGGATTACTATAATTAGTTACTTGAATATAAAAATAACAAAAAGAAAAAGAGAGTGAAAACTAGGTAGTCTAATTTTGCTACATTTGTTGTATTTGTTTGATGACGTTAGACCAACTTTAATTAATTTGACCCATTGACACAGAAGAATATGGATGGAACCTATTTTTTAAGAGAGAGACGAGATATAATTTAATATGATAGAATGGATATGTAGATTCCTTTTAATGTTCTACAAAAAAAAAAAGAATACGATATACACGTTAACACGTGAATTTGTCTAAAGTGTACTTATTTGGTGTTGATGGAAAAAATTAAATTATTATTTTACAATTATAACTTTGCGGTAGGTATACAAATATAGGTATGATATTTGGGTGAGTAAATATTGTATTTATCAATAAATGCAACCATTTCTAGCGAAAATTTATTAATTTTTCTAAATTTTTCGTTTAAAAAATAGGTTTATAATGAGCGGAAAAATACCAATTTTGGCGTTACACAAAGTAAAGGAAATACCGAAAAAGGAATTACTATACATAAATAAAGGATTCGTTTTTTATTTAAAATATGTGATAATAACGACAAAAATTTTAAAAGTATTGTAAAAAAATTATGTAAAAATCAAAATATAGGTTAAATTGATACTTCATTTCAGTGGCGTCGTTTATGTAAAATTAATGATCATATATAAAAATTTAACTCAAGATTATGTATTTTGTTTGTATTTATTTATTTATTAATAAAATGACAATTTAATAACTCTATTCGCTATGAGCTTTTGCCTGGAGATAGCCTGGAGAGAATACAAAAATGACAAAAATCGACTATAGCGCTCAAGGTGGACAAATATATCAAACATATCAAGATGGACAAATACATCAGACATTTGTACATAATTTTACTATTTTTTTTAAGAAAAAGTAACGTAAAAGCCTCCATTGTGGTCCGGTATCTAATACTAGAACAGTTTTGATATTTACATATTTATTTCTTTAATTAAGTAAAGAAACATTAAATGCGAGGTGAATTTAAATTGAAAAACAATCATTCTATTAATAATAATTTTTGTTATCAGACGTTCCTTTCAGAAATAACTTCATTAATATGTAAATGTCAAAACTGTTCCAGTATTAGATACCGTTTCATAATGGGGGCTTTTACGTTGGTGACCAGAAAAATGCGCACATGAAATTTGCTCACACGAAATCTCCTCACACGAAAACTCCTCACAGTGATAAATACTCACACGAAATATCCCCACACAGAAAATTTCGCACACAGAAAATTCCGCACACGGAAAAATGCTCACAGAGAAAATTCCTCACATGGAAAAATGCGCACAGTGATAAATGCTCATAAGAAAAATGCTCACGTTGATAAATCCTCACACTGAAAAATGCTCACATTAGTTATTAAACAGGTGACACAAAATTAATATTTCATGAATTTCTCATGCAAATAAGTTGTTTAATAAAAAACAGGAATCATAATTTTATTCTGATGAAGAGTTCCCACGGGGTCACCAATGACAAAACAGTTGTACCAATTTATTGAATCAAATCTGGTATAGAAATCTTGGTCTTAATACAATATGAAAATTTGTATGCTTGGATGTTTGTTGATTAATCAAGCCAAAACGGCTGAACCGATTTTGATAAAATATTATATACAGACATTTTATACACTGAATTAACACACAGGATACCTAAACTTTATCCCGGCTCCAAGTTCTTGAGGGTTACAAAACCCCCTGCACAATCACTCCCAAATAATGAAAACGAATTCGATGAAATTTGGTACCCAGATAGTATTAACCCGAAATTAACACATAGAATTATGTTATCCCGATTGAAAGTTCCTGTGGGATGCAAAACCAGTTATATAATCACTTCGAAATGACTGAAGCAAATTCAATGAAATTTGGTACCCAGATAATATTTACCCGGAATTAACACATAGACTTATGTTATCCAGATTGAAGGTTTCTGTGGGATGCAAAACCAGTTAAATAATCACATCGAAATGATCGAACCGAATCAATGAAATTTGGTACCCAGATACTATTTACCCGGAATTAACACATAGAATTATGTTATCCCGATTGAAGGTTCCTGTGGGATGTAAAACCAGTTAAATAATCACATCGAAATGACTGACCCAAATTCAATGCAATTTGGTACCCAGATACTATTTACCCGAAATTAACACGTAGAATTATGTTATCCCGACTGAAGGTTCCTGTGGGATGCAAAACCAGTTAAATAATCACATCGAAATGACTGAACCGAATTCAATGCAATTTGGTACCCAGATACTATTTACACGGAATTAACACATAGAATTATGTTATCCCGATTGAAGGTTCCTGTGGGATGCAAAACCAATTTCATAATCACATCGAATTAACTAAATCGAATTGGATAAAATTTAGGATACAGACACTAATTACCGTCAATACATACAGCAATAATTTTAATAACACATAGGATAGTTTTATCCAGATTAGAAATTCCTGGGGGATACAATACCAATTACATAATCACGTCCAAATAGCTAAACCGAATGCGATGAAATTTAGCACACAGATATGATTTATCTTGAATTAACACATAGGTTAATCGTATTCCAGGTGGAGGGTCCTGTGGGATACGGACCCAGTTAGTTAATTACAGCGAAATGACTGAACTAAATTCCATGAAGTTTGATATATATATATATATATATCTACAGAATACAATACCAATTACATAATCAGTTTGAAATATTTCAAACTCAGAAATAAAGATTTTCATTGAAAAAGTCGGCTTGACCTTGTGTTTTTTAGTAATATGGCCTTGTCCTGACCTTCTTAATGTCAGCATGAAAACATTTAAATTATTATTTTTGACGTAAAATTCCATTATTATTAGTACGTATCCGACGTCTAAATGAGACATTTCTATTAAAAAAGTTATTTGACCTTATGTTGACCTTCCTAAGGTCAAATTAAAAATTATAAAAATATTATTTCTTACGTAAAATTTTCCTCTGTTTCAGAATCCAGCATAAAAAATAGTGGTTTCTATTGAAAAAAATGACCTTGACCTTCAAATACCCTTGAAAATCGGCCTCAAGGTCAACATCATTAACAAGGTCTTATGACCCCCACCGTCATGAACAACTTTTGACTTTTTTTTGTAGGCCGAGTAATTGAGATAATTGGATCTATAGATTAAAATGACTCACCATGTACATTCGTACTAAATAGCTTCTGTAGATATATATATCAAATTTCATGGAATTTAGTTCAGTCATTTCGCTGTAATTAACTAACTGGGTCCGTATCCCACAGGACCCTCCACCTGGAATACAATTAACCTATGTGTTAATTCAAGATAAATCATATCTGTGTACTAAATTTCATCGCATTCGGTTTAGCTATTTGGACGTGATTATGTAATTGGTATTGTATCTCCCAGGAATTTCTAATCTGGATAAAACTATCCTGTGTTATTAAAATTATTACTGTATGTGTTGACGGTAATTAGTGTCTGTATCCTAAATTTTATCTAATTCGATTTAGTTATTTCGATGTGATTATGAAATTCGTTTTGCATCCCACAGGAACCTTCAATCGGTATAACATAATTCTATGTGTTAGTTCCGGGTAAACAGTATCTGGGTACCAAATTTCATTGAATTCGGTTCAGTCATTTCAATGTGATTATATAACTGGTTTTGCATCCCACAGGAACCTTCAGTCGGGATAACATAATTCTATGTGTTAATTCCGGGTAAATAGTATCTAGGTACCAAATTTCATTGAATTCGGTTCGATCATTTCGATATGGTTATTTAACTGGTTTTTCATCCCACAGGAAACTTCAATCGGGATAACATAAGTCTATGTGTTAATTCCGGGTAAATATTATCTGGGTACCAAATTTCATTGAATTCGGTTCAGTCATTTCGATGTGATTATATAACTGGTTTTCCATCCCACAGGAACCTTCAATCGGGATAACATAATTCTATGTGTTAATTCAGGGTAAAGAGTATCTAGGTGCCAAATTTCATTGAACTCGGTACAGTCACTTCGATGTGATTATATAACTGGTTTTGCATCGCACAGGAACTTTCAATCGGGACAACATAATTCTATGTGTTGATTCCGGGTAAATAGTATCTGGGTACCAAAGGATAACATAATTCTATGTGTTAATTTCAGGTAAATAGTATCTGGGTACCAAATTTCATTGAATTCGGTTCAGTCATTTCGATGTGATTATATAACTGGTTTTGCATCCCACAGGAACCTTCAATCGGGGGTAACATAATTCTATGTGTTAATTTCGGGTAAATAGTATCTGGGTTCCAAATTTCATCGAATTCGTTTTCATTATTTGGGAGTGATTGTGCAGGGGGTTTTGTAACCCTCAAGAACTTGGAGCCGGGATAAAGTTTAGGTATCCTGTGTGTTAATTCAGTGTATAAAATGTCTGTATATAATATTTTATCAAAATCGGTTCAGCCGTTTTGGCTTGATTAATCAACAAACATCCAAGCATACAAATTTTCACATTGTATTAAGACCAAGATTTCTATACCAGATTTGATTCAATAAATTGGTACAACTGTTTTGTTATTGGTGACCCCGTGGGAACTCTTCATCAGAATAAAATTATGATTCCTGTTAATCCAAATCATATATACTATCTTTATTACCAAATTTAATTAGTGTCGATTCAGCCAATCTGGTCTCATTATAATAAATTTGTGTTTTCTCCTACGAGAATATTCCATCGGGATATAATGAGATCGATAATTTAGTCTGGATTCTAAGATGTCTAATTTTTAGCGAATTTCGAAAACTCGAAATTCAGCTATTACAGTAGGTGTCATGACGCAATCTGAGTCCGGGACTATGGCAGAAATCTGTTTTGAGGTCCCTAGAATACGAAAATGATATTCACTAAAATTTATATATATATATATATATATATATATATATATATATATATATATATATATATATATATATATATATATATATATATATATATATATATATATATATATATATTTATGTGTTCCCACGATAACTCTCGAACGAAACGTCTAACGCTTATGAAATTTTGTGTGCGGACTGGATTCTGAATTGGCTTGGCTAAGTTCGTTAGCCAGACACGTCGGATGCCCAGAAGTAGGTTTTCTGGCCATTTTTTATCATTCGATCTTATCATAAGACAGTTCGATTTTTACATCGTTGAAAAGGAAAAAAAAAATTATGAAGAAAATGTTCTTATAATTTTCTTTCTATGTTAAGTAGTTTTCGAGAAAACGTAAATTCTTCCTTTTATTCTTTCTTTGTTAGTCTAATAAGTAATTTATATTTATATCTCAGTTCTTTATGAAATATAAAAATATTTCACTTTTTTATTAAAGAATTTTGTGAGAACAAGTGAAAACTGTTCACATATATGTGTTATAACACACATACATGTATAGAGTTTTGTTTCTCATTTATTGCATTATAATTAGCATGGTTCTATCCCATGTTAAAAAATGTAAATTAAACAGATTTTCTAAGCTAATGTAATGAAGAATTTTTTTTTTTTTATTGAATTTTTAAGTAAACAAGAAATTGAAGATTATGTTATGATATAATATTATTAAATATATGAAACAAAACAAAATATGTACAATGTACATATGTATGTACGGAAAAATATTTTGAATCGATTTTGAAAATTTTTTCACTAATAATTAATAATGTTAAAAAATTAAACCATTTCAAATGGATTTAAGGTATTTTATGTGAGGTCAAGGTTTTCGGGACCTAAAAAGGCCAGAAATTAATTAACCAATCGATTTTAAAAATTTTTTCACAGTTAGTAAGTTAAAGTATTTGAATTAATTAATTAAATGATGTCCGCAAGAAGCTTACGGACTGCCATAAGTTATATGAGATCCTTAGAACCCTTTTCTTACTGTAAGAGTACTAGACTTGTATGAGTTTCTCCAGGATTTACTGATCCCATAATTGTAAAAAATAAACTAAACGACCAATTTTAAAAATTTCTTCACTGTTACAGAGCTAAACTATTTTAGATAGATTTAGAATACATTATGTAAGGTCCGCCAGGGTCCACAGGACCCAAAAGTGTCAAAAATAAACTAACTGACCGATTTTGAAAATTTTTTCACTGTTACAGAGCTAAACTATTTTAGATAAATATCGATTACGTTATGTAAGGTCCGCCTGGGTCCATAGGACCCAAAAGTGTCAAAAATAAACTGCCTGATCGATTTTGAAAATTTTTTCACTGTTACAGAGCTAAACTGTTTTAGATAAATATAGATTCCGTTATGTAAGGTCAGCCAGGGTCCATAGGATCCAGAAGTGTCAGAAATAAACTAACTGACCGATTTTGAAAATTTTTTCACTGTTACAGAACTAAACTATTTTAGATAAATATAATTTACGTTATGTGAGGTCCACCAAGGTCCATAGAACCCAAAAGTGTCAAAAATAAACTAACTGACCGATTTTGAAAATTTTTTCACTGTTACAGAGCTAAACTATTTTAGATAAAAATATAGATTACGTTATGTAAGGTCTGCCAGGGTCCATGGGATCCAAAAGTGTCAAAAATAAACTAACCGACCGATTTTGAAAATTTTTTCACTCTTACAGAGCTAAACTATTTTAGATAAATATAGATTACGTTATGTAAGGTCTGCCAGGGTCCATGGGATCCAAAAGTGTCAAAAATAAACTAACCGACCGATTTTGAAAATTTTTTCACTGTTGCGGAACTAAGCTATTTTAGATAGACATACATTACGTTATTTAGGGTCCGCCAGGGTCCATGGGACCCAAAGGTGGTAAAAATAAACTAACCGACCGATTTTGAAAATTTTTTCACTGTTACAGAGCTAAACTATTTTAGATAAATATAGATTACGTTATGTAAAGTCTGCCAGGGTCCATCGGATCCAAAAGTGTCAAAAATAAATTAACCGACCGATTTTGAAAATTTTTTCACTGTTGGGGGGCTAAGCCATTTTAGATACATATAGATTACGTTATGTAAGGTCTGAAGTGTCAGTAGGACCTAAAAGTGTCAAAAATAAAATAACTGACCGATTTTGAAACTTTTTTACTATTACCGAGGTAAACTACTTTAGATAGGTACAGGTTGTGTTATCTGAGATCCACAACTGTCCTGCGGATGCAAATGCGGCGTAGAATGCTACACAACGGGTTTTGAATATATATATATATATATATATATATATATATATATATATATATATATATATATATATATATATATATATATATATTACATAAAGTCCGCCTAGAATATACGGTCGAGCTGATTTTTTAATGTGGTCCACCGGGATTTTGCAGATCCGAAAACGCCAGTAATAAGCTATCGAATCGATGCTTAAAAATTTCTCACTGCTAGAGAACTAAATTATTTTAGATGGATACAACTATGCTGCACAAAATTCGTTCGGGTTCTTGGGTCCCCAAAAATACCAAAACTAATTACCCAACCGATTTTAAAAATTCTTTTACTCTTAGAAAGCTAAACTATTTTAAATAGGTACAGGTCTTAGATGAGATCCGCCAGTGCCCAAGATTTGGAAATTCGCTATGTTATGCAGATGCTGCGACAGGAGTATTTATTAAACAACTTATTTGCATGAGAAATTCATGAAATATTAATTTTGTGTCACCTGTTTAATAACTAATGTGAGCATTTTTCAGTGTGAGGATTTATCAACGTGGGCATTTTTCTTGTGAGCATTTATCACTGTGCGCATTTTTCCATGTGAGGAATTTTCTGTGTGAGCATTTTTCCGTGTGTGGAATTTTATGTGTGAGGAATTTTCTGTGTGCGGAATTTTCTGTGTGGGGATATTTCGTGTGAGCATTTATCACTGTGAGGAGTTTTCGTGTGAGGAGATTTCGTGTGAGCAAATTTCATGTGCGCATTTTTCATACAACCTTTTACGTTATTTCTTTTAAAAAATACTTGTTTCTTTCAAAGCGAGTACGTATTACGATGTCTATTTACCAGATTCTACAAAATAATAAAAAAAATTATTTGTAACCCTACTATCAAACGTCATTTTATTTTAAAATTTTCAAAAAAAATATCATAAATACCTCTTATGCTTTTTCTTGGTTAATTATTGAAAAATATTCTATTTTCAGACATTTTTGAGGTAAAATGAGCAGATGTATGGCTTTTATTAAACAAATTTGTTTTTTAATATATTTTCCATTCATTTATAATAATAAAATGTCCTGATAAATTGTTAAATAATCATTTGATATAGGTGGCTATTCTTTCGGCTCGGAGCGAATAGTTTTATTTATGTTTGTGTCTACACTCTACCCTTATCAAGAAGATATCAAAGATATTTTTTTTTTTTTAGTTAAAATTGGGATACTGCTGCCGGTGGATGGCGCGGTCAGCAGCACCCGGCGGCATCGCCAACAGAGGGCATGCGCCGCCATAAACGGTAAAGATAAAAACATACACAAAACAGACAGGAACACATAAATGCGATAGACAAGGGACAGAACATACACATAATAAAATCCATCGATGGGCCCTGCCATCCCAGGGCTTAAAAAGAGCGGACAGTCCTTGGTGACGGTACGATAAGTACTAGCCAGAATGTTCGGTCACCAAGGACTGAAAACCAACGATGAAACTCCGAGGTGTAAAGGGCCTCGGAGTGGAGAAATCTGAGTAAAAATATCACAATAAAACAACATCACAATAATATCACAAAAAAAGAAAATAAGAGGAAAATCTTATTACGTCACTGGGAAGCCACAGGCCGACCAGTGCCGTAATAAATAGTTAAAAACAAAACCGCTGAGGGGCCACAACGGCAAGCCCACAGCGGCACAATAAAATATCACAGATAAGAATAGAAAGAAATGATGTACCACCTCGGGTGGAAAAGGCCCTCGGTGGTACATCGTTAAAACAAAACAATCTTATTAAAAAATAAAAACAACAATATCACAGATTTAAAAAAAAAATTCTTGCTCTGTGTCACGATTCCGCTCCCCATAGTCTCAACAATTCCGAAATGGCCTCGTCAACACCTAGGAACTCACACGTGTAGGGACAGTGACATCTGATTATTGAGCAACATGTACTGTTCTGTCAGATAACTGATTACTGGGTACATGTGCTGTTCTGTCAAATGCCGGGGTCAACCTACACGGGAGACCGGTACGATGACTAGGCCACGTTCGTCCGAGTCGAGGCTACGGAGAACGGGACAATGCCACAGAGTATCACAAAGTCAACATCTGACCTGTGTTCGTATCACTTCGACGGGGCGGAAGCCGTCATATCAACGCCCACGAACGCATCCGTACGAGGGACGACGACGTCTCCTTACTGGGCGAGCTCGCTCCAGCTGTTCGGGCAGACGTCAAATCGTACGTGTGGCCGATGAGAACGAGTGCGTCGGCAGCCGCATTCCTACCCATCGAAATGACAAGAACAAGGCCAGGGAAATATCACAGGAAGAGCAATATTTGAAAAATACCACCGCAGGCATGAAAACCCAGGGTGGCATAACAAGGATCACAGATTCGTCACAGCTTGGTTAAAACAAAATCACAGATAAAATATCACTTTTCGACTCGTCTGACGCGATTGACGAGACTGGTAAACATGCCCATACCAGCTACTGCATTCACTTTCGTCAGTCAGTTGAGCAGCGTCAGCCCCAATTTCCAACTACGCACAATCTAGACTATCAGTGAAGTTTCGCTCAATACGAGAATGCCACACTGTCGATCCTACGACAATCATCCTTGTCGAAAAAAATACCCTAGCCTCGTTAGCCTGCTAGCCGAAGCTAACAGTTGCCCGCCGGGCACGAACGGGGACGTGAGGTTGGATTTTAGCCCAGCATCAAAGATATTATTATTAGTGTTACAAAACTATAAACCAAAACGTAATCTTTTTACAGAAATAGTTATAAATTGTAAATAATCCATTAATTTGAGCAATTTTTGTTTTCAGTTTATAGTAATTTATAATATTTTTTAAGCACTGTTAAAAATATAATGATTTAGTTAGACAATGGGGAATTTGATTAATTTTAGGAAACTATTTTAAAATACGCATATTCATGTATTATGCATGTATATAATTTTAATTTTTAAAAAAATAATGCCGAAAATCGTTAGAAAAAAATTGATTTAATATTTGTTCTCAAAATTTGAGCGAAAACGTTCATTAGCTTCAATTACATTAGCAACAGGTTGGTTTAATATCATATAACTAACAAGTAAAGGTCCCGAGGTCGGATCTATCGATTTTGATGAAACTTAAATATGTTGTAGAACACTAAAAACTAAGGGACACGTATTTTTTTTATCTGCGGAAAAACGGTTTGAAGGGGTGAAATCGTCCTTTAAAAATTGGGGTAAAAATTTAATTTTTCAAATATCTCGAAAACAGTAAGAGATAGAGTAAAAGTTTAAATTGGCGATATTGCTCTTTTTTAAAGAACTATCTATTGATATGCAATTTATTCAAATTACATCAACAGGGGTGGTTGGGGATTAAAATTTGGAGGTTAATTTTGCAAAAAGGGGGTGAAAAATAAAAAATATAAAAATTTTGTTTACAGATTTGAAATCTACGTCAAAAAATCTAATTGACCTGTTTTTGCTCAACGTCCTAATATTAAGTCTAGGGGTAGTTAACTAGGGGGTGTTTGTGTCGAATAGTCGTACTACTTGGGTAGTTCAAGAAGTTCTTCTACATGGAAGATAGTTTAAGACATTTAGAATAACGTAAAAACGAAATTCTCGAATTCAAAATTCAGTTCGAGCAACATTAGAGCGGGGGTGAGTCACCCTCTTAAATTACATACTAGTTTACATACACTAATTTTTGCTATTAACACACTGACAGTGGGTGGACAGAAAATAAGTGTTTCTAGTAATAATTCAACATTATAATTAATTGTAAACAGATTTTAGCTGCACTGTGCGATTTGACTGGCCTACATCCTTAAACGGGCATACACCGCTGGCCAGTATATTACGGAACGAATCAACAGTATATAAGCCAAGTCGCGTAACATTGAACTCTCAGCCTTGCTTAGATTATTTCATAACAAATTTACAACAACAAAATATAGTGAGAATAGAAACAATTATAAAATATAGTGAGAATAGAAACAACAAAATATAGTGAGAATAGAAACAAGCACATTTATCAAAATGTGCTATTCCGTCTCTTATTCGATGACCAATTAAATGATGCAATTGATTTTTCGATATCTTTGTTAGTTGACGAATAGAACATTCTAGAATTTTTGTCAAAATGCACTGCTTAATCTAATTTTTAGTGCCCAATTTGATACTGAAGTTTGTTTTTTGACGGTATCATTGCTAGTTCACGAGTAGAATATTGTAGAATTTTTCTCAGCTTCCGCTATTTGGCGTCTTTTACGCCGATGAATCCGATAGTGAAGTTGATCCGACAGTTTTCTAAAAGTTGTCACTCATATTCATTAGTATAACATTCGATTTCCTTTATCTACACAACCGAATTTTAGGTGTAAATTGTCTCTTAAGATAATTTTGTTTTAAATAAATTCAGATAAATAATCGGTAAACAAAAGTTTACCGACGCCCTTGATCTTCCGATTTTACGTACTTCCCCTTCAATTTGCACCGACCACTACGTAAAATTGGATTTGTGGTGTATAGGTAGCCAACATCAAAGGGTGTAATTAGCATAAAGTTCAAAGTGATGAAAACACAGATTTAAATACGTTTTTTTTTTTGTGTGTCTAAGGGTGCATTTACACTGCGCGCTATGCGATGCGAGGCTTTGCTATGCGACGCAATGCTATGAAAACAAACATTTAAGAACATATTTGAATGTGCACATTGCGCGCTATGGACAGCGATGCGATACTATGCTAGTAGCAGCTTTTATACGCAACAATTCAGTATGTTTGATTTTATCGCCTGAACTCGCCAGTATTGTGCTATTCGGTCATCAGTGATGGGTGTGGTAAAACTTATGAAGTCATTCGATGTCGTTCGCCAGTATGGGGTCAACGGTCAAAACTATACAAAGCAATAAAATAGAAAAGATGAAAATATTTTTTTTATATACTATTTATAGGTTTTTAATCGGCATTAAAAATTTTGATACTAAATTAAATTTTTATTCATAATTGAAGAGAAAAATTGAAAATTTTGAATTATTGCTATTGTATATCTATTTTAAATATAACTTTATAACTTTTTCAAATTTTCGCGGTCGTTTTCAACAATCGATGTTTCGATATTTTTATAAGAACATCGATGGTTCGATGGCGAAAAATTAAAAGAATCGATAGTTCGATGTTGATGTTGTTACCGACATCACCCATCCCTAATTCTCATGATCACTCGCTATGAAATACAATGCTAGATTGAGCAAGCACTGTGAACACACCTTGAAACATAGAAAAAGTTACTAGCATAGCCTAGCATCGCATAGCAAAGCCTCGCATCGCATAGCGCGCAGTGAGAATGCACCCTAAAACTTGGGATTTTTCAAATACGAGGCTGGGACAGAGAATGTGCAATATAGAGTATGTTCCACTTAGAAAACACAGACCACACGGTCTGAAACTAATTTTTTAGTCGAATTTTTCAACTGAAAAAATTAGACTTATACAGCCTATACGATTAGAACGACGAGAGGCGAGAGTAGGGGCGTTATCCGTTTTCGGACCCGTAGAACACGATTATGTAGAAAAAAAGTCATATATATATATATATATATATATATATATATATATATATATATATATATATATATATATATATGTATATATATATATATATTCCCGCCACCTTTTAATATGCGTAGGGCCCCCTACGGAAGTATGGGGCCCTACACATATTAAAAGTAGAAAAAAAATGTAAAAAAAAATGTCTGATATATATATATATATATATATATATATATATATATATATATATATATATATATATATATATATATACAGGGTGAGTTTTTTGGGAGTTGCCATTTTTATTACAGCCAAACCGTTGATTTAATCGAAAAATTGTTCAAATAAGAGTTGTAGATATCGACGGGGGCAACCAATTGCGATAATCAGGAGCTTTATTGCTCTTATGGTTTTCGAGCTATGATACAAAATTACCTTTTTTTAAATGGAATAGTATACTTATTTGTTGATAAAAATTATTCAATAAAGCAACAGAAACAAAAAATAAAAAATAAAAATTTTTATCTAAAGTTTTTTTTTTTCAAATTTTACAACTTTCGCGCTTAAAAATGATTTATTTAAGTAAGTTTTGAAGAGTTTAAGAGCGCCTAGGTCAAACAGTCTGATAATTACGGAAAGTAGGTAAGCGGTAATTGTATTTATGCAAAATAGATGGCTTTACCGTATATGTTTACGTAGAGTCCCTATAATAAATAGAGTTGTGACATGTCATCCATATTCTTTCCAAAACAGAGCGGGAAGCTTCGAAATTAATTATCACATGTTTGTGTAAATATTTTTGAGTACATAATTATTGTTAATAGGTTATGAATTTATGAACAATTAAAAAAACTAATTTAATTATTCTTTCTAGGTTAAACTAAATGGTTTTTGTTAAATATTTTTTAAATTATTTTTAATTTCTTTAACCCAACGTTAGACAGAAAATGCCGGAACCAATCAGTGTTCACCACATGTCATGACTCTATTTATTATAGGAACTCTATTTTAGCATAAATGCAAAAATGGCCAAATTAGAAATTTAGAATTTCAGCTATTTAACTTGGCAAATTTTATTAATTTTTATTCAATTTTTGGTATTGATATGGATTTATAACTAAAATGTATCATCCTGAAATGTATCAAGTAAGTACTTCATATTATGTAATTATTAAAAATAAGTATAATTTTAAATGGAAATTATTTTATAGGTTAAATAAAAATGACAGAAAAGTCCAAAGGAAACAAGAATAAAATTTATTTAGGAATTTAGAAATTTTGAATGCCTGTGGAATATAAAATCTCCCTTATTTAAAAATAGAGCCATGCGGGGAACGTCCTATAAAAGTAAAAGCAATGATCATATCAGGTGTACCAGAAGTCAAATGTAAAATGCGATTTTTACGTTCAACTTATTATCAGGAAAGAAGAAAAATTGAAAAATCTATGAAATCCGGTAATGGCACCGAGGGAAAATTGTAGAACACGTCGACATACTGTAATTTCGATGTTTGCCGGAAAAAATAAACAATCATTTTATGAAAAATGTATTTTATTTTATATCCTGAAAAATTCTAAATATTAATCAAAACGAAATAATTAACAATAAAATGACAAGTGGTCATTCAACAAATAAGTATACCAAGATAATGATCCATAATCATTTGGTTACAAGCTAAAATAAAAAAAATTTCGCAGTTGTGTAAGATACTAAAATACAGTGGACTTTTGGAGATTGTCCAATCAAAAATTATCAATATTGCAGTGATAGGGATTTAAACATCACATGTTTACGTCACACGAATACTGCAAACACACAATTTTTGTGAATACAATGTTCGTGTGACGTAAACATACGATGTTTAAATCCCTAACACTGAAATATGGACAGTTTGCGATTGGACAATCTCCGAAAGTCCACTGTACGCCCTGTACGCTGCCAATTGGATGTGGCACACAGCTTTCTCGTACTCGTAAAAGCACCTTGGTAATTTAATGCCCAATATATCTTTGTGTAATTTAATATAGGTACATAAATTAATAAAAATAAATGAACAAAACGATTCATAAAAAATTGAGCGAAATGGGATTAACAGTAAATAAGACATTGACATTTAATAGGATTTCATGGTAGTGCCGTGGATACTATTACTCCGAATGCAATGAAATTTGTAGGGGACCATCTAGGAACCAGACCGCATAATTTCTGATAATTTCATAAAAATGAATTGAATAGTTCAGAAGTTATGTCACCTGGTGCAAACTGGTGACACACAGACGGACAGACACCAAACCAAAATTATTCAGAAGCTCTAAAACGTAAAATGTGCGTAAAAAATTTTATTTTGGGGAAAAATTTTTATTTTTCAAAACTGATCACAACGGCTTCGCTGCTTTAGTAGTCTCAGAAGCAATAAAACAATTAGGCAATTTGATTACACACGGCATAAATACATACCGCAATCCTGAAAATTTTTATATTAAAAATATTTTTTTGGATAATTTTTTTACTTTCGTTTTTTAAAAGAGTTTAAAAATTTAAGTTTGACAAATATGACAGCTGTTTGTACATCTCTACATGCATATTGCCTAATTTATGAATCTAGTAATGCCAATTTCACACGTAAGAAATTTTGACTTCTTTAATATGGTGTAAAATTAAATATTACCATCACAGTTGTAATGTGATGGCCTGTTTATTAAATATTAAGTTGAATATTTGAGGAAAAGCTACAAATTATTTTGGTAATTAATGTATTTAATTAATAAATTTTCTGTTACTGTAAGACGCTAATGTGAATATACCATTACAATTTATTTCCTATTTTTTGTAGTATAAATTCAAAATAAATCGTATGTTTTGCGTTCGGTTAGACAAACCTTACCACGGATTTTGAAAATTAAAACTTAAAAATGCAATTTCTCAAAAATTTGAAATAAAATAATGAAAATTTTAGCATAATTGGTAGTTTGAAGTAATAAACTAATTTTTAAAAAACATCTCAACATAGTTCCCATTTGAAAAAAAAATTTTTTTCTATTTCAAAAAAACCGTGAGTCCTAGAAGTCTGGAACAATTTTTCGTGAATGGCCCCCTCTATTTTGAATATTTTTTGTATAAACTTATTTTCGATTAGATGCATATTTTAGGAATAAATCGAATGGCAACTCCTGAAAAACTCATATGGTATATATATATATATATATATATATATATATATATATATATATATATATATATATATATATATATATATATATATATATATTCCCGCCACCTTTTAATATGTGTAGGGCCCCCTACGGAAGTTAAGAGCTGAAATTTGGTAAGTGGAGCTCATTTTCGACGCACCTCATACTATCAAAGTGGGGTCAAATTTAGGGCAAATTTTGGATCAGACCCAAACTTTAGGGGGGTGGTGAGGGACGGTAAAACAATAAAACTTTTCCAAACCGGTTGGAAATAATGTTTCGGTCAATTATCTACAACATATCCAAAATTCAGCTTCCTGGGATGATTTGGAGGGAGTAGAGGGGGAAAAAACGATTTTGGCTGGATCTAACACGCCCCCAGCCCCCCAGAATTAACGTAGAGGGTTGAAATTTAGTGTGTTTATAGAGTTCATACCTAGGTTGTGCTTTTTGAAGGTTTTAATATTTTACCCCCACCCCCCTCATTTTTAAGCTACAATTTCATGCTTTTTCGAAGTTTGTACCACTCGCACAGATCACCCAAATAAACCTAGAGGGCTGAAATTTTGTATTCGGTTTGAGTTAGTATCAAGAGGGTGCCTTTTGGGGGTCTCGAATTTTAACCCTTACCCCACCATTTTTATACCAAAAAGAACATGATTTTCTTGTTTTTTAACAGTTTCGTTCGGGTCAAAATCTCCCCAAATAAACCTAGAGGGCTGAAATTTTGTGTACAGGTTAAGTTAATAGCCAGCCACTGCTTTTTGGAGGTTTCAACTTTTAATCCTTACTCCCACGATTTTTACGCCAATATTTCCTTGATTTTTTGCTTTTTCTAACACGTCTAGAGACTCTCTAAGGAAAACTAGAGGGCTGAAATTTTGTACGTGTATTGAGTTAGTATCCAGCTAGTGCCTTTTAGGGTTCTACATTACTTTTCCTCCCACTTCTTCCATTTTTACACTGGAATTAAATGGTATTGTTAAATGTATTTTAAATGCTTTATTTCTATTCTAATACAAGCAGGCGTATAGTAATTTTAAAAATTTAAAAAAAATGAACTTACTTTTTTTTAACAAATGCAATACATAAATATTAAGTAATTTAAAAATGTTATTAATGTCACTGTTTATTTATAAAGTAGGAATTTTGGATTTTTTTTTTGAAAGAAAAAATATCTTCATAAAGGCCTTCCAGTTTACTATTTAAGGTCCTTTTTTAATATTTAAAAATAAAACACAAAGGCAATTGGCGGATAAGCATGGGTAGGAATGCCCTCGTACGAATTGTATTGGCTTTTTCCCTGCTAACTGCTATCGGCACAAAATTGAAATTTACTAAGATTCAGCCCTTAAAAACTTAAAACCTATTTTTAAAGCCCCAATGAACCGGACACTCATCATCAGTTTTGAAACCACCAAAATGACAAATCGCTTGTGGACTTTCAATTACATTTCGCTTGTAGACATTCAATACCGAAGATGAAAGGAAAAATTCGACTTCCGTGATGGGGCTCCGCTGCTCACGGCTTTTTTTTTCTCCTATTATCGATGAGTTTTTTTTAAAAAAAAAAAAAGTATTTCGAACATCATGTTAGAGGTTGTACGAATAATTTAAAATACTTTTTAAAAAATTGTCAAATACCCATACCTGCTCGCCGCTTTGGTCAGTTTATCACGTATTACTCTTATGTCAAGTCTGCAATATAATTATTTATAGTTTTATAAGTACTGCGGGAAATGGTCCGTGCGATCGTCTTGATTTGGATCTTTAAGGGCCTTTTAGACGCTCATATCAGTTCTCAGTTCAGATTCAGTTTCCGTTCTCGTTTCATTTCAGTTCGGAAGGTTTGTTTTTACACGGTCCGTTCAGTTCTCACTGTTCTCAGTCGTTTCAGTTCTTTGTATAATCTGAATTGCCCTAAACAAAGTGTTTCATTTTAAAAGTCTTCAACTTATATTCTTATACTAGTTTAAAAGTGCTAATATAATAACTTATCGATGAAGACTATTTCACTGCAATAGCGTTAGCTTTGGTGCTGAAGAAAGAGCGGAAGAAAAGAAGCTAGTGGGATAAAGCTCGGATTCTTAAAAGAAATTCATTGTCGCATATAAATTTAATGAAGGCACTTCGCTTAGAACCATGTGATTGGTTGAATTATTTACGAATGAATAAGGATACGTATCTCTTATTTCTTCCTGATTTTCATCCTCGCCGTTCATGGTACTAACACTTGTTACAGTCGGCTGTTGGTCGCTGACGAACGAAAGGAGACCATAATACCCACGGAGGTGGGGTGGAGATGGCATACAGTTTATGTGAATATTACAGAAATGAAGCCTACACACATATTCACACACATTAACACACATGTAAAATAAAACGAGATGCAGATATTTTGTCAATGCAAACAACACACACACAACTAAAAAACTGACAGTAGGAGCACCAGTGTTTGGCTTCAGATCATCTAACAAAATGACTAGTCCACCTACGTCATTGATAATACCATAGTGATGGTTTGTATACTTCCCCAGTTCCTGCTTCACTTCTTTCACTATCCCTAACTTTCTTATCTTCTTTGTTGTAAGTTGAGCATAGGCTATTTATTTTAGATTTTACCATAGCGATTTACCATCGTATCCTTTATATTTCTTTAATATAAGAGTGTAGGCAGCTTCCCTAATATTTACATTGTGGTAACGTACATCTGTTTTATTCCATGAACACGGTAAGGTTTTATAAATTTTAATAAATTCGACAACAAAATCGTGATCCTTGTTGGACATAGCGACAGTTGCCTATATAAAATGTGCACTTTGTCAGATTTTCAAGAAAACTGACGTGAGCGAACGGATTGAGGCATGATGCGCTTGTTTACACATACGATTTCTAAGAACTGAAACGAAACAAATAGGTCTATCCATCCTGTCACTTCTCAGTCTCCGTTTCAATTCTCCTTTCCGATTTTGATTTTTACACGTAGGAAAAACTGACAGTTCGACTGAAATTAAAACTGAACTGAGAACTGATATGACCGTCTAAAAGGCACTTTAGAAAGCTGTACTTATGTACAGTAAGCTATCAAAAATGATGAATCAATTTTTCAATATTTTTCAGCTAGTGTTTGATCACTCGTTAACATCTTGTAGCTGGTTCATCATTTTTAATAACTAACTGTACAGGTATCAATCATTAGGGTCTATTACTTTTTCAGCTCTAAATTTATATTATTCTAGAATTTATTTTGAATAAGATTTGTTGATAAAATTATCGAAAATATTACCTACTTTAAAATAAATCATATCTGAAAGATAATCGATAAAAATTTAATTGATGAATTAACGTTAAAAGAAAATTGTTCACACATACAATATACATAAATCGTATAAGTAAATTATGTATGGAAATTTTGATGTACGATATGCAAAGACTTTTAAGATTGATTATTGTTAATTATATGCGCTTGCGTTGCCCGGCGCGTACATAATGTTGCGAATGTGTTTGTCGTATTTGTTGTAGCTTTGGGGTCGCCGGCTTGTCATTTTTCTGTAGTCTGAGTCACTAGAGAGACGGTGATTGTATAAGTGAGACGTGAACAAAATTTTTGAATATAAATTTTTTAATATTAAACGGCAATGGCCGCTACCGAAATCATAAATACAACTGAAGTCAGTGATAGTGAACCATATTTTGAAGGTGTAGAAAAATTGTTGGAAATTTGGTTTACAAATGGGGATTCGAACCGGCAGGGTGATTTACGAAAGATTTCAAGGTTAGTTTAATTATTGTTAAAATTTTTTGTAAATTTAAATATTTTTGAATTTTGATAAAAGTTTGAGCAAATTTAAATGAATGTTTTGACATTCATTTGACAATAACAACCTTTGATTAAGTAATAATTTTATTTGTTTATAAATATACCGGTAATTAGAATGGGTGACTCATTTTTAAGTAATTCAAATACTTGCGAAAATTTTCCTATCAGAATTAACAACGGAGTAAGAATTAACATTTTAACAAGATCAGTATTGGTTTATAATTCGCAATGTGGTGTTTGACATATTAAAGAATCATTAATACATAATAAATTTTCTAACAAGGATAATCCTTAAAATGTAAAAAATTATTCATCTCAGTTAGTAAATTTAATTTTGCCGCAATTTATGTAATATAAGAATTTTTTCGAATAAAATTTCAATTTTGAAAATGTTATTCTTTTATGCAATCAAATTAGCAACAATGATTTTGAATAAATTGAAGAACTTTACAGAAAAAATTGTTATGTCCTGTTTTATAAAATTTTTGAAAATAAATATGTCGTTTTTCCGTTTGTTTCAGACAAAAACTTGAATCCCTTTTGAAAATTGTTCGTTGCGAAATAATTAGCGTTATTAGCAACGATGAAATTGATGCTTATGTGCTCAGGTAAATTTTTAAATGAAAAATATTATGTTTTGTAATTTTGGTATTTTTTTTTTCGTAAAATTTGAAAATTTTCAGCATTTTCTTTTTTAGTTTTGTGAAATTATTGTTGAATTAAATTTTGAAATGATTACTTATCAGGGGATTATGGGTTTTTGTTGATTTTTATATATTTTTTCTTTAGATTTTTGAAAATTTTTCTAGATATTTTTTTATTTTTATTTTTGAATATTAAAATTTGAACGTTCAAGAATAAAGTAAAAACTATGTGATAAGGGTCAATTGTGACCCTACGTATATTTTAAGACTGATTTTAACTTAAAAAAAATTCGCAATCGTACTTTGCAATCTTCAATTAACGCAATCGTACGTAAAATAAAGTAGGCAAATTTCAGTTTTTGAACTCTTATTATCCTTAAAATTATAAGACAGTTTGTAATTCTCAAAATAATGTTTCCGTAATAATAATTTTATTCAAAAACCTTAACATTTAACCCGTTTGTGTTAACCTATGAATAATTTAACCCATTATGGCTCGCATATATTATTTCTGCGTTACTAGATGTCGTCTTCATAGATACATAATTAATAGTATACTATTCAACGAGCTAGTAATGATAGCTATTACTCACGAAGATGAAATTGCGACACGAGCCTAGCTTGTGAGGTGAGTGACGTAATGCATCTGAGTGAGTAATAGCCATTGCAAGCGAGTAGAATACGATATTTTTTCTACGACTTTTTTCCTTTTTGATTTAAATAAAATTGAATATAAATTTTAAATCAAATTTTTAATCTATTTCTAATTTCATTAAAAGTTTGTATAATATTAATGTATAAAACGATAAAAACAAAACATAAACTACTTTATTTACTTGAACGTTACTAGGTAATATATATTAAATTAAAACTTGATACATACATATATACACAAAACAAAAGCAAACCCATGGAATAATGATTAATACTGTGATTTCATTGGTCAAGAGGGTATTGAGTAATGAACATTCCTCCACACCTTTGAATAATGCCTAACTTTCTCAACAATTAATGGATATATAATGAGTGTGTTCTTCAACACGAGTAGAAAAAATTTATTAATAAACAGAATATAAGTTTGTTGTCTATTAACGTAATATTAATTCCTTAAGGGATATGGGACATATTTATCCCCAATTTATATTTACGTTTTACGCAATACTGGTACGATTTAAAACATTTGTAAGTTTATATTGTTATTCTTCTATAGTAGTTTTAATAATTTCGTGCATTGGCAATGCAATAACTTATCAATTTTCAAAAAAACTTTGGTACCAAGTGGCAAAGTTGTCCGTTATTAATTTTTAGTTTCAATTTTTTTAAAAATTTTTATGCGTTATAAATTATTGCAATAAAAAATTATTAATTTTGGTAAGTAAATTATAATAAAATAAGTAAAGTAGAATATTTTAATCACTTAAAATTTTTCGTACTTCCGTAATTTGTATTATTTACTGTAATTGGGACATATTTGTCCCATGTTCAAAATTTATATAAAAATATATTAGGAAATCAAGTATAATTTGCCATTTATAGGTTTAAATAAGCCCTAATAAACAGTTTTAAACATAATATAATTTTTTTTCACTCTCCCTATGCTTATGTGCGTGAAGGGGTTAATATAATCATATCTTCAGTTATATGGTTACCTAATATTTTTTCGATTTAAGAGTAAATAACAATTTTATAGCTCTTGTCAGTGTTTAAACACTTTCTGAGAGCGATTAGAGCATTAAAATGAAAATTTTGTATATTAAAACTATTTAACGAAATTTTGGCATATTTTTTTTGAATAAATTTGTTTAGCTAACAAAAATATGTTGCCTAGTAACAACGAGAACTAGCAAAAATACGACAGCGAAACTGGACTGTTTTTGAGTTGATGGTTTTTCGAGTTAAATTGCTTTTAAGCAACAAATTTTAATTATAGAAAACAAAAACTTATGTAGAACAAAATAATTCAATATAATTCATACTATTATTTAATATTTCACCGAATATTTCGTTACTACGGTTTTGAAATCAATTGAATTTATCAATGAAAACATTTATTGTGTTTACCTACAATAAAATGATCAATGAAATGTTTTGTATCAATTTTTTTGCTGTAAAAATTCGTCCTAACCTTGTTTTTACGGTAAAAGTGAAAAAATTACAATATTTTTAAAAGGTTTTATTTAACTTGATATGTTAGTATGTTGGTTTAGATCAAATCTTGGAATAAAAATTTAGACAGGTTCTAATTGAGCTAGAGGTTTCAAATTTCACATAAGTGTCTAACCTTGATGACAATGCAATATTGTATAATTAGTTTTGTCCTACATTCCCCCCCCAAAAAAAAAAAAAAAAAAAAATTGTTGATTTTTAGTCCTGTGCAACTTTTTGACATTTAGAATTGTCAAATATTGTCCATTGATTCTACATTGCAATTTTTTGTTTCCATAGTTATGCTTGATTAAGGTAAATTAACCGATTAAAATATAGGTAAAATATTACTTCTTTAATTTTTTTTTTTCAAATTAATTGTAATCAGACTAAAAAGTAGAAAATAAATTAAAGTAAAAAAATGTTTTTTAAGAAAAAGCTTTTATCTAAAAATGGGCTAAAAAAAAAACTAAAATAACCTTTGAGTGAAGTTTGAAGCAATATGCAACATAATTTATAAAAGCTTGAGGCGTTTAATTAAGTTTGGTAACTACTGAAAAATAAAATAGCTACACTTTAACTATATCCAAAACAGAAATAATTAATGATATCGCCTCAAGCTTTTATAAATTATGTTGTATATTGCTTCAAACTTCACTCTAGTTATTTTATTTTTTTTTTAGCCCATTTTTAAATAAAAGCTTTTTTTAAAAAAACATTTTTTTTACTTTAATTTATTATGATATTTATTCTTATGAGAGTTAAATTGTCAGTGAAAATTATTATAAAAAATAATAAAATGATATGAATCTCATTGCAAGTAAGTCAAGAACTGCATGGTACGATATTAAAATTCTAGAACAATCAGTTAATTAAGTGAGAAAATATAGTCATTTGATATGGTGGCGAATCATGCTTGATTTATCTATTTACTAAGAATTATCGGTAACTTAAAGCTGTTTTAATTCTCAACATGTATAGTTTATAATAAATGAAACAATAGTATGCATACTTATTAATAGTATAAGGAAAATATTTTTTTATGCGGGGAATAATTTTTCTTGGAAAACTCGATTGGAATTTTTTGCCGATATCGTAAATAAAAAAAATTATTGTATAGTTAATCATTATGTAATCATTTTTAAACCGCATTTTTATTTACTTTTATCTTTTTATCTTGTAACAGAGGGAATTCACCAGTGAAAAATAACAAAATATTCTTTAAAATAGCTAATCTGATTCTCCTCAAATCGTTATCACTTTTAAATATTCAGACTTTTAGATAATAAATTTTCAATGCTTTATAACAACTACAAACCTTTTTAATTGGGACTGTAAAATTTAAATTTTTAATAATTCTTTTTTTTAAAACTTTAAGGGGTTACGCTACTTGAATTAACCTTTAATCGGTAAGGTGAATTTTTATAATACTCTCGGTAAAGTGATATCTGAGAGACATCAACAAATTAACATACCACGGGCTGGTAACATAGATAGGCAAAACTGGAGACCACACGTATATGCATGTATCAAACACCCCCCTTACGCCAGCAGGGTAAAATTTGCCCTAAACCATAAAATAATACATAAACGTTCAATTAACAAAAACAAGCAGGGAGGAAGAAAACTGGAAGAATATATTTGTATACGACTCACAGACACCACCTTATCGGTTAAAGGTTAATCTAAAAACTGTATAAATTCTGGAATTAATTGCGAAAAAAGTTGTAGGAAATTTTCCATTGGTCATTTCATGCTATGTAAACGCGATAAAAATGAAATATTTATTGGTAAGTTTAACTGATTTCAAATCCATAGTAACGAAATAATAATGATTGAATTATACTAATTTATTTTATTGGTTATTGTCTTACCGTATTACACTTGAATTTTATTTATTTTTTTTTGAATAAATTGGTATTTTCTGTAACTTAAATTTATTGCCTAAAAGCAATTTAACTCGTAGAACTGTGAATTCTCAAATACTCCAGCTACGCTGTCGTATTTTTGCTAGTTACGCTTGTCCTACCTGCTATGAGTTTTTAAATTCTTCAAATAAATGTCTGAAATTAATTAAACCTATGTAAATAATCTACAACTTATAAAATAATATTATTAAAATTTATTAATCAATGAAGTTTTTGAATTTGTCATCCAAAAGCGCCGTTGAATAAGGCTTTAATAAGTTGTGGATTATTTAATAAAATTTAAAAATTTTTACTTTCCCAATAGGAAGTTACTGTTTTGGACCCGATTTTCTAAAGTCCCAATTTTGACATATCTCCACGTTTTCGGGGTTCTAAAAAGTCATATGCTGTCGTTGTTAAAATAACTAAAAAAAGGCTATTTGGCGAAAATTGTGGCTGTTTGGGAAGTTGGTAGTGTGGATCTCTCGGACCGCATTTTACTATTTTGTTTTTTTTTTTGCTTTGTTGGAAAATTTTAAAAATTTCACTTTTGTTCACGTGACCTTTGAAGCACTAATTTTGCTAACACTCCAAAATGATCTGTTTAAAGAGAAATATAAGGAATCTTGTTTTATTTATGTTTTGTAGACTAATTTTGGTGTGTACTTAGACAATAAAAAAATATTTAACTTTTATTTTTAACATAGTTTCAATTAACTAATTAACAAATAATTGATAAGTTTTATGGTAAATATTGATAATTATACAATACACAAATTAATGAATATTGTCTTTAATTTGCCGTCAAATTATACATACATTACTTCTATTAAACGATTTTACATTTATATGAAACATTTTATCAGACAGCGAATGTTTTGTATGGTATTTGCTCTAGAATGTTCCATGACTCTCACTAATAGAATGCTATTAACGTGCTATATAATAATGTATAATAGAATTTCTTTTTCAAACAAGTAAAATGGTGTATGTATTAATTTTTTGTTTTGATCGGGTTAGGATAAGAGGGGTGAGAATAATCTAGTCAGTGATACTCACAGGGAATATGGGATATAGGGCAAAGACCTTACCATTTTTAGTTATCGATTTATTTTGTACCAACGTATGGGATTAAATGTGTTGAAATTTCATTCAGATTAGATTATTTATTAGTGTTTTTGAAAGATCATATTTATGCAAAAAATTAGCAGTCTTTTTGTTTTGGATTTGAAATTTCGAACTTTTTATTTTTAAATTTGAAATAAAAACAAATTTTAAGGTTATTTTTGTCTGATTACATTTTTAAGGAAATTAACCTCTGTCCCGGTCTTGAACTTCTTGAAAGGTGTTACTCTACTAGGTATTTTAATGCAAAAACAAGATCAAGATTTATATTTTTGAGGTAGAATTAATCATAAGTCCATAATTTTATTGCAGAATTTCACTTAAGGTATAGTTGGTCAATAAAACGATTTTTTCAAAGGATTTTAACGAAACTTCTCTAGATATTTATTTAATTCAATACCAATAATACGAGCCCTTACCGAAAAAAAAAATTGACCACCACAATTTTGAGAAAAACGATTTCAAAGTTTTGTAATTTTAACACGGGCTCTTATGGGAAAACTCTATTTTTTTTTTTTTTTTTTGAATAAAATGAAAACGTGTCAAAGGAATTTGATAAAAATTTAATATTTTATAAAATACAAAGTTACAAACCATATTTAATAAGAAATAAAATTTATTCATTACGCCGTTTTTGAAATATAATTTATAAACATCATTTTACACAAGCTTTTTACAATTCTTTTCCAACAATGTTTTTATATTGCTACAACATAAGCGCGCGGAAATTGAAAAAAATAAGTGGTATACAAATATAATCACTGAAGAATATTATTGAATACATTATTTAATTTTTTATAAAAGAATTTTTTTGAGATGTACTTTTCTACCTGACTATCTCAGAGCAACTACGTTAAGATTCTTTACAAAATTCCCTCTTTTGTAACTCTTGTTGTTTCCGTTTTGGAAATATCGTAGCTCTTGTAACAATTATATCGAGTCGAGAGATCTTCGTCGGAATTTCAACTTGGATTCCGAAAGGTCGGAATTTTTGATTTCGGTTTTGCTCTAATTGATTGATATGTTCAATATGTATTGTAGAGTCGTAAGAAAATATCGCAAAGTTTATTACCAAACATTAAGATCTGAAGTTCAATTTCTGGTTGAAGTTACGAGTAACACAATTTGGAATATATGTATATCTATTCTGATATAACTGGTTAAATCACTGAATTATCAGATTGACGCAGATGTACTTTAGTAATTACTAGTGATGAGCAAATGCAAGACCAAGACTTGGCAATCTTGGTCTTGGTCTTGTTCTTGCATTAAGAATCTTGATCTTGGTCTTGCTACAGCAGTTTGAGTCTTGGTCTTGGTCTTGCAAAATGCAGTCTTGGTATTAGTCTTGGTATTGGTATTGCTAAAGAATCTTGCACTTTTTTGCATTTTTTTATTAGCGAATTTTTTCATTCTATAATCAGAATTTTCTCTCTTTACGGTATTAATTATACTTTTAAACTATTTAAATAATTTAGCAAGAGTCTTGCTTTTTTCTTGCTATTGTCTTGGTCTTGCTCACTTCAGTCTTGGTATTGGTCTTGCAGCCATACTTATAGTCTTGGTCTTGTCTTGGTCTTGCAAAAAATGCAAGATCAAGACAAGACTGCAAGACCAAGACTAATTTTGCTCATCACTAGTAATTACCATGGCCAGTACCCGTAATAATGAAATTAGAATGTATTCTAGAAATCACTTTGTGCGTTAAATCATTTTAGAGAGATCCATCTTATTCGTCCCTATAATTGTCAGAATCTGTTTTACACTTGCATTTGAAAACAAAATATGTATATATAAATATGTTGGAATGCATCTAATTGGACTAATAAAAACATATCAAACTGATTTCAGATTAAATTTAAATTATTATATTCACTGATTTTGACCTTGAAGTTAAGTAGGAAGATAACGTTGTTGCCAATTTTTTACGTCACACGTCATATGGGTCATACGTAATGCCATGAGTGCTCACTATGATGTAGTGTTAGAATTTTAAGTATTACTACAATTGGCTATCAAACCGACTTTTAAAAATTTTGTTAGGAAAGGAACTTATAATCAAGCGAAAAGTGTATTTTTAAGGGTTCTGAAGAAAAAATCTTGTAACCTTACTAATCTTTTGGCTTATACCTGTTACAGGTGTTAATCTCAACTTAATTTTTTGAGGTACTTCCTCGTATTGAAAAGTGGGACATTGTGTAGTGGAATACTAGAAAGGATTTTTTTAAAATGAAGTTGAGATTTCTTTCACCATTTTTAATTTTTAAGTTCCGTTTGCGAAATATTGAGCTTCAAAATGAGGTTTCTGTATCCGTCAAATACGCATTTCTATAACTTTTTGACCGCGGATCCAAGAATTTTGAAAAAAAAAATATAGATCGATTCAATTACAGTTATTTATGCCAAATTTTATCGATAACACAAGCCTGCAAATTTTAAGTCATGTCATTCCCTTTTGGATTTGATGACTGATCTTAGGGTATTTTGGTGCGCTGATTACGAATACGTACTTAATTTTTCGCTATCACCCTCAGTTTTTGTGGAAAAGCCCTATGAGAGAAATCACAAAAATAGACACCATTTCAGGAAAATGAAATTATATTAGAAACAAAAATGTATTAAATTACTTAGAAACGTAATAAATGTATTTATATGACCTAAATACATAAATAACAATAATCAAATATTTCTGTGGTATCGGGTTTTTTTCGCTAAAGCATCGATTGTGAGATTTCCTCTTAAAATTCCTGTTTGGATCATCTCGCTTTAGCAACCAACAATAGTCTGTCATAATTCGGGTATTCCACTTTCTTCGGTACCTTCCATTTCTTTCAAGTCCTGGTGAAATCTTTCTCCTTTCTCTTCACTAACAGCTCCCAAGTTATCGGGAAAGTAGTCTAAGTGAGAATTTAGGAAGTGGAGCTTAATGCTCATCGAACATCCCATTTTTCCAAAATTTTTCTATAATTTTCGTCACAACATTTTCATAGTTAGCACTTTTATAATTTCCTACGACATTCCTCACTACTTCTTTAAAAGATTTTCAAGCATCCAATTCATAGTCACTTATTTTTTCATCGAATTTTATGCCGTTTTATTTTTTTAAAATTATTTTTTAAAAAGAAATATTTTTTTATTAACAACATTTAAAATACAGTCAGCCAGTTAAATTTTCAACAATTTTAATTTAAAAAAGTTAAAATTTTTGTGCCTTTTAGTTGCCTTAAACTAATTTTTATTAATAGCTTAATAGAAAATATATCCGTACAAATTTTTTTTTTTAAATAGTATTTAACTACACCTATTTAATATTTTTTAAATTTTTAAAATATAAGTACGGGGGTCCTTTTAGCACCGTAAACTTGTGAGGTTTAGTTATAAATTAAAACTGAATAGAAAAAAAATATATTACCCTCAATAATGAGCTCATTAGCGAATGACCTTAAAATTCACCTTTTTTCGCAAAATAAAGATATGTCACGTGGTTAATTAGGTTACATTTAACATACCATTGATGAGAATGTGCTCTTAGCAGCCAATTGAAACTATGTAATGACTTTTTATTAGATAGGAAATAAATAAAAATTCATAATCTATTCTTGACTTGGTCGACCTAGGTAATTTCAATCAAAAATTTTAAGACCTAATATCTAAAAAGTCTGACGTGTTGGAATTTTTGGAATATTTTTTCCGTAATCAGCGCTCTAAAATCTATCAAAATCAGTTATCATTTCTCAAAGGGGAAAACCATTGTAGACTTGTGTAATTTTCGGAGATATAGACAACCAAATTTTCGCCAGTCAAGTAAAGAAAAATAAAGTAGAGAAGGTCATCCCTAGTAGATAAAAATAGTAGTCGGTAAAATTCGGTATTAGAAAACATTTAAAAAAAATCAAATCTAGATAATTAGGGGAAATACTGGAAAATGAATAAAATTTTCTTTGCATATTTTGTGGTGTTACGTAATATGCATAAACATAAGTGTTCGCTTAACTGTTATTCAGGGCCGAATTTACCTCTGTGGAGGCCCCGGGGCATTTCTCATGTCATGGCCCCTGAGTACTTCTCATGTGCGGACTCCTGAGTACTTTTGTGAAGGCTTCCCTGGAAAATTTTTATAAATTTCCTGAAAAATAGGGTTGCCGACCAAAAAAAAATCAACGTAAGATGCTTTTATTCCTTTATTTTGAGATTTTGTGGAGGTCCCTATTGTGTGGAGGCCCTAGGGCACGTGCCCCAAGTGCCCTTAAATAAATCCGCCTCTGCCTGTATTCCGTATTCTTAAAGAAAATATTTTTAGGTTATCAAAATATCATGTAATTGACTCCCACCTCGGTAGACCGCATATTATAGTAGTACCGAATTTTATTTATTGAATGGTGTAAATTTTGTAGATTAGTTATAGTTATAGAATATTCGAAATTATTTTCACAATATGAAACAATGCGGCCAAACTAACTCAAGTAGATTTAAAAATAACTTACAGTTAGGCTTGGAGTTAGTATGGGTGCTTTAGGGAAAATATGAATCAAAAGTTTGCACGTTAGATTATTGAAATTTCATATTGCCTACCATCTGCCTTGTTTTCATTGCCAAATTCATTTTTGTTTTTAGAACATTTGGAATGAATGCGTTGTTGTTTTTTTGTATACATATATACTATTCATATTGTAAAGTATTGTACGTCGAAAAACTTTAAAATATAAATACAGTTGAACCTTATTTTATGCGGGGGATAGGGAGCACATAAAAAAAAATCGCATAAAAAATATTCAAAAACTCCATAAATACTTAGCTATAAAAGTACCCACAATTCGATCCAGATTATAGAAAAAACTTTTTATATGCGGTGGATCGGGACCGCATAAAAAAAATTTCATAGAAAATACATAACTCAAAAGACTTAAAACCTCAAGATTCCCTTAGAAATTGCTTTTCTTAACAAGATAAAGCATTAATTTACACATGAGAATATTTTATTTCATTTTTTATTATAATATTATGAAAATTGTGATTAATACATCTGTAAAAATTTAATGATGCTATAACTTACATTCTTATGCAATGTACTGATTAAATGTTTAAAACTTAAAAGTCATCAGTAAGAAATTTCATCAAAATAATTTATTATAATTAATGTTTAAGTTTTTTACTTTCTCTTACTTTTGGTTCACATTATGCACTTTAATGGGCACTTCTTTAAAAGTCGCATAAAAAATCGCCTAAAAAAGACCGCATTAAAAAAGGGTAAACTGTATCTGTTATCTCAACTCGAATACTCTGTAATAAACTTCATTACCCCATAGCATGTTAGCAAGGGGCCAAACTACTATTATGATAGTTAGCATCCCGACTGTAATCAGAATTTTACGTCATCAGACGTAGCAGAGAGGTGGAAGGTTATATACGTATTTAGAGTTTTTGTTGGTATGTGTAAAGCCGCTGCTACACGATGCTACGAACACCTTCCAACATTCGACGTTGGATGGTTCATAGCATCGTGTAGCCGTTGTTCGAACCTACGAGTGTCCAATGTCGAGCGTCAAACATTCGCATTTGGTCGTGTCCCGTTCGATGTCGGTATTCTTGCACCGAGTCAAAGGGATGCTTCGAACGTTTGAAGGTCAATGTTGGTTGTGTTCGTTGGTTGCGCACGACTCGTTCATGTGAAGAGAGACAACATCAGTGTATAACATTAGAGATATGTAACATCAGACAGATAACAGCGTTGTCGACTGAGTACCAACACATCATCATTCGTATTGGATCAAACATTCGATTCACCGTGTAGCAGGTACATTCGTCGCATCAACTATCGAACTTAATTGCCTCAAACGTTCGATCGAACGTTGGAAGGAACGTTCGTAGCATCGTGTAGAACCCGCTTAAGGTAGTAGATGTTTGTGTGTGTAATTCTCTGTATGTATGTAGCGGTGGTCCAAGGTGAGAATGCATACGTATACTAGAACAACCATGTGCATGTAACTGCTACTAGTGATGTAACAATGAACAGCTACCACTGTAGCCACGACTTAACAGTGAATGTGTACGCTTGAAGAGCCGATGGACGACTAATCAGTAAGCAGTATAAATTGCTACTTACTGCAACTTTCGGATCACACTTTTTTGTATGTAGGCTTGATCCGTCTCATCTGTGCATGTTAGATAAATTACAATAATTGTGTAGTTTAAAAGTAATCAATAATTATTATAAAAATGCTGATAGTAATCTATTATAAATGCAAGTTTTAATTTTGTATCCATTTTATATTTGTTTCAAAAAGTGCTAGAGACTATACCTTTTTTTATTCCGAACAGCAGAATTCTTTTTTTGTTACAAAATCTCTATTGACTTTTTATTGCTTCTTTGTTAAAATTTTGGTAACTAGTTTGAAGGTAATGGTTTCATTAATTTTTGCAATTATTTGCACGATATCTCGCGAATAAAAATTAATATTAACTTCGTGGGGCATCAGTCGAAGCGTATTCTCATCAAAATTGGTTCAGCCGGCTTCCTTTTTTTTTAAATATCAAAATTTGGTTTGAGATTATACTTAAGAATTGAAGAGTACAGGCGAAAAAAGATGAGGGTCCATTTTTTGGTCTAAAAATGTGATTTGTATCCATATTTATATTTTTTTCATAGAATCTATAGCACCTCTTAAAAATTGGAAAAAAGATGAAAGTACGAAGTTACTCTGCCGTGTCACACGAATGTCATGTATCTTTAGATACAACAATTTCGCGTAACAACGTTTAAATGATTCTACTCAATCCCTAGTATATATATTGACAATAAAATTAATTTATTAATAGTAATATATAATAATTAATCGATTGTATTTTTAAATTTTTATTTTGACTGTATCACATTCCTTATTTCTTATATTTTCAAATAGTATGTTTATACGTTATTAAATCAATACTGCAACATTGAATCAATAAGGCATAATAAAAATTAATTATCTTAGATATTTAATAATATTTGAGCGAATTAAGATAATACGATATTTTATTCAAATCAAGTTTTCTCAAAACTATCATTTCTGAGATACGTGAGATTAGTGTGACACGGCAGTACTGCCGTTTAAAAAAAATGTACGGGCGAAGAAAGATGAGAATATCAGTGATTGTATGCATAAGAGATGTACATCCAATGTATAAAAGATGAGGGTACCAAGTCTTTAAAGTTAAAAATTTGTTTTACTCAAAATAATACCAAGTGGACTTTCATCTTTTTTCGCCTGTACTCTTCAATTGTTTCCCCTAACTGGGTGTTAGGATAATTAATAATTTGACGGCGTGTTCAAACGGATATGGAAAAATTTTCAAATTATGTTTATCGTTTTCTTTCATTTCCTAACAGACATTAAAAATCAACTTTCGTTATCAGTTTAATTACAAGCAATACTTATGACGAATTTACACAAAGAAAAAATTTAACCAGATAAAATATTTTTTATCCAAATTGAAAGTATATTTCGAATTAATTATTGGATGACGATCGAACTCAAAGGTTATCGCAACTCATTCTTTATGTTAAAAGTATGTAACAAATTTTTAGTTCAATCTCTTAGTAGGTTATGGGTTATCCGCACTCGCCAAGTATGTTTGAATGAAAATTTTCAAAAAAAAAATTACTTATCTTTAATACAATTTAATTTGTTTTATGAAGAATTTGTGTTAATTTGTACAGAGGGAACAGTTTTAAAGATAATTATATAGGAAGAATAATATTGCTAATTACCTAGCAACGCTATTTAATTTAATTAAAATTTGCTTGCTGACTGGTGAGGTTCTGTAATTTCTGCCTATTGATTGGCTTAAAAGCGGGAGCAAAAATATTTTCATTTTCAGTCCTCTGGAACTAAGGGTACGTGTCCATTTGAGAGTAACTATAGCAAAAGTAACAGACTGTGAGAGTTGATAGTTCATTGTCCACTTGAGAGTACCTTCAATAACTTTCACTCTCCGGAGCTAATTCAGATTTTGATTAAAATGTCAGGTTAATCTAATATTTGTTTGTAATCGTCAAAAAAATTATATTAGACAACTGAAAAATTTGCTTCATTTTATAGTCAAATTTATATTTTAAAAAAGAAAATGAATCGTTTAAAAAAAATTCTGTTGATTTCTCAAATTATCCAATTTACGTTGGACTTCTTATGTTGAATATTCAAATATAATGCAATTTTAAAAAGTCGTTTATTTTTATGATCAGAGTTTTTATAATTTTCATGTTTGGATTTTAAAATAGTCTTCATTTTTGACAAATATTTTATTAATTTTCTAGTTTCCTCTTTAGTTCATAACTTCATTCCTTTCTGTTCATTTTAAAATTAATTTGTTGAATAATTAATTTTGATATTTGAATTTTTTTAAATGCCTATTTAATTTAACAGATTTTTATTAAATAAAGTATAATGTACCTACATACGACAAATTAGTACAAATAAAAATAACATACAAAATCAATATAAATATAGTTGAGAGTGCTGTCACAATACGAACGTGTTTCGAATTTTAAGAGTAACTGTCGAAGAGGCGAGTTTATGCTTGTCCACTTGAGAAACTAGAAATTTGTCTATTCTCCGAGAGTTTTTGCATAAACTATCGGATAGTACTATCAATTATGTGTCCATTTCTAATTACGACTCTCGATAGTTTTGCTCTCAGATGGACACGTACCCTAAAAGTGGCATTTTACTCCCTCTTATGGGAGATTAAATCATGTATTTTAGTCCTGGAATTACAAAAAAAGTGTTTTGTTGAGCAAAATTACATATTTTTTACATACATTTTTGGGGAAATTCGGCTCTTATAAGCTAGTTTAAAGTTTCGGCATTACATATACAAACACACAGTAGTTTCTAAAAAAAAAACCCAAGATGTATTGTTTCCATTTATTAAAACTGATATACAATAAGTATTGTTGCAACCTATTGTTTTAAGAGTGAAATTTTTTTCTTTTTTATAAAAATTGATTCAATACTGCTCTCGAATCAATTTTATCTCATTGTTGTATCTCTTTTTATAAAATGATGTTAGCCAATCTCCGATGATGGATTTTTCACTTTTTTTCTCTTACAAATTCATTCTTTTGTTGTGCAAAAAATAGAAATACGTATCTATCTATGTAATATTAATTCTTTTTTCTCGTCTTGTAATATAATTACTTTTGCTTATTCAGTGCTATCGAAACGCTGAAAATAATTTTGTACGCTGTAGACTTCTAGAGTGTTCTTTTCCATTTAATGTTTTAAAAGAATGTATACATTTTTTTTTACAATTTTTGCATTCTTTTTTTAATCTTAGAATTTTTAAAAAATGTTCATTTAAGCGATTTTTAATGATAAAATGGTATTTTATCATGCAGTACAATGTCACACTGTTGTAGATTTTTTGTTTTACTTGCTTCTTTGGTGTGAATGTATCATTAGTTCATTACGCTTATATCCTTTCAAGGGATGTTGGGAAATTGTAAATTAAAACTACAGAGAATAATTTTATTCCATTGAATTTGTTTCTAAACCGTCTCAAAAATTTATTTATCTTATTCTGAGCAACATTCTGTAACCTTGATTTTTATCAAGTTAAAATTTTATCTGATAAGAATTTTAATTATTATGTAGATAAGTAAATGCTACTAAGCCATATATTAATAATTAGGTAATAAATAAAAAAATTGATATGAAATGAATTAATTATTTAAAAAAAAAAAAAAAAAAAAAAAAACTGATATAAATTCCAAGTAATTTTGGTGTAAATTAACGGAAGTCTCATAGAAAATGATTAATATCCCCCTATATAGGGATTAAAATACCGTAAAACCGTCTAGACCCGGATACTTTTTTACATTTTTTGGTTAATTTAATAGTTATACATGTTTCCTTCATAGATATCACCAATAAAAGTATTACCATTAGAAAGAGTGTATATTATTGTGAGAGTGTATGTTATATCCCTGACCCATTTGTTTCATTATAAGTAAAAATAAAAAAAATAAAAAATAATTAGTAAGTGTCCGGGTCTATACCCTAAATCGGTCTTGACCCGGACACTTACTTAAATAATGTAATAACATGCAAATTAACCTCCTCCGTCGGGTTTAGGACAGTGTTTTTATCGTCTGATATCTTTGAACCTGTCAAAGACTTCAAAATATTTTGTGGGAAGGGTGAGGGGGCAATGCATAGTATGCCTCTCTATAAAGTAAACATACGATATGACACCAAAAGAAGGCATAAACCGCGTAATTTTGGGGCGAATATTAACGTATGGATAGTGGGAGTTACAGCTGGCGCGAATCGCGGCCATAGTGTAATAAACTGATGTGTCCGGGTCTAAACGGATATACATATATAGCATGTATTTTTTTATATATACATCGAATATAACTTCAGACATCATTAAATGATGCGCGATAAAATTCTGAACACATACATATCAAAACTAAAACAATATGACAATTATGACGAAAATTACATGTCTAATGTAAGTTGGACACACATTTTATTTCTTTGAAAAACTGTAGGATAGTTAATCCTGTAAAATGAGATAGTAAATGTTGAAAACTGTAGTTTTGATTGGTACAGCTATTTAAAGGATGTTTTTTTCTCTCTAATGACGTCAAGAACAAATGCTTATTGTTGCAAGTTAATGTAGAAATTATTTACTTTGAAGATTGGTGCAAAGTGTCCGGGTCTAGACGGTTTCACGGTACCCTCCACAACTTGATCGATTAGGCGTAATAATTAAAGCTAATTGACAAATTCATAAAGAACTCTTAATTTTCGATGATTTTAATTGGATTAAGATTATTTTTATATTTATTATTTTTTTAAAATTCTTCGACTTCCACTTTCTAACGACCCTTGGATAAGCTCTTCAACCAAATATGTCCGATACCCGACACCGCAAAAAAATAAATTATTTGCTATTTTCGAAATTTTTTTACACCATGGCAAAGAGTGGGAAAAATCACATAAGACACATTTTTGAACAATTATCCTATGAAAGCGGGTTTTCGCGAAAAAATAATTTTTATAACCAAAAATTCCTTATGTTATGCAGGATGCTGTGACAGGGGTATTTTGTTGATCTGCTTTTAATAGGTCAGTTTGCTGATGAAAGTAATCGATGGTATACGAAAGGTTATCGACTTTTCATTCTCATATCCGAAACTTATTGTTAAAAAACAATTTTTTTTAAACAACGTAATGTAAAATAAATGATATATTTTGTTTATTGTGTTTAGCATATGAATCTGTTCTGCAAAACAGAGAAGGAAATATAGTGTTCATTCCAGGTGTTCATATTCCAAACAAAATAAAAAGCTATATATATACCTATGAACATCATATTTCCTTCTCTGTTTTGCAGAACAGATTCATATGCTAAACACAATAAACAAAATATATTTTTAATGAATTGTTACAGTTTATTAAAGTAACAATGAACTAAAACAGTGTTTCTCAATCAGTTTTTCTCCTAACAAATGTTGAACTCCTAACAAAAAACGTCTTTCTTGAGATTTTTGAATTTATTTTGTATGGTATATTTTAAATTTATTGAACAGAGTGGCCACTTTCTGGAAATTCGGTAAGTCAGCGAATTTACGTAACGAGAGAAAAGCTAGGGAAAAGTCAGGGAATTTTCACTAAAATCGTGAATGTTTTTAATTCATAATATTTTAATTATTAGTTTCCGATGGGGAGTCCATACAAGCACAGTAAAATTTCCATCGTGTTCCATACCCATTCCATCATACCCTAAAAATTTGCGCCTTTGCAAGATATCGGGTGCCATTGATAGCCTCAATTGCATTTCCGGTTGTACTGGAAATGAAAAAAATTTGAATCTTTTTAATGTTGACGTCAAAAGAAATTCAAAAGATGCTTGATTTTTAAGGGCGCATGTAATTTTCGCACTTTTTTTAAAATGCATCAACTGTTTGTTAATTTATGTGGTAAATTCCGCACTAATCAGACAAACCTATATACCGGGTGAGTTTTTTGATAATTGTCATTCCATTTATTCCTAAAATATTCACAAAAAAACGAAACTACTTTTTTAGAAATTTGGACAAAAGGATTAACATTCAGCTAGCTTCTTATTATCATGAAAATTTAGGCAAAGGAAAATGCTAAAAATGCTAATCAGACAGGTGACTCATTTTCAATTAACTGCTTTTATTTCATAAGAATTCGGGCAAAGAGAAACTAAACTAACCAAACCTTACTAACCTCACCACCTAGTTTTATATCAGAGTCGAAGTATATTATCAAAACTAATTAAACTAACCTAACCTTAATTAAACTCACCACCTAATTTTATGTAAAGTCGAAGTATATTATCAAAACTAACTGAACTAACCTAACCTTAATTAAACTCACCACCTAATTTTATATAAAGTCGAAGTATATTATCAAAACTAACTGAACTAACCTAACCTAAACTAATCTCACCACCTAGTTTTTATATCAAAGTCGAAATATATTGTCAAAACTAAACTAACCTAACCTTAACTAACCTTACCACCTAGCTTTATATCAAAGTCGAAGTATATTGTCAAAACTAATTAAACTAACTTAACCTATCTTCAAAAAATATTCTATAATTTAATGTTGTGTTTGGTACTAATGGACAGCATTTTTAAAGAACTTTCTAATGATATACCATAAGTGGGGTCTTACAATTTAAAAAAATAGGATTGAGGTGGCTGAAGTCTAAGGAGTTTGTTGTAAAAGTTTCCCATGCCGGTCATAATGGTTCCCTCTTCATGCTCTAGAAACTGTTTTAACAGATTTTAATTACCTATTACCGTTCTAAAGATACAAGGCCTGGCTTGTTTTTAAATTGACACCCTGTTTACGTATCATATACACCAGTTAAATATAATTTTATCAAAAAAAATTAGTTTTATTTTCAATTGCTTAGTGCGTAAAATACACATAGAATTATGATAGTTTCAAAAGATGAGTGCGGAATTTACCTATAATATTTTGTTGGGAATTACTACCGCCCATTTTTATTTGTTCCATAATTCTACTATTGAAAAAATTACTGAAATCTGAAAAAAAAATTGTAGTTTACGCCCTGCCAAAACCACTGAATACATAAAGAAAATCTAAAATTAATGGTCTCAGTACAAGTGACTCGAAGAAAAACTTAAATATTGTCTAAAAAAAAAAAAAAAAAAAAAACCGGGAAAAATCAAGAAAATTTAGTGTCTCAAGAAAAAAATGACAATCTTGTTAAATGTTTAAAAACACTGAACTAATTTCGAAAATGCCACTTCAGGAGGTTATCAGTGGAAAATTTATAGAAAAAGGAATTCCGCTATCAAAGTTAGAGGTCAAATGTTCATCAACCTGATCAAGGTCCAGTTTTGTTATAAATAGTTTTTATAATTGGTTATTTTAAGTACATTCAATTTTCTTTTGTACAAATTATCTACATAGCTACGAACATTACGGACGTATGCTCTTCAATTCGTAATAGATTAAATGTGAACAGGTCCGTACTAAAAGATATTTCGTTTTACTTATGCTAGAGTGCGTATTAATTTTTTTTTTATTAACATGTTTGGATTAAATGCAAAAATTATTGGACCGATTTTGAACATTTTTTCATTGTTGGAAGTCTAAACTATGTTAGGTTCAAACAAGCTATAATTAGTTCTAAGAAAACTTAGGATTTTGTAAGAAATTGGTCATATTTGTAAGTAAAATTGAAGAAAAATGAGTTTTATAGGTACAAAATGCAACGAAACAATGCGAGAAGGAATTTTAAATTGAATTAAAAAGTGTATATTTTTCGGTATTGGCGACCTTAAATAACTTTTTTTATCGATAGCATTTTTCATGTGTTATAATTTAATACAATTGTAAAGGTATATGCTAGTAATAAACTTAAAAATAAAATATCCCTGTCGCAGCATTTTACATAACATAGCGAATTTTCCAAAACTAATCTACTACCAAAAAACTGATAAAAATATTGAAAGAGTAACCCTTGTCAGTTATTAAAAATGGTATATGATTAAAATTTAAACCTCTGTCGGAATTTAAAACTATACGTTTTACGTATTTTTCGACAGTGATCACGAAGAATTTGAAGTCGAAATTCCTCTAACTGTAGAACCGCTAGAGAGAGAAAATTTTTTGATTGTAAATTTACTTAATTTTCAATCCGGAAAACATTATTTTTTAAGTTTACTGCAAGAATATCAAATGTGACAATTCAAAGAAAGATAATAGACAGTTCAAAATATTTTTTCGAATAAGTAAAATATATTTATTACAACCAATGCAACTAGGGTTAAAACCGAAACCGAAAAGCCGAATAAGTTAGCCAATTTAGCCGGATATTTTAGTAAAAAAGCCGGACACCCTTAATTTTTTAGTCTTAGTATAACACGACTATTTTTTTAAAAGTAAAACAAGGCTTTTTTATTATCAATTACTATAAAATTTTCCATATTGTAGATACGTATTCCTTGTATTTGCAAATCGTTATGAATAGATATACGTAATATTATACATATACATAATATAAAACGTACAGCTACTTATTTTCAACAAATAAATTTTTTTTAAATTCAACAAATACAGATTTTTCGGTTAAAAAATTTCGAAATTAAATTTGAATTACTTTGTCTTCCGTGGAAAAAGGATTTAAAATTTTTGTGTAATGTTATAGCCAGTAACGTCTAAGTATTGATGGTATTGTCTAATAAAGCCAGTAGTTGTTCTACTAAGATTTTTTTGTTAAATGAAGAAACGAAGTATTAAAATGTCAAATTTTATGTAGAATATTGAGTTTTCGGGAAAACTAAAATCACAGTACATTATAAGTATGTATGGAGAAGATTCATTATTGTATAAAATTTGAATACTAGGTACAAAACTTCAATTTCATCCCTGTAACTTCATTTGTTACTTAAACAAATTTAAAAAAAAAATTAAAAAAGATTCATGAATCAAATCACGGGCGGAGCGGAAACCAACACATGACAAATGTAAAACAAATAATAATCAAAAAGCCGGACACCGTCTAATTTGGCCAGACACGCAATCAAAAAGCCTAACTGTGTCCGGCTTTATTCGGACACCTGACAACCCTAAGTGCAACCGTAGTAAAGTGTAGTATATTTCCATTGTGTTATCAGTTCTGATTACGTCCTAAGTACGTATACATAGTATTGAACTACTGATTACATTGAAGACATTTATATTGTTACAAAGTATAGTTTAATGTAGATTAATAGTATCAATCAAATAGTTTATATGAACTGAAATAGTTGTGAGAAAGAAAATAATTTAAAATAAATTTTGTTTTTAAATCTGAATCTCATCGTATTGGATTGATACAGCTGCCGTTTTATAATTTGACCAATTTAAAAATTGATTTATACATACATAGTTATATATGTAGTTCAATTGGATCAAAAAAAACTGAACCGCTTGTAATTTACAAATTTTTATTTAACAATCAATTTGCATAATATGATTTATTTAAAATGGGACTAGGACACATCTGTTTCATTTATCTGTTGCGTGATAAACATATGTAGCAAATTTTAGCTGATGAATGGATCATTGGGTCACAAAGTCCAACACATACAAAGCCCAACGATTTTATCGGAGACGTATGAAACTTCGTCATACACAAAATTCACTGTAATTTCTGATTGATAGTGATGAGCTAATGCAAGACCAAGACCAAGACTTGGCAGTCTTGGTCTTGTTCTTGCATTAAGAATCTTGATCTTGGTCTTGCTAGAGCAGTTTGAGTCTCGGTCTTGGTCTTGGTCTTGCAAAATGCAATCTTGGTATTGCTAAAAATCTTGCACTTTCTTGCATTTTTTTATTAGCGAATTTTTTCCTTCTAAACTCAGAATTTTCTCTCTTCACGGTATTAATTATACTTTCAAACTATTTAAATAGTTTAGCAAGAGTCTTGCTTTTTTCTTGCTTTTATCTTGGTCTTGCTCACTTGAGTTTTGGTATTGGTCTTGCAGCCATGTCTTGGTATTGGTCTTGCAGCCATACTTATAGTCTTGGTCTTGGTATACATAGTCTTGGTCTTGGTCTTGCAAAAAATGCAAGACCAAGACAAGACTGCTCATCACTACTGATTGAATACCTAGTTACAAATTTGTATTTTTGAGGGTTTCATGGTTGAAAGCACATTGATAGAAGTGATTTGTTGGCATCTAAAATTCCAAGTGAAAAAATTTTCAAAAAAATTTTTATTTTTATTTGAAAAGGATTCAGAAATGTACAGTTGAAATTCAAAAATAGTATTACTAGGTCGAGTAGGATATCATATGAAAGGACTTTATTTACACTTTTCAAACTATTTTATTTTTAAGTCTAATTTTTGAGTTATGACCAAAAATGTCTGAAAAAGTACCGTTCCTTCTATCTTATCTTTGAAGTTTACAAATAAAAAAATCTTAAATATTTCAGACAAATAGAAGATTCTACACATAATTCATCTAGGGATTTCTTTTAGAACTTCTAGACATTTATAGCTTTTGAAGAAAATGAAAAAATTTGTCACCTTTTTATTCTTTCCTATCTCCTTGATTTGTAAAGTATATAATCATATAAATTTGGGTATAAAATAATCCCCAAAATCATGTATGATCCGAAAAGGCAAATAAAATAATACGAAAAATTATAGAGAAAACAATGACAACTGGAAATGACTCATTCTCATAAATTTATCTTTTGGACAAACTCGTAATATAGTTATCTCTCACAAGATCTACTATCTAATTTCTAATATATTGAAAGTCAAACCGTTGATTTCATCGAAAAATTGTTCAAATAAGAGTTGTAGATATCGACGGCGGCAACCGATTGCTATAGTCAGGAGCTGTATAGCTCTCATGGTTTTCGAGTTATGATACAAACTTATAGATTTTTAAATGAGACTATATATTAATTTTTCGATAAAACTGATCCAATGCATTAATTAACAATAGAAATGAACAAAAAAATTTTTTACCCAAATTTAATTTTTTAATTTTTCTTTAATTAATCAGTTAGGCGGTAAAAATATGCATATGTACTTGAGGCTACTTCAACCGATAGTGTTTTTCTTGGTTACATTTCGAGTACATCCAAGAAAAGAACCTTTTCCAGTACCATTTCTATCATACAAATTTGGTTGTAATAAAAATGGTAACTCTCAAAAAACTCACATGGTATATAAATTTGACTATATTAAGTTTGACTATATCAACTATTGTCGATTTACTTCGAATTTCATATTTATCGATATGATTGTAATAGTAGGTAACTATACAATTTTATTTAGTGTGTATTATGGGCGCAAGCTAAAAAGAACTTTTTTTTATCTACATCTGCATTTATCTTTGTCTATCATATTAACACTATGAGGCCCGAGCACTTTCATAGTAAACTTCCCCGGAAGCCGGCAATATTTAAAAAAAAAAATTTTATACATATCAACAAATACATAAAATAAAATAATTCAAACACTGAATAGATTCAACACAGTTCAACATGCATGTGTAAAACTGTAAACATACGTACATACTACATATACACTGACATTCAAATCAATTTTATTTAAAAATATAAATTACATCTTTTATGTATTTTTTGTTTATCTTAAAATTTTTTATATATTAGAAAGCATAGAAACGAAACGAGTAGTGTGTGTTGGTATGTATTTGTGTGAATAGGAACACATCCGTGTGATGAATGACGGTAAACATCGTAAACATGGCACACATAATGCGTAACCAACTGATCAATTAATCATTGATCGCGGTCGGCCTCTGAGGATGTTTTGTTTGGTTTCGGATGCCGAAGCCGTGGGTCTGAAAGTGTTAATAAGTATGTAGTAGTTTACTCACTCAGTCATATAAAAACATAATTTCTTGGTTTGGTTGGTAACTATGGAAATAATACAATTTGTGTTCCCCTCACCTCAGTTTCTGGAGGTCTTTTGAGCTTGCGCCCATAATACATTACTCATCAAAAATTGACTAGAACTAATGAATAGTAAACTAAATTCAAATTATAGTTAATTTTCAGTAAATTGTACCGAATCCTTGGTGCGCGAGTCAGACTTGCATTACACCGAACTTTTTCTTTTCTTTTAAATTATGTATTGAAAAAGAAAATAATATGATCATGATCTACAAGTGTGATTATGTATTTTTATTTAAAATATAGAGCAGATGGTATGGGCAATTGAGGAGATAGTACCGATTATGACTATCCATGTTGCTAAACGGTAACTTGGTTAGATACTGTTTAAAACAATTTTGTTTATAACAAAAGAAAAAATGACATTTTTGAAATCAAACAAAAATTTTTTTAATATTTTTTGGCTAATTTCCAATGAAAAATGTTCAAAATTGAAAATATTTCAGTTTCTCGTTAATTTTTATCATTTTAATTCGGAATTGCAAAAAAATACTGTATACAACCCGTGCGAAATAAATGTTTTTTTCACTCGAATTGTTCAATTTGGCAAGTCAAAAACTTGTTATTTTTTCTTTTGTTATAGAGTTTTTTTAAACAATATCCAACCATGTTACCATTTGGTAACATGGATTGTCATAATCGACACTGTTTTCTGAATTTATTCCAGCAAGGAAATTCCATTCAAATTGAATTCGGATTACTGTGCTCATACCACCTGCTCTAATAAATAATTGTATTTGCTTATCTATTCAAATTATTTATAGTTTTTTTTGATGACAGAAAAAAATTGCTTTAATGGATATTCATATTAAATAATAGGCTAGTAATAGCAATATAGCAGCCAATAGCCAATAGGCAATAGGATTACATTTTTTTCTAATCGGTAATCACAATTAAATATTATGTAAGTAAACAATAATTTATTTTAGGTCATAATTCTCATAATTCATAAAAAAAATTCTGGATACGTACATAAAGACAAAATATCTTTAATTAAATTTAATTCATAATGAGGAAGTATCATTGTAGATGAATTTTACAGTAGACTCACGATATTCGCGGTTCTGACTGAATTAAAAATTTATTAGTATTTATTAATTTTATAACCCAAGAGCCCGCCGTATGGAAAACCTATTAGAGTAGGAACTTACCCCTAATTTTTAACAAAAAGCGACGACGAGCGTTCTAGTGGCTGATTTTTCTTTTAATCGATTCAAAATTTAAAAAGGAATAAAAAATTCCAATACTTTTTTTATCAAATGTCGGCGTTACCTGTAAAAAGTTGAAATTAATGAAAATAATAGGTAAGATACATGTATAAGTTTTGTATTTGTAGTATTCTATAAGCACAATTGATATATAAAAAAAAACTTATAACATTTTTTTAGAGAGAGAAAAAACTATTGACAAATATGATATTTTAGAATGAATACGTAGACTAAAATCAAACATTTATAAGAATTCTTGTCAAATTATTTATTTTTATCAATTTTTAGCATTGAAGCCGTGGTTTAATCAAACAATAGTATTTGAATTTTATATTTTATTTTAAATTCTGCATCGATTAAAAAAAACCAGCCACTAGAACGAGTGTTGCGAATTACTAAGGCTTGGCAGCCTTCGATATTTTTATTTTGTACTTCGAAACCTTCATTTTGGTGTAAATATCATCAATGTATTTGATGACATTACAAAACCATAACCGGAAGTGATGTCAGATTTTTATCATGCGGGCAAAATATGGCAATTCTAAAAGCGGTTCTCTTTATGTCTGGAGTAGTACTACTTCAAAAAAGCGTTCATGTATTTTATACATAGGTTTTGTATACAGCCGGCTCTTGGGCTATTATATCAAACAAAGACTCGGTTTTAATCCACTTTTGATAAATAATTACAAAAATTTTAGAAAAAATGTAACATGACCTACATTAATATATCATTGGTAAAAAAAAAATTGGCATGGTGCCTAAAAATTCAAATTATACTCTTTAAAATTTGCAACAATATAAAAATTTCTAATTTTAAGGGAATCCATATTAAGCGAAAAAAAATTGTGCGTTTTGAAGTAGAATTTTAAGGTTTGGAACAACTGCACAAAGTATTATTTAGCTTTGCCTTCAGAACTGCTATTTACTGAATTTTTTTAGCATTTTTGTAATCGTAAAATTAAAATGTGTTCATATTGTGTTATGTGTATGTGATTTTGTCCTTGAATCTCAATAATATGTATATTGCATTGTGATTCTTACTTCATCAATAGCAACTAATAAGTAATAACCATAGTAACAGAAAGACATGTCATATGTACATGACAATTGACAATCGTACAACCCTAGAGTACGATCACACATGTGTGTGAAGTTACCGCGGACGGGTATTGTCTGGTAACACACTCTCTATGTGATGATTTTTCTAGTGTTATATGTAGATGGATAACATAATACATATAATATGATTGCACAAAGAAAAAATAGGCTCTCAAAACAAATGAAAATACCGGTGGGACTGTCCTTTTTGCTCATTGATGGAAAATGACGTACAAAACGAAATTATAAGGATTTTGTGCGGGAACTACAAAATCCTAAAAATATTAAAATTGGAAATAATTTTAGCATTTATTTGTAAATCTTTCTTATAATTTTTTTTATGACTATGAGTATTTAATTGTTTGTTCTTTTTTTATATTTTTTATCAGTATTGCGTTTATTGCTATTGCTTTTTTTTATTAAAAATGTGTGTGTTTGTACATGAATTATTTTAATAATATCAAATTTCTTTTAATTAATTTTTTTTTAAATATTGCCAGCGCCTGGGGAGTTTATTGCGTAGACATGAGGTCGTTAAAGACGTTCGAGCGCGTCCACAAAACATTACAGAATAATGTTATGTAGCTACCACAAAACACTATACCTGTATGTTATGCATACAGAGCTTATGCTTGTTCATGTGTCATATCGTGTCGTGTATATGGGTGACTGCTATACGTACCACCTATGTACTGATCTATGACATCAATGCATACACAGTTGTTGATTGAAATTTAGTAGTCTGATTTGACCTTATGTGTATATTATGTACGTTTACACATCAAAATCTACCCGAAGATTAATTTCAATAATTAATATTTCATTTTAACGTTCGTCAACACGATTTTTTTTGTGCAATTATATAAATTGCATATTTCAAAGAATATTTTTAAACATTTTTTATTATGGTATCTACTCTTATAATATACTTACTATAATTTTTAAAATGAAAAAATGCTGTTTAGAATATTTTTTCCTAATAACTCTGTGTTAAAAATTTGTTTTTTAATCGTCAATTACTTTAAGAAATAATCTATGAAGGCCTTAAAATCTTTGAGGGAAGATAACTATGTAATTGAACTTGTCAATTCTCTAAAATTACAATTTTTATCTACTATTAGGTTTGACGCACGAACGTCCTTAAAGTGTTAATTTTTATGAACTTTGATTTCTGACCTTTCAAAAAACTCAAAAATTAACAACTTTTGCCTCCTAATTTCTAACTCTAAAACAAGCCATAAATTTTATCATCTTTATTTTAATCATTTAAATTTTTGTTGACTTATAAATTATATGTAATTTCTAATAATTTATTCGAAATTAAAATTTATAATAATTATCTCATAAATTTTTTATTTTTGTCTTGACGCACGGTTTCGACGGACGCTTAATATAAATTTTTTCAGTGATGATTCTCTCATGTGTTGAATATTATGAATGATCTAGAAGCTTCCATACATATTGTTAATGTGTATGAAATTTTATAATAATACAAAATAATGTGTTCTGTCTCTAGAGACAAGACGGTGAGAGAAACAAGGTCGCGAATGGTCGCGATTCACACGTTCAATCATTTCGTCGGTACCCGATGTTTAAAAATGCTCTTAAGAATTTAATAATGTTTTAATTTTAGTTACTGTATTGAAAGTAACACATTTTGTTTGCATAAAACAGCTGTTTTATTTTCAAACAAACCACTGGTTATGAATTATTTTATTTTCGTATACAGCGACGTTCAAAAGTATTCGTACACCTACATGTTTTGATATGTCTCCAATAATATTTAAATAGAACATTTTAGAAATATTAATTTAAGGAGATTGTTTCGAAGTTTGATTTTAAGGGGATTGTAGTTTTTTTATGGAAAAAAGATCATCTATAGCAGCGGTTCTCAACCCGGGAGGCGCGCCCCCCTGGGGGGGCGTGGAAGAATTCCAGGTGAGGCGTCAACAAATTAAAAAAAAATTAAATAAGTTTGTAGTTTTTGAAACAGTTGTTTTTGCATGTATATTTACAACAAAAATTTGAATTTGATGCTGGACACAAACACACAATCATTGAAATTTGTTTATAGCTATTAACTCAATAAAATGTAAGTGAGCGTCCGGCCAGGCTGACTTGTGATTTTTTCGATGATTTGTGTAATAAAAATTTGTATTTGAAGAAATATAATTTTATATTCCTTACCAGAGTATGTCTAGCCTAAGTTCAAAGTCATTTTACTCAAACATAATGTAAGTAAATTTGTCATATATAAGTCTAAGACCCATCTGAAAATGTGGGGTTTTTAATGTAGTCATGGCGTGAAGACGAAAATGTTTATGGATCTTTGAAAGAATGATTTTGGCCAGTTCAAAAAATTTTTATAATTTTTTTTAAAAGTATTTCAGTCAATTTTTCCTTTCAAACTGCCACATGATAATTTGATATATCAGTTAGTTGATAAATTATTATTATTTTTCTACTGGTCAAAATTATTGAATGAAATTAATCATTCTTGTGTTTTGTAAATCCTCTACATTCAAACAATTGTTTATTATAAATATTATAGTAATAGTACATTGTAATAATGTGACTACGAAATAAAAAATCAATTTTTTCCTGTTCCGCGAATAATCGATTTTCAACACATCGATTTTTAATAAAAAATAGTATATTATACACCAAAGAATTAAAGTGTCTTTTGATCCTGAGTGAAATTTGTTGCCAGAGAGTATGTAAAGACTCAAAACTCAAAAGCAACAATCCACACCAGCGAAGGATCAAAAGAAACACTTTGAAACTCCGGATAATTTAAAATTATAAACATTACGAAAAAAATTATTTAAATGTTATTCATCCAGTATACCGTGGACAGATTTAATAAAATTCGACAATAAGATAGCGCGACTTCTCTGTTTCAGTCTCGTATATCAAAAACTACATGTTTTAGGACACACAAAAAACATATTAAATACTATATATATATATATATATATATATATATATATATATATATATATATATATATATATATATATATATATATACATATATACATATATATATATATATATACATATATATATATATATATATATATATATATATATATATATATATATATATATATATATATATACAGTCTGTTAAGTAAGATCGTGGTCGACCATACTCACAACTGGTAAAAGATTTTCTCTAAATATTTTGTGAGCAGATAGAGTGAACCTTCGTCTTCCATGCACTTTAAAGAAAGATTCATTTGTTTGTCTTTTCTTAGAATAACAAGCGAAGTACCATGAGTGCCAAATACGCGTTACGAATGCCAAATGTGGCATCTTTACATTAGACTGGCCGTCACAGTCGCCCGATACCAATCCGATTAGGTCACATATCAAGTACAAACTTCGAGGAAAACGCATATATACATTTAAAGCAGTTAACTCGCGAGATTCATCTCAATCTAAAAAATTGAAATCTAAGAAATTCGTCAATTTAACTAAAAGTATGCCTCGAAAATGGCGTCACCACCGGCGATTATCGACGCCGGTTGTGACTGGACACCTTATTAAGCTAATTGCATCGTAGTCCTCATCAGGTGGAACGTATATATGTATTTCAAAATTTTTTTAAATAAATTTTTATATAAATTATCTCGACCACGATCTTACTTAACAGACTGTATATATATATATATATATATATATATATATATATATATATATATATATATATATATATATATATATATCTTAAGTTTATAGTAATGAAAACACAGATTTAAATACGTTTTTTTGTGTTCAAAAATTGGGAGTTTTCAGATACGAGGTTGGGACAGAGAAGTGGCGATATAACTGTCTTTATTTACACTGTTTGGAGTTATTATTTTAAATGGACCATTATCTAGCAACGCTATTTAATTTAAATTTCGCTTCCTTAAAAGCGGGAGAAAAAGTATTTTACTCCCTTTTATGAGGGACTAAATTATGTGTTTTAATCCCGGAATTGCAAAGAGTACCATTCTATCCCCAAGTTATTTTCAAAACAGGATTGCATGGATATTAAAGTTGTAGTAGTGATAGAAAGGCTACATTTCTTCGCTAGTTTATGTTTGCAAGTTAGAAACTAAACAACATGGTGATACTTGTAAATAAAACTTATGTTAGAAGTAAGACCATTTCCTTTTATTTAATTAAAAAACATAGAAAATACCAACGCTTTAACAAAATCGTTTTTCACACTATTCACTAAATATATGCAATTCAAATACATCTATGCAACGTACATAACATAAATATAAATCTTTCGTCCTTGAACTTGAATATTATACATGTACGTGCGAACACGTGTGAGAGAGAGCTCTAAATAAATAAGCACGTAAATATAAAGACGTTGATATTTCTTCTCTTTGTCAACATCAATCAACCCGTTTCTACGTAGCGCACGAGATTTGTTTGGGTTCTTCTCTTGTTGCTAATTCTATATATAGGTATACACGGGATATTTATATATGTACATCTTTGTCATGCACCATCATCACTATATTTATCTCTTTCCAATCAACGTCTTTTGTTTATTACCTGTTACTTACTACTATACGAGTGGAAAAAAATCGATAAATTTTCATAAATTGTAGACACGTACGTTGCTTCTATGTACGGTTAACTCCGTCGTTCTCTAAATACATTTACTATGTCACGTGATAAACAAAAATGGATATATCTATTCCGTATTATTTTTAATATTTTTGTTTTTGTTACATAAATACGTATTGTGTCACACGGGGTATTTTAATTTTCCCGCTCTATTTATATCTTTATTTGGTGTTATTTATATTTATATGTTTAGAGAGGGATGAACGAATGTTATAGGTTAGATTTTTCGCTATTGTTATGAAATGATGTTTTTCGATGATGCTGTTGCCTGGTTGCATCAGGTCGGTCACCTACCTCCCTGACACCCTGAAATACTGCAATGATGCATAATATGCATTTGAGGGATAATAAAATGGATGATGTTTTTGTTTAAAGTTCTTCGTACAGTAAGTATTTCAAGGTCATTTTATTAATTGTGATGTATTTGGAGAGCTTTTGTGATGGAAAAGGTGTTTTGGTAGGGTTGTACAAACAGGGCCGGATCTAGGGGAATAGGCGGGGCGCGTGCTCCGAGCGGCAGGTTTCGGGGGCGCCAAAAAGTGATTTAAGAGGGTGCCCAAATTAGGTAGGTGACGTTTTTTTTTTTTGCTCGTTACTTGTTTTTTTAGGAGAAAAAAATAAATATTTCTTTCTACAGGGGGGCCACTTTTTGTCCCTGCCCCGGGCGCCACTTAGGGTAGGTTCGGCGCTGTGTACGTACAAATTCAGGGGACGTGAAACTGACCCTAGTTATTTACTCAAAAAATATACATTTTTAGGTCTTTTATAGGCTTTTTGTATAATTTTAAAGTTATGTTTGTCACGTATAAACATTTCAGTATCATCATTTTTTGTTTCTGTCGCATTTTTATCTAAATAGTTTTACGTTTTGACCGCATTGGTGTGAATGTCCAATGTGACCGCGCTGTGCCACGCGCCACAATTCGGTCAAGTTGCGATCGTGTTACGGTCTGTTATATCAGTCTGTTTGGTCCTTTATACATTATGTATAATTTTTTTACATACATACCCTATATGTATGTACATCCATCACTGATATTGATAGATTCTATTATTATTTATTATAAACTGATAATATCAGTATTATTGATAAAACGTCAATCAGATATTTAAGTGATTAAGTAATTTCCACATTGTCAGTGTTTATTTCTTATCTAAATATGTAATATTGATATTTATAACATGTATTTATGGTTCAGTACATGTTATTAGATTATTAAATAATTATGTACTATTGAGGAAAGAATCGACTAGAGAGAATGCTGTGCATTACAAATATATTAAGAAATTGAAGCAAAAAAATTGGCTGATGGGATTACTTTAGTGGCGGTCAAACCATTAATTTAATGGTTTATCTAATATTTATAATTAAGTCTCCGTGGTTACAAGTTGGGTTTACTAAAATGGAGTCATGTTTCAAAATTTGATGCCTGTGGTATCTCTAGGAAACATATGTTAATATGTTTGATTCAGTACTCAGTGGTTATATGAGTACTAAATTTATGTAATTGCTTAATATTACATATGTTACATATTGTAACTTCATCGTATTATATTCTAAGTATCTTCTATCTTATCTTTAGGTATATTATACCGTATACATGCATAATATTGTGTATTATCTTTATAAATTACAGTTAATTATCTATAACTATAGTTCTTTAATTTAATTCAATTTTATTTCAGTTGTAATTATGACAACTATTTGTTTAACATTTGATTGATTTTTTGACGTTTTTATTGTTATAATACTATTTTTCTATCCCTGTTACAGTATACACTTATATACAGTGGCGTAGCAAGCGAGTGGCTGGGAAGGCTCCCGCCAGGGGCGCCGGAGTAGAGGGGGCACCGCCGCGATGGTTTCGCTTAATCGTCAAATTATAGACATCATCTGATTTTGATACTAAGAACATTGAAAAAATTACTCAAAAGCATAGACTGAGATAAAATAACAATTAACATAAATTTGGCTACAATGACTAGTTTTAAACTAGGCTATAAGTTGAAAGCAGAAAGATATCTAGCGTTTCTATAAGTCTGGAAAACAAAATTGGGTGTCGTTATCGCGTAATTCTGTGAAGTTCGATAAATCATGCCCAGAAGCTCACTCAGGTGGCTGTAGTTTGTGCAAAAGATGAGAAGAGACATATGATGTGATTGTGGGTAGAGGGCGGAAGTTATTATAAGTATACGCAAAATTTCTGAGCGGTCCAAGTCCACTTTACAGAACTCCGTTAAATAAATGAAAGTAAGGGTCTACATCATTAAAAAATCGTATTTATAAATACCTAAATGAAATGTATTCAATTTTATTGAACTACCTGATGCAATCATAAAATCTACCTTTGTAATGTTGCTATTATCATGAATTTCTTAATATTATTTATTTAATTTAAAATTATTTATTTAAGTAGGTATATCATTGTACTACTATGTACGTAAATAAGCAAACTATTTCAAGATCTATTACGTTTTTTTACAACGTAGTGTATTTTTATACATTGTATATACAGTGCAATATTACCTGAGTGAGAGATATAAAAACTAATAGCGGAAGTTATATCCATCTTCATTGCAAAAGTACTTTATCTTCTTAATGTAACAAAATATGTATCTCTCTTAATAAAAATATATCTTTCCTTTTTGTTTGACTTTGATCCCTCAAGAATTCTGCGTTTAGTTATAAGTTACTATACCCTCCCCACTCTTTTTATCAAACGCCACTGCTCATATATACATTTATTGTTGAGAAAGTTATTCAAAAGTGTGGAGAAATGTTCATCATTCACTCTATTTCGACCAATAAAATCATCGTATTAATTATCATTCACTGAGCTGCAGTTGTTCAGGACAATTTATATTTTGATTGTTTTCATAGAGACATATAAAATATTATGGTCGTACTGATATAATATGTGATTGGGATTATTCAGCCAGGTTGTCGACCAAGGGCCATACTCATATGATAATTTGTAAGGGGGTAGAACTGGGGGTAAGGAGTATTTTTAATATTTTGAATGAGTAATGACGACTTGTAAATAGCCATAAAAAGTTCCAATTCCGACCATGTTGTAAAACATGATCCTGTTGCTAAAATACTAGGCAAACACTTGACTACCACTACACTTACATATTTTATCGTTTCCCTAAGAGCTAAGGAGGAGCGCGCAGCCCCTCCTTGCCTCCGGGTATGAGCGCCCTTGTCGTGGCGGTAAAAAAACTTTTTGAATGAAGTACACGCTGGCTCCTGGATCTATTAAATCTTATGTTATACTCGAAAGAAAGAACATGAACTAAGAGATGCGTAGAAACGCATTTTAAAATGAGTCAGTCTAAGTCATTTTGAAGATAAGGTCGACATCTGTCAAGTACATGTGTCTTATGAACCATAGACCAGTGAGTTGTTTTATTATACCCACTCCATCTGCGCAAACTAAGACACGTCTCTTACTTCCAAATCCTTTGGCTATACATTTCTTTACACTTGATGTGTTGTTCGGAAACTGGTCATCCCTGCCTAATTATTAAATGCGTCATGTTTTCATCAATACGTTGAACGCTATCATTTTACGTTGATGGAAAATTTCGTGATGGCGCGTCTTTTCACTCTGACATCCACCACTTATTTTTAATTTTCCTCTGATTGGTTTTCGTTCAACGTTCATCAAGATGTCAGTATAGGGATGAACGATGATTCCTTCTTTCCGATCGTCCGTATATTTCCTCCTGTGTCGTGTTTTTTACCCCTAGCACTTAAAACGTCACACAAAATTCCACACCTCTTAAAATGTTATCGTGTATTTGTTATTGTGTGTGATCATGTTATTTGTATGTATCTAGGACAGGGGAGATTCTAGAAATGGCCGTTACCATAGCAACAACAAAATATATAATAATTGTGTTCTAATTTTGTTGGTGCGGACGTCATTCCGGGTTGTTAAAATTTATTTGTTTATTAGAGAAAAATCTAGAATGTTATTGAGTGATTTTAATGAATTAATTTTTTTTTTTGTCTTTGGTCCAGTTATTAGTAGGGGTGTTATGGATATGAAATTTCGGATACGGATACGAATATTTAAAAACATTTTTTCGGTTTCGGTTTCGGATATGTAATAATATCGGATAATGTTTCGTATACGGTTACGGATAATTGCTTTTAGTGAAAATTTCTTTCGGTAAAAAGAGGGAAATTTTACTCCAAAAAGTAAACGTTAAACACGAATCAACGGAAATTTATCAAAAGAAATACATCCAGCAAAAACTTGCTTCGATTTAAACTCAGTTTTCTAACGGCAGTTGTCTGTTATTATCTGAAACAAACCTGAAACTTTTATTTTCGGATACGGTTTCGGATATTTAACTATTTCGGATATCTGGTAGTTTCCATAACATCCTTAGTTATTAGATGGATTCGAATGGAATCTTTGATATTTGAGGAATATTTTCCGGTGTTCAAATCAACAAAAAGTAAACATTGGATTAGTCTCAATTTCAGTATTTACAGAGTTGTTAGCTTAACAGTAACTGGGCTATCTGCAGGGACAAATCTAGCACCCTAATTAGGACAGTGTATATTTTTGGCATTGCAAACTTTTCGATTTCGAAAATATATATATATATATATATATATATATATATATATATATATATATATATATATATATATATATATATATATATATATATATATATTAGTGAATATTATTTTCGGTTTCTAGTGACCTCAAAACAAATTTCTGCCATAGTCCTGGACTCAAGTCGCGTCATGACAGTGGCTGTAATAGCTGAATTCCATTCTGGAAATTCGCTAAAAATCTATTGCCATAATACATGCGATATATATATATATATATATATATATATATATATATATATATATATATATATATATATATATATATATATATATATATATATATGTATATGTATATGTATGTATCATAGAGATACATAGAGAGGCAACTTAAAAAATCGTTTAAAAAGTTAAATAGTCATTAAAGAAAAAGATGACAACAGTCATTTGTATTTCTAAACTATATTTTGTCTTTATCTAATGAATGACAAAATACATTTGTTAAAGAAATGCTAATTTTGAGTCAGCAGTAAAAAAAGATAGCATCACCTTAAATGTGTTGTTGTCACACTCTTATCAATTGTTTATATTGGGGTTTCTGTTGTCATAGATCACAGTTGTCTACAACATACGTGCTTCAAAAATAGGTACATAGTTGGCCATCCATGTATATCACTGGTATGTATATATACATACATATATATATATATATATATATATATATATATATATATATATATATATATATATATATATATATATGTGTGTGTGTGTGTGTGTGTGTGTGTGTGTGTGTGTGTGTGTGTGTGTGTGTGTGTGTGTGTGTGTGTCCGCGCAATAACTCTCGAACGAAGTATCCAATTTTTACGAAACTTGGTGAAAACATCGGAAGTCCCAAACCCTTGGATGAGTTCGTCATCCAGACACGTCGGATGCCAGGAACATGGGTTTTGATCTTGCAAAAAATTAGTTTTTTGCGAAAATTTCCACTTACTCAAAAATTTTTGCGAAATTTTTTTACACCATTTAAAAGAGGAGAAAAAAATACATAAAAATACATATTCTTCTATGTCAACTAGTTTCCGAGAAAAACTAATTTTTATAAACGGAAATTCGCTATGTTATGCAGAATGCTGCGACAGGGGTATTTTAGTAATGCATGCACATGTTCAAAATGGTTTTTGTATTTTCCCGTGGGAAGGAAACATTTTCCCGTAATAAAAGGTATCCAAAGTGTTCATGCAGGTAATAAGCTATCACTACACCAAATTTCATCAAAATCCGTTCAATAGTTTTTGCGTAATGTGTGCACATGCGCATAATAGTTTTTTCTGTTTTCCCGTGTGAATGAGACATTTTTCCGGAGCAAAAAGTATCTTGGATGTTGACTCAGGCAATAACTTATCACCATACCAAATTTCATCAAACTCCATTCAATTATAGTTTTTGTGTAATGTGTGCACATGCTCAGAATGGTTTTTCTATTTTCCCGTGGGAATGAGACATTTTCCCGGAGTAAAAAGTATTTTAGATGTTGACCCAGATAATAAGTTATCACCACACCAAATTTCATTAAAATCCGTCCAATAGTTTTTGCGTAATGTGTGCATATGTGCAGAATGGTTTTTCTATTTTCCCGTGGTAATGAGAGATTTTCTCGGAATAACTCAGTATCTTAGATGTTGACCCAGGTAATAAGTTATCATCATACCAAATTTCATTAAAATCCGTCCAATAGTTTTTGCGTGATACGTGGACAGACAGACAGACAGACAGACAAAAATTTTAAAAATCGCTGTTTTGATATCTACATCGATAACTATTTACAGTACCAGTACAATTTTCAGAAAATATTCCATGTACAAAAATGGTCTTGTTACAGTTTTATTATATGTATAGATAAGGAAATTAGTGTCTACACGGAATGGCAGAAAGTTAAAAGTAATTTATTTAGAACGTTCATAACCAAAAATATTTCTAACAAAAATTTGAAAAATGTACTCAAAATGTATTTCAAGTTGGTCATGAACTTCTACGTCAATCACTCTGTATATAATATAGACTAAAAACAATCGCCGTGTTCGTTGCTGAGTTTTTCTGTTCAAAGTGAGCTGTTAGCGCATGCGCAGGAACATTTTTATGAAATATGAAATACTTGTGTATTCTAGTGATTTCGGTCCGAGAAGCAGTTAATCGATTAATCGACTAAAATTGTTTTTCTGATAAAATTAGTCATTAGTCGAAAATATCGAGCACAGATTAGTCGACTAATCGACTTAATTTTTGGTCGAATTCATGGTGTAACTTTTTAAAAAACGAGCTTTTTTTTCAAATTTAATTATGGACTTTTAATATTTTTTTTTTAAGAAAAAGAAAGATATAAAATTTCACAATATAGGTATTAATCACATAAAATTAAAAATCATATAGATACATAATTTTTCAGTTTCCATTTTTTGAAGTCCAATAAATAATACAGAAAAATTGTTAAATTAGCCGTTATTAGTCATTTGAAAAAAATTTAATCATTTTAATCATTTAATCGAAGGTAAAATAGTGGACTAAAATATGACTAAATGTAAACAAAATTAGTTGACTAAACCGACTAATCATTCGACATCACTAGTGTATTCCATAAAAAAAGCTTTTGCGCATGCGCTAGCAGCTCACTTTAAGCAGAAAAACTCAGGAACGAACACGCCGAATACCAGCCTTAAGCGTAACAATCAGTTTATTATCGTGCATATTTGGTATTTATTTGTTGTAAACATGTATATTTCTTTATTTACCAAACAGTGAGTATATATTGTTATTTATATTGTTAAATTGTTTGTTACAGTGAAAGCAGTATGTTTGTATCGCGTCGTCGTATTATTTTGAAAACGTGCGGCACAACAACGCCACTCCTATGTCTTGGCGCCCTTTTACATCTCGCCGAACAGATTGGCGGTTTTACCGGCGTGCAAGATGTATTTTATTCACGTAAAAATTATGGTCGACCGGAATTACAACATTCACCACATCAAGCGTTCGATCAAGAGGTCAGTTTTATATTGATTGATTTTATCAGTTTGTTAATGATCGATCTGTGTATGAAATGTACTCTTGATTTTTTATGCCGCTAGAGCCGCTTATGGTCATTCAAGATACATTATGCAATATTTTTACGTAAATGTAATGCTAGTTGCATAAATTCTTATATTTAGTTCTAGTGCCTTCAATACGGTACTTGACTGTATTTAAAATTTGTGTCAAATGTTAAATAATTCTATGCATTATCATTACATATGTCCAATTTTAATGATGAAACATAAAAAAAAATTTGATAACTATTTAGAAATTTTATTTTGAAAATCGCCATTTTTCAACAAATATTCAAATTAGTGAAAATGCGCCATTTCTCGAATATGACGTAACATTTTGTAGCTAGATATGTGAGCTGTCGATTTTGATAATTTTCATCGGTGAGGTGAAATTGTGTTTTCTTTTAAATATTTCTATTAGCTTACATATATAGTAATAATATTCGGCCGGAAATCTAATAAATATTTGCTTTTACTTTAACATTTTATGAATATAATCAAAGTTTTGAGGTTATAAATGTTGACATTGACGTTTAGTTGCTTCAAAATGTGACGTCACTATAGTGAGGTGTTTTTCCCGCCTTTTTCTCATTTAAAATTGTAGGGTTATTTTTTTTTTTTTTTTTGGATGATTTTTTACAGAATGTGTCGAAAATAAAGAAATCACTTAACTGATATGGAAAAACAATACTTTTAAAATATTTTTGTAACTTCAGTCAAGTACCCTATTTTGCATCAAATATAATTCCTAGGTAGTCTAGTCATTTAAAAAAAATTCATTTTAATCATTTTAATCATTTAGTCGAGGGTAAAATAGTCGACTAGATTGATTAATCGATTATCAGAGAAAAGTAGTAGAAAAACAGACGAAGTTAACTTATCAAATAATTTCAATATTTTTTTTTAAATTGTTGCAGGTGGCAATTTTGAATTCGTTTTTTAAAAATGGCTCAGCATACTGCTTGGGTAACGAGGAGAATGATTGTTGTTGGTATCTGTACACATTGCATCCCATAATCTATGGTCCATTACCGTCATTGTCTTTGCCACCATTGAGCAGTGTCAATAAATCCAACAAAGATAGCAGTTTGATTGAACCGGATCAAACACTGGAAATATTGATGACTAATTTAGATATTGATATAATGGCAATATTCACGAAAGAGGAGAGTAAAAGCGCTGCGGAAGCTACAAAGGTATAATTTATATGTATAAATATCCCTATAATCGCTATAATAGAACCTTATAGTAGAGAGAAAGCCCAAGGGAAGGAACTCCAGGTCCATCGTCAATTACTGCCAGTCAGTAGTTTTGTCGTAATAAAATTAACAACTTTCAGAAATTTCGTCCTCCTGTGTAGTTTTAATATACAGGGTGATTCACATAAATCGTTAATTAAAGGTTTATAACGACATAAGTCATTTTGCTAATGATTTAGTATGCTTAATTTTAATTCAAATGAAAAGAATGACTTCGAAAATCCATAATTAGTTTTCAGTTTCATTTTTCTATCATTTTATTTACGGTTTTTAAAGCACTGAAAATTTTTAGTAAACTTGATGACGTCATAACGTTAAAAAAATTATTTTTTCTTAAATTAGTATTTATGGACGTGATTTAAATAAGGGTGGTTGTTTAAATTTGAGTAATTTGAGTGTAAGGGGTCAAACTAGTATGTCTACCAAATTGTGCCCGCTGTAACGAGTGAATGACGTAACACAGCACACACACGACCAAAACACATGATGTATGGACACGAATATACCAATGTGTTAGTATGATATGTTGATGATGATGTATGTAGTTCCCATACATATAGTATATACTATGATGGCCACCGTATGTTACCACTAGTCAACAATTAAAAATAAATTTATTTATTTTAAGAAAGATATCCCTTTATTTTGAGAAATATTTTATTCAATAGAATTTTAACACTTAAGTACGATACACTTCATATTTTTTTCTGTTTAAATTTCATGAGTTGATTAAAAAACATGATATTTATTATGACGTGAACACCACGACGGTCAGTAACAGACTAAATCAGTAGTGGTGGAAATTGCTGCTTATTGCAACTTTCGGATTACACTTTTTTATATGTAGGCTTGATCTGTCTCATCTGTATTTGAGTGTGAACTTTTCATTTTTGCTACGAAAATGGCGAAATTCTTTTTAGAAATATAATTGATTCGACAATTTTTTTTTAAGTAATCCTACGTGCCTAATTTTGATAAAAATGAAAAGAATAACTTCAAAAACCAATAATTCCTTCCTAATTTCATTATTTTATCATTTTATTTACGATTTTTAAGGTATCGAAAAATTTTAGTAAACTTAATGACGTCATCAAGTTAAAAATTTTATTTTTCTCAAACCAAAGTTTATGGAAGGCGTTTGAGTTAGGATCATTGGTGGAATTAAAGTAATTTGAAAAATTGCGAAATTCTTTATAGAAGTAGGATTTATTCAACAAAAATTTTTTCGCAAGTAGTCCTAATTTTAATAATAAAAATATAAAAATGACTTCGAAAACTAATTTTCCTAATTCACTTCCAGTTTCTTCATTCTATCACTTTACTTACCGTTTTTAAGACAATTGAAATATTTTAGTAAACTTGATGACGTCACCAAATACGTGGATTGATTGAATTAGAGTAATTTCAGATACATATTTAGAAAACTGTAAACTTTGAACTAACGATTTATCTGAATCAATCCCGTATACAGGATGAAATGTATTACATTTACGAATAAAAATATTATGTTTCTGTGTTGAGGGAAATTAATTTAAAATTTTCGTGTTTTCAATTTGAGTTTTTAAGGGTTTCGTAATCAAAACTACGAAATTCTCTATAATTTCGGTCATGTCTGTCACCTTTTTGTGTGGGCCGATACGAACTTGACCATTTTTTAACAGTTTCTGGCACATCTCACATAGTTTGTTGAATAAAAAATAGTTAAGTCACATTTATTTTTTTTAACCATCATTTTTTTACCCTATACAGAGAGCTGGTATTGATAAATTGATTCCAAACATGGAAATTGATGATTTTCTGTTTGAGCCTTGCGGCTATTCGATGAATGGCATTTCAAAAACGGTAAGCAAATTAAATTTTTGTAAAAACTTTAATTATAATTCTTGAATTCTTTTCCAGTATTTATTAATCAAATAGTTTTTTTCTTTTTTCCAAAACAAAAATATCAATTACACGTAGTTTTATAGAATTTTAGGTAGCAAAACTCAAAAAAAATAATAAATAAAAAAAAGGAATCATAAGAATTTTTTAAACCATTTTGATTGATATAAAATGTTGCTTCTTTGTTTATTAGAGCGACTCAAATGGAGAGCCAGTAAGTAAATTTACGGAATCCCCAATACCAAGTTGAAAATTTATTTTCTAGTAGTTTTTTTTTTTGATTCGTTCTAGAATATTTTTGATTTTGATACCATTGTTCTTTAGAAACAAAGATATGGATTCTAACATTTTATTCTGGTTTTGAATTGAATTGTAGAATATGATTTTCTGTATAAATTATTTTAATTATTTAATTTTATTTATTGAATCCCTTGAAGGAGTTAAATGGAATGTATGGTCTGTAAAAATTTAATATAGAATTACGTTTTTTATATATTTTCGTTCGCTTTTGTTAAAATTTTAATTTTTTTTTTGAGAATGTTTTGATAAAACTTTTGTATAAATTTGCACTTAAATTGAAAATCGATTAAAAATTAAATGACACCAAGCACGTTTTAAACCAACTTCATTTTATTTAAACAGTACGGCGTTAGTTTTGTCAAAAAAATGCGCGTTCTAAACTTAAAACGAAAGTTTTTCATTTGATGTAACAGCAGGCGTTTTGCAGGGTGATAGTTCTAGCCCATTTTATTCATTAATGGTCTGAATAAATATTAGTAAATTAAAAATTTTGTTTCACTTGTATTTTAGTATACCCCGTTTCAAATACAATTGAACATGAGTCATCGTTAAAAAAATTAAATAATTCTTATATTTGAAACAAATCAATCTTCTATTCTTTTCTAAAAACAAACTGTAAATTTAAAATTGACGTATTTGCAACAATGAAAAAGATAAAGCTAAGAAAACGGGAATTCCTTAAATTCGTAAGTGATGAATCATGCTTAAATTTAAGTGAAATAGAACATATATAACGGGTCCATTTGTAATTTAGTGGGTCATTTAATTTTTATAACAGTATTTTAATTTTTTAATTTGTATAATATATAAATTTTGATTTTATTAATTTTATGAAAATCAGAATCATTTTACAATGTTTTTCTAATAGTAAATTACTTGTATGTACTTAAGTTTTTATAAATTTATTTTCAGGGACATTACATGACAATTCACATAACACCCGAACCAGATTTTTCCTATGTATCATTCGAAACAAACATTCCGGCTGTCAGTTACAAAGATCTAATACAACGTGTATTTGAAGCGTTTCGTCCAAACGAGGCTGTTGTCACCGTTTTCGCAAATGAGGTAAAATAATTTTTTTTCCCATTAAGGATTAAATAGAATTGAGAGAATACCGTGTATTACAAATACATTTAACTCGTCCTGCAATATGGCGGCTCAAAATGCTGTGATATGTATATATTCACTGGTACAAGTGCCGCCATCTGTGACAGATTTTCCGAAATACGGTATATGTCTAAATAATGTTCAATTTTATCAACATAGTTTAGTATAATTTATATTTTGTAACTTCCTAGGGTTCACTTTTTTGATTTTTTTTCTTTTCTTTTTTGTAACCTTATCTATTGCACTTATCACTGGCAGTAAAAGGTCCAGCATTTTGAGACAAAAAATTTATCCATATGGTTTGTTTAAAAGGGGTTAAGATATTGAAGCAAAAAAAAAAAAAAATGACTGAGTTTAATGGCGGTCAGACAGAGTCGGCATTAATAAAATCGACAGTTAAAAATAATAATAATTGTATGTATACCTTAAAAATATGTAAAACGAAAGGGTTTTATATCAAATTTTATGATTAGAAATAAGGCCTTTTATACAATAAAATGACGTGTCGCTAGTGTCGCCATCTAGTGATCTTGTAAGAAACATTGTGTAGTTTTCTAACCTAACTACAATAATAGTGATTTTTTTGGTGTCGCGACTAAATAACTGTGGACAAAATAACCGAATAACAAAATAAACATCATTAATTATTCTTTTGAGTTAGGGTACATGCGGCTGTGATATGATTAAGATTTTTTTTGCTCCCAGTATATAAATGATAGCTAAATTGCAATAGACCTTAGCTTAGATGTTGGTATTTAATTTAAAAACGAACGCTAATGGGTGAAAACTATAGTATTTAAAAAACTAAGCTTGGGAAACATTATTTTGAAAAACCAAATAGCAGATGATATAAAAGATGATATATAAAAACTATAGTAAGATTCTAAGTTAGTTAGGTTAAGGTTATAAGTTTTTTTTCAAATTTTAGGTATATGATATAAAAACTAGGTGGTGAGGTTAGTTAAGGTTAGGTTAGTTTAGTTAGTTTTGACAATATACTTCGACTTTGATATAAAAACTAATTAGGTTAAGGTTATAGGTGGTGAGGCTAGTTAAGGTTTGGTTAGTTTAGACAATATACTTCGACTTTGGTATAAAAACTAATTAGGTTAAGGTTATAGGTGGTGAGGTTAGTTAAGGTTAGGTTAGTTTAGTTAGTTTTGACAATATACTTCGACTTTGATATAAAAACTAATTAGGTTAAGGTTATAGGTGGTGAAGTTAGTTAAGGTTAGGTTAGTTTAGGCAATATACTTCGACTTTGACATAAAACTAGGTGGTGAGGTTAGTTAAGATTACCCTTTGCCCGAAGGTTAGATTAGTTTTGACAATATACTTTGTGATTAAAAATAACGCAGAATAAAAACATAAGTATTTACAAGATATTGCTACAATTTTATCTTTGTAATTTAGATTTAATATTTTAACAAAATAATAAATAAATAAACTTTAAGGTTATTTTGTCGTGCGGTTATTTTGTCATTCGGTCATTTTGTCTACGGTTATTTTGTCGTGGTTATTTTGTCATTCGGTTATTTTGTCGCAGTTATTTTGTCCGCGGTTATTTTGTCGCGGAACCATTTTTTTAATTAGATGCTTGAAAAATCACTATTATTGTGGTTAAGTTAGGAAACTACACAATGTTTCTTACAAGATCACTAGTTGGCGACAATTTTTATGGCTTACGTGATTTTATTGTGTAAAAGTCCTTATTTCTAATCATAACATAAAACAATACACAATATTTTATTAACAAACAATATTTTTACATATTTCCTATGTTTTCTTCTTGCCACAAATGTGGTTTAGCAAAATGGCGTCATATGTTTCATATTTTAACAGCTATACGCCCTATAGAAAACACATGTTAAATAATATATTCTATTTAATTCTCACTAATAAAAGCCAATTTTTTTCGTAAAATTTAAATGTTTATTTTTATGTTTTAGACATCAATGGCAGTGGATGCACCGCACGAATTGAATAAAATCACGGCAATGGGTGATTGGATACGTCGTGACATACAGCAATGTCGCTTCAAACATTACGATCTTACCTACGCATTCTACAGTAAATTTCCGAGCTGAGGGTGTGCCCCCGGCCTGATCGTGTGCTTCAGCTTCATACATTGTTGCTGTCAGAAAATAATAGTAATTCTACCATCAGATATATTTGAGTTTATTTTTAACGTTTCAGTTGTGTTTGTTTATTCGATTTTATTGATTTTGATGGGTTTAATTACTAAATGCACACGAATTCAGGAGACATCTGTTAGTAGTAAGAGTAATTATAGTTTATTAAAAGATAGTAATAATACAAAATGTGTATGTAAAACATTGAATTCTTTTATTCCACAATTTTTTAAACACTCTGTATTGACATTTAATATTTTGTTGGCACAATTGTTACTTATCTCGCTCAATAATGCCAACATTGATAAAAATAATTCCCCATTGATTCTGTTTTCATGGTGGCGTAATAAAATTTCGTGAGCGTTCGGGTGTCTTGCGAACGTACTTCTGAATGTCTGTAGTGATTTTTTTCTTCAATTACTAGAAACATTATTTTCTTTTTAACTATTGATATGTGTATAGAGTAATTTTAACCTATGAGGGTAATTATTACGCATGCGCATACCAAATTCAATAAAAGTTATGTAGTTAGTTGATGTATTTTTTTATGTTGCCGTTCTGTACGTGCAATTTTTTCTAACAAGAGGTAGACGTAGTTACAGGGTCTTCATGTGAACAAATTGGTCCATAAATTGAAATATTTTTCATGTGCCAACTTGAGAACTACTTTTCGAAATTTCGTAGTTGTAATTTGTGTCATTTCGTAACTATAGTGAGAACGTTTATAAAAATAAGATGTTTTTACATCGTAGATTTTAAGAGTTGTTATCGGAGTATTTGTCTTTGATTGAAATTTGAGCAATCGGCGCAAGAATCTAGTTCTGATTGTTCAGGTATCAATAAAAATAAATATTTCAGTACTTAACAGATACCTGTGTATTTAAAAGTTGGTTTTGAAGCATTCCGTGGATATTGAGAAAATTTTCTTTCACCTGTTCCACGAAGTTTTCGTAATTTATCAAAACGTAAGAAGAGATAATTGTGCCATCTGGTGGTAGAAACGTTGAAATGCTTTAAAACGGGTTAGAAGAAACATCAAATGAAAGTATTGTTATGGGATAGTGCTAATGCAATTATCAATTCATTTAATCTATGCGTCTATAGTTAATTTGGACAATTTGATAAATTTTATAACATTTATTACGATTTTTTACACTTTATTTTGTATATTATGAGGCTTAGAAGAGAGGGACCTTTTTTTTAAACACGTTTATAAATGTCCTGATCGATACTGGATCCTACAACACCTTACACGACTAAAAAAGTCGTATAACTAAGAAAAATCGACAAAACAGCTTTTCTTATACAATTTTCATATTCTTTATCGATTCTACTTCTGACATCCAAATATTATGTTTTGTTAATGGGTTAAAATAAGTAAAATATTTTTATTCATATTAAAATCAACTTATTTAACGCTTTAATTGACCAAAAAAGATTCGCTACTTTTGTCTTATGTGCCAACGGTACTTTTAAGTTTCAATTTTTCTTTTAATTTATTATCTATGATACCTGTCTAATCTCACAGATGAAAAACCATCTTATTTCATGTTAACTCTTAATGTTAAGGAATACAAACTTTAGTTTACTGCCGGTACTCTTAAAAAATTTCTAGAAAACACGAGAAAAACCGTAACTAAGAGACATGCGCATAAATTAATGAATTTACAATACCATTAACACTATTCCGTAACTAAAAATACCCTCAACCAAAAATTCGCCCCAAAAAACAATATACAGATATCTGACATGTTTACGTAATTTTGTTGTGCTAAACACATTATTTAGTCTTAGATAGTGTGTTTTAACTATTCGTAAATGTACACAGATGTCATCAGTTGTGTGTATATCATAGTTAGAACTAATGTTGAAAAAAAAAAATGGTAAAAAACACCAAAAAAAATTTAAAAAAGTAAAAAAAAAATGTAAAATAACATTTTTTATAAACAGTTAGTATGTAAAAATTGTTATGTCAACTTAAAAAATTAGTTGCATGATCTTCGTTCTCATTATGTACTTAAAATATCTGTAATTATGTAACATTCCAACTGTTTCAACTACATAACCTCAAAATGGTAAAGAAAATACTACTACAGCATATGGAAGATGCGTTATTGTGGAAATTGAATGATAATTATTTTATTTCTCGTGATTTTATTGTACATGAGAATTTGATTTCTTTCGTTCAGTTCGTAGTAGCCATGTTTTTGTTAAATTGCTACTTTTGTTGTGACATCTTGTTTCTTATTTCAAACATGGCGTTTATAATTATTTTTAACAATTGACTGTTTTTTTATTTAATTTTTATTTTGTTGTTCATATAAAAAAAGAATAAATCATTCCGTTTTTTTCAAAAATTGTGTAAATTATAGAAATATTTGAATAATTTACTCATATGTATATATATTATGTACATTTTAACCCTTTGTCGGTTATAAGAGTTGCCAAAGATGTACTTAAGTAATTTAAGTTACTTAGTCATTGTTTAATGTACGAATTATTTATTTTTTAGCACACTGTGTGTTATTTAGAACGTTTTTTTGACTATTCTAGGCTTACTTTGAAGCTAGTTTAAAATATTTTCATAAGATTCATATAAAAAATGGGTTAAAATAAACTGAAATGAATTTACATATCAGCAAAATTAAAATATCCGGAATTATTACTTATTAGAAATTAAAAAAAAAAAGTCTAAAAATTTATGAGCTTCAATTCACTTTTGGTTTAAAGCCGAATTCAAAATTTTAATGAAATTTTACCATATTTAAATGCATTTGAGAATAATACTCGATGTATTTCGTGTCGAGTCAAATATGGTGCCATCTAGTTTGAATAAGCGTAAGCATTTTTAGGATTTTGTACACAAATTTCGTTATGTTTGTGTACCCGAACATGAAATTTGAATAATACAAATAAAAATGTAAATTAAAATTGACTTCGGTCGACAAATTTCAAATGTATTATTCAGTTTGAATTTGAAATGATTACGGAACCTTAATTTATGCATGACCCGTCTTACACTTGACGATTTGTTTGGAATCTTCCTGTAATAATGCTTCCTTATTACTTTTTACGTATCCTATCACTTTTAATTTTAAAAATTCGCAAAACAAATGGCGCAATATTTGATATCGATGAAGTTTAAACTAATCATATTTTAATTTTAAAAAAAGTAACTCACTTTTTCATGTCTGTTTTTTTAAATGTTTCTTGGAAGTCTGGTCAATAACTCAGCATACTAAAAAAAAGAGTAATAATTTAAGGAACAATTAGTTTTTAGTGTTTTTACAACAAAATTTCAAATTATTGTAACAGAAAAAAAAATCTTTCAGATAGACATGAAAAGAGTTAAAAAAAATATTAAAGGAAGCTGAGAATTAACTCCTTTGATGCTTCAAACGTACGTCATAGTGATATTCAAAAATCATTACTAGTGAAATAGTGGGTACGTTCAGCAGAGAAAAATATTTCGTAAAGTTACAAAACAGTGTTTGGACTGTTACAAACCAGAGGGTTTTTATTCAAAAAAATTGACATGTAGTAAAGAGTTGAAGTACGATTTCTTCTGAAACACATTCACGTTAAAAAATTACGGAAAAATAATAATAGAAAAAGAAGTTGGAAAAACAAGGATCTGTAGTTCGGCTATTTAGCGCGTGTCAATTGTTTTGGAATCTTGAACGGTGCAAACTTTATTTTGTATCGTTACGAAATAATTTTTTGCTGATAAATGCACCCAGTGTTATCTAAAAACCACTATTATGAGTAATGTTTCGTTTAAGTCACTAGATGATGTTACTTTATATGACAAAAATTATTTCTTTTGCTTCTTCATTGAAGGGGTTAATATAACTTTTATTCTATTTTTTGAATGATTTTTCTTTATTTATAACATAACAAAAACAAATTTTGTGAACCATTTTAGAATTTATGTAATTCCTACTAGATCATTCCATTTTGAAATAGTAGGCAGTAAAATGAAAAAATAGATCAGTTGTTAAATAATTTTTGTAAAAGATATTTTTCTTATTTATAATCGTAATTCTTGGACTTCCATCAAGAGTAAACGTCATTGATAAATAATTTTCTTCTTTAGGATGAAGTGGAGAGATGAATCAATTCATTAAGGAAGTCAAAAATAGTTTTTACTTGGATAATAAATTTGACTTACAGATGTCCGTTAATGAATTGATTAAAATGACATATCTGATTTGAAAAAATATCTTTTTTAATATTTGATATTCTATTGTCTCTTATTTCTCAATAACTTTGAACAGTGATTACTGAGTGAGATAAGTACAATTGGATTTTGCATTAATTTTTTAATTTTAAATAAAATTAATTTTTTTCTTTAAAAATTTGTTTTATTTTGTTGCCTTTTTAATACGTTTTTCTTTTAGTTTTGTTTAGTTTGAATTTTCAGTTGTTTAGTAAATATGAATATATAAAATGTTTTTCATTGAAGAATAAGATAGATTTAGTTTAATATAGATTAAAAATAGTTAATGTTATTAAATGTTAATTTTAAATATTGTTTAAATATATATTATAGTTATCTGTACAAATGAGTTTTATTCATTTTTAAGTTCTGTTATTATAAGGATTTCGAATTGATTTTACTGGTAAAAGAATTTGTTTCATTTTGGGCTATACAGCAACAATGAATTGCCATTTTTATAGTTAGACTTTTACAGATGTAAAATTACCAGTAATTTTAAAAGTTACTTTACCACTTGTTTACGGTAGTATTGCTATATTCGTATTTTAAATAAAGTTGTACGCTAAAAAGTAAAAACAGTTCATTGTAATGACGTCACAATTTGAAGATAAACAAAACAAAGTAAGTACATAAATATTTATTTTAAGCCCGGTTGATTATTATTGTATAATATTCAGGTTAATAACAGTACTGAAAATATAAAAAATAATTTACACCGATTAAAATTATTGGAGTGAACGTTTATTTCGTGGTTATTTACAAATGGGGTAACTTTATTTTGAGGTAATGGCACGTTTTCAGTTATTTGAATTGTTGAATGAAATTTAAATTAAATAATAATAAGAATCATAAAAATCGCTACATAATGACATTTTATAGGGCGTAAAATACGAAAATACTACTACTACTACTGTTTCTATCTCTTCTATACTATCCTATATACATTTTGTCTGTAATTAATATTTCAAATAATAGATGTCATAAAGATCAAAATTACCGCAGTTACTAAAATTACCGTCAGTAAATTGCGATAATTTGATAAAATTACCTCACTCACATCACTATCCAAACTACTGATTTAACGCTTTTAAACAAACCATATGGAAAAATTTTTTTGTCTCAAAATGCCGGACTTTTTACTGCCAGTGATAAGTACAATAGATAAAGTTACAAAAAAAAAAAGAAAAAAAATCAAAGATTCCAACATCAAAAAAGTGAACCCTAGGAATTTACAAAATATAAATTACACTAAACTATAGGTGTTTTCCAACTACCAGAGCGCAGTGCGCATTAATGCCGCACAATGCCGCATTTGCGAGCATTAATTCGAACAGATTGGTTGTCAAATGACATAAAATGTATTTTGATAATTAATTTCAGTGTTATCAAACATTAAACAACAATTGTGTATGATAAAAATACGTCAATGATGGCCAACTTAAAAGAAAAAAAAACTTACGATTTCATGTTTACTTGTTGGTATAGAGCAAAAAAGTTATCAAATGCCCAATTGTGCGAGGCGTTGCGGTAATTGGAACACTCAGTGCTGAGCATTATGCCGCATAATGCGCTTTTGTGCCGTAATTGGAAAACACCCTATGTTGATAAAATTGAACATTATTTAGAATTAGACCATTTTGCGGAAAATCTGTCACAGATGGCGACACCTGTACCAGTGAATACATATATATCACAGCATTTTGAGCCGCCATATTGCAGGACGAGTTAACTCGTCTTACATCATTTAAACGAGTTAATAAAAAAATAAAAATTGCAGCTCATTTGCATTTGGAAGCAAATTTTTATTTCTCTCATTAAAACATAGAAATTTTTAAACTCTGTTTTCAATTAGTCCTGTAATTAATTAAAAATGAAGAGATGGCAAAGGCCTATCTGTAGCAGCAACTTTTTTTAATAACAAAATCCCAAATTTTTCTCGTTCAAAAACGGTTAAATGAACTTGATGACGTCACGGCGGTTTTTAGATTTTGATGTTTACACATTTGTTAGTGAGATTTACATACGTCTATAATATAGACAAGGATACGTTCTCTGCGAGATTTTGTATTTCTCGAAAACTTCGTATTATGAAAATGCCAAAATTCAGATGAATTATTTTTTTTTTTTTATAATTGTCTATTTTCGTATATTTACACGACTGCGCGATAGGGTTATGTTTTTTACGCATATCTGGGTACGGATGTGGAATTTTTTATACCCTTGAAGCATTCCAATCGATTTGTCTAAACCGTGCGATGGTTACAGGCTAAGTTTTGTTTTTATAAAATTAAAATAGCGACCGTAAAATCCAAATTGGCGATAGACGAAAAAAAAAAGTGTACCAAATTGAGTGTTTTTTACATTAGACCATTTTACAGCTAGCTATTAGCTGGGTGCGTGATGCCAACGACGTCTATAATATACATTTTTTAATGCTATTAAATAATGGTAACCGTGGAAATAAATTTAAAATATTTTCAAAAAAACCGTAAAATCTGAATACAAATATTTGTTATTTACAATTATTTTTTTTTTATAAATAAATTTGAACAATTTGAGGTTTAAAATACTGGACGAAGTATAATAGTTGTATTAATAAAGTATTTAAACAATTTTCGAAGTTAACATGGATATAATTATCAAGACAGTATTTCCTTCCAACCCCGGACTATGCAGAGGAAAAAGTTGCTGGTGATAGTGAAGCACGTTAGGGAAATTCGAAAATTAAGAAATGCTGGCATAAGTGATTTAGTTGTATGTACAGTAATACATAGAGCAAACATCAATAACTTCTTATGAAACATCATTGCATGTGAGTTTAAAATACCTCAAATATTTTTAATTCTGTATTTATGGATTGACCTGTAGACGTTAATACGTTGACAGATAAATAAGGAACGACATATTAGTGGCAGTTGCGTTTATAATCAAAGTGGATCAATGTATTATATTCTTATTTAATATTTTTTATTACACTATAAACACATATGATCAAGTATTATTGCCTATTTTCTCCACTACTCACGCTGCAATCGATTTAATTATCCCCATCATATACTACGCACCCTGCCAATAGGCTCCGTTTAAGAATTACAAAGTGAAAGTCCTTCTAAATAATTCAATAACGCTAAAAGGATCTAAATAAAAAGTCTGATGTCTTCGACTGCTTTACTTCTATTTTTTTCTATTTCATCTTGGTTTCAACATTTTAGTTCGCTTTTTGTGTAATAGAGTTTTTTTTTATTTACTTTTTTTTTTACAGATAAATTTTTTTGAAGCTATCTAGATTATCCCTATGAGAAATATTCTTACCATGTCAAGTTACAAATAGACTATTTTGTTATTTTGATATCATGTAATTTTATAAAATTTATTACTTTGATAAAAAGAGAGATAAGGCAAATATGTAGTAATTTAAATAGCACAATTATGCCATAAAATGTAAAAATTACCATAATATGCGTGAATAACAAGAAATTTACATAAAATATACATTAATTTACAAATAAAATTTGATTAATGTTATTAGAATTTTAAATAATTCCATACTTACCCCACATTCGGCTTAATTGAATCCTTTTGGTAATGTACACAGAATATTTGTGGTAATGTAACTATTTATGTAATAGAACTTACCAGATTCTTGTGGTAAATGAAGGTTTAACTTTTTTCGTTATCCATAGCATTCATAACTTAATCGACTTTCATGCTTTTCATTCAACGTGCCATTTCTTGATAATGACGTAATATTTTGTAAGCAAACATGTCAATTTTGACAATTTTTATCGGCGAAGTGAAATTGTATTTTAAATATTTCTAGCTTGTATGCACAATAATAATCGACCGGAATTCAAATGAATACTTGCTTTTACTTTGATATCTTATGAATATGATTAAAGTTTTGAGGTTACAAATATTAACGTTTGTTTGGCTTCAAATCTTGACGTCATTACAATGAGCTGTTTTTCGTGCCAATTTTTTTGTTTGAAATTGTACCGTTATTTTTTGAAGATTTTTACAACTATTGAAAATTAAAAAAAAAAAATACTTAACTAATCTACAAGAGCCAAGGCTTATAAAATAATTCTTTAATTGCAGTCAAGTACCCTATTCTTAATGTTCCCTTAACTATTTAGAAAGGCAGTTTATGTCATCTACAATGAAAACTAATTTACACTTTTTCTCCAAAACTCTCTTCTAATGGTTTCGATTTACAATACGTCTTACATTTCGAAACTAAGGTATAATCCATTTCACTTAAATTTAACCATGATTCATCACTTATGAATTTAAAGAATTCCCGTTTTCTTGGCTTTTGCACTTGCCTAAATTTTAAATTTGCAGTTTGTTTTTAGAAAAGAAGATTGATTTGTTTCGAATAAAAGAATTATTTAATTCTTTAAAGATGACTCATGCTCAATTGTATTTGAAATTGGGTATACCATAGTATTTTGTGAGTATTCTATAAATGGTACATGAACGATGATATTGCATTCGTGGGAGCAAGAAACAAAGAATCTTTTATATACTGACTGAACTATTGACGTTATTAGTTTATGTAACTGTAGCATAAAGTTGAGTTATGAAAATGCTTTTTCTCTTGTCTCAGTTTTCTGTCTTTCTATAATATAATTTTGATTATAAAATAGTTAAATGAAATTTCAATATGTAATATTCTTTCAGATATTTGCTTCTTGTCTTTTTGACACTTTTTACATTCAGCTCAAATACAGCTCTGTGACAATTTACATGTATATATATATATATATATATATATATATATCAGGTCAATCCATAAGTTTGTGCGTATTAATAGCTAATAGCATGCATGGAATTCACTATGACTCATTTATAAACCAATACAATTTTGCACCTGTCGAAACTTGTCTTTGTTTGACTAACATATTATTCAGTTCATCACCAACTTGCGTAAATATCGAACGCATTGTAGTACCCATAAAAGATGAATATAGATAATCAGTACAAACGTGCTGTGCTACATTTTTATTTTCGTGTGGTGAATCTGCCAGTTCTGCAGCGATAAAAATTAATAATGTACTTGGTGAACACACTATCAGTGTAAGGACTGCCCAGAAATGGTTTAAAAAATTTAAAGTTGGAGAAAGCAGCATTTATGATGAATCCCGTTCAGGACGTCCTATTAATTTTGATGATGATATTCTTTGAAATCTTGTGGAGTCAGAGCCACAATTAACAACGGATCAGATCGCAGAAAGGATAAATTGTGTTTAATTGCGTTTTTTTATATTATTTAAAAACTTACCAAAAAAATACGCACGAACCTATGGACTGATCTGATACAACAAAGGTGGTTTCTAGTGATATTTTTTTTAATTCCGTTGATGATGCAAATAAAAACAATTTTAAGTAAAGAGCAGTATTCACATTGTAAAACAGACGATAGTAACTGTGCGCAAAATTACAATACCGTGCGTGAAAGCAGCTAACTGTGCGAGAAAATAATGATATTCATTTGTCAATGATAATCATATTCAAATTAAACATGGAAACGATCAACAAATTAGTAAAAAAAAAAAAGATCTATAAATTAATAAAAAAATTTTTTTTCATATAGTTAACCTTATTATAAAATAAAATTAACCTACTATTTTCTAAAATTGCTTAAAAATAATTAATTTTTTTCTCTCTATTAAACTTTAGAAGCCCTCGTTATAAAAAATTATGTTCGATACGTATGCGTAAAGTGAGGTATCCAATAGGCTTAAACTGGGGCACTCGCTAAAGGGACTGACGCATACACAACGAGATCGAGTGCGCTTACCCCCACTCACCTGACGGCTCGTGGGGGCATACAGCGCACTCGATCTCGTTGTGTATGCGTCAGTCCCTTTGACTCGTGCTCCAATTTCAGCTTATTAGAATACCTCTCTTTACGCATACGTATCGAAAATAACTATTCTTGTACATAGACAACTGAAATGAAAATATCAGTTGTTACAGTGACATCAGACCATATATTTAAAAAAAAAAAATTGTAAGTAGACATCTTACACGCAGATATAAGCTCGAAATATTTTAGTTTGTCTATATGCTGAACGAGTTAACTAGTTTCAATCATCAAAGGCGTTAAAATTAGATGAGTGTATTAAACGTGTAAGCATTTGGGTCATAATGAGTTAAAGAACTGTCTGTTTTGAAACCTTACCAATTTTAAATGGAACAATCCAGTTAGTTTTTTATCTCGCACAATTTAATGACTTAATAAATTCAACGAATTCTATCAGTTAGTGTTTAAAAAAAATTTCTACATTTACTGACTCTTGAAAAATTCATGCAAAAAAAATTTTTGTTTTCTGTCAGTAAGACTAAGTCACATAAAAGGTTGAAAATTGAAGAGGTGGATTCCAAAAGGCGCTAAGTCATTTTTTGCCTAATGTGAGATTTTAGTTGATGCAGAATGTTCAAGTCTAACTCTACACGATTTTCGTAGTGCCACTCTTCAAAATGAGCTTAGTCTACTGTAAAATGAATGATGAAAAATGGAATGTTTTCCAAAAAAGCGCTAAGTCAGTGACAGTTTTATTTCAAAACGCTCTAAGTCAAATTTACTTATTGGAATCCATCTCTTCAATTGGTTTAAACCAACGTAATCTCCGCATCATACGCAGCAAGACTGCTGGAACTTTTGCTGGCACCCGTCGCAGGAAGTCTGCTAGATTTCAAACACAGAACCTGTTCTTTTTTCTGTGCTGGTTTCTCTGCTATATTTGTCACATGGGCATTCGCTTACCAGTACTATTTACAGATCTAGGCGACCAGCAAGACACATTGTGTACAGCCAACATCGCAGAAGAGCTATTACAGTGTCCAGTACAGTAGCTCACTTGGAACTAGCAACAAAATCGCGCAAGTAATCGTTCGATGTGAGCATAAAATGGCAAAAATTCTGTTTACTATTTGCGTATAGTTTACACGGTTTTCACTTAACGGTATACAAACTTTATGTCAACACCTGATTAGTTACTACAAGTAAAATATTCGTGACGTAACCTTCATTGCAAGATCACTGATTTTTTTCCAGTTTAATTGATACCTTTGAATGGTAATTAACTAATTATAGTTCTTCTGGCATAATTTTATCTAGCAAAAAATATGAAAGAGTACTCCACCAATAAATGAGTTTAATAAATATTTTATTAAAAAAAAGAAAAGAAAAAACAATCCCCAAAATTAATAAAAATATAAAAAAATATTTTACTGGATTTCTTGTAATTTATTTATAATAAAATTAATTTAATTATTTTTGAAACAACTTTTATTAATAAAGATATGAATTTTCACAACTGATAAATATATATATTTTAGCTCAATTTACTAAAGAGAATAATTTTTCTTTAATTTCATGATGAAAAATATTCGATTTTTTTGTTAAAATAATGAAGCACATATTTAAAATGAAATAAAAAAATTTCAAAAAATAAAACCCCATTTATTGACTGTAAGTAAGACAAGGGTAAGTATGTGAACAAAGGGTAAATGATAAGACAAGAGTGGTAAGTGGTAAGAGAAGGCAACAAACATATAAATTAATATGTATGACCTAAAAATGAAACATTTATTTATAGATGTCTTTTAATAAACAAGAGCAGCTAGGTGTGGCCGACTGCTCGCCCGATCCATTTCGGCTGCTGTGTGGCCTTAAGAGAGAGTAGTGCAATGTTTACACACCCAGACATAATAACGTAACGTAATACTATGTATTATATTTTATTTTTTAATAATAGAGATATTTCTTTAAATTTTTTTTTTGGCTGTGAAGGCAGCACCTTTGCACAATCATTCAAAATACCGTCTTCACGCTTAGACTGTAACCAAAATAAGATAAAAAACTACAAAGTTTTTATAATTTTTTTTTTTTAGATTTTTTTTTACTTTTAAAGAACAACTCTCCATTCGTGTCAATCTTGGACAGATAACGGGGTACGACGCCACAATTAAATTATTATTGACTTGTGAGTGAATTTACAACGATCATAAATATATAATATATAGTACGTATTTATAATAATGGATGCCGTTTTTTATATTAACAGTGATGGTGGTTCCATCTGTCCAAGAATGAACGAACTATGATAAACAAACGCACTAAAAACACTGATGCGTGTGATAAATTTGATATATGACGTAGCTTTTACTTATACATATAGATTTTTTTTTATAAAATTACAGTCTGAACTAGAAAGAACAGAGAAACTTATTTTTTTTTTAATAAAATATTTCGTACAAACATAAATTACTAAAATAAAACAATAATAATAAATATAAATATTTTAATTAATTACGAAAATAGGGAATAATACTAAAAAAAAAAAATTATGGTAGCCGAGCATCAAAAACTTTTGGCCCAAACAAATTAAAATATTTATAGTTGACAGGAGCTGTGTTGTTAACATTATTTTATCGTTACGAGCGCTACTGTCATGGGTAGCGGTCATAGCGATCGCCCGGCGGCGCTGCATCACAACGCTCTCTACTACAGTTTACACTAACTTCTTCAAGAATTAATACAACAGTATTTTACAAAAATTTACACAATTATATTATTTTTTTAAAATTATTTTTTTTTTTTTTTTTTGTTTAAAGAACTTGTCAGTTTAAATTAAAAATTAATCATTAGTTTAATAATTAATTCACTGTGTGGCTCGGCTCGGGCCTTGAGTCCAAATATTGGGTTTAGATGGTTAACCCAGGCGGCGAATGGAAAGCGAAAATGCAATTTGGTGTTTGGAACATTCGCTGCTCACTTCGAAGTCATCATAGTAACGAATTCTGTAAAAGAAAAACACAATGAACAAATTAATTTTTGTCGTGTTGAATTCTTGTTGGTAGACATGATTTGGTAGAAAAATAAATGCATGTATTATGTGAGAATGCCTAGCCTAACATGCACACTAACAACCAATAAAATTTGTCATTTCAATATGCCTTCAACAGATTTCTTTTCTCTGTTAAGGAATGCAGGACATAGAGAATTGTCGAAATTGAAACAGGGGCTACGATAAGAATTGTACCATGCACATGTAAATTTAAAAATGACAATTTGATGATTTTGATTTAGAAATCAACAATACTATAAGTCATTCAAATATTTTTTTAGTGGGAAAAATTCAATATACACTCTAGAAATGACATGTAAAAAAAAATTTACGCAGATTTCGAAGCTGTTAAATTGTATGCAAATTAAGACAAATTCGAGTATATTAGTGGAATAACATTGTTTCTAACCTAACAAAATAAACTATATTTTTATCATATACAAAACACTCTTATATTGCTAGTAGGGGTCTGGAAAAGGATGACGACCCAACGGTGCAGACATACATACGTTTGTCTCTGTCATTTAGACTTCAAATGTTATGCGCACGTCCGAGAATGGAGCATGTTTACATGTTTGCAAATCGTCTGTCAATTTATGTCTGTGCGTCAAATTTATTCATTTGAACATTTGGATTGATTTGTTAATTATAGTCGTAACGCTTGCGCATAACGGATCGAGTATAAATGAGATAAATTATTAAATTTTCTGAAAATTTTGATTACCATGTAATATAAAAAATGTTATAGTTTTTTTACTTTATTCTGTAATATCGACAATACGATGAGGCAATATGGAAGACATTTTAAAATGGTTAGTTACTGTCTAATAATTTTCTGTCGTTTATAAGGTTTAGTACAGCTCTGTGTGTACAGGTGAGCGCACTAGTGCAAAATTTTCTAGTTTTGCTAGCAAATTCTGCCATGGATGAGATGAGAGTGAGCTTTCAGTATCAAAACTGGAATTTCCCTGTTAAGGGAGAAAATTCCTATAGAAAAATCAGTATGTCTGAAGGCTTAGATGACAGCCTCAACGCCAAACTTGACGGATCCGAGAAAATGTTATTTTCAGGATGGCGATTGAAAACCAATTTCAAAATTCTGTGACTTTTCCCTGACTGTAAATAAAATTCCAGGACGTACTTCGAAAAAAATATTGATTAAAAATAAAGTAATTTTTAAAAATAAAGTTTTTTAACGATCTTTTTTTTTTTTTGCTCGTCAGTGACAAAAAATACAACTAAAGAGGAAAAAGGTCGTCGACTATCACTCGATGCTCTCGCCGGGACGAAAACTGTAAAAATCCCTGACTACGACTGAAATTCCCTGACTTTTCCAGGTTTTACAGGTCGATCGCCACCCTGTATTTTTAATGTCCGACCGAAACAAGATTTGCAGCCGAAACCGAAACTTCCGCCTCGATCTCAGTTTCGGCCGAAACTGAAACGTATTTAGACTTGTTAAAATTTCAATTGTATGCTGAAATCTAGTGTATGTACGAGACCCGAACTCGCCCGAACGAAACGCGATAATTCACGAACACTGAGTTTCGGTGCGGACGAAGTTTCGGTGGATTTTTGGGCGAAACAAAAACTATGGCCGAAACTGGCTGGAATTGAAACCGAAGGTTTGGTCGGTCACCAGTTGTTTTTGAAACGGAAACTAAAAAAAAAAAAAAAAAAAAAACAAATGAAATAAATATATGAAAAGAGGCCTTTTGTCATGTAATACGACCCAGTAAAAACTAGAAATGTAGCGTCTGATCCGATATCAAACGAGCCAATTACACCTGGTAAGAATTGTAAAGACGAATTTGCCTTAATTCCAAAAAATATGCACAGAAAGCACGGTTAATTTGAAAAAATTAAAAACAAACCAAAAAACTATATAACGTCGACAAAAAATTTAGTTGCTATTCGTACCCTTGCAATCTGTGTGAATTTTTTAACATCGTATATGCCATTTCTCGAGTACATAATGAATTTTTCGAATACTCATTTAAAAAAAATTTACTATAGTCACTGGCCAATAGGAGGTCTGTTCCTTAATACCTATGGAAACATCAAAATCGTAGTATTTTCTTTATTATTGTCGCTGTTATCTTTCAATCAGATATCAAAAAATAATTATAATAAAAAAAAATTCTTTGTTCTTTTAATCAGTTTTTTTTTTTTTTTTTTTTTTGAATAATTAAAATCACGACAATTTTGTGATTGAGTGTGTACATTTAATATTATTAGGACCTTATCAAAAAAAACAAAAATTTTAAAAATCGGTGTTTAATTAAAAAGAAAAAAAAACACTTGATAAAACAACCATTGTAATTATTCTCTTTGATGTGACAATAATATGTCTCTTTTTTCATCTTGTGCAAATAAAAAAAGAAAACTGCCAATTTGTTCGTAATTAAAAATGAATCGAAATTAAAAACAAAGAAAAGATTCAATCAATTGAATTAATTAAACAATTAGTGCTGCTGAATGGAATTAAAAAAAATTTTCATTTTGGTGCAACGTTAATTATGATAATTGTAATAGTAATAGTTATGTAGGTGGTGAGGACACCTATAGCAGCTGCCCTTGGCACCCGTGAGGGATATTTATCCCCCATTGGTGTCAAGGAGGCTAAGGGTTCCAGGGGTAGTTTATGCGCAATACAGTAATCTTCGGATTCCATTAGCCTCTGACTACCCAAGATCGGCACCGTTCCTTCTCGAGGTACCACCGTTTTCACAAAAGATGCCGGATCTAGAGGAGAAATCCTCGATCGTTCATTTTTTTTAACCTACCTTTTTATTTCTTTTCGTTTTTATTGTTTTTTGTTTTCGTTATTTTTATTTCTTTTTGTTTCAGATTTTCTTTTATCTTTTGTTTCTTTTTTGTTTTTGATTTTGTTTTGTTTTCGTTCTTCTTTGTTGTCCCAACGTCAAGTCATCTTCGGGACCCACACTAGCTCGTGTGTGGCTTAGCGGCGTTGCCTGGAAAAGGGGATCCTGGTGACTGAGGGAAGCCGTTACTTGCGAGTACGGCGGAACAACACGTCACTTCGGCCCTGGCTTCAGGCATAGACCGTGGCTGCGGTTATGCACCGGCCGCAGTAAATTCGAGCGCCCCGGGGTCGTGCGTGTCACTGGGGCAATGGGCTTGTCCCTAGGGCCCCTCATTCCCGTATCCCTGGCGTGGGAGTCCCACGTCCCTTATGAGGCTCCGTGGAGGGTGGGGAGCGGGGTGGGGGTTTTGTTGCACTACTGTTTATGGGTACTAAAAATATTTCTCTTTCGGGCGAGTCCGGGCCCCCCAAACCGGACGCGAACCAAGCTCCGCCGTCGTCATCTGGCGTGAGCCAAAGTAGCGTGGCTGGTCCCGCTACTGCGTCAACAGTACCTGCTCCACAACCCAGTGGAGTGGGTACCCAAACGAAAAGGGGTAACCCTCCCCAATCAAAAAAAGGGAAACATCGTGGGACTCCATTACAGTTGGAATCCCCAAGACTGTCAGGTATAAATTATACAAGGTTTTTAGTCATTAAGCCAAAGGAAGGTGACTTTAGTAAGATCAGTCCCTTCCTCTTGGCAAAGTTAGTGAAGGATGAAATTGGGCAGGTTAAAGATGCCAAACTATCGGGCAATGGGTTGCTCGTAGAGGCATTCTCACCGGCACAATCCGAAAAAATAAAAAGTCTTAAAGTATTAGGACAGTACGCGGTAGACGTGATGCCCCATGGTGTATTAAATTACTCCAGGGGCGTCATTATGCATCCGTCTTTAGCGTACTGTACCCTGGAAGAGATAGTGTCGGAGATGTCTCCACAGGGGGTAATAGAAGCGAAAAGGCTAAAGTACAACAGGGGGAACAAACATCCTGAGTCCCCCTTAATTCTTCTAACATTTAACAGGGTCACTCTACCGAAAGAAGTGATCCTGGGCCTTTTCAATAAAGTGGACGTGCGCCCGTACATCCCAGCACCAATGAGGTGTTATAAATGCCAAAGGTACGGCCACGTCTCACAAAGATGTAATATAGAGCAGCAGATTTGCGTGTGCGGAAGGCCGTTACATGAAGGACGACCATGTGACGAGCCAATCAAATGTATCAACTGTGGGGGTAATCACTCGGCTAAGTCGAGGAATTGCCCCATTTTTAAACAAGAATCCGCAATTCAGGAGTTGAGAGCCCTGGAGAGGTTAACCTATCCAGAGGCTAGACGGAAGCTTTTAGGTAATACGCCTCGTCGCTCAGCTCTTGACGGTTATGCACGCGCTGTTGCGGCCCCCGCCCCTACAGCGGTTGAGAAAACAAGTGAAATTCGAGAAATAAAGGAAGCCATGAGACAAATGCAGGTGAACATGCAGAAAATGCAAGAGTGTCTCATGCGCTCTTCGGGTGTAGCTGTGTCTACACCCAGTACAGCCGCTGTTGTGTCAGCCAAGGTCCCTGAGGCCAAGAGGGTGCTAACAACCACCCCTCAGGGACCCGTCGTACGTACTGTGACGTCTTCTCCAAAGAAGACATCACTGAAGAAGGCTTCGCCTCCTAGAAGGCGTTACAGTGAGGGGGGAAAGGAGGTGGTAAAACCAAGGTCCCCCAAAAAGGGACCCTCCACAACCACCTCGGAGGCAGAAACCATGCTGCCTCCACAATCGACGGTGCCACTGCCACAACGGCCAACGGCACCGTCCCGACCGGGCACACCCGAACGCCCGGTCACCCCCCTCTCGAGTCGCTCTATCCGAACACCGATGAGCGACTCGGAAAGTGCGACCGCGTCGATACGTACGGGCACAAAGCGCCCGACGTCCGACGCCTATACTAACACCTCGGCCACCGAATCTGACAATTCGGACGCAGAGGTGAAAGTGATAAAAAGAAAAAAAGGCTGGCCAAAGGGGAAACCTAGGAAGTAGCCACACTTCCTAGGGAGCAACCCAAGTAGTAACAGAAATGGCTATCGTACAGTGGAACTGTAATGGTGTTAAGCACCATTACTGTGAATTGCAGATGCTTCTGGCTGAGCACACGCCTATGTGCGTGTGCCTACAAGAGACACATTTACGGCCGGCGGAACAATTTACCATCAAATACCATAAAATCCGCCGGCACGACGTACAGCCAGACATCAGGGCGAGGGGGGGTGTTGCCATTATCATTAAAGATGGCGTTCCTTTCCGGGACCACCCGTTAAACACCCCCCTACAAGCTATTGCAGTACAATTTTTAAAACCGCCCCAGTTCACAGTATGCTCGGTCTACCTTCCAGATTTCGACTGGAACGTCGAAGATTTGACCGAGCTTACATTACAGTTACCACGTCCATTTTTGTTACTAGGAGATTTTAATGCTCACAGCCCCATGTGGGGCTGTAGCACAAGAGACGCCCGTGGAAGACTCATAGAACGGTTTCTAGATGAGTCTGAAGCGGTCTTGTTGAATACCGGTCAAGGTACTTTCATTAACGCAAGAACCGGTGAGCTGTCGGCTATCGACTTATCACTCGGCTCACCGGTCATGGCACACCGTTATGAATGGACGCTGGCGTCTGATTCATACGGCAGTGACCATATTCCAATCATATTGAACAGTACCACGCCGATGACTCCACATTCATCTTCGCCGAGATGGCGTCTCCGTCAAGCTGACTGGGAGATGTACGCTGATTCATTCCGTACACCCGAGCTGACTGGAGACGTAGAAGATGATGTGGAGCAAATGTCCTCCAGTGTCATTGAAGCAGCATATCAGAGTATACCGAAGTCGTCCAACATTCCACCCAAACGTCGCGTACCATGGTGGAATGAAGTCGTGAGTGTAGCAGTTGCAGAGAAAAAGCGGGCGTACAACGAACTCAGACGTCGCCCCACGCAGGAAAATGTGATAGCCTACAAACGTGCTCAAGCACGTTGTAAGAGAACTATAAAAGAGCAAAAGAGGCTATCATGGGAGCAATATGTTTCGGCCATTAATACCTCCACTTCAACTTCGGAGGTATGGAGAAGAGTGAGGGCCATTACTGGGAAATCCTCCCATTCACCAATGCCCTCTCTTCTCGTCGTCGACGGTCGGAACGTCACTGAACGCGCGGAAATAGCTAATAGCTTAGCTAAGCACTTTGAGCGCGTCAGTGGCTCCCAAAACTATGACCCGGACTTTCTGCGGATCAAGATCGAACATGAACAAAATGATCTTGATTTTTTCTCAGATGAATCCCTCCAGTATAACCAATCGTTTTCTATGCAAGAATTACTGGAGGCGCTTCGGGGATCTGGGGACACCTCCCCTGGACCTGATGAGATCCCCTACGCCATGATCCGGAACCTGCCTTATCCTGGTAAGTGTAGGTTACTGGATCTTTACAACGAAATTTTTAGGCAAGGCGTTTACCCTCCGCAGTGGCGGGAAGCTACCATCATTCCGTTTCTGAAAGAGGGTAAAGATTCATCGCAACTATCTAGCTACCGTCCAATATCCTTGACTTGCTGTTTCAGCAAGGTATTGGAAAAAATGGTGAACAACCGTCTCGTCTGGTGGCTGGAATCCCACAACCTTATACCTAAACATCAATGTGGGTTCCGCCGATACCATTCGACTACGGACCATCTTGTTCGCCTCGAGAATGCCATTCAAGACGCGTTTCTCCAACGAAAACACCTTGTGGCTGTGTTTTTCGATTTGGAGAAAGCTTATGATATGACCTGGAGGTATGGCATTCTCAAGAAGCTGCACGACTGGGGTTTAAGAGGTAACCTCCCTCAGTTCGTAAAAAGTTTTCTGACTGACCGTTCTTTTCGTGTCCGGGTAGGTGACACTGAGTCTGAGGCCCACTCCCAGGAGAATGGTGTTCCTCAAGGCTCCACCATTAGTGTCACCTTATTTTCTATCGCAGTCAGTCATATTGCAGCTTCAGCCCCAATTCGTCGTTGCTTGTACGTTGATGACCTCACAATCTTCTATGCAGCCGATTCTATCGAGGATATCCAACAACGGCTGCAACAAGGCATCAACGAAGTGGTGATTTCTGCAGAAGCTCTTGGTTTTCGTTTCTCACCACAAAAAACATCGGTGGTTCACTTCTGCAGAAAGCGCAACGCACATCCGGATCCTGTCCTCACTTTAAAAGGATCCAACCTTCAGTGCGTTGATAGCGTCAGGTTTCTAGGACTTATATTTGACAAACAACTTACGTGGCGCCCACACCTCCAAGCCTTAGCTGCGAGTTGTCGCAGGACAATAAACATGCTTAAGTGCTTGGCTGGTGCATCGTGGGGTGCGGGCCGGGAGTCGTTGCTTCGCCTGTATCAATCGCTAGTTCTGACTAGGATTGATTACGGCAGCATTGCTTACTCCTCCGCCCGGGCGTCTGCGCTTCTACTCCTAGATCCTGTTCACCATGCAGGCATACGACTGGCTACGGGAGCATTTCGAACGAGTCCTTCTATGAGCCTCTGCGTAGAGTCGGGTCTGCCTCCGCTGCGACTGAGACGTGAGCGTCTCTTGCTCAATTATGCGGCGGGGATATATGCAACACCTACGCATATCAATCACCCGACTCTATTCAGATATCGTTTACAGGGGCTCTATGGTCGACGTCCCACCATAAGTCGACCAGTGGCCGTTCGAACGCAGGAGTTATTAGAGAGTCTGCACTTACAGTTCGCCAAGGTACTTCCCAAACGTCCTATGGAAGTACCTCCTTGGCTGATCCCTAACGTAAGGTGTCGGTTCGACCTGACTGGTCTCAACAAGGAGGAGACCAGTTCATTCGAATATCGATCCCGCTTCTACGAGATCATTAGCGAACTTGACTCTCTCTGCATATACACAGATGGTTCCAAAACAGCTACGGGTGTGGGAAGTGCCATCGTCATTCGTGACGATCCTCACGCTTGGACACTTCCTCCCCAGGCCACTGTGTATACTGCGGAATTATTTGCGATTTTGCAAGCCCTGCGATTCTGTCGAACATCCGAAGACAGCGCATTCCTCATTTGTTCCGACTCGTTGAGCGCGTTGCAAGCGATCTGCCACTCTCATACCATCGATCCACTGGTGCAGAACATCCGAACGTGTCTCTACATGCTCCGCCAAAAGTCTATCACCTTCTTTTGGATTCCCGGACATGTGGGGATACCTGGCAATGAACTCGCCGACCAGGCAGCACGTCATGCAGCCGAAGTCGGTGAGCCACAGGACATTGCCATACGCCCAGAGGATCTGAGAGTGTGCATTAGATCCGCGATCGATCAGAAATGGCAACGTGAGTGGGATAACCTCACGGCTAAGCTCAGACAGGTGAAACCTGAGGTCCGAAGAACTCCGGCACCTGTAAATCTGAACCGGCGAGAGAGTGTGGCCCTGACGCGTTTACGCTTGGGCCACACGGCGTTAACACATCGTCATCTTCTCGCCGGTGAGGATCAGCCAAGGTGCGCCGCCTGCGGGACGGCGCTGACCGTGAGGCATATAGTTGAGGAATGTGCAACCTTTGAGCCATTGCGCCAGAGGTTGCAGCTCCCGAATAATGTAGCCAACGCTCTCAGTTATGATGCTGTCTCTGAAAGAAGGATGATTGAATTTCTCAGAAATTCGAACCTTCTTCAGAGACTGTAGGGGCTTTACATCTCATATTTTATCAAAGTCGTCTCTTGATTCTCCCCCGATATTTTAAACTTTTCAGCTTTGTTTTTAATTTCTATGTGTAAAAATGATTTGTGTTCGTCTTATTTATTAACGATACCCTGTTCCAGCTGGTCTGGCAGGGTACTTTTAGTGTTTCGTTATGCCACTAAGGGCCTTTTACACCCTTAGTGGTACTGTTGTTATTTATACATGTTTGTTGTTCTTGTTATTGTTTTTTAACGATGTATCACCGAGGGCTCTTTACACCCGAGGTGGTACATCATTTGTTTTTACTACCTGTGATATTTTGTTATGCCGCTGTAGGCCTGTTGTTATGGCTCTACAGCGGTATTTTTTTAACTCCTTATTGCGTCACTGGTGGGCCTGTGGCTCCCCAGTGACGTAATAAGTTTTATCTGTGATAAATTGTGATATAAATTTCTAGTCGTTTGTGTGTTTCTAGTCAGGTTCCTCCACCCCGAGGCCCTTTACGCCTCGGGGGGAGTCGCAGCGATGGTCTTCAGGCCTTGGTGACTGGACGCTCTGTCTAGTACTTATCGTGCCGTCACCAAGGACTGTCCGCTCCTTTTAAGCCCTGGGATGGCAGGGCCCATCGTTGTTTTTTTATTTGTGTATGTTTGTCCGTTGTCTATTGCATTTATGTGTTCCTGTCTGTTTTGTGTATGTTTTTATTTTTACTGTGTTTGGCGGCGCATGCCCTTAGTAGGCGATGCCGCCGGGTGCTGCTGACCGCGCCATCCACCGGCAGCAGTACCCCAATTTTAACTAAAAAAAAAAAAAAAAAAAAAAAAAAAAAAAAAAAAAAAAAAAAAAAAAAAAAAAAAATAGTTATGTATGAATTGTCTTACGTATATGATTCAAAAGAAACGAAGAATTCGTAGTTAAACACAAAATGTTCGCTAAACATGCAACAAGTAAAGCAATTTTTATATGTATAATTATTTTTGTAAGTTATTATGTTTTGTAATACGTTTTTTGTTAATTCAGTGATCTTCAATAAATTTTTATTTTTGTGTATTTCGAAAATTTAATAAAGTTTTTCTTAAGAATAAATTTTTGGTTTTATTTAATCCTGTGTTGTGAAGTGCTCTGAAGTTTTATAATCATCGATTGTTACAACCACCATTCAGGTATGAAACATTTTATTTCATAAAAATACCACTTTTTATTAAATTAACTGCTTTTTGATGATGGCTAATATCGATCGAAACATCTTACATACCATCATAAAGCAACATTCAAATCTGTTTAATTTACTTAAATCCCCTTAATACGGGAATAATGTGTATTGTTTTTTGTGTTATTATGATTTGATAATGGTTATATGAATCGAAACATGTCATAAAATTAAATAAAAGTGATATTTTTACAGTATTTTATTTATTGTTAGCAAATACTGAATACAATACAAAAGATTTGATAGTGATCATATATTGATCGAAACATATTACAAAATTAAAAGTGGTATTTTTCTAGTGTTTTGTTTACTAAAAATGGTTTCATTTAAAGGAAAACCGAATTTCCAGTTCCTAAACTTAACTTCTTACAAAAAAGATTTTTTGTGTAACTTAAAATTTTCGGTAACGCCAGTTAAATAATTGTGTTAATTTGAATAAAAATATTCTAAGCAATGATAAATTTTATATTAGATAAGTATTTGCTGCGCAACTATCAAAATAACGTTAACGTAAATTTTATGGTATTTTGTAAGAAAAACCCTTTTTTAATGCCTGATTATCATCGATAATTAAATTTTCCAAGGAAATACTGATCAAATTTGTACTTTCTCAACAAAATAATGAATTCTAAATGAGTTTTAATTATTTATTTCAGTGTAAGAAATATTTTGTTACATTAAAATATCTAAAAAAATAAAAAAATGTCTTGTAATATCTCAAAATATTTGAAGGAGGTGTTTTTCGTTTGTTGAATTTACGAAATTTGTTATCGGTTAGATATTTTGACGATATTATTTTGCTGAGATTTCATTTTGTATCAAATTCCAGTTACAAAACACTTGAAAAAATTTTTGATAAAAGTAATTTAGAATATAATTTAAATTTTTAAAAGTTCAAACACTTTTATTAAAACAATTATCCTTCAAAAATTTTGAAATACACTTGTTTTGTACTTTAATTCTAGTAATTAGAGCCTGTGCATTTTTAGTATTTATGAATATTTCATGTATTTTTTCGAAAAGTAAAATTGTGGTCCTTTGCATAAAAAATGCCCTGAAGTGTCCCAGTTTTTCGACTGATTCGAATTCAAATTGAATTACAACGATTTAAAGCAGGGAAATGATCGGATGAAAAGGTCACACAAAATTTTACATCACACGAGGCAATTCAAGTGACAATTCTTCTTCTGAAAAACTCCCTGTTTTTTATTCTTTCACAGCCTGTTCACGCTAGGAAGAAAGAATATCGTTGCTATTGTTGCCGATATTACGATTTGTCTTTTTTCACTTTGTTTTTGTATTGCTTACAGTAATAATTACTTTCTTTTCTCTCTTTTCTTACGGGTTCTTACTGGAACTCAAGGTTTGAACTAATTTTGACCAATTGTAACTAATTTTTGATTATGACCTTGAAAAAAGATCTATGTTGACCAGAGTTGTGCCATGTGATTTAAAAAACCAGTTTTTTACATTTTTATGTAAAAAATTGTAAAATACGTAAAAAACTGTAAAAAATTGTAGAAATTTGTAAAAAATGTAAAATACTTAAATCATTTGTCATTTCACTGACAAACAACTTATTTTGACGGTTATTACTTGTTTATAAGTTCACATGAAAAAACGTGTAAACAAAATGTCGACACAAAAATGATTTTCTGCCGGTGGAAGGCCATCCACAACTGACTACAAAGCTTTAAATTTCCAAATTAACAAACTGAGTTTTGACAGATCAAAAAAACTACTACATATGTATTTATCTCTCTTTAAATTATAATAACAATAAAATCACTGATGATAATGATGATGAAGATGACTGATACCTTTAATAAAATTTAACTGAATAAATAAAAATATTTTTAATATTGAATTCTTAAATAAACTATTCTATCAAAACTAACCTTTCCTTTTCCTGTTTGTCCCCAATTATATTTTTAATTTTCAAATTACTTAATTATTAAGTTTTATTTTGCAAATATAGCAAATACTTCAATAGCAAATATAGAATACCATCAGTAACGCTTACATATCTATCAAATTTAAAAAAATTAGTTTTTTACATTGTTTACACTTTTTACAGTTTTTTTTTATCAAAGCAAGTATGTGTAAATTACAAAGTTTTTTACGTGTAAAAAACTGTGTAATTTACCCGAAGTAAATTACACGCACAACTCTGATGTTGACTAGTTGATTTTTACTGGTGATGATCCGCCTGAGTTGAGTTTATATCAAGTATTACAGTTTTATTAGTTTTATTACTTTATGTTGGGACACACCTACACCAAGTTGTAGGGGTTCTGCAAGGCATTCTTTTAGACCTAATTTATTTTTTTTTTGAATAAATACTAAAAACATGTTAGAGGATCTAATTCATGATTATAGAGTTGTATTTCTAATTTTTTTATTTCCTATTTTATATACAAATATGTTAAAAAATGTTGAATTAAATCTAATATTTACAAAAATCGTTTTTATTCATTGAAGATCACTTACTATTTTTTCTTAAATATCACACAATTAAAAAATATACATTAAATATTAATTAATATCTAACATAAAATAAATGATAAAATCTGTTAAGTTTGGTTTTTTTTTGTCAATAAAACAAAATGTAACAAACATTTTTTGGATTATCTTCAATAAAAAAAATAAAATTTGGAACAGACTGTCTCTTTCTTCTCAAGTATACCAGTTTTAGATTCCAAACTCATTTGAAAAATGTTTGTGTCGTTTTTTTTCGTAAAAACAATGAGCAATAAAAAAACAGAAATGTGCGCAAGACAGAGAAGGAGCGCTAGTAGTTAATATATAAGTGAGCGAGCGAGAGATACAGCCACTGACCGGCTTTGGCGCGAGCTAAGCGTGCTCCTGAGTACATCGACTGAAAATTATCTGAGCAAGAGCACGGAAATCTGCAAGAAAACACACTGTCATGACCGCAAACCAATCATCAATAACCACAAACACCCTCATCAAAAAAAAAAATTCATCCAGAGCTTAACTCAATTGTATAAAAAAAATTGTTTCTACTTTTCAGCGAAAATCAAAAATTTAAAAAAAGCTTTACTAAAATGTATTGTAACTAAACGCGTTTTATTTTACTGGAATATCATTTTTGTAAAAATATTTTTTTTTACAAAAGTGACTTTTAAATTACTATTCACACTTGAATTTCATTAGTAATTTTGGATTCTGAGATTTCTCTAAATTAGTCACTGAATAATGGAAATTAAGGTTGAATTCCTTTGACATTAGTGATTGAGACTAGCAAAAAAGTACGCGCTTAGTGACCAGAATTCTTTACATCGCTTTAATTCAGATGTCGACGGAGGAACTTCCCAAGTTTTTTAAAATGGGTGTTCTTTTGCGTTGGAATCCAGAAGATTCCCGTGGTAAGGAATGTAACACTACGTATAACTGAATTGTTTTTAAAAGATGATTTCCACGTGATATATTGTGCACAGATTCAGATTTTAACGTTTATTTTTTTCTAACAATTACACACATTGAGAGTTATTGAGATATGTACGACTAGGGCTTAGTTTCTAAAACTGTGGGTGCCGGAACGCCTTTTTCTAATGTATCCCCCTCCCCCCCCAAAAAAAACTAGGTCTTGGTTTGCCGTAGGCCTCTGCTCTCAACCCTACAACCCCCAAAGACAGTGATAAAAAAAAATCCCCTGGGCATACCGAACTGTTCCGGTAAAAATTATATTAACCCTTTGCACTCGAACCATTTTTTAGTATGGGTACTCAGCTACTCGAAAGTAGTTTTAAAACGCTGCAAACACTATTGTATTAGGAGAACATAATATCCATAATACAATATATCTATTAGTTAATTTTAGTAGTATCACAATGTAGCAAGACGTCGCGTCGTTGTGTTGTATCATGTTTTCCTAATATAATAATTTTATTTTCAAATAAATGAAGAAGGCTGAGAAACGGAGCGAAGTGGAATCAAAAACGTGTTCACTATCATCGATATAGGCTCTGATATCGCTGCGATAAAATATTATCTCAGTGGTATTGGTATTGGAGCGGTATTGAAGCGAGAGCGAACCATGACTGATATCGGACCGATATCAGAGCGATGATGTGAATACACTCATTATTTATTATGTAAGAATATTTTATCGAACCGGGAGCGGAGTGATATCGTACTAAGAGCGGAGCGTTAATGTAAATCGGGCCTTAGTCCCCTAGCGTGTTGTAAATAATAAAATACGTACCTATTGTTTATGGCGCCGCTGCGGCGCCTAACGAGTGGAATTAATATTTATTGTGTCGCCGTGGCGGCACCCATCGAGTGCAAAGGGTTAAATGTGTCTTTTGGTACATACCCAATGATCCTAGTGACCAAAAAATGTAAAATATGATAGATCTATTGACCAAACCACCTTGTCATGTCTTGTAAATCCAAAAAGTTAAAAGATACTTCTAGATTTTAGAGAAACTAAAGGAACGGACGTTTATATTTTACAACTAGTAACCCACCCAATTGATAAGACAAGTCTTATATTGATTAGTCTGCGAAAAAAAGATTTAGTTAAAAAATAAATTTCAGAAAATTAAGCCAGAAGTTTTCTTTCTTGAACCATTAAACACCCGCCACCTATTATTAAGTTAAAGTCAAACAATTCAACCTTCAAATTTATTATATCATGTGAACGTGGCATTATAATATTCTGATAATAAACTGAATGTTACTAATGTAATCAAGTGAGGTAAATTAATTTAATAAAAAAAATTATTACGCAAATGAAGCACCAAATAAAAAAAAAATACATATAAACATTTATCTATGATTGCTTAATTGCATTTTTTATGTATTATTTGCAGACGTATTTCATATACGTAAGTTATTTGTTACCTTTGGTGATATCGGGAAAAATTTTGTGATTCATTTGCTTGGGGAATTATTTTTGAAGTATGTAAATGATACTGCTTAGAATACAAATTTTTTCCATAACGTAACAATTTTCTTTTTTTATCAAGTTGTGGAAAATAATATATAGTTAAATTAGATAACAATACTTCAAAGTAAATTATTTTTTTCCTTAGGTATGGTCATCAGACAGATTATTTGCACCAATTAGTTGCAAATTTTGTTTGAAAGGTTCTAAATTATCACCTGTTATAGAAAGAGAACTTAACTACTAGATATTTAATTTGAACATCAGTTTCATTCATAACCTCACTTTAAAATTAAATATGGCGATAAAAGAAAAATACGATTGTCACTTCTCTAAGCAATATCATTCGTTTTTTGTTGAAATTTCAATATTAGTTCTCCTTTTTGTTTTCCCAAAGTTAAACCGTGCCTTTTTGAGGAAAAATGTAATTGTTAGGAATTTTTATTTTTTGAAAGATTGAAAAAAAGCTAGTAAAAAAGGCACTTAATATGTTTGTTAATTGAAAGGAAATAATTAAATTTTTGTGTTTTTTAAAAGAATAAAATTTAATAAATATGGTGCTAATACTGACTGGTAAAGCAATAAAATTATCATGCAAAATATAATATTAAAACTACTAACAGTGTTATAAAATATTTGACGAGGCAACTAATATTGTTTTGCAAGTTGCATAAGAATGTAAATGTCAAAAAATTCGTCAAATGCGTGTTTTTGACACGCACCAAGTAATGTTATCTCAGTGAAAGTGTTAATTTATGATTTTTTGTTAACTCTATAGTTGTTAACTCTACAGCCCTCTTGCGTTTATTCAATATGGATGTACAACTCAATAATTATTCAGTCACACAACCATGTTAATATGTCATCGAAGATGACATAAAAATGGAGATTTGTTTTGTGAAAACATGGAAAATTCCAAGTATTATTTAGCATTTCCTTATTTATCATTGTAATTTTCCCTATAGAATCTACCTTTTTTCCACAATAATTTTGTTATCATTTGTAATTAATTATAAAAAGAGTTAGGTTATGTTAAACATCAAAACACTCTTTTAAGTTATCGAAATTTTTTTCAATACCTACCAGTTATTCAAGAAATGTGTTTTTAACACAATTATTTCAATACATTGACAATTTTTTTTTTAAATGGCGGAAATACAAGTATTATTAAATTGATGTTTGTTTACAATGTTCGTAATAATTGTACCGTTCAAGTCCTACGCTCTGCTTTTATGATACGCCATGATATATACTTAATGTTTATTTCACACAAGTCAATTATCACATCAAATTGATTCGTGTAATTTGATTCGTTTAAACTGTCTAAAGGACAATAAATGTGTTACGTTTATATCCTGACTTGTGTTTATTTTATTTATTTGAAAAAGGAAGAGATAAAAATTTTCTAATTAAGGAAAATATACGTATTTAAAAAAAAAAATGTGTCATGGAAAATTTTCTTTAGGTTGTATTTTGTTATGTAATTATGTGAAATGAATAAAATATGCTTTTAAAAGTACGTCAAAGGTATTTATTTATTTATTTTTTATTATTATAAAATAACATTTAACCCTTAGTGTACCCAAGGAACTTTTGATAAATTTAATTGGGGGTAATATTTCAATGACCAGTGAGAATCACTACAAGTTTAAGCTCACAATAAAAGGATGCATACAATTTGCACCACAAGAGTTTGCAAGGAATTAACCCTAGAATCATACGTTGGTCTACGAGAAACGTTAATCATACATCGACGTCGTTTTGACGGATGGACTTTTTACGAAGAGTTTTAGAGTTTATTTGCAAAAAAACATTTTTTTTACATAACAATACTACAAAAGCGAACAAAATATTTAAAAAACTTGGATTTGGGAAAATTTCTTAATGTAAATATTTATTAATTTTTTTAATCTTTTTATCAAAGCATATTTTCATTATAAAAATTAAAAAATAGATAAATACATCAATTGTATCATAAAACATGTGTTTCAAATAATTAATTTATGAATTATTATGAGTCAGTGGATATGTGTGACTTTACAGAAGGTGAAATTTCTCAGTCATAAATATTCCTATAGATATGTAGTTATTTCCCCATTAGGCACATTTGTAAATTTTCTAAAATTTGTTAGTAATTTTTCGAATAAGAACCCAAAAAATAATAAAAATTAAAATATTTTCCACAAAATAAATTGTTAATCTTTTATTAAGTCACTTGAAACGCATTCTTTAGTTTTCGAGACAATATATTAAAACTTCAGTATTATGTCGTCTCTATAAGTCAAACAGCTGTAATCATCTTTCACATTATCATAATCATTGAATAAATTAATTATAACATGCATATCTTTAATAAATTTTAGAAAAATTAGGAAAACTTTTATATGTGGAGTACAAAATCTTTAAAAAAAAAACATCACGTAATCATACATCGACGTCCTTTTGACAGACACTATTTCAATACAAACAAAACGACAATGACTATAAACAAAATAAATACGTCTTATGTGTTATAACAAATAAATTAGATAACAGAAATCTCACAGCAAGCAGGTACCGACAAGTTGTAGTATTGGAGCAGGTAGAGAAGTTCGTTCGTCGTTTTGACGTGTACGTATGATTCAGGATTCTAGGGTTAAAGGAGGAAAGTATAGACTATAATATTAAGTCGTGTTGTTAAAGTAAGAATCACAATAGGGAACATGATTTAGATAAATATACATCAATTTTTTGTCACGAATTGTACTTTTCTAAATTTTCCTAGGGCATTATAATTTATCTAAATAATAAAAACTAACTCACGATCAATAAATATTTTAAGAAAATAATCTTCCAGTGAACGTTGGTGAACGGCATTTACGTATATTTCGGTTGTTTCCTTTGTTTTCACGCTACGTTACGCGTTTATAATTTCATCAAAATTTTATTATTTTTTTTTAAATAAAAAGTTCATTTAAAAAATTCGTAAAATTCTAACGTTTTTTTATGGGTACTAGAGTTCATAGTTTGTCAGTTTCAGAGAATAAAAAAAATATTTAAGATTTATTTGATCTATATTCATTCTGTAACTTCGACATTATTTATATTATATACATACTACTTAACTAGTTTAGGTAGGACATTAAGGTGGGCCAAAGTTAATCGGAGAAAGGCTCGTTATAATTCCAAAGATTTAGAAATGTGTAAGATAAAGGGTTAAAGATATTTTATTAAGATAAATTTATCTAGAAGCCTACTGATTTTTATGTAAAAAATACATATGAGCATAATAAAATTTATTTTCCCTAAGGATTTCGAGAAGGTTACACGTGTAGTTAGCTAATAGGTGTCGCATGGGTCACGCATAAGTTAAATGACGTCAAAAATACGTTATCTTACGTCATAAGCAGTTAATAAAAACGAAAATAGAACATGTATTTTTATCGGAATGGAAACTATTAATGGTGGCCAGTCTATAAATACCCATTGGTACGTACTAAATTTAACATTCAAATGTAAAACTTTACATTAACTAAGAATGGTTGAAACTCTTTAAAACCGTAGATAACTTCATAAACTTGACAAGGACATATGTGACGTTATTCTTCAATAGATTATGTAGTACTCAACGTATTTTATTATCACCATTATCAGTGATCATTTGATGTGTTACGGAAGCAAGCAACTTGCAGTAGTAGCCTAGTACAGACATCTATTGACGACGTTTTAAAACAACACCTTATTAATACAGTTTGTTAAAAAATTGTTTTATAAAACTAAGCAAAGGACTATCATGAATTCACTACATTGCAATTTCTTTCTAGTAATATCTAATGTCGGATACAATATTGTAAAGCTTCTATCCAGTTACAGTTTGGTCTTTATCTACCTTTTTACAAAAAAATAATTGTATTGCCGACACAAAAATTCTCACGCGCACCTCTGGTGGTAAAATTAGAACTAGCATCAAGTAAAAATATACGTATACGTTTAATCGGGGATATAAAATTTAGTAATAGTCATATAATTTGTATAAGGTAGCGGTTACACGGGATACGAATTCATCCGAAAATTCATTCGTACGAATTCGTACGAGCTTATCCGAGTTAATACGAATTAAACAAATGCATACGTTTAGGCATGCGTGGTTACACTGCTTACGACTCTTGCGTACGAGCTCGTACGACTTTTTGATACGACCAAAATATTTTGTTTTTTGATGCGAATTCGTACGAAAAAAATGATGGATTTAGAAAAAATTATTATTTTTGTTGATCTCGTCTTTCAGGGATTAAAAACCTAAATATTATCATAATAGAAAGTTACATAAAAAATTGTGGAATGAGGTGGCAGAGGAAATGTTTAGATAATTTTTTAATTAAATATATTACGATATAATAAAACTTACCTAACCTAACAAAAACATTTTAAGTATGTGTAATGAAAAATTAATTAACTAAATATTGAAGCTAAAATTCAGTAGATTTTAAAATATAACTGAATGTGACTTGTTCAAATACTCTAAAAATTTCTTCAAAGCAATTCCAGAACTCAGCTTTTTTGCTCTACATGAATAATAAATAATCGTTTACCCAGAATTGTTTGTTTTCTATAATTAGAAATTTTGAAAATGATGTTTCTAATACATAACATTCGGTAGCTGAATCCATTGCTTGATATCATGCAATATGTATTAACGGTTTTCAGTTTAAATTTAAATACGAATTCGTATTACGATTCCGTATCCAATGTAACCACACAATCGTACGAATGAATTTCGTACGAGCTCGTACGAATTTGTATCCAATGTAACCGCAGCCTAATACATATTAATATGCCATTTAAACTAGGGATGTTACGGATATGAAGTTTCGGATACGGATACGGTTACGGAATATATTTTAGAACATTTTTTTCGGTTTCGGTTACGGATATGTAATAATATCGGATAATGTTTCGGATACGGTTACGGTTACGGATACTTGCTTTCATTAAACATTTTTTTTTAGAAAAAAGAGGAAAATTTTATCCCAAAAAGTAAACGCCAAACACAAATCAACGGAAATCTATCAAGGGAAATATACAATATGTAGCAAAAATTTTCTTCGATTTAACCTCAGTTTTCTAAAGGCAATTGTCTGTTATTATCCGAAACAAATCCGAAACTTTTATTTTCGGATACGGTTTCGGTTTCGGATATGTAATTATTTCGGATATCCGGTAGTTTCGGTTACGGATATCCATAACATCCCTAATTTAAACGTATACGAATACTTTAACTTGATAGTAGTTCTAATTTTTACCACCAGAGGTGCGCGCGTAATCTTTGCGTCGCCAATATTTACATAGAAATTGGTTTTCACGTCTTTAACTACTTAGCATACATCTAATAAAAACTTCAGGGCAAATTTTGAATAAGTATTTGGTGTTAATCAGTCAAAAATTAGACATACCAATGACCAGACTGTTATATAGAGTACATATATTATACAGCCACTTAAATACTATTGTATGTTGTCATCCTAAAAGGAATTCTTCAGTAATTGTGTTTGATGATGAATTAATTACACGAAAGCTAGTTCGTAACCAAACAGTTTAATAAGATGTGATTTTAAAACGTCACCAATAGATGTCGTGTTACGCTACTGCAAGTTGTTTGCAAGTGCTTGGTATTATGAACGTACCTTTTCCATCTTTTGAGCCAATTTAATACTAAAAATTTCTTTAAATATGTTGTTTAAGTGCATTTAAAACTTTGTAGAGATGATAAAATGATGCAGTTATAGTATAAATAATAAAATGAATTTATATACCTTAAAATAACACAACGTTTAATAACTTCCTGATAAAATTTCATTTATATGGCACGTCTCGGGCAATAAACCTTTTTATATTATTTATTGCGGAGCACCACCGCAAATGTAACATAAAATGCTCGTCAAATATTTTACAACTATTCAAAAAACTACTAAATTATTTTTTTATTAAAATTACGTGAAATATATAAAATGGATACAATTTATTATCCAGTTTATATATTTCGGTATTTAAAAAAAAAAAATTGAAATTATTTGGGGAAACCACTGAACATTTGATAAACAAATAATAAAAATAATTTATCTGAAAAAAATTCTAATCGGTTATCTTCGTGTAGTGTTATGTTTCTAATATTAGAGACATAGAAACATCTATTCTAATCTTTTCGAAGCTATTTTATTGTTTATTAACACAAAATGTCCGTCAATACGACGTTCTTCTGTCAATTAAAATATTAAATCAACGTTTAACTACTTTCGGGAGTCCTTACTTTCGAATTTGTTAGTCGAGTTGTTACTAAAGGGGTCAATTACGTGGTAATTTGGTTGTTCGTTCATCTCTCAAAGTTATAAGTTAGCCGAAATAATATTGCTTGAAAATTTCTTGTCGAGTGTTGGCTATCAGATTTGCTTCAAATTTTTTTGGATTAATAGTTAAAAAATTCGATTTGAGGGATATAGTAAACGCTACTAAGAAGACTTTTCGAACGATAATACATGTTGTCGCTCATTTTTGTGACATTAATCCTTAATTTTCATTCTTAGTTAGCGCATGAGTATAAAAAAATGTGACCTAGATTTTGCACGACAAACAATTGCAGAAGTTATAGAATGTTCCAGGTTTTTGTGACTACGGAATCAAAAAGAAAGGAAATGTTAAACAACAAAAACTGTAATAATTCCTGAAATTTTTCATAATATTAATTTATCTTTAAGTTTTAAATTTAATAGAAATATTTATCTATAATATTATAAATATTTCTAATTAGTTGAACTAATTACTAATAGATTATTAGTTATTAGCGTAAGAACTATTCACAATTGAAGGACAATGATAATTTCTTTGATAATAATAATACTCCCGTTACTGATATCAAACTTAAAAAAAAAACTATGAAAGAAATTACATATTGTAATCTATTTCATGAACAAAGCGACCTACTGTTGTCTTTTACAACAGAACCAACAGATGTCTACACCTTACAGTATGTGGCAAATTTAATGAAAGCTGAAAGTTGGATTTCACTTTTTTTTAAATGAATTTCAACACCTGAATTACGGAAAAGAATTTTTTATTTTTAAAACGTTTATTTGATCTTATTTTTAATTGTGGACACATTTATTGTAGAAAATTTGGTGGCAAAAAAAAAATGTGCGAATATAAATAACCATACAAGTATGAATTCATAGTTCATTTTTAATTTATTCATATCATGTCAACAGCTTGCTTAATTGGCATCAGATGTGAATAATAAACAGTGTGAACCAATAAAAATTCAAAATGTCATAAAAATTAAACTGAAAAGGAAAAAATGAGAGAAAAATCGAATCAGTCAAACGGATAAAGAAGAAACCAAGGCAACAGAGGCATTTTGGAAACGAAATTTGAATGTGAGATTTAAAATTGAAGACAGAAAATAGCTGGAAAAATTAATTTAGCTGAATATTTAGTTCGAGGATCGTAAGCGTTAATTTTGCGACCTCGAATCCGATGCTGAAAACCGAGGATTCTTAAGCACCCACAAATTTATGGGCCGAGTATAAGTAACTTACTTTTGCAACCGAAAAAATGGTGAATAAATTGAAAAAAATGTATAGAAAATAATAAAATTCATCGAAAATGTAATTTTAATAAAAATGAATAGTAGGCGTCTATAAAAAAATTGACGATAAGCATTTACTTCTGTTTCTAAGAAGGTAAGTAAACTTTATGACCGCTATTTTTTTGTAACTATGGAAATTAAATAACAGAATGGTAAATGTTGCTTACGTGATAAGTTATTTACTATGTAAACGCCAACTAATGATTTAAGAGGTTGAAATTTTTTAAGCAAGTCTTTCACAGAATCAAATGAATCATTTAGAAGACAATAGGACTCACAAAAAGTCCATTATTATTTTTTAAACTTAATACAAATTTGACGCTTCCTTACACATTTATGGAATCAGTGAAGAATGGGAGGGGGTGGTGGTGGTGTAAAGAAACGGTAAAAAAATCACGCGCCGTCGGTCGTTTGGCTGGTCAAGTCTATGAAAGACCATTTTTTTGATACATTAACTATTACAAAGTCTATTTAGAAGCTAAAAAATCGGCTAAGTGCAAGTTGTACTATCGCAAACAGTGTTCTGGCTCAATCTGTAATCTAAATCTCAATATTTTATGATATATTTTTGATTTTTTAAACTATCGTTTTGGTAATGAGGACGGGGGACAGCAAATTTTAGGCGTTTTTCCCCCAAAAATGTAGATAAATATCACATATATTGCTGAATGCGTGCTTCAATAAGCTTGGCTTTGACATCCTACAGACCTATACAATGCTTTTCTCCCCTTTATCCAAAAAAAGCCCGAAAAGTTAACATCCTATAGTCAAAATTCTACTACTTATTTATACTCCACATCTAAGGACGTACATCGAAGTAATCCCAATAGGGTTGCGTTTTGTCAATTTTGGTATTGAACACTAAAAATTTTTTTTTAGATTTAAAAATTTAAATCATCAAAAAGGTAAGATTTCAAAATTTTAATATATGAAAAATGGATAGAATGAAGACAGGAAATCCAATTTACATCAAATTTTCTATTTGGGTCAGACATTCGCGAAACTTTTCATTTTTCTGACCTAATTAACTTTTTTTTTAAAAGGAAAATCAATCTTTACTTCATATTTTAAAGGTAAAACTACCTCATATAAATTACAAAAAAATGACATTTTTAAGCTAAATAAAACTTATTTACAATTAATTACCATATTTTTCATAATCTACATAAATTACCTGTGCCCAACTGACCACTAAGAGTTTTATTATGATTTAAATATTAAATAAAATTAATTCGAAAATTTTATGGCGATATAAAAAAATTACATGTCTCAAAATAAAATTTATGAATTGTATTTACCAACAACATCAACTATTTTAATTTATCAAAAGAAAAAAAAAAAGTTAAAAATAACGTGACGATATTTTTACGGTGTTTTTTGTGTGCTATTTATAAACACCCCGAGACACACTATTCTGCAATACACATAATTTGTTTATCAAATGTGCAATGTTTTTTTTCCCACTTGGAAATTAAAATCGAAAAGAGAAAACGTTTTAAACATGTGACTGACGTGTGTAAATATGTTTTGAAAGACTACCTTCATAATTAACTTGGCCGTCGCCGTCAATATCAGCTTCACGGATCATTTCGTCGACCTCTTCGTCGGTCAACTTTTCACCTAAATTAGTCATAACATGACGGAGTTCGGCAGCCGATATAAAACCATTGCCATCTTTATCGAATACACGGAAAGCCTCACGGATTTCTTCCTCGCTATCGGTGTCTTTCATTTTACGGGCCATCATGGTGAGGAACTCTGGGAAATCAATGGTGCCGTTACCTGAAAACATTTTAAATAACGATTAATTTTAGAAACGTTTCAATTTAAAAAAAAGAAATTATTTATTAACACAGATGTGTCGTGACTAATAGAACCAGATTCCGTTGGGTGAGTGACAAAAGGGGGAAAGGTACAGCAACCCTACACAACATAAAAAACAGTGCCTAACTGATTTGCTTGTACATTTAACACATAAATGTTGATGTATTTTTCGATGACATTTATATAAATATACATGAATTATTTGAAGACTAAATATCAATTTTATTTGAAAGATGGATTTAGTGCTTATTGTGAAAAATATTTTCGTAACTAAGATTAAAGCTGAGCGTCCACTAAGTCGGAAACGCGGCGCGGCGCAGTTCCGCTCTCGGAGATAAATACATCTGAATAAATGCAGGTAGGTTGACAGAGCGGCGTGGTACCGCCCCGAAGATCCTGTTGATGTAAGAACCACGCCACGCCACGTTTCCGACCAAATGGACGCTCAGCTTAAGACTTTTTAATAGGGATGTTATGGATATGAAATTTCGGATACGGATATTTAAAAACATTTTTTTCAGTTTCGGTTTCGGTTACGGATAGGTAAAAATATCGGATAATGTTTCGGATACGGTTACGGATAATTGCTTTCAGTGAACATATTTTTTAGAAAAAAAGGGAAAGTTTTAACTCAAAAAGTGAACGTCAAAAACGAATCAACGGAAATATATCAAGAGAAACATATACAGCAAAAACTTGCTTCGATTTAAACTCAATGTTTCAACGACAGTTATCGTTATATTATCCGAAACAAATCCGAAACTTTTATTTTCGGATATGGTTTCGGTTTCGGATATCCATAACATCCCTACTTTTTAATTTCTTTCTCTATATACATATATAGAAAGTGTGTGGTTGCGAATCTTAGGATTTCGTAGAACAACTTACTACGAAATCTCTATGGATTTGCGTTTTCTTCAAAATTCATGTTGTTCCTACCCTTACTTTACGAACCTTTTCTTAAATCACAATGTCACATACCGATGTTTCTATGAGGGATGGATTTATTCAAAGTCAACAATCATTTTCCATCACTACAGCCAGCATATAGTAGGTATGCGTTGATTAACGTATGCGTTTTTTCAGATCGCAATACAACTAATGAGAATTTACCTACACACGCTCAGTTTAAACTGATCAGTTCCATCAGTTCAGTTAAAAAATATGTGTTGAAATATTTTATCAGTTTTAACTGATAGGAAAAAAACTCATTTTTTTGCCTACACACGATCAGTTTTCTCTGTCAGTTTGAACTGTTCAGTGAAAACTGTCAGTTAAAACAGATCGTGTGTAGCGCCCTTAAGGAGGGAAATAATTTGAGAAAATGATTTGAAGTCTTTCTTCCTGAGGAATTAAAAATCAGATATATGGCATCAGGTGACGAATAATCTTGGAATATATTATTTAAGTGACGTACGTATGTCAAGATATCTTTCCAATTTCTTGAATATTCATCGTCATGGGTTGAGTAAGTTACACAACACATGTAAAAATACGGATAAACCTTCCTACCAAATTACTTTATCCATCAATGAATATCGAAGCAAAATCCGTTCAGTAGTCACTGAAAAATCATGCAAAAGTAATGAAGTCATTTTAAAGGTGAGTAATATACTATACCTCATTTCAAATACAATTGATCATGAGTTATCGTTAAAAAATTAAATAATTCTTATATTCGAAACAAATCAATCTTCTATTCTTTTCTAAAGACAAACTCCAAATTTACAATTGACGTAAATGCAATAATAAAGAGATAAAGCCAAGAAAACGGAAATTATTTAAATTCCAAGTGATGAAGCGTGGTTAAATTTAAGTGAAATGTAGTCAGTTTGGTATCTTGGTTGTTAAAATTAACTGCGTAAGTACAACAACAGTTTGAATTTTTCAGATAACAGTAAAGATAAAAATAATTATCAGGGTAACAACAAACAGAATAAAAATTTCCCCGATTGAGGTAACGTATCTTAAAAATTAAAATTAATATTTTTACAAATAACAATGGTAAATTCATAATAGTAAGATGTGAGTTTTTAATTTAAAAAACAATTTTTTTTAAGAGAAAAGTAGTGTCTTTTAAGTCGGGGGGTAGATTTTAATTAACTCGTTTTATTTACATGGTAATTTTACATGGCTTATTCGTAGTGCCTTATATAATTCAACATGTTAAAATTTTTGGTTAGGTAGTGTATATTTGTTCTTCATAAATATTTTACACCTTAGATTTGTGCGCAGTAAACAATAGAAAGGAACGGTTTACCTAATATATTATGTATGACTATGTACTCACTCAAACTCCACAAATTATTGATGGTTTGACAGTGAATTATTGATAAATAATGGAAAATGTCATAAGTGAATGATACTAGAAGTTTTATGAATAAATTATTAATACTGAGAAATATACTGTGGTAACAGAGTACGTTTGTAAGAAAGGACATGAGAAATAGGGTATTTGACTGAATTTGAGACACTGTTTTAAAATACGCATACATATTTTTCATTTTTATTTAAAAAATTAATATTTGTTTTTAAAATTCGCGCGAAAACGATTATTAACTGTTAATTACGTCACATTTTCTAAATAATTTTTACTGAATAATGCAGGGGGGAACTTTTTTGTACGTAATCGTATTTTTACTGAACGCTATATAAATTAAATACCTACGTCGTATCAATATTATATTCTGTAATTCATACATCAATACATATTGATTGATACACCTGATTATGTACTACTGAATCACGGAGCGCCGATGGTAAACCAGTTTTCATCAAATCCATCATGTACAATATGTAATACATACATACATACTAGTACATGGAAAAGAAATTGCTACAAGTGTTTTTAATGTGGTTTTGATATGAATTATGATTCAACAGATTGATTTATTTGATATAACTTCGATAATTGTGTCTCGAGAATTCTTTTATGAATTTTTTTTGCAGACATGCTTGCTTACTAAAAAATAAATATGAAATTGAAATATTTTATTATGTTATTTGCAAATTGCTACCATTAGTAAATGTAAGACTTTTTTTGAACAAGAAAAAAAAAATAGGAGTACTAAATTGTAAGACATCCACACAGTGGTTTCTGTGCAAATAAATATTTTTTTTTCAATAGATTTGTCAACACTGAATAAGTAAAAATATCGAAAAAGAAATACAAAAAAGCGAAAAAGGTTTAAAATACTTGAAATTCATATAAATATCTCGAAGAATATTTATTTGCTGATCAAATAAATTATACTAGTAAAGTTACTTATAGAAATTGGCTTCCAAGAAGATTTAGATATTTGAAGCCATCCATAAAATACGTCAACGCAAAATTCACGCATTTTTGATCCTTCCAAGAAACGTAGGCACGCCCCCCTCTCAAAATAACAATATACAAAAAATTACGGTTATTCTTTAGCAATTTACTGCTTCAATTATTAAAAAAACTGATGTATATTAAAGGTCACGTCACGTTTGTTTGATCCCCCTCCTCACCAGGTATCATCGTGTCAGGCAGCTGCTCTTTCTCCCTTTTTTTGTGTACGTATATTATATAGGTGGCTTTTTATTTTTAGAAAGTCACCCCTTTCGAATATATTTATATTTAAAAAAGGTTTCACAAAAAAAAAAAAAAAAACTGAACAAGTTTTGTAGAAAACTTAATAAGTAACAAATATGATAGTAGGTAATGTTAGTAGAATATTTCCGTTGAAAAATTAATACTTTTAAATATGTATACATTTTTTTGTACGCCACTGTATCCTAAAAATTCAATCCGAATTTAAGTGCAAAATACTAATAAAAAATTTCAATTAGACTAGGTAATTGATGTGATAACAAGATCGGCCTCCAAATTTTATAGTTTGCTATAAAATTCTAAATATCAATTAATTATAAATCTTTCTGCTTTTTTCTAATCCAAAACGAAAATCTTGACAATTTCGCCATATTTCACTACATTAATATTTAGCAGGAGTTTATTTGTATATAGTCATTAAAAAAAATTGGATTTTTTTGTTCAATCTAATTTTTGTGTACAGCTTGAAAATATTTCCACAATCATTAGAAATTTTTTGTGGTGAATTTTGTAAGTAGACTTAATTTTGTAAGTTAAGTAAGACAATTTTATTTTTGAATCTTCCGCCATGGCTTATTTAACTCCTTTAGTACCGCCATATATTCCAATATTTTAGATAAAAAATTTAATATCTCTCTACGTATAATTGCAATTTCGGTATATTTTGCTTAATTTATTTCCAATATGACCGCCCTTTACTATACAGCCTCCAGTTACCAATATAAGACAACGCACACTCGTCATTAGTCCTAAAGGCGTTAAAGCGATGTGTTGTCAGGTTAATAATTCATTTATTCCAAGAATTAACTTTTTTCTTTGAATAACGCATTAGGCTAAAAAATAACAAAATTCCCCTTTTTTCCCACATAAAGCTTATATTAATAAGCATGAAACTTCAACGGAATGTATTTCATTTTAAAATCGATTTAATTTTGTTGGTTTCAACTAGTTTTTATTAGTTTTTTTTTTTTCTTTCATAGTAATCCAATAAATTTTCAAATTTTTATATTTTGATATCTGACACTGTTATCGAGGCAATATCTTTTCGGTAATCGACTAGAAAAATGTACAACAAAATTTTACATCAATTTTTTAGTAATTTTTTTTTTTTTTTTTACTAAAAATCAATTTAGTTTCAGTATTTACCGATATTATAATGGTATTAAAGTGTGCTTTATTGATTTGCGAGTTGTTTTATCTGAATAAATCACAATATTGAAAAAAAGACACGTGATTAATCCATTCTCTAATAAAAATAACATTTTTTTGCATTAAAAATTATAAATAATTTAAACCTTGAATCGATACGGATAGATGGTCGAACAGAATGTGTGACCACTAGGTAACCAATGCATTACCAAGCCAACTGACCGTATACACACAATACGTTTTCAATTTGTACAATATTGTCGTACTGAGCAAAATGGGAATATTTCTAACCTCACTACATAATTATACATATAGTCAAGACCAACTGCAGTGATCATTCCATTTTTTTACTACAAATTTAGTTTGTTTACAATCGTTTTTAATATTTGATTTTCAGTATCAAAAATTAAAAAAAAAATGTTTTTGAAAAAAATATTAAAAGTAGAAGTTCAGTATTATTAAAATTTAAACAATATATAATTTGAAGATGACTCTGATGATAAAAAAATTGACAAATACATATAATTAAATTGAAAAGTGTTCGTTATTTAAATGAAAGTAAACAAAATAATAATATAGTTGGTTTGGTTAAACACGTAAGCGCTAGTAATGACCAATCCTGTTTAATGCATAAACGATAAACGTAGACAGTACCAAAGTAGAATGAGAAAGGTACGTTACATTTGAGTCCAAAATAAGCTCTTTTTGCGCAGTTCGCCATCTATGTCATAATTACGTCACATACTTGAATTTTTAGAAAAAGACAACATTACAACTATTTATAATTATATTTATACAGCGTGAGTTTTTTGAGAGTTACCATTTTTATTACAGCTGAACTGTTGATAAGAGTTAAAACCATAAGGCCGGGCGCACACTGAGACGCAGTTAACGCAGGCACAGCAGCGCTTTTTTTGACTCGTGTTGTAGAACGGGACAGCGTGAATTGAAATATAGAAAGCAGCACTGCGTCGCACGAGAGCGATGTGACACTCGTGAATGTGACACAGAAACTGCAAAGATGTGCACAGATTGTAACACGTTCTCGAGTTTTAGTTGGTTTTATTTCGTCGAAATGAAAACACATGAAGAAATTGAAGAAAAATAGTGCTTCTCTGCTCTGCTTTTAAATTCGTGCTATCTCGTTCTACAACAAGAGTCACAGAAACTGCGTTGCCTTGTCTGCGTTAACTGCGTCTCAATGTGCGCCCGGCCTAATACACAGTATGAGCAGAGTTAGTCATGTGCTTATTTGTCGAAGTGTGACACAAAAGCTTGACTGAATAAAACATTTGCGAATAGTCTATCATTTACAGTGATAAAATCAATTCAGAATTTCTTTTGGTATTTAAACTTGTATCAATAAAAGTTTAGATATGCCGAAGCAAAAAACTGGAATATGTTTTCAATCGTAAGTAAACTGAATAAATCTGTTACTATTCTAGTAAAAACTTAAATAGTAGAGAGACGGTGTATTGAGTATGAATGTATCGAGAGTATATAAATAGTAAAAATGTGATTTAAATTACGATTTTTGTGAACGCAATTAATAAGATATGGTCTTTTGATTCGGTACGACACTATTACGTATTGTAAAATGTATTTATATTCGAATTAACACATTCTCACCGCGATCATCTAATAATAAAAATGTTCCTACATATTTTATTTGGCTCCATGTATCATAAAAAATAGTGTATTCGTGTATGCGGAATAGTAAATTTTCATCTCGTCATCTCGAATAGTCGTCATTAGTGATTGTGTTACAATGACACAATTGAAAAATATGCCGAACACATCACACACAATGCATCTTACGTAGGTACTTTGATTTGGTTTAAAATTCCTACAAGTGCATTAAACCTTGATTGTGAGTAATTTTTTTTAATTTTTGCAAACGAATTTTTCATCACTTAAGAGTAATATGGCTGGCGCACTAGAGCATTCTAAGGATTGAGGAATGATTTATGAATGTTATTTTTTAATACTTAATACACAAGATGTCAAAAACTGAATCAGTTTTAGCGTATAGTTTGTGGCATGTCAAAAATTACTTTTTAACACGCAACTATTACTTCAATTCCGATAAAATTTGTAGCGGACCAACTAGGAACAAAACCTTAAAATTTCTGAAAATTTCATTAAAAACAGTCGAATAGTTCAGAAGTTATGCCACTTGGTGCCATTTGGGGACACATAAACAGACCGACAGACAGGCACGAAACTGAAATTGTTCAGGAAGCTCTAAAACGTAAAATGTACGTAAAAATTTTAATTTTGGGAAGAAAAAAAATTTTCTCTTCCAAAATAATCACAATGCTTTCGTAGTCTCGGAAGCAAAAAATTTGGAAAAAAAAATTTACTACAAAAGTATACGAAAAGGAATTTTGAAAACAAAAATTTAACAATTAGCTAAATTTAATTCGCGACAATAATAACTGATAGACTTTCTGGGATTTAGTAGCTTTTTAATCCCTGGAACAGAAAATAATAAATATTAGACCATATGCATAATGCCTAGCATGTTCCTACCTAGAATGCCCAGATTATAAATATTCTGTCAATTTTTGATTCAATTATTGATCCATATTGAAACTCTCAAGTAGATAATAATTTCTGAACATTAGAATTAAATAGATGTTGGTTTTGGATAAAAAAAAAATTAATACATGTTTTGGCCAATTTGTCACATTTTCCTTTTATGTGAAATAAACAATATAACAAAATAATTAAATAATCCACTGAAAAATTGACAGTTTATGATATATGAATATTCTAACCATGAGCATGCTAACTAACACAAGATTTCGACAAAAATTCGCAATGGTTTCCGACCAGTAAAAAGTAATTTCTGTTGAAACGGAAGAGAATTGAGAGAACTTTATTTAAAACAACGGTGGGTGGTAAAAACAATGTCTCACAATTTTTGAATCACATGTTTCAGAAAACACACGAACTGTGGAATTGTGATATGCATTTATTATTCCTCTGTTGGGTCAGCAATAGACAATTGCACTGACTACGCTTACTCAGTATCAGAGGATTATATATTTCTATCTTCTTTCAAATACTTGAATATAATCGGTGATGAAACTAATCGGAGGAAGAATTATTCTTTTGCCTCTTTTACAATAATTGTTCGTTGTAAAAGAGTTCATTATTTTTATTTAAAGCAGATAGTAGTAAAATTCAGGTTAAGTTCATATCATCATTAAAAACTTAAAGTGAATATACAAATGTGGTGTTATCTAGTGGTAGGTATTGAAGTCAGAATAGAATATTCTTTAAAATTGATTTTGTTATAATAAAATCTAACAATGTATACAATTTTCCACGTAATATTCAAGCAACGGAAATGACGTCGATAAAATAGTATTATTATAGATGTTAATCTATCACAAGCATAGTTCCGTCAGAATATTACATAAAGGTAACTATACACGATTATTTTACCGGGATTGAATGTTTCTTGGATCCGATGGTTATCGATTTTATATATCATCAATAACACAGTAAATTTTCCGTCTATGTATGCATCACACAAAAATATATTTTTTTCTCTTTGTATTTTTTATTTTTGTCACATTTATGAGGATAAGAACGCAAAATTTTCAAATTAGATTGAATTAGTCATGACTAAATTATTCATGCTTGGATAATTAGTCATAAATTGTGTAATCATTAATTTTAATCAGTGCTACTGGTAAGTGGACGCTGTAGCTATGCTATCTGGTGGTAAAAAATAAAGTTAGTTAAACGAGGTTTTGAAAAAATTAAAAAACGCAATGGTAACGAACAACAACCCCATTAGACCCTAGTCAATTTGTCAATAATAACCATAAAGTTTGGATATTTGAATGTTTGTTGCTCAATTATGTCAAAATGGCTGAACCAATTTCGATTAAACTTGGAATATACCTGGATAATATATATTATGAATTAAAGGGCGAAAAAAATCTATACATAAATCAAATTTATGAGTGATCTATCACTATTAGGAACAGCTTAATAAAATGATTACGTTGAAACACGCGAGAATGTCCCTTTCAAAACATTTCAAGTTAAAAACCACATTAAATTTTAGTTATTATTTCGAGATCAATAAAGAATTAAAAATAATTTATTAAAGCGCATAAATTTATATCTGTGTTGTTGACAATTCTGTACATTGACATCTCCAAACATCTATTAATAGAACATTCTATATTCTATTTACGAATATCATATTTAAATTGTACGGTAAATCGGACAGTAAGTAATTTAAGCAATTTGAAATTTGAATTTTGTTTTGTATTTTCGTTGAATTTACGTAAATTTATTTATTTATGATAAATTTTATAGAGAATATTATAGAATTTAAACTTTGCCACACAATAATAACGTACAAAAGGGGAGTTAAGAGGACAGTAGGAGTGTTTGAATTTGTGAAATATGTAATTAATATTGACTGGTTGTCTTCTATATGTATAATACAAAATAATGTATCTTGGAAATAAACCAAGGAATTCTAACGCCTAAGTACTTTCACGGCTATTAAGAGTAAAATAATACATCATTAAAATGTCACGTAAGTATAAAATGATCAAAGTCAACTGTGACAACAACACAATTTGAAGGTTTTTCTGTATTTGTATAAATATTTTGTCGTAATGAATATAAAATTTACGAAAGTGTAATAGTTTGCGGCACTTACAGCAGCCTAGTACTGACATTTGTTGGCGACAATTAAAATAATTTTATAAAACAAACGAATGCAGCTTCATGGTATTTGTGATATCCCTTTTCTTTGGCTTTATGAAATTTTTATTAACTCGGGAATTCCCAGTGTCACCTGTAGGTGACAGACATTTTTAATTGTAAACTGTATGAATTTGTTTGTTTGACTTATAATATTGTCACAAAAGAGAAACATAAAATCACTTATTGGCCTTTTGATGGTGGTAGCAGAATGTAAATATTTAATTATCTTATAGTTGAAAAAAATTAAAAATATCTGTCGCCTCCAAATAACTCTGGGAATTGTCGAGTTAAATAAACAATAGTCAGTGCTAGTTTGCTGCAAATTAGAGTGCCTATAATAAACAGAGTGGTGACATGTGTGCTAAACGCTGATTGGTTCCGGCATTTTCTATCCAAAGTTTTCCTAAAATACATTGGAAATAAATTAAATGTTAACAAAAACCATTTAGTTTAACTTAGAAAGAATAATTAAATTAATTTTTTTAAATGTTCATTAATTCATAACTTATTAACAATAATTATGTACTAAAAAATATTTACTCAAACATGTGATAATTAATTTTGAAGCTTCCCGCTCTGTTTTGGATAGAAAATGGATGACATGTCACGACTCTATTTATTTATTATACGGACTCTAGCTGCAAATAGAGTCCCTATAATAAATAGAGTCGTGACATGTCATCCATTTTCTGTCCAAAACTGTGTCGGTTTCATGAATATTACATCTACATAATAACAGAAAATATTAAAAATTCTCCAAGTGTATGTTAAATACGTATTAGGTTAGGATTTCGTAGTCTAAGTGTTAGAATTTTTCACAATTGTCGGAATAAAATTTTATCTATTTTGATCTTAAAATTAGCCATTAATTTGTTAATAATGTATGATATGATAATTTGAATTATTAGATTTCGTCAAGACCGGCACAGATTATTTAAAAGTGGTCAAGTGCTAGCAGATAACCTAATGCGAAAACAGACAACCAATTTATAAGAATTTCGTTGTTCAAAATCTTAAAAAGCATACGAACAGTTTTTTTTTTTTTTTTTTAAGAAAGAAAAAATGCGTTGAAATTTACGAAGACCTCCAATTTCTAAGACGGAAAAACACTTCATAAACAAATATAGAAGTAAGTAATTTACGCTTTGAAGAATTTATTGACTAATTTGGTAATGAAACTAGGTGCAAAAATTTTACGTAACTTCGGATGCTAATAAGAAAACAACCTCTGAAGTCAATTTCAAATTTGGTAAGAAAAATAATGGACAAATTTCTTTTTTATTGGCCACGGAAAAGTGAAATCATCCCTAAAAATCAGGGTAATTTTTTTTATTTTTTTCTAAATTATTCGAAAATTAGCACAGAAAAAAGTTTGGAATTAATACACCTTACTTTTTTAGGATCGTCGCTCCTGTAGCTGTTTATATGACTTTCTGGGGAGAGGGGAGAACAGGGTGAAAATATTTTGATTTTGGGTGTATTCGCGTTGTGGCTACCGTAGCGAGGAGCGATGCTACTTTATGCTCGTGTACTCGCAACCATTGATTCCGGTGGTCACTAGAGCTACGTTTAAAAATATTTTGAAATAACTAACGCAATATGGCTTCCGTCGTGTCGCTCCCGTTGACACATAACTTAAAAAAAATTTTAAATCTTTCAAACTGTTTGTTCTCTAATAATTTTTATATTATGCTAGGTTAATTTTAATAATTCAAAAATAAAATTTTTTTCATTACATTAACAATTGCAGCCATTTTAAGAGATTGTCAACAAATATGTCAACAAAAAAAATTTGTATGACTTTTGTATGCTACGCGAACAACTATAGTGCGTATCCAAGGGAGCAACGCTTATGCAACGCGAACATGAATGCTGCATTGATCCAAAGTGATGACCAAGGAAGCGATGAAAGCCCCACAACGCGAATACACCCTTTATGAAAATTTAAACTGATGAAAACTGTCTAAAATATTTGAAATTATTTCATAAACTATAATTAGCACACATGACTCTGATCACATTATACTCTATTTAAAAAAAATCATAAATTTCCTTTTAATTTTCTCTTTTAAATTTTACAATTAATTAAAAATAAACACGAAACTGAAAATAAATTCAAACACTATTAAACAAAATGTTACTAAAAATAAATTTAAAAGTCTGTGTTTAAACAAAAACAAAAAAAATTATACCATGTGATTGATTACTGATAGATTTATTTAAATTTCAATCAAACTACAAATATTGTGACATATTGTTGAAAATAATGTAAAATTTTCATAGTAACTTGTTTTAAATGTTTTTTCTGAATGTATAATGAATTTTTATTTCGACCGAATAAATAAACATACTGTAATGAATGTATGTTTAAATTCTCTTGGATTCCGGTTGAACATTTATTTCCTCATTTTAGGAAATTCATACACGTCGTTTTAGTTAAATCATTGAAAAATATAATGGGAAACGACAATCTGCAAAATCCAGTAAGTATCAATTACAATTTTAAATCGGTAACATCCTGACACGTTTCGACCAACTGATGGTCATCTTCAGACGAAATAGTTAGAGGACAAATAATATCATGGGCAAAATCAAGTAAAAAACCTTAGTACTGTCAAATGCAGTATTATAAAAGAGAGGAGATAATACACATCCTGTTAATTCAAGTAACTTTAGGGAGGGGGGATCAAAGCTTTTGGTACTTGAGGGACTTGAGACCACCGCAGGGAATGGAGTGAGATTAAATTGGATTTAACACAAGAAAACTCAAGTATTTCCATTACTGATGATAGGTGTTTTGTGGTAGTAGAAACCACCTGTTTAGAAATATAAAAGGATTCTTATTTAACCTAAATTCTGGGTCTTCAAGTATTCAGGAATAACGATAGGATTTGAACTTGTGATTTTTCACAATATATGCCACGATTACTTTTCCCTCTCTCTTTCTAATTTTAAACTATTTGTTGAAACTCTTATACTATTTTATTTGATATTAACTGGCTCAACAGATGAAAGACCATTGTTTTTTGAACTGTACTATTTATGTAAGGTCGAAAAGGATCATTACAAAGAACCGGAAAATGATATTCAGCAACAAAAACTATTTCATTTGTAATAGGATCCTAAAATAACAATGTATAAATTAAGTAAAATGGACAATTTTAATAACAATGAATTTTCACTGTTCTTGATTCGCACTGTTTCTAAAAAGGGCAAGTATATATGTGGGTGCTCTAGAAAATTCCACAGATCTTGGTTATTTGTAATGTACTAAATTTAACCACCGGAAACGGATGATCACCATCGGAGTAGAATCTCTCCTATATAGGAAAGGGGGCGGGAGAATATTCTTGCAATAGAGTGACATAATATGTAATTAATACAGTATAATAATAACACATAATATGCCTTATCTTAACCATAGAGTAACACAGACAACATATCTATCTCTATACTACTGGAACCAGTGTAAACAGTAAGAGATAGAAAATATGTTATACACGTGCACTGGGTTTATTTTGTATTAGTGCGATATTGTGTATTTGTGCGAGTAAGGGAGATGGTAGTGGCGGTCACGTGGCTCAGCTAATGCATACATAGCTATGACACCACACGCGTGTACTAGGGAATGTAACAATACCAACAACAATCAAGTCCATTGTCTTGTGATTGACCTACACTCGTCGACTGCTACTTGACAGATTGACTGCTACTAACAGAAGCCTAATGTGCCCATAAATGCCCACTGGTGATTACAGAAGAGATAGTTGCTGTACCTCTGTGCTCTGGGAACCTAAACTTAATTTGTACTTCGACATTTGAACAAATCAACAAGTGCTGCCATCTGTTAACAAAAGTATACGGCATCCTTGTGTAGTTTCCAAAAAAAATTGCGTTCTTAACCCACATGAAATTTAGATTAATCCGAAATTATCTACTTTAATCACTTAAAAAAGAAAATATTTATAAAAATATTTCCATTAAGAAAATTTGCTTGTGGATTTTCTCTGAAATATTGTTAAACAAAAAAAAAAGAACAGTGGGAAACATAATGGCAAAATCATTAAAATAACTTACGAAGAATAATTTTATGTTTCTCATTTTTCTCTTTTGATATAATGAAAAGAATTCCGGAAAATCCTCATGATAATAAAATTAACATTTATATCATACACAAGTGTATGCTGCGCTATTGACTTTTTTTTTAACGGTCCGTTCAATTTATTTTTATTGAGGGTAAAACAAGTGAACAGAAACATTTGAAATCATAATACAATATGGCGAAATATGAATCATCAAATAGTAAAACTAAATGGGAATTTTTTATTGCTTGATTTTGTGTAGGAGTATGAACAGAAGAAGAAGCTTTTATTAGGTGTTTTCCAGTAGCGTAACTGAAATTCATTTACCTGGCTTAAATCTTCAAAAAAAAGGGACTTACATAAAATAAATATGTATTTGACCGTCGATTCTTTGGAAACAATTTCGAAAAGAGTGTTTTTGAGTTGCAATTGATATAATATTTTTTGTTGGTTATTCAAGATATTTATGGAGTTACTTAAAAAGATGTGTAAAGTAGTTATAAAATCTCTGATGGTGTAGGCGCAGTGTAATTTAATTTTTATAAATCATTTAAGTGTTAATCTACATTCTGTTTGTTACTTTATACTCTGCCTTACTATCTGGTGCAGGAAAATTCATGTCTTATACCTAGTTCACACCAAATTTGAAATTAGAAAATTTTTTGGAAGTTTCGTATGAAACACTTTTTTATATCTAAAAATATACTATAATCACCAAACTATATGATTATCGATATCAATAATTTTCGATACGGAATATCTCGAAACGATGACTACTAGTGTAAAAACGACAAAATCGTTCGAAAGAAAAGTACATATTTTCTTTGGAAAAATTATTATAGTATTGCAAATATATTATAACTATCAATTTTTTTATCGATATCGAAAATTTTTGATAGCGTATGACTCGTAAATGGTCTTAACGCAAAAATAAGAACTTTTATACAAATATATACTAGAACGATGAGACTGCGTGTTTATCATGAAAATTTCAAAGAAAATTTATTACAAAATCTTCCATTTAATAAGATAGTTCCGTGAATTATTTTTGAACGATATCAAACTTGATCTATGGTTGGCTATTTAGGTTAACAAATAATTTGTACTTAAAACAGCGTTTCTAACTCACATCGTAATACAAGGTAAATATAATATTTTGGAGTTAAAATTACGGATCTTATGGATATCCGTAACCGTAACCGAAACTACCGGATATCCGAATTAATTAAATATCGGAAACCGAAACCGTATTCGAAAATAAAAGTTTTGGATTTGTTTCGGATAATAAAAGATAACTGCCGTTGGAAAATTGAGTTTAAATCGAAGCAAGTTTTTGTTGCATGTATTTCATTTAATAGAATTCCGTTGATTCGTATTTAACATTCACATTTTGGAGTAAAATTTCCCTTTTTCTACTAAAAAAAATTTCACTATAAGCAATTATCCGTAACCGTAACCGAAACATTATCCGATATTATTACATATCTATAACCGAAACCGAAAAAAAATGTTTTTAAATATCCGTATCCGTATCCGAAATTTCATATCCATAACATCCCTAGTTAAAATGTAAGGACCAAGTCCTCAGCGTAAATGTAGAAAATTGTAACTAGTGGTGAGCCCAAAGTGTGCCCGACACGGCTTAAGACATGTAGTCAGTCGGTGTCCGTCGCCGAACACACAGTGCATTGTAATACATTGTTAGACATTGTTACTTGAATTGGACCGGTTAGTCTGTCCCATAATGTGTTTTGTAGTAGTGTACTTGAATACGCACATAGAAAAACACCAAACCAACACCATTGCAAACAGTGTGTACCTACACAACATAGTGGGGAGATTTTACGTCACCCACTGGCTACAAGTGGAACAGTTTGATAGACATTCTAGTTTGGTCCCTTGGTAAGGACCAATCCATTTATAGTAATTCTATACTTTAATCAACGTAGTTTTAATTGGGATTTCAAGAGTTTAATGATTTCGTTTTAACCAATTACCCAATGATCTAGGAACCGGATATTCAGGACCCCAATAATTAGAGTTGAATTCCAGAGAGAATTCTCTGGAATTCAACTCTAATTATTGGGGTCCTGAATATCCAGTTCCTAAATCATTGGGTAATTGGTTAAAACGAAATCATTAAATTCTATACTTTATAGTTATTATTTTTTGACATGAAAATGGGATATTCACCTACAAAAAATTTCCTCTCAATTAAACTCCAAAGCCTTCGTTTAATACAAAATGTTTTTTTTGAAAAATATGCAATAATCGCCCTGTTTGATAATAAACACATATATTTTTATTAACATTAACTTATGTTGTTGGTAAATAGAACGAGCGGAATTAAGGATGTAATTATTATGCGCTGGCACGCTGCCTCCTGAAGCGTGGCCATATTACACGAGTAATATTATACGGGATATTGAATTAGGAGGGTGACGTGACGTGCGATGGATAGATCAGTCCGGGAATGACAACAGAAGGAGGCACACACCACTCAATTCACTTACTATCCTTTACTAAAAAGAGAGACAGAAAATACATATGTATTATACATGTGAATAACACACTATATGTATAGTCATGTCACAGAGTACACAGCTGGAGCACTGTGTGAGGACGAACGGACGGTTAGGACTGTTCGAGTAATCAATAACAACACAAGAAGCTCCCAAACGTTCTAAACCTAACCGAAGCCCATCACTTTACAATACGTACGTATATATGTATTTGTGTATTTACGAAGAAGTTTTCTTGTATGAAAATGATTCGACAGATAGCAGAGGAGGAAATAGTACCATATACATGTATTATACACATTTTAACAGGTCTTGGCCCAGTTTTTTCTTATTAATTATACGAGATGAGGAAGAAAAAAAAAAGACGAAAAAGTATGTCGATGTATTAAATCAATAAATAAAATTAGAATTTGTGTTTAGTGGGTAAAAGTGTTCGAGATAGTACTTAAATTAGAATTTTTTTAAGTGGTTTTCCGAAGGTTTTTTTTTTGGGTACCGATGATTTTATAGGGGCTAAGGTCACTAACTATACTGAAATAAAACGGTAACCGTATATTTAACTGATTGTATTACATACTATGCTTTCAAAAGCCGGATCCACACTAAACGAACAAATAAGGACGAATCACGAATGTTTCCCATTTCTTATCGCTACATCAAAGAACAATTTTTGGTAGATGTAAATGATTAAAAATTATTCTAAGAAAAAATTGACATAGACAATTTAAAATAAGTTAATTTGAGGAAAAAGAAGTTGAATGGTTTACTAATGTAATTATTTCATTTATAAGTGAAGTGGAAAAGGTACCGATGTTGTGGAATGTTTTAGATGCTGCGTTGGAATCTTTGGGAAAAAAATTTGGTCGCTATAGAAAATATAAAAAAAAACCTGGTAATATTCAGAGCTAGAAATCGTAACGTAACCCTAAGTCTTACTTTAATAGGAATTATTTCCCGAAAATATACATATATTCGGTTTGGATATTTTCGGACCGACCACTTTAATTAACCTTTCGAGATCTGATGGTGAATCTTGTAAAACTTTCAAAAAATTCAGAATTTGTACAAATTAAATAGATTCGTAGATTGGACGCTTTATAACAAGTTCTGCTTTTATAAAACGAAACTATACATCAACATCTATCTTTTTGATTTTTTGGTTTTTAAAGACCGCATGATAAAATTGGCAGCGAATTGTAAAGGGTGGTCGCAGACCAAAAAAGTCTGAGAACCACAGGTGTAGTCATTTGAATTTGTTCATATTTGTCTTTGAATTTTGTTGTTGGTTCACGTTTGTTCGCATTCGTTTACATTCGCTTGGCTTCGTTATATGTGCACCCAGCTTTACAATTTATAGGAATAAAATTCATATTTCGTTCGAACCATCCAAATAGCCGATCATGTTAAGTCACATTTTTCAGGGAAACTTTCGTAAACCCAAGCTCTATAATTTTGCTTTACAATTCCAGATGAATGTCTGGTGTAGCTTTCCATTCCTCCGTACTTTTTCTATCCTACCTAATTCCAAATTCTGTAACTGCAACACAATATTAGGCGACGAAATTCAATACACTTTTATTATTTAAAAGTAACATCCGTTTAAAAATTTAGTTCACTGGCTTACAAGGGGTTAAAATAATGTTTATAAAAAAAACATGAAAAATAATATGCAAAAAAAATCTAATTACGATTTGGTTTACGTGTTCAAGTTGTTCGATATCCGTTTATAATGAAGCAGCTAGCAAGAGGAGCAGAGGTCGGTCAAATGCCAAGTTCAACTAATTAACTAGTTCAAATAGATTACTTCAATTTCCAATCAATACCCTGTGTGCTCGATGTTGTGCCATTTCTGCATGCCATGTATCTCTTACATAATGCAATTGACGGTGCCAATTAATTCGCTCTCGTATTATAATCAAGTACATATTAATCATGTCTTTATGGGAAATTAAGTTAAGCAAGTTAAGCATCTCTTTTCATGTGTCAGTTTTATTTATTGCACCGTTTACTGGGATGGATTATACATTATACAATAAACATAAATGAGTCGCTGAGTTTCAAAACTATCTAATTGACGATTTTTTCAAAATTGAGTTAGATACGGTTTATTATTCAGGAGGATAAATTGCACCAAAAAATACCAACTAGACGGTGCTAAGTCAACTTTTTCCCCTTTAATTTTAATGACAAAAATACGAAACTGTTTCAAAAGTAACTAATTGCAATATTTTCAACTGAAAAAACATGGCGTTGCAAGCAACACAAACCAGTTGCAAAACTATCTAATTACTTATATAAAAATGGCGTCATTAGAAAAACCTGGAACAAAAATAGCTAGTAAATATGTAGCACTGCAGGGCCTGCAGAAGATCAAATAACTGTATGTGATAATTTTATTACTCTCTCTAAGAAAATATTTACTATTGGAATAACTAAAAAAAAAAAACGACGGGTTGCACTCTGGGAGTGCCGGCAGAAGTGAAAACTTGAATATTAACGTTGTGCATTTTTGATATTTTGGAATGGTTAGGGAATAATTTTGCATGAATTGCTTTAATTATCAGCATAAAAGTACTGTCATTTATGTGGTAGAATACAATATTTATTTATTGCGCTATCGTACACGGCACACCCTGCCGGAACGCTAGAAAAAGTGGACTTTTGAGTGCGCGTTTGGAGCGCTGTATCTTTTCACCTGTACAAGATAGACAGGTGCTTTCGCTGACTTTTTTGTAGAGAATCCGATTCTCTACAAAAAAGGTCTTAACACTTTTTAATGTATCTATCACCGTTTTCGCTACGTAAGCGGTGAAAGCTCAAAAAACGCTATTTATGAATTTTCAATATTGTTTAAACAATATAAAAAAACATTTCCGGGAGTTCACATTTTGCACAAATGTTCTCTACGGTAATCCCTACAAGAATCTCTTTTTAAAAATTTTTTATCTCTATTCTAAAATTAATGTTTAATGAGATAGGGCTTAAAATTAGTGCTATTGGAGTAAACCCGTATATACCTATCTGTCCTTTCGCGTTACACTGGTTTCAGTAGTATAGAGATACTACCGTTCGTTCTGTATTCTGTACTACTGTCTACTGTTATGTACTGTCGTCTTACGAATTTTCGATCAGGTCACGTGTCCTGACGCCAGTTTAACATTTTTTACCCATTACAAAAAAAGTGTACAACGCAGTTTATTGTCTGCTCTACTGACTGTCTACTTTCCATCCGTCTTACGAATTTTTGATCAGGTCTTACGAATTTTCGATCAGGTCACGTGACCTGACGCGAGTTTAACATTTTTTACCCATTACAAAAAAAGTGTACAACGCCGCTAAAGAAGTTTTCACTTCAAAAAATACAAAGAAACTTGTGGAATTGCCAAATATAACAGGCTGCGAATGTGTGCAGAATAAAATTGTGTGAAACATCGTGGTTCTGATTTGAATTTTACTGTTAAATTACAGTAAAGAGACTTGTTTTATAGGAGAATATTCTACTAAATTATAAGAAAATATTTTAGTTTTCATAAGTTATAATAAAAACAACGTTGTACGATGTAAATAGATAGATTTGTACGAATGTTGTTTTATTTAAAACCTATTGAAAGAAAAAAGTTGCAAAAGTGGCTAATTGTTAATGTTATTGCTACAAAAGTGTCTAATTGTTAGTGTTATTGATGCAGAAGTAGCTAATTACAAAATCAACCGTTTCAAAACCATCTAATTAAAGCAAACTGCTGCAAAAGTAGTTAATTGTAATTTTTAATCGTTATTATTGATGAGTGGTATCGCTGTTATTATTTCTTTATAAGAACTGTATGATTTTTCCTAAAAATTTAATGGTAAAAACCACATCATTATTATTATTATTATTAGTGAGAAAACAGTTTTTTGTGTTTCCTGAACATTTTTAGTTGTGTCAATTAGATAGTTTTGAAACTCATCGACTCAAATATGGTTTATATTTAGTTATACATAGAATTTATAATGTGATTAATTTAACCAATTTACGGTTGGTTCTAATTGAATTGGTCAGTTGAAAAAGGTACAGATTCCATAAAAACGACAAAATGAGTAAAACCGTACGGTCGCATTTTTTCAGTGAAGTGAAAAAGAGCATAGGACTTTTCATATTACACGGTCACGGCAAAATGTCGTTGCCGTGTCGTGTAGCAGCCGTCTCTTGCCACTGGACTTGACGGTTGCCGTACGGCGTTTTTAGTTCACTAGTGTATGTAATTAAATGGATGCTTTCACATTAGACGATTTTTTAATGTACGGCATTAACAATATTTTGTTGAATTTAATGTTAATTATTAATTTTATTTGTGAAATGGATGAAACTAATATTGAATGTGATAACCAGTATTTTAATAGATTGTATGAAATTTCGAAATTGTGTGTTTTGATGTTAAGTTCGCCAAGAAATTAATTAAAGGAGCCTGTAAACATCCGAAAATAGTTGAAAAATTTATTTTCGTCATTTTTCAGATTTTCAAGAGTCTGATAATAAATAATCATAATTTCTAATTCTTCTGATTTATATAATTAACTTTAATCACACTTGTTGCTTGTATAATGTTGCAAATCAAATGAAGATACTCAGTTTACAACGGCAAAAAACCGTGCAATGTGAAAGCAACAATATTACGGCAAAAAGTCGTACGGTACGGCGAAAACCGTACAACCCGTACAATGTGAAAGGAGCGTTAGACTAGCCTCCATCTGTTGTGTGTAAAAAATACCATATTCTATACATAAAGGACCAATAGTCCAAATTAGACTGTTTGGTAAACGATATAACCTAGTTAGACCTTACATAGCCTTAATATCCTTTTTGAAATAGCAAAAAAGTAAAATAATTGTATTAAAATATATCAAATTTTGTAAAAAACATTAAAAAGTAGTAATTTATATTCAACTGGTAATATTGACTTGAAAAAGGAACAATTCCACGGAATTTTTATATAAATAGTTTATATACTTTGAAACATTTATTTCATTTTCATGGCTAAATGTATGGGCTACTAACCCAGATGAACACATTTCCTATAGAAAAGTTTGCTGTGGAAAAATTACTTTTCATATAAAATAGTTTTTCTATTTAGTTTTCCGAAAGTAAAGGTTTTTGAAATATGTACCTTTTTCAACTTACCCATTCAATTGTAAGTTGCTGTTTTAGAAAATTTACGTTGTACACCAAGAATGAATTCGCTGCACGAATCCACAGGGCGAGGTGAACGAATTCATATGAATGAGAAATAAGCTTTTCCCACATGTTGTACAGTATACTTTTTCTATGATCATATTTTTTTTTTTCGTAAAATTTACATTAACATATTACCAGCTAGAATAACCGTAAAGGCCGATCGTGACCAGTGATCTAATATGTGTGCAGTGTAACTGCAAAGAGGTATTGACCAGTAATAAATACACTCTCTGTGTGATGATTTTTGTAAACATTATTAAAACGGATAACATATTTCATTTTTTGTAATTGTATGTGTAAATGTAATTGTAACAAAAGTATTTTTAATTGTTTGTTGTTTTTCTTTATATTTTGTTATCAATTTATTGTTATTGTATTTCCTGTTATTCCTTTTATTAAAAATGTATATGTTTACGCACATGCTGAATTGCTTCGTGAATTCATTTATAAAATCTTTTATTTATTTAATTCTTCAAAAATATTCCCTGGGGAAGCTTACAGCGTAGATGCGCGGACCGTCTAGTGTTAAAGCATATAAATAAAATGTTGATAATTCGATTCTACGCCACTGGGGCATATATGCATTTGAAAATTGGGACCACAAAATTAATGAATCTGGCTGACTTAACTAGGATACCAACTAATTTGATTTAATTCGATTTTTACCACAAGGTAAAAAAAAAAAAAATGGTTATATTTAGTAGAATTTAAATATGGTTTTAGCAGAAGCTAGAAGCGAAAATTAGATGTAAATTAATTCTGATTCATTATCAAAATAAAATCATGGGATAAATATGCATTCTTCTTTGGCGATTAAATGATTCATCATTCAGTTAGGAAGATGACTGATTCGATATAAATAAAATCATTCAGAAACTTGCGAATTGTATTAAAATGCGAAGAATGTTTAAATTACGTGCGTCGAGCCTATTCATCCAAGTTGCGGAATTTTTTTTAATTTAAAAAAATCAGAATAACGTATATTATGTAATATAGTTATTTTTTCTAACATGCGTAATTCTATTTGAAGGCCGTTAGAAGTGGTAACTGCAGTAAAATGTATATTTGGAAAAAAATCAATACTACAAAATATTACTATTAAAATGCCGCATTGAAGAAATAAGCAATGACGAAGCAATTTTTTTAAATTTACAAATATATAAATGAACTAACCACATTCTTCTACATTTCCTGTAAAAATTCTATAAAATTGTTTCAGTCATTCAAAAATGGAGAAAGGTTTTTAATTTTTCAAAATTTGGAATTCAGAAAACACAAACTGATTAATCTTAATTAATGCAAATATTAGCGCTAAATCTCAATTATTAGATTAGTTCAAAGCTTAGTTTTTTTGGGGGTTTTTCACGTCGAAAAACACGATGAAAATTACCATATTTTCTCTTTATAGTTTGGTTTGGTTTCACTGTATTATAGCATAAAAATTATGTATTTCTAGGGATCCGTTTATACAATGATAGTTTCTGGGATAATTGTTATCATGCGAGCATTTATCGCAAGAACTATGATTGTGTAAACAACGTGACAGTCACTATTGTTAGATTACCATGATAGAACTATCGCACTGTCACATTTGTAATTGCAGTCAAGAGCAGTGGTTCTCAAACTTTCTGGTCCGCCACACCTGCACTTAAAAATTTCAAAGAACCTCCGAAATGTATAGAAATGACTGGGAAATGTGTGGAAAATGGGTATGTAATTTGTAATAAATTGTTTCTATGATCTTCTTGGGGGTTGGGACCCTCACACATAACACCAACTATCATGTAAATGGGTTCTAAGCATAGAACACTGGAAGGAATATAACTATCTCTTTTCTGTAATCACTCATGGGCTATTCTGGGCACATTAGGCTACTTAATAGTCATTCATCCGGTAGCACTCGATGAGTATGTTTCATGTGTTTCAATTGTTGTCATTGTATAGTCATATTGTCACCGTCGTATTAACACGGCATACGTACCACATACCCACGTGTGTAGTATTATGTATATACGTATGCAAGATAGGTTACCTCACTAATACAATATACTTCGCACTAACCCACACTAAACCCAGTGCACATATATGTATGACATATTGGTGGGATATTTTCTATCCTTTGTGGTTACACTGGTTTCAATAGTATAGAGATAGGAATAGTACTTCTGTCCTCTGTGGTACCTACAGTCGTCATGGTCGCTACCCCCCTCCCCCCCCCTTTCAAACTGTCCAACAGAAAATTTTTTGTACTGTCGGTAATGATAATCTGCTTTTATTTGAAATTAATAAACTAGTTTTAACAATAAATATTTTAATAATGAATATACAAATTATTCAATAACAATGGAAAAGTTTGATATATTCGCATCTTTGTAGGAATTTATATAGTACTTTGAATGATAATGGAAAAATTTTTAGCTTGCAATATTCTAAAAATCTTTTATTAGCAGCTTAAAAATTCCACCAACAGAGGCGCGTGTGTAATTCTATAACTGTCACGGTTTCTATCATGGCAGTACTAGAATCACAAAAATAATATCGTGTAAATTGACCTTAACTCTTTTGGTTGGTTTTGAAAACTACAAAACCAAACTTGTCAAGGGAAGGCTTTATTTTTTTTTATTCAATAATTTTTTTTTTAAATAAGAAAAGTGAGAAAAACACCGAACAAAATTTGTGCTGGCCGATGTAATCAGTGTCAAGTCAGGCCTACCATCGAAAATTCTTCAAATCTTTAAAATAAAAACACGTATTCGATTAGAAAGCAAAAATGCATTAATTTAACGGCAATAAGAAAACATCAAAATAAAAAAAGAAAGGAAATCAAAATTTCAAAAAATAGAACCAATAAAATTTTTTATTGCTTAAAAGAATACAAAGCCGTGGAAAAAAATAAATAGAACGCAAATTGATTATCGATTATACATTTTGCGCATAGATATCAGCTGCGGGTACCGTCACGAGTAAAACAACTAATACCTCAACAGAGAAAATTATGAAAAGATTTATATTTACGATCGATTAAGGCCCGATTTACATTAACGCTCTGCTCTCACTCCGATATCACTACGCTCCCGATTCGATATAATCTTGTTGTGTTCACATTACAGTGCTGATATCAAGCTGGTACCTATTCGTTCTCTATTCACATTATAATGCTGATCTGAGTACGCTCCCAGTTCGGTCTCAGTTCGATACAAATATCTTTAAGTGGAGTGGAATCAAAAAAGTGTTTACACTATAGGTACAAGCCATAACAAGTCTGATATCGCTCCGATAAAATATTACCTGAGTGGTATTGATATTGGAGTGACATTGGAGCGAGAGCCAACCGTGACTGATATCGGACCGATATCGGAGTGAGAGCAGAGCGTTGGTGTAAATCGGGCCTAATACTACAATAATATTTTCAGAAAAATCGACGTCATCAACAAACTAAAACAATTTCGATCTATTTTGTATTCGCCTAAAACACAGATTAGTTAACAAAATTTCCGTACGAGTGTTGTGATTGTTTTCTCCATAACTGTAAATTATACATGTGTATCAATTTATTTATACTGATTGAATATAAAACAGCCAGTAGCAACATTGTACAATGTAAATACTTAATGACGTCTGGAAAATGCTGATGTCATAACAATAATAAAAACAAAAAAATTCTGAAAACACTCTGATCGACATGTTATGGAACTCATCAAAAATAATATTCTCAATAAAATATAAATAGTAAGTGCTTTGACTTTTAAAAATGTATGTAATGCAATAAGTGGCGCAGATGTATGTATTCATTACCACAGCATTGCAATTTATAAAAGTGTAAAATCAAACTATCAAAATTGATTGTATTTTGTCGAGAAATTGATATGAGAGTGATTCTTTCATGTTATTAAATTTATACAGAGGCGTTTGACCCTATCTCTAGTAGTCTAGTGTGAACGAAGAATTAGATCAATGTTATTAGCTATCAAAGTAAATCGAAATTTTATTTGAGCTTCCTGTGCTATTCAACTTCTGATTGCATTTTTCCGATACTGCAGACCATAATATGCAATTGTACATATTTACAATGAACTGGTTGCATTTTTTGAACTTCCCAATAGAAATGAGTACGATTTTACGAATCGCTAATTTGGACATATCTCCACGTTTCAAGCGTGATGTCTGTGTGTGTGTTTATTAGTTCGTGAATTTTCTTTAAAATAAATTTAGTTTGAAAGTTGGTTCGTGGTTCTTTTGAGCCAAAACCGTCCAGATTTGATTGAAATATGTATGTATTTACAATCTGACGCGCGAAAATCCGAGGATTTTTATGAAATCTGTTTAAAACTGTTTGTTACTGAAGATGAGTGTTACTAACTATTTTTGCCGAAACCACTAGAAAGTGCCAAGGCATGAAAAGGCAATAGTACAGCAATTTTTTTTTCTTTTTTCAGGAGAAAATCAAATCCACTAGTTTTAAGCCTGTTCCCATGGTGGTCACAGATTTTTAAAGATCAAATTCCCTGACTTTTACAGGTTTTCCAGAAATTTTATTAAAAAATTTCCTGACTATTTTGTGAAAAGTGTCGCCCCCACTTTTTCCAAAAAAGTTAAAAAAAATTTTAATAACTTCTTAACACTTTTTCTTAAAAAAAAAGCAAATGAAGAGCAAAAAAAAAAATAGCTGAATTCCATTCTGGAAATTCGCTAAAAAATGAAATCCGCGCCAATTTTTAATCTAATCTCAAAACAAATGAAAAACATTGATTGAAATTTTATCCCTAAATAAACAAAATTATAAAAATCAATTTTTTTCCAGTCTTCTGGTAAAATTCCCTGACTTTTCTAGAAAGTTTAAAAATCCCTGACATTTCTCGATTTTCCAGTAATGTGGCAACCATGGTTCCACACATTAGTGCCGCTTTCGATATGCTGCCGGTTCGACGAAATACTTACAGTAGAAATAATGGGTGAACCATTAGCGGCCCTATAGTATAAGACACGTTCTAAATAAATTATCTACACAGCGCTCTCATTACATTAACATTTATGCTATGATTGATTAGATAATAGCTTTTTGTGCAACAAGTTGCAAAAGGAGGGTGTTTTTCCACGAATTGTACAGTTATCCAACGAGATTTGCAGAATTGGATGAATGTATGAATTGACTTGTAGGATGAATGAAAAAAAACATCTACTTTGCACGTGTTGCACACAATATTTTTTGCAATTCTGAATTAAAATGAAAAAAATTCTACTGAAAATACTGTTAGAAGCCAAAATTTAAATTGTTACATTATTCTAGGCGTCCCAAATATACGGGGCAACGATAAACGCAGACGGGAAAATTTATATCAGATTCAAATTGTTTCGTAACTTCAACATTTATGTAATCTTTATAAAATCTATCAGTAGACGATTATAAGGTCATACGCTCATACGAATCGTTCAAGGATTATTTATTAAAAATAATATTAACGTAGCTTCTTTCCAGCTTGATAAACTTTTCAATATTGAAATACCCCTGTCGCAGCATCCTGCATAACATAGCGAATTTCCGTTTATAAAAAATAGTTTTTCTTGGAAACTAGTTGACATAGAGTAATAGTTTAGATATTTTTTATGTGACTTTTTCTCCTCCTTCGAGTGGTGTAAAAAATTTCACAAAAATTTTTGAATAACGGGAAATTTTGGCAAAAAATTAATTTTCTTCACGAAAAATGCCAAAAGAACCATGTTTCCGGCATCGAACGTGTCTGGCTAACGAACTTGTCCATCGGTTTGAGACTTCCAACATTTTCACCAAATTTCGTAAAAATAGGACATTTCGTTCGAGAGTTATCGTGCGGACACACACACACACACACACACATATATATATATATATATATATATATATATATATATATATATATATATATATATATATATATATAAATTTTAGTGAACATTATTTTCGGTTTCTAGGGACCTCAAACCAAATTTCTGCGATAGTCCCGGGCTCAAGTCGCGTCATGACAGTGGCTGTAATAGCTGAATTCCATTCTGGAAATTCGTTAAAATTATTATTTGAACACATTTATTTTGCATTTGCAAATATTTTTATTAAAATGATGTGAAAATAAATATTAGAAATATATTTACTGCACATGTTTTGATTATAATCATATATAAGACGTAATAATTTTGATAACTTTATATAAGTATTAATTACTTTCAATGTCGCGACATTGAAATATTCAATTACAATTAATTCAAGTGAAACAAATTTATTTGTTTCAAAATACCTTTTTTTTCGTGTGAAATTTTATAAGATTTTCCTGAAGTTTATCTGATTTTAGACAAACAGAAAAAAATCAGTAGATTTCCCGCTGTAATTCGTTCGGAATTTCTAGAAAATTCTTGATATCATTTATTTTATTACCCCACCTTCGAAAATGTATTTTATGTGGGTGAGGTTTTCTATAACTATGATGAAATCAATAGTCAAATAGTAGTTATATTTTATTAATATTTTTTAAGGCGGTAACTCTATTGTCATGAAATAGTCTAATTTATTTAAATTTTAATAAACGTTGAGTGGATAGTGTCACTGCAATGCGGCGTATTTTGAGTTTAATAAATCTTATTACCTGATTAATTTTAATTTAGTGACAAGGGGAGAAAAATTCCGCGACATTTCCCTGATAGTAATAAATAATTGGAGTTGAAATTTCGTTTTTTAGACTTTAATGATGTGGTTGGAGGGCACACGAAATGACGATGGGGTACGATTTGAAAAGTATACGTTTGCAGTTGTACTCTTCGAGAAACTGTCGACGATTTTTATGTTTAATTGTGAAAGAAAACTATTGAAAACTTTTACGGGCATCCAATCTTGAGTCCCTGATTACACTCGAATTTCCCGTGCTTTTCCGATTTTTCAAAAAGTGGACACACCGTCATAAAATTAAAGATTGGAGACGAAAATTTTCCAGTATTGTGTTCACTGTTTGAAATTACTACTTAGATTTTGCATACTTAGTTTTCGGTAATATCTGATCTAGAAATTTACATTTATAAAATCATTTTTAAAGACTGTTGGTTTGTTTCTTAGAAAGACTAACAGGCAATTTACTCCACGGAATAAGAGTAAGAATATCTTACACAATCCTTGATGCTAGGGATGGGCAAAAATACTGATATACTAAAATATCGATATTTATTAACTTGACATATATATCAATATACAGTTGAACCTTTTTTGTGCGCCTTTTTTATGCGGTTTTTTAAAAAATGACCATTAAAATGCATAATATGAATCAAAATCAAGAGACAGTAAGAAATCTAAACATTTACTATAATAACTTTCTTTGATAAAAATACTTTTTAACGGCTTTTAAGCATTTAATCAGTACATTGCATATGAACATAGGTTATTGCATCATTTAATTTTTTTACAGATGTATTTTTCACAATTTTCATATTATAAAAATGAAATAAAATGTTCCTACGTGTAAATTAAGGCTTTATCTTATTTAGAAAAGCAACTTCTATTAAAATTGTGAGGTTTTGAGTTATGTATTTTCGATGAAACTTTTTTTATGCGGTCCCGATCCACCGCACAAAAAAAGTTTTACAATCTGGACCGAACTAATCTTTTTATAGATAGGGTAAGAGACCCGATGACCGATCACTATTTTTAGCTGTATCATTAAATTAGCTTAAAAAAATTAAAAAATAAACAAAACACCCATTTTTTTTTTCTTAATAAGTATGAAACCAAGTTTTTTTAATCCAATAGATATGTTTTTAAGAAAATATAACCCAAAAATTTTGATTTATTAATGATTTTGTTTTATAATTTGTTGACGTCTATTAAAAAGCATACACAAAATATTAACCTCCTTTGAAAGATCAATACACTTACCCCTATCAAAAATCACCGATTAGTCCGAGTACTAATGTACATCAGTACAGTAGTAAATCTTATACTATCGAATATTTGAACCATTCTCTTTCAGTCACTTTGACACTCTATCCACTACAAGAGGTCAGTCTGTGTCATAGAGTATCACAGAATGACACCTTGTGAAACATAGCAGCAATGACAGAAGGGTTTAAATATTCGATAAAATAAACCACTAAAATACTGTATTTTCTTTCGCCATCTATAATTTTGCTTTAAAAAACATTGTGTACATTGTGACATGATTCTAACTTACCTATACGCCATTGTGAATTTTTAAACAGTTAAATTGACGATAGATGACGTCAAAAATGTTTATAAAATAGATTTGGAATATCTGTATGATTCTCAAAATACCCAACTCGAAAACTTGGATCCCAACAAGAATCAGTCATACAAATAATATTTAACACATATAAAATTTAATTTAGCTATCCTAATCTCTTAAGTGGACTAATAACAATTATTTGTATACTTTTATTATGCTAATAACTTTAAAAATTCGGTGAAAAATGTTACAATTTATAACCCATGTGTTTTGAAAAATGATCATCCACCATATTAAAAATTCATGAATTCAACAAAAATTGTTATATATATATATGTATTTCTTAAATTAAGTGAGGAGACATTAAATGTGATGTGAATTTAAATTGAAAAATAATCATTGTATTAACAATAATTTTTTTTATCAAAGGTTTCTTTCAGAAATAACTTCATTAAAATATAAATGTCAAAACTGATCGGACTTATAACCCCGATCGACAATGGGGTCTTTTACCCTATTTATGATAATTTTAAATATATTTTTTTTGTGCGATTTTTTTATGCGGTCCCTATCCACCGTACAAAAAAAGGATCAACTGTAGATCAGAATATTGATATTTATTTAAATTTGAGTATCAAAAACGATATTTTTTCGAAGATGCCCGCTGTTATTATTAAAAGTAAGTAAAAAATGAGACGCAGTAGGAGGTTTCCTTTGAAGGGACGGAACCCTAGAAAACTAACACCCGAATGCAATACGTTAAAATAATTTAATGAATAAAATATGTTAGTAAATATTTCGTTACTATAGTTTTAAAATTAATTAAATTTACCAATATAAAACCTCTTGTTTCGTTTTTATCGTGTTTATCTATAATAAAACTAGTTGGCCTGTCAGACGTTGTTCAGCCCTTTCTGATAGGTGACGCGAAAGTGGCACTAAACCAACATATATTATGAATATGATTTTTATTATTTTTTTAGCTACAAACCATCATCTCGACAAAACAAACAGATATTGTGTGATTATGACCTCAACGTTCATGATCTGATCACTAAGAGACGCACCAATGATTTATATGAAGATTATATGAAAAAAATGCAATATTTTTATGAGACTTAATTCATATTCATGAGTTAAACTGCCAAAATTTATAAAAAAAAATAATAACGATAGCACGAAACTATTAAATTAAATTTTACCAAAATAAAAAAAAATTAAAATGTCCTACATACTTCTCTTTGATACTTTAATTACTATATCAAAACAGTAATATCAGTAGTTGAATCGTAACGAATTCATGTTAATTACTGGAAGCACGGAAGATACACAATTTTTCAACCATTTACTATTTTTAGCGAGTAATTGCTATTTTTTTTTTCTTTAAATAATTATTTATAATAAAAAAAATTTCAAAAAGATGCTTAACACGACATTAATATGTGATGATTGTATGTAAATTTTTTAAATACTTACAAAAAAAACAATAAATAAAGTACAATATGCAATTAATAATAATATTTCGATGTTATTAAATGAGAAAAATGATTTCTTTTTATTTTTAGATGTTACGTTATTTTACCGCGTGCTTTAGTCAGATGTGTTTTGACAAACTGAGATGGAATTAACAATTTCATTGTTATTATTATCCACATTTTTTTTTTTTTTAAATTAGAATCGCAAACTACATATTGGCAACGTTTATTTATTAAGTCAAGGTTAGTATACATGATATAGGTAATATTAATTGGTCGGGAAAAAAAATTTATATGTCAATAGAACAACACTGCGTTATGCCGTCAAAACAAGGAAAGTGTTTCTGGTAAAACGACCACAGAGGAAAAAGATAAAAAAAAAAATATAATTAGAAAATGTTATGGGAATATCAGAAATAAGAATGAATTATTCTGAATCTTTGCAGTCCCACTTTCATATTTTGCAAGGTATTTTGTAAGAAGTGTACTAACCGATTCACAAATTTTTTTCAATATGTACAATCTGAGAAATTCAAAATTCAGATTCTGATCTTAGATTTCATAATCAATTTTAGTGTAGTAAATTAGCCTATATTGAGGCTACCACCCTACGAAATTTCATCAAATTTTGAGATGATCATGTAAAAAATCGCTTAAAATTGTGTTGAACTTACACGGATCGACTTTTATAGATGTCGCGACCGATGGTCATTTTATAGACGTGTTTCGAATTTTTAGATTGCTACAATTTTAAAAGTACTACAAATTTTTAAAAATGAAGAATGTATGACCTTTGAACAAATGATGTTTGTATATTTGCTACCTATATATTATATCTAACGCAGGTAGACAAAAGTACGTAAGTCCATTTTTTATTTTATTGTTTTTATTTTATAAGGACCAAGAGAGTCTATCTCATATATTTCCAAAAGGGCAAAAGTCAATTCCACCCCTAACATCATTTTTTATGCACTTGTTATAAAAAAAATTCTTTTCAAAAACTAGCAAAAGAAGTTAAGGTCTTAAAATTCTTAATAAAATAATAAATAAGTACATAGTTTAATTAAATTGGAAATGTATTTTTATGGCAAACAACTACCCGCTAAAACTAGTTAAGTTCACAAATGGTTTTAATAATGAAATTATTGTTGTTTTTATATGTTAAGTCCATAAAAATGTCTTAAGAAATTTTAGTTTAAGACTTAAAGTTAATTTCTTTTTATGATTTACTGTGTTACATGTTAAGAAAGTAATTGATTAAAAAAAATTTACAAAATGTCATGTAAACTTGGAAGATAGTTCAAATAAACCGATGTTGCCTACATTTCATTTTAGTTTTTACTCTCTACTGTAAAGTTGATATTTTGGACTTAAGTAGTTTTGTCTACCTGCGCTATAGATATTAGGAATGTAACAAAATGTCGAAACTTTTGATTCTAGTTTTGTAGTCCCAATTCAGATTCTGGTACCAATACTTGTAAAACGAAAGTTTGTCAAGTGTGGTTTATTTAAATTTTTACGTACCTACACAGTACATTTAGTAAAAAAAAAGACTTTTGATTCTGCCTTGTTTCGCCGTAACATTCCTAAATTATATTACAAATTTATAAAAAATTTAATTAGAAAGTATTATATTAACTTTCAGTTACAAGAATTGAAAAATATTTTCAAAATTTATGAAGCTTTTATAAACCTTATCTTTCTACTCTATTATCAATACTGTCAATTGATGATAATACGTAAATTTTAATTATACCGTGTAGACAAACCTTTATGATTTATTTAAAAATTTACATACATCAATTTAATGATACTGAATTACTGAAAACAAGATGATATCACTGAGCCAATACATAAACTTGGTTCGGTAAATATGTATGTAATCTCTCTCACAACATGAACACACATTATTTAAATGTATTTTATATATATAGATATGTATTTTTTCTCTAATTATTAGAGTAATTTAACTTACTTTTAATTCATTAAATTGAAATGAATATAAATTAAAACTGAAATATACCTCAAAGTAATAATAATACTCACATTGAGTAATAATAAAATTAGAAAGAAAAAAAATTGCGTCATATTTTAAATTCAATGATACCGGCGCGCATACACAGTCAGTGTGTATATACATGGTGTTTCATGTAAAATACGACGTCGATGTTGATTGGAGGACTAATCCAATTTATTATTTTGATATTGACATAAAGAGAATTTATTAGGTGATATAAAAGTCGAAGATTTTAATTTATGATCGGTGGGTTATGTGTCGTCGTTCGGGCAAGCATGTCTAACGAATAGAAAATTTGTTCGAGTGATTTGTTGTGGTAACATTTTATTTATTTTTACGAAAAACGTTTCATTTAGTTTATGTCAAAATTTATTAATTTACATAATATATATGTTATTATTAGTTGTGTATTTTATGTAAAAACAAATATATTTAAATACATAACTTATAGTAACCTTTAATGGCTACTGTAAGTTTGGTGGGGACGCTGCTGAAAAGTTTCTTACTCTAATTGAATGATTTTTAACTGTATTAAGAGGAATTTGAAGTCATTCTTAGGAGTTAAAAGACAACAAAATAATATTTAAGGAAATAAAAGCAACTTTAAGAAACGAAAAGGTTTAGTATACTGAGATAAAATATGCAATTTCAAGATTTTCCAAATGTCTAACAACTCTGGGAAAATATTACACTGCGACTATTGTCGATCCAATATTCGTGTAAGAACTTCAACAAAAAGAAGCATGACGTCACAGAGCAATAGAAACAACATATCTATCTCTACATATACTACTGGAACCAGTGTAACCAGTAAGAGATAGAAAATATGTTATATACGTGCACTGGGTTTACTTTGTATTAGTGCGATATTGTGTATTTGTGTTAATTACCGTTGATGGTGGTGGCTGTACTGTCCCATACATATCTATGATACCACACGTATGTACGCGGCTCCGTGTGGGGATGTAACAATACGAACAACAATCGAATCCATTGTCTTGTGATTGACTTACACTCATCGACTGCTACTGAGAGATTGACTACTAAGTAGCCTAATGTTCACAGAAATACCCACTGCACTGGTGTTCTTAAGAGTTAAAAGACAACAAAATAACACAAGGAATTAAAGGAACCTTAAGAAAAGGTTTAGTAGTAAAATAAAATAAGCAATTTCCAAATGTGTACATAAACATTTCATTGACTATTGTCGATCCAAGAACTCCAACAAAAGGAAGCAAAATTGTTAATTTTGAAAAGAAACGAGTAATTCAACTTATTTAGAACAGGCAATTTTGAATTTTCAATTTCATTTGTTTATATGGATTTCGATATATAATCCATTTTACTTAAATTTAACAATGATTCATCACTTATGAATTTAAAGAATTTCCGTTTTTCTTGGCTTTATCTCTTTCATTATTGCACTTGCGTAAATTTTAAATTTGCAGTTTGTTTTTAAAAAAGAATAGATTGATTTGTTTCGAATAAAATAATTATTTAATTCTATAAAGACTACTCATGCTCAATTGTATTTGAAAATGGGTATAATTCCATGAGGATAAAAAATTAAGTTCACCGTATTCTAGGTATCTTAAAGAAGTGCCAGGAATGTAATCGTTCAAAAAAATTGATTCCCAAATCGATAGTTTCGCCAAGAAACATTTAAATAAATTTAAAGAAAAAGTAAATTCGTCAACAGTTTGAACATTAAACTTTTGTAAAACTGATTGTTGAAAAAATTTGATACACCCGGTATTTGTTTTTAATTCAACAAAACGTTCAACGCCTTATATGTACTTGATATGAATTAATTATGACTTAACATGACATAATAATGAATATTTTACAAATTTTTACGAATGCTGCCCTTGATTAATTTTTCTTTTTTTTTGTGTATGTAAATATTCTAATTTGCATACTATTCAAACAGAACAAATTTAATTAAATATAAATACAAAATTAAAAACGAAAAATTCCTTTAGAGAACATTTTTTGATTCACTTTACGTATTGTATTTATGTACGACAAAAAGGGGAATCCCATCCTACATACAATATTCATATGTTACGCAACTCATAAGCCTCACGCTCACGCTCTCTCTCTCTCTCTCTCTCTCTCTCTCTCTCTCTCTCGAGGTCTTCAAAAATAAAAATATACCCTGAATTTTTATCTTTTATATCATTACATGCTCTGGTTGCATGACTGTCTCCAATAAATTATTATGTACCACGCTATCGAATGGTACGCTATAAACAGGATTATGTCGGTCGGTAAGTATGTTTTCTTTACATATTTTCAATGCTCTCCCGCATGCACACATCGCCAATTTTCATTTGCAAGCACAAAAGAAAATTCATGTTGCACAGTAGCTAGTAGCTAGGCGACTACTTAAAATGGAAAACTAATTTGTATAAATGATGTTCGGTTTGAAGGTTAACCTAACCTAACAAAGATGGTAGTAGGTGAACTTTGTGATGATGCGATTTGTTCGGTTTCTTTCGCGTTCGTGTGTGTATTACGTGCAATGTGGAGTCCACGGCGATGCTCTGCGATTCGATTCAACTTAAATATTGATTAGTTCACGTTGGTTTTTATTAATATGGTTATAAATTTGATCAGCACACAGTTCAATTTGTTTGTCATATGATGATATAATAGACATTTTTCATAATAATTGTGTCATCATTGATTTATTGGAAAAAAGATGGTGCATTGTGTCGCAGTTTTAACATGGTGTAAAATCGTTTAAATATCAGAATCATAGACCGGTGAATATATTCTATAGATTGACTGTATCAATGAATAAACGAAGCATCCACACACGTTCAAAATACCACCACAAATGTTATTTTATAATATTGTAATCAATGCAATAACCGTGGTATTCGTAGTAACCTTTTCAGATAATTATTGTTAAAATATACTACAATTAAACATAATACAATTATACAGCTAAATTAAATATAATACAATTATACAACTAAAAGTTGTTAGTATGCGCAGGGCCGAAGTACCTTTGAGAGGCCCCTGCTAAGACAATAAGGAAGTTGTCGAAATTTTTTTATTTTTCTGAAATAGCGTTGACGAGTAAAAAAAGCTCTTATCATTCTACAGGCAGGGCTCTTTCTAGAGGCAGGGGGGTGTCCTTATGTAAATCCGGCTCTAAGTATGCGGAACTCAAAAAGGTTTTCTACAGAAATATTTTAAAATTTTTTATTGACAATGAGATGAAAAAGGCTAAAAAGATGAAGAATTGAACCAAACTTTCAATAAACTAAATTTGTTCTCTCTTTTTTACTCTATCCACCCAAAGAATGGAACAAACTAAAAAAAAAAAAACATCTAGAATAAATAAATCAACGTTCCTAACCCGACAAGATTAGCAAATTCCATCGTTTATTTGTACTATTATTTGTAATCCCTTACCCTTTCTCCCCCAAAAAGCATATCCGCCATTAAACCAGACCCCACCTCGTTTATTCATTTAATAAAATAAAGAAATATCACTCTATTATACGTTGTGTAGAAAAATAAGGGTGTTGGTTCATTTGTATATTGATTTTCTTTTTCTTTTTTTAAAAAGAACATTAAAACATTTGTGGCACTGTTTTATAAAGAGACACAATGGATGACTACGGCGTGGACTGACTATGACGTAATAGGTACAGTACCAGCGTACTACTACGTAGATAACAATCAAATTGTCTTTGTTAAGCAGTTTTTTCTTTCGAGTGGTGGATAAACATTCTCGATTGTCATCTTTCGCGACTAAATCAGCACTTTTTTTCCCATTTTACAAAAATACTTTCACTTTATTCTACATGTAAATTTTGTTTACCATAAAGAAAATTGGATGATTCCATTTGTAGATGGCACACACTACTACACTATTTACGTTTTACATTTTGATAAAATCAACTTTTTTTTATTGTTTTGGTAATTTGAGTTGAATTAGGGTAAATATTATTTGAGCGTTTGCGCAAAAGTGGTTTATTTAAATGTGTTAGGTACGTATATTGATTCTGATTCTAATGCACAGAATTAGAACGAATTTCAAAAAAAAAAAAGAAAAAAAAAGTTTTTGGAAATAACGTAACCTGATTGAAACTGTTCGTAATTTGGGAATTCAGAATCAACTCTTAACAAAAACAAGATTTGTTAAATTTCGCAGTTTTGGATTTGGTTATTGTGAAAGAGTGGATTCTTGGACTACATTCAGGAGCATAGAGTTTCTGTTATACTGCGACGCTACCAGACTGTTTTGGAAGTAATTTTTAGTTCTGTTCAGATCAATATCTTTGAGTTCTCACGGTATCATCTAATTTGACCGTTGACTGGACTATTTATAGTGATGAGCAAAATTAGTCTTGGTCTTGCATTTTTTGCAAGACCAAGACCAAGACTATAAGTATGGCTGCAAGACCAAAACCAAGACTATAAGTATGGCTGCAAGACCAATACCAAGACTCAAGTGAGAAAGACCAAGACAATAGCAAGAAAAAAGCAAGACTCTTGCTAAATTATTTAAATAGTTTAAAAATATAATTAATACCGTAAAGAGAGAAAATTCTGATATTAGAAGGAAAAAATTCGCTAATAAAAAAATGCAAGAAAGTGCAAGATTCTTTAGCAAGACCAAGACCAATACCAAGACTGCATTTTGCAAGACCAAGACTAAGACCAAGACCAAGATTCTTAATGCAAGAACAAGACCAAGACCAAGACTTGGCAGTCTTGGTCTTGCATTTGCTCATCACTCACTATTTAATTCGAAAAGGAAGTAATTAATAAATCAATAAAAATGATTATCGACAACGGTGCAACGGAGTCCATTCTGGCTCTATGAAGTTGAAATTTTGCTAAGCTAAATCGTTGAACCGTTAGAGAGCGAAAACAGTTTTCGGTGAAAGTGCTTTAAGTCGAAAATGCGATGCAAGATAGAAAAAATGGGATTTCCACGATAAAGGAAGTGGAAAGAATATTTCAGAAGCTTTAAGGTGTTGTAATATTGTTGTTAATTATAATGAGTATTGCAATCAGTTAGACGTACTTTAATCTTTAAAATTCGGATCCAAATTAAATTTTAAAACAACATTTATATTCAAAAACTCCCACAAATTATAAGGCGAACATTCTGGCCTTCATCCAGAACTACAATAAATTTTCAAAAAAAAAAAAAAAAAAAGAAAAAAATTTCAAAATCAATTAATTTCAAGGAAATTTTACAGATTATTAAAAAAAACACCAAAACTGGCTAAAAGAAGCCAAAATAAAAGTATGTTTTACGAATTAGTAACGCCCATCTATTTCAATTTGAAGAAATGTTCGTACATGATTTTTACAACCACAAAATTTGGCATAAAGTAACATAAACAAATCCCCATTTATTATTAATAATTTGAGTAAGTTCGCGTAAATTTCCAAAAATACAAACATCTGTAATTAAGTTTAAACACATAAAGAGAACAATAAAATTATTGTAATGTGAAAAAAATTTCTTCCAAGAAAATTCCGGAATATTTTATAAATATATTTTCTTGAAAATTTTTACACACATTCCGTTTTGAAATAATATTGTTTAAATGTACTTTAAACTTTAAAATGATGAGTTTTATATATGTAGAAAGATAGTCATCGGGCGTTATTTTTTGTGGAATTTTGTTTGAATATTTTTTTTCCGAATAGTTTACTGCTGAATTTGAAGAATTATTAAAATTAGTGGAATCGAAATTTTCAAAATGTGAAACATTTTATTTTCACTCATAAGACCAACGGACTTAAATGAAAATTTAACGATAGAAAATAGAAGATTTATACCAAAAATCTTGAGAAAAAAATTATAAATACGTTTTGCGACACAAACAAATAAAATATTTTTGAATTGAAATATAATTTTTTTACGAAGAAAAAAAAATATACGCACAGTAAAATTAATTATTATTACAAAATATTTGACAAATTGATTTCCCCTACACAACATTAAAAAAATCCTTAAATTTTATTCAAAAAATAAAATTAGTTGACAAAGTCACTGCAGTGAAGCAGCACTAGAAGTTGTTGCAACAAATAAGTCACACGAGGCCATTTGTTGCTTCCATCTGTCAAACTACAGGTCTAGGCATTCAAATTTGTTCCAAAACCGTTGGTGCACAAGTCTGGCTCATCTGACACTTCATTGAATTTGTCTAATTTTGAAAATAAATGATAATAAAATATAATTTGATCAATATTCTATTTTTGGAAATTTTTTAACAAATTCACATTTCGAAATGAATCTCCCACATTTGTAATTTTATGTGCGGAAATTCTAAAAATAACATTGGAATTTACGGGCAAATTAACTTTCATTTATATGATGAGAAACAAAAGCCAAATTATTAAAATTTTTTGATACTTTCCCATACTAAAGTACGTATTTATGTCCACGGTCCCATGCTGTAAGTAATTGTATGCAATCTATATCGTGTATGGTACTTAACTACATTATTTATTATTATAACAATTGTATGAAAAATTGAACCTTGAAATTTTGACGGCTCCCTGACTAGTACTCAATGACTATGTATGTAATGTACATTGTACAGATGTAATGTATGCGAAGATCAAGGTCATGCGTGATAATCACATTAAGAGGTGTACGTTTAATTATGTCAGTATATTTTTTTTGAGTGTGCGAAATTATTTTTCTAAATGTAAAAGCCAAAATGATTAATTCCAAATTAATTTATCAAATAAAGGCCACGATGTTAAAAAAGCCTGGCTAAACTAGTAATTGTTATGGCTTTTCGTTACTTGAAAAGGATATAAGCGAAATTTTTAAAACTTGAATAAGTACGATAAGAAAGTGTATTTTATCAAACTATCGAAGTTTTCGTTAACTAATAATATTCTTAATTAAAAGTCATACAGCGATTGAAAAATTATCAAACTGCATCTACTGGGACATGAACCTAGGATTATAACCCAGAATTACAATAATTATTTTACTTTAAATATTACCGTTAAATGTAAAAGTGTCCATAATTGCTAAAGTGGGTTTACTAATCTTAGAGAGAGTACGACCATTTCATTCAAATTTGGTTATTTATACATGCAACGGTTTCATTTACAGGATACATAATTTTTAAACTGACAAAAATATTATTATCAATATACCATTTTGATTTCTGATTCGAATTAAATAAAGGAGGAGAGACCTCAAATTATTCTTATTTCTTCCTTTGTTGAATTTTGTGTTTAAATACCAAATTAATATAAGAAACAGTTTAAGTATAGTTAAGGTTACGTATCTTGGCAGTACGTAGAAGACGAATTTAAGCAGTTATGAAAACAAAATAAGGTTTGTTATTTAAGTGTTTTCAATGCGTTTTGAAATGTAACCACTTGCACAAATCTATCTGTCTCGTACTTATCATGTATTTTCAAATATCAGTCTATCATGCGCGAGTCACTGTCAAAATACGTGGTCTAAACTAGATTTCGATATAAGAAACAGTTCATTATTTTAAGAAATCGACCCAGTGAATTGTTTTCTAAGGCTCTGTTTACACGAATTTAATAGTCAAGTCATTAATAGTTGCTAAAAACTAGGGATGTTGTGGATATGAAATTTCGGATACGGATATTTAAAAACATTTTTTTCGGTTTCGGTTACGGACATGCAATAATATCGGATAATGTTTCGGATACGGTTACGGATAATTACTTTTAGTAAAATTTTTCTTTTAGTGAAAAGAGGAAAATTTGACTCCAAAAAGTGAACGTCAAACATAATCAACCGAAATATATTAAAAGAAATGCATGAAACAAAAACTTACTTCGATTTAAACTTAGTTTTCCAACGGCAGTTGTCTGATATTATCCGAAACAAATCCGAAACTTTTATTTTCGCATACGGTTTCGGATATCCATAACATCCCTACTAAAAATATGCATAAAATTGCGTTCAATTATTGTTTCAATGTATTAAAACGTATTTCTATGCATGTTTGTAGTAACTACTAATGACTACAACTAAATTCGTATAAACAAGGCCTTATATTCCTGATTTGCCAATGGGGGTATTTTCTTTAAGAATATATCAACCACATATTAGGTTTATGCTGATAAATCAGCAACAACTGACGTTTTAGAAGCCAACATAACTCACTGTTGAAAATAAGGCCCGAATTACGTAGGACATCTGCCGGAAAATACTTTAAATGTTACAAAATAATATTTTAAATAAAATCAGTATCTACAATCTATTTCAAATTATTTTATTAAAATCATAGTCTAAAAATCATGAAGACATTTTTTTGTATAAAAATTCGAAGATGTCATTTATTTAAATAAAATAGCACAACATGTATCCGTGATCAATACGTAAATCGATCAATGTGTACGTTTTATTCGACACATATATTTATACAATTGTCATATTTGAAATCGAGAAATTTAATTTCCGTAACTAGCAGTGTCATGGCAGTCATGTCATTTTTGTCAATATGATTTGCACATCTGTATACATATATGTATATCTAATAATATGTTTGCTTATTTAATTTAACACAAGTAGTTTATTTTATTAATATTAAATAATAACAATTTTAACATTTAATTCTCAATAAAATTGAACTAACATCTGTATTTAAGAATAATTATTATGTAAGTACTTACAACACCGCAATATATATACATATTATGTATATTAACTTAATAAATATTCGATTTTATTAAGAGTGGACTTTTCCGTGTCTCTAATATCAGACTTGTGAGTTGATTCTGTAACCATTAATAGTCTGTAGAATCTTTGTTAGACCGCTAAGTTACAGAATGTTCAAAAAGGTCGGTAAGTACGGGTAAGTACACGCACTAACACTTTCATTGCCAAGCTAAAAATATAAATTTTGTGAAATGGCCAGGTACTTTATGTAAAATAAGTAAGTTCTTATATTTGCCACGCGATATCACGTGACTGGCAATGAAAGTGTTAAGTCAGGATTTCCTAGTTCAGTACTAGGGTTTTTTACAATTCTCGGGATAAAATACTTCTTGCTTTTATTTAATATCAAAATTAGCCTTTAATTTGGTAATAATATGATTATCTAAGCCATTTAATTTCTATATGAGTTTATAATCATCACACCAAAAACTACACTGTCTATTAAATTGCGTAAGATCCGACACTGACTATTACATAGTGGTCAAGTGCACGTAGACCACTTCTGCGATGACAGAAATCGTCAATACGAAATTTTGAACAAAAATGTTAGCTAACATTATTTTATTCTTATTTCACTGTAAATTAACAGCACCCGAAATTCAGCATGTATAATAATTATATGTACAGATGAACTCTTCTTTGTGCGGTAGATAGGGACTGCATAAAAAAAATATATTCAAAAATATCATAAATAGCTATACAAAGTATAGTTCGATTGTACAAAAAACTTTTTTTGTGCGGTTGGTCGGGACCGCATAAAAAAAAGTTTCATCGAAAGAACATCACTCAAAACGCTTAAAACTTAGAAATTTCCTTAGAAGTTGCTTCTATAAACAAAATAAAGCATTAATTTACACGTAGAAACAATTTATTTCAATTTTATATGATGAAAATTTTGAAAAATACATCTTTAACAAAATTAATTGATGCAATAACTTATGTTCTTATGCAATGTATTGATTAAAAGCCGTTAAAAAGTATTTTTATCAAAGAAAGTTATTATAGTGATTGTTTAAGTTTCTTACTGTCTCGTAATTTTGATTCACATTGGGCCATTTTTTACAAACCGCATAAAAAAAATCGCACAAAAAAGGATCGCATAAAAAAGAGTTCAGCTGTACATTATCGAAACGAATAAACAAATGATATTAGATGATTGTACTATTAATATTCAAATGGAAAAAAAACCATTTTTAGTTAGCTCTAAAAACAGTACCTTATTTGTGAAATTTTAACTAATCACTTGACATTATCAAATGGATAACACTAGTTAACTGACCAATCTGTTAACTGATCATCACTTGTTTTTAGTACGAAATACATATGCAATTTTTATTTGTTCCACTGATTTGTGTTCCTAACCTAAGAAAATAAAATTAATATATGACACACATGACCTAATCGTGGCCTACATGGAATCAGGTATAATTCAGCATTAAGAAACAAGTTCGTAAGGCTTTCATGCAAAATTAAAATCAATAAAATCCCAACACTTCATCGAAGATTTCAAATTATGTATATATTTATCAAAGTTTCTCTACTTTAGGTATATCAGTTTATCATGTGTATAAATCAATTTAATATATCCTTAAGGAAATGTGCTCGCAAAAGGAAAGGTAAACTCCCCAGACTATTCTTCACTAATGGACTGTTCAAAAGGATAAATAAAATAGATACATCACTATATAAAAGATACCCTTGAGAATTTTCGTGAAGACAATATGAAGAAGTACATTCGATAAAATTAAAATTGCGAAAATTGAAAGTGAAAGGGCTAAATACTGATTCGAATTCATCAAATAGAATCATCACCTGTTTAGTTTTCATAAAATATTAGCCGTGTTTATGAATGACACATACTCATAGGTATATATTGTAAATTTCCGTCTGTTTACATCATAACTTTTCATGCGGTTTTTTATTTAAAATATATTTATTGAGTAAAAACAACTTAGGGCAGGGGTTCCCAAAATTTTACATTTTGACCGATTTCCTATTCTAATTTAAAAATGGAAAATAGAAATATAGCGTAACATAAAAATTACATCCGGAAAAAGAGACATTTTCTAAACAAAGTTGGCAATTTTTACAGGAAAAATAAAAATTATCCAGATTTCACCAACAGATTTAATTTACCTCATTTCTCTAGCTATTAATTTGAAAAAGAAAAAATTCGTTAAGTGCGTGTTTTTGACACGCACTAAGTAATGTCACCTCAGTGAAAGTGTTAATTTATGATTTTTTGTTAACTCTATAGTTGTTAACTCTACAGCCCTCTTGCGTTTATTCAATATGGATGTACAACTCTATAATTATTCAATATGGATATACAACTCTATAATAATGTTTCTCCCACTATGATCACACAACGATATTAATACGTCATCCTTCGATGACATAAAAAATTGAGATGACGTCATCATGTATATCAAAATTTTTTTAAAGCTCCAAAGACTAATTTTAATACTAGAGACATGAAATTTGAAGATATATTCATAGGTTTTCGATAATTTTTTTTTATTTTTGACAAAAGCAGAATTGCACAGACAACAAAAATACACGGAAATTAAATGAAATTTCCTGGATGAATTTAGTTATTTTGACTTAAGAACCTGATTTAAGTAAAAGTAGACCGTTGGATTTGTTATAACAGAAAAGTAACTTGCATAGTCAAAAATGTTGAACACCACTAATATATAAAATCTATGCCGTAACAAGACTATATTCCATATAAATTTTGATATTTTTCTACGGGTAAATGTTTAACTGTAAGATAATGAAGTTTATTGATTTTTCTGAAAAAAATGTAAAATATTTTTTTTATAAATTCGACAACTTGACATGACAGGCCACACTTTGCGAACTTCTGATTTAGGGGGAACGACTTTTCTGTTTTTTGAGGTAATTGTGATTATTATCAAAATAAAACATTATGCAAAATTAATTAACCAATATTAACACAATGTATAATTAATAATACCGTAGGAAAGTCATATTTATAAGCAATTTATTAAAGAATTAAGAAATTTAAAATTGTAAATAACAATAGGGTATATTTCAATGTAGTCTATTATTTCTCTTTATGTAAAAAAAACGCTAAGACATTTCAAATTGAATTATAGGTAGGGCCAGGTGAGGTAACTGAAATAGTTTCAGTATTTTAATGATGTACCCAGTAGCCCAGGGTAATTCGATATAAAAAAATCTCAAAAACCCGGATTACATTGAATGAATTTTCAAATATTAAGAGATTTATTACTACTTCCTTTTTCGTGAATCATTAGTTTTTAGCGAATTTCCAGAATGGAATTCAGCTATTACAGTCACTGTCATGACCGTGACTTGAGTCCAGAACTATGGCAGAAATTTGTTTTGAGGTCCCTACAAACCAAAAATAATATTCATTAAAATTTATATAACTCTCGAACGAAATGTCTTACTTTTACGGAATTTGGTGAAAATAATGGAAGTCCCAAACCGTTGGACGAGTTCGTTAATCAAACACGTCCGATGCCCGGAACATGTTTTTTGGCAATTTTCGTAAAAAAAATTAATTTTTTGCCAAAATTTCCCCTTATTCAAAAATTTTTGCGACATTTTTTACACCATTGGAACGGGGAGAAAAAATCACACAAAAAAGGTCTTTAAACTATTATTCTATGTCAACTAGTTTCCGAGAAAAACTAATTTTTGTAAACGTAAATTCGCTATGTTACTCAGGATGCTGCGACAGGGGTATTTTTTTTGTACTGTTCCATAGAATGAATTTTTATTGGGTTATTAAAGTACGAGCAGAATTAAGTAAAATGATCTTTTGAAAGGGTGTACCTTTAATACCTACATAGATAAATCTTGAATATAGCAGCTGTAGTAACTCAATAAACATTGTACAGACAAATTAATCACGTCAATCTATAAAAAAAAAAAAATGGCTACACTGAGTGGTAACCAACAGTTTCCTTTTTGAAAACACTATACAATACCGTTTTCCTGTCCTAATAAAACACACAAACACATAATTACTAAAAAAATAAAGAAAAAATGTATGACCTTTAGATAATTTTTGTCATTATCGCTTTTACGTAAACTAATAATAATTTCTGCATCCGCTTTTGAACTTGATTCCAATTTATTTAAAGAATTATTAAATTTAAAAATATTCTGATTAAAAAGCAGTGAAAAATAACATGAGTCTCTCTCTTAATTATATATTCTAGACATCTGAAATTTCTTGTGATCTTTCAGTTGGAACTAGTCTAATTATCTCACTTGATAGACAAAGGGATTTTTAAAGACGAAATTTTAATAATCATTCATAAAACTGTGAATATTAAATCTGGTTAATTTTTTGAAGATTTTGCGTTTTTTAAAGAGGTTGAGGGTGCGATGAAACAAATGAAAATAAATTGAAGAAACAAAAAAAAAAAAAAAAAAACTGAATAGATTTTAGAATAAAAAAATTTCATTTAAATATCATGTTGATTTTGATGAACGAAATTTTTTCAAACTGTACAAACCAAACCTAACATCTTTAAGAGATTACGTTGGTTTGAAAATTTCAAAAACCCAATTTTTTTTTATTATTATCTAATACATAGTGGCCACAGATTTTTGAAGATCAAATTCCCTGACTATTCTAGATTTTCCAGAAATTTCATTAAAAAATTCCCTGACTATTTTGTGAAAAATGCCGCCCCTACTTTATCCCAAAAACCTTTTAACACTTTTTCTTAAAAAAGTAAATAAGTTAAAAAAAAATCCGCGCCAATTTTTAAATCTAATCTCAAAACAAGTGAAAAATTGATTGAAGTTTTATCCCTGAATAAACAAAATTATAAAAATCAACTTTTTCCAATCTTCTCGTAAAATTTTCTGACTTTTCAAGAAAGTTTAGAATTCCCTGACATTTTCAGGTTTTCCAGTAATGTGGCCACCATGTAATAGTACAATACGTGTAAAATATTCTCCCAAAGTTCTAAGTCAATCGGAGTAAAGTTTAGGGAAGAGAGTATTTGGGAATTCCCCTCGTTCGTAAAGATTGGCCTCTACTTAAAACTTTAATCGCATTTTTCTCAAAACATTACTTCTGAGGTCAGTGGAAACGATTTTTCAAAAACTAATGCACCGATTTTACTGAAATCTTGCACACTTCTTCAAAGTAGGCTTTTTTTTCGATTACAACCAATTTTGGAAGGCTATACGTAGTAAAACTTGAACGAAAAACTGAACTATTTTGTATACAAATCTGCCAAAAATTCAAATCTCAATTATTTTTTACAATCGTCTCGTCCAGTCACTAGCTGTATACTTATCTACTAACAGAAAAAATTCGGGGTTTTTAGTTCCTGATGAAGTTATCACGATGTCTCCGAAAATCAAGTCCCATCGGCTAAATTTTCCAAATTTTTTTCAATGAAAATTTTTTGAAATATTGTTGAAATGTTGCTCTTTCATGTGCTTAACATTCTAAGTAAAATACCATGTGAGTTTTTTGAGAGTTGCCATTTCTATTACAACCAAATTTTTATGATAGAAATGTTATTGGAAAAGGTTCTTTTCTTGGATGTAATGGAAATGTAACCAAGAAAAACACTATCCGTTGAAGTAGCCTCAAGTACATATGCATATTTTTACCGCCTAACTGATAAAAAAAAATTAAAAAATTAAACTTGGGTAAAAAAAATTTCTTTGCTCATTTATGTTGTTAATTAATGCATTATAATCAGTTTTATTGAAAGATATATAGTCCCATTTAAAAATCTATAATCGGTTGCCCCCGTCGATATCTACAACTCTTATTTGAACAATTTTTCGATTAAATCAACGGTTTGGCTGTAATAAAAATGGCAACTCTCGAAAAACTCACACAGTATTAAGACAAAAAATTGAGAAAATATGCTTTATTTGGCTTTGAAACCACGTAACCCCTTAACTGCATAAACTAGCAAAATACCCATTGAAAAATAATTTTATATCTAAAATATTAATTTAATATCAACTAGTATAGTGAACTGTGCATATCTATTTAAATCAGTATTCAGTCTACTGGATGGTGTCCAAAGCTTCACTTATTAAAATATTAAATTTTAATAATTTCATGCTTCATTTAATTTATATCGATCGGGGTCATACAATGCGCCCCAACATCAACCACCACCCTCAATTACAACGTACTACAAACGACTCTAGCGTCATAAATAAATCAGCAATAGCTGCAAGTATGAAATTCTTTGTAAAATTTAATTATTAACGTTTGAAGAAGTGTTCCATTTTTCCATAACAGCAATTTCATTATATCTAACCTAAAATTGAAATGAACTTTGTGTATGAGTTTACTGCGCAGTAGCAAGGTGTCTAACAATATAAACATTATCTGTCAATAGAAATTGTATACTTATCTGAAATTTTCGAGAACAAGAAAAAAGAATTTTGAAAATACGTACAAATTTGTACGAATTCTGAAATTACCTGACTATGTTCTATCTTATAGTTGGTGCTGACAGACACCTCGGAAATTAGTGCCCCATTGCAAAATATTGCGCAACAAAATTATATTCGAGTTACATCGAAATTTCTAGGGTGCTTATACAGAATGTCCATTTTCAAATAAAATCGAATATCAGTATATCCAGACTATACAATGGTACCCAAAATAAGAAAAAATCCAAATTTTTAGCAAACAGTAAGCTAAAATTTTTGTTTAATTAGTGTGTTTTGAAATTTTACCGATAAAAGAAACAATTTTTTTTTCATTTTCGATACATCTGGAAGTGCCATCAAAACATTAGCACCGAGGGTATCAATGACACCCAAATTTCTAAAAAAAGATCCAAATTTTTCAGGATACTACGTTCCCCAACTATGGAGGGAAAAGGGAATGTAATGAATGTGGAATACGATGAAGACTTCACTATCCCAGCCTAAACCTTTGATCAGAAAATAATTTGAATATTTTGACTGAAAAAGTTACCCAAATTTAAGGAAAATTCCTGAATTTTCCCGGTTTTCCAAAATGTAACACCCTGTTGTACATTTTACTTGAGTATCTGAACTATTCAAAAGTCAATTAAATGAAGTCTGAGAAACATAAATAACAATTGAAAAATTGCTAGTTTATAATGTAATATCCATTATAGAATGTATTTAGAAGCCATAAAAACAGCTTTTTTTGTTATAGTGCAAAAATGTAATTGGTTACATTGGGGATTCTAGACAATTATGACAATTCAATTATTATTTTTAAAAGGAAATCCCAGTTATTCAGTTCCTGGACTCAAGAATCCAACGCAGATAAAGCAGGACCATGAATATTTTTAACCAAATCTATATAGGATTCTTTTACAAAAATTTAAAAGAATTCCTACTCGTAAGGATACAACACTAGGAATATTCGAAAAATGCGTCAATACAAGAAGTTAAAACAAAAATAACTGAAATCTTACAAACAAAACTGACCTTGGGGCCTTGACCATAGCTTTTAAATTTTCAAAAATCAAAAACTATGTCATCCAACCAATTGCCCCAACTTTTATTTCCAAAAAAACAAAAAACATTTGGGTATTATTATACATGCCGCTCATATTTAATTAATGACCACCAAATGAATGACATTAGTGTTTACAGGGCATGCTGTAGTATCCCCCCGCCAGTTAGTGCAGATCCCTGAGATCGAGTACCTAGTTTTAGCGCATGTATTCACCCGCATAGTGTTACGTACTATGTTGTTTTTAAGCACAGCCTTCAAAATTTACTAGAAATCGTAAGCTGTTTTAAAATTTTAGGTTAGAAAATCACTATTTACGTTTCTAGATCGACTAATGAGATATTGATTTTCGTTGAAATCGCGATTTAAGTAGTTTCATAGACGTAACTTTGATAAATATTGTTTAAAATGATAAATTTTTTCTTTGGAAGTATTTATTTCAGTATTTTATAAAGAAATTTGAAAGTGGATACGATAACGCTATTACTTTTTGAAACTCGAATACTTTATCAGTCCTGTATAGATAAAAATGAATTTGTTACATATTTTTAAGAATATTTCAAATTGTTTCTTCATAGATAATTCTGCGGTAAAAATACAGTTACTAACAGTAAAAAATTTAATTATTTTTTTTTTGAAAAAACAACGGTTTTTTGTTATTTTTTTTTTATACCTACTGCAGTTGCGTCTATCAACAGTGTATGTGATAAAAAAAGAACGATACACATATTACGTATGTACGTCTCATTAAACGGTCATAGTTGTGTACAACTGCCATCTGTTTGTTTATGATGCTAAACAATCTATTTTATAAATATACCAAAAAAAATTGTATTTATTTTAAAAATTTTCAAATTTCTCCTCATATTTTAAAACACATGTGAATCAGTTTTATAATTAAAATCGAATATATCAGTCTGAACAAGCAACACTTGAATTGCATGAGTCATTAGTTAATTTCATATTATTTTGGCATCTCGAAAAAAATTGATATTTTTGATATTACTCATCATGAAACAAAAAAATCAGATTACTCCGGTTTTTCATGCTCTATATGTATGAAACTAGCCCGCTATAGTGTGCGGAACTGTGGATTAGCGTAACAAGGAAACTTAACCTCTATTTTTGACAACCGATTGTTCTAGAAAACAATCGGGATTATATGCGTATGAAAATATGAGCAAAAAATGAATAAAATAAATTTAATTCTTACCGTCTGCATCGACTTCATTTATCATGTCCTGTAATTCAGCTTCTGTCGGGTTTTGGCCAAGTGATCTCATAACTGTACCCAATTCCTTGGTGGTAATGGTTCCATCGCCGTCTTTGTCGAACAGTGAGAAGGCTTCTTTGAATTCGGCAATTTGTTCTTCGGTTAGCTGATCAGCCTGGAAAATAACACTATCACTGTATCACTGTTTTTAATAAACAAAACTCACTTATACGTAAATAAACGGTTGAAGTGTTGGCATATCCAAAGTTCAACTAGAAAAACATGACTTGACATTGCTAAATACAAATATTATTTTTAGTAACGACAGCCAAAATTAACTTTTAGGTGTAATAATTATAACATAACGACTAATTTTCTATAAATTTCTTAGAATACATGGTAAACTAATTTATGATACTTAACATTCGTTATGAATACTCTACAAACAAAAATTGATGAATTTTATATAATTGGATCAAAAAAATTAGTTAAAATTATTGAGATTTTTATAAATTTTTTAAATGCAACAACTAGCTTATCTATCTGCAATGCGGTAAACTATACAACCGGTTTCAATATCCAGTTTTGACATTAAGTGAAAACAAATGATAAATCAACGTAAACATAAAAATATTGATGGGAAATAAAAACTAAATATTTGATAAATATGTTTTAATAATCGATGCAATAGAAACAATACGAACCATTTTGGATTTTAGTGGATAATATCACAGCGTGTACACTAAGCGACACAAGAGCACTGCACAGAACCGTCAACTGGAAGTGAATAGAACAAGACGATGAATCAAGTGCTAGCAAACGACTGCGACGTACTGCTGCCAGGCGCAATGCCGCGGCCCTGACACAAACCACTAATGTATTACTCCGCGATCTAAATTTAAAACAAATTCAAATGTTTTTTCGAAAATTTTTTCCAAATTTCTATAAAAATAGTTATAATTTGATAAAATATCCAAATTATTATATCTCTGATCGAATGTAAAGACAATTGTTGTGTCCTGTTGACGTTTAAATGAGAACTAGTTTGTCCGATGCTATTAACTTAATCTTATAGATGGAAGGGTGCGGCTTGTTTATAACACTTCCTCATCAGGATTGACGCTCTGATTGGCTAACACGCACCTGCAATGCGTCAAGCGGGCATTCTCCCGCCTCTAAAGCACGCGGCTTCTGCCAACATCGGCACATCGGACACTGACTGCGGGCGCGGTTCTCTCGGCGCCCTGGATACTCGCCGGGATGCTGCTGCGCCATTATCATTTCAACAACAATAACCCCCTCGTGTTTTCTGATCTAATTGTTTATTTGACTCATATTCAAATACTTATATCGTTATATCGTAATGTGTAAAATCGTCTTTACATTGTCGCATATAGGAAGCGCATTACAGATAATATGTATGTCGAGACTGCAGAGTTCTTTTTTATTTTTTTAAGTAGCTCATACATATTATTGACTCTTACTGGATATGAACTATCAGTAAAGTATTTACACATTATTTTATGTATATTTTTGTAATATGCATATTTGGAACAATAAATCAAAATTATAATACAATAACGTAAAATTACATTTTTATTGACTACTCTATAATTCAAATAATAGATGGCGCTAATTTCGTTAGCTATGTATGTATTCGTATGTCAATTTAATTTGAATTGTGTTCTATAACGTATTTCGAATATAACCCATTAAAGTAATTTAAACAATGTATGTAATAGTTTATGAATAAAACCAACGTTATTTCCTCTTTAGTTCTCTATTTAAAATTCAAAAGTTAACTTTATTCATTATTATATTAATATAAAACAACATATTCTGAGAATTAAATGTCGGTATGTATTAAATTACTAAACTAAAAGTTTTGTTTTCATATCACAATTTCAAATTTAATTATTCATTTAGAAATTATTAAATTGTATTTATGTATGTATATGGCACAATTTTATTTAGATGGGTAAGTACTTACAATTTTGTCTAAAGTTAAAAATTTAGGAGAATTGTTAAATTTCGCAATATTATGAAATCGTTAGATGGTGTGTATGCGATATGTATGTATCTATTGTTATACGTACTTATATATAACGAATTCGACCGTTTAACGTTAACTTGTAAACGACTCCTGCATAAAAATTCCTAGTACACGCTGACGGGGGTATCATCTCTACAATTCTTCGGCTTTTTTGTTTTATTTTCCCTGTACATGGTACATATGTATGTGTTAATGTACATAATACATAAATATTATGTATTTGTACATAGCTAAGCTACATAATTTATGTTTAAAAGGTAAGTATAAATTCTATAAGTATTTATATTTTATTTAAGTTTATTTGTAATGTTTATTACGAATATTATGAATAATTGTGTATATTTTTGATTAACCCTTTCAGTCCTGAATTTTTTCTAACAATAAAACAAATTAATAAAAAAAAAATAAATTAAAAAAAAACAACTAATTATTACCATTCATAAACATTAGATTTTTAATCACTAATCAGTCACCATAAATTGATAGTGGAGGCAATGTTGAATAATTTAAAATAAACAAAAGTTATAGTTATAATATTTAGAGACCATAAATTACAGAATTAAATAAGCTTACAGTGGGTGTAAAATGTATTCGTACAGTTGCTAATTTAGAATAAAATTTAAAATAACTTGTCTATTTATTAGGCGAACATGAAAGTAAATACTAAAATATAGTATTGTGTATACGTATTCAGTATTGCTACCGATACTGGGATTTACAAAACTAATCTAACGTACCACAGAATAAAAATAAAATATATTGTATTAAACTGTTGGCAATATGTATTCGTACACTAAAATATATATGCATATGTTCGGGGAATTCCCTTTTTATTTATTTATTTTTTTATAAGTTATAGACAGCTAGTGTACTTCACATTGTGCTGACATAACAATTATACACATAGAGTTATTAACTTGCTAATTTTTATACAATGGGTCGCAAAGAATGTGAAACAAGTTAAGGTGAAAGAAAAATCATAATTAATTTACGAAAAAAAGGTAAATCGTTAGGTGAAATTTCCGGAATTGTTGACAGATCTCGTTCTACAGTACAGTACGTCCTTAAACGATATTTTACAACGGGTAGGATTAAAAATAAACCAAGAAAAGGACGACCTCAAAAATTAAATGAATATTCAAAGAGGGCAATAGTACGTTTAATTAAAAAAAATCTAAAACTTAGTGCCGCTAAAATCGCCTCAGAGTTAAAAACTACGTGCAACATAATTGTATCTCCTAGTACCGTACGTAATACTTTGCGACAAAGCGGTTACCATGGTAGAACTGCTCGTAAGAAATATTATGTAAACGAAATTAATAGAAAAAAACGTATTAAATTTGCTAAAAAATAAATAAATTCACCGGATGAGTTTTGGAACCCAGTCATTTTTACAGATGAATCAAAATATAATGTTTTTGGATCAGATGGCAGATGCATGGTATGGAGAAAGAAAAATATGGAGTGGTATAAAGAAAATTTGTGTCCAACTGTAAAATATGGTGGAGGCTCTGTGCTTGTCTGGGGTTGTATGAGTGCTAAAGGAGTTGGTAATCTGGACATTATAGACGGAATTATGGACCATAAAGTGTATATAGATATACTGAAAAGAAATTTAGCTGCAAGTGCCGAAAAAATGGGTCTCAACGATAATTATATATTTATGCAGGATAACGATCCGAAACACATGGCCTGGGCTACAAAAATGTGGCTGTTATATAACACACCACAGCGTTTGGAGACACCACCTCAGAGTCCAGACATTAATCCCATTGAGCACGTATGGGATTATCTCGAGTGCAAAATTAGAACAAGGCCCATTTCCAATCGGAAAAACCTGATAACCGCACTTCGAGAAGAATGGGAAAATATACCCCCTTCTTTTACTACAAATTTGGTCAAATCGATGCCCCGTCGCTTGCATGCCATTATTAGCGCTCACGGTTACCCTACAAAATATTAAAATTACTTTGTAAGATAACCGTGGGTGTTTCAATATCTTAAATAACTTATTGTACGAATATTTTTGGTACCAGCTAGAATGTAAGAAATATTTATTTATTTATTTATAACTGAGAATATCATTATTTATTTATATTTTGTATGGTATTAGTAAAGACATTTTTGACACAGATTATCTGTATACTTTTTTCTCAATATCCTCTTTACTTAAAGGTACGAAACGCACTTTTACTCTAAATAAGTGGCTGTACGAATATATTTTACACTCACTGTATGTACATGTACATGTACATTGGGACTGAAACGGTTAAATATATATGTATTGCCAGATTGTACATTGTAAGAAATTTATAAATATGCACGTACTGAGATTGTGAAATTTCAGCAATGGTTTTTCGTCAGTTCCAATGTCTCATGTTTTAATGGGACAACAATGTCCGATAAATATTAATACCTTGACGGTTATAACCGATAATGACAAAACGTCCAACTGCTACACTATTTTGACAGTTAATACACTTTATCTGGAATTGTTAACGTCCTGCGACGTGGTGTGCGAGTTAGTAAGGTTTCATTTGACACGTCTTACGACGTCAATGACCGCCAAGTAGTAATGAGCAAAAGTAGTCTTGGTCTTGCACTTTTTGCAAGACCAAGACTATGTATACCAAGAGCAAGATCAAGACCAAGACTATAAGTATGGCTGCAAGATTAAGACTAAAGCAAGAGAAACGCAAGACTCTTGCTAAACTAGTTAAATAATTTGAAAGCATAATTAATACTGAAACTTTTTAAACCAATATTAAAAATTGTTTTTTTAAAAATTCGAAGTTAATTAAGTATTTGCAAATAAAAATGTGTGATGCTGTCGTAAATCAGTAGGTATAATGCTTTCAACTGCTTTTAAAATTTTTTGGTCGGATAGTAAGTAAAATATCCGCGTTTAATAGATTTTATCACTTTAATAATAATAATAGATTTTACCACGTTTAATAGAAATTCATGTGTGACTAGCTGAAGCATATATGTAATACTTCTATATGGCTAATGCCTATAAGTGGCAGGGTCACGGTAAGAGTGAAACAGGATAAGGGACGTAACCTATTACGCGCAAGTGCGACGGTTCTGTCAAATTGCATGTATCCAATGAATATCCATATATTTAATAATTTGAATCTTACATATGCGCATACGGTACTATGTACTTACTGCTGAAGTGAAACAAACAGATTGTCGGTACTGTAGTATTTTCGCCTATTTCTTTATACGATTAGCTATATAGTAGTATTACATATATGAGCTGAAGCCTTGAAAATTTCATCGAAATTAGTCGAGCAGTTCCGAAGCTGCGCGTTGGAAGGTTTTACGAATATTCAGGTGGACAGAGAGGCAGTTACAAAACAAAAAATTTTTTTGGAACCGTAAAAAGTGAAATTCTGATTTTAGAAGGAAAAAATTCGTTAATAAGAAGAGTACAAGAAAGTGCAAGATTTTTTAGCAACACCAAAAGCAAGACCAAGACTGCATTTTGCAAGACCAAGACCAAGACTCAAACTGCTCTAGCAAGACCAAGACCAAGATTCTTCATGCAATAACAAGACCAAGACCAAGACTACCAAGTCTTGGTCTTGGTCTTGCATTTGCTCATCACTACCGTCAAGGTGTTAATTTCGAAGTATCAAGGAATTCGAAGGATAAATAACAGTGTTGGTAACTTAAGAGAGGGCGTCGATTGTCAAAAGGCGCGAAACTATCGTATTCTTTGTGTTTTTAGAGAAGGTAATTTAGAAATTTTTTCAGAGGACGTCGATTGCCAAAAGGCGCGAAATTATCGTATTATTTGTGTTTTTACAGAAGGTAATTTAGAAATTCTTTCGAAGAAAAAAGTTGATATGGAAAAAAGCCGTAGTAGGTACATGCGAAGCTTTACTCAAGTTTTGCCTATCTCTGTCATCGAGCCTGTTTAATATACATTGCTAGTAATTTGAAAATTTGTAATTACTGTAATTAGAATTCCATGCATTGAACATTATCGTATTTTCGTGTACGATAATAAAGTATTATGGTATATCGTACGTCAGCATTGAATCATCGTGCATGTACGATAATTATCCTACACCTACCAACACTTACAAAGGAATAAGCTTACAAAAAACGTCTTACGAGCTAAGCCAGAGATATGGCAATTTTTTCTTCACTGCAAAGGGTTAAGAATCATTGAGTACAGCAAAAACTGTTTTTATGTGGTCTTTTTTGGTGCGATTATTTTATATTATCTTTTTTAAAGTGCATAGTGAGAAAAAAAATAAGAAAAAGTAAGAAATTTGAACATTAATTTGCGATAAAGTTACTTATTGACTGTTTTTAAGCAGTTAATTAGTACATTACGTAAGAATATAAGTTATTACAGCATTAAGTTTCTTTAAATATGTATTTATCACAGTTTTTGTAATGTTATAAAGATGAAATAAAATATTCTTATGTGTAAATTAATACTACATCTTGTTTGGAAAAGCAAATTCTAAAAAAAATCGTGAGGTTTTGAGCGTTTATAATCACAAGAATCTTACTGGTAATCATTTATAATAAAGATAAAGACGATATACTAATACTAGAAAATAATTGGGAGCTATTAATTTTTAGTGGCTTTAGTTTCACTATTGATTCTAATTTCCTAAAAAAAAAGTTATGTTAAACGATGAAATCTTTACTTCCAATCTTTTAACACAATCACGGTCATAACCCATAATAACAAAACGCTCAATTGGTACATTCTTTTGACAATTAATACACTTTATATGGAATTGTTGACGTCCTGTGACGTAGTGTTTGAGTTAGTAAGGTTTCGTTTGACGTTTTATGATGTTAGCCCGGCTGCACACCTAGCAGATACGACACAGCAGATACGACATGAGAGACACAGACATTTGTCTTAAGACATGGCATCTGCACACCTAGGAGACATTTGTCTTAAGACACGAGAGATACGACATGAACGACATTACAACAAGTGGAATTTTTCAAGTCAGTGTTAATCATGAGCTCATCAAGTGAGGAAGATACTATCGAAATGTACTGGTATTTAAGAAATAAAAAAAGGAAAAGGAGGGAGTATTTATTCCTATTCCTCCATGAAAGTCATGAGTAGTTTGTTAAGATGATAAGTCTTGATGATCTAGATGTGCCTTGTTCAACCTCATCCTTGTTCAAATAATAAAATAGTTTATATCAAAAACATTGTGTTTTATTCTCCGGCAAATGGGGTATTCATCCGTAATTTAAAAAAAAATGTGAGCTATAGAGGTCGGTCAATGTGGGAATCAACAAAATCAACAAATTCCTGGACCAGCGGGATTTCTGTAAAGACCCCACAGAACCTTTCCTTCAATTAATTATTAAAGAGAATTTTTGATAATGTACACACTATTTGAATTACCATTCCTTTCAAATGTATACGTATAATATAATTTTTAAATTTATCTTACATGTCGTTCGACACGAGCGACAGCAGACTAGCATGCTATGTCGCTTAAGACAAATGTCAGTGTCTGCTATGTCGTATCTCCTAGGTGTGCAGCGGTTTTGTGTTTTCAATGCAATTTAAATGTACTCAAGCGATGCGTGTCTCCAAGCGACACATATCTTATGTCTCTTATGTCGTATCTGCTGTGTCGTATCTCCTAGGTGTGCAGCCGCACTTAGTGATCGTCAAGGTGTTAATATCACCATTGTATCCATTCATAGGTATCTACAAATTTCAAGAAAATCTAATTATGTTTTTAGAAATAAAATTATCATATTCCCGGGAATATTACCAAATAGATTGATCGGAAACGAACGTCCAAGAAGATCGTGAAGATCTTAAACTCTTACCCGTTAATAATTTATAACATTTAAAAGTCTCCCGTATATTTTCATAATACCATTCCAATTTACAAGATGTACCTATTTACATAAAGAAAAAAAAAATATTCATTTATTTCTAGAAGAAGACAGAAATGGAAAAGTGAAAGTGAAAATTCCAATTTTCCAATACATCTGATGTTTAATTTTAATTGGGAAATGATTCCTAATTTTATTTTATAGATTTTATTCAAAAATATTATATTTCATTCCTGTTTACGTCATAAATATTATTGTATATCCTTTCTATTGTATAAAAAGAGATAGGAAATTGTGAAAACAGATTGTCAACGTATAATGAGAAACAAAGATAATACTATTATTTATTAAATAAAAAGGACAACAATTCGTTCGTATCAACTGATTGTGAGTGAGGTTGAAGAAGATGAACAATGGGTTGTGTACACAATAAAAATGTAAAGAGCAAATACCCTCTCAGCTCCTCAGGCTCCACGTGCTTCCCCTGCTCTTCAGCTGTTTTCATAGCCAGGCCTGGTAGACTACGTATAAGATAAATTTATTAGTAGTAAACAAGTTGAATTTCAAATAAAAGCGAATACGTTCCTTTTTCGGGATACATACAGGATGGATGCGTTTAAAATTTATGGTAAATTTACAAGTACGCAACAGCATGCAACACCAGACGCCACCCACATCATTATTTGTATACTTTATTAACTTTACAATTTTTTTGCATTACATTATATTATTTATACATTAATTTATACATTTTATAATGTGAGCGGAGGACAAGGAAAATGGTAGGGGACTAGGATTTGGAAGGTGTGCGTCTACAGCCGTCTTCTTAAAGGTACTATGCAGATATTCATCTGGAATTGTAAAGGGAAACTGCAGAAAACCGTCACGAGTATAGCTGGCCGTAAGATTCAAACTTTCAACCTGCCAGTCCGCAAGTGTCAGTGTCTAAACACGCTTGGCCACTCCACAGGTTCAATAGTCGTAATTTTATTGCTTTGTTTTAATTAAATTTTCCCTTGAGAATGTGATGTTCACCCCATGGTAAAAAATAACCTATATCCTTCTAGTTCTCTTCGGCTATCACTAAGGAAAGTTTCCTGTCGATTGGACAAGTGATTGAGGCCTAAATTTTAAATCAGATATTTTTACGGGGGCAAAAAATAACCTATTCCCTTCTCTGTCGTTTCAGCTATCTCTATGCAAAATTTCAGGCTGATTGTGATTAAGCTGCTAAGGGTCAAACTAAACAAACGTATAGGCTAAAGATTCATTTGATAATTTCAAGTGATCCATTTGAAGTCCGAAAATAAAGTATTAACTTATAAAAATTTTTTTCGAAAGTGTTACTGTCGTAACTAACTTAAGAGGTTACTTTTCCATTTGAATAATAATAGTACAATTATCTGACATCGATTGTTCATTCATTTCTACAATTACTCGTCCGGAAACTGAAAGTATTCGATGCAATGGTGCCCGCGCCGTTTAAATTATTTTGGCGTGTAAAGTAAGAGAGATAGATTATAAACAGTGATCCTCTTTACTCTTTTGCCCTCTTTTAAAACTGTCGAGAGTTTATGTATAGGCAATATATTACGTTTAATTTCTCCAAAAAAAATTTTAAACTTCGAGGACCGGTAATTTAGGAACGAAACTGAATTTTGAAATTCGAGCTCCGTTAGGCAACCTTGGGGGTCATCCTTTATTATTGACAGACACTTCATTTATTGAAATTCGTTAAATTACTTTTCACAAAATTTTCCCTTATTCTATTATAATACAGATTTGTATTCTCAGTGCTCCCACCATAGTATGACAATAAAGATAAGCAGAAACTGTTGAAAGGAGGTTCCAAGTAAAAAGGCAAAGAACTGTTCTTCCATTGTATACTTTGCGTAGTTTGAGATGCACAGGATGCACTTGACCAATTTAAAATAGACAGTCGCGTATATAACAAAAAAATAAATAAAAGGAGGAATATTTATAACAAAACAATTAAACTTACTGCATATTTATGAATTTATAGAAAATTTTTTGAACCCTTTTAGAGTCGGGAGGTATCTGTGTGTGTGTCTGTAGATCTAACAGAATTGATTCAAATAAAAAAATAATGTGTATCTAGTATCTAATTATTATCTTTTCTTCTTTTTTTGGGACTTATTGACTTTACAAAAGGCACCCTGTATAAACATATTTTTTTTTTCAATTTTTTTTTCTTTTATAATTTTTTCCTAATATTTACTTTATTCTACCGGTAAATATTGAAGCTGTAAAAAAGATGATAACACTATCGGCACCAAAATTCTTGATCTGTAAGTATAATATACACAAAATCAGAATATTTTTTATTTTTTTTTGAAAAATATATTATAGGTAAAAATGTCTATTTGCAGCATCCAAATATAAAATATATTTTTCCTAGAATTCTTTTTGTCATATTCAAATAGTAAGAGAGAAACTTTGATAAAAATTCGTGGAAATACTATCGAAATAAAAATACTCGTTCCTAATTAATACTTCAAAGAGATATTGAGAGAAATTATTGGAAATTTGAAAAATAACCATAATCTTGTGAATCTCGAATGTACAGGAGTAGCACCTCCAATCCATTAACTATAGGCCCGCGTTTCTCAACCTTTTTTCAGTCACGGCCCGATAAAATCTTGGATAATTTTATACGGACCGGTCACATATAGGATCATATATTATGACGATTATTAGTTTTCTAAATTACATTTATATTTAATATGAAATGTGGTTTTCTGACTATTTGGCCAACTATGTAATTCAGATAAATATCGACACTTTCTTAAGCATTAGACATGTTTAAAAGCGGTTCTTTAAATTTAATTAGAATTCTGTAGCCTGGAATTATTTTCACCGTCAATTGGAATAACATTAGATCGTGTAATATGAAATGTCGTTTTAGAACCAGGTGGTTTGCCATGTACTTCAGATAAATATCGACACTTTCTTAAGCATTAGAGAAATGTTTAAAAGCAGTTCTTTAAATTTAAATAGAATTCTTGCAGCCTGTAATCGTTTTCAGCGTCAGTTGGAATACCTAACATTAGATCGTGTAATCAAATTTTACGACAACTTCGCTTGCAATGTATTTCAGATAAATATCGATACTTTTTTGAGTATTAGAGAAATGTTTAAAAGTAGTTCTTTAAATTTACATAGAATTGTTGCAGCCGGGAATCATTTCTATCGTCAGTTGGAATAACATTAGGTCGTGTAAAATGAAATGTCGATTTCCGACCATTCAGTCTACAATGTAATTCAGATAAATATCGACATTTTCTTAAGCATTGGAGTAATGTTTAAAATCAATTCTTTAACTTTAAATAAAATTCCTGTCCCCTGGAATTATTTCCGTCATTAATTGGATTACAGGTGCGTAAACAAGGAGGGTTGGGGCTAAGGGGTCATGAATTAAAAATATACACAATTATTATTTAATTTTGGGCACCACTTCGATGAAATTTTGGATTATTGAGCCAGCTGTGAATTTCATCAAGTGAATTTTAAGGAGACGTCGAAAATTTTTTGGTGTTGCCTCTTCAAGAAAATAATTTTTTTGGTCCTTTGAGTTAGATTTCTCGATTTTTATTTTTTTGCTTGTCAACTTTATTTCAGAGGGGAAACTTGTAACAAAAATTATTTTAGCTCCTTCATTTCCCGTGTGAAAGTTTTTGAAAGTTATAATAATAAATTGTGCTACAGTTGTAAACTATATTTTATAAAATATCTATAAATTTTCACATTATGTTATTTCTTTGATAAAGAGATAAATTTATAGCATAACTACAGATATTTTTGAAAAGATTCACTGACTTGAAATTAAATATTTAAAATATGTAATGTAAGGAAAAAAAGGTTATTTCATTGATTAGATAATTACTTATCGAGGTAATTATTAATTACAAAGTTTAATTGACTATAATATACCTACATAATAAGTTTATCAATTTAGTACAATTATTATTAGTAAATGTTAATGTTCAACTAATCTTACTTAATAAGTCATGTAAATTTATGTAAACGACTATTTACAACAGGAATTCTCAAAATTTTATAACCGTGGTGGATTTAAAAGTGATTTTTATTTAGGAAAGTCGTCATCGTAGCATCGTTGGTTCAGTGGTAGAATGCTCGCCTGCCACGCGGGCGGCCCGGGTTCGATTCCCGGACGATGCAGTTAATTTTTTTTATACTTTCACAAAAATATTAAACATTTAGCTAAATATTTACAAGAGCTTTTCTATAAAGATAATTTAGAGATATTGTTAATACGTAGTCGAAGAGGGACATTAATATAAGTTGCATTGAAAATTGTTTCTAATTAAATATAACTAAATTATAATATTTTAAACCTTTTTCTTTTGAAAATTCTCTACAAATCTACAAGTTATTGTAAAAGCCCCTGATTCCTAACAATTGGTATAGAATTTTGTCGCACATCCTGCATAACATAGCGAATTACCGGCTCGAAAAATTACTGATTCTCCACAAGCCATTTAAATAGGATAATCGTTTAAAAACGTATCTTATGTGATTTTTCCGCTTTGTCTGGTATAAAGAAATTTCGAAAAACGTTTGAATGTTAGAAAATTTTGGCAAAAAACTCATTTTTTATGAGGGTTCGGGCATCGGACGTGTCTGATTGAAACACTCATCCAAAGGTTTGGGACTTCCAACATTTTCACCAACATTCATAAAGATAGAATGTTTTGCTGGAGAGTTACCATGCGGGCACATATATACATAATATGTCATTTTCGACTTCTAGGGACCCCAAAACAAATTTATATCGTAGTAACGAGCTCAAGTCTTACCATGACAGTGGCTATAATAACTGAATTCTCCATTCAGAAATTCGTTAAAATGTATATATCGTATATATTATGCATAGTTTCATATGCATAGAATGATACACTTTTTTTTTTGAGTATAATAGTTCAAAAATTATTTTAAAGTACCTACTTAAAACTAGTTACTAAAGAATTTTTAATAGATAAAATTTCATGTAAAAGCGTCGATTAATTTATTATCTAATTCTTCATTAACAAAATGTTAATCGAGTTTTGGTATCTTTAGTTTATTGCAGGATCGAATTTAAACACATCGGTTCTCTAGGCAGTGTTGAGATCCCTCTTTCTATTTTTTATTTTGCTTCTAAGTCTTGATGTCTTCACCTATTAAGATATATAAATTTCCAAAAAATATGTTTTAGGAAACAAAATTATCATATCCCCGGGAATAACATTACAAAATAGACTGACCAGAAACGAACGTTCGAGCCAAGGGCGGATCCAGCCAGTTGAAAGGGGGGGGGGGGCTGTCACTAATCCCAGGACGAATTTTGGGGAATTGTGTGTTCTGAATTGTATGTTTAACTACAAAAAGTTACCTATTGCAGGTCAAAGGGGGGGCTGCAGCCCCCACAGCCACCTAGAGCCGCCTATGGTTCGAGCAGATCATTGATTACTTGAAACCTTGAAAATTTGCAAAAATCGGAGAACTGCAGAACTTTACACAACTTTTACCCGTTTTTTTCATGTCTTACAGCATTTAAGAATCTCTCGTATATTTTCATAATGTACCTTTTCCAATTAACATTCCGATTTACATGATATATTTATAAAAAAAAAAAATATTCATTTATTTTTGGAAGAAGACAGAAATGGGGTAGTGAAAGTGAAAATTCCAATTTTTCAATATATCTGATATTTAATTTGAAATGAGTGATAATTCCTAATTTTATTTTATAAATTTTATTCAAAAATATTAAATTTAATTTCGGTTTACATCAGTTCGAGGGCTTCCGATACTTCTAATCGATTATATAACTGCCAGCGGTTAATTTTTTTCGATCTATTAACAATTTCTTCAAGTATGCATTGAAATATATTGTACATTGTATGAAAATATTGGAAATTAATGTTCTACATGTGTGAAAATTTCAGTAATCCTTGTTTAATCCATCGCCCAAACTGCACTTTACAGTTTTTTATTCACAATGAACATAAGGATTTCCACATTGACATCGTTTACATATAGGGATGGCGTCCATGACAGATATAAATTTATTTATTTTATTTATTACATATTATAATTTATATTTGACGTAATAAAACAATAACGATAAAAAATGAATGAGTTTTTTAGCGAATTTCCAAAACTGGAAATTCAGCTTTTACGCCAGGTGTCATGGTGCGACCTAAGCCCGGGACCATATCAGAAATATGTTTTGAGGTCCCTAGAATACGAAAATGATATTCACTAAAATTTATATATATATATATACATATATATATATATATATATATATATATATATATATATATATATATATATATATATATATATATATATATATATATATATGTATCCGCGCGATAACTCTCGAACGAAACGTCTAACGCTTATGAAATTTTGTGTGCGGACTGGATTCTGAATTGGCTTGGCTAACTTCGTTAGCCAGACACGTCGGATGCCCAGAAGTAGGTTTTCTGGCCATTTTTATCATTCGATCCTATCATAAGGCAGTTCGATTTTTACATCGTTGAAAAGGAAAAAAAAAATTATGAAGAAAATATTCTTATAATTTTCTTTCTATTTTAAGTATTTTTCGAGAAAATGTAAATTTTCACTTTTATTCTTTCTTTGTTAGTCTAATAAGTAATTTATATTTATATCTCAGTTTTTAATAAGTATAAAAATATTTCACTTTTTTATTAAAGAATTTTGTGAGAACAAGTGAAAACTATTCACATATATGAGATATAACACACATACATGTATAGAGTTTTGTTTCTCATTTATTGCATTATAATTAGCATGGTTCTATTCCATGTTAAAAAATGTAAATTTCTAAGCTAATGTAATGAAGAATTTTTTTTTTTTTTATTGAATTTTTAAGTAAACAAGAAATTGAAGATTATGTTATGATATAAATATTATTAAATATAAAACAAAACAAAATATGTACAATGTACATATGTATGTACGGAAAAATATTTTGAATCGATTTTGAAAATTTTTCCACTAATAATTAATAATGTTAAAAAATTAAACCATTTCAAATGGATTTAAGGTATTTTATGTGAGGTCAAGGTTTTCGGGACCTAAAAAGGCCAGAAATTAATTAACCAATCGATTTTAAAAAATTTTTCACAGTTAGTAAGTTAAAGTATTTGAATTAATTAATTAAATGATGTCCGCAAGAAGCTTACGGACTGCCATAAGTTATATGAGATCCTTAGAACCCTTTTCTTACTGTTAGAGTACTAGACTTGTATGAGTTTCGCCAGGATTTACTGATCCCATAATTGTAAAAAATAAACTAAACGACCAATTTTAAAAATTTCTTCGCTGTTACAGAGCTAAACTATTTTAGATAGATTTAGAATACATTATGTAAGGTCCGTCAGGGTCCACAGGACCCAAAAGTGTCAAAAATAAACTAACTGACCGATTTTGAAAATTTTTTCACTGTTACAGAGCTAAACTATTTTAGATAAATATCGATTACGTTATGTAAGGTCCGCCTGGGTCCATAGGACCCAAAAGTGTCAAAAATAAACTGCCTGATCGATTTTGAAAATTTTTTCGCTGTTACAGAGCTAAACTGTTTTAGATAAATATAGATTCCGTTATGTAAGGTCTGCCAGGGTCCATAGGATCCAGAAGTGTCAAAAATAAACTAACTGACCGATTTTGAAAATTTTTTCACTGTTACAGAGCTAAACTATTTTAGATAAATATCGATTACGTTATGTAAGGTCCGCCTGGGTCCATAGGACCCAAAAGTGTCAAAAATAAACTGCCTGATCGATTTTGAAAATTTTTTCGCTGTTACAGAGCTAAACTGTTTTAGATAAATATAGATTCCGTTATGTAAGGTCTGCCAGGGTCCATAAGATCCAGAAGTGTCAAAAATAAACTAACTGACCGATTTTGAAAATTTTTTCACTGTTACAGAGCTAAACTATTTTAGATAAATATAAATTACGTTATGTAAGGTCCACCAAGGTCCATAGAACCCAAAAGTGTCAAAAATAAACTAACTGACCGATTTTGAAAATTTTTTCACTGTTACAGAGCTAAACTATTTTAGATAAGTATAGATTACGTTATGTAAGGTCTGCCAGGGTCCATAGGATCCAGAAGTGTCAAAAATAAACTAACTGACCGATTTTGAAAATTTTTTCACTGTTACAGAGCTAAACTATTTTAGATAAATATAGGTTACGTTATGTAAGGTCTGCCAGGGTCCATGGGATCCAAAAGTGTCAAAAATAAACTAACCGACCGATTTTGAAAATTTTTTCACAGTTGGGGAACTAACTATTTTAGATAGACATACATTACGTTATTTAGGGTCCGCCAGGGTCCATGGGGCCCAAAAGTGGTAAAAATAAACTAACCGACCGATTTTGAAAATTTTTTCACTGTTACAGAGCTAAACTATTTTAGATAAATATAGATTACGTTATGTAAAGTCTGCCAGGGTCCATCGGATCCAAAAGCGTCAAAAATAAACTAGCCGACCGATTTTGAAAATTTTTTCACTGTTGGGGAGCTAAGCTATTTTAGATACATATAGATTACGTTATGTAAGGTCTGAAGTGTCAGTAGGACCTAAAAGTGTCAAAAATAAAATAACTGACCGATTTTGAAACCTTTTTACTATTACGGAGGTAAACTATTTTAGATAGGTACAGGTTGTGTTATCTGAGATCCACAACTGTCCTGCGGATGCAAATGCGGCGTAGAATGCTACACAACGGGTTTTGAATATATATATATATATATATATATATATATATATATATATATATATATATATATGTATATATATACATATATATATATATATATATGTATATATATATATATATATATATATATATATATATATATATATATATATATATATATATATATATATATATATATATATTACATAAAGTCCGCCTAGAATATACGGTCGAGCTGATTTTTTAATGAGGTCCACCGGGATCTTTCAGATCCGAAAACGCCAGTAATAAGCTATCGAAAAGATGCTAAAAAATTTCTCACTGCTAGAGAACTAAATTATTTTAGATGGATACAACTATGCTGCACAAAATTCGTTCGGGTTCTTGGGTCCCCAAAAATACCAAAACTAATTACCCAACCGATTTTAAAAATTCTTTTACTCTTAGAAAGCTAAACTATTTTAAATAGGTACAGGTCTTACATGAGATCCGCCAGTGCCCAAGATTTGGAAATTCGCTATGTTATGCAGATGCTGCGACAGGGGTATTTTTATTTATTTTTCAATTTAAGGAAATGAATATGCATAAGTAATGACATAAAAAAATGTAGAACAAATTTTTAATCCTTATTGTCAAATACATAAATTATTATTTTATTGTAAATGAGGTAAAAATATATGATCGAAAATTTTTTTATATATTATTAAAAAAATTCGTCAAGGGCGTGTCAGACATGTATTGAGTTAGGGTGCCCCAGTGGTTTGGCGATAAATTTTTTAAGGTTTGTCTACAGCAGGAAACCTACAGTAGGAAACTATTATATATAACTGTTATATACATATAATAAATTTTGAAGTTCAATATTCCGCAAACGTGAAAAGTGAAAAGTGATTAATTAAAAGAACATCAACTTCATTTTTCCAACGATATTCCACATGCGGTACGTAAAATTATTTTTGGAGTTACGAAAAACGAACACTTTGTGCATTTTCCAACATTTCCCTTGATGATTTGGATTTGAATTTTCGGAGAATGTTTTTTTTTTCTTAATACTGAAACATACCTCGACGCAAAATATATTTTATTAAGGCAAATTTTCTCAGCCGTAGATTACTTTTTACCAACACAACTTAGCCAAAATAAATTTAATTGAGTATTTTTAGAAAGTGCTGTGTCTGTAATTTTTTTAGATTTTTTGAGGCTTAGAGGCAAAAGGAATTTAAAAATGGAAAAACGTTAAAAGGAACCTTAACTCAAATTTTACGAGTTCTCTCTAATGGTGTCTCACATATCTTAAATGTGATATGTGAAAATAATTTTTATCCCCACTTTCCCATACGGAAAAGTATCCCAAGAAATTAACCAAAAATTTAAAACCAAAAATTTTTTATCTACTCTCTCAAAACGATTTCTTCGTTCAAAGATTAAAAATTTCTTTGAATTTTTTTTCAATCGAAAAAATATTTCTTTGAATCAAAAAATATTTTTTCTACTCCTACTATTAAAAGTAACATTTTGTGCACGGCTAACTATATGTAAAAATTAACAATTGCCCACACTGTGCGGAAATACAGTGGAAAATTATTTACCACGCCTTAATATAATAAAAAAGTAGGCTGTTCCGTTAGTTTAATATAAAATATATAAAAATAATACTAACAATATACATAATTATATGTATGTTGATTATTTATTATTGTTTCCATAGTTTCAAAGTATGCTTTGGCAAAAATTTGAACATCTTAGCACTGACATTATAAATTAAAAAAATTTTTTACTACTTATTTGAATTTTATTTGAATTATTTATGTTAAACTTTACGGAAAAAAATGTGCTCGTAGAAAAAGTATAGTGTAAAATACGTGGGAAACGCTTATTTCTCACTCATACGAATTGTTGCACTCGCCCTGCGGGCTCGCGCAAGGAACTCATATTCGTGAGAAATAAGCTTCTTTTCCCACTTATTGTACAATATACTATTTTTTAATCAGAAAAAATATTTTTTTTGAAATTTTATTTTCAGTAGTCGTAGAAAAAGAAATACTCCTTTGAATCAAAAAAATAATTCTTTTGATTCAAAGAAAAAAAGTCAAAGAAATTTTTAATCTTTGAAGAAAGAAATCGTTTTGAGAATAAGGCATAATATTTTAATTGAGATTCACATTTGTAGCATTTACATACAAAATTTCATACATATTCATAGGTTTTAAAGGTGTAAAAATATGGAAGAGTGACATACAGACATGACGAAATTATAAGGGTTCCGAAATTTTTCTTCGGAATCCTAAAAAGAATTATACCTACTGGGGTAGCTAAATAATAAAGATATCATTGAGAGCATGGGCGGTATAATATGATATACCTATATTTAAAAGAAAAAGAATTCTTGAAAATGTATTTTAAAATCAATTACCAGATATTGATATCGAATAACAATGAGTGAAAGGAGACATCAGAAGAATAATCTTAAATAATAATTTTGATAATGTGTGGCTGATAGCGCGCACAGGTTTGATGAACTGAGTAAATTTTATTGTTAGGTACCTACATAATAATGTGTACCTCTATCTCTTCATAATCAAATAATGTTTTTGTACTTTGAATTATGTCATTTACTTTAATGATTTCATGCATATACATATAATGTGTATCTACTTAATTTTCATAGATAATAACCATATAATAACCATGGTATTGTACAATGTGTTTCAAAATTACAGTGATAATATTATGTCCTGTCTTTAAAACTATTGTTTGCATGGAGTTCTTGCTTACACTACACACGCTAAGTACTAATCATTAGTAGGAAATTTGGTTTCATTAAGTCCAATATTTGTAATCCCCTGCAATCGACGGTGGAGGTACCTGGTCAACTTTAAGGCCGGGTGACTCGTGTTGTAGAACGGGACAGCGCGAATTGAAACGCAGAGCAGAGCAGAGCAGCACTGCGTCGCACGAGACCGATGTGGCACTCGTGAATGTGAAACTGCGCGACATTGTAACACGTTCTCGCCAAAATTATTTCGCCAAAATGAAAACAATTGAAGAAATTGAAGAAAAACAATGCTGCTCTGCTTTGCTCTACGTTTAAACTCGTGCTATCTCATTCTACAACAAGAGTCACAGAAACTGCGCTGCTCTGCCTGCGTTACCCGGCCACACAGTTTATTTCTCGTGCTTTCCTCCTCTGCCCTGCTCTGCTCTGCTCTGCTCTGTCCTCTCCTGCGTTTACTGCATGACGCAGCTCAATGTGCGCCTGACCTTAGGCCGGGCACATATTGAGACGCAGTTAACGCAGGCAGGACAGCGCAGTTCCTGTGACTCGTGTTGTAGAACGGGACAGCGCGAATTGAAACGCATAGCAGAGCAGAGCAGCACTGCGTCGCACGAGACCGATGTGGCACTTGAATGTGACATAGAAACTGCGCGATGCTACGCGACATTGTAACACGTTCTCGAGTTTTAGTTGGTTTTATTTCGTCGAAATGAAAACAATTGAAGAAATTGAAGAAAAATAGTGCATCTCTGCTCTGCTCTGCTTTTAAATTGGTGCTATCTCGTTCTACAACAAAAGTCGCAGAAACTTCGTTGCCCTGCCTTCGTTAACTGCGTCTTCAATGTGCGCCCGACCGCACATTGAAGACGCAGTTAACTCTGCCCTGCTCTGCTCTGCCCTGCTCTGCTCTGCCCTGCCCTGCGTTTACTGCGTGACACAGCTCAATGTGCGCCTGGCCTTAAACTAAAGTTATTTAAATATTTATTTCACCATGATAAATATTTTTAATTAGAAATAATTAGAAATAAACTCGGGAATCTAAAAATTAACATACATTATATATTAAAACAACAATTTCTAACATGGTGACTGATTATTTTTATTCCATAATTTTTAAATGTGGCTGTACTTCAGAAATTAAGTATTTATACCGTGAAAAACCATGAAAAAATATTTAACGTGCATTAATTTTTTCAATCAGAGCCCTCTGATTTGTAACGATGAAAGCTTCGTTAGCTGACGTTAAGCCCATTAAGCTAAAAGGGTCTCCACATTCTCGCCGAAGTAGGACGAGGTTCCTCGTCGAAGTTCCTCGCTGAGGTTGGTCGAGGCATATGAATAGCATTAAAACACCAACCGCGAGACACAACGAAATGACCCTCTACATTCTCGTTTCGTCCAACCTCGGCGAGAATGTGTAGACTCCTTAAAAAAATTTTCGTCCCTACCGCCAGCATTGTAACAAAGAAAGATAAAGTATGCATCGTCCCAGAATCAAACCCGGGTCACCCGCGTGGCAGGTGAGCATTTTACCACTGAACCAACGATGCTCTTGTCACCGCTGTTTCCATTCATCTAATTTTCGTATGTATAAATAAGTATATGGGTCATTGAGAAAGGTAAACGCATGCGTATTCAGAAGATGACGTAATTAGGGAAATTCACGTTCATCTATATGTATATATGTTAATTAAGACGTATTGGTTTATATTGTCTGTTAGAAAATAAAACGTTCAACTTGAAAAAAAATTTAAATGTTAATGAATTTACTTTTCAAAGTCAACCCAATTAATGATTAAATAAGCGTGAATAAAATGTAAACATCTGTTTATTTTTAATTCATTTGGATTGATTTAATTTGATTCGTTGTGAAATTTTTTCATATATTCAATTATTTTTACGAAATATTGTGAAAATTTAATAAAATTGCTATGTTAAAAGTTTTACGATAATACGTACCTATGATAATATACAAATAAACAAGAAAAGTGTTAACTTCAAGGAATTTCACTTTAGATTCAAAGAGAGAGATTCTTATACAGTCTGTTTCAAAGAAATAAGAACATACAGATTTTAACATGGGAAAAAATTGTTGGGATTAGAGTGTCTCTATTTTTTTATGGGTATAAAAACTTACTGATTGTATCAATGGTTAAATGAGGCATCCACATACGCTCAAAATACGACCAAATGCTATTTTGTAATTTCGTAATCATTGCAATAATCGTAGCATACATAGAAATTTTTTCAAAAAATTATTGTCAAAATACAATATTGATAATAAAATTTAACTTCTTTGAGAAAATAAACTGCAAAATTCTGAAAGAAAAAAAAGTGTTATTTACAAACAATAGACTGCATTTTGATTGTTCCAATTGGCAGGGTCGGATCTAGAGGGGGGCAGGCGGGGCATGTGCTCCGGGCGACAGGTCTTGGGGGCGCCAAAAAGTGATTTAAGAGGGCGCTAAAATGAGGTATGTGACGTTTTTTTTTTGCTTGTCACTTGTCTTTTGAGAGGAAAAAATTAATATTTTTTTCTACAGGGGCGCCATTTTTAAACCCTTCCCCGGGCGCCACTTACGCTAGGTCCGGTCCTGCCAATTGGTCTTACAGTAATAATAATAAAACATTGTTTGAACATAATAAATTTCTCCTGTGTTAAAATTTATATGTTCTTAGTTGCCTGAAACACTCAGTATTAATTTTTTAAACAAAGAAGTATTAACAACAAACGAAATAAAATTATATCTAAATTTCTACAAAGTAAATATTTTAAAAATCTTTAGAAAATTATTAAGTCAGAAACTTAAGTATTGTCATAGTCCTTGATACTGACCGTAAGAACGAAAATTTTTAAAATTATCGTATAATTCAAGGTATAAGTCTATTAAATTAAATTTTTAAGAAACTTTTAGTCAAATTAAATCTCATCATAATATTGAATCGATGAGTGGAAAAATAGTATAACTCCAAAATTGACAGTTTGTAATGGAGATAGCCAAAATTACATTTAAATGTGGCTCTTTCTGATGAATCGAAGAACAGTATAACTAACACCCTGTGTACGCATTTACGAAGCTACCTGTTTTTGTATTGAGTGGAAGAACGATACAACTCCTGGAGTTATATCGTTCTTCCACTCAATTTATGTTCATGCTAATAGCTAGAAGTCGTCCGAAAGGAGAAACCAAACAAAAAAATAGGACCACAACGTTTTCGTATTTTATACGCAATGGCTCAGTGAGACTTTCAGTTTATAAAACAGCTTTTTTAGGAATACATTCAATAACTAATTCGCGTCTTCAGCGACTGAATAAATTACTGATTTATGGACAGACTCCTAAAGATTTGCGTGGCAAGCATAACAACAGACCACATGTATTGCCCCCTGAAATAATTGCTAAAATAAAATATCACATAGAATCTCAAAGGTTTCTCATTATAGTTCTAAAGAAGTTTACTACCTTGACGCCTCTCTAAATGTGAAGATTATGTATGATCTTTTCACGAAAAAATATCCAGAAGAAAGGGGCAAAGTTAAGTACGAATTCTATTTGAAGTTTTTCAAGGAAAATCTTACTTTGAGGTTCGGCAGACCGCAAAGCCATTACCAATCAACGCGAAAAAGATCAATGATATAAAAAAAGTCTTAAAGTATAATATGAGTGGCGAAATCTTGGAATTTTACTACCATATTACGTCTTGGGAGACAAGCAATGAAAATCATCAGGATTCATAATGTAAACATTACAGTTCTAACCTATCATATTGCGTAAAAATTCATTAATAAAGGCATTCTTATTAAAATTAGTTACTTTTTTTACGTTTCACAAATATTGAGTGGAAAAACAGTATAATTCCAAGTTCTTTTTTTTGCTGTACAGCTTCTCAGGATACACTTAATGAAACTTGCTCGGCAAGTTCTTGTAGAGGGAGTCATTCCCTACAACTTCTCTGTGCATTTGATTGTTGTAAAATGTACACTTTCTAACCAAAACATATTTTTGGGTTTTTCTCAAAACAAGCATTTTGGAATTGTACTGTTTTTCCACTCACCGATTCAATTATATTATATATCATTTTTAACTTACAAATTTTTAACTCTTGCTACGTCAACAAGAAGCAATTAAATGACCTGTGTCTGCACAGCATCGTTGGTTCAGTGGTAGAATGCTCGCCTGCCACGCGGGCGGCCCGGGTTCGATTCCCGGACGATGCAGTTAACTTTTTTTAATTTAAACTTTTAAATGGTTAATTTGATGCAGTTATTACGCCATGAAAGTAATAAATGGATTCTGTCATCACAGCATCGTTGGTTCAGTGGTAGAATGCTCGCCTGCCACGCGGGCGGCCCGGGTTCGATTCCCGGACGATGCAATTATTTTTATTTATGAATATCGAGGAAAATTTGGATGATTTTCTTTACCCTATTTTTATGATTTTGATATTATTGTTATTATCTATGTAGTCCATGAGATAAAACTTACATAGGAACGTTTTATTAAAATGTATTTAGTAATGCTATTTAGTAGATCCTCATTAGGGGTTTGCTCTCATTAAAGTCGTTTTATTAAGTACGTAGTAAATTTTCAAAATTTTCCAAAATATTTTGTTCATTTTGCATTAAAAATTTCTTCTAGTTTCCCGTTTATCAAAAACTCTATTTAGGAATTTTATTTTCAAGGTCAATTTTATTTCACTATTGTTATTTCCAAAAAAAAAAAAAAAAATCTCAGCGCATTCTATGAAACCGCTCAAATAAATCCCTGTGTACCAAAAATGTGTCATTTCTAATTTAACTAAAGATTATGTTTATAAAAACATGAGAATTAAATATGTATTATGTTTATAAAAACATAATCACTGTCATAAACATAATCTATATCTTTAATATTTAAAGTTAACCAAATTGCCATACCACACTGTGTTAAAAGAGTTTTTTTAATGACTCATAATATCTGCACCATTTTTAGTAAATTAGTGTTTTCAACGCGTCTGTCACCTTTAACTAGCATTTCAGAAACTAGAAAACTTAGTTAGGTTTACCGTATGAAAAATTACATTATTTCACACACACCGGCAGAATTAGCGGAACGTACAAAATATCTGTAAAAACCAAACAAACCATTTAATTTCAAGAAAATATTAATCTTATTTAATTATTCACTTAAAATTACATGTTCACAAGTCGATATACCTTTATTTTCAGTAGCAAAACAAGTAACCATATAAAATGGCAAATTTTTGGAATCTTATGTCGTCTAAAAATAATTCAAGTTAAAGATAATTTAACAACTAGAAAATGAAACAAAGCGTTTTAATTACGCCTGGTTCCTCTCGTGCTCTTATCAAAGCTTCCATTCGTTTTTCTATACTCAGAATGATGTCATCTATTGTCTCCTGGGACAGTCTTTGTCATTCTTCAATTGCGTCAGTTTGAAACTCGACCACATTGAGAAGAAATGGCATTTGAATTCGAAAGTGACAAACCTCTTAAAAAGAATTGCATCAATAATAAATAAAAACATTTCTATGGAAAGTCAATTGATTCGTTACTTCAATATTATTTTAAGTAAAAATTAAAAAAAAAACACCGCCAACTTTGTTTAATAAATAGGTTTTTATATTTTGTTTATGTCCCGCTAATTATCCCGGTGTGTGTATGTTAAATAATTTTCATATTTGTTTATTTGAACATTATCGAGTAATTCGTTCCAGTAATGGTTACTATCGGTTGGGCAAAATTTGAGTCCTTCAACCAAATTGATAACATTGCCTATGTACGCCTAATACAAACGGTAAAAATATTGCATTTTAACATAAATATGTAGCAACTAGACCAACTGCCCGAAATTTCTAGTCTACTACGTTTTATTATTAGATATTACTTGGAATTAAAGTGTGAACAACAGTGGTATAATTATGTATTTTAACTATTCTTTTAAGTATCTGGAAAATTCATATATGATTCCGATCATTTTAGTTCATTAAAACAGTAAATATAACTAAATTAATTTCCCCTTCATTTTATTCAATTTGAAATCGAAAATTTAGGTTGAATTTACAATATTTATTTTATTTATGTTTTACTATCAAAATCAATAAAAACATTTGTTCACATGTACAGAGCTATTCATGAAAAAAAAAATTAATTATTCATAAGAATTTTAAAGAGCTACTGAAAGTAAAACCCTCTTTTAATTCATAATTAACCTGAATTTAATAAAATATGTAAATACATTTAGCTACTTGAAACCAAACATGAATGTTGAATTAACTGACTCCAATGAATACAAACATATGTATACAAAACACACAATACATATAACATTCGTGTAAAGTTTATTGCCTAGTCTGTGGGGTATGTTATTTATTCATAGCTTTGTTTTCTACTCCTACACATGACTCACGTTTATCAATATGTATGTATGTATGTGGAATAAGATAAAAAAAACAACATATAAAGATAAAACAACATAGATAAATCGAAAAAAAATATATTAAACTATGTATTTAAATTTTAGTATTAGATACAACGAAATAAACTTACTAGGGTCGCCATTTCACGTAAAAATCAAACAATAAATATTGACTTTCTGATTAAATATCAATTAAAAAATTAATATTAAAGAATTAATTTTTAATTAAAACTTCAAATGTGGTTATGATAATTTAAATAGAATTGTACAGCTATGTGTATCAATGCCGAATCAACAGTGTTATGTTATATCCGATGGTATTTTTGCTCGTTTTTTGTTTTGATGTACATATCTATGATAAATGTAGTGTACGAGCAGCGACAGCAGCGACTAGGACCGTACAAGTGTACACATGCTGCCTTGTTTTGTGGCTCGTTCGTTCGTTTTAGTTATGTGTTATGTATGTATATAGTTCGTCGTATCCCTAGAGTACAGAACTACAGCAACTATCTCTATCGTGTAATCTGCAGTGTGCACTTCTGTGCACATTAGGCTACTAAGTAGTCACTCTCTCAGTAGCAGTCGCTGAGTGTAGGTCAGTCACAAGACAATGGATTTGATTGTTGTTAGCATTGTAGAACCCCCACACGTAGCGTTGTGGTATCATACATATGTATGCGAAGCAGCGTCATGTGACGGCCACCGCCATCTTCGATTATTCACACTAACACAGTTTACCGCACTAATACAAAGTAAACACCGTGCACGTATATAACATATTTTCTATCTCTTACTGGTTACACTGGTTCCAGTAGTATAGAGATAGATATGTTGTATCTAGTGCTCTGTGGTCGTATCAGTGTGCAACTTGTTGTTCTATGTCACAATGATGATCAAAGTTACAGAGCTTACAGGGAGTACTACACACTCACTAACTCCGTATACAGCGTGTTGAAAATTTATATAGAATAATCTAGATCTAGATTTTGGTCTATTCTTGACACGTGACGTGTGATGTCGGTTTACCTGAGCTAGTGGTTTCAGAAACAAAAATATTTTAATAAGATTTTCTAGGCAAAGCTTCCTAAAAATTCTATGATCCTTTCTTACAAGTTAAAGCAAAGTAATTGAAAAAATATTAAACTGAATCGGCGGGGACTCGAACTCCGAATTCTTGATTGTCGCTTCAAGCCACCTTACAGATATGCATTTTTTATTTTTTTCTTTATTACTTGGTCTTTCTGTTTTAGTCTTTAAACTAAATAATATATTATAATTTATCTTAAATTTGAAAAAACCAAAACAAAAACTAATGGTGGGAGCGCCGATTATTTGGTCTTTATTAATCCAAAAATATTACTTTTATAAATTATTATTTAAATTTTGTGTACTTTTTATTTTGAATGTGCTGATTAAAATTTGCTTTGATGAAAAAATTTTTTTACTGTATGGGAACAGAGAAAATTGATGTAAAATTGTGCGTCGAAATTCGTTTTTCTATTTGAATTATATTATAGTTGAATTTACTTATGTTTCATATCATACAAAACAAAGCAAATTTCATCGAATTTTTGCTGTGATTAATTAACTGGTTTTGTATCCCACAGGAACTTTTAATCAGGATAAGGTTATTCTATGTTTTAACTTAGGGTAAATAGTGTCTGCCTGTGTACTAAATTTCATCAACTTCGGTTTAGTTAGATGGACGTGATTGAGTAATTGGTTTTGCATCTTCCGGGAACCTTCAATCGGGATAAAATTATCCTATCTATTGTTGAAATTATTAATAAAAAGAAACTTACCTAGGAATTTCGCGCCTTTTTCGCGTTCAGTATTAAATCCTGAAATAACTAGCTCACATTTTTGACCTAAAACAATTTTCTCCGATTATTTTTAGGAAAACTATAGTCGTTGGAAAAAATTAAATAGCAGTTATATTTAGCGTGAAAATAGCGCGAAATCTGTTTTTATTTTGTAAATTTTGATTTTATTATCGTCGTTCGTTTAGATTTTGTCGTGCTCACTTTTTTCCTGTAAGCTAGTCAAATCGATTTCTTTGTTTTTCCGCTTTTCTACTTAATTTTGGAACAGCGCGAAATTACTGTTCGACTAGTTTACTTTTCTGACCTATAGGATACGCTTTGTAGGTAAAGCGTAAGTGTAAGATTCGCAATTGTCGGTATAAGCAGTCAGCTTTTCCATCAATCACAGTAGTGAAACCGACAAAAATCACAACAAAGATCAATTTAAATTTTGAACTAGTGCGCATCCAAATCTTAAATCTTAAGCTAGATTTCCTAGTCTGTACGGTTTCAAGATCGTTTAGTACATGCTAGTCGAGCAAGAAAGAATAACAACAGCTGCATCATTCTAGTATTGACGTTAAGTACTATTAATTCACAACTTTGTGTACTTACAAAACATTTTACATGAAACAACCACTATACTTCGTTCACAATATTATTACTATAGTATATATACATATCTCTACATAGTCAATAGGTACCCAACAAATAATACCTACATATAACAACGGAGTCCTGTTCGTTCGTAGTAGACGACGTCAATGCGGGGATGTTGGAAAATTACATAGCGTCGCTATACGATCGATGAGACATCATCATACTACACCATACCGCGGCGTGGCCCGTCGCAATGCAGACACCACAACACAATGTTGAGCGCGCTCAGCATTTAGCAGCACCAGTACTGCTGGCAGGTTAGGTACTTTGCTATGCTATGGTATCCGAAGGTACACTAGACGGAACTGTACATAGTGAATGAGTACGTACGTATATGTACCATGGCTAAATAAAATAACCACAAAGACTTTTCAATAAGTTAATAGTAGTTATGTAGTTGGCTACCTCCGCCAGCTATCCAGTGAACCTCCAGCAGGAACACTAGCCTCAGTGTATTAATAATGTCATATGTATGAAGCCATGAAGCATGTATCTATCAATACGTATTATCCGTATTATGCATGATGACCGTTATCAATACATGTATACAGCTTTGGTGGATGTAGCTTTCTAAATAGCTACCATATTATATTTAGAAATTTTTCCTTTTTTATAACTATTGGTTTGATATGATAAAAAAAAATTGGTAATTTAAATTGCTAAATGGTTTTTTTTTTGAAGGTTGATACGAGAAATATTTAAATAAGCATATAAAAAGGTAGTTTGGAAAATGTTTTGACAAAAAATATTTTTATATTGAAATATATTGAGTTATTTAATTTTTTTTTCTCGGCATACAAAAAAGCCTGCCTACTTGTTTGGAATTTAAAATTATCTTTAGGTTGAGAAAGTTGTATTCGATATAAGTGAGAAAGTTTCAAAACAACAGTATTTAGAAAAACTGTTTAGAATTGTTCATTTTTTAATCGAAAGTTGTAAATTCGAAATTCAAATAGGAGGGGAAAGATGTCCAGTTGTGATAAGGGGACAGTTGGAAATTTTTTCAGTATTATGGACGCAAGCTAAAAAGAACTTTTTTATCTACATCTGCATTTATCTTTGTCTATCATATTAATAAATAGAAGTTTACTCACTCACTCATATAAAAACATAATTACTTGGTTTGGTTGGTAACTATGGAAATAATACAATTTGTGTTTCCCTCACCTCAGTTTCTGGAGGTCTCTTGAGCTTGCGGCCATAATACATATTATGTATCTCATAAGGAAGGTACCCTAGGTGTATCTCACCGATTTCTTTCATTTTGTGGTATGTTAGAGTACTTAAAAAAATATTAGGTACGTATTATTTTTTAAATGCTAAGTCGTTGATTTAAACTAATTTTAACTCGTCGGGTGAAAATTGCCCTTAAAGTTTACTTCCAAAAACAATTTTTTTTTAAAATATCTCGTAAACTAGTTGTGCTTGTATAAACGCCTTTTGATAAGAAACATTTTGGCGGTGTTTTATTTCAAAATTCCAAATAGTTTACGAGATATTTAAGAAAAATTGTTTTTGGGGGTGAACTTTAAGGGCGATTTTCACCCCTTAAATCGGCGAGTTAGCATTTAATGTGTTAACGTATATAATAATTTTTTAAGTATTCTAACATATCACAAAATGAAAGAAATCGGTGAGGTACACCTGGGATACCTTCTTTGTCAGTTTTCTACAGTATCGACAGGAACTTTTCGCCAATCGATCAAAGCAACCTTTTAATAGCTTCATTTTTTATATAAAAATTCTTCATCGCAAAATACTTTTACTGAATTTGTAATATTTTTTTTGCAACACAGACTACTAAAGCAGTGAAAGTAATTTTTTCCGTCAAAAATAGCTTACAAAATCGCAGCTCAGCACAAATAATTTTTCAAAAAATCGCAGATTTTTTACTGGCTGTATACAAGAATCAGAATGTACGGACTTCACGTCGTTAAAAAAAATCAAATAATTTTTAGAACTGATAAACAACAAAAAAGTTAATAAAATTAAAGTAATTGTATGAGTACCTATATATTTACTTTAAAACAGTTTAAAATCTTTTATGAAGAAAGAGAAGATTGCAGAAATACAATTTTAAAAAAGCTTTTTTAAAAGTAAAATTGTCTAAATTTTATTTTGTATATAAAAAAAAAAGTACAGTAAACGATCTGAATAATTAGAATAATAATTTAATAATGAACGCCATTTTCAGAAAGAATTAAATATGATAATTTTTAGGAATTCGTAGTACAACAACCAATTTCTTAAACTTCAATTCAAAACTCAAAAACAATTTCTTAAAATAATCAGTGTCGGGCCCCGTACGCAATTCAGTAGACAGCAGATAATCATATTATTAACAAATTAAAGGCTAATTTTAACATTAAATAAAAGCAAGAAGTATTTTATTTTGAGAAAAATTCTAGCTACTGACTACAAAATCCTGATTTAATGCGTGTTTAACACACATTTGGAGAATTTTTTCTTTTCTAATTTTCTGCTTAATAAATTAATTATTATATTTTACCATAGTCACAAATTTAATCAAAATTTTGTATTGTGTTGTTTAAAATCTCCCCAGACAATTTTTTTTTTGCGAAAAATTTTTCAAGCTTTCCTGAATGTTATTTAAATCTTTAATTCGTACTTACGATTTCAATTTAATTAAATTTGATTTCTGTAATTTAAACAATTTTTTTTTTCAATTTAATAAATTTTTGCAAGTATTTACAATTTTGAAATAATTGTACGTGAAAGGGTTTCACAAAATTTGTTTATCAGTTTATTAGATTTTAATTAGTTAAATTATGAATGTGGTTATCAGAATGTACACATATAAATTCATTAATAAAATATCTGTGAAACAAAATCATTAAATTAAATTATGTACATATGTTTGTATACATATATTTGTAATTGTAAATATTTTAATTAATAAACTGAATAAACAAATTCAACATTTATTTAACTGTTATTTTATAAAATAAAGGGGTAAATGTTACATATTTCTTAATCTTAACAGATTTGAAATTATTTTAATTTATATATTTGGGTAGATATTTACAATATTTGAAATACGTATTTTATTGTCGCTTAAGGTGTTACATCTAGCTGACTTATCGAAAAATCAGACTTCTCTTTGAGAATTAAAAAAGAAAAAAAATAACACGAAACACAAAATGGCGTTCAGACGCAACTATCGCGAACATAGCAAAACTATATTTCTTGAAAAACTTCCGTTTTTTAGTTAAAAAATTGGATTTATTTTCTTTATAAAAACTCTAATTTTCAATCAGTTACTTATATACTTCACCAAACCATATTTTTAAGAAGGTAAAGTTCGAATTTCAAGTTCATCGGATTTTGGTTGCAAGTGCTCGAGTTTTTGTTTCCATATGATTAAAAATGGTCATTATTATTTTTTATTTTGCTCCTTTTACATTGCACAAATTTGTACTGTCAGGAGTAGGATGACCTACATGGAAACGATTTGGCAGTTTTGGATAAACGGTAGATCATTATGGAACTGTGGTTGTCCAACAAAGTTACCGGCATAATATGTTTTCGACATATACAAAATTCTTATATTCAAATTTCAGCTGAAAATAAGCTCCTTATATTATAATGTTAGAATCGTAATCACAAAATGTATTCGTGATTTTTATTTCATTTTCGTAATTCTTTTGGTATACAACCACTGTAACCTTACTACCTTTGATACAGAATCGTTGCAACCTTACTACTTTTGGAATAGAATTGCTGTAACAATATTTCTTGTGCTACAGAACTGCTGTGATCTTACTACTTTTAGTATAGAATCGCTACTTTTGTTGGATAAAATTACTGAAGGATAAATCGATTTTGACTAAAGGTAGGTTCAAAATAGTATTCTATTGTCCTTAGTCTTGAAATAGACATTTCTGTAGATACAATGGTTGTAAGAGTAATTGATAAAGTTTACGTAGTTTGCAGAATAGTAACAAAATTTGGATACAGTTGAAATAAATTACATATTTTTAAACAAATATTTTTACAAATATACAGCTGAACTCTTTTTTATGCGCTCCTATTTTGTGCGATTTTTTTATGCGGTTTGTAAAAAATGGCCATTAAAATGCATAATGTGAATCAAAATCACGAGACAGTAAGAAATTTAAACAATTACTATAATAAATTTCTTTGATGAAAATACTTTTTAACGGCTTCTAAGCATTTAATCAATACATTGCATAACAACATAAGTTATATTGCATCATTTAATTTTGTTCAAGATGTATTTTCAAAATTTTCATAATATTGTAAAATTGAAATATGTAAAATGTTTCTACGTGTAAATTAATTAGTGATGAGCAAATGCAAGACCAAGACTTGGCAGTCTTGGCCTTGCTCTTGCATTCAGAATCTTGGTCTTGGTCTTCCTAGAGCAGTTTGAGTCTTGGTCTTGCAAAATGCAGTCTTGGTCTTGGTATTGCTAAAAAATCTTGCACTTTCTTGCATTTTTTTATTAGCGAAATTTTTCCTTTTAAAATCAGAATTTTCACTCTTTACGGTATTAATTATACTTTCAAACTATTTAAATAGTTTTGCAAGAGTCTTGCTTTTTTCTTACTTTTGTCTTGGTCTTGCGCACTTGAGTCTTGGTCTTGGTCTTGCAGCCATATTTATAGTCTTGGTCTTGGTCTTGGTCTTGCTCTTGGTATACATAGTCTTGGTCTTGCAAAAAATGCAAGACCAAGACAAGACTGCAAGACCAAGACTAATTTTGCTCATCACTAAAATTAATACTTTATCTCGTTTATAGAAGCAACTTCTTAAGGAAATTTCTAAGTTTTGAGCGTTTTGAGTGATGTTCTTTAGACGAAACTTTTTTTATGCGATCCCGACCAACCGCACAAAAAAAGTTTTTTGTAGAATCTGGATCGAACTACACTTTTTATAGCTATTTATGATATTTTTGAATATATTTTTTTTATGCGATTTTTTTTATGCGGCCCCTATCCACCGCACAAAAAATAGTTCAGCTGTATATTTGTAAAATTGTGATTACGGAACACAAAAATCCATGATAAATTTTGATTTCATTAAATAAATCAATATTGTCTTTCAGAGGTTACATTTAAATTTTCGATTTTACAAAATTAGTCATCGGTGTGGGAGTGCCTTCGGAAACGTGGGTCCTAGTGCGATGCATAGTTTGCACACTCGGGCCGGCCCTAATGGTAGGTACCTATAGTAATAAAGATAAATAGCTTTCAGGAAATGATAGTGTATTTGTATTGTAATGTCTGTACTAAAATTTTCTAAAGGCTATTTATCTTTATCTACTTATTATTTATTACTAAACGATACCGTGTGAACGATATACTATAGAAACAAGTTATATGTGTATGATGAGTGGAGCAGAGACAACAAGCCAGGTGAGTGAGTGTGCCTAGTGACTGGTACCTCGTCTGTTAAAGGTAGAATTCGATCTCAGCGGTCGACTACTCTCGTGAAGATTTTTCTACAGTTTTTCCTCTCACTACTATCAATTTCTTTGTCACCCATCTACATTAAAAATATAATGTAATTATAATTTAAATAAAAACAAAGTATAAAAATAAGAATGTTGTGTTGCGTCTATACAATAGACTAGGAAAAAATAATTTAAAAAAAAAAAAACCGGCAGTTAATTTTCAATTTGTATTTCTACGAAAAAATACTATGAGAATATATTAAGTATATGACTTTGCTCTTTACCTTTTTCCCTTTCACTTTGAACCACTTTAAATATATAAATACAGGAGAAAGTTTCAGTACCCATCCTAATTATCCTAACAAATTAGGAATAATTGATGGTTTTGAAACCAACATTTATGTAGCTTGTGTTATTGTCGAATAAGGTCCTAACCACAAAATCATCTCTCCCTCCAAAAAAATTGGCCCCTAACTTAATTCATAGACAGTTTGTATTTTATTACAATTTAAAGTTCTATAACTTTATAGCAGGAGTTCCCAAAGTTTTATATCGGCGGGCCAAACGGAAAATTCCAGAATATTTAGCGGGCCACCAAAAATTTTAAAATAACGAAGGACACAAAGAAGAAATGCGTTTGTTTACATAAAGATCGCGAATCGTATTGTTATCCAATTTAAGAATAGGGGTATATCTGGTTATTTTTACAGGAAAATTTCGCACACAAATTACCCAAAGTTCACCAACAGATCTAATTCATTTCATTTTTGAAGCTATTGATAGAATTGGAAAAAATGAACTTAATGACGTCATCACGTGTGATTTCTTTTAGAAGCTTCAAAAACCGTAATTTTGACGTTCGTCGGATCATACCACATTGGACCAATCTTCTTCAGAAGAATGCTGGTGTCTTAAAACCCATTCTCAACGATTTTTCTTGATGTTGTCGGAGAGCCAAGGCTTCTCCCTACCTTTGCGGCTTTTTAAACCTGCTTCTGTGGGTCTTCTTCTTACAGTTCGAGAACTAATTGGTTTCCCAGTGTCTCCCAATAAAGCTGCAGTGAACTCAAAATAAGTTTTTTTGCGGTCCTTAAGTGAGTCACGGATAAGTTTTCTAATCTGGTGGTCAGTAGTAGCGCGTTTTCTGTCCGTTCTCATTTTGTTTGTGTAAGAGCCAGTCTCCACGAACCTTTTAATTGTAAATTGCACTGCACTTCGTCAAACTTTTATTAATTTAGCAATCTCTATTTGAGTCTTCCCTTCTTCATAAAAAATCTGGATTTTTATTCGTGTTTTTGTGTAAAGTTCTGGTTGTTTCAGCATTTCGTATTACAAACTGTCTCACTATACGAATAAACAACACTCAGCAGCTTCTTGTTATCCTGAAAGTTAATAACAGGCTAAGAAATAAGTTACATTATTTTTCAAAAAACTTCAAATTTCACATTTTGTGGGCCAGGTGTTTTATGGTACCTTAATAGCTATTTATGCAACAAGTACATAATGAAGATCTTTATGAACGAGCCGTGTTTATGGCTGAGCGAGCTTGCGAGCGAGGCCAATAAAAACAGGGGAGTTCATAAAGTAAAATTATGTACAAGTTGCATACAAAGCTTTATGTACGACTGTTAAAATTCCTAGTTATCGACAAAAATCGAATTTATAAATCTCACGTCTATATTTTAAATAAAAAATGTATTTTATATATATAGTTGACATAGACGAATTTATTGTGTTTAAAGTATGCTTTGGTTATTATCTGTCATCTAAAGCTTATAAAATATTGGAGCATTTTTAAAAGATTTTTCAACAAAACTTATTAATATTTAAAAAAGAAAGGAGAAAAAGCTGCCTGGAATAAATTTTAATAATAGTTCAGATTGCGCAATTAATATTAATTATGCCAACATTTGTAAATATGGTATACAAATAAAGTTAGTGTGTTTTCTGTTTATTGTAAAATTAAAATTTATCAAGTAGACTATTCTTTATGGCACTAGTGCTTTTTGCTTTTCATTATGCAACTAGTGCCAAAAAGTAATACTTTTTATATCTCTTAACAATGTAATAAAATAGGCTTTTATGATTCAGTCGTACATAAAATCCTTTATCAATTGTTTAAAATTAACTATTATTATATTACAACTCTAAGAAAAAAGTAAAGGTAATAAAATTTAAAAAAAAATATGATTGGTTAAAAAAGATGACAAGGATAAAAAAGCTAGTAGCTTGTACAGTGACAGTTTAATTTATTTATCTCTCTCACACAAAAATGTGACAAACTAAGTCGGATTTACATAGCTAAAAAAAACTTTATAATTCAAAAAGTTAAATGAATGTATATAATTCTTAAAACTATTGATTTAGATTATAATTTAACATTTCTAAATCGTATTCTGTATTGCCATATTCTATTTTGAATTGAAAAGTAATATTTTTATGAATGTTGCTGCAACAGGGCAGTTTCGTACTGAAAATAATTTATTTCATTTTTTGCTATTGTGTAAATCCAACTTGTAAAATTTTATTACGTTTATTTTTTTCTTAGAGTTGTAATATAATAGTATTGCTTTTCATTCTATTATCAAACAGAAGAGTCATTTTTAAATTAATTTTAGAGTCACACGTGTTTTATGGGGGTGCTCAATACTTTTGGCCAAGGCTGTATAATATGTTCATTGGTCTGTGTTCATTACCTATTTTTTTTGGAGTTTTTGAAACAAGTACCTTTTTTTCCACCACTCTATTTTATTTTCACAGCCTCCTTATTCAACCTACTTTGAAAATTTTAAGAACTATGAAGATTTTTTTTATTACATAACATGCCGGTATCTACGGTAAATAATGTTGATACATATAAAAAGTAAAAGTATCCGTGTCCGGTTATAACTTAAATAAAAACTTTTATAAGTTTTTCCAAGTTTTTTACGTAATTTTATATTATCTTGTGCAACTTGGAGAAAACAAATGAACCAGTTGTGTTGTTTTCTCTCTTACGCCCGTGTATCTCTTCCAGCTATACGCTATTGACAACTGTAATCAGAACGGATTTATGGATCTCATTTCTCTTTTGTGTTAACGGAAGACACAGTTTTATATAAAACGCAGGTTTCCAAGTAAAAAATAAACAAATATTGTTTGAGGATTATTTGCAAGAATTTGTATCTATCTCCACGGTAAAGGTACAGGTGGCGTCCGATATACAGAAACTTGCAGAAATTATAGAAGTGTGAAAATATTTATTAATATAATAATTGTTTAATTATTTTTTTATTTTTTCTTGTTGCAGATATAAATAGCCTAAAATAGAAACAACCCTCGCCGGACAACATAAGTTATGAATTGTGAAAAAAAATCATTTTTCTACTTGTTACACAAAATAGCTTCCAGTGAACAAATAAAATGTTGATTTTTTTTAGATTTCTTACAAGTAAAGGTCCGGAGACCGGACCTATCGATTTTGATGAAACTTAAATATGTTATAGATCACTAAAAACTAAGGGACACGTATTTTTTTTTTATCTGCGGAAAAACGTTTTGAAGGGGTGAAATCACCCTTCAAAAATTGGGATAAAGATTTAGTTTCTCTCGAAAACAGTAAGAGAAGAGCAAAAGTTTAAATTGGCGATATTACTCTTTTCAAAGAACTATCTATTGATATGCAATTTGTTCAAATTACATCAACAGGGGTGGTTGGGGGTTAATTTTGCAACAAGGGGTGAAAAATAAACGATATAAAAATTTTGTTTACAGATTTCAAATCTACGTTAAAAAATCTATTTGATCTGTTTTTGCTCAATGTCCTAATAATAAGTCTAGGGGTAGTTAACTAGGGGGTGTCTGTGTCGAATAGTCGTACTACTTGGGTAGTTCAAGAAGTTCTTCTTCATGGAAAATAGTTTAAGACAATTAGAATAACGTAGAAGTGAAATTCTCGAATTCAAAATTCAGTTTGAGCAACATTGGAGAGGGGGTGAGTCACCCTCTTAAATTACATATATATATACTAGTTTATATACACTAATTTTTACTATTAACACGCTGACATTGGGCAATAATGCCACAATAAGTGGTTCTGAAGTTAGACTATCGCATGTAAGATTTCTATTAGGTTTGTTTTTTTAATGGATATTATAGTTTTCGTTATCGGAAATAACGGTATTTTCTGTTACGACCGCCGCGGGAAGACGGTCAGTAGCGTGTTGAGCGTGGAGGGTTCGAACTCCACGAAACTCAAAATTAATAGTTTCGAGATGCGCCCTCGTGTCGGACGGTAGGAAGACGTTTCATAGTTGAGAATAAAACAAAAGACACCCACGTTTACACTTAATTTATAGTTTATTAATATCTAAAGTTTTACATTCCCTATTAGATTCCCATAACCGATAATATAGGCTCAAAAGACCCAAAATTTACATAAATATACACGGAGAGAAAAATCATATAATTTTTGTAGATAAAATTTCAGAAAAATTACCATGCTCTCTTTTAATGCGTGCGCGATCGATGACCAAAGTAAAAAATATATTATAGCATGGTAAAATTTAATGTGGTAACACAACTTCTATCACACTTTTATGCATATATGTTATAGTTTAATTCTTTTTGTCGTACTCTTTCATTTGCGCATCTGACCCGCAACCTTATGTTGCTTCGGCTGTACCTGTAAAAACTTCGAAGATGCCCGATCTTTTCCGACCTTTGATTCTTTATGATCCATACAAAAATGATTTGCAACAATATATTCTAATACTGAAGATAGTGGAGTAACAAAATAATGAATTAAACGATGACCATCCGTCAAGACATTCTAATGAACACTGTTTCGACACCACACGACACCACACCAGCTACTTGCAACACCACCGTCCAGTCCTGCTATGTGACCTTCATATATGATTGTTTTGTGTTGATACTTTCTGCGGCTTGCCTCGCTATGCGACAGCGTTGATGCCTTCTCTTTCTTTCTTTCTACTATTAGCATCTTTTATTCTTTTCTACTTTTCTTCTATTTTAAGACAGCATGGTAATTTTGTAGGAAAAACAATTAAACTGTCGGCAATAGAACTTTTTACTGTGCTGTTTTACAAATTTTGCAGGGTTAATATTACGGAACGAACATTCTATCCTTTAAATTTTCTATGATTAATTATAATTTTTATATTTTTACCGTACAAAATTGAATATGTTCGCCTTTTACACGTCGATTGTAGTGCTGAGCACAGTAATTTTTATATGAATTTTCTCTCTGTGTATAATTACAATAAAGGAATTAAATATTGATAACGACTTACCCCGAAGTTCCCATGTCTTTTCTTAATTCAGTCACTTTACTTATTCTTGCCCCCTGGTAATACAACACTTTCACCATTCAGTCACTACGTTTACTTGCTAACACCACACTCTGTTTCCAACTGTATTTCATTGTCCCTAATTTTTGGTCAACGACTTGTTTGAATGCAGCGATTTTTGCCGATTCGATTGATTTGTAATTATTTATTACATTAATTTCTTCATTAACTGCGTTAATCGTTGCAGTCAAACCTGTCTATGTTGGAATACGGTTAGACCCGTTCACAACATTTTAAAATGAATGGAAACCTAATAAAAACCTTACATATGATAGACCAACTTCAGAAGCACTTATTATGACATTATTACTCACTGTCAATGTGTTAATAGGAAAAATTAGTGTATGTAAACTAGTATGTAATTTAAGAGAGTGACTCACCCTCGCTTCAGTGTTGCTCAAACTGAATTTTGAATTCGAGAATTTCATTTCTACTTAATATTAGGACATTGAGCAAAAACAAGTCAATTAAATTTTTTGACGTAGATTTCAAATCTGTAAACAAAATTTTTATATTGTTTATTTTTCACCCCCTTTTTGCAAAATTAACCCCCAAATGTTAACCCCCAACCACCCCTGTTGATGTAATTTGAACAAGTTGCATATCAATAGACAGCTCTTTAAAAAAGAGCAATATCGCCAATTTAAACTTTTGCTCTATCTCTTACTGTTTTCGAGATAAATTAAAAATTAAATTTTTACCCCAATTTTTGAGGGGCGATTTCACCCCTTCAAACCGTTTTTCCGCAGATAAAAAAATACGTGTTCCTTAGTTTTTAGTGTTCTGCAACATATTTAAGTTTCATCAAAATCGATAGGTCCGGCCTCGGGACCTTTACTTGTTAGAAATTATGTGTTAGTATTGCATAATATTTTGACATTGGTATGGTTAACTTTGACTTGCTTCGGGAGAAATATGTTTTTTTTTTTATTTTAATGTGTATTTCAAGTTTAGCCACATGTTAACTCCACAAAACCAATATTGATGTGAAATAAAATTAGCTGTTGCGGAACATAAATAGGTATTTACTTTTCTTTTTAATAAAATATGTAGCCTTCTCCGAAAAAGGTTAATAACTCTTCACGGAAAATAATTTTGAAATAAATAGAATAGAATTTTTCTGTTGAATCAATATCAAAGAGAGGTAATGAAAATTAAAAAAAGAATATTTTCTAAGTAAAAAATAAAAAAAGGAAACAAGATTCGTTAAAATTTTATCATTTTAAGAAAAAGAGGTAGGTACGGACGACTATTTTTTGCCCATTGGCCCATTCTTCTGATATTCTGTACATGGCCGTAGAGAGAAACCGCAAGCACCGACAATAAATCACATTTTTTTCAAAATTTTTATCCAAAAATATAAGTGACGAGCAAAACAAATCTTTCTACTTTTCTCCGGCCCCCTTTCCAACAGTTACGGGCCCTCTCTTCAAGCCCGGGGTATTTTATTTAGGGACAAATATGCACACCACCTAATACACAATAATATGACTCTTATACATACAAATATGTATGACTCATGAGTACATACATATGAGCATATTATTGTTGCTTCATCCACTCCATAGGTTCATCTCCTTATGTATAAATAACATACTTTCAACGTGCCTTTGAACTTTTCATCTTGACACAGCCAATGCTGCTACATAGTGAGCGCAACGAGCACGGCGAGCAAGCACTTCTGAGCTTAGGCACTACTTCCGGTGGCTGTACATTGTATGTAGCATGTAGTTCTCTATAGTTAACAGATGTGAAAGCACCTGCATTATAATAGTGTACGTACAGATAACAATAAAACATTATGTGGAAAAAGAAAGCTAAATAAGCCTCCTATTAAGCTAAGTGGCCTCTCTAAATGTTTAAGAAAAATGAAAAAGTGACGAAGAATGGAAAAGAAAAAGGAAGAGAATGGAAAGAAAAATTATATAAAATTGTTTTATTATTGATTTTATGATTTGTTTGTTGGCCAATTAGTGTAGGATGAAAAATTTCGTAACGTTTAACTGCTATATAGACAATTATTTTTTTTTTTTTTGTATTCTGGGTGTATGCGTGCTTTCTTTGACTCTTAAAATCGTCTAGTCCAGGGGTGGCGAGAACCTCTTTACACCTGCGTGTCATTTCAACTTGAAGAAAAAATTTTTTGTGACAATGACGTGTCACCGGTATTTGAGAGAAGAAAGGCAACATAAAAATAAATACCCCTGTCGCAGCATCTGCATAACATAGTGAATTTCCAAATATTGGGCACTGGCGGATCTCATATAATAATTTGTATCCATCTAAAATAGTTTAGCTCTCTGAGAGTGAAAAAATTTTCAAAATAGGTTGAGTAGTTAATTTTTGGCGCTTTTAAGTCCCCAGGAGCCTAACGAATCTCATTTAGTATGGTATATGTGCATTTAAAAGAATTTAATTTTTTAAAGATGAAAGAATTTTCAAAATCGGTTGGGTAGTTTTATTTTTGCGGCTTCTGGCACCCTCGGACTCTGGCAGACTTCATATAACATAACTTATATACATCTAATATAGTTTAGCTCCCTAAGAGTGAACAAATTTTCAAAATTAATGATGACGGGTTCTTGAAAAGTTAGTTAATTTTTTATTTTGAAAAGTGAAACAGATATAAATTACAGACAGTTATTGTAATGATAAAAACGATGAAGCATTTATTGTAAAAAAATTCAGCAAATTTCTTAATTTTTTTCAAAAGCTAGTTCATTTAGAACAACGTTTTAAAAGCTTGTCTTATGTAATTTTCACTCTTTTCAATGGTGTAAAAAGAAAATCAAAAAAATTTTGAAATCTAGTCAAATTTGGGAAAAAACCACTAAAAATGGCGAAAAATGGCCAAAATTTTGAATTCCAGAAATCGAATGTATTTGGCTGACGAACTCGTCCAAGCTATTGGGACTTTTGACCTTTTTACCAAATTTCATAGAGATTGGATGCTTCGTTCGACAGTTATCGCGCAAACACACACACACACACACACACACACATATATATATATATATATATATATATATATATATATATATATTGTTGGGGAGTTGGGTGAACAATCAAAGAACGGTTATTAAAATCAAATTTAATTCTTTAATATTATTGATTTGCTTAAGTCACAACAATTACAGATGTTATCGATACTGCTCGTATATCTGTTACTGATCTTCCCTTCCTTCGTACCAGCATCGGCTACAACCCTCGCTAATCTAGTCCACTCGTCTTAAAGTAGTGTTCGAAGGCGTGGATGGACAAAATCACCTAACATTCGGCCCTTCCTGACAATTACGAGCGTCCCCGCTCCGTCCAATAACCAATCGACAGGAAAAGCGTCCACACTCCTTAGTCGGTTCCTTAGTTACTAGTTGTATGTTGCTGGTACCTGTAAGCACACATTGCAAAGGCATTAGCGTTATTTGGCATGCAGGCTGTCTTGCCTCCCATTTTACAATAACGTGCACTGGCTTTATCTCTTTCTTTTTCGTTCTCCTTTTTACAGAATACTAAAATTGACAAAATATAACCAAAACCTTTATATCAGTCACCCGTTCTACTGGATGCTAAAACTCACAGTAAGCAGTCTTGTCGTTATGGCAGCCACCCATTCTATAGGATGCTAAAACTGACATAACACAGTCAAATTCGCCCTGTCAGCCACCCGTTCTATAAGATGCTAAAACTGACAGTAAACAGTCTTGTCGTTATGGCAGCCACCCGTTCTATAGGATGCTAAAACTGACATAACACAGTCAAATTCGCCCTGTTAGCCACCCGTTCTATAGGTTGCTAAAACTGACAGTAAACAGTCTTGTCGTTATGGCAGCCACCCGTTCTATAGGATGCTAAAACTGACATAACACAGTCAAATTCGTCCTGTTAAATTCAGTCAATGCGTTCTATTAAATTCAGTCAAAACGTTCCGTTAAACTCAGTCAATATGTGCAGTTGGATTCACTCAATTCGTTCTATTAACTTCAGTCAAGTTGTTGTGTCAACCATCCTGTAGGATGCTAAAATTGACAACATAGTCAAATACGTTTTGCTAGCCATAAATTCAAACATTTGTATTTGAATTGTTGCTGCACGGTTCAGTTCGGCTTGGCTCAACTCAGCTCATTTCATTCAGCTTGGTCTGACTCGCTTTGCTCAGTTCGAATAGCTCAGCTTGGCTCAGCTCGAACCACTCAGCTTGGCTCAGCTCAGCTTGGCTCACCTCGAACCATTCAGCTTGGCTCATCTCAAACCGCTCAGCTTGGTTCAGCTCGAACCGCTCAACTTGGCTCGACTCGAATCGCTCAGCTTACCTCACCTTGAACCGCTCAACTTGGCTCACTTTGAACCACTTAGCTTGGCCCACTTCGAACCGTTCAGCTTGGCTCAGCTCGAACCGCATAGCTTGGCTCAGCTCGAACTGCCTAGCTCGAACCGCTCACCTCGAACCGCTCAGCTCGAACCACTCAGCTTGGCTCAGCTCGAACCACTCAGCTTGGCTCAGCTCGAACAGCTCAGATGTCTCACCTCGAACCGCTCAGCTTGGCTCAGCTCGAACCGCTCAGCTCGGCTCAGCTCGAACAACTTAGCCTGGCCCAGCTCGAACAACTCATTCTGGCTCATCTTGGCTCTGCTCGAACAGCCCAGCCTGCCTCGGTTCGAACAGCTTGACGCCTCAACCTGGCCCGATTCGGGTCGACTCGCCTACCATTTTGACACAGTCCCACTACATCGGTCATAAATATAATCCAGCCATGAGCTAAAATACAAAATTCAATCAAAATAAATTAAACAACTGCATATTAATTTGAATCTTCAACGATCCCGATTAAAATAAGTGAAACAAAGTTTCTCCATTCAAAATCATCACGTCCTGCATTTCCACCAAATACTTGTTTCCCATTGGCCCTCGTATCAATTTTTGGAACTTGAAAACCTTAGCTGCCCCAAGTGCATCTGTGTTGCAGCCGCTACCGAAATTCACATAAGTTCCGCAAAGTATATGCCTTCCAGTTTCACTTGTTTGTAGAATATATCGTTATCAGTTTCATTGATATTACAGTTTACTTTTCGTATAGTTTTAGTTTTCTCATGACTATTATGTTTTCTTTCATGAAACACTAATCTATTTCATGTTCCTTCTTTTTACAATAATCGCAGAATTTTTTTTTTTTTTATTTTCAGGACACTCAACTTTTTTTTTGCCGCAAAAATAGTAGTATTTCAATTTACGGTTCATTTTTTTTTTTTTTTTATTTAATATTTAGGTGATTTGTATTGTTCTCTTTTGTTTGCTCAACGTTGTGAACTAGAAACCGCAAAAGTTTTGCACCAGATTTCATGAACGGATCATTTATGGTATTTATTATAATTTCGGTCATGATTTCGTCTGACAAATTGCAACTTTGCGCTAATGCTAACTTTCGATAGTAAAAATCAATTAAATTTTGGTTTTTTAATCGCACAATATTTACTAATTATTTGAGCTTCGCAAATAGTCCAGTTGTTATGGGAAAAACACCGATTAGTTTGAATTTCCACTGACTCCATGATAAATTTATGTTTGTTTGATTATTGTACCATATTTTGGCATTTCCTTGCAATTTATTGGTCATGCAATAAATTCTTGCTTTATCATCCCATCCAAAAATATTGCCGGTGGAATCGATACTTTGAAGCCATTTCACGATATCAAGGCCACCCAGTGTTGCATCAAATGGCTGAATACTATCGATTTTTCCTTGATAATTATAGATTTGCTTTTGATTTTCTAATTCATTAATTTTTCTAGTCAGAAACTTAATTTGTTTTTGCAGCTTTTTATTTTTATTTATTTATTTTTTTTTTGGATTTATTTCGGGAACTTGAACTGTTGGAGCTAGTCTTACTTGATGTGACAGAGTTGGTGGACTCTGAACTAGATCTTGAAGGGCATGAACTCAACGAGCTATCGCTGGAGCTATCACGTCTTCTATTTTTTTTTTGCTTTACCCATTGTTTATTAAATCAATATGACAGTAAAATTGCAATTATGTAATACAAATTATTTATTTTTTTTTTAAACACAAAATGTTCTTAAAACACACAAATAATAAAAGCAAACAACAGAATGTTCGAAGTTGTGTAAAATTACTAAATGTCCACTTTAAAATAAGTTTATAATATTGTTACTTACGCATACCGCTTAATACATAGAGGAGCGACCAGATCACTTGTATTATATATTTGTTAGGGGTTGACGAAGATGTTTAGTTTCATACTCACTTACACAAAAAAAAATATGACACCATAAAAACAGTACATAAAAGAGAAACGAAGATCTTCAACTTGCCATCAATACATACACAACTATACATGTACACAACTACAGCCTTCAAAAGGGGCTCATACGCACTATATACACCATCTACACAATGTGCAATGTTTCTTGAACAAGTGGTTTGTAAAATACATCTAATAGGTACTTAATAAAATAAAATAAAATTTGAACTCAATCTCAATTAATCAATTCAATTCTTAGCACAGTCACCATTAAATTCATCGAATAAAATTAAATTCAATGTAAGTCACTATCTTTTTTAATTGTTTTCCAGAAACCACTAAATTTAAGCACTCGTTTCTTTTTTTTTTAACAATCTTTTTTTTTTTCACAAACACCGTCACTTGGGTATCAGATCCCACTTCTGATTTGTTGGGGAGTTGGGTGAACAATCAAAGAACGGTTATTAAAATCAAATTTAATTCTTTAATATTATTGATTTGCTTAAGTCACAACAATTACAGATGTTATCGATACTGCTCGTATATCTGTTACTGATCTTCCCTTCCTTCGTACCAGCATCGGCTACAACCCTCGCTAATCTAGTCCACTCGTCTTAAAGTAGTGTTCGAAGGCGTGGATGGACAAAATCACCTAACAATATATATATATACATATGTATATACATATGTATATATATATACATATATATATATATATATATATATATATATATATATATATATATATATATATATATATATATATATATATATATATATATATATATGCGACTGCAGCACAGACAGAAGTTAGTCTGTAATACAGCCGTGACTGTACGAATAAAGTACTCACAGCAAACACGATTACATTACAGACATTTGAGACTGTCTGTAACGTTATCGGCTTCGAATAACATTTTTTTATCGAAAACGACTGCAGCACAGGTATACGCGCTCTGTAATACAGCCTGAAACACACACTTCTTATTGAACAAACACCGCTGCAGTTCAGTTAACGGCTTGTACCATTGGGCTATATTTGTTCAATTATTTTATTTCTGATTTAGCAAACAAAGGTCGGTGCATGCGCGATAATTTTGCAATTAAAACCGTTAAAATTATTGTTGCTTAGTGCAAAATGATTGACAAGGAAAAATTAATTATTTATTTGAATAAATCCTGTAAGGAGTATACCTTGTTGAATTTCACAAAAGATGTGAGGAGTGTACCTTGTTGAATTTCACAAAAGAGACACACCTCAAATTAGCCGTCCAATTTTTGCACTTTAGGCCTTAAATTTCAACTTTGAGCAAAAATAGTTAAACTAGTATTTTTCATGTAGATTGTATATGCTGTTCAAATTTTAACTCGGCAATTCCCAGTGTCACCTGTAGGTGACAGACATTTTTAATTGTAAACTGTATTAATTTGTTTGTTTAACTTATAGTATAGAGTTGTCACAAGAAAGAAATATAAAGTCATCTATTAGCCTTCTAATGGTGGTAACAGAACGTGAAGATTTAATTATCTTATCGTTGAAAAAAATTGAAAACATCTGTCACCTCCAAATAACTCTGGAAATTGTCGAGTTAATATACAAGAGCATAGCCGCCCTATTTCAAAATTTACCCCCAATTTTGCCTAAACAGCTCCTTCAGTCCTTAGCTTTATATACATCAATAAAAAGCTCTTTAAAAATAAAGTGTTGAGTCAATTTAAAATTTTTCTCTATCTGCCGTAGTTTTCAAGTAATCAAGAAAAATTGAAATTTTACCCTAACTTTGAAAGGTGATTTCACCCCTTAAATGGCGACGATGGCAGACTGGCAGATCAAAAAATACGGGTCCGTTATTTTTGCGTGTACTACACGTATACGAAGTTTCATCAAAGTTTCTAATTGACAGTTCAGAACCTTTCTTTGTAAGTTTTCTTCGAGAATACAAAGTGGACGGCCTACTACGTCTGAAGTAAAGAAGAAAGGACGATGCAACCGTAGCGTCGGCGAAAATATTAAATTGAATCGTCCTAATGCTAAGAAACATTGAACTTAACTGTCACATTTTTTAATACAATGCTTTTAGTTTATAAACATAAAAATAATTAAAATTAAATAAAAACAAAACATTTTGTAATTTTATCAAATTTGTTGCTTTTTTTTAATTGCCTTATTCAAACAAATATATGACTGTACTGCTACAGATATTACTGAATTGATATTACTGAATATCATTTAAATGAATAATTAATAATGCTTTAAGTCATATACAGCACGAATTAGGACGGTCTGTGATGAATCCGCTTTTTCATTGCCTTACACAAACGAATGCGGCTGTACTACAGACGGCTGTGTTACAACTGGCTTCGGGCAAACTATTCCTACTTTAAGTCATTTACGAGATAATACAGCACAGAGTATGAGTGTCTGTGCTACAGTCGTCTTTGTATTTACGAGACCCGGCCACGCGTTGCTGTGGCTAAGATTTTTCTTATCATTTTGATACAATCAAATCAATATTTACTAATAAAGCTGAAAATAATTTAGCCAACTTTAAATTATATGAGATTGAGAGTAGGCGCGAAAATAAAGTGCTCCGCTTCGCTCGCTAAACAGTTCAAAATTCTATTCATTTTCGGTTTCGCGAGGCCTCAAAACAAATTTCTGCCATAGCCCCCGGCTCAGGTCTTTTCATGGCACCCGCTGTAATAAGTGGATTTCCATACCAAAACTGAAAGAGGTTTTTAGTCGGGTAAAATTTCGAAAAATTTTTGACAACTTGATTCGCATCAACTTCCTTTAAAAATGCAGTTACATATATATCCCTAAAAACTAAACAAAATAAATTTTGATTTTTTGTACCAATGAACATTTCTATTTTTAGAATTTTTCTTTTTCTTTTGGCTATTACCCCTAAATTTTATATGTTAGCACGTTATTACTTACCACCATCACCACCACGTTGTAAGTGTTGTGAGTTTTTAATTTATTTTCTTCTTCTTGTTTGCAAACAGATACTGATTCTTAAGCCGGGTCTACATATAACGAACGAACGCGAACGAATGCGAACAAACGTAAACGAATGGTAGCGAACAAACATAAACGAACAAATGTGGACGTAGTCACGAAAGCGAACAAACACGAACGAACAGTTTCGAGCACTCACGAATGTTTTCCATTTGTTGTCGGTACATCAAAGAAAAAGATTCGTTCGTGTTTGTTTGTGTCTGTCAGATGTGGACGATTAAAAATTATTCTAACAATAAATTAAGATAGACAGTTTAAAATAAATTCAGTTAATAATTTAAAATTAACAAGATCTGAAATTTTATTTCGATGTTTTGGGATGTTTTAGATAATTTTACAAAATTACCAGAAAAATAAATGACGTGTGGGAATCTTTGGAGGGAAAATTTGATTAACAGAAGTCGCAATGAGTAACAACACTGAAGTCTTTCTTTAACAGGAATTGCTTTCCGATAATAAGTGTATATTTTGTTTAAATATTTCTGGTCCAACTATTTCAGTTAACTTTTCGAAATCTGATAGTGACAATCTTGTGAATTTCCAAAAAAAAAAAAAATTCGGAATTTTGACAAATTAAATCAGTTAGTAAATTAGAAGCATTATAACGAGTTTTACTTTTATGAAACAAAACCATCTGCCAACATCTTTTTGATTTGTTGGTTTTTAAAGATCGCATGACAAATTTGGGGTCATAATGTGGGCGATATCAGTAGACCATAAAACTCTCACTGCGATAATTTCATTTCAAAATTTATTAAACTTATTTAAAAAACTATTGTGTAGCTGGAACATAAACGAACATCAAAGAATTGAGGTTAATTGTTCATTCGCGTTCGTTTGTGTTTGTTTTTGTTTGTTCATGTTCGTTCATGTTGGTTTACGTTCGTTCACGTTTGTTCGCATTCGTTCATGTTCGTTCGTTATATGTAGACCCAGCTTTAAACAAAAGTTATGGTGGAATCGTCGGGGATTCATAATTAAAAGAATAAAATTTAAATAATATTGGTTAGTAATTTCCACAGACCAATGAACATATTGTATATTAATATTATATTATATAGACTAATTATATAAATGTATAAATGAGGCAACCAGTTACGACTAAGTTCCAACCTTAATAGTATTCTGTAATATAGGAATCAATGGTATCCGTAGTAACGTTTTCAAATAATTATTGTAAAAATATAATATTGATAATAAAACTTTATTTTTTTGAGAAGAAACTGCAAAATTTTGAAAGAAAAAAAGTGGTATTCGCGTTTTTTTCAAAATACGTACGTATACAAATTATGTCCTGCAATAATTATAGTCGCATTTGGTCAATTGATATTATCTCACCCGTCTCACCCTGTTACCTGCTTCAAGAAAAATGCCCAGAAACTGGTTTTACACTTTGTCTAGTAGTATAATACCTATAATAGTGTTCATTGGTCTGTGGTAATTCGCCATAGATTTATAAGCTTACAATTACGCCGTATTTTGCAATACTAAGATTTCATGTCGAAATCAGAATAAATTAGTGCCGTTTACAAATAATTTTATGGTCATGCAACCAACCAATGATGTATTTTTTGGTAAAAATTTTCTGATATTATTTTGTACCAGTCCGTGATACCATACTATTTCAATATCAATATGAAAATAATATATTAAAAATAAAAATTTGTTACCATTTTTCTATTTTGTATTTTTGCAAATAATCAATACATTTCAATTTTGTTAATTAATTTGGTAACATCGTAGCTACATTTGCAGGTATTTACAGTTGTGGACAAATAAAATTTTGAACATAATTTGTATACACATCTTAAGAGTTGTTTTGAATTTTACATTACATTAATTTATTGAAATCATCTGTAGATATTTATTCAGGTTAAATTGTTGTAAAAAGGTTATTGGCGGATAAGCATGGGTAGAAATGCCCCCACACCAACTCTGTTGGCTTTTTTTTGCAAACTACTTTTGATATAAGATTGATATTTACCGAGTTTCAGCCCTTAAAAACTCACCTCTTGGGGCCAAGAAATTTTTTTGGGAAAATTTATAACTTTTGAATGGCTTGACTGGATTTTTATATGTTTCAGATACCTCTATAGTGTATTTAAAAAAAAATTATCAGTTTCAAAAGAAAATTTTACCCCCCTCCCTCCCCCCAAAAAATTGTTTAATTTTTCAATATTCTTTTTCATCAACTTGTAGCTATGGTACAATCATCAAAACTTTTTTGTAGGCTTCTTACTATGACCGATACAACATAAATTTTTTTCAGAATTTTTTTCCGGGTGCGTCATGGTTAAAAAAAATTAAAAAATTAAATGCTGTGTACTCGCGCCGCAAAAAAATATTTTATGTTATGTTTGTAGTACAATTCTCAAAATATTTTTGCTGGCTCTTCATTATGATTAATAGAACATAATTTTTTCAGGATTTTTTTTCGGGTGCATCATAGTTAACAAAAAATAAATGTTTTCTAAAGATAGGCACAGGCTTCCGGGTATTCATTCGATCGAAAATCGTTTATAAATTTTTAAGATGTTCAAAAAACGTTTGTGATTGCATAGTTTTCGAAAAAAAAGAAATAATCGACTCGGATCTTCGACCAAAATCACGATTCTTGATACTTAAAAAAAAAAAACATTTTTTGCGGCGCGAGTACACAGTTTCAGCGGGTGGTTAGAAATTAGAAAATCAAACGGGATTTTGGAAAAAAACAAATTTTCCGAGTTCCTAAACCTAAAATTACATTGGTTCAGAAGAAATATAAGAAAGTGTAAGCTTTAAAGTGGTCATAATACGCTTCTATATTTCTATAAATTTTAATATACAGCCGACCCTCGTTATCAGTCCGCTCGTTATGAGTCCGCCAATTTATATTTCTATTATAATCATTCCTCCTCCATGCCCGAAAAAAATTCATTTCAATCTCTCGTTATAAGACCGGAACATTGGTGTTGATGTTTAATGATACAACTCATAAATCATCCTGTCAGAATCTTTTTATTCACTGAAATAATTTTTTTTATAGGTGCGTGTTTACATAATACGTGTGTAGTCCATTAAAACAAGTTTTGTTCGTAATCGCGCGGATTATATTACAAACTTTGTTTGACTAACAATATTATTTACAATTTCTACAAAAGATTTTAAAAAAATTTTTAAAGAAAATATGTATTGACTCTTGTCACACAATCTGTAGAACGCATTTAGAAAATATTAGTAAATGTATTTATTAAAAATAGGTCGATTTTGTGCCGCTTCTAACGAATGGTAATACTACACTAAACGTCCGGGCTATTTGATTATAAATAAGTACACACTCACACGCTTGAAAAGTAGGGGAAGTGCGAGTAACGGTGGTCGATTACTAAGCACAAATGGGGGTACAGGAGTTCTTAAAATTATATTCTCCTACAGCCCCGTAAGTGGACTGATAACGAAAGTCGGCTGTACTTTCTAATTATTATTTACGTAGGTATAGTGTTTCGGTCTTTGTACATATTAGTGTACTTTAGGTGGGTATAGTGTTTCGATTTTTTTATCTATTAGTGTACCTACTTAGATATAGCATTTCGATTTTTCTGCCTATTAGTGTACGTACATATTTGTATAAAATTGCGTGGGTTTGACAATAATATTTGATAAAAAAAGGACAAAATTTATATATGCTTCATTCACATGAGAATAATTATGTGATGAATAATTAAAGTTAATTCAATCGATATAGTTTTATCTGTATAATTAGTTTGTAAAATATGTATCTACCTAATATTCTATTATTAAATTTTTACAGTATACTTAATTTTATTTAATAAAATATACAACCTAATTATTTTTTATATTAATTCTAGTACAGGTGTACCACTGACTTTCGGTGAGCCCGACTCGTTCTTGGCCAATTTTTTATATAAAGGAATATTGTTTAAATTTTAGAGTCAATAGGGTAGGGCGGGGCTAGTTGTGCAACTTTTCAGTAAATCGGTCATAGCTCCTCAACCGTAAGTCCAAATTTATTGTTATGCATACTGATGTGTAGGTAATTTCTTCCTTTTTTAAAGTCCCCATAGTAACATTTTTTTAACAATTCACATTTAAGAGATACAGCTGTTTAAGTGAAGAAAGTCGGACATGCTCAACGTACCCCATAGGTGAGGTAAGTTAAGCAAGGGTAAGGGGTAAATTGAGCAGTTAGAAAATGTAGCCAAACCATGCCTTAGATGTTTATGAGACATAAAAAAAAATGATTATTTGACAGTCAGTCTTTTATTTATAATGCTTTAGTAACATAATAATGAAACAAAAAGTAATTTCTTTTGGATATTAAATACAGAAAATAAAATTAACAAAAAATCAACTTCAACTTAGTAATTAAACTACAATCTTAAACTTAATATTTGGAATATACTCAATCTTTCTACTTAATATCAGACTTTAACGTTTAAGTAATAAATCAAAAAGAATTTAAATTAAAAGAGAAACATTAAGTATATATTAAGAACTTCATCATAATTGTCACTGTTACAATTAATGCAAACGAAAGTTCTATTGCTCAACTTACCCCACTCACACAAATTGATACATAAGTGAGGTTATGAAAAAAACTGTTTGAATTAGAACCAAATTCTTTCTAGATATCAAAATATACTAATTTCATAAAAGTTTAATTATTTGATTTAACATAGATAATAATTGCCTCGTATAGAAGAAATATTCATAGACAAAAATTTTTTACTTTTTATACGCAAAATAAATAAAGTGTGCGCATACGTCACTCGATCGACAGGTTGCAACTAGCAGTCGCGTAATGAGTTCCCCTCTCTTGCCCGCTTCTATCCACCATTTAATGTATTAGCGTAGGATGTATAGTTTCTGAGATATTTCTATTGCCCAACTTACACCTATGCTCAACTAGCCCCGCTCTACCCTACTATCAATTACAGTGACATTATAATATACTTAGTAACAGTGTGGCCATTAGTAGGTCTAATTTTTGATTGGCTGATGCCATTAACAGGCCAAATACATTGAATTTGTATACCTTGTTTAGGTATTCTGTTACTACGGTTACTCATTCAAAATTTGGCCTGAATATGGTGGATTTGCTTTCAATGGCCACACTGTTAGAGAGAATATTATAAAGTCACTGTACTATTAACTGTCGAAAAATTAGTGTTGTACTGTAAAAGCAAGTATTTTTTTTTAATAATTAGACAAAGAGAGGAAATAAACAATTAATTCGTAGCTGTCACGCAGTGGTCTTATTAAGAATTTCAGTTTCAATGTCACCTTTTAGGAAATTGTCTAGACAAATCCAATGGGGAAGGGGATTGATAACTAATTTAATTCGAGTTGCCCGATAATCGATTTGTGATGGGTGTAAGAAAATTTCGACAAAATAGTTTCTCAACTTTTTTTTGCTATATTTATAGATTGAAAAAGAATAATCATGCCTTTATAATACGGATAAAAATTCATTATTTAAAATAACTGGTTATGTAATATTTTGACGAATATTTAAAGCTACATTAAAAATTATTTGCATTTTTCACGTATTTACTTAAGCAAAATAATTTCATTAGGTACTTGCTTCTTAATCAAAACCATTTCAAGCTACCTTAAGATTATTTTAAGCATTGGTTGACATTTTATGGTTAAAATCCTATATGTTTTTACATCGACTGAATTGAGTCCAACCGAGCATTTAAAAAATTAGGCTTTAAAATTGCAATTACTCAAAAAAATGATATAAAATAATGGAAATTTTAGTAACAATTTTGAGTCATAAACTAATTTTCAAAAACAGTTCAACATAATTTTTCATTAAAAGAAATTTTTTATTGTAAAGAAATCATTAGCTTTAGATGTTTGGTAATATCTTTTTAAATATGCCCCTCTTTATTAGTATGTACACATATTTTTTTTATATAAAGTCTTTTTCTTTTTTTTCGAACAAATCGAATGACTCAAATTATTCATTCTATAGGTGGATAGTTCACAAGATAAATCAGTTAAGTCCATAAAGAAAGTGACAAAAAAATGTGATGAAATTATTATGACCTATCTTTTTAAAATTTGTTTATTTATTAATCAAAACAAATTGGTTAATTAATATTAGGAAAATATGCGATAATTCTCAAGGGGTTTGACGTTTAAATTGGAAAAATTAAAAAGCAGATTTAATCGATTTGTTTTGTGGACCATTGCCTTGTGACAGCAAGGGGAGGAAAGGGTCATTTAATTGTACCAAAATCTACTTTACGTTTCATAAGAAAAACAAAAGTTCGGAGTCATAATTGAAAAACGAGTAGTCATAGAAACATTCTAAAGGTGCTTGTAAACGAGCAACATTTTACGGCAATGTGTGGCCGGCAACAATGGCCGGGCAATATTGCTCGAGATTCAGAAATATTTCCGGAAATATATTCGTATGGCCCGGCAATGTGTTTGTATGACCGGGCAATATATTTCATATTGCAACTGCTGGCTTGCGTGTTGCCGGTGTTGTCGGTGTCTGAGCGAAAATATATAAATATTGCCCGACCATATTACTTTTACCTAGAGGTTATTAGCCTAGTCTATACTTATTCAGAGTGTCTGAACAATCAGACACTCTGGATAAGTACATTAAAGACTTATAGGAGTCTCCAGTCGCCAAGAATCGTAGCGTGGTTGCCAATTTTGCGGTTATTGGTATTGGTTCTCTCATTGCTGTCGATTGTTTTTGAATTTTAAGTCCACTTTTTGAAGTAAGTATTTCAAGTCGCTTTTTAACATTCTAATGAAGTTTATGAATAAATAATACCACTACGTATGCAGCGCTGATTAACATTTCTTCAGAATCGACCATTATTGCCACGTGTACATGCAAAATTATCAGCAATACTGTGGCTGATAGATGCCGGAATATATTTGGCTACATGTTGCCCAGCCATAGTTGCCGGCAACATATTGCCGAAATGTGGCCGGGCCATAATGTTCGGCAATATTTCCGGCAATATGTAGCAATTTTATTGCTCGTTTACAAGGCTCTTAAGAAGAATTTTTCATTAAAAGATGTTATATGCAGATAAAAAATACCATCGTTCTTATCAGTAAAAATTTAGTGATAGAAAAACAAATTTGGAGTTACATAGATTTTCTGGCTATAGTTTCAAAACTACCTCGAGTTTTGCGAAGAACGAAAGCAGCATTCTATTCATTTAGTGTTTTTGCGTAATTCACTTTTAATTTAACTGAAATTGTATCTCTTATTATTTATGAAATTCCTACGGTGGAAATTTTATTCACTTAAATGTTAGCCCCGGAAAGTTCACTTTGTTGTACAGGATGCTGCGGCAGGGATATCGAATAAAAATTATAGTGTATGGTTCACTAAAAGATTCATTTCAAACCATCAGTTGTTAGTTAATTGCTTTGACACAGTAAATTTCACAACAAAAAGAGAATTTTTTTTAATTTTCCAACATTACACTAGTACTGACTGTCAAATAGTTTTTCAATTATACAATGTAATATTAAATACATACCGTTTATATGAAAATGGATTTTTCTTCCAACTTTTCCATATACATATACAAATACAAAGTATAACTTGTCAGTCCTCGCAGGTCAGTTAACCTACTAACCTAGTTTTCGTAATGTATGTACATATATGTAAGTATATGTATGTTGTATACAATTACAACATTGTTCAGTACGAAAGGATAATGTTATAACAACGATCAGTCTGGTCAAACGTACGTAATCAGAGATGAATTTTATTATTTTCCAAATGGTAACATAATATTTATATAAAAGATTACTCTCTTTTCCTTAAAAATCGTGTCTATTTTAATGGAAATAATTGAATAATAGAAAAATTGTTCAGCTTATAAATGAAATTTTCAACAAAAAGTCATATAATTTAGAAAATTGAATTTTATAATTCGATATAAAATTCAATGGAACCGTTTGGAGATTATTGAATCATTTTATTTTCAAATAATAGAATTGATCGTTATTTTATCGCATACAGCTTTTTGTTTGATAGTGATCATATTGATCGAAACATTACTATTCTATATAGACTATTCTATACAGTAGTAAAAAATTAAAATTTTTGCTACTAAAGAATCATATTTATTTATGGCCTTGACTGTATGTTATTTTACTGTATTTAGTCTGATGCGCTATTGACGAATATGCCCATTAATCTATTCAGTGATTAATGGACTTGAACTGCAATTTTTACAGTTTGATCAAACTGTGACATTTTGAGGGCAAAAATGAGATTTTTTATATTTCGAAAATTCTAAAATTAAAAATAATTAGGCTAAAGCGTAATCTAGCCCTTGACATTAAGTACCTACCCATAAATATATATTCAATCATTTTTCAAACTATAAAATTCAAAAGTTTTAGTTATGACAGTCAGAGCCGGACTTACATAAGGGCACTTGGGGCACGTGCCCCGTGGTTTCCATATAATAGGGGTCTCTAGAAAATCTGAAGATGAAGGAATAGAATAGAAAAGATAAGTAATTTTCCAAGGGGGCCTTCACAAAAGTAGTAAGGGCCTCCGTATGGGAAGTGTTCAGGGATCTCCACACTAGAAGTGTTCCGGGGTCTCCACAGTAGTGATGTGCCAAACTGTTCTTTTTACGGAACAGTTCCGAAGAGAACAGTTCTGTAAAAAGAACAGTTCCAGAAGAACAGTTCCAAAAGAACAGTTGTAAAAGAACAGGTTTCAAAAGAACAGTTTCTAAAAGAACAGTTTTATGTATACTCATAGCTGTTCATTAAACGACAACTGTTCATGATACAAACAACAGTTTGTAGGACGACATTGTTCTAGTAATATGTTCAACTAGGTACTTCACTAACAGTTTTATTGATGCCCAAAAATAATTTCCTTGATATTTACAAAAAATATATAATTAAATAATTGTCAAGCTGCAAATACAAAATAAATAATTAGTCTCAAATTATAAATATCAGTTATGTTTTATTCTAAATTCACACATTCATCAATTATTTAAAAAGTTACTTTTGAAGATAAATTTTTAATTCCGTTTTTAATAAACCACATTAGAATTTTTTTAAAATAAAATATTTTTTGGACATATTTGGTTTTCAAACCACTTTTTTGGTCGTTTATTATTGTGTCCGGTCCTGGAAAAATTCATTTCAATGGGGTTGAAGTTGTCAATATACAACTATTTGTTATCAAAACATTTAATTCTGGATAATATATTTATTTCTACGATATCAACCATCGATTAGTTTTTTGGTTTCACTAAAATTGACTAGATTAATTTTTATTTTTTGTACCATTACAGTATTATAGTTTACTTAGTATAATCTTCCACAGAAATGTTGAATTTTATGCTGAATAGCTGAATGTCTGTCTGACAATAACCATTATATTATAATAATGTATTATTTAAATTCAAAATTTAAATCAAACAATGCTAGTTTATTCGTTATATCCGTTAAAATTTAAAATAAAAATCTACAAAATCTACTGTTTAAAGAACAGAGAATACTTATGTACGTACATATATAACAACATATCGCTGAACAGTTTTACAAATTGAACAGATATATGAATAAAGCACAGAACAGATGAATAGATGAACAAGTGAACCACAGGTGAACAGATGAACAGGCTAAATCGCGGAACTGTTCTTTTACGGAACAGTTCCAACAAAAGAACACTTTCAAAACAACAGTTCTGTTCTTTTTGGCACATCACTACTCCACAGAGGTAAATCCGGTCGTGATGACAGTAGTGTAGATAGAAAGCAAGCGTTGAGCTAACATAGATAAGAACAGTGTTAAATGATATCCTGTCAGCAGGCTGAATGTTACGGTTGTACGTATAAGTAATTCGGCTTAACAGATTGAATGACTTTGAACGCGAGAGTTAACAGTATGCTGTTGAAGGCCGTTGACAGGGCTTTTATCTGGTACATAACTACTTTCAATCTGGCCGCTAATCTCTTTCTAAGACTTTTAATCCGATCTATTAACAGGCCTGTCTGTATTTATCTTCGAGTTTGAATCTGACGTTCTATAAATTCCGCTTTTTGATTGGCTTAAAAGCGAGTGCAAAAGTACTTTTAGCCCTTTGGGACTAAAAGTGATATTCTATTCCCTATTATGAGTGACTAAAACGAGTATATTACCTTTAATAATTCTTTTTTCTTGTTATCCAAAAAATATACTGAAGCAGTATTATGGTAATATTTTTGTAATTTACCACATTTGAAACTTTGAAGAAATTTATATCAGTGGATCGGAAGGCTTTATTTATATGATTCCTGATTTTTAAAAACGTTGGTTAGCAAGAAAATTATTGGAGTCAACTTTCAACTATTGACGCTAATAAGTATCGCTGATCTTTGGATTTCACCATTAATCCATATCGAAAAGAAATAGAAACAAAATGAATAAATTTTTATTTTTAATAGGTAGAGGAAAAGCTGTAAATATGGGCTATGGTCCAATTATGGGCTAGTAGCAAATTTACCTTGATGCCATGATTGCTATTTAGTGAGAAACTAATACAATTCATTGTTATTAACTCAACAATGAAATATGGGTAAATCAGCCATTTTCATTGGCGCATGCTCATTTAGTTTTAAGAAGTATCTTGTGACATCAACATTTTACTATCGAAATATTTAACAGGTAGATGACTTATAATTTTTTTCTACTAAAAAAATGTTTTCCAGTATTATATGGGTAATTCTACGATAAGAGGTAACTTGTGCGGCAATCAGTTTAAAATAGAAATTTCATTCTATATGTTGTTATTTTTTGCAATAAAACACATCACCTAAATGTACTTTATTAAATAACGTCACGATTAAATGCCTGATTAAAATATATTTTTCTGAAATTCCTTATAAAGTCTGAAAAAGTCTCTACCCTGGCCTGTCCCCCTGTCGGTTTCAGTTTAATTTGCAAACGATACATACCTTCTTTGTATCAGTTATTAAACTAAAGTATGTTAAACACAAATTTCAATAAATATATTCAAGTATTGTTAAGGAAAAATAGAACAATATTTATTTATTCGCAATATTGTTTAAATTTAACTTTTGTCCCACTGTTTTTGGGTATCTACCCTGGCAAATTTCATTCCGCTACTACAAACACAAATATTAAACGGCCATATTCCAAATAGCGCTCAAGGTCATCTATCGACGTGAAGTTAACGATGAAAAACATGTGAGCCGTTAAGAGCGCTGTCATTTGTTAGTTGTTGCGAAGCATTGGTTCAAAGTGGTGGTTTCGTGAGGTCATTGTGTCTCTCCACTGGTAAGTCATAAAAGCTATATTATTAATTTAATTTATTTACATTTACTGGTCTAATTTAATACTGATGCAATAGTTAAAGTGTGATACATAATGTACCGAAACATTTCTTATGTCAATTAAAACAATAAAATTTATCATGAAAACGTCTCTTCCCTGCCATATTTCCCCTGGCAAGATAACTGTCAGGGGAGAGACTTGTTGACCAGGGGAGATAATGTTAGTGCAAACAAACTTAGATATATAATGTCTATGGTCGCATTTTTACAGTTATTCCATTTCTTGAATGACTTAATTATATATAGAGATAATTCGCATTAGTATATTTCGTCTATTGAATTTTATTAATTTTTTAAATTGTCATTTTAGCTACTTCTGATATTATATTCAAAAGAAAACTTGAAAAATTTTATCACAAAAACATCTAAAAAAGGGCGAATTATGATTAAAAAAAATTAATTATAATATTAATGACATACCAATATTATTATTTCTAAAATAATGTGAAATTACTCTTGTACACTTTACGTGGAATTACCGTGAAGCTGGACACGGTAAGGGGGCTCCTGATGGTGTCGGAGCTGTTTGGAAAAGATCAGCAGAGCGATTAGTGGCTAGTGGCAAAGATATAGCATCTCTGAGAGATTTGTCAAATGCTATTCAGGAAAACTGTCCTAGCATCAATGTTTTCGTTATTGATGACGAAAATATCCTTGAGAAAGACGCTTTAATTGCTAGTACTAAAGAACAAATACAGACTTTTCCAGGCACATTGCGTGTCCATCAAGTGTCATGGAACATTGAAGATCCAAAAAAATTGAAAATGAAGTCTTTAAGCTGCTCTTGCAATGAAAATTGTGATCATTTCAAAATTGGTGCCATAATATACTCCTCTAATAAAAAAGCTCGTCTCCGAGTCGAGGATGTTTATAGACCGGATTCGGAGTCCGAGAACGAGAAAGAGAATCCATTTGACAGTGAACAAGTCATTACACCGAAAGGTGACAAGCACCATATAGAAGATGAACAACAACCGTCGACATCCAAAAAAACATTTAAGAACGGTGATTTTATTCTTCTCAAACTATTCTCTAAAAAAACAGAGTACCGTTACGTGGCCATGTGTACGGGTTTAGAAGAAGATGACGAAATACAAGTAATTTTCTGTAAAATATGGGACAAAAGTGGAAAATTATTTAAAGTCGAAGAAAACGATATTTCATTTATCTCACAAGATCAGATTGTTCAGGCATTATCTATGCCAAATCTTATTTTAAAAGGGCAGAGGATGTTCTACTGTTTTAAAGAGTCGGTGAACGTGTTTGAGAAAGCTTAAGCATTTTTTTTTGTTAATTAATATGGGCAAGAGAGTGCCTTCAATTTATATTTTTTATTTTATTTTATGATTAAAACATGTTAATTTAGTGAAATGTAGCATAGGTACAGGTAATATGAAAATTATCCTAGTTATCGCAAGTCTGATTATTTGTATTACTTAAAAGACGCTAGTCTATATAATTAGTATAATTAATAAAAGAATATTTTATTATTTGTTGTAGGTAAAATGCCATGTTACTTTCATATATTATTGTGTAATGACACTAAAGACACTTTTGTTTTAAATTTCAGAGAAGGCTGAAATAATATAGTCTGTTAATGTTTAATATGATTGTTAACAATGATAGTCTGATTCTATGTTAAGTACAATGTTTAATTAAAGTTGATTTTACTAATTTTGTTACTTTTATTGCCACAAATTCTCTCCCCTGGCCAAATAAGTATCTACCCTGATCTTAGTGTCTCTACCCTGCCCAATGTATTTACCCTGGTCTTGTAAAAAGTAATAAAATATGCATAAAGTGACTTGCCCTTACGTGAAAAGATACATAAATAGGACAAAAATCGTAATATAAGTGTTTAATAAAAAAACAGCAACTTTCCTCCGTGGCCGTATTCTCTATGGTCTTAAAACCTCTTATCGTAGAATTACCCATATACTTTCCCAAAATAACTAATGGATGTGTAATAACACTGATTTTGTGATATACTGAAATATTGTGCGACATAAAAGTTTATTTTTTGTCCTCGAAACTTCTAGAAACTGTTGGTCTAAATATGGGCTACCACATGTGGTCCAAAAATGCGCTAACTCATATTTAGACCCATCTTTTTTTTTAAATTTTATTATTATTATTATTATAGACTTCACGTCAACCTGGTGCTCACTACCTCAGTCGGGCAGTACTGGGTAAAGAGGGTTCTACACGATGCTACGAACGTTCCTTCCAACGTTCAATCGAACGTTTGAGGCAATTAAGTTCGATAGTTGGTGCGACGAATGTATCTGCTACACGGTGAATCGAATGTTTGATCCAATACGAATGATGATGTGTTGGTACTCAGTGGCGAGGCTGTTATCTGTCTGATGTTATCTCTAATGTTATCTCTAATGTTATACACTGATGTTGTCTCTCTTCACATGAACGAGTCGTGCAGCTGCTGAGTCGAACCAACCAACGCAACCAACATTGACCTTCAAACGTTCGAAGCATCCCTTTGACTCGGTGCAAGAATACCGACATCGAACGGGACACGACCAAATGCGAACGTTTGACGCTCGACATTGGACACTCGTAGGTTCGAACAACGGCTACACGATGCTATGAACCATCCAATGTCGAATGTTGGAAGGTGTTCGTAGCATCGTGTAGCAACGGCTTTAGATTCACCTATACCGGCATTATGCAAGGTATTAGGCTCTGTGGAAGGGTAATGTGCCAGACCATCCCGTAAAAGTACCGTAGTACATTCACGGAAGGGTTTGTCACGCCACTCCTTATATTGTTATTGTTGCTTGAAACGAGATGTTATGCGTCTATTTTTTGGTGTACACTAGGTTGTACGATTATATTAAAAACAAAAATTGAAAAACCTCGAAGTAAAATTCCTAAGCGACCTAAACAAACGAAGAGCACAAGCTCAGACACACGTGACGAAAATGTTCCACCCTTAGATGATGAAAGTGAATTTCGAATTGTCTCATGGTAACTATCCGGACGATGAAGATGCAGCTTGTATATTTTACCATCGTTTATTTTCACAAAACACCAAAGGGGAACGAACTATGGTTCAAATGTTTTCAGTGTTCAATGTGGGCACACCAAGAATATTCTGATTCTGAGAAAGATATTTGTATTTGTGATTTCAGTAAAACACGATAATCATACATAAATGATTAATATTTCTCTTCGTATTTTTCAAATAAATTGATTTTTTTTACAATTAATAGGGTAGCCCATATTTGGCCCTTGTATTAAAATTTTTGTTTTTTACAACCTTTTACAATAAACTAAATTTCACAACAACAAGAGCGTTTTATTTCATGAAAATCTCACAATATATTTAAAAAATATTAGTAAACCAACTAGAAATGAAAATAGTCCTGAATTCTCCAGTGTTCCCAAAACAAACCTTAATATAAAAGTGGTAGCCCATATTAGCACCTTTTCCTCTATTATTATTACACTCAGTTTCAACAGAAAATAGATAGAACATAATTTTTTATTTCAAAGTAACTCGGTCTAATTGTAGCTGAAATTTACGTTATCTACTTAATAAATTTCTAACACTGACTGACTGACAGACAACGCACAGCCTAAACCGTTGGGTTTAGAAGAATCAAATTTTGCATAGGAGTTCCTTATGTAACGTAGATGAGCACTAAGAAAGCATTTTTGAAAATTCGTCACCTAAGTGGGTTTAATAGGGAATGAAAATTTGTATGTAAATTCGTTATTTTTGAAGTTAGTGGTATATAAAAATATGTTACTATGGCTATTAAAATAAATAATATATTACTGAATAAATCTTTAATATTGACTGACAGACAACGTCCAGCCTAAACTGTTGGGTTTAGAAGTACGAAATTTACCACAGGAGATAATATATGAAAATTGGCGTTTAGGCTTCTATTTATAAAAAAAAGTCAGTCGTGTAAACGTTTCTGGAAATTTATTCCCTATAAGGGGTTAAAACAGGAAATGAAAGTTCGTATGGGAAGTTTGTCATTTTTGAAGTTAGAAATGTGGATATTGATTTAGGCTTTTGAAAAACATTAAAAATGAGCAGAAAGTGAGTACCTAATAAAAAGATGTTGTCGATGGGAAATCCCATCGGGTATACGGCTAGTAGTAAATAAGAATTCCGATTCGTGGATAATCCGCATTGCGGTCAAACTCTTCATGGATATTTTGTTGACTGTATTACATAATTATCAAAAAATTATATATTTTCAATTTTTTTTTTTAAATTAATTATTTATTCAAATTAATCAATATTGAAAAATTCGAATTAATTTATTCTTTCAATTGATTTGTCTGAATATAATAATTTAGTTTTCAATACATCACGTCGCGTACAATACACATAAATAAAATAAAAATAAAAACATTTTTTTTTTAATTTGATTGAATTAATAAAGAGTTTAGCACGGTGTGTGAGCCATTGAATATATGTTATTGAATTGTTTAAGAGGCCATAAAAAATTATTATCTGATATTCACCTTATAATTAAATTACCGATATTGAAATATTACATACCAAATACTATCTATACATATTACATAGATCGTGTGCTGACGTTTATTATGTCTATATCATGATATTATAGGAGTAGGGGTTGGAAAAAATATGAACAATTAAGCCGGTTCTACACGATGCTACGAACGTTCCTTCCAACGTTCGATCGAACGTTTGAGGCAATTAAGTTCGATAGTTGGTGCGACGAATGTATCTGCTACACGGTGAATCGAATGTTTGATCCAGTACGAATGATGATGTGTTGGTACTCAGTGGACGAGGCTGTTATTTGTCTGATGTTATCTCTAATGTTATACACTGATGTTGTCTCTCTTGTATAATGTGTTGGGACAAACGTTTATTCAGTGGACGAGGCTGTTATCTGTCTGATGTTATCTCTAATGTTATACACTGATGTTGTCTCTCTTCACATGAACGAGTCGTGCAGCTGCTGAGTCGAACCAACCAACGCAACCAACATTGACCTTCAAACGTTCGAAGCATCCCTTTGACTCGGTGCAAGAATACCGACATCGAGCGGGACATGGCCAAATGCGAATGTTTGACGCTCGACATTGGACACTCGTAGGTTCGAACAACGGCCACACGATGCGATCAACCATCGAACGTCCAATGTTGGAAGGTATTCGTAGCATCGTGTAGAACCGTCTTTAGACTAATATAATAAAGAAGTACAGTTTATTAATTTGTTAGGTTGGACTAATCTCGAGAACTATAGGTGGATAAGTGATTACATTTTGAAGGTTAAAATAAACCTCCAATATCCTGAGATCTTAGAAACAGCTTGATTGATATTTACTAAATTTTGCTTAAAATACTACTGAGATTCCGGGAAAAAGAACGTGAAACACCGACTGACAACTAATTTCCTATACAAAATTTCGAAACAATTCTAGGCGTATGAAACTGTGGGCCATTGTTAGGTAATACCTCATAAAGCTGTAATAGGGTACATAAATGAAAATCGTTCGATAAAACGTTACGATTTAAATTATACTTCAACCTAAAAATATTAATAAAATAAATGAACTATTTTTCCAACATTTATATTATATATATTACTACCTGCGACCCGCAGTTTCGCTCGCATAAAATTATCTAAAATTATAGGTAAAACTTATAGGTCAATTCAATCATATATTCCAAAATTTTATGGAAAATCAATTATTTATAGCACTTGACCCTGACCGCCCAATGACTCTAAAATAACTATCTTCATATTTTATTAGCGTGGCTAATTTCCGCACCGTAAGAACTTATATGGGTACCTATACCAGCAGTTTTAGAATTATTTCTATTTTACGCCCTTCAAGGCACCAAGACCCCGGGAAATCATTTTAATGTCACTCTCATCTTGCACAGAAATCTCAAAAGTACTTGAGTAGAAATTGTTAAATTTCTTCAGTTTTTTAATTTGCGCCCTATTTGGTGTAACTGACGGACAATGTGATCACACGTCCATTTAAATTTGATATTCTGAAATTTTGTACAAAATCAGTTACTTATGTGCTTCGCTTCGCTCGGTCGACGACACTAAAGTATTATTCATATTTTCATATTTTCAAGTCATATTCATATTTTTATAGCATATCTAATTTTCATAAAATTTTATCAAATTCAATCAAGTTGTTTAATTAGAGTATAGAGTTGTTTAATTCGATAACATTGCAGAATTCATTCCCACTTCAACTTAATTTCAAATCATATTCTGAAAGTCTTCGCTATCTTCGTATTTCAATAGTATGTCTAATTTTCATACCTTGAGATCTTGTCGTAGATAGTTAGATATTCATACTGGCAATTTTAAGAGCACTGCAATTTGTGAGACATTTTGAGATCCCAGGGTTCTGGAGAATATTTCTGAATTCACATTAGTTTATTTTGGAATCTCAATGATATTTGAGAAAAATTTGGATAAGGACCGTCTGATCGTTTATTTGAAGGTTTTTTTTGGATCCGCAAAAGCCTACGGGGAAATTTTAGCCTTATGTCCATTTTCTTCAGAATCTCAGTACTATTCGAGAAAAATTTGATCAAGATCCGTCCAGCAATTTATTTTGGGTTTCTTTGGAGAGGTTTACGGTTAGACTAAAAATCTTGCAAAATCCTTTTTTAATGAGCGCCAACGATCTAACAGGGACCTACATAACCAAATTTCAAGTTTGTAGGTATTGTGGTTCTGGAGATTTCGTGATACGTGAGTGGTATTTGCCTTTTATATAATAAATAAACATTTAATTTGTAAAAAAAAAAAAAATATTAAGGTCAATAATTGAGGTAAAAACTGTCTTTTAAGTTGGGCCAAATTATAAATAATTACCAAATTTGACCAAAATCGGTTCAGTAGTTTATCTCGAACATACATCGTTACATGAGATTTATATATATATATATATATATATATATATATATATATATATATATATATATATATATATATATATATATATATATATATATATGTATAAGATTATAGAATTTACGGAAAAGTTTAGTAAAATTGTCGTCCAGACAGTCATTCATCTAGAGTTCTAGACTTCCGTAGTACCGTCAGTAAATATCAGAGTTGATTACGTAACTATATAACAAAGTTTCCCCAATAGTCTTATTCACAGGCTTGGAGATAGTTTTGATGCATTTAGTTTTTTTACAAAACAGAGAACGATATTTTCTCAATATTCTGTATTTTATTTTATTTAAATAAACCAAAGTAGAGCTCGATCTGGTACTTTTATAATTTTGTGCAACCCTTGTACTCATATGTGCATATATATATATATATATATATATATATATATATATATATATATATATATATATATATATGCCTATATGAATGTAGTTATATGTAGTTATTTTATTATGGAATATTAATTATGTCAAATTCATATGTCAATAATAATACATAGTGTGGATGTAGAGGCTCTTTAATAAAAAAATATCTGTTATATAAAAATTATACCAATGTCCGTTTTAAAATTGCATCGATAGATTGGTTTAACAACAGTTTTAATTATGGAAATTTAAAATTCTATGGATAAAATAATGTTATTATAAGTAAAGAAGGATTTAAAATATTTTTTAGATTGCGAGGAAATAATTTCCGGAAATTTTCTTGCCTTTTTTGAAGTACTTTGCTACATTGGAAAGTGGTGATGGAAATTTCGTTCATGTACCATAATATGTAGGAAATGCTTAGAAAGGACTGGCAAAATGAAGTTCTTATGTTTTTTCATTTTTACACTCCGTTTGTGAGTTTCAAAGTGAGATTTTTTAGCATCACTTATTATTTTTAAAAGTATTTTGTGCGCTTATTTTGAAATGATTGTATTATCATAAACAAAATTCATCAAGCACGTGTTAGACACGCGTTTAGTTAGGATTTCGTAGTCAGTGGCTAGAATTTTTCATAATTCGGGGAAATATTTCTTGCTTTTATTTTGTGTTAAAATTAGGTTTTAATTTGTTAATAATGTGATTATTTGAACCTTTTACTTTCTGTGTGAGTTAAAAAAATCAATAACAGCTTAAAAAAAAAAGTCACTGTCTCTTAAATTTTATAAGGTGCCGTCGCTATTTACAGTCGCCACTATGAAACTGTGCACTACCAAAGTGTTACAACCAACCTACTCGTGTATGACAAACACAATCAAACGCTGCATGTCCGTACACAAAGAATGTTTTGTTATTGTCCGTAGTACAGGTACTTGCAGTAAACCAATTACTGGCGCCTAAGATATTTTTTGCTTATTAAAATTAATAAAACTGAATTAACAAAAAACAAAAATTTAACGTTCTTACTATTGAAGATCGGTTGGAAATTATTAAAAATTAATAGAAAACGGTACACCACGAGTGTGTCCCACTGACAAATGTAATGTTAACCGCATGACTACACACAGCCAGACTAATCAAAAATAAAACAAATATTAATTTTATTTATTTTTTTAATTTATTTGTTTACTTAATGTACATTTGTTTTATGGTCCATTTCACTTAAATTTAATCATGCTTCATCACTTATGAATTAAAATAATTTCCGTTTTCTTGGCTTTATCTCTTTCATTATTGCACTTACCTAAATTTTAAAATTGCAATTTGTTTTTAGAAAAAAACAGAAGATTGATTTGTTTTCAGTATAAGAATTATTTAATTTTTTAACTTTGACTCATGATCAGTTGTATTTGAAACAGGGTATATTAACTTCATTTGGAGGTTTGGTAAATGTTATTTATCTGGATTTATTTAAAACAAAACTATCTTAAGAGACAATTTACACCTAAAATTCGGTCGTATATACAAGAGGAATCGAATGTTATATTAATGAATATAAGAGCTGACTCTTAAAAAACTAGCAAAGATATCGCATAATCAATTTCACCATCGCATTCATCAGCGTAAAAGACGTCAAATAGTGGAAACTGATAAAAATTCTAGAATACTCTACTCGTCAACTACCAAAGATATAAAAAAACAGACTTCAACACTGAATTAGTCACTAAAATTTAGATTAAGCAGTGCAATTTGACTAAAATTCTAGAATGATCTATTCATTAAATAACAAAGATATCGAAAAATTAATTGCACCACTTAATTGGTCACCGAGAAAAGACAAAATATTACATTTTGATAAATGTTCTAGAATATTCTATTCGTCAGTTAGCAAAGAAACCAGAAGACCGAATTCAGCATCGCAATGGCCATGGTAAGAGACATCAAGGAGCAGAAATTGGATAATGTTCTACAGTATTTTCTCGCCAGCAAGCAACGATATCAAAAAAACTAATATTAGTTGTTGATTACCGAAGAATATATTTGAGAATGTTTGGTAACTGGCTGTTTAGCCTCTTTATTGTTTGTCAATCCAATGACGAAGTCGGCTTTTTGCTTTCTTTACTGGTTAATCAATGGATAATTCTAGAATGTTTGTCAAAATGGGACATTTGGTTAACATTAGTTTAATTTTAATTAGACAATTAAGTGGTGCAATCAATTTTTCAATATCTTTGCTACTTGACAAATATAATGTTCTAGAACATTTGTCAGAATGTGCTATTTGGTCTCTTTTTTTGGTAACCGCTTCAATGGCGACGTCTGTTTTTGGATATCTTTACTAGTTGACGAATAGAATATTCCAGAACATTTGTCAAAATGTGTAAATTGGCCTCTTTTCCAATGACCAATTCAATTGTGCAATTGATTTTTCGATATCTTTCTTAGTTGACAAATAGAATATTCTAGAATTTTTGTCAAATTGCGTTGCTTGATATCAATTTTAAAATGCTGAAGTAACTTTTTTGATATCTCTACTAGTTGACAATTAGAATATTCTAGAATTTTGCGTTACTCATTTTGCATATTACCTATATGCAGACAAAATATGTGCATAATATTTGTAGTGAAATTTTAAAATTTTTAGGGGCTACAAGACCCTTAGACAATATTACCTACGGTTTTGACTCTGGCTTGGTACATAAATTTTCACCAACAGAGACAAACGACAACATATCTGTGAGAGGATAATCCCACTAAGTCGCTGACGTCACTACATAAAATCGGAGAATGTACCATTGAATGTCCACTGTATTAATAAACTTCTGAAATGTATAATTAAAATTTTACTTTGGCGCCTATCTCACTATAAAACTGTTATTTTAATCTCGCGCTGTAACACTTTCATAGTGCCGACTGTATTTAAAAGTGATCAAGTGACGACAGACATGACGAATTCATAAGGATTTCGTGGTTTTGGTTACAAAATCCTAACAAATAAATATATACAATACAATATCAGATTCTATTAATAAATTAACTTTATAATACGCAAATAATTTATTTTTAAATAAACTTTTAATTTATTCTTAAATAATTTGAAAATTCCAATTTGATTAAATGCTACAGGCATTTTTCGGTTTTCATTTTCACGTGACTCTTAATTAAAAGTTTAGCTTTTTATTAAATTTTAATGTACTTGTATACCTAAATTATTTCTACAGGTGAAGATTTATTAGTTCTTTCTTCTGTCTTTCTTTTCCAAATTGACATTGTATATTTAAACTCTAAATACAACAAAAATATCTTTCGTTAATATTTTTACATTCCGCAGGAGCTGTTGGAAATTATTTTAAACAGCATATTCAAAATGATATTTGGAAAAATACGTAAAGATAAAGCATTCCCTTGTTGTTATTTCTGAAACGAAACTGGATCTACAATTAAGGGAAAAAATAAGCTCTATAGGAAAACTATATAAACAGGGAAGTTAGCAATACTTTTTAACGCCTTGTAAGAGGACTTTATATGAATAGTGTCCAGAGGTATCTCAAAGGTAAATCACTAAATCCGACCCTCTTCGTCCATCATGGGAGCCATTTTTCTAACTACAACTTTAGACGTCCTTTGCCTTTATCTTGGTTCAATCTTGAAAAAAACTTACAAGATCAAGGCCAAGGTGGATTACGTTTGCTTTTATCAGTGATATCGCGTTTAACACAAATGTATTAAATCTATATAGGTATCTATGTGATAAATAGGTAAATGGTATTATTATTAAGTTTATAGACATACATATTATATGTACCTTTATGTATATCTATCTAAATGTGAGAATTTACCTAAATTTAATATTGCAGAACTAATATTGATAACTGGAACAGATTACAATGGCTAATTTAATTTCGGAAATTGAATAATTATTTGTGTGAAATGTAACTTGTTATCAAAATTATATATGTTATCCGAGTAATTGGTTTGTAAATATTAGACATTATAATATGAAGATTTAATGAAATAAATGAAAAATGAAGTAAAAGAGAAGAATATGCCTATTGGGTCGCTGTATTTGAAAATGTGTATTATGTTAGATAAATGTATTCGCTAATAAAGTAATAAAGAATATTCATATAATTATGAGAAATAAAATTACGATAAGAAAATTTGGGGCACAGGTCTACCCACACTGTCCACTTCCCATTGGGTGTCTTTAAAGACTAGAGACTACTGTACATAAATAATTATTCTTTTTTCATTTCAGTGGGTTCTTCCCCTGGGCCCTCGATAGAGGCTTTGCCCCTTACACCACAACGGGGATTTCGCCCTCTGTATTTAAGGGTGGGTACCCTTATCAAACAAATGATATTATCATTTGTTCTCAAGATATGCGAAACAAAAATATTTCATAAAAAGTTTCTTATTTCGTGTTTTTTTTTTTTTTTTTTTTTGTTTTTAATTTTATTTTAAATTTTATAATAATTTACTGGCGTTTTTAACATCAGTTAGGTTTCTAGGCCATTATATAATAAAGACATAGTAACAAATCTATACGATCTATGTTGTCTTAATGAAGTTAATTCCGTTTTTTTATCACAAAAAACAAACCGCTAATCCGAATTCGCTGAAAACTTTATCCGGTCTTTATTTTTTGATTACGCATCTAATGAAATTAGTCCGGAGTTAATATCATCATTTGTTCTCGAGATATGCGAGACGAAAAAAAATTCACGAACGAACTAACGAACGCACACACAGACACCACGCTAAAAACGATGGATTCGGATTTTAGTGACCGGATTCGGATTCAGGACCTTGAAACGCGGAGATATATCAAAATTAGCGATTCGTAAAATCGGACGCATTACAATAACTTCCAATGGGAAGTTAATAAATTTTAATATTTTTCTGTATTTATAGGCATTCGACAAATGAAATTCAAGTTTTTCTCATTGTAAATGTACTGAATATTGTTTAACAAAATTGTTGGTGGGAGCGCTGACAATGTGAAGCAAATGTGAAGAGTAGGTACTCCAGATAACTTTAGAAGCACTGACTAAAATATGTCAAAATTTTCCTTCTTTTAATGTCTCGTATATATACCTAAAATTATTTTGAACCTAGTTTCATTCCACTAGCCCCAGAGCATCTAGAAATATTCATAATTTTAAACGCCTATACATACGTACAAAATGTTTGGAAAAAAGTTCAGTTTCGGAAAATTTCCACTCGGATTTTTATGTTTTTGGGTTCTTTAAACTCCAAAATGTCACAATCCGCCATCCGGTGACAATTATATATGCTCAAATTGAGAAAGTACAAGACAACCTTGTGATCCAGGCAGCAATCAACATTTTTTACAGGACTACTAACAATTTTACACGTCAAGATATAAATACTTTTGTGAAACGTTGTACAGTTCGTGCCACTGGAGTTTATAAGAAAAAGCCGTGTTACCATTGTTAAAGTGCAAATCACTATTTAACAAGTTAATGGTCATGAAGAATTATGACGAAATGATCGACTGATATAATATTTTGGCAGCAAATACACGTATACATAAACAACTGTAGTTCGTTCTCTGTCTAGGCAAATAGGTACGAAAGTTCGACAGAGACTACAAGTCGGCTGCACAAGACGTAACCGTTACCGTAACCGTTGCGAGCTATATCACATTTTGTGGTGTCACAGTTTATCAGATTTAATTTGACGTCTTACAGCAACAGCGATCGTGAACCCGTTAACATGTGAGCGGCGATAAAACACAAGGATAAGTTCAATTTAGGAAATGTTCAATTTAGGAAACTTCGCTGTCGCAAACTGTACGTACAGCTAGTTTTGATGACTTTCACTTCATTTTTATTGCATATAAAATAAAATAAAAGACAATTAAAAGATAGATAAATTAATTGTACGTAAAATTAGTACAAGAAAAAACAATTTACTACCTGGATAGAAAATAGAAAATAGGGTATTATTACTAACTTATGTAATTAGGTATTTATTATGCTCTGAAATTAACTGTATAATTACTTTTTATTACGTCATTAATTTTTTTTTGGAATATTTCAATAGAAATATTTAATCTATGGTAGAAATAATGTAGTGAAATAATTTTCTAATAAAAAAATATTTGACGGACGGATTTTAAATCTAAAGGATTGGATACAATACATTTTGTTAATTGTGTGTATTATATCCCTGTTCATGTTATTTTGTTTCTTTTCTTAAAAGTTATTACTAACCTAAACAGGGGCAGCACCAGTTCTCAAATTAGAAGGGGTTACATTTTTTTAAAGACTTCAAAATGCTTTTTTTTTAATATTTGTAGCATTAATATTGTCTTTCCAATTATTCGAATTAAAAAATTTTAGTGAACTTGATGACGCCACTAAATAAAAAAATTACTTTTTTCTCAAAGCAAATCATATTGAAGTGATTTGAATTAGGGTGATTAGTTGAATTCGGGTAATTTGGGTGTAAACTTTTCACTTTTGCTATCTGAATCTGAACCTATAAATACTGAATATCACACTTTATGCGTACTTTTTCATGGTACGTTTTATGGTTTTATTAAAGACAACGGGTATGGGTTAGCTTCAGGAAAAATAAGATACTGAGCTGACGTCTCAATACGCTCGCAAACAAAATAAAAAGAATTTAAGAAAATGTCAACTCGGGAAATTCAAACAAACATTGTTTTCAATGAGTGTCTTGGACTATCTCGAATTTTACGAAAATCGGTTTCTATACTAATTTTACCACGTTCTGTTAGAAAATCATGGTTCGTGGCGTCTTCATATTTTTACAGCACATCAAGTACAGTTTTTTGCATCCTTTTTCTGCACGTGACCTTGGAATGACCTTCAATATACACCAAAGATTACCTCTTCCTCTGCTCTATATACCTACATGTCGATTTTGAAAAAGATCCGAGTACACAATGAGGAAAAACTTGGAAATATTCGAATTTCACTTAAAGTGGTTTTACCACTTTACGAAGACGATTACGTTTAAAGCCCTAATATTGGTATATAAGACTTACTACTTACTATCACATGGCGCATTGAATGCTGCTATTAGTTCTTTAATTTCCAATTTAGGCACTCTTGCCCCTCTTTACCCCGAAGGGTCCTTTCACCATGCTGTCATTTTATTTACGGTTTTTAAGTTACTAAAAATTTTAATAAACTTGCGATGATGTCATCAGATAAAGTCCGATAATGTGTTTCCTTGTCATTATCCTCTCCGGTAAGTCACTTTCGAAAGTTGACGGATTACTCCTTGTTAATATAATGAAATAAATAATATAACAGATATTTTCATCAAATTAAACCATGTATATGAACCTTAATATAGAAAAAATTTCATATAATAATAAAAACGTCACTTTTTTCAAATAATTTTCTCCCTTTTTTATTACCATTTCACATAAAATGTACAAATTTCTTTCCACTCAATATATAGGAAAAAATTTCCATTTTTCTTTTTTTTTGTCGACAATGTGAATGCAAAAGGAACAGTTGAAAAGAAGGCAAATGGCAAAAAATCGTAAAAAACATTTGTTTCCTATTTTATTTAATTTATTGTACATTTTTGTTTCACTTTTTTTTGTACTACTACCATGCTGAAATATATATTATAACATCAGGAAATGCTTTATTTATCATTCCTATTTCCAAGCGTATACATATATAGTTAGTTTTATATTAACAAAAGGATAAAAAATTAACTATCAATACATAAATATAGTGTAGCCTGATATTTATAATATTGTGTTTATATGGAAAAATCCTTAATTTTCCTCATTTTCGATTTTTCTAACGATTATGCTATGTATGTATATATATGCATGTTATATGTTAATAAAATAATAAAAAAGGTTCTCTTTTCTTCTATTTTTCCAAATTTATTTTCTGTTGAAGTGAGAAAATTGATGCTTATTTGAAAATAATTATACGCAGTGGTCTATAATAATAAATTGTTTTATGCGCAAATTTTTTATTTTAAATTTTAAAATTTGTTTCGGAAAAAACCGTAAGTCGAATTGGGGACAAGAAATTTTTTCGTAAGACAATCGTAAGTTCTCGTTTACATAGTAGGTAATTTTTACCAGCGTAAGCAACATTTACCAGGGGCGATTCTAAGATTTCTGTTTTGGATAGGCCCGAATTTTTCTGTATTGTAAACATATAACTTTTATAAACATATAACATATTCATTACTTTTTGTGATATGGCGTTGTAAGCGCTTAAAAACTTGTGAAAAAGGGCCCCCTCCCCCCACAGGGAAGAGTAATGAATGTTTCAAAAACAAAATTTTCTATTTGAAGCCCTCCCTAATTTGAAAAAAATTTCAACAAAAAAATAACCATAAATGAAAAAGTTGCTTTTTTATTTGAACTCTCCCCTTAAGCAATTTTAACCGCAGTTAGGGGAAGGTCGCCCAAAGTAGGTACCCTTCTTAAAGCGGATAAGCGCTTGTGTATCGTTGTATCGAATGTTTTTGTCAGGTCGTGTGTATACCGAGATTAACCGAATATCAACCAATTTCAGTCAGTTACACTTGAACGCTTGTGTCGTTTAATGTCCTAGTTAAGCTTCATTAAATTTTTTTGTTGGTTTTGTTAAAAATTTTGACAATAAATATTTTGTGACTAGTTACAAACCTTTGTGTTTGTAATCTTTTTGGTATTACCATATTATGTTATCATCATTTGACTTTTAATGTAGAAAAAGGTAGACATGTATCGGCTTTTATTTTAAAATTATTCTAAGTTAACAAAATTAAGTCTATTTGGGCAAAGCGGGTATGGGCAAAGCGGGTAGAGAAAATAGAAGCATCTTAATGGAAAAAACTGTTGGAAGGGGAAAAAAAATAAATACTCTTCTCTTTTCGACGGAATGAGGGAAAAAGCTTAAAAAAATATTTCTGCCTTGTTTGCGGTGATTTTGATGTGGAATCACCTGAAGTAATATATTCCAATATGGAGATTGTAAAGAAAGTTACAGTTAGTTGTTATAAATTTATTTTTTTTTTTTCAATTTTTTTTACTTAATCATTATTATTGTTAAGTTCTATATGATTAAAAAAGTTTATATTAAAAAATAATAACAGTATTTAAATACATAATGTACTTACCCGCTTTGCCCAAAGGGGGTTACCCGCTTTAGGATACCTATACGGGCTAGGCGGGTTTTTGCAGAGGTTTTGTATTTTCTTTATTAAAAATAAATATCGTATAAACATTTCTTAAGCGAAGTTTCATTTTAAAATTCGATAACTATTCTATCTGATAATATAAAAAAGATCTGCTTTTCGAGGTCAAAAGTCACTTTTTTGGGCGTTTAATCTTAGCTTACCCACTTTGGGCAACCTTCCCCTAATTAAAATTATTTTCATAAATTACCATCGGTACTAAATATTTTGGACATGATAAAAAAAATTATTATGAATAACCTATAAAATTGATAAAGCTTGCTCTAATTTTCTCCATTTTCGGTGACTAATAACAAATACTTGACCCCATTTCTCTCGGCTAATTTATCAAATAAGAGTCAAACAATTTTATTTTATTCGTCGTAGGAATGCATACCATTAAGCAAAATTGTTTTTCTATCTCTTACGATCGTGTCAGTTGGGGACACTCATACATAATGATGGGGGTAGTGTTTGATGATCCCAGGGATTGGGACAAAACGTTAGAGAACACTAACTTTTAAAAGTGTATACTCGATTTGACAAATATACTTCGAAGATTTACTGTGTCGATAATGTTAATTCTGTGTGTTGTATAGATTGATAATGTTCGCTTCACTTTTCGAGGTCTTACAAAACATTTATTCCATACAATTGAGTTTTATCAAATTTATTTTCTTCGTATTTTGTACAGAAGAGTTACTAGTTACGATAAATTTCCGTTGATATTAAGTGGCTGAAAATAAAATGTTCTATTGATTGTTACATGAAAGCAATTTAAAGAAGATGTAATTTATTTGGTGTTATTTTATAGCATCAACAAATATACTAATTTTTTTGTGTGTGCTCAATTTAGTGTCACACAAAACCACCTCATTAAAAAACAAGTTGGGATTGTATCGCTACACCGCTCTCGAACTTTTTAGCGAATTTTCAAATCGAAAATTCAGTTCTTACAGCCCCTGTCATGGTACGACTTCAGCCCGCGATTATTGTAGAAATTTGTTCCGAGGTCCCTAAAAATAAAAGTGCGTGTTTTTGACACGCACTAAGTAATGTCACCTCAGTGAAAGTGTTAATTTATGATTTTTTGGTTCGTTTTTTAAGTAGGTACAGTGAGAATACAGCCCTCTTGAGTTTATTCAATACATGCATGTACAACTCTATAATTATTATATTATATATTATTATTATTAATTTTTCCCCCACTATAATCACACAACGAGATTAATATGTCATCCTTCGGTGACATAAAAATGCCATACACTAAAATTTACATATATATATATATATATATATATATATATATATATATATATATATATATATATATATATATGTAATATATATACACATTGTATGTATATATGTATAACTCTTGAACAAAACATCCGATTTTTACGAAATTTGGTGAAAACGTTGGAAATCCCAAACCCTTGGATGAGTTCTTCAGCCAGGTAAGTCCGATTTGTAACCGAAAATTCGTTATGTTTGCAGGATGCTAATACAGGAGTATTATTTGAAATTTGTTGAAAGGTCCAAGTTGGGGTTAGTAAGTGGATGAAGGGCTGATATAGGGTGAATGCGGGAGATATGCCGCACATTTTGAAAACACTTGATAATTCTTAAAGTATGCATTTGATTGATTTGAAATTTGTTACACAATAAATGTAAACATTGTTCTTTAAAATTATTTATAAATGATTTTAAATTTTGAGTCATAAAGGATTTGCAATTAACATTTTTGTAGAGCCTGCAAAGCGGCGTCTCTCCCACACCTATAGGAGAGATGCCACATCAAAGAAGGTGAGACGCCGCATAGTTTATATTAAAAATTTTGCATTTTACACACATCTCCATACATGATGCATTTCATATTATGTAACCAATTTTGGCACTTTATACATCTTAACCAGTCATTTTTTTTTTTGTTTCTGAGTACTTTTCAAAACATTCAATACATAGGCAATCATAATTATTTTCGTTATATTCAAATACGAGAGCTCTTCCTGATCCATTAATGAATCTTTTATATTTACGTGGAATAATTTACAGTAAAAAAAATTGCATAATTAAGGTATAACTCTATGTTTTTAACATGTAATATGATGCTGCATCTATACCAACTTAAAATGCGGTATCTCTCCTTTTTGTTGGGATAGATGCCACATGTTGCTATAGCAAGCATAGTGCGGAATTCTAATCTAAAATTTTATACAGTAGGTACTCTTAAAATATACCTAAATTAATAACAAAACTCATTTTCATTAAAACAATGAAATATACATTCTTAAATTCTAATGAATTAAATGCTTGATAAAATATTATGTTTAAAAACTTACTTTTCAATAATAAAAAGTTGGATAATTACTAAATTGATGGATTAATCATAAATGTTGCCATATACAGCTTAAATAAGTGACTTATTTTAAACATATAATCCATTAATAGCGCTATCTATCAGTCAATGGACGAACTATGGCTACTGCGGCATCCCAGCCGCACTTACCCTATAAACATTTATGGATAAAGTATCAAAGAAACTCCCCAAAAAGGATATTCCGTTCAGTGGTTACACAAAATCAAAATCTATTTCACGTTTTTAAGGGTAAATGGGTGTACCATTAAAAAAAATTGTCGGGAACAAAATTGTTGCAAATTAAAATTTTTAAAAATTGTATTTTATAAAATTTTTGGAAATTTTGTCGCCAATTTCCTCAGAGCGAAAGTTCATATTTCAAATCACTTCCACCTACTGTGACGCCATTTTGAAAAAAAAAATTGATTGCCGATTGGAAGTATGATGCTATGACGCCTACCTTACTGCAAAATTTCAGAAATTTTACTATAATCGTCATTTATTCACAACTATAGTTACTTTTGCGTTAATGCTCACAGTTTCCCAGATATTCGCTATCGAAAATTTTTGATATCGATAAACATGTGGTTGGAGAGTTGTGGTATATTTGCAATATTGGACCAAATCTCCCTTTGACGCTCAGTATTTTGTAACCAGAGTTTAAAAATGAAAAGTGATAAGAAAAACCCAAACTTCGTTTTAAGATCGCCTTCTAATGGAATTTTCATTCTCATTTTCCAATTTAGAAAATTACCTCAAGAGATTGAAAATTTTTTTGGTTGTATACTAATTGAAATCCATAGTTGTATAGCCTTTACATGCAAAATTACATGTTTATAGCTCGAATGATATTGGAATTAAGGGGATATTAGAGACGGACGAACAGGTAGACATGACAAAATTATAAAGATTTCCAGCTTTCTTTCGAAATTTTAAAAACTAGAAAAAATTTTTTTGAGAGTGTTCGCAGATTATCTCAGTATTTATGTACTCTGAATTTTTATTTTATTATTCCTCCAGTGCTCTAGAAGTTCTTAGGATTAATACTTAATTTAATACTGATGTTCCTAACTTCTATTTTTTACTCAATTTAGTAATTGTGAGAAAATGTCAAACCCTCATCTTCTCAAAATTAATTGTCGAAAAATACAAAAAAAGAAATGTGTATATGTTACGCTCAAAGATCGAAATCGTTCATTGAGCGAAAAAAACGACCACAACGCGTTGTGGTCACTTAAAATCATCCACAACGCGAAATTCGTGTTGTGGCATTTGTAAAAACAGCCACAAAGTGATGAGCAAAAGCAAGACCAAGACCAAGACTTGGCAGATTTGGCCTTGGTCTTGTTCTTGCATTAAGAATCTTGGTCTTGGTCTTGCTCTTGCAAAATGCAGTCTTGGTCTTGGTCTTGGTCTCGGTAATGCTAAAAAATCTCGCACTTTCTTGCATTTTTTTATTAGCGAATTTTCTCCTTCCAAAATCAAAATTTTCTCTGTTTACGGTATTAATTATACTTTCAAACTATTTAAATAGTTTAGCAAGAGTCTTGGTGCTTTTGTCTTGGTCTTGCTCACTTGAGTCTTGGTATTGGTCTTGCAGCCATACTTATAGTCTTGGTCTTGGTCTTGCTCTTGGTATACATAATCTTGGTCTTGGTCTTGCAAAAAATACAAGACCAAGACAAGACTGCAAGACCAAGACTAATTTTGCTCATCACTACGCGTTGTGGCTAACTCAAAAAGACCATAACGCGAAATTTGCGTCGTGGCTTTCATAAGATGTGACCACAACGCGACGTGGTCATTTAAAAAAGCCACAACGCGTTTTGAACGCTTAGTTTATGCAATCGTGGTACGACAGACAGATTGTTACTTGTCAACTGGCGCATTGCAACAAAATATCGTTAAATTTGTATTCATTGTTGACTGTTATTTCCAAGTGTGAATATTAGTGCGCTAATCATGGCCAATAAAAAGTATATATTTTATAATAAATAGAATGAGTTTATGAAGACAAATACCGATCGCAATTTTTTCATTAGTAACGAACGATACGTAACGTTACTTCAAGAAAGAAAAGAGACTCTCAGAACAGTATCGTCGTCTTAAACGATATGATGTCTTAAAAATTAGTGAAACTAAAAAATTAATTGACTATGTATCTGATAGTGTTTGTGATTCAAAAATCCGTAACTCAACTAAGCGTTCAAAACGCGTTATGGTTTTTTTAAATGATCACATCGCGTTGTGGTCAAATCTTATGAAAGCCACGACGCGAATTTCGCGTTGTGGCTGTTTTTACAAGTGCCACAACACGAATTTCGCGTTGTGGATGACTTTAAGTGACCACAACGCGTTGTGGTCGTTTTTTTCGCTCAATGAGCGATTTCGATCTTTGAGCGTAACATATATGTATATTATACACATTTCTAGATTTTTGTAGAGAATTTTTTTGTAATATTTATAAAGAATTTTTGAATAGCGATTGTAAGTAATATTTATTTTTTTCTGCCATTGTATTCTTTTGCCTTTATTTAGTTTTATTAAAAAGGTTACAAGTTACCAATATTTTATATTTTTTCTTAAACTAAAATTTATGAAAATAATTTTTTATTATTTGAAAAGAAAATTTATTTAATAAATAAATTTCATTGTTGATAAACTTCTAGTTTAGTTGTATAACAAATAATCTCATTCCTTCTTTTTTTAAATTATTATTCGGAGTTGCCTGAAGTTGGCTGAATATGAGAATGTAGATATAGGAAGTAGTGATGTCGAGCCGAGGAGCAGTTAGTCGATTAACCGACTAAAAGTATTTTTCATACAAAATTAGTCATTAGTCGAAAATATCGAGCGTAGAGAAATCGACTAATTGACTAAATTTTTAGTCGAATTCATGAATAGGTTAACCTATATGTAACTCTTTCAAAAACAATGTTTTCTTTTGAATTTAATTATTAACTTTTAACATTTATTTTTTATTTTTTAAATAAAAAAATGGTATGACGATTACAATGTGTTAATCACATAATCATATTTAAACAGATAATCTTTTTTTAGTTTTTATTTTTTGGAATTCAATAACTAATTCAGAAAAATTATTAAATTAGTCGTTTTTAGTCATTTGTGAAAAAATTAATTATTTTAGTCATTTAGTCGAGGATAAAATAGTCGATTAAAAAATTACTAAATGTAAACAAAATTAGTCGACTAAACCGATTATTCGATTAATTATCCGACATCACTAATAGGAAGTAACTTTATACTTGTTCGCTTCATCTCAGCCAACTTGCATTCCATGCTAGTCTTTTGCCCAAATCAAAGGGCCCAAAGTCCGAGCATGAAACAAATACGCTATTAAATTTGCTACCACAATAGGAGGCAACCTACAAAACCCGATAATAATAAAATCGGTCAACAGACCCCGATTTTTACAAAATAAACTTTTCTAATGTTAGTTATTTAAATATAAGGTTATTAGTTACATAAAAAAAGTTCTATTTTTGGCCGCTTGGGGGATTTGTTTACAACATTGAATATTATAAACTGAAAAAATATCAACATTTAATTGGAAATTACATAAAAAATAAAACTGTAAGGAAGTTTAAAAAAAGTTTGAAAAGAATCCAGTGGCGGATTTACCCTAAGTGCCGCTCTAGGCTCAGTGAAAAATGCCGTCCCTAAAAAGGTAAAAATTTTTTTTTGCATTTTTGCCGCCCTTTTTTCGCAAATTTGCCGCCCTTAAACATCTGCCGCCCTTCTTAAAAACGTAAGTGACAACTAAAAAGAAAAGAACTTCAGTTGTACATTTTGCCGCCCCTAAAATCTGTCGCCCTTCTTAAAAACCGTAAGTGACGAGCAAAAAGAAAAAAAAAACTTCAAATCAACATTTTTCCGCACTTTTTGCCCAAATTTGCCGCCCTAGGCTCCAGCCTACTGGTAAATCCGCCACTGAAAGAATCACAAGAAATAAATTTCGACTTCCTAATTTTTTTGTAGCATTAGTACAAAATTGTTTGCACTTGGCCTATTTTTATTTCGTATAATCTTTTGTTAAAACCATTCACAATTTATAGTAAAAAAAAGATTATTAACTTCCCATGTAAACTTTCATTTCCTCGAAATGCTCGAAACAAAACAATGTTTTATTTATGTTAGTCATTTGTTTGCAAATTTGTTCTGACCTCAATCGGTTTTTTTTCCGCTTCGCTTTGAAACAAACAAAACACGAATTATTTGTTATCATACACAGAGCTAAACGCGGCCCATGCACTGTGAATAAGGCTACATTTGCAAGGCGTATATGAAAATAGGTATATATATTATTAATTCAGGATAATACCTGTATTTATTATACGGAGCCTATAATACGCGGGCAAAACATGAAAGTGTTTTCCTTTATAATTGTGTGTGTATGCAAGGTCACGGATAAATCGATAACCGTAACACAACTTTTCGTCTCGACCGACTCGAATAACTCGAACACTCGTTCGACTGCGCGGGGTCGAAGTGGGGAGATGATATTTGACGCATTGTATCAGTGACAAACAGTGGTTGCTTTTGAATTGAGCCAGATATAATACGTGAGCAATAGTATACATATAAATACACCACATAACCTTAAAACTGGTAACAACGGTTAGGTTAGAATGCTGCTATTTTACAATTTTGCGCATATTTTACCCCGCCCATAGCGCCAAAATTCAATTAGGTATATTTAGGTTGAAATGCTTACTACAGGCATGCTATTATTACAATGTAGTTGGTTTTATTTTTATTAAATAAAATGTTTTAATATAAAAATAGCAGAAATAATTCTTGTTATATACATAATTATTATGTATACTGCGATGCGATGTTTATAGCGTCATAATACTATTATTCGATTATTATATAAAATTCGATAAATTTAAAATAGTTTTACGCTAATATAAATATGTATATACAATATTGTGTATTACATAATTATAACGTTATTTTTTTTAGAATGTTCGAAATCGAATAATTTAAATTTGAAATGTAACAATATTTATTTCAATTAAAGAATAATTTTATTGAATTTTATTTAAAATTAAAACAAAAAGCAAAGCTCTTTTAGTGAAGTCTTTTCAGAAATAGTAACGAATCTTTTACTAATTTATTGCAAACCCTACGACCAAATTGTATTATTTCTAACCTATTATTAAGTATTTTCCTATTCTTTAGCTTTAATCAAACTAAGTAACTGACTCAATCAATTAACTAATTAAAATCCAAAAATAATTGTTGAATTCAAATCTGATTAAAACCCTTGGTGACACAGTCTTTAACACTAATCAAGTCACTACTCGGCCTTTTTTGAAATTTTTTGCGTTTTCTATGGATATATTCCACCTTATGGAATTAGTCGTTTATTTACACCACGATTCATTATAATCTTATAACTTCTTAAAGGTTTCAAGTAATAGATTTCGTTTCTACATAAAATTATAATATATGGTGGGAGTGCTGGGGTTTATAATTTATTCATATATGTATGAAATACAAAAGTAACAAAGTGTATAGGTTATAAATCAGTTTGAATACATATTTAGTTCTAGCGAGTAAGGTTAACCATCGAATTCTGGAAATTCCATTTTAATTGATACAAAAGCATTTTATTTACTGGAAATTTAAATAAATTTAAAACGTTAAATAAAAATGTTAGGTGCTGCCATCATTTTTTTAAATATTAAACTAAATCAAATATTTTTTTTAAACATATCGATAATGTTAATTAATTTTATTTTAATTGTAAAAAAGAAATACTAAGAATTTGTAATTTTAGGATTCTAAAATGGGTAGTTTTGGGATTCTAATAAAATAAATGTAATATTATCCAATGAAAATTAATTTTTAATTAGTTTAAGTAACATCTAAGTAACAATAATGAACGTAATGTTTTATAATTATAGTCAATTGTTGAAATTTTTATCAAATATATTAAATTTTACTTAAATTTTAAATATTAAAAATTCCCCCTATCAAACTATATCAATCTTTTTCTTTATTTTTGCAGTTTATTAAAATCTGGATAAATTTTAAAATTTCCATTTTTTGTTGTTAATGGTTTAGTCAAAATATTGATAATATTTGGATTAAAATATTAATAAATTGATAACATAATATTACATACGTATAGCTTATATTTTGGTAATAAATGCATTATAATAGTGGTAAATGTATAAACGATTTCAGATTTCAAAGTGATACACATAGAACAATATAGAAGCAGCCTACATATACACATCTGTCGCTCGTAAGTTGCATTAAGCTGCAATTTACACCACTACTGATATAATCTGTTACTGTCCGTCATGGTGTTCACGTCGTAATGAGTATCATGTTTTTTTAATAAACTCGTGAAATTTAAACAGAAAAAAATATGAAGTGTGTCGTATTTAAGTGTAAAAATTCTATTGAACAAAAAAATTCTCAAAATAAAGGCATACTTATCTTTCTTAAAATAAATAATTTTTTATTTTAACTGACCAATTATCAGGGTTTAAAATCCTAACGATTGCTCTTATTATTTTTGTTTTTTTCTTTAGATGGTGTGCCAAAATTTTTATGTGACCTTGAATTTTTACAAATTTTTCAAAATTCATTTAAAAATTTTCTATTGCTGGCCAATTAGTGGGACTAAGTGACCAATTATGACCAATTTGTGACCTATTAGACAAAATTTTTTCAATGTTTATCTTTTTAGAGGGTGTGCCAGCATCATGGAGCCGTTCCAAGTTGACTCTTTTAATATGCGCCGTGGAATGCCCAGCCTCTTGTAATCAACTGAATTCAATCGGACAAACAAATTTTATTAAAATAAGTCATTACGCATTGCATATACCTATTTCTGATGAGAAAAATTTTTCTTTTCACAATTTAAAACCAAAAAGAAAACATTTCATTTTTTTTTATAAACAAATTGTTATGAACAATATTTATTGTAATAATTTATGCAAAATTTTAGGTATATGCAAAGGCCAATATCTTAAAGAATATCTGTACAAAATTTCAAGTTAATACCTTAATAACTTTTTAAGTTATGTTCCACGGCGCGGAAAAAAACTTGTTTTGAGAAAAACGCTATTAAAAAGTTTTCGTTCTTGAAAAGTAGAGTTGAAAGCAGTTTATCGTAATCTAAGATAATCTTTCTGTTGGGATTAAAACATTAGAAATATATTCCTTAAGGTTCAAATGAACTTTTAAAGTAAAACAAAAAATAAAAAATTTAAAATTTCTGGAGGACCCTCGCCTTTTAAATTTTCTTATATCACAAAACGTATAATACCTACGTCAGAACTTATTCAAACTTTAACATTTCGTGTATTCTTTAAAATGCAAAGCAAACCATGTTAAAAAGAATATTACCTAATAAAAATAAAGAAAATAATATTTTAAAAGCAATATTTAAAAAAAAAATGTAGATAACCACATTATATTTTATTTTAATTTTAAATTAATTTGTCTATAAAAAATAATTTTTTTGAGCTAGACAGAAAAAATATCGTATGATTTTAATATATTTTTTTTAAATTTTTTTTCAAATAATTAATTGCTTAATTAATTGATATTATTTCAATAAATTATAAATCATTTAAAAATTATGGTCTATAATAATTTGTCGTTGGATCAAGGTTGTTTGCAATGAAGATTAAAAAAAAAATTAAAGTTTTATCTCTATTTGTTGCCAGCTTAAAAGCAGTTATATCAGAATATAATTTTTTGTTATTGAATAAAATTGAATATTGAATGTTCCCCCCTTAAAATTTTCGAGTAATCTACTTTAACCATAACGTGAGAACACAAAGTTACATTTTCAGAATCGATAATACGACAATACGTTGCTTAATAGATAAATTGATTTGCTAATAAATTCTTTATATAATAATTAATATGTGATAAAGGAGGAATAGGTATGGCTTTCTGTTTCTAAGTAAAACTTTTTTTCAGTTTTCTGGTTTTTTCTTTTAGAATTTTAAAGTAGCTTCTCAGTAGATGAAGCTTGGTATTTCACTTTTATGAAGAATGGGTCATAAAAAACCGACAAAAAATAAATATATATTATTTGTGCTTCAGTAAGCTTTCCTTTAATACCCTATTCGATGCTCTTGGAGAAATTATTTTCCCTACTTTCCAGATTACTCCCTGAAAGAAACCTCCAAAACCGAAACTCAACTTCACCATCTATAACTGGATCACCATATTCTCTGTGCTAAATTTAAAAATTTCACATCGAATATTTTTAGAGAAAATCGCCTGTAACAGACGGATAAACATCAAAGTGTTCCATTTTGCCAATTTTGGTATGGAAATTGTGATCTAATGATCTAGTGCTTCAATTACTTTAAATTATTCTAAATGTGCATTTTAGGGATATTGGTAAGGTACTATAGCCAAAGTTTCAGTATTATATATACACTGAGAAAAAAATACAGTAATTTTTACTGAAATTTCTGGTAAAAAATTACTGAGCTCTCTGGTAATGCGGACATAAGTGACAGGCTAAGTAAAAACTACGATAATTTATAGTAAAATTTTAAATTACGCTACAGCTCAGTAAAAATTACCGTATTATTTATAAATAAGGTTTTTTTTTATTTATTAATAAATAATTGAATTAAAATAGTTTAAAAGGATATTGATAGAAGGGTAAGCATTAAAATCAAATTATTAATATAGAAAAAATTTTTTGTGGTTTTTTATTATTTGTGGAAAAAAATATATAAATTCTTTATTTGAAATATTACATGATAAAAATTTTTAACAATAAGCACATTATAATAATTTGTATAAAAACATATTTCAATTAACATATCAATACATATAAAAAAAACACAAGAATTGAAATAAAAACTAACCAAAAATTCATGAAACACAACAATTTTTTGTTTTAAATGGAAAGTCCAATACTTAAATAATAATTTATTATAAAAAAAAAAAAAAAAAAAAAAAAAAAAAAACACTTTATAAACATCCAATCACTATCATTGCTATTGGCCAACTGACGAACCAACGGTTGCCACGGTTGCTGCGTCTGTAAGTCGTGTATTGTCTAACACGCATGCTCTCTGGGCCTCAAGGTTGCGTGGTGGTTGCGTGCTTGTTTTGTTTATTCTGTTCTATGTAATATTTGGTATGCAGTGGTGCTGAAATACACACCGACTCAGTAAAAATTATTCTATATCCAGTATAATTTTACAAAAAATTAAGTAAATTTTCCCGGTGTCCACTTGAAATTTTACTACCCCATCGAATTTTACGCAGCTGTATAGGAAAAATTACGCAGCTGGATAGGAAAAATTCTTAAGGTGTACAGGAAAAATTTTCAAATGAATCGTAAAAAATAATGTTTGAAACGCATTTTTTATATTTTTGCTTAATACTTTCCTACGGACTGGTCACTTAAGACTCGTTTACCGGAGGCAGCTCAGTAATTTTTACTGGAATTTTTTCTCTGTGTATTTTATATTTATATTGTCACAGCTGTTGTGTATCAATAGCGCTTTCACCATAATTTCGCAAGCTATGAAGCTTAGAAATTTATTAAATATGTACTTACCAGAAAGTTTACCATTTAAAAATATAAATTTTAATGTAACCTTGATCACAGTGTACGGATAAGATTCATTGAAAGTGAAGTTAAAAACAGACCTGAAGATTATTTTTATAATTAGATTGTTGTGAACTAAATTATCAAAAAAAATTTATGTTAAAATTTACAGAAGACATAATATATAATTTATCATTATCGAAAAAATTTCCTTTTTTTATAGTGTAGTAATCTCTACCAGCAAATTATTTTAGCTAAAAAAATTATGACAATTGTGTTTAAGATTACATGACCGAAGTGACAATTTCAATCGATTCGAAGTGGAAATATAAATGGATGAGCGTACAAAATCAATAAAAAAAGGATTTATAGGCGCTTCTTACAAGTAATGGTCTCGAGGCCGGACCTATCGATTTTGATGAAACTTAAATATGTTGTAGAACACTAAAAACTAAGCGACAAATATTTTTTTTATCTGCGGAAAAACGGTTTGAAGCGGTAAAATCGCCCTTCAAAAACTGGGGTAATAATTAAATTTTTCAAATATCTCGAAAACAGTAAGAGATAGAGCAAAAGTTTAAATTGGCGATATTGCTCATTTTTAACGAGCTGTTTGTTAATATGCAATTTGTTCAAATTACATCAACAGAGGTGGTTGGTGGTTAATTTTGCAAAAAGCGATGAAAAATAAACAATATAACAATTTTGTTTACAGATTTAAAATCTACGTTAAAAAATATAAGGTTGATAAAAAAGTTTTGTCGCAATAATTTCAGTAGAATTAATTTATTCATATATCTTATACAAAACATTTCTAATCAACAATGTATTCGCCATCTAATTCTATGACACTGGACTATCTAGCAGGCAAGTCGTTTATTCCTTTTGCCCAAAACTGCGGTGGCTGTGACTCGAAGAATATGGACACATCCTTCTTGAGATCATCGACGTTTTTGAAAGCTTTATTTCTCAACCAGTTTCAACAATAAGCGAATAAATATATAACATAACATACATGTACTCTAACACCGGTATACATATACAGTGCAGTCGTCTCCCTCCACAGACAGCGTGTGATGTTGGTACATACACAACCATACATCACACGCATACATTGATACGAGATCTATGTTGAACATGTTGTGCGTTTGGAGGGGGCAAAAAATTAGGTCATTTGTGACGTAAGCTACTGTCCACATTAAAAAAGCTAGTACAGAGATACGGAGTTTGTTTCTAAATATTCTGTGGTTGAAATTTTTGCGAAAATTTTTGCGACAAAACTTTTTTATCAACCTTATATAATTGACCTGATTTTGCTCAATGTCTTAATATTAAGTCTAGGGGTAGTTAACTAGGGGTTGACTGTGTCGAATAGTCGTATTATTTGTACAAGTTCAAGAAGTTTTTCTTCATGGAAAATAGTTTAAAACAATTAGAATAACGTAGAAATGAAATTTTCGAATTCAAAATTCAGTTTGAGCAACATTAGAGAGGGGGAGAGTCATCCTCTTAAATTACATACTAGTTTACATACACTAACTTTTGCTATTAACAAACTGATAGTGGGTAATAATGTCACAATAAGTGGTTCTGAAGTTGGACTATCGTATGTAGGGTTTTTCTTCTAAGGAGCAACTTCTTGAACCCCTAGACTTAATATTAGAAAATTGAGCAAAAACAGATTAATTAGATTTTTTGACATAGATTTCAAATCTGTGAACAAATTTTTTATATTGATTATTTTTCACCCCTTTTTTGCAAAATTATCCCCAAATTTTAACCCCCAACCACCCCTGTTGACGTAATTTGAACAAATTGCATATCAATAAATAGCTCAAGGGGCCAAATTAAAATATAGTGGGTAGTATTCCAACTGTAGCCGTCAGGTGACGTAAAATCATCCCCACTTCGCATTACTATGTTGTGTAGGTACATACTGTTTGCAGTGGTGTCGGTTTGATGTTTGCTTCTGTGCGCGTATTCACACACAATTACGAAACACGTATTATGAGATAGAGCAACGTGCAGCTCAAGTAACAAAGGTCTTACAATACATAACAATCGTAGTTGATTCGGTGACTGACACCGACTGACTACACGCCTTAAGCTGTGACTGACCAACAAATGACACCAAGCGAGCTACACTTTTTTGATATTAGTTGGCTTCTAGTGTTCTGTGAAATAGCTCTTTAAAAAAGAGGAATATCGTCAACTTAAACTTTTGCTCTATCTATTACTGTTTTCAAGAAATTTGAAAAATTAAATTTTTATCCCAATTTTAGAAGGGAGATTTCATCCCCTCAAACCGTTTTTCCGCAGACAAAAAAAATACGTGTCGCTTAGTTTTTAGTATTCTACAACATATTTAAGTTTAATCAAAATCGGTAGGTCCGGCCTCTGGACCTTTACTTGTTGTTAGTTAAAAGAAAAAATATTTTTTAATTTACATAATAATCCACTTTCAAAGATATCAGGGATTGAAGTTAAAAGTACCTACATTTTTTATTTACAACCCTTTATTATAACGACTCTGCGGCAACAAAGTTCATATTCGCAATCAAAAATCATATTTTAGCTCCTTGGTCTATAATATAAAATTTACTTTCGGTTAAACTCGGGTGAAATGGATGAGTTTAACCGAAAGCGTTAGTTATTTTATTGTGTGAAGATCAGACACATGTCCACGAAGTATATGGTGCACTGCAGTAGTTATCATTTCAAAAATTAGCAAAATGATTTCAGAAATACATATTTTATAATCTTAATTACAATGTTATTACTACGATTGAAGTTTATTGACAAGATATAATATATATGCAGCTATCGTCCGATGTTCAAATTTTTATATAGGTTGAAAATGATGTACGTACTATACCCTGTTTCAAATAAAATTGATCATGAGTCAAAGATAAAAAATTAAATAATAGGTCATTTCCATGTCAGTTAAGTGATTTTTTTTATTTTCGACAGATTCTGTAAAAAATCATCAAAAAAGTAACCCTACAATTTTAAATGAGAAAAAGGCGGGAAAAACACCTCGCTATAGTGACGTCACAGTCTGAAGCAACTAAACGTCACTGTCAATATTTATAACCTCAAAACTTTGATTATATTCATAAAAAGTAAAAGTAAAAGTATTTATTTGAATTCTGGTCGATTATTAATTATTACTATATATATAAGCTAATAGAAATATTCAAAAGAAAACACAATTTTATCTAATCGATGCAAATTATCAAAATCGACATATGTTACGTCATTGTTACGTCAGCTACAAAATGTTACGTCATTTTCAAGAAATGGCGCGTTTTCACTAATTTGAATATCTGCTGAAAAATGGTGATTTTCAAAATAAAATTTCTAAATAGTAATCAAATTTTTTTATGTTTCATCATTAAAATTGGACATATGTAATGATAATGCATAGAATTATTTAACATTTGACACAAATTTTAAATACAGTCAAGTACCGTATTCTTATATTCAAAACAGATCAATCTTCTATTCTTTTCTAAAAACAAACAGCAATTTTAAAATTTACGTAAGTACAATAATGAAAGAGATAAAGCCAAGAAAACGGAAATTATTTAAATTCATAAGTGACGAAGCATGATTAAATTTATGTTAAATGGACCATACATATGTAAGTAATCAGGAGCGTAATTAAAAAAAAATTATGAAAATTCAAATTCAAATAGTGTTTGAAAAATTATCATTCTGGGTTCGCTATAGGTGAGGCGAATTCATACACCATGGTGCGTCAATATAAAAAGAAAGTGAGCATAAACTACATAAATTGTAGTCTAGATAACATAAAATGGGCTCTTTTCGACAGAGGTGCAATAACCGGGGAGGTCCAAGGGGTCCAGACCCCCTAAAATTACCAGGAAATTTTCCTTCAATTTATTTTATTTATATTAAAAAGTAAAATTTTTAGTGGTTTACTAATATTTTTTATTTGAAAATCATATTTTCGAAGACGACATTTTATTAGAGCATTTTCCATTGTTATCGGAGACGGAGAACTGCGTTATCAAAAAATTTGATAATTTAAATTTTTGTTGGACCTCCCGTAGATATGTAGTTGTTGCGCCCCTGCTTTCCGATATTAAAAAGAAAAGAAAATCGCTCAATATTTCCATATTCCCAAATCGACCTTGCATGATAGACTCAAATGCAAATCGAAATAAAATTGATTTAAATCCAAAATGTTTTATTCTACCCATCAAAAGTCATTCGCTGATGCAGATATTTATCTTAGCGAATTTCTAGATTGGAAAAAATTTTATAGTGTCTAGATTCGCCCCACACATAGGGGCGAATCTAGACACTATAATATAACAAAAAAAAAAAGATTGCAGTATCAATATTGATACTTTTATTACTGCCCTATATGCTCGTGATATTAAAGCATTTAAATTATTTTTTTAGAATTTTTTAGATAATCTCTAAACAATTTATTGCCAAAAAACTGGAAAAATCGTCCAGATTCGTCCCAACTGACGGTACCTAAACGTGGACTTTCGGAAAATTAAGTAAAGGATTCGAATATATATAGTTTCTTTTTCACTGGATAAATTTAAAAAATAGTGCAAATAATATTAAGTATTCCTATAGGAAGTTAATTTGAGTGTTCTCATAACAAATTGCAAAATGTATTCTTAAAAAAATAATATAGAAGTGTAAAGTTTATCACAATTTATTAAATAATACTTGGAAAATCAAATGGTTAGTAAAAATGTAGTACAGCTGAACTTTAATCGATACGTTAATGTTTTAAATTCAATTTTTCCTGAAATTTTTCAATATTCTGCTAAAACAAAACAGTAGATATTTTTGAAAGTTTTTATTTCTTTTTAGCGAATTTCCAGAATGGAATTCAGCTATTACAGCCACTGTCATGACGCGACTTGAACCCGGGACCATGGCAGAAATTTGTTTTGAGGTCCCTAGAAACCGAAAATAATATTCACCCAAATTTACATATATATATATATATATATATATATATATATATATATATATATATATATATATATATATATATATATATATATGTATATGTATGTGTCCGCACGATAACTCTCGAACGAAATGTCCTAGGTTTACGAAATTTGGTGAAAATGTTGGAAATCCCAAACCGTTGGACAAGTTCGTTAGCCAGACACGTCGGATGCCAGGAACATGGTGTTTGTTCTTGCAAAAAATTAGTATTTTGCCGAAATTTCCACATATTCAAAAATTTTTGTGAAATTTTTTTACACCATTTAAAAGAGGAGAAAAAATTACATAAAAAAGGTCCTTAAACTATTTTTCTATGTCAACTAGTTTCCGAGAAAAACTATGTTGTTTAGACTGTGATAGTTTTCTCGTAAAAAGTGTGAAGTTATTCACAATCTAAGCACATATTCGATACAATATGTATGTATTGCATATATATCGTATATTATACCCGTATACATAACATACCAGGTGTCCCATTTGGATGTATACATACGATTTACATGTTAATTTTTAACATTGGATTCCTATAAGGAAAAGGTTATGTCACAACAGTGCTTTGAATAAACTAATAATACTAATTTAATATTATAACTACTACTGTTACTATCGGTTTAACAACAATAGTGCAGTAAAATAAAGAAATGAATGTCGCAATTTCCAAGCAATTCACTTTTATATAATAAATATTTGTGTCATCTGCTGTAAATTCAAATACCCCTGCCGCAGCATCCTGCATAACATAGCGAATTTCCATTTACAAAAGTACGTTTTTCTCGGAAACTAGTTGATATAGAGTAATTGTAAATAAAAAAAACCTTCTTTATGTGATTTTTCCGCCTCATTCCGCCAAATTTTTTTCACGAAAAATGTCCAAAACCCCGTAAACGTTTTCACGAAATTTCTTAAAAATAAGATGTTTCGTTCTTGAGTTTTCGTGCGGACACTTAGTAAACATATATATATATATATATATATATATATATATATATATATATATATATATATATATATATAAATGTGTCCGCACGATAACTCAAGAATGAAACATCTTATTTTTAAGAAATTTCGTGAAAACGTTTACGATGTTTTGGACATTTTTCGTGAGAAAGATTTGGCGGTATGAGGCGGAAAATTCACATAAAGAAGGTTTTTTTTTATTTACAATTACTCTATATCAACTAGTTTCCGAGAAAAACGTACTTTTGTAAATGGAAATTCGCTATGTTATGCAGGATGCTGCGACAGGGGTATTTTATTGGTTTAAAATAATTATATAATTTTGTAAAAAGCTTTGGTTGACTCGTTAAGATTTTAGTTAACAAAATTGTTCTGTTAATGAAAGTACGACTATGTAATAATATTCAATTCTTTATCTAGGTACTTATATTTTTACATGAATTTAACTATTAATATATTAATGATTAATTTATATTTAAATTAAATTAAAAGTACAGTGTCTTACTGTTATTTTCTTCCATTTTTGAAATAAAGTATTTTGTAGTGATTATGATTATCGTATAATTATTGTTGTAAATGTTCTAATGATTAAAGCTAATATTCGGTTTTTTTGATTGTAAACTTACAGAGTTGCTATTGTCCCAGTTTTTGAGAGCAAAATGAAGTCTTAAAAATGATTTGGGATAATCTGGATGGGGTAGCCTGGTTTGCTGCCCCGCGGCCCGCGCTTGAGAAGAGGGGCCCGTAGCTATCGGTAAAGGGCCCGGGAGAAATGTAGAGTTTTTTTTTTTGCTCACCAGTTACCACTTATTTTTTTGGGAGTAAAATTTTAAAAAAATGTAATTTATTACCAGGGCTAACCATTTTTCTCCACGTTCCTGTTTGAGACTGAACTTTTTATTGACTGGACATAGACTTGACTAGGGACAGAGACATAAAACCAAGCTCAAAGTAATAATTCTATATATGAGGCATTAAGAGAAGTAAAATTTTGTCCAATACACTTAGAATTATCGCCATTTCCAACATTTTGAAAAAATTGAAAAATTTTAATTTTATTGGATTTTTTCAGATCTTGTTTAAAAAAATTAATGAAACATTATGAATTTTTTTCAGAAGTTACATAAAAAATTTATGTTTCTTTTATCAGCGTTGAAAAATTTTTGAAATTTTGCAGCAAGATAAAACTACATAGTAGTAGTAGCATATCTTTAATAGAAATCGATTTTTTTTATTGACTCGAAATATGAATGCCTGGGAGCATCTGTAGTTAAATTTTTAAAAACTTATATTCTTTAGAAATTTTAATTTCCAACAATTTTATTTCTCACAACTTTCCTTAAGGATATCCTCCATCACACTCAAGAAAACCTATTAAATTGGGATTTTTTGTAATTTTTAAATCGAATGGTCTTTTATAAACAATCAGTGTTCATCCCTCAGCAGGTTTCACATAAAACGGGGTGGAAAAGTTCTACAATTGTGTTGTTAACCTTTTATTGTTCTCAAAATATAATCTCTTCCTTGTCATTTCGCTTCTCAGATGTTTTTAACAAATTTCAACGGTAACAGTAAGAAACTATACATAATTTGGTTTATATTTCGTGATTTGGTTAATTGATTCAAAATTTTTTCGACTTTAAATTTTGTCGAAAGATATGTCAGATTATAGATTTAAAGAAAGCCGTAAAGATGAACGATATTAAAAACTGACAAAACTACTGACCAATTCTTAAACTAATTATATTTTTAAAACATCCTATATAATATAAATCAACACTTTTTCTGTAAATTAGTGTATTATTACATATATTGGAATATGAATAAAAACAACTTCGGACGAAATAATTTTAGTGATAAGAATTCTTTTTTATTTAGTGAATTAGATAAACTTTCTCCTTTTTGAGGCTGTAAGTTCAATTTGACGCAGATATTTTTTATCCAGTTTACAATGATGTGGTAACCGTAGTAGATTCGAAAGAAGAATATACTCATACAAGATTAAGTAATAATTATCAAAAAGTGTTAAAATTTTTTTAAAGAAAATAATAATAAGCTATGAATTTGTTTTATTAAACAAAAAATTGTGAAGTTTTCTTTTTTTTTGAATTTTGTTTTTTTCTTTTAAATAAAAATGGAATTAAACCAAAAAAATAACACAGAGAATGTGGTAAACAATGGAAATTCAAACAAAAAACCGACAGTTGTACGTAAACGGAGCTTTATAAAAACCCCTAGCTTTGCCGAATATTTGCAACGCTTTGAAAATGGTGAATATGATGCGTCGAAAAAGCCAGAGATTATATTTTGTGGACAACAATCACCCACACGACAGCTTATGAGTAAGTCTGTGAAATGTTATTTCTAATCTATAAGTTAGGCTTTGTCTAAACTTGACTTTTGTCTGTCGGACACACTTTAATTTTTAAATCAGATCGAAAAAATACGAAAGTTCATCTTTATGACGTCATCAAGTATATTTAGCATTTCGATACTATAAAATTTTTAGTCGAATAACAGCAGTATAAAATTTTTGGTAGGATTTTACCTTTAAATTGTTGAAATTCGATTAGGAAAATCTATAAAATAATATTCTTAATATATCCCGTTTCAAATACAATTGAGCACGAGCCAAAGTAAAAAAATTAAATAATTCTTATATTCAAAACAAATCAGTTTTCTATTCTTTTCTAAAAACAAACTGCAATTTTAAAATTTACGTAAGTGCAATAATGAAAGAGATAAAGCCAAGAAAACGGAAATTATTTAAATTCATAAGTGATGAAGCATGGTTAAATTTAACTGAAATGGACCATACCTATATTATTTTTTAATCAAAAAACAAAAATTTTATTGCGTCACCAAATATGTTTTATAGATCTTTGGCGGTAAAATTAATAGTGTAATTGCACAGAATTTTGCGATTACTCTTTCAGATTTTAGGCTTTCGAAAACATTTTGGAACCATTATGCAATCACGCAAAGTGTAGCGACAGCCAATGAATGAATTTCACAGTCCTAGAGGTATTGATAAAATTAAAGCTGTAAAATAAATCAAAAATGGAGTTCTATAGATTCTGGAATTTTGGGTTTTTTTCAAATTGAATCAGCACCCGCTCTAGCGTTTACGCTGCTCCGGGAAAAAAGGAATATGTCCGCCCCGATGTAAAACCATCGACCTTTCTACCTTTTGTTTTTTTTTTTTTTGCTCGTCCGCTGTGCACACGCCGCCTTTAAAATTTGGTACCCCGGCAAATGTTTTTTTTTTGGCTCGTTAGTTGTAAAATGCCATCCTCTTTTTATAACTTTTTACAAAGATGCTGTCCTTAAAATTTGCCACCCCGGGCGAATGCCCGAGTTGCCCTCCCTGGAGCGGGCCCTGACTGAATTTCAACATTTTGACCGTAAAAGTGGAAAATATATCCTCAAAATTTTATTAATTTTACTTACGTTTTTTAAAATTATACTTATGTCCTTTTCAAAAAGGGAAAGTAATATTAGTCTTGGGCCTACATCAATTATCAGGATAAACGACAAAGTTGTTATCAAGCATGTTACACTTACAACGGGGCGCTATAGTTTATAAATTTTGATTTATTTATTATTTTTAGATAAGAAAATTTCCTAATCTGCATTATTTATTATATTTCGGTTTACGTAAAACATTATTTTTATCAACCGTTATGATTAATATCATAGTTATTAACGCACATTTGATCATTGATACGCATGCGCAAATTTAAAATAAACACGTTTTGGAGTAATATAAAGAATATTTCTTTGAAATTGTGTGTTCTAATTTTTAATTCAGTATCTTTTTTCTAATTATCAAAAATAATTTTTTGTACGAATTGGCGAGTTAAGAAAAATAGCCACCTAGCATAAATTTTTAATAAGTTCATTAACAGGTATATTATAATGTTTTACTAAAGTTTATCTTACTTTGTTTGAAAATGGTCTATTAAGCTTGAAACAATTGTCATAATTAAAAAATAAACGTGATTTTTTTGCTAAGTAAAATCTTTGCTTTATATTTAAAATATGGAATTGCATTAAGTAATTTAGATTTGTCTGTTTTTCTCTTTCCCTATGGCTTGCAGCACTTTTGGTTTTTGGAGTTTTTTTTTTTCAGACACTAGTAGTTGTAACACGCTACTCATATTATCCATGTTGCTATTGTGACCGTGCAACAAAAAATAAGTCAAAGGCTTTAAAACTTAATATTTTCTGTTGGGTTTTCAGTTCCAGTTTTATTTTTTCTTTGCTAAGGTACATTTTTGTCCGTTAAAAATTTCAAATTAACGATCATTATTAATTCAAAGAATTAAAGATATTTCAGTTTAAAAAATTGTTTTCAAAACGAAATTTCTAAAATTTATTTTTATTCAGATTTTTTTTTTTTTGAAAATAAACTTAAAATTTGATGTTCTTTTTCCGTACTTTGTAATTAGTTTTGGAAAAAAATTTCCGTTTAGAATAATGACTTTCTAAATCAAAACTCTATATTAATCTCAAATCAGTTTTTTCTTAGAAATTGCTTTTTGAAAATAAACTCCTCATACTGAGTATACCTACACGGAGATAATTTTTGTAGATAAAATTTCAGAAAAATTACCTTGCTTTCTTATAATATGTGCGCGATCGACGACCAAAATAAAAATATGTGCTAGCATGGTAAAATTTAATGTGCTAACACAACTTTTATCACACTCTTATGCATATATGTTATAGTTTAATTCTTGTTGTACTCTTTCATTTGCGCATCTGACCCGCAACCTTATGTTGCTTGGGCTGTACCTGTAAAAACTTCGAAGATGCTCGATCTTTTCCGACTTTCGATTCTTTATGACGCATACAAAAATGAGTGCTAACAATATATTCTAATACTAAAGATAGTGAAGTAACAAAATGATGAATTAAACGGTGATATCCCCGTCCTCTAAGACAGTGTAATGAATACTGCTTGCTGCTTGTAAGACAGTCTAAGGGTCCGTCCACACGCTCAAGCTTTACCACCGACTTACTTGCGCAAACCAGGTTTGTGCAAGTAAGTCGGTGGTAAAGCTTGAGCCGTGTGGACGGACCTTAATGAATCAAGGTGCTTGGTCCGACTCGTCCGACCAAATTGGTCGTCCACATAGAACAAATAGAACGAATACAACTCTCTCTTTTCTGCAATCACTTATGGGCATTTATGTGCATCTTAGGCTGCTTAGTAGTCACTTGCTCAGTACCCGTCGCTGAGTGTAGGTCAGTCAAACAACAATGGATTTGATTGTTGTTAGCATTGTAGAACCCGCACAAGTACCGTTGTGGTATCACACATATGTATGCGAACCAGGGTCACGTGAAGTCTATCACCACCACCGATCACTCAGAGTTTACCGTACAAATACAAAGTAAACACCGTGCACGTATACAACATATTTTCTATCTCAACTGGTTACACTGGTTCCAGTAGTATAGAGATAGGTATTTTATCTCTAGTGCTCTATAGTCGTCCACACCTATGGTTGGCTATGTGACTTGCTATGAGTGAGGTACCTTTCAATAGCATTCACAACACATACAACCTTATTTCTCTTTTTTTCTTTCTATTACTAGCAGATAGCATTTCAAATATTATAATACAGCATGGTAATTTTTGTAAGAAAAACAATTAAAAAATATTTTTTTGTCGACAATGGAACTTTTTACTGTGCTGTTTTACAAATTTTATGGAACTAATATTACGGAAACAATATTCTATCCTTTAAATTTTCTATGATTAATTATAATTTTTATATTTTTACCGTACAAAATTGAGTATGTTCGCCTTTTACACGTCGATTGTAGTGCAGTAATTTTTATATGAATTTTCTCTCCGTGTACTACATAATTATATAATATAAAAAGCTAACTGGTTCGTCATGTTACGTCACTGACACGTGACCAAGTGTTTTCGCACCAAAATTCAATTGAATAAAAAAAACTTTCCTTCCCTTTAAATCGCCTTTTTATATAAAAATCAATTACTGGGATTATAGTTAAGTCGTTTGGAATATTTTAAAACCCTCTTTCGAAATTTGTCAAATACCCAATTATATGTATATATAAAACATTTTGTATTTTGTTTCGTTGTTTTTGGGCTTACTTTGAATTTCTATTTTTGGCACGGTTATATAGAAATGTTCAGATTAGACTTTATGATTTCTCAATCAATTTATTATTAATTCATTATGATTTAAAATTAATGAATGGAAATTTCAAAATTGTATTTAATTATTCAAAATCTTTATTAATACGAGTCGTTGTTATCTTGTATTTTGTGACCCCGTATATGGCCTAATATATCCTGCCCTGATAATAATTTCTTAAATAAATTTGTATTAATTATATATTGTTGTTAAGAGTGTTATAAAATCGAGTTGACGTTTTAGCAAATTTTGAAAACTGAATGTCAGCTTATTATTTATTAAGTTCACTGTAAAAAAATAAGTTACAAAATGCAAAAAATTATTTAAATGTAATAATCTTTACACTGATAAAAGTGTAATTTTACATAATTGAATGAAAAATATAGGATAAGTTCGAATTTTAGCAGGGTTTTTGTTTAATATTTACCCTATAAATCCGTGCATTTTTTATACAGTTGTATAAGATTACATTTTTACTAGCTGAATATTTAATAGAAATAAATTTAATATACATAAATTACTTAAAAATATATTTATTTTTCCCTGTTACACTAATTATAAGCCCATAATAACGTTTAAGAACAAGTGGTAACATTGCACTAAATTTTTTAAGAATTAGACTTTTTACATTTCAAAAATTACACATTTTATATTTTTTACAGTGTACAGAAAATAATAATGATGACGAAAATAACAGTGTACATAAGATACATACTTACAATATAATTCATTTTATCTGAAACAAATAAAATTAAAAAAAAAAAGATTAAACGGTAAAAGAAATTTCTTGAACTTCGCAGATTCAGTTCAATCAATTTTTCGACTAATTAGTGTTAATATTTCAAGTTTCAGCCTTGCTTTCTGACCCTAATATGGTGTCACCAACTTTTAACAATTAATAGACTTTTAATTTGTACATATTGATTACTGAATAATAATCTCACAAATTAAAGGGGCTGGGATATGTGCAATTATTTATTTTTATTTATTGCAATAAAACAAATTCATAACACTAATTAAAGTCTAGACGAGATAAGAAAGAGTTTTTCTAAATATCATTTAGCAGGTTAAAACAAAAAAAAACTCTGATGACCTTTTCGATCAAAAATATACTTCAAAAAACCGATAATGTAACGATTTCATGTCTGTATTAATATACAGGAAGTCAGACTAATTAGTAAAAGTAATTAATAATTGTGGAAAAAAAATAAATTATTACTTTTTTACAAAATTTCCAATTCTTTATTTTAAAAATAATAATATTACTATGAAACGTTTCACTGATAAGATTTTTTTAGCACCGATAAAATTTTAAATTTTTATGTATTATTGCCCATTAATTTGTAGTCTTGCACTTGAACAAATTTTTTATTCATTAATTACTCGTATAATGAACTGTGTTGAGCCAGTGCTTCGTTCAGTTCTTCGAGAAGAAAACAGAACATATTTTATCTTGGCACCTCTCGGTTTTCCTTTGCTTACAGACATCTCATTTATCGAAAATCCACTTTAGCGATTTTGATTGAATGCCTTGCTGTTCACATAATTTGATAAAATTCTGAATTCCGAATCCCGAAATTCTGTTATACCTATTTAACTATATACTTTACTTACTTTACTTACTTACTTAATTACTTTACTTTATCTTTAATAGTTTATCATGAGAAGATTTTTTTTTTAGTATTATCATAAATTAATAATCTTATTAAAAAGAATATTTTATATTAATTTTCCAAAATCAATTTTTAATTAATACCTATTAAATTTGTAAAAAAAAAAGATAAAATATAAGGAAAAAAAATTTGAATTTTATGAATTTTTACATATCTATTTAATTTAGTATGAATTTATTTTGTATTTGGATAACCTATTCCAAGAAATCTAAAAAAAGAATCTTATCCATTTCTGAAAAATTAATTTTTTTGTGCTTTCAGTGTCTTTCTTTTCTTTATTCGTTTATTTTGTTTTATTTAACAAAAATCTAATTTTTTATTTTAATTTTTTTTTTTTTTTTTTAGTTATAATCTTATTATGTATATTTTTTCTAATAAGTTCCGTTGGAGTAGTCGTATTATGGTATACAAATGTTTTCGAGAACGCATTACTGCAGGTAAATTAATTTTTTTAATTCAAATTATTTGACATGTAAATATGCATACTAATCTTTAATTTATAAAAACCGTCTATGGTAAAAATTATCATTTACACTTTATAGTACAAATCTGATTTTGTTCCAATTTATTTTACGCGGTTTTGATTATATAGTACGTAGTTATGTATTTTTTTGACATTTTCATTTTATGTATTGAGTTTCGACTTCCTTGCCAGTTTCTTTTTGCTTTCAAATATCCGATTCAAATTTTGAAACATACGCAGAAGCAATCTCCTTTAATTTCTTTAATTAATTATTTTTTTTATTTTTATATTTTGTTTTTAGCATTTAGTTCTTTCAAATAATTCAAATGCATATAAAATATGGTTGAAGCCACCAGTGACGACACTATTAAAAGTGCGTGTGTTTAACTATACCAATGTTGAAAATTATACAAGTGGAATTGATAAACGATTAAGAGTAGAAGAAATTGGACCGTATATTTACGAGTAAGAATTTTTTTTATAATTCAGTCTCATCATTTCACGCTTATATAACGGTTTGACATTTTTTCCAGAGAAGCTTTGGAACGAGTAAATGTTGTTCGAAGCGGTAACGGAACTATTACATATCAGGAACGCCGTAGTTACAATTTCAAAGCCAACTTATCGTATCCACGACGTCAACATGATAAAGTGGTCGTCCCAAATATTCCATTAATTGTAATTCTAACAATCGAATTTCAAAAGATTACTTTTCTTTTTAAATTAATACATATTGTGGTTTGTAGGGTGCAATTAGTATGTCGAAAGATTCATATTTTGTAGCTCGTTTTATGCTGGACAAGATGATTACCACAACGAGAATTCAAACGTTCAAAGTATTACCAGTGGATCGATATTTGTGGGGTTACGATGATACGTTGATTAGCTTAGGGAAAAGTTTATTTCCACTGAAGGGTGGCATTCAATTGGAAAAATTTGGTTTGCTTTCGTTGCGTAATGGAACTTCACGCGATCGTATTACCATTTATACAGGCGAGACGGATATTAACAACTTGGGAAAGATTTATAAGTTTAATGGAATGGATCATACGCCTTATTGGTCAACGGAGGAGTGCAACAGGTAATTTAAGAATTTTTATTTTTTTATTGATTTTTTTATGTAAATAATATTTTTGTATAGGGTTGATGGAACAGACGGCGCTCATTTCCCATTGGATTCCGTCCACAATCTAGAGCGAATATATGTGTATAATAAAGAATTATGCCGTAAACTGCCACTAGAATTCACAGAATCTGTCATGGTTAAATTGGTAAGTTTTATTAGGTTTCCAGAGTTAAATTTTCGGAGCCATTATAATCTTGCCGTGTCCGTTCTTCAAGCCCTCATAATTACTACCTCCTTGGACCTATCGAAATGAAATTTTACATGCACTGCGGCTAATTTCAATTTAGGGCAAGTCTTGTGGCTTATTCTGAGAGTTTTGAAAAGTGATGATTTCACGTACCCCGTCATGTGGTGTATCGTTAGTACCATAGGTATAATAGATTAAGCGTATATGTAAAAATCTGTTGTCAGTAGTAGGCCAAACTAGGTCTATTCACAGCTTAACTGATCAGTTGTTCAGAAGGAGTGAACTAGTATGCCTCAATTATTGGTGATTGTTATAGTCATTCTTGTGATCGCCGTACCAAGCAGTGAACCCACGTACATAGTACTGAACATACGTTTGCAACACAGATCACACACTTACAAGCTAAACCCACTGCACATACATAACATATAGGTGGGGATTTTACATTCTTTTTTGGCAACACTGGTTTCGCTAGTATAGAGATAGCAGTGTACATTCTGTATTCTACGGTTAGTACTTTTCAATTTTAAACCTTATTTGCGATATATTAAGCTCCAAGACTGGAATTTTTACACGTAACATACATTTACACGTAATATACATATTCGTAAAATTTTAAACAAAAAATCTTTTGTCTCAAAACATAATATCGTCAGAAGAATGTTTTTAACACCATATAAAGATATGACTATCGAAATTTAATCAATGTGTGATTTGGCATACACTTAACTATTTCTCTTTTCTGAAAAACAAACTTACAAATGTAATTTAAAAAAAATTTGGGGGACAGGTCTAGCCACACTGTCAACTTCCCTTAAAGACTTAAGGCTGTCCTTAAAGACTAGAGACTACTGTACATAAATAATTCTTTTTCCATTTCGGGCAACTTCTCCCCTGGGCCCCCGATAGAGGCTTTTCCCCTTGCACCATACCGGGGGCTCGCCTTCTGTACCTAAGGGTGGGGGCTCCACCCTTATCAAACAAATGATAACATCATTTGTTCTCAAGATATGCGAAAGAAAATATATTTCAAAAACAGTTTCTTATTTCGTTTCTTTTTTTTTTTTTTTGTTTTAATTTTATAATAATATACTGGCGTTTTTAACATCAAGGAAGGTTCTTAGGCCATTATATAATAATGTTATGGTAAAAAATCCATATAATCTATGTTATCATAATAAAGTTAATTCTGTTTTTTACCACAAAACACAAACCGCTAATCCAAATTTGCTGAAAACTTTACCCGGTCTTCATTTTTTGATTACGCATCTAATGAAATTAGTCCGGAGTTGATATCATCATTTGTTCTCGAGGTATGCGAGACGAAAAAAATCCACGAACGAACGAACGAACTAACGAACGCACACACAGACATCACGCTAAAAGCGATGGATTCGGATTCTAGTGACCTTGAAACGTGGAGATATGTCAAAATTAGCGATTCGTAAAATCGGACTCATTACAATAACTTTCTATGGGAAGTTAAGAAAATTATGATATACTATATATTAAACTGGACTAAACCTTAGTTCGGAAAAAATGTCCACAACAATGGTGGAGATGCAGGGTAAATAAGAATTGTTATGCAAGATATCGGATTTATCTCACCATGATGTGATTCACTAACATAATTAATTTGTCAACTTAACTGGAGATACTTCTTGCATTAAAAACAAAATTATATATAATAATTGTTTAACGTCCATTGTTGAAACTGACTTCCCAACCTAACATTTAGACTGATCAAACTGTTAAGATAAAATTTTCGTTTACAGGATAATGAAGTTGAGTTGCCAGCATTAAGATATCGTTTCCCCAAAAATGTATTCTCCGTACCAGATGTATATCCCGAAAATCAATGTTACTGTGATCTCGATTCGGGCGTGTGTCCACCCGAAGGTGTATTCAATGCAAGCCCATGTGTTTACGGTTTACCTGTTTATCCATCATTTCCACATTTTTATTTGGGTGATCCAAACTTGATTAATTCCATTGATGGCTTAAAACCGGATCCAGAAAAACATTCATCGTATATTGACATACATCCAAATTTGGGTTTTCCTGTCAGTGGGAGTTCAAGAATGCAAGTGAATATACAGGTATGTAATAGAGTAAGATTCTCCTTAAATTATTTGATAGCCGTAGAAAAAGTAAATCAATTATAGTAAATAGCTAATTAAAGGGGGACGACTCCTGTCAATGGCATTCTGTACTGAATTAAAAAATAGTACATCATATCATATTATTGTCAATTTACAATGAAAATAGGGGTACATAAAGCATAACAGAAAAACCATATCCGGAAAATAAGTCACATTTTCTGTACGAACTAGTGATGTCGGATGATTAATTGATTAACCGATTTAGTTGAATTTTGTTTACATTTAGTCATTTTTTATCGACTATTTTACCTTCGATTAAAAGATGAAATGATTAATTTTTTTTTTTTAAATGACTAAAAACGATTAATTTAATAATTTTTCTGTATTATTTATTGGGCTTCAAAAAATTAAAACTAAAAATTTATCTATTTGCATGATTTTTCACTTTTACGTGATTAACACCTTGTGATAACTCATATCTTTCTTTTTCTTAAAAGAAAATATTAAAAGTCTGTAATTAAATTTAAAAGAAAACCTCGTTTTTGAAAGAGTTATATAAGTAATCCTATTTATGAATTCAATTAAAAATTTAGTCGATTACTCCACTACTCTATGCTCGATATTTTTGACCAATGACTAATTTTGTTTGAAAACAATTTTAGTCGATTAGTCGACGAACTACGTCTCGGGTCGACATCTCTAGTACGAACTTGAACACTTTTACAAGAAAAATGAAAATGTGACACTGAAATTAACCAAATTTCACCTAACAGATCTGAATTATATCATTCTTGTAGCTATTAATTTAAAAAATAAAAAATTGAACTTGATGATGTCATTACAAATGAAAATTTTTAAAAAAGCTTCAATAACCACAATTTCGATGTTAGAAATATTGCAACATTGGGTAAAGATGTTTAAATTAAAAGTTAGAAAAAAAAACTGAAAATAAGTTGGGGTGATGGCTCGAAGCTGAAATATAGAAAGCAAAATGAAATAATTGAATAAACTTTAACAATGCTTATTAATCAAAACTTCTAGATTTACAAAATTTCAAACAGAGTACGCACCGAGTAGCTATATATCCGTATACGTCAAAACAAAACCAAAATGAAAAAGTAAAATAAAAAACATCACAAAGTGAAAATCAAAATATCAATTAAATTTTTAAAAATATCTTACATGTAATGTAAGATACTTTTAAAAATTTAATTGATATTTTGATCTTCACTTTGTGATGTTTTTTATTTTGCTTTTTCATTTTGGTTTTGTTTTGACTTATACGGATATGTAGCTCATATTCGTAATCCTCAACGTTTGGTTTTTTGGTTTTATCTTAGTGCAGGAAGTCGTTGTTTTATCAGATTGTATTAAACGATCCGGTGTGAATGAGACATCAGTTTGTATTTACAACAACTACTGTTCTATTTATAAATATTTTTAAAATTTTCTGGTGACAAATATTGAAGTTAAATTTAATGATACCAGCTATTCTCGTTTCGAAATTTTTAATAGTGGAGTTACGAGGTTTGCCTTTCCCGATTTTTTGACGTCATTTATTTGCTAAGAGTTACGCGCTTTTGGTCATCTGTGTGTGTGTATTTAACGTATCGAATAAAAACAAAAAGTCATTTTGGCCCAAAATGGAGTTACGAGGTTTGATTATGTAGGTGACGATATGTACCGTGAATTAATTACTAAATATTTTTAAACTGTGTATGTGTAATACAATAATCATAAAATAGAACAGAGTTGGAATGCGTATGTATTTTAAATGTTATAAATTAATTTTAAGAAAATTGTATTGAAAATATTTAAGTAATATATTGACTGCATTTATTTGAACCTACTCATAAGTTTTCAATACTACTTTTTTAATTTTTGACAAAATTAGTATGGTGAAGATAACAGCAAAATCACAGGCGGAAATTAAATCACATTTTCTGCACAAATTTCGTTATTTTGACCTAAGAAAGTGATTTATGTAAAAATAGATCACTGAATAAATTATAACAGAAAAGTAACTGGCATGGAAACAAAGGCTGGACACCACTAACAAATAAATCTATGTAATTATTAAATATTTCATTTATAGGTTTTTTATAAAAAAAAATAAAAGTAGGTAAATAATAGAAGATCGCAAGTTGCAATTGACCCGCGGGCCACATTTTAGTAACTCTTAATCAAGTTGCTTCATATTTATTATTGGGTCACAATTACCTAAATCCTCACTTCCCTTGAATCCAATCTTATTTAATAGTGAATGTTGAATAGAACCTAGGTGACTTTCGTTCTAATATGTTGATTTCATTGTAGATTCGAAACGCCCGAGATGTGCAAGCCTTTCAAGAATTCGAAGACGGTACATTTTTACCATTGGCATGGATAGAAGTTGTAAGTATTCAAATATTAACTTATAATTTCTTTGTCCATGAACATAAACCAAGCAAAATATTAACTTTATATGCTTAATTTACATTTTTCCTTTTTACAGTGTTTAAATGAATTGCCTCAGGATGTAATCAATTTAATTTATCACGCAACATTCTCCGCCGAAACAATGAAAACCGTCTTACGATTTTTATCATTGATCATTGCTGGCATTACATTGAGTTTATTATTAACTTGGCTCTATGCAAATTATACGAGTAAATTATACCGACGTCGATTAGCTGAACAAATTAAGACACGATGTGCCGTGTATTCGCCACAATCGCAAGAGTCTACTCTAGTAACAACGCAACCGATATCGTAATGAGTCGTAGGTGGTCGTCTTGTATGGGCGAATATGGGGAAAGGAGAAGAAAAATGGAAACAAAGTATTTTTCTATATTTAAATAAAAATTTATATTAACATTTGATCAACTTTTTTTTTCTTTTTGTTTGTTTTTGACTAATGAAAACGGTTGATTTTTTTCTCTTCTAGTTTTTAAAATATTCGATTTTTCAACTTGAAATTTAAAATGGAAATTTGTTTCATAAACCAGTGTTTTTTAAAAGACTTAAAGTGAAAATTTGAAAAATGTAATTATTGTGAAGTAACTAAGCACGTAGCCAAATTAAAGCGATAAAGTGATTATAATATTTATCACGATAATTTTTATATATTTATATTATTAAACTCTGGAAGGGGTTCGAAGTGTCTATATTTAGATTAAGGTTATAAGACCTTAATCTAAAAACTCACTAGAGAAAAATACTATTACTAGATTTGAGACTCAAAAAACCGTGTCGCGATTGCTACAGTTGAACATTCAGACTTAATTTATGTAGTTATACATCTAGGGGAAAATTAGGAACAACAGCAAGGTTTTTAGTTATTAAGTTATGCTGGCAAGAGCGTAGTCTAAGATCAAATGTATTGACCTTTTTTTGCGAAATTCGAACACTCTTTCTATCAAAACTCACTCAAAACGATTTCTTTATTCAAAGAATAAAAATTTCTTTGACTTTTTTTTCTTTGAATAAAAAAATAATTTTTTTGGTTCAAAGAAATATTTTTTTGACTAGTGAAAGAAAAATTAGAAAATATTTTTTCGAAACAAAGAATAATATTCAAAGAAATATTTTTCTGATTCAGAGAAATTTTTATGCTTTGAACAAAGAAATCGTTTTGAGAGTGAGGTGTTTGATAAAAACTAATATTTTTATAACAGTTTTAAAAATACAAGTAATGTCAAATTTCCGTTAATGTATTAGGGATACCTAAAAGTTTTTGTGTTATTGCAGCATTAAAATAATTTGAAAAATTGATACCTTGCCTTGGTACATTTATTGCTATCTTGATATCCAAATTATAATGTTTTTGGTAGTTTTTTTTTTCTTGTTAAATTATTAAAGCCATTTTAGAGGTCGTCTATAAAATACGTACGTAAAATGAGGGAGGTAGGGTAATTGCCTAGAACGATGATCTGTGACAATGAAGAGGGAGGAATTTCGGAAAAACGTGGTGCAATGTTTGAAATACATAACTGCATCAATTTGATTGTTTCTACATCAATTTTTACTTTGATAAAGTTTTTATTTTAATAATTACTATAGTAAGTCGTAAAAGAATATTAGTAAAGCGCGATTTACATTAACGCTCCGCTCTTGGTGCGAATACGATATCACTACGCTCCCGATTCGATATAATCTTGTTGTGTTCACATTACAGTGCTGATATCATGCTGGTACCTACTCGTTCTCTATTCATATTATAATGATGCTCTGGGTACACTCCCAGTTCGGTCTCAGTTCGATACAAATATTTTTCATAACAACTGAATGCAAGCGGAGTGGAGTGGAATCAAAAAAGTGTTTACACTATAGGTATAAGACATAACAAGTCTGATGTCGCTCCGATAAAGTATTACCTGAGTGGTATTGATATTGGAATGACATTGGAGAGAGAGCGAACCGTGACTGATATCGGACCGATATCAGAGCGATGATCGGAGTGAACCGGGATCGGAGTGATATCGTACCGAGAGCGGAGCATTAATGTAAATCGGGCCTTATTTATTCTTATACAAATTTTATATTTTAAATGCAGAAACTTTTGGGTGCACCTAATAGAATATGTGTACTCTAAGCTCCTCCTAATTTATTATTTTTTAATGCTTCCACGATATTTCAGATCGTCTACCGATATTTCCTTGAATTGCCTAAAGCAAATTAAATTTTCTACAAAATATATTTTATAAAATTTTTCGAAATTTTACCCCCGGTTGCTTCAGGGGGTAACAATTTATAATTCAGGTTAGAGACGGGAATCGCTATGATCTTCTTAAAACGGGAGGGAGTAAAATTTTTTAATGTCTTCCTAACTACCGTACAGTTATGTGTAGTACGCAATTGAGTCTTTTAATGAGCTTATAATGTCACAAAAATTGAATATTGCACAGTATGGGACATATTTCTTGATTTGTTGAATGTTAAAAGACCTTTAAATAATAAATAAATTAAAACCCAAAAAACCCCAAAAAAAAAAAAATTATAAAAAATATTTATAGTACAAATGTTTGAAACCTACTGTATAAAACATCGTACAGATTCAATAGGAACGTATGTATCAACCCTTTACGGACCAGTGTTTACGTACAACTAAATAACTAAAACAATACTGTGTATATTTGTAGAAAATTGTCTAATTTTATTATGTGTTGTGACTTTTCTATAAACTGCTTATAATTATTACCCAGTGCTGCCACCATAATAAGTGTTAAGGAGTGTCGTCCTCAAAATGTTAAAATATCAAACACAGCTTATTTATTAGATTATTAGTTATTTTTTAAGAATTATTCGGTGAGTAAATGCTCATATATCTTGTGGGAAATCGAAGCATTTCGGATCCAAGACTATCAGAGTGTCGTAACAAGATGTATTATGCACCTATGCTCAGCTGCTTGTTATTATTAAAATTTAGGGTAGACTATATTTGTTCTCTGTTCGTTGCATTAAACCGGATTCGAAACACTTTGCTGAGCCGTATTGTATATGTGAGCATAATTGAAGACATGAGTGGATGAAAGTGTTACATTTTTTTTTCAGAAAGTCATTTTTTGCAAAATGTTCGAACGCTGAAATATCATATATTACAATTTTGTTCCATTACGCCTAATAGTTTTGTAGAAATTCAATAATAAACACATGCTATTGGAGGGGAACTATATGTAAATAAAAACTTTCAAACACTTCTACTGTACAATTATAAAAAAATTTACATGACACCTTCATCCACTTATATCTTCAATTTTTAATGCTAATTTTAAATGAATGTACAAAATTAAATAAAATAATTTCTACTTAAAAATATTTTAGTAATAATTAAATTACGTTCTTGTAAGTATATTAATTAGTTATATTATTTTATTATTTTATACTTTTAAAGAAAATTGATTACCGTAAAACGTAAATAATTTTTTTCAATAATTTACCTACTGATCAATAAAGTTTGGGACATTAACATTAATTTTAAAAAAAATATATATATATACTGTGATTTTTTTCAATAATATTAATGTGAAATAGAATAAATGATATTATAGTTTTAACCGTCCGAGTTTTAAGGAATAAGACTTAATTTTAAGTAAATAGTAAAATTTTATTGAGATTATAATGAGTATATGATATGGTTTGTATGTTATATTTGTATATGTTTATAAAAGGGTTAAAATTCTGAAAGAAAATTGTTACAATTTGTTTAAATGTCTAACAAAATAATAAAGTAAACTTGAAAAACTTATAATAAAAAAATATTCTGAGTAAGTATGTTTTTTAGTGTTTCCTACCATATCACAGTCTATCATAGGCATTTTTTTTCAACTTTATAATCGATAAAATTGTTTTTGTTATATTTTTTGAAATAAATATACGGTGCGTTGATAAAACCTTTATTTGATTTAATAAATTTATATTATGAAGGAATATTTCAATTTTATATTCATAGGTATTTATATACCTAAATAAGTTTACTTCATATTTGTATATATTTTAGTATATATTTATATAAACCCTAATGGTATATATTTTGAGAAATTAAAATATATTTTTTTCTATCAAAATATTTTTATAGATAATTCCACAGAATATATCAGAAAGAACGCTACTATCTCTGTACTACTGAAACCAGTGTACCCAAACAAAGATAGAAAATTCCCACTTAAATGTTAAATATGTGCACTCGGTGTAGTGTGTGTTTGTGTGATCTATGTTGTGTATGTGAGTGAGGTAACCTATCTTGTATACACATACATAATATTACATACGTATGACCAGCGGAGTGGCCGAGCGTGCTTGTGCACTAAGCGCTTGCCGACTGGTAGGTCTGGGGTTCGAATCCCGCGGCCGGCTATGCTTGTGAAGGTTTTCTGCAGTTTTCCTTCACAATTCCAGATGAATATCGGCATAGTTCCTTCAGAAGACGGCTGCAGACGCATACCTACCAAATCCTAGCCCTCACACCACTTTCCTTGTCCTCCACCCACATCATAAATGTATAATGTAATGAATAAAAATTTGTAACGAATAAATAAAGTGTACAAATAATGATGTGGGTGGCGTCTGTTATAGACTAATTAGTCTCAAAAACGGACGTTAAACGCATTATTATTATTATTATTATTAATATTACATACGTATGTATGTGGTATGTATACCGTATGACACGGTGGTAGCAATAAAGACTAAACAATCACAACGTAATCACAATAATTGAATTACACTCATGGACTACCACTGAACGAATGACTACTAAGTAGCCTAACGTGCCCAGAAATTGACACTGGTGATTACAGAAAAGAGATAGTTGCGTCCCTTCTGATAATATTTTGTGGATAATTCTTACCTAAGTACTTTGCTATAAAATATTCCATCTAATAAGCAAAATAAAACTTATCACTACCTCGAAAATGCTTAAAAATAGTATATAACTTGGTCACGTTCTGTTAAAAACCTGAGTTGACAAGTGGTACCTGTGGGTGTCACTGTTGTCTCCATAAAATTATATTTTCTACTAAAATTGCATTCAAACTTGCTTCCGAAACGCAATTATTCAGAGTCCCTATTCAAAACTGCTCCTTTATTCTCCATTACTAAGGCGGCCAATCGTCTCGGATTCTGCAAAACAGTCCTGAAAAAGTAGATGTTGTTCCCCATTGAAATTTTTGTTAAAATAGTCCCGGTATGAAGCCCGGAAGCGTAAATACAAAGGCGACTGCAGCACAGACAGAAGTTACTCTGTAATACAGCCGTGTCTGTATGAATAAAGTACTGCTACACGATTACATTACAGACATTTGAAGACTTTCTGTAACGTTATCGGCTTCGAATAACATTTTTTTATCGAAAACGATTGCAGTACAGCTATACTCGCTCTGTAATACAGCCTAAAACACACACTTCTTATTGAACAAACACCGCTGCAGTTCAGTCAACGGCTTGTACAATTGGGCCATATTTGTTTAATTATTTTATCTCCGATTTAGCAAAGGTCGCTGCATGCGCGATAGTTTTGCAGTTAAAACTGTTAAAACTATTGTTGCTTAGAGCAAAATAATTGACAATTTCATATATATGCTATTTAAATTTTAATATACAAGAGCATATTCGGCATATTTCAAAATTTACCCCCAACTTTGCTTAAACCGCCCCTTCAGTTGGTTCGACCTTAGCTGTATATATATCAATAGAAAGCTCTTTAAAAATAAAGTGTTTTTTTCAATTTAAAATTTTCTCTATCTTCCGTAGTTTTCAAGTAATCAAGAAAAATTGAAATTTTACCCTAACTTTGAAAGGTGATTTTACCCCTTAAATGGCGACGATCGAAGTGTGGCAGATCAAAAATTAGGGTCCGTTATTTTTGCTTGTACTATACGTATACGAAGTTTCAACAAAATTTCGAATTGACAGTTCAGAACCTTTCTTTGTATAAGTCTTCTTCGAGAATACAAAGTGGACGGTCTACTACCTCTGAAATAAAGAAGAAAGGACGCAACCGTAACGTCGGTGAAAATATTAAATTGAATCGTCCTAGAAACATTGAACTTAACTGTCATATTTTTTAATACAATGCTTTTGGTAGATCAATATTTGTGGGGTTACGATTATACGTTGGTTAGGTTAGGGAAAACTTTGGTTACAATGAAAAGTGGGATACAATTAGAAAAATTTGGTTTGATTTCGTTGTGTAATGGAACGTTAAGCGATCCTATTACCATTTATACAGGCGAGACGGATATTAACAAATTAGGGACGATTTATAAGTTTAATGGAGTGGATCATACGCCTTATTGGTCAACGGAGGAGTGCAACAGGTAAATTAAGAGAATATATTTTTTTTGCTGACTTTTTAAATAAATAATATTTTTCTATAGGGTTGATGGAACAGATGGCGCCCATTTCCCATTGGATTCAATCCAGAATCTAGAACGGATATATGTGTATAATAAAGAATTGTGTCGTAAACTGCCACTAGAATTTACAGAATCGGTTATGGTTAAATTGGTAAGTTTAATTAGGTTTCCGGAGTTAAATTTTCGGAGCGATTATAATTTCGTCATGTCCGTTTCTCACGGCCTCATAGAAAATTAAATTTTACTTGCACATCTGATTTCATAACAATCTAGAACAAGTCTTGTGACTCATTTTGCAGTTTTTAGTAAAATGGACTTTGAGATATTTTCCTGTTTATCTCACGAAAGTCGTTTTCGATTAACTCTATACTTTGAATTTTGGTAAGAAACATCTTAGCGCCCCTTAGGTGACGGTAGGCAAACTAATAGTATATTACCAGGCGTGAAGAAAATTTTCTTTACAAAACTTTGTCTAATTCTTTTGCCGATTCATTAACATAATTAATTTACCAACTTAATTGGATATACTTCTAGCATTAAAAATAAAATTTAATTATATATGATGGTTGTTTAATGCCCATAGTTGAAACTGACTCAACAGCTTTCCTCGCGTTCTCACCCTACCATGCAGACTCATCAAATTGTTAAGATATAATTTTCATTTATAGGAAAATGAAGTTGAGTTGCCAGCATTAAGATATCGTTTCCCAAAAAATGTATTCTCCGTACCAGATGTATATCCAGAAAATCAATGTTACTGTGATCTCGATTCGGGCGTGTGTCCACCCGAAGGTGTATTCAATGCAAGCCCATGTGTTTACGGTTTACCTGTTTATCCATCATTTCCACATTTTTATTTGGGTGATCCAAACTTGATTAATTCCATTGATGGCTTAAAACCGGATCCAGAAAAACATTCATCGTATATTGACATACATCCAAATTTGGGTTTTCCTGTCAGTGGGAGTTCAAGAATGCAAGTGAATATACAGGTATGTAATAGAGTAAGATTCTCCTTAAATTTTTTAATAGCCATAGAAAAAGTAAACCAATTACAGTAAGTAGCCAACTAAAAGGAGACACTTTTTAGAAATGACTGTGCTGAATTGAAACACAGTACATCAGATTGTTGACAATTTACAATGAAAATAGGAGTAGAGGCTAACAGAAAAACCACATCTGGAAAATAAATCGCATCTTTGTACGAACTAATGATATCGGATGGTTAATCGATTAATCGGTTTAGTCGATTAAATTTGTTTACATTTGACAAATGACTGAAATGATTAATTTTTTCTTTAAATGACTAAAAACGACTAATTTAACAATTTTTCTGTATTATTTATTGGGCTTCAAAAAATGAAACTAAAAAATTATCTGTTTGTATGATTTTTCACTTTTACGTGATTAACACATTGGGATATCTCAAATCCTTCTTTTTCTTAAAAGAAAATATTAAAAGTCTATAATTAAATTCAAAAGAAAACCTCGTTTTTGAAAGAGTTAGATATAAGTATTCCTATTTATGAATTCGATTAAAAATTTAGTCGATTAATTGACTACTCTATGCTCGATATTTTCGACTAATGACTAATTTTATTTGAAAACAATTTTAGTCGATTAGTCGACTAACTGCTTCTCAGCACGATATTAGTGATGTCGGATGATTAATCGATTAGTCGGTTTAGTCGACTAATTTTGTTTACATTTAATCATTTTTTAGTCGACTATTCTACCCTTGATTAAATGAATAATTATGATGAATAAATGATGAATTATTTTTAAATGACTAAAAACGACTAATGTAATTCAACTCCAAAAAAGAAAAACTAGGAAATTATTTATTTGTGATTTGTAATTAATACATTGTGATATGTCATACCCTTTTTTAAGAAAAAAATACTAAAATTTAAAAAAAAAAAACATTGTTTTTGAAAAAGTAACATAGGTACCCTGTTCACGAATTCGATTAAAATTTCAGTCGATTAGTCGACTATTTTGTGCTCGATATTTTCGGCTAATGGCTAATTTTGTCTGAAAAACAACTTTAGTCGATTAATCGACTAATTGCTGCTCTGTTCGACATCACTACACGACAACACTAGTACGAATTTGACCATTTTTACAAGAAAAATGAAAATGTGACACTGAGATTACCCAGATTTTACCTAACAGATCTGGTTCAATATTCATATCATTCTTGGAGCTATTAATTTAAAAAATAAAAAATTGAACTTGATGACGTCGTCACAAATAAAAATTTTTTAAAAAACTAACCGCAATTTTGATGCTAGGATTATGATATTTGAAACTACTCACATGTTTTCGATATTACTTTTTTCAATTTTAACAGTATAACAGAAAAATCACAGGCGGAAATTAAATCACACTTCCTGCACAATTTTGGTTATTTCAACCTAAGAACGGGATTTATGTAAAAGTAGATCACTGAATAAATTATAACAGAAAAGTAACTTGCATGGAAGCAAAGGCTGGACATCACTGACAAATAAAATCTGTGTAATAACTAAATATTTCATTTAAATAGGGTTTCTTATAAAAAAAAAAGTAGGTAAATAATAGAAGATCGGGAGTTGCACTTGACCCGCGGGCCACACTTTAGTAACCCCAAATCTAGTTATTTCATATCATATCTATTATTGCGTCATAATTATCTGAATGCTCACTTCTCTTTAATCCAGTCTTATTTAATAGTGAATATCGAATAGCACCTAGGTGACTTCCGTTGTAATATTTTGATTTCGTTATAGATTCGAAACGCGCGAGATGTACATCCCTTTCAAGAATTCGAAGACGGTACATATTTACCATTGGCATGGACAGAAGTTGTAAGTATTTAAATATTAACTTATAATTTCTTTGTCCATGAACACAAACCAAGCAAAATATTAACTTTATATGCTTAATTTACATTTTTAATTTTTACAGTGTTTAATTTATCACGCAACATCCTACACCGAAACAATGAAAACCATCTTAGAGATTTTTATCATTGATCATTGCTGGCATTACATTGAGTTTATTATTAACTTGGCTCTATGCAAATTATACGAGTAAATTATACCGACGTCGATTAGCTGAACAAATTAGGACACGATGTGCCGTGTATTCGTCACAATCGCAAGAAACTAGTCTAATTACAACGTAACCGATATCGTAATGAATCGTAGGTGGTCATCTGGTATGGGCGAATATGGGGAAAGGAGAAGAAAAATGGAAACCAAGTATTTTTTTATATTTAAATAAAAATTTATATTAACATTTGGTCAATCTTTTTTTTCTTTATGTTTGTTTTGGACTAATAAAAGCGGTTGATTTTTTTCTATTTTAATTTTTTAAGCTTGAAGTTTAAAGTGGAAAGGGTATAGCCGGATAAGTATAGGTGAATCGGCCCCGGAAGCGAATTATTTTAATAACTATATAAAGGGGGACCACTAGTGTAACCGCCTAAAAAAAGGTGATTTTTGGGAATTTTTTTAAAAGAAAACTACTATATGGAATGTTTTAATATTTAAGGATATATTTGTTGATATATAATAAATTCATGATAAAATTTTTTGACCAAAAAATTTAAAATTCAGTGAGTTAATCGCGATCTCCCAAGGCTCCAAAAGAAAATGTTCCCTCACTGCTGCAGTGATAGCGACCTTCACAGTGCTTGAAATCAAAAAAATCAAAAAGCCTATTAAACTAGAAGGTATTGCCCGTGCCATGAACCGCAATAGAAATAAAAATAGTTAAAATTTAAAAAAAAATTGCGGAGTTTTTTAAAAAAGGTTTCAAATTTTGTGCGAAAATTTGATGATTTTTGGCTGGCAAAATTACATTTTTTATTCAATCGAAAAACTGGAGGTTCATGGCACGAAGAAACATATATAAAAGAAACTGCAATAAGAATCAAATCGATCGGATGATTAGTCTTCGAGTTATAACTGCAGCAAATTTAAAAAATGTAGTTCTTCTTTACCTAACCTTTAGTTTTAATCACTGAGAATTTTTACTAAAATTATTTACGATGTACTCACTATAACAGTCATAGTAAAACTAGATGAGTCGTTTAAATGTGCCAGGGTTTAGCTACTCCACAACATGTGACTGGCAGCCACGTCTAGAAACTCCCAAACTATCAACTTTCATACATTTCTCAATACCTCAAAGTTAACAATAAAAATCATAATCCGCTCTTCAGATGGCTGTAACTCAAAAACTATTTGAGATATGCATTTGAAATTTTAGTATGTTATTTTTTTAAAAGTATAGAGTATAGACTATCGAAACATGCAAAAAAAATTTTCCAATTTTTTCAAAATGCGACACTAGTGGTCCCCCTTAACGGTATGGTAAGGCTGTAAGTAATTGATATCTACAATTTTGGTGGCCAAAACTGAGTAGTTATGGAGATAAGTAAAAAAATTTAAAAAATTACAAAAATTATTTTCTTGGTAACTACTCAACATAGGAAAACAATTCCAAATCCAGATGAAGACCACTCTCGAGAATATTAGATATATTTATTATCGTATCAGCCCTCGTTATTAATGATAACAACAAGGATAATATCCGATCCAATGTTATTTTTATAGGACGACAATGTTTCTTAAAAGATTTAAAGTGAAAATTTGAAAAATGTAATTACACTAGTGATCCGCTTGACATACATACAAACATACGAAAAATGCGTATGTATTAGTCACACGGATATAAAAAAAATAAAAACATTACATTTTTTTTATGTAAACAAATCATTATATATGTATACAGGATGGAATTTTGATAACTCATCTTTTGGTGAATTTCGATAAAATTTTACGATGATATAGAATGAAATTTGTTGGAAACAACATAGCCATGTTTTAAGCTACGTTGCTTCCAACAAATTCTGTTCTAAATCATCGTAAAATTTTATCTAAGTTCACCAAAAGGTATAAGAGTCTTTTAATAAGCCTATAATGTCAAAAAAAATTGAATATCGCTCAATATGGGACACAGTTCTTGTTGAATGATTTGTTGAATATTAGAAAACCTTTGAATAATAAATAATTTAAAACTAAATAAATATTTATAGTACAAACTTTTGAAACCTACGGTATAAAACACCGTACAGATTATAGTAATTCAACAGGAACGCGTGTGCCAACCCTTTCCGGACCAGTGTTTACGCACAAAAAAATAACTAAAACAAGTGTATATTTGTAGAAAATTGCCTAATTTTATTATGCGTTGTGACTTTTCTATAAACTACTATTAATAGAATTAAAAATTTTTAATATTATTACCCAGTACTGTCACCATAATAAGTGTTAAGGAGTGTCGTCCTCAAAATGTTAAAATATCAAACACAGCTTATTTATTAGTTATTTTTTAAGAATTATTTGGTGAGCAAATGCTCATATATCTTGTGGGTCATCGAAACGTTGCAGATCCAGGATTATCACAGTGTCGTAACAAGATATATGCACTTATGCTCAGCTGCTTGTTATTATTTAAATTTAGGATAGACTGTATTTGTTCTCTGTTCGTTGCATTTAACTGGATTCTAAATACTTTGTTGAGCCGCACTGTACATGTGACATGTGAGCATAATTGAAGACATGAGTGGATGAAGGTGCTATGTTACATTTTTTTTCAAAAAGTTTTTTTTTTGCAAAATTTTGGAATATATTATGCTGAAATATCATATATTACAATTTGGTTTCATTACGCCCAATAGTTTTGTAGAAGTTCAATAATAAACACATGCTATTGCATGAGAACTATATGTAAATAAAAACTTTCAAACGCTTCTACTGTAAAATTATAAAATATTGTACATAACACCTTCATCCACTCATATCTTCAATTTTTAATGCTAATTTTAAATGAATGTAATAATTAAAAAAAAAATTCTACTTAAAAATATTTTAGTAATAATTAAATTACAATCTTTTAAGTATATTATTTTGTTACATTATTTTATTATAGATAAATAAATATAGATAATTTTTTTCAATAATTTACCTGCTGATCAAAAAATTTTGGGACATTTACATTAATTTAAAAAAAAAATATACATAATAATACTGTGATTTTTTTTTCAATAATATTAATGTGAGATAAAATAACTGATATTATAGTTTTAACCGTTCACAGTTTTAAAGAATAAGATTTAATTTTAAGTAAATAGTAAATTTTATTAAGATTAATGAGTATATATGATATGGTTTGTATGTTATATTTGTAGATGTTTATAAAAGGGTTAAAATTCTGAAATAAAATTTTTACAATTTGTTTAAATGTCTAAAAAAAAAAAATAATAAAGCAAACTTTAAAAACTTATAATAAAAAAATATGAGTAAGTATGTTTTTGAGTGTTTCCTACCATATCACAGTCTATCATAGGCATATTTTTTTTTTTAACTTTAATCGATAAAATTGTCTTTGTTATAATATTTTTTGAAATAAATTACCTTGCGTTGATAAAATCTTTATTTGACTTAATAAATTTATATTATGTAGGAATATTCCAGTTTTATATTCCTAGGTATTTATATACCTAAATAAGTTCACTTCATGTTTGTTTACTGAAACGAATTTCTTTTCTTTTTTTTTAGTACAGAAACTTCTAGAAACATATTTTATTTCTTGTCTGAATTATAATTCCCGAGACTTTATTTAGGTAGGAGCAGGGTCGCCCTTACTTGTGAGAGGCCCCTGAACGCTTTTGTGAAGGCCCCTAATAAGATTATAAGGAAATTCTTGAAAAATACAGTTTACGAGTAAAAAAACAATAACAACCCTATCTTTCCTATTCTACTCCTGTTTTGGAGCATGTGTTGCAAGTGTCCGTATGTAAATTCGGTACTGCGTAGATATTTATTTTCCAATAATAATTTATTTGGAAAAATTAAGATTCATCTTTATAAGGTCACCAAGGCCGGCACAACCATATAGGCGAACTAGGCGACCGCCTAGGATGACAGAAATTAAGGGACACAAAAACTTGTTTATTAATTAATTAATTAATTAATAAAAATAAGTTTTTACGTATTGTAGCGCCGCATGGAACAGGCACTGGGTAAAATCAAATAGTTTCCATTTGAAGTTTTCCAAAAAATTAAAATCTTTGTAATTAAACTAAGAAAATTAACAAGTATCAGTTTTAAAAGAGATTAGATAATAATGAGAACATTCATGTTACATCAGTTGCATAGAAATTGCAGTAATGTAAATTATAATATCATGTATTAGTGAAAGTGAGAAGAAAAACAGTGTGACTGTAATAATAAAAAGGAACTTAAATAGTAAACTGGAAGGCTTTTATGAAGATATTTTTTCTTTCTAAAAAAAATCCAAAATTTCTATTTTATAAATAATAAAAATCCAAAATTCCTAATTTATAAATAAACAGTGACTTTAATAACATTTTTAAATTATTTAATATGTATGTATTTCATTTGTTATAAAAGTAAGTTCACTTTTTTTAAATTTTTTAAAATTACTATTTGCCTACCTATATTTACAATAAAAATAATGCATTTAAAACACATTTAACAATAGCATTCAATTTCGATGTAAAAATGGGAGAAGTGAGGGGAAAAGTAATGTGGACTCCCTAAAAGGTACTAGCTGGATACTAACTGAATACACGTACAAAATTTCAACCCTCTAGGTTTCCTTAGAGAGTCTCTAGACGTGTTAGAAAACAAGCAAAAAAATTAAGGAAATATTGGCGTAAAAATCGTGGGGGTAAGGGTTAAAAGTTGAAACCTCCAAAAAGCAGTGTCTGGCTATTAGCTTAACCTGTACACAAAATTTCAGCCTTCTAGGTTTATTTGGGGAGATTTTGACCCGAACGAAACTGTTAAAAAACAAGAAAAATCATGTTCTTTTTGGTATAAAAATGGTGGGGGTAGGGGTTAAAAGTCGAGACCCCCAAAAGGCACCCCTTGATACTAACTCAATCCGAATACAAAATTTCAGCCATCTAGGTTTATGTGGGTAACCTGTGCGAGTGGTACAAACTTCGAAAACGTCGAAAAAGCATGAAATTGTAGCTTAAAAATGAGGGGGGTGGGGGTAAAATATTAAAACCTCCAAAAAGCACAACCTAGGTACGAACTTTATCAACACACCAAATTTCAGCCCTCTACGTTAATTCTGGGGGCCTGGGGGCGTGTTAGATTTAGCTAAAAATTTTTTTCCCCCTCTACTCCCTCCAAATCATCCTAGGAAGCTGAATTTTGGATATGTTGTAGATAATTCACCGAAACATTATTTACAGCCAGTTTGGAAAAGTTTTATTGTTTTACCGCCCCCCACCACCCCCTTAAAAGTTGGGTCGGATCAGACATTTTTTTTCTACATATTCGTGTTCTACGGGTCCGAAAACAGATAGCGCCTTTACTCTCGCCTCTCGCCGTTCTTGTCTAATTTTTTCAAAGAAAAATTCGACTAATAAATAATTTATTGTAAATAAGTAAGCTTATTTTAACATTATACAAATTATGTATATGAGTGTATATGAGAGTGTCTATTCCATAGTGTCCGTTAAAATTTTCGAAATTTGTGAATCCCAACTTGAAATCTTGCCATTGAAAGGCCCTGTATTGATATCGAAGCAGTTTTGTAAGCAATACAAACGGTGTAAACCATCCAAGTATAAATTTAACAATACAAAGGGTATCAACGAAATAAGAAAATCAATTGGTGAATAAATATATGTAAATATTTATTTAAGAAATACATTTTTTTAAAAGTATATGCAAAATAGCTTTACATACATTTACTAACAAACTAATACATATAATATAGCATATACGATTTATAAATATATATATATATATATATATATATATATATATATATATATATATATATATATATATATATATATATATATATATATATATATATATATATATATGTATATAAAATTGTAAACGCAACAATTCCTTTTTTTGGTAAACTTATAAATTATGTGATTAAAACACGAACTAAAAATGAATTAAAACTTAAGAATTCCACCCTAACAACACATGAGCTACCATTAAATAGGCGGTAATCACAACCATTGAAACCAACATAATTGGAAAACCAAGTCTGAAATTGTAAAGAAAGGATTAATTTATTAAAATTATTAATGGTGTTAATGTAAGAAAATTGGAAAACCTACTTTAAAAAATCGATAAAAGTAATTTTGTATCCATGTTGTTCAGCCACACCTGCACAAATTATATTGGCTGATGATCCAAATAATGTACCATTACCTAAAAATTTACGATTTTGTAAGAAATTGTGATACTTAATTCGGAATTTAATCCAACTCAGAGAAAAATGAGCTCATTGTCTGATTTTTTGTTTTGTTTAACTCATATGTTGCAAATTCAAAGACACAATACAGGAAGAAACTGATTATCTCAATTAAACTTACGAAAAATTTTGAATTAGTATATGTATAATAAAATTTTGTAAAATTCGTTGGCTATGCTTTAAAGTAGGAGTTCTCAAAGTTTTACGTTGGTGGGCCAAACTGTAAGTAACAAAGTATTTGGCGGGAAAAAAAAAGATAAAGAAGAACACTGAGTGAGCACAAACTACCCAGATTTCACTAACCGATTATATTCATATCAGTAGACTTGAGCAAGATTATATCAAGAAATAATTAAACTTGATGACGTCATCACAAATAAAAAATGTTTTAAAAATTCCAAAAACCATAATTTTGATGTTAGAAACATGAATTTTGAAAATAATCATAGGTAGGGCTGGCGAGAGGGTAGGGCAGGTCATTAGGGGCCCGGTGAAAATGAGCGATTTTTTAATTTTGGGCTACAGTTGTGACTATGTTTGGGTTAGGTATACTTAGGGGGCCCGAAGAAAGCAAGATGTTTTTTTTTTTGCTCGCCAGTTATATTTTTTTTGGGGGGGGGGGGGAATTTTTTTTGTGCCCGGGGTCCCGTCATCGTTCTCGTCGGCCCTGAGTTCATAGGTTTTCGATACTATTTTTTTCGTTTTTAACCGTCATAAAAAGAAAGTCCTAACACTGATAATATTAAACAGTTAGCCAAAATTACTAGAAATAAGATTTTAAGCAATTAACCCTTCCTGGTTTAATATGTTATTTTTTTCATCCGGTATTAGGAGGATTAATAAAGTCAGAATTGTAGAGATAACAGAAAAATAATAGGCAGAAATTAAATCACATTGTTGGACTTCATTTGGCCCGCGGGTAGCACTTTGGAACCTCTAGCTTAAAGCATATAAAAAAAAATTTCAAACCTTAATGCTCTGTTAAATTAACATTTGAAAGATTTTGTTAAAAGTCAATATTTAAAAATATTAGAATGATTTTCTTTGTCACTTTTCACTAAAATATACTATTCGGTAACCGAACCGAATGTAAATTTTAGTGAAAATGTTCTAATTAATCTTTTCAAAATTATCTTTTATTAAAACAAACATTAGAAAAAATATCAACATCATACAAAAACTTTAAATTGAGCAATATTTTCTGAACTTACCGCCTAAACAAGCACCAAACGACAATGCCCAAATCAATGGTTGCAATGGCAGACTCAATTCACGATCCTCAGATATAGCTGTAGCAATTTTAACCATCATTGTGGTTAATGGTATATTATCTACAAATGCTGACGCAGCTGCTGATACCCATAAAATTAATAATATTGCAACGGCCAATCGAGATTCTTTATCGACAGATAAAATTATTGCTTCGGTTTGATTACCAATCCAATCGATTAAACCCAATTTTGATAATGCCTAAAAATATATTAGAGAATAAAAGATTTGTTTTTAAATAAATCGATTTTCGGAATTTTACCTCCATCAGAATAAATAAAGAGGCAAAAAATAATAATGTGGACCATTCAATACGTGCCAGAACTGATTCTATATTGTCACGATCGGCTAAAAGAAGTAGTAACATAACGCCCAATAGTGCTGTCCATCCAAGACCAAGAGGTTCTGAAAAAGAAGTCTGGTTCAAAATAATTTCTTATTTTTTTATTTTATGTCCTTACCAAAAACTGGAAGAGAATGTAGGAAAAATACAACAATTACCATAAAAAGGGAAATAGCTGATTGTATTAATAAAGCGTGATCTCGAATTGGATACTGTAACACACACACATATAAATTAAAAATTTTTATTAAAAATATTTTTGACTATGAGAAAATTACCTTCTCTTTAAGTTCTTTTAGAGTTTCTTTATACTTTTCACTGGTAATATTGTTACTTTCAGTCAATTTCATTCGTAGCTCAATTAAAAATCGACGAGTTCTTGTAAAAAGATTTTCATTTTCGTATTTATCGACACTCATATAATGTGTTACTGACGTGGTGGCCGATTGCCATATTACAAGATTATGGCGTAAATCTACAAACGTAAAAATCAAATATTACTTTGGACAAGAACTGTTTAGCTGAAGAACTCATCCAAAATTTTTAGACTTTTAACGTTTTCATTAAATTTCATAAAATAAAAAAAGGATGTTTTATTTGCGGTAGTCTAGTGGGCAGCTTGAAATTGCTAAATAATGAATCATCATTAGGTAATGGGCGGGTTTTAAATTGCCGAAGCCTATTTTAGACTGTAAATTATATTTTCAAACCAGTTTAAGAGATTATGAAAGTAAAAATAAAAAGTTCAAGCCAAAATTTCCAACTTTTTACTATTAAACCTAGACAATATCATTTGGCTTATATTAGATTTGGAAGAATAAAAATTCATTTTTATGACGTTACCAAGTCACTATGAAGCTTTTAGTTTTGAGATCAAAAGTATGGTGCAAACAAATTAGTAAACGTTACCAGCAAATTTATGGAAAATCTTTTGAATAGTATAAGAATTATTCGTTTCATTTTTGATAAAAGTTGTAATATCAAAGCCAAAATAACTAACCTTGTACTTCACGCGGTTCTAGAGTTTTTAAATCATTTATATTCCGAAATTTGATTCGTAAATGTATATATACAACAATCATGGATAGAGTAACACCAATTCCCATATGAATGAAAAATGTAACAAAGTTTACGCCCTAAAAGAAATTAGTGATAGATATAAAATTGGTGGCAATTGTTGTAGAGTATTTTGTTACTTACAGATCGCATTACAGCAGGATTTGATACTATAATAACATTCGGTGGATCACCAATTGGCGTTATTGCACCGCCTATATTCGAAAACATCACTATCATCATCAACACTTTCTTGGGATTCAGTTCCATTACTTCACACAATCTGTTTGAAAATTAGAAATGAGTTTCCATCTAAGGTTGGGATTGGCCTAAACAATCAAGTGTCGATATTAATTTTGTAGGTTGCTAAATTTGGATTACAACTGACAAAACTGAGGTTGTCACCAATTTGAGATTCATTACTGTTTTTTCTGTTGGTGATGAAATGTTCCAAGCTCGAGTCATACTATATTAGACATATATGCTAACAATTAATTAATCAAACACTGTTTATTGCAAAAATTACAAAATACCACTTTTTTGACGAAGATTTATTGGCAAAAAATTTCTGTCGAATCAATTACATTTATGAAAGGAATTTCTCACATTTAGATAGTAAAAATGAAAAGTACACATCCAAATTATCCTAATTCAAACAATTACCCTCATTCAAATCACTTCAATAAAGTTTACTTTGAAGAAAAATAATTTTTTTAATTTGGTGACGTCATCAGGTTTCCTAAAATTTTACAGTGTTTTAAAACCATAAATAAAATGATAGAATGATGAAACTGGAAACGAATTATAAGTTTTCGAAGTCGTTGTCGACTTCTGTCGAATCAGTCATTTTGGTAGCAAAAATAAAAAAGTTTACACAAATCGCAAAAATCACCTTGACTGATTTGAGAAAAAATTTAATTTGTTTATTAAAATTTTTCGGTGGCTTAAAAACCATAAATAAAACAAAATTACTTTGCTAAATTCCACTATATTTATATTTAATATATGAACGCATATTTAACCATTATTGTCATTAACGAACACTTTATTTTTATCAAAATTAAGTCCATTAGAAAAAATACCTCTTTGGTATTAGCCATATTTTGATGGTAAAAACGGAAAGTTCATACCCAAATTACCTTAATCCTACTAATCAACCTAACTCAAATCATTTTAATAATACTTGATTTGGGAAAGAAATTTTTGATTTGATAATGTCATCAGGTACACTAAAATATTTTAGTGCTTCAAAAACCGTAAATAAATTGATAGAATGATGAAATTGCAAGCGAATTATAGGTTTTCAAAGTCATACTTTTCATTTTTATTAAAAAGAAGCAAGTGAGACAACTAGAAAAAAAAATTTCTGTAGCAAAAGTTACATTTATACAAAGAGTTGCGTCATTTTCGTAGCAAAAATGAAAATTTTATCAATTGATTTGCGAAAAAAGATTTATCAATTTGACTAAGTCATTAGGTTTACTAAAATTTTTCAGAAATAAAATAACAGAATAATGAAACTGGAAGCGAACTATAGAGAGGTTTTCAAAGTCGTTCTTTTAATACTAGTTTAGGTACAATATTTCAAAATTTACAGTGTCAAAAAAGACACAAAAGCATTATGGAGCCTCCAAAAATATGTGATCCTCTACTAATTTGAAAACTGGATCTATTCTTAACTAACAAGGAGGGGTAGAGATATGTAAAGTTAAATTATTCAACGAAGTTAGTCGAAATTCAAAAGTCAGTGCTAATAACTATACTACAAAGTACGACAATCGTGGTTGTACGCAGGGCTAGCGAGAGAAATTGCGGATCCCCTGGCACAGCAAAAAAAATTTCTCAAAAAAGAAAAAACGCTTTTTTACGTTGGTCGGGTCCCTAACAGCGACTCAGGACCCTCTTTTTAAAATCGGGCCCCCGGACAACTGCCCCACCTGATTCCCCTCTCGCCGGCCCTGATTATACGATATTAGACCATAACAAATCCAAGGAAAATTATTTTAACATTCGTCATCAAGATTTTATGGTGTTTTTTCTTCAACGAAAAATTGTGGAAATCAGGATATGACAACATACATTTAGAATTTTTATTTTATAAATTTATAAATTTTTTGTATTGATAAAATTCATAAATTGATAAAATGAAAATTTTAATGTACCTACTATGTAACTGACTTGTGTGTTTGCATTTGTTTATACCGAAAAAAATATTTTTTAAAAAATTACATATTTACTCGTACATTCGTTAGTTTTGCAACAAGTATGTAACCTTTCGTAATATAATTTTGATAATATAATTAATAAATTTCAAATTTAAAAGAAATTTAAAAACCATTTAAAATATATATACCGGTACCACTTCTTTTGTCCAGGGTTGGTAAGAGGGGAGGTCAGGTGGGACAATTGCCCGGGGACCTGAACAAAGTGAAAAAGCATTTTTTTGCTCATCAACTGTATTTTTGGAGAAGAATTTTTGAAAATTTTTTTTGTTGTTTTCTTCCCGTTGTTTTTCTCACCGATCCTGGGAATACCTTTAATATTGTAAATATTTTATATTAGTGTGATGCCTACTGGTAAACGAAATTCGATCGAAATCGATGAGGGTAATATCTGGGACCTGTTTGTAATGGTCTATGTGAACAGCTAACGTAATAATAAATTCAAGCATTTTGGAATTACCTGATTGTTATCGGTGTAATTAAAAGTATAGTTGTAACATTGTCTAGAAATGACGATAAAACGGAAGTACATAGACATAATGTTGTTATTAATGGCCAAATTTGTCCATTTGTAATCTGAAAAAAAAATTTAAGTAACGCTAGAATTATAACCGAGGCGGACGCCCGAACCATTATCCACAATGGTTGTAAAATTTAATTGTACTACTTAATCCAGACTCAGACAGCTCCAATAATAAGTTTTGATTAATTTACCGTGGCTTTCTTCTATGCGGGCAATGGTCGGAGCGCTAATACTGATCGAATCGGAACTATAATTATTTTACCTGAAAGACAGTAACAGCTATGTAATCAAAAATACCCGTTTCCGAAAATATGGCAACTAGCATCATCATTGAAAACAACAGTAATAAAGTTTCTGCATCAATCCACGATATAATTATTTTCATACTGGGCTTATCATTTAGTGCGGCTAAAATGGCTACAGCCATTGTACTTGCCAACATTGCAGCCAATGTACGATGAATTATCTATTAAAAAGCGAAAAAATTTTAAACTGAATATCGAAAAGTTTTAACTTCAATTTCATACTTCGAAAATAATTAAAATATATAAACCAAACAGCAATAAAGCACCATAAAAAACACCCTCTTCAATACCAATTGTGGACAAGTGATAAGAAAATGACAGTGGGAAAACATTTCGTAAATTCGTACGAAATTTAATTCGAACCCAGCTCGAATTTTTTAATTTTGTCGCGAATTTTTCAGTATCAAATTCAAATACTTTATGTTTTTTAGTTTCAGGTACTAATCCAATTAAATCTGGCGAAGCAATTGGTACTCGCCATTCTTCGGTTACGTTCTATTACGAAAAGAAAAATGTTAATTTAATTTACCCAGAAAAAAATGTAAATTTCCTTCGTTTTAAAAGTACCTCTATATTACTAACTGCATCATAGCCAATATTAGAAATATCTTTTGGAATGTAATTTAAATCTATCAATTCCACCCAAACGGCCAGCCAGTATTGCGATAAATTTCCATAAGCAGAAGGTAACAGTGCGCCTTGTAAATGTAGCGTGAGTTGTTTCTCGTTGAATTTTAGTTGAGATATAATATATCCTGAATTTTTCAAAGTTAAAATCAATTAAACAATAATAATTAAAGCTAATTTGAAAAGTTATTACCAAGTGACTGTCGATGTGATGGCACAGAAATTTGATGCATTGAAGAAACTCCTTCGGTTTTTGAAACTAATCCTACACAACATAATGTCCAACATACCAGTAAAATTGCTAATTTTATATAACGTGACCAATGATAAAATTTTTTAGATTGCTCAATTTCTTTTATACTCTCTTTTATTAAATCTTGTGCTGTAAAACTAATTCTATGATTGGTAAACGGGGAATTTGGCTGAACTGGTTCAGTAGAAATATGTCTGCAAGTTATCAATAAGTAATTAGTAAGTTACTTATTATTAAGTAACTTTTAAATTTCTTTAAGTAGGATTATTACCTAAATAATATACAAATTGTTCTATACTTACGATGTATTTATATTTTTTTCTACTGCTTCATTTGAATTTTTTCTCTTACTAGACATTTTACTTTGAAAATATTATAACTGAGCACGTTTATTAAAAATGATGAACTATAAAATGTTTTTAATAAATTTTTTGACCAAGTTTGAACAAATATATTATGTAATCTTATTTTATTTTTTCAAATATTAAATTTTCATTAAAAACAAATTTTAGACCCTTGGAGGGAGAGATTTTATTTACTGTTCATTTGTTATGTAAATAACTGTTCATCAACAATTATTTACGTAAGAAGACTAATTAAAATTTGAAAAATTGCAAATTTCTGATAAATATACTTGTTTTAATTAGTGAATATACATATAAATTTTGTTATCAAAATTCATTTTTCAAAATTTCAGGAATGTAAAGGTAGTCATACACAGGGCCGGCGAGAGAAATGACGGGCCCCCGAGTACAACAAAAAATTTTCAAACATTTTTTCCAAAAATTCAATTAACGAGCAAAAAAAACTTAGTCTCACCTTCTTCAGAACCCTGAATCTAGTTATTCCCCCGGACAATTGCCCTATCGCCCTACCCTCTCGCCGGCCCTGGTCACATACTTCGTTCCAAAACGATGATTTTGAACGATATCGCCTCAAAACATTTTTCCATATAATTTTGAGATCTTTAGTATAAAATGTAATTAAAAAATTCCATAGGAAATCTAATTTTTGTATAGAAAAATTTTTATAAAAGTATAGAAATATTTTTACCAAACGAAAATGATTTCATGCGATAGGAATGCACGTAAGACAGCACAGCAGACAAGCTTGTAATATAGCTATCTGTTAGAAGATCTACGAGTACTACCTAATATATCGAAAAAGGATAGTAAAAATTATAATAACTTTGATAAATGACAAAATTTCATTTTTACATTCCAACTATAGGAATGCCAATTTGCGGGAAATTTCCCGATTTTGGGAAATTTTAACTACTGGTGGGGAAAAATCGGGAATTGTCTTAATTCGGGAAATTTTCTGGAAATTTTAAATTATTATTACATTATAGAATTATCTGAAGAGTTGATGATAATTTAGTAAAATTATTGCTGGCGTTCGGTAAAAAAATCTTATTACCCTAACGTTACATAACGAAGCTTGGACTGCTGATTAAAAGTTAACATGCATTAAATATTAAAACTACATACAATTTCTTAGTGACTGTTTTTAATTTTTTATTCCATAATTTTTAAATGTGACTGTACTACTAAATATTCAACGTGTATCATGGAAGAAGGAGAGGTATATAATATTGTAAAGGAAGGAGCATATCCCAAAATACTGATCAACATATTATGAATATTAAACGTGCGTATTATGAATGACGTCATTTTGTAAATATACAGTAACGGTTTTAATTTAATTAAAACATTGCCATTGCTTTTAAAACAATATATTTAGTATATTTTTTTATAATTGTGATTTCTATATAAAAACATAAACAATTAATTAATTATTTTTAATATCTGTTCTATTTAATTCAATAATCAACTCCTTAAGAATGCTGTTCGACTATTTTATCAGTTAATTTTTCGAATTCTTAATTGTCTACTAAATTATTGTATTTTTTAACGGTGCTTAAAGAATATTATAAATTACCATAAACTGAAAACAAAAATTGCTCAAATTAATCGATTATTGACAATTTATAACAATTTTTGTAAAAAGATTACGTTTTGGTTTATAATTTTTCATCACTAATAAGACATATCTTTTTGATAAAAGTAGACAGAAACATAAATAAAACTATACAGTTATTAAATTATCATTTTATTAATAAATAAATAAATACAAACAAGATACATAATCTTGAAGTTAAATTTTTATATGCTCATTAATTTTACATATAAGACGCTACTGAAATGAAGGGTCAATCTAACCTATATTTTAATTTTTACATAATTTTATTTTTTACAATATTTTTAAAATTTTTGTCGTTATTATCACATATTTTAACTAAAAAGGAATTCCTTATTTACGTAGAATGATTCCTTTTTCGATATTTCCTTTACTTTGTGTAATGTCAAAATTGGTATTTTTCCGCTTATTATAAACCTGTTTTTTTAAATGAAAAATGTAGAAAAATTAACAAATTTTCGCTAGAAATGGTTGCATTTATTGATCAATACAATATTTACTTACCCAAATATTATATTTACGGTGTATTACGTTTACTAATTTTATTTTAAATTTAATTTTTTGTAGGACTGGATGTTTAGTGCTTATTTGCACGTGTTATAGTGTATATTTACTCTTTTGTTTTTTATTTTTTGTGGTGCATTCAAAAGAATCTACGTATTCATTCTAACATATCATATTAAACTATATCTTGTCCCTCTCTTAAGAAATAGTCTCCATCCATATTCTTCTATATCAATGACGTGTATTAACTTTTTGAATCAGAGTCCTCTGGTTTGTAACGGTTAAAGCTCCATTACGCAAAGTTCGAGTACCGTAAAACACCCTATCTTTACCTATTAAACCTAATTTTATCATACCACACTTTACGTTAAAAAAATCAAAATTTCATAGTTTACATATTCTGTAGCACTTTTTTTAATGATGGAGATATTTCTAACAAACTACTGGTGTTATATAAGTTTTTCTGGCATTACCAGCCGCAATTTCTTCAAATCATTGGATTTTTTTTAGTTCTTATAGTACATTTTGCTTTTAAGCAAGTGTGCAAACTTTAATTGGTATTTCAAAAAATATACAAGTGACACAGATAATTTCATCATTTGAAAAGTTACATAACCTCGTAAGTATATAAAATGATTTTTACTTTTACTTCTTTGCGCGTTATCGAATAATTCGTTTAGGTAATATTATAGCAAATTCGGTAAAATTAGAGTCCTTTAACTAATCCCAACTTTACCAGTCAGCGCCGCCAACAGTCAGGGTTGTCAAAAACATACGAATTGCATTATATTTTTACACGAATTGAGATATTAAAGTAAAAAAACATTGTTATAGGTTTACATTTATACAAAATGGTAAACATCATAAGAAGAAAATTGGTGCAAGGACATACAAAAATTATTCTGCAGAATTTTAAATCTAGCAATTGATATGGTAAAAAGTAAACAAATTACAACATTATACACTGAAAAACAATTTGGAATCCAAAGAAGAACAATAGAGAATAAAATTGAGTATCTTGTTTTAGTTAAAACGATTGTAATTTTGTAAGTTAGACAATTTGATTGAAATTGAACATTGATTGATTTAATAAACAATTGTTTTTGTTTTTTATTTCTGATTTTGTTACTTAGTCAGTTTATAATATCAAATATGTAACATTGTGTTTTATTTTTTCTAAACAACAATGGTATATTTAAAAATTTTATAATATCTTTTATATTTCACTAAAAAAATATGAATTAATAATAATATGGTAAAGTTAGGAAGTCCTTGACATTTGAGCTTGTTACTGTTTTTTTTTTATTTTTGATTAGTATTTTAAGTTTCTGGAAAATTTATTTATGAGTTAGATCAAAGTTTTTTGTCAGTTTATTCTATTGAAACAGTTAAATATAACTAAATTAGTTCCGTCTTTATTTTATTCAAATTTTAATTGAAAATTATGGTAAAGATAAGGGTGTTTTACGGTTTTTAAGTATGTGTATATAGTACTTATATAACTAATATAAGGTATATACATAATACTTGAAAACATTTTATTACCTTTATAAGGTATTCTATTGATATTTTTTCAGGGTCATTTTTATAATTTTGATACTTTAAACGTTCTCAACAGTTTTAAATGACGGGTTTTACTCTCGTGACGCATCACTTCGGAGCTCAATGTAGGCTGTAAGATCCAGTTTAGTTCATACAAAGTATAATGTGTTGTTAAACATCGTGCTCCATTTAAACATAACCTCTCTTTTACAATGTTTTAAAACGTCAAAATAATGAAAAAAATAATTGAGTTTCGTTTATTGAAAATACAGATAGAATTTAAGTTATTTATTTGTTGGAGTGATCTTAAATTAATTTAAGCAGTTTTTATGCATATTAATTGTGTATTATGATTTAAAATGGAATCAAATAATGACGAAGCGGTGTTAATATTGAATGTTGGGCCAGATGGAAAGGAGACTTACACGTTGCAATCGGATCCAACGAAAAAGTAACATATTTCTGCATTTATTTTGTTCAGTAAAAATATTTTGTAAAATATCGTTTTTAGGTATATTGTAAATGATAATGGTGAATTGATGGAAGTCAACAATTTTGAAAATGGTATCAAACTCGAAATACCCGATATTGAACTTCGTGATGGATCAGAAGATGTGTCGCAAATTAGTCCGGATGAAGATAGTCTATTTGCACAACTTGATGAACGGAATGGCTTAGGTTAGTTAATGCGAACAGTTCAATTTTAACTTTGAAGCTGATATCAATTTGAAAATTAGGAATCATGGGGCATAATATTGTTCCGGATTTCAATGACGACTCATTGACGGAGGATATGGAACATGCGGATTTTGAAATGGAGTCAGACGCGATTAATGGCAGTCGGATGAATGCGGATAAGACTATGAATGGGGAAGATGACGATGATGATGAGCCAGATGATGTCCTGGTGATGCATATGGATATTCGTGACCCGTTATCAAAACTTCGATATAATTTAGAACAACGTTTGGGAGTGTCGTTACAGGATTATGAATTTTGGTTACAGGATTCATCGCAAGTGTGTATTGTTTATTCAGTTATGCTTCGTCATAGGGCAAACAAGACTTACAGGGTTTTATGGTGCTACTATAGTACGCAATTTATCAACTTATCTCGAGCTTATAAAACGAATCTACACATTTTTGTTTATAATTAATAATTAGGGGATACTACGATTCGTACGGCGTCAAGATTTCTTGGCTTCTACTGTTTCTTGTAGAACTCTGTAAAATAAAACGAAAAATAACATAGTGTCGTTTGTATTTTCTAAATGGAACAACCTCATTGTCAAAATATTACACATAGGGTTGGGCGGGGTAAAAAAAGACATTGCTCGAACGGGGTAAAAAAAGACATATTAAACTCAACAGTGTTAAATTCAAAAAATAAAAAAATATTACAACAAAATACATTAGTATTTTAAGCTGTCTGGGCCAAAAAATTATTTTTTGAAACGGGTAAAGTAAAAAATCTGATAAGATAGAGTGCTGTATTTTTTTCTCATTATTCTACATGCTTTAGTAATGTAAAGTACGAAGTTTTACTTAAATGGTCCGACTGCTTGTAATTTTTTTTTTATATGTTAAAAAAAAGAAAAAAGTGGGTTAAAAAAAAGACAAAACAAGGGGTTAACATTTAGAAAAATTAAAAATTATTGACAAGGATTTTCATTTTAAAACAAGATAATGGCATGTTTATGTATATTTTATGGATTAAAAAAATACTGATTCTTCAATAAAACAATTTTTTTGTTAGGGAGCAGACGGTTTTCATGAATATCAACTTCAGCTTATTCAAAAATTTATATTTTTGACCCATGAAAATTTATTTGTTTTTATAATGTATAATTATGCTTTACTACACACATTTAGTATTTTTAACCCATTCATAGATTAGTATTATTGCAGTATCCTATTAGTTAGAGGTCTGTCTTTTATTTACCCTCCACTGCCTTTTTTTTACCCCACTTGGCGGGTAAAAAAAAGACAAGGTTTTTATTTTTTTATAGATTTATGCTATTAGCTTGAGTGAAAAAACATGCAAAATCTTAAAATACAAACAATTCAACATCATACAGTATTTTTTTGTCTGAAAATTCAAATATTTTCTACATGAAAAATGAAAAGATTTGATTTTGTCTTTGTTTTACCCCGCCCAACCCTACTATATTATGGGCGCAAGCTCAAAGGACCACCAGAAACTGAGGTGAGGAGAACACAAATTGTATTATTTCCATAGTTACTAACCAAACCAAGTAATTATGTTTTTATATGAGTGAGTAAGTAAACTTCTATTTATTAATATGATAGACAAAGATAAATGCAGATGTAAATAAAAAAGTTCTTTTTAGTTTGCGCCCATAATACATTCAATATATCAGAATTTAAAGACAATTTTAACGTTCAATATCTCGAAAACGAAGCGAGATAACGAAAAATTTTATTCTTGTTTTTCATTTTATTTTGCCGAGTTCTACAAGGAACTGTCATCTTATCTTGGCGCCGTACGAATCGTTGTCATGCCAATCGATCTGAAACCTTTTATACATTATCAGAGATTCCTTTAACTATCAACAAAAAATTTATTATCCTCTTGCCCTAGTGATGTGCCAAACAGTTCTTTTTACGGAACAGTTCCGAAGAGAACTGTTCTTTTTACGGAACAGTTTCAAAAGAACAGTTTCTAAAAGAACAGTTTTATGTATACTCATAGCTGTTCATTAAACAAGAACTGTTCATGATACAAACAACAGTTTGCAGGACGACATTGTTCTAGTAATATGTTCACCTAGGTACTTCACTAACAATTTTATTGATGCCCAAAAATAATTTCGTGATATTTACAAAAAAATATATAATTAATAATTGTCAAGCTGCAAATATAAAATAAATAATGAGTCTTAAATTATAAATATCAGTTATGCTTTATTCTAAATTCACACATTGATCAATTATTTAAAAAGTTACTTTTGAAGATAAATTTTTAATTCCATTTCTAGTAAACCACATTAGAATTTTTTTAAAATAAAATATTTTTTGGACATATTTGGTTTTCAAACCACTTTTTTGGTCGTTTATTATTTTGTCCGGTTTTGGAAAAATTCATTTCAGTGGGGTTGAAGTTGCCAATATACAACTATTTGTTATCAAAACATTTAATTCTGGATAATATATTTATTTTTACGATATCAACCATCAATTAGTTTTTTAGTTTCATTAAAACTGACTAGATTAATTTTTATTTTTTGTACCATCACAGTATTATAGTTTACTTAGTATAATCTTATTTTAAATTTTAACGGATATAACGAATAAACTAGCATTGTTTGATTTAAATTTTGAATTTAAATAATATATTATTATAATATAATGGTTACTGTCAGAAATCTGACAGTAACCATTATATTATAATAATATATTATTTAAATTCAAAATTTAAATCAAACAATGCTAGTTTATTCGTTATATCCGTTAAAATTTAAAATAAAAATCTACCAACAGAGTTTATTGTAGTGGAGACATCTACAGTATTAAAGCCGTATCGTGCTCAACTATTTAAAGAACAGAGAATACTTATGTACGTACATATATAACAACATATCGCTGAACAGTTTTACCAATTGAACAGATATGTGAATAAAGCACAGAACAGATGAATAGATGAACAAGTGAACCACAGGTGAACAGATGAACAGGCTAAATCGCGGAACTGTTCATTTACGGAACAGTTCCAACTAGGGATGCTCATTTAAAATATACATCGATGTTTTTTGCGATGCATCAATCGGAAAGGTTGCATCGATGTTTTTCGATATATTGAATTGAAACATCGATGTTTTCGATGCATCGATAGAAAACATCAAATAATTTAAGAACGAGTATATGTAGATTTTGATAGCTCAAAATATAGGACAGAATAGGATAGGAAAATATGAAATCAGAAAAATGAGACACAATCTAAAATTTTAATACTCTTATTTCCCTTATTTCTATTTGATTATTTTAATGGGAAGTTCACGTGAGAAAATTACAAATCCCAATACTTTCTTTCTAAACTTTGCATAGAAATAGAATTTCATTTACTCGCTTTATTTGTATTCTGGTGCGTTGTTGATTCAAAACTTGCGAAGCTTTAGAAAAAAGTCTTTCGCATGGTACGGAGCTGGCCACGCTGGCCACTAGAGTTAAATATTTATACGCAATTTTGTACAAGTTTACTATTCGATGCATTGAATAAAATACATCGATATATCGTAAAACATCGACTGTTACCGATGTATCGGACTGATTCGATACATCGAATGGTAAATATCGATGTTTTCGATGCATCGATGTATATCGAGCAACCCTAGTTCCAACAAAAGAACAGTTTCAGAAGAACAGTTCTGTTCTTTTTGACACATCACTATCTTGCCCGTTGACGATGCATTTTATACGTGGTGTTAAAATTTACGCCGAGAAAAACATCTTTACGCCGCCTTCTTCGGAAATCATGTAAAATATTTGCCTTTTCAGTTGGAAAGTCACAAAAATTTGGTGGACCAATGTGTTAGCGGTGAAGGTCTGGTACAGGTGAACGTACAGATTCGGACCGATTGTAAGGTGATTAATATTGTCGACGTCCTAAAACCGGCTGAAGAGTATATCGATATGACAGAAAACTGTTAGTATTACTTTTTATTTACAGTCTATTTGTCACCAAAACAAATCCACGAATTCTTTTTGTTCTAGATGAACCTGTATCTCGACATCCGGCGGAAGAAGACGAGGTAGAAGTTATGCCGGTGCCACCAAATAAAAATCAAGTTATCAAACGTTGGACGATCGATAATCAATTCAAACGTGATCAGATTCGTTTGAATATTCCCACAAATCCGTACGAATGGTCTGAAATACATGTTAAGCATTGGTTACAGTGGGCTGTACGACAGTTCAGTCTCACGCATATTAAACTATCTGATTGGGTCATGAACGGGGAGCAGTTGTGCAATTTAACGTTAGCTGAATTTCAAAAGAAAGTGCCAGAAGATCCAAATGATATATTTTGGACGCATTTAGAATTGTTAAAGAAATGTAAATTAGTAGGTTAGTTAATCAAAAATACTTATTCTGGTTTTGTGTAACCAAAGTACCTTTTTTAATTGGAAATTTTATCTCACAGCGGTGCTGCAGACAGATAATGTTGAACCGAATAATGTACAGACGAAAATAAAGACCAAAATGCATAAGGTAATTTTTGAAAATCAATTTCGATTTGGTATTTTATCTGAAAATTGGAGCTGATATTTTTAACAAAAACTTAATTTAAGGATGTTTGGGAGGTACAATCGGAGATAAAAGTACATGAAATTAGAAATTCGTGAATAATTTCGTTGTATAACAAACTATGAGGTAAATAAATAGTTATCTTTGTTAAATAATAGCTATCACTACAACTGATTGTACAATACATCAAACTATAGCTCTCAGCTGAGTACAAGAGCTGAGTACATTCTGAGGATTTTTCGGAGAATTTCAAAATGGTACGAGACGATTGAAAATTTAGTAGAATGTTCCTCATTAAATACTAAGGTCCCTGTAGAAATTTCAAACCGATTCACTAAGCCGTTAAAAAGTTATTAAAAAAAAAAAAACTAATTTTACACGTACTCTTATGGAAATTCGAAAACAGAACAGATTAAATAACTTTTTAACGGCTTAGTGAATCGGTTTGAAATTTTCACAGGGGCCTTAGTATTTAATGAGAAACATTCTACTAAATTTTCAATCGTCTCATAGCATTTTGAAATTCCTCTGAAAAATCTTCAGAATGTACTCAGCTCTTGTAGTCAGCTGAGAGCTATAGTTTGATGTTTTATACAATCAGTTGTAGTGATAGCTATTATTTAACAAAGATAATTATTTATTTACCTCATAGTTTGTTATACAACGCAATTATTCACAAATTTCTAATTTCTAATTTCTCTTGGTAAATTTCTAAATTTACCAAGAGAAATTGTTTTTCTTTGTAATTTATTTCGAACTTTTTGGTTTGCAATTAATTTTGCACTCAAAGCAGATTGATGGAAGGAATACACCGTCACTTAATACGTAAAATATTCTTATCAATTTGTTTTAAATATTATGTTAAAAATGCTTTTATTTTTTGCATTGCGGAGAGAATCGACTAAAGAGAATGCTGTATATTACAAATACATTAAGAAATTGAAGCAAAAAAATTGACTGATGTGAGCAAAAAAATTGACTGATGGGATTACTTTAATGGCGGTCAAACCATTAATTTAATGGTTTATCTAATATTTATAAATAAGTCTCCGTGGTTACAAGTTGGGCTTACTAAAATATAGTCATGCTTCAAAATTTAATGCCTGTGGTATCTCTAGGAAACATGTTAATATTGTCGATTCAGTGCTCAGTGATTTTTTGCTACAATTTTAAAGTTACTTAAAGTGCCTTTAATAATTGTAAGGCTCACGAAAACTTACGGTGATTATAAATGAAGAAGACAACAAAGTAGAAAGTTGTAAATACCACTAAAACTGAGCATGATGACTGCTGAATATTGTGTACAAATTTAAAACCGTGTTGACTTGAATGAAAGTGACATCTGTTTGAGTTAAATCGTGACGTCATTGCATACGTCACTACGCCAAATCGTTTTTCGCGCCAATTTGTGCATTTAAAATTGAACAGTGGTTTTTTCAAGATCTTTAAAAATTTAACAAAAATTAACTAATTCATACGTAAGAACAAAGCATTTACGATCATTTTTCAATTGCAGTCAAGTACCCTATTCTCAAATTTCCATCATTTTATCTTCTGTTTTTAAGTAATTGCGTTATGTTGGTCAGTAAGCGATTATGAATAAAGTGAATGACGTCTACATTATTATTTCACTTACTTTCTGTGTTTTCGTATGCGTTTCCATGTCACGTTTCGCTAGCACGCGTTTAAAATTTCTTATTTTATACTATTTAGTCTTATTTAATTTTTTTTTTTTAATTACATATGAAAAGAATTTTTTACTGTCAGTATTAAGTTTTTACACTCTAATAGAGTATAAAAATTTAAGATTTATTTGAACTGCGCACATATTCTCCATTCAAAATTTTCAAAATTTGTGTAATATTTTTTGAATTCATTCCATACGTATAAACAAACTAATACGGTATTTGACAGGTTTTCAAAAAGTGTTTTAAATTATCGATATGCATCTAATATAACAAAAAAAATATTTTTGAGGGAAATTTACTGATAATTCGCAAAAAAATGATTTTTTTTTTAAAATAATATATTAGTTTAAAATTTCCCTCTAAAACACATCTTTCCCGAGCCATTGTCTTTCCTTGATTAACTTCCGTATTACGTCACGCGCCGCTATTGTCAAAAATTAGATAAGAGATTTCTAGTAATATCGTCAAATATTCATAACATTTGTACACTTCAGATTTTGTTTATTGTTATTTTTTGATTATTTTATATTATAAGGCCTTTTACACAATAAAATGACGTAAAGACGTAAAACGTAAGGAGTGTCGCCATCTAGTAACTTTGTGAAGTTTCTTAACTTTATTATTATCAGTGATTTTTTAATTAGTTGATTGAAAAATCACTATCATGTGTAGTTAAGCTAGGAAGCTAATCAATGTTTCATACAAGGTCACTGGATGGCGACACTACTTACGGTTTACGTCTAACGTCATTTTATTGCGTTATTAAAGGCCTATTAAAAAGATTAATAACAAAAAATGATCTATATTTAATGTTTTGACCAAATTTTGATATATAACCTCAAATAATGATTATACTGGTCTGTGACGTAAGCTATTTCTGATTGTTGTTTCTGATTACATCATTTTGAGTGATATACTTTTTAAAAGGATAATATTCAGTATCAGTATCACTAATGTAATTACTTAAATATTAAAATAGATATTTTCACAACTGCTGTCAAATACCCTATTCTCATTCTTCGTATAATTTTTTTTAAATTGTAGCCTACAAAAATATTAAATAATGTCCCCTTATCGATGGTGGAGGCATCTGGTTACGGTTGCGGGAATCGAACAGGGAACAACGGTCAAATTCAATTATGGCAGTTCTTATTAGAACTGCTTACTGACAAGACAAAACGAAATGTTATTCAGTGGATAGGTATGACATTAAACAGTGTTATCTAAATTAAATAAAAATTTTAATTTGCAATAATTCTTATAGGAAACGAAGGCGAATTTAAATTAATCAATCCAGAAATTGTGGCACAATTGTGGGGTGAACGGAAAAATAAGCCGACAATGAATTATGAAAAGTTATCACGAGCCTTACGGTATTACTATGATGGTGATATGATATCAAAAGTGCCGGGAAAACGTTTTGTGTACAAATTTGTATGTGATCTGAAACAATTGTTAGGTTATGATGCAGCCGAATTAGCGACACTAATTGAAAATTGTGATAGACATTCAAGGAAATTATCATCTTATTAATTTAATATCTAATTAAAAATTGTAAAGAATGTAATAAAATAAATTTTATATTTATTTTATAAAATGAAATAAGAGTGTTTTCTTTTCGACAACAGTCTCTTACCTTTTATTCTGGGCAGTTAAAAATTTAACAAAAAGACTTGAGTGAATAGAAAATAACATTTTTGATATTTTTGTGTTTCTATTTCTAATTGTTTTTAGTATATTATGTATGACATATATTTTTAAATCCTGAATAATTAAAACATTTTATAGAGAGGGAAAGTTAACTGATTATAGCTTTAATCAGAAATAGAGATGGACAACTCGAATAACTTTTAAAATATCGAGTTATTTATGATTTTTAAAACTGTCGTTGCGTTGATTTTTTTATTCAATATCGATTTTTTTCACATCCCATCTAGTGGATAAAAAAAGAAAAATCGATTCTGAAGAATCAATTTTTCAGAAAGCATCGCTTATCTCTAAAAAAACCCGCAAAGAAATTTTACTTTTAACGGCATTGAAGTATACCCTGAGTAGCCCTAACAAAAAGCTACATGTTTTTTAGTATTTTTTTCTACAGTGACTGCAACAGCAATTGGAATATTTGTAAATATTACACAATAAATTAACAATCATATAACTATATGAATTTATTAATGATAACAGTAAAGTTACTTTAGACAAATTTTAATTACCTAATTTTATTAAGTCATAGCTTTAGAATATGCATTTTTTGTCCGGAAACTGAAGGCATTCGATACAACGCCGCTTCAGTTTGAATTTTTTTTGTCTAGGCTATTTTACCGTGTAAATCAAAAGAGATAGATTTTAAACAAAAAACAATAGTAACTAGCGAAACTAGATAATATGTAATGGAGAAGTATCGTAGTGTGGATAATGTAATATGTAGTTAGATTTAACTAAAATATAGACCAAAACTAATAAACTGGTGAAACAATTTTTGGAATCCATTAACAAATAATAGAGAAATAGAAGATCAAAGTTTAATGCAAAATGATAGATTTTCAATTCGTGTGTGACGTCAAACATCCGCACAATCGGACACCGAGTGTCTTTTATACAATATTTTTTTTAAATAAATTATATTAAATTACCATGGATTTAATATTTTCTTAAAATTATTTTTTTCTTATATATTTATAAATCTTCAAAAGTTCAAAAAATGACATTTCAAAACGTCAAAATATTGATTTTGTGAAAGATAAAAGATTGAAAATGGTCGAATCCATATAGTATCCGTAGTAATTAACGTATTGACCGGCTTTATAAAAATTAAATAAAAAAGACTCTTCGTTCTATTTGCAATGCCGTAGAATAAATGATGTCACACATCTGTCTCAAATGAAATTGAAAAGTGAAATTTTAAAGTCCCATAACTGTTAGTTGTTGACATATCTTAATTTTTCTTTTACACTTTTCTTTAATTTTGCCTTAATTTTTATTTTCATTCATAAAAAAAAAATTGGTAAACTTCTCCATTGTTTTTTCGACGGCCGGGCCGTGGCATTGTTATGCTGTATTGAGCAGAGTCCCGTATTGAATTCTGTCCTGTACATAGTTATACTTGGGCGCTGTACATTGGAATCCCTGTGAATTACATCCGATGGCGCCACATGTTCATCATATCCCACAGAACATAATCATATCATATTTTTGCGATTATATTGTATTAGTATTACCAAGGAATAGAGACGTAAGTAGAACAAGCATTCATATGGGATTTGTCTGCCCAAAAAATATATTGTAAAAAACAACATCTAGATGGCAAAACACTATGAATTTATGTTCAGTCCCCATCCCTATACTAAAATATACTCCGGACATGTCAGCCATTTTTCAGCAAAGAATGTAGAAATAATTACACCATGTTTGAGTAAATTAAAGTTTGAGTTATAAGTTAAAAAGTTTTAAATTTAAATATTCTTTCTAAGTTAAATTACATGATATTTTTAAAAATATTTAATTTATTTCCAATCTATTTTTGACGGAACTTTGATAGAAAATGGCGGATTATCAAAAATCATGTCCTGACTAGCAAAATGCTCGTAGTGCCACATAGTAGTTGCCTCTGTGAACTACGTCTCGCCTCAGTCTGAAATTGTCCAAAAAATTAACACAGGTTGCGTTTTCTACGTACGTCTATATTCACTGGTATTCGACTATTCAGATTCACATTTAAAGTCCCTATACATAATAAATAGAGTCGTGATATGTCAGCCATTTTCTATCCAAAACAGCAGGAAGCTTCAAAATTAATTATCACATGTTTGAGTAAATATTTTTGAGTACATAATTATTATTAATAAGTTATGAATTAATGAACAGTTAAAAGTTTTAATTTAATTATTCTTTTTAGGTTAAACTAAATGATTTTTGTTAATATTGAATTTATTTCTAATGTATTTTACGCAAACTTTGGACAGAAAATGCTGGAACCAATCAGCCATAATCAGCGTTCAATACATATGTCACGACTCTATTTATTATAGGGACTCTAATTAGTGTTAACGCCATCTGTCCTTGAATGTTACAAGATTCTAACAAGGTATAAAGGTTTAATTATAGGATTAAGTTATTCAGCTGAAGAGATTGAAGCTACCCAGAAGTAGATATTGGTTCTGGATAATTTGGAGGAAAAACATATAATTATGCCGTTACAGCCGTGTCAACAACTGGCAACAGGAATTTTTTGGAGTAAAATACGTCCTACATTCTGAAACTGGAATACGTATTATACGTAATTTACGAGGTTTATAATAGCGCTGATCAAAAAATTTAATAATACTTAGATAATCTACGAACGATACGGTATTTGGAACAAGTATTTTTAAATATTAATTCATGTTTACGTATGTAACGAAAATGTGACGTTAAATTAGTGTAACTTTGACTTCGTGATGCGATTACGACGTTTAAATTTACATTTACTTGCAATTTAAAAAAAGAAAGTATTATAAAATATGTACACAGGAAAAAGAATTTGAGCTGAATACCGGACGCTTACAGTTAGTGCGGCCTAACAGGTGAGATAGCGCCTTGATATCGTGAATAAATTCGCGCCTTCATCGTGACGCTTTCAAACCAACGACTTTGTTTTGAAATTTTTAACAAAATTAAAAAAAAAAATAATAAATAAATAAAAAATAAAAAAAATAAAAAAAATAAAAAAACGAATAATAATATGAAAACCAATTTTAATTTTCTAAATTCTCATTATTTAATTCATTATTATTTTTATTATGAGAATAAACCACAGAATTCGTTAACGTATGAGATAAGTTTTCCGTTTCCTTCCATGAATCTTGTTTTTTAGTTTTGTTAACTGTATCTGAAAAAAGAAAAAAAAATTGAAACTTGGATTTTATTAATACTCAGAATTTTATAGCTAAAGTAAATCTTACATTTTTTAATCCGCTCAGAAACGATAGCTTGGAATGGCGATTCAAATGCTAATGTCCACGGTACTGATAGTATTAGTGTCATTGTTATATCACCAAAGAATCGATGTAACTTTAAATTTATTTAAATGATGAAATTAACTAAAAATTATGTAATGTTGTATTAACATACTTACCACGTTCGAAGTGGTAATGTATTCAGTTTGAGTATTTGAAATAAATATAAACATTTGTATAACGAAAGACAGTAAATACATTGAATAGACAAGTCTTGCTAAAATACGGAACGTAACCGATGACAAAATGATGTTTACAATACCTAGAAAAAGTTAACTCTGTAGTATAGTTAGGACCAAAGTAGATACAGAAAGGTACGCTACATTTGAGTTCAAAATAAGCTTTTTTTGCGCAGTTCGCCATCTACGTCATAATACGTCACATATTTGAATTTTTAGAAAAAGACATTACAATTATTCATTATTATATTTATACAGCTTGAGTCTCTTGAGAGTTACCATTTTTATTACAGCCAAACCGTTAATAAGAGTTAAGACCATAAGAGCTATAAAGCTCCTGACTATAGCAATCGGTTGCTCCCGTCGATATCTACACTCTTATTTGAACAATTTTTCAATTAAATCAACGGTTTGGCTGTAATAAAAATGGCAACTATGCAACTCTCAAAAAACTTACACTGTATATATGTAATTCGCCATCTACGTCATTACGCGTCGGCATACATTTCTCAATCTACTTTGGTTAGGACCACATATCTTGGCAGTGCACAGAAGACAATGCAATTTAAGCAGTATACGTGATGATTATCGAAAAAAAGACGAATTGAAAAATAACAATATGTTTGTTACTTTTGTACTTTTTTTAGTGGGATGCAAACTCAGATACCTGTCAAATGTTTTTATCTCGTACTTAAACATTTTCAAATATATCTGTCTCTACCATATGCGAGTTACTGCTAAGATAAATGGCCTTAGTTATATTTAACTCTCAGTCACCTTGAATAAAAGACTTTCATACCTCCATATCCCTTTTCACATGCAAAAACAATCCAGAGAATAATTAGGCTCCACACGATTCGATAAAAACCGATAAATATCGAGTTAAATAGTAGATCATATACGTAATTTGGCTGTACAGTTATATACCCAATAAAAATAATGAATAGACTCATAGTAATACTAGAAAACCACCCTATGAAAACGAAAACCTAAAAAAAAATGATTATAAAATTAACATTTTGTAAAAGTACAATACACTGTGTTTACTTACGGATTTTATATGGACATCTTTATCTTGATACTTAAAGAGAATCAACCCTAAACATAAACCCACTACCCAACTTCCAGCTCTGGTTTGCGTTTGAATATAGTCCCTCCCAAATAATTCAGTCATATCACTAAAAAATATTTAATAGAAAAAAATTATTTTGGCCCGGAGATATAAGAAACCATTTTTGTGATAATTTACCCTGACATTAATTGATGCTTTCGTACTGCTATTTCTAACGGTATAGCGATTTCTACTAAAATGAGAACACTCAAAATATAAAATGCACTCCGTGGCCATTTCCATATTATTACTAAAATGATTGGTGATAAAACGTATAATTGGGTGTCTACTGCTAAAAACCATGTGTGTGGAAGACACTTGAAATAAAAAAAAAAAGAATTATAGTATTAATTATAAGTACTGGGTTTTTACAGTCCTGTTTTTATGTACAGTTTGAAAATATTATTTTTGAATTTTCTGCCATGCTTTATTTAATGTGACACAGTTATAAGATGTTACAATTCATTTAATCGAGGAATTCACTATTTTTAACAACGCTTTCCCTAATCGGCCTAATCATTTTTAAACTTTGCATGCAATTTTTCATTAAAATAAGTATAGTAAAAATTCTCCATTTTCCGTAACAGTAGATTGAATTTTCTCTAATGCATTTTTATTATCATAGTGCCTAATTAACATGAAAATTTAACGGAATTTTTTTATTCTAAAATTTGTCCAATTCTGTTTTTTTTTTTTTTTTTTTTTTTTTTTTTTTTTTTTTTATGTTAGCAACCCAACCGCTATAAGAAGACAAAAACTGAAATTTTTATAAATTGAGGAAATTACCTTCCATAAACCATCGCCATAATCATAATTGTTAACGTAAAATAAAGTTTCCCACCATTTATCGACACAAGGATCTCTGCTGAAATAAAATTTCCAAAGTGGTCCAGACCCAATGTATGGAAATATAAAAATATCTAAAATAATTAAAACTGCCACAGGTGGCGTTAATCTACAAAAGAAAATCGTTTTATTATTTATTCAGCTTCTATCCAAAATCCAAAAGAAAAGAAAACCGCACCTTACAATTCGTAAGAAATACATTAACGGTATATTAAAATCAAGACCCATAGATCTGGAGTTCAAAAATCCATACATGAGTAAACATCCGGTAAGAACAAGAAATGTATCCACGGCAAGTCGTGCACTAAATATAAGTTGAGCCATAAAAATTTCTTTAAACTAAAAATTAAATAAAAAGTTCATTTAAATTAAAATATCTGAAAATTTGTCGAAATGTTTTTTTACCTTCCAAGCGTCAAAACTATTTGAATAGACTAAAGTAAAATCAAAAACAGAACGATGGCCCAAAATGATCCAAAATATCGATAAAAATCGAATACCATTCAAACTGGAGATTTCATATTTTTTTATCTTTGTATCCAATAGACGTTTATAGTTTGTAACAACGGAAAAACATAATAAAGTTGCAAAAATTCCTTTTTTTCGTGAATTTTCATCTGAAAATTATTAGGGTATGACCAGTCACAGACTTGTAACGAAGTCTATAACTGTTCGGTATTCGGGCTACTTAGCCATTTTTTTAATATTTGACCGAATTGCTGAATAACGGAAAAAATCTTACATTATAAGTCAGGTTACGTATGTTATGGTTTCATTTAGATTTAGACTATATTTATTTAAGGATGTTTGGGAGGTACAATCGGAGATAAAAGTACATGAAATTAGAAATCCCTGAATAATTGCGTTGTATAACAAACTACGAGGTAAATAAATAGTTATCTTTGTTAAATAATAGCTATCACTACAACTGATTGTACAATACATCAAACTATAGCTCTCAGCTGAGTACATTCTGAGGATTTTTCGGAGAATTTCAAAATGCTACGAGACGATTGAAAATTTAGTAGAATGTTCCTCATTAAATACTAAGGTCCCTGTGGAAATTTCAAACCGATTCACTAAGCCGTTAAAAAGTTATTAAAACAAACAAACTAATTTTACACGTACTCTTATGGAAATTTGAAAACAGAACAGATTAAATAACTTTTTAACGGCTTAGTGAATCGGTTTGAAATTTTCACAGGGGCCTTAGTATTTAATGAGGAACATTCTACTAAATTTTGAATCGTCTCGTAGCATTTTGAAATTCCTCCGAAAAATCCTCAGAATGTACTCAGCTCTTGTAGTCAGCTGAGAGCTATAGTTTGATGTATTGTACAATCAGTTGTAGTGATAGCTATTATTTAACAAAGGTAACTATTTATTTACCTCATAGTTTGTTATACAACGTAATTATTCACAAATTTCTAATTTCAGGTACTTTTATCTCCGATTGTACCTCCCAAACATCCTTAAAATAAAAAAAGTCAACTTCCTAGTTGCTACTATTTAAACTAAGGTAACATAAAAATAGACTTTAAGATTGGAGATTAAGATGCTCATCGAATATTCGATATTCGGCCCGTTACCGAATAAGTTACTCGTTATAATCCTAATTAGTTATATTAAGTATTCTAATAAAAGAAAAAAGAAAACGATACCTCCTTTCAAATCCAAATAAACATCGATAATGGATACTATTATTAAAAATATGATGTAAAAATAAAATATACCACTGAAAAAATAACATTAATAAGTGCAAATTATTTCAGAAAGTTTTGTTACTGCCACCGTAAATGTGAGTAACTTTAGACCTTGGAGGGTCATAAGCGGAATCATAACAACATATTTTTCAGAATAAAATCGTATCGTGTTTCCATTATTTTACCAAATCTACTAAAACTGTTAGAGTACCCGCATATTTACGAACTTTATTTGGGCGATAGTTTAGTTGAAGTTGTCTGAAGTCAGCGGTTACCGACGAACCTTTTTTTGTATTTTTATACATAATTGAGATCGATTGTTGTCGGTAATACTCTTCGATTTTTGAATTAAATCGTTAAACAACTAAAAATTGTTAGTGTGCGATCCCCCGTACACTCTAAGGTCAAGGTAACCAGCATTTACAGTATCTTGGTATTATTACTTTTATAAACCTACAGTATTATCCAGTACCAAATTGAAACCTTGAAAGTTTTATCATTAACCGATGTACAACTATTTTCAATAACTGCAAAAATTGAATTTGATTCAAATGTGGCTTCTAAATTCGCATTAATGTCATTTTCGGTACATTCACTTGGTACGCACATTGAAAATATAAGACTATCCAAATGGAATAGAGGCAATATTGTTTGTTCCTTTAAAAGTTTAATTTGTTTTTCGTAGCTATCACTCTCAAACTGTAGCTGAATTACCTGGAAAATATTCGAAAGTTACAAAATGAGAAATTTATCTTCACAGGATTTGAACTACGCAGAAAATAATCGAGAAAAATAGCATAATACTTCGGTACTCACTTCTGATAGTCGTCCCAATAATTTATTTATGCTTTTTTTATAGTATTCAAACTGGTCTAAACCTAAACGTAAAGAAATTAAACAATACTTTCCATGAATTTCGTCATTCGAAACCGTTTCTTGAACATTAATACATTCATCAAATGCTCCAAAATCCCATAATTTACCCGCTAGATAGCCTGAACTGATTTTCGATGATGAGTCAAACACTAAAAATTTCGTAGGTTAGGAAAAGGAAATCATTAAATTTTGCATAAATGCAACTTACTTGATAATGCCCACATTTTTAAATTTTTTAATTCATCATTGTACAGTTGACTCTGTTGTAGACATTGTTTTGTTAAATTTGAAGTCGATTGCAAAGTGTAAAAATTGATAATTTCATTTACATTTATGGAAATATTCGAATTGAGACCAATAATTAAATTTAAATGATTAATAATTAAAAGAAATAAAATAAATTTTAAGTTAAACATAATTGAAATAAAATAAAATAATTCTTAAATTTTATTAAATTAAAAAAAAAAATATTTCATATATTTTTTAAACAAAAAATTTGAACTAAATTTTTTAACAGTAGATATAATTAATGATAATAATTACTAATATTATTAAGATTATTAAAATAGTATTAGTATTAAATAATACACGGAGTTTTTAATGTGAAATTTCATTAGATCGTTAGAGTAATAAGGGGCTGGGACTGCACACTTATTACGTACTATTTTCTCTAATCTTAGACTTGAGTGACTTGACATCCATTGGAACCGGGAAGCTGTAAAATTTAATTTGGTCGAATATGCACTGAAATGGACGGACGATCTAAACAGCTGTGGAACAATATCGCTTCTGTGGTAAGTTACATTTCCCGAACGTTTGTTTATATCCATGGAAACCAAAAAATAACAATGCGGTAAGTAAAATAGGTGCGTGGTAAGTGAATGGGAGTGCGGTAAGTGAAATTAGCTCAAAAATGATTGTAATTATTTATTTATATTGAAATTAAAAGTACAATTTTAACAATTAGGAAACTTAATTGATTAATATATGAACATTTTCACTAGTTTGCACATTATTGTTATTATTGTTGCCATTAGCCTTCATATTTTGTTGACATTTCAAAAGGTTGTTCAATAATTAAAATTTTCTGTGGTTTTCATAATCTTCCTTTCATTTTACAAGAATAAATTTGTAGCAAAAATTAAAATGCTCCATCAATTTCATTATTCTCACTAATATTATCGTTTAACTATTTTCCTCAATTTTTTAATAGAAAATTCAAAAAAATATTCACGCTAATTAAATATTGACACTTAATTTTTTATTTACAAATATAGTTGTCAATTGTCACTACAAAGATTCGTATTAGTTGCTATCAATATTTATAATATTTATTGATGGCATTCTATGTGATAACATAGAAATATAAATTTCACCTATATTATGCGAATTTTATTTTTTATTTACTATATTTTTATTCTTTAATTATTTTAAATCGATCGTGCAAAAAATATACAATACACGATGCGTTAAGTGCCTTTACTGATCTCGAAAATTGCAAAAACTCGACCCTGCGGGTCTCGTTTTCGCAACATTTTCTCGATCAGTAAAAACAACTTACCGAACTTATATTGTAAAGTACTATTTTGCGCGCAGAAGTCCGCTGCATACGATTTTTGTTTTTATCGAGATGAAAATAGTATATTGTGCAATAAGTGCGGGAAATTGTCGATTGTCCACGAAAGCGAAGTTGAGTGTACGAACGTAGTGAGTTAGTACTTCTCCAGCCAAGTTAGTACTTCTCCCGCATGAGTAATAAAAAATTATTTAATATATTTACTACTATAATATTTATAGTAATTGTTAAAAGCATGGTCACTATACAAGGTGTACGAACTCCATGTATGCAAAAAAGAGACTAATAATAAGAAGACATTAGTGTTTCGTGCGTACCAAAGCGGGAAAGCAGTGAAACGGCAGTTTGAAACAGAAATAATAATCTAAAATTATAAAATAAGTCATTTAGGTTGTTTAAATATAAATAATAGAAATAAAATCAATAATTATTAAAAAATAGTCAAAAATAAAGAAGTAAACAACAATAATAAATTTCAAACTACAGTACAAAAGGAAATTAGCGCCACGAGTGGTGAAAAAGGAAAACGATATGTGCCATTTTCGTGGACAATTTTGGCAATTCCCCCGTTTGAGTTGGAGATCTTGTGTAGTGTCCATGGTTAAAAGTCTAAAAAAAAAAATTAACTGTTAATTTGTCAGTTCTAACAATAAAATATCCTGTTACAAATTTGTTGTCATAGGCATTCTATATTTATTGTAATCCAAAAAAAAGAAAATTATTATTAAATAAATAAATGTCTCACAAATAGCATACTGCTGAAATATATTGACGAAAACTACGCTTGGAGACGAGCAGCAGACATATCATTTCGGACGAACAACAAACGTGCGCAATTGTCCGAATCACATTTTGCAATTTTTAGACCTCAGAAGACGTCAGGCCTTACAGACCATTAAAAAAATTGTTTCTACGATTTCTTAAATTCTGAGTAAAATTTTACCCATTAAGGATTAATTTTTTAATTTTGCTATTCAGTGCTGGATTTTAGGGTAGAATTATGATTTGTATAGTTGTTTAAACTCTATTTTTCATCAACGCAACCAGCATTGGTTTCGTTAAAAATCAAAAGAACAATAAGGAAAATTAACACTAAAATATCCTTCTAACAATTAATTTTCTGAGAGTCATACAAATTAAGATATAAGATTACTTGTTTTGTGAAAACACAGTCAGCCTACCCTACTTGTACATTCATTTAAAATTTTTAATTACAGTTTATCATCATTACAGTAATCATTAATATCATCAGTTTATTACAGTAATCATTATGGTTATCAATATTATTAATTTGAAATTTTACTAGTGTTATTAGTCGAAAATTATTAAACTAATTATAGTTATACTTACTATTATTTTAAGGAGAAAAGGTCTTTAAACTATTATTCTATGTCAACTAGTTTCCAAGAAAAACTAACTTTTATAAACCGAAATTCGCTATGTTATGTAGGATGCTGCGACAGGGGTCTTTTACTTAACAATTTGGATACTGTAAAGAAGTATATAAATTTAATTTTACACTTTTTCATTACTTAAATAATTTTTCATACTTACATCCTCCGATTAAAACATTATCAATTACTGAAAATGGTGCTTCAAAAGTCAGCAAACAAACTAGTGATACAAATAAGTCAATACCAACTGTTCCGAAATAGGAATGTAACTGAAATTAAAAATAATTTGTCGGATAAATCACTTTAAAAGATATGCCAACTGTCGAAAAGGTTGAGAAATCAATGAAAGAGTAGATTGTAGTAGTACTTTTGAAGTTGTCAAACAAATTAAAAGTAAATAATTCTATGGATATCACATGATGTTACAAAATGTTTATGGTATTTGTTCCCTCTTTTGGTTTAAACTTACCATGTCAAAATTTGAAAAATAAATTTCTGTTCTTTTCGGTGCAATAATCTCCTTAACAATTATATGTGTAAGATACATACAATATGTCAGCCGGGATAAAACTTGGAACATTGGTAAAGATAAAAACCAATTAACTGGTCCTAAAATAGGAATAAAAAAATAAATAATGGTCCTGTACTGATTCGAATAATTCAAAATTACTTACTTACCACCATAACCTTGAACACAAGCGAAAATGATTAATCCAACAAAACCAGCCCATAAATTTCTATGTAATCCCAAAAACAATGAACCATAAGCCAGATTATCGAAATAATTGTATTTTTTTGCTTCATAATTGCCAAAAACTATATAAAGCATTGCTAGTAATGACCCGATCCATAAAACTGAGTTAGTACCCTGCAGTATAAATCAATAACTATTTAATAAGAGTTTGATTTTTAAAATTTTTGTTTTCTATTTGTGTCATTACAATATTAAGTTGATATCTTTCCTGCTTGGTATGAAACAGAATGTAGCCCAGTGCCAAACCAATTATCCATGGACCGGCTCGAGCAAAGGTATTTACGTAGTATATTTTGAAATCAAAACTAAAATATTTTTTAAATTTTATTTTATGTAATTTAGTTTGAATTCTATTGCAATTCTTGTACTTACGATCGTGGACCGAATTTGTAATACCATGCTATGCCAATTGGTATAAGCGTGAAAATTAGGATTAATACACCAAAAATATATGGTGCGAATTTTGGATATTTATAAACTGCAAGTAAAATAAGTGGAGCCATCAGAAAACACTGCATATCAATCTGGAGATACCACGATTGCAAAACACACTAAAAAAATTATAAAACTTAAGTTTTGTATTATTATACTAGTGTTGTCTTTACGTATCTTAATAGGAAATGTATACATTGTTTTAAAGTTGATTTTTAATATAATATAAGAAATTTTTTGAGAAAATTAAGGAGATGTCAATACGACTAAAACTAACGAAACTAGGGGGGGGGGGATAGACTGTGTTCTAAAAGCAGTCAGTTGTGATTTCTAAACTTTAAATGCGTTTTCCAAATCACATTCTTTTAGAGCAGGGGTGGCCAACCCGCGGCTCGCGGGCCGCATGTGGCCCGCCTAGAACTTTTCTTGGCCCGCGAGATTTATCACACTTATACAAAATATATTTATTTTATAATGACCAAGGTAGTGAAAACCAATGTATTAAAAAAATACATAATATATGTGAACGCAAAATTTTTAATGCGGCCCGCGGAGTTATGATGCGCTTCCAAAGTGGCCCGCAAGATCATTTGGGTTGGCCACCCTTGTTTTAGAGGTTGGTCTCTCGGCGATATGTTAGTGGACGCGTCATGTCTAAATCATCTCATAGTTTTTTCATTCAAATTAAGTGACTTTCTTTACCATTTCTATGGGATTCACCCAGTTTTGTATATACAATAGTAATGACCACCAGTAGCGTTTACAATGTTCTACTTCAGATTGATTGTAATCAAACCACATGGGCCCGGAGCTCATATTTTTAAATAACGTTATGGTGAAAATCATTGTTGCTGCATACATGGGCGTCAGTCTGTAAAAAGGTAGCTTTAAGAATTACTCTCGGTTTCTATTTTTCAATTAAAAATTTTTGAAATTACACTAACCTTAAATAGCGATGTATATACATAAATGGAACGTTAAAGGGTGCATTTTTTGCTTTTAATTTTAGAAAACCATACATCAGTAGGCAACCACTTAGTAGGAAAAATGTGTCAACGGATACTGTACTACCAAGTGTGAACCATGCCCAAAAAGTTTCCATCCACTAAAAAGGGGCAAAATATGTATAAAATGCAAATGAAATGTTAATATTCATTTCTGAGTTTTCTGACTTACTGTAACCGCATCTTTTATATTGACTACAGGATACATTGTCGAGTATAGCAAATTATGACCATAAATAATCCACAACATGCTGATAAATCGGATTCCGTTTAAGCAAAGGAGCTGATCGGGATTGTTATTCACTTTTATGAACTTCTTAAAATTTGTAAGCCATGAAAAGCCTATCAATAACGGATGAGCGGCTTCTAAAATTGTAAAATAGTATTATGTTAGTTATTTTATACTTACTTTGTTTTTAACTTAGTCAATTTATTCTTACTTTTTTCTCTACAGTAAAGAAAAACATCATAAACGGTACTTAAAGTTACTATACAGCCGATAGCACTTAAAAATCCACTAAAACAAAAATCAAAATGAATATGGAATATAGAATATCAAAGAACTGGTATTTGACATCTTACATTACGGTCCAATCTCCTGCTGTTAATTGGTTTTTCGGTTGAGATTCTAATGTTTGACAATCTTTTTCTTGAACCTGAAATAAGGTGCCATTTTCATTGCTTAAGAAGAATTTATTTAAATGCGCTTGGACATCTGACGCGGTACAACCGTCAGGAATACAAATTGACCACCTTAAAGCCGTCATATCAACCATACCAGCGCGAGGCTGAACCTAATTTAAGAAAATAAATTAAATTTCAGGCTTGAAAAGTATGATTCTTTTTTCTCACTTACCACTACTGAATGACGCCATAAATATTCTTTTTGCTTTTGCGCCTCTAACATTTTTGCTGCCATTATTCCATGATTTGACTTTGGTCTAACACGCGTATAACAAAATTTCCCCTTTATATTATTGTCGGTATTGTGGATTGCCAGGCACTGGTCAAAACTACCTAATTCTACTATGTTCCATCCAGCAATGCCAGCTTGTAGCTTGGAAGAAGCATCCATCACTAAAAATTGCAATAAATATAATTTCGATTTCATTTTCAATTTCACTAAACGAATAGGTATGTCTTAATAAATCACTCACTAAAATATCACTTGTTGCTGGGATAAATATTTTCGAAGATGTTAACTTTAAAATAAATATTAGTAATGTACAAATTAAGTCATCTTGCCAATAGCTACTACGCATACACATAGAACTGAAAAAACGTATATTCATAATATGTAATTTTTATTTCGTTTTCATAAACCTTGTGGTATCGTTGTAATCTAACTACTTTTTGGTATAGAATCACTATAACTTTACTACTTTTGGTATAGAATCGCTGTAAATTTATTACTCCTGATAGCTACATAATATGGTCAAAACTACCTGTTTTAGTTTGTTATAAAATTTAAATTGTTAATACTTTGATAGCAGAACGTAAATAATAAATCCTTCATTTAATCATAACTTATTGTGATAATATACATTTTCAACAAAAGGAAAAGAAAAACTACTTACTTTCAAGTGCCCAGGCAGTACCATTGTACAAAGCCTTGTTGTAAATTTGACTCTGCTTTTCACATGTTTCACTTAAACTTGCTTTCGAACGTAATGTATATAATTTTGTTAAACGTCTCAGTACAATCAGATTTTCCAAAGATTCTGGTATTGATGGCAACGATGGCAAACAATCAATTATTGCTTCATGTAACAGAAAAGCAAATACCAAATATTTAAACCACATTGTTGTGCAAATGTTCTCAAAATCTAATTTAATAATTATCCCTTTACTAAGTAGTTAGTGGGAAGATAAAACAATGAAATTCAGTTATTTAAATTTATTTCAAATATTCGTTTATACTTGTGATTTATTTTATCGATATCTTTCACCGAAATTTAATTTTTTTTTTAAATTTGTAACAACTAAATTTTAAGAGTAAATTAATTATCTTTTATAAATCTTTTCGTCATAATACTTCAAATAAATATGATTTGTTATCATAAGGGGTTTATTAAAAATTGCAGTGATTAAATTACTTTCAATATTGAACATTTATTTAACTATTTGCAATTTTATCAGTTTAGTATACCTATGTTGTACGTATTAAAGATTTCAAGAAAATTATATATCTGTATATTATCAGTTCAGAGAATAAACTTTCCGTATATTCTGGTCAATTAAGGTGTAATTAATTAATTCTGTTTTTTATTTTTGTTTATTACTTGATTTGACTTTAAAAATAAATAATAATAATAATTTTAGTTTTACTTTAGACCTTTAGATTAAAAGTCTCTATACTCGAACGCAGTTCAATACTCGAACAATTTAGATATTTTATAGTTATTTCAGAAATAACTTCATTAATATATAAAATATATTAATGAAGTTATTTCTGAAAGAAACCGATAACTATCAAAACTGTTCGAGTATTGAATCGCGTTCGATTATAGGCGCTTTTAGGTATTTATTATTAGAAATTGTAACAAATTACTTTAATATTCATTGACTGTGTATTTAAAATGAGTCTCAATCATGAAATTTGTATCATAGGTCTATATTATAAAGAGGTGTAACCTGTATTAACTTCATAATTTTTCACTCAGTTTCTTTTGAGATATTCAACTTTAAATGTTGCCAAAATACGGTTTTGGTCACTTTTGAAAAATTGAATAAAAAAAGCACAAAGTTTTCAAGCTTGAAACCACTACAACTATTTGTTTTATAATAAGTCTACACAAGTCTGAAGGTAAGTCCTCCTTTTAATATTTTTGCATCTTTAAAAGTCCCGTTTTAACTTAGTTTTCACTTTATAGTTTTGAATTTTTTCCCCATTTTCCTCACTACTTCACTTGCTTTGCAATGCCTTTTTTTATAAACCACATAAAGAAAAAATTGCAAAAAAAGAGGTACATAAAAAATTTCACACAAAAACAGGTTTCAGTGAATGTATGTATATTTAATAAATAATATAAAAATACAAAAAAATGTTTTTTAAAAATTATTTTTTTAAATGTTAATTATAATTAAGTGGTAGTTTCGCAAGACTGAATGACTATTTATTAAATTTTTCTTCAATCTTCGAAGAGATACTTTTCTTTTGTTCTTTACGGTTCCACTTTTGGCTCAGTTTTTCCATCATCTTTTGATTTTTTACTTAATAATTTTGATACTGTAAAGGAGAATGTTATGGTGAAAATCATTTAATTTTACACTGTTTGACAACTTAAATAATTTTTTGATACTTACACCCTCCAATTAAAACATTATCGATTACTGAAAATGGTGCTTCGAAGGTTAATAAACAAACTAATGATACGAATAAGTCAATACCAATTGTTGCAAAATAGGAAAGTAACTGAAATTAAAAATAAATTTTTTAATACCACGGAATAAAGTTGAGAAATTAATGAAGGTACAGTTAGGTTTACTAGATAAATATTTACTTTTTCTGGAATGTATCTACTATGGAATCTTTTTGAATTTTCAATAAAACTAAAAGCGTATAGAATTAACGTATATCCTTTATATTTAAAAATAGGGTGTTGGGAGCGATCTAGTGGGACTAGAGAAATAAAACTAAATTCAAGATAACTCTATAGATGGAGGATTAAAAGCAAAAAAGTTTTTTTAAAGAAAATCTATGAAACCTACCCTGAAGGTATAAAAAAGATCCTTATTATTTTAAGAGTAACATTGTTTTTACCTAAGTCACGTGACTAAGGGGATTTTTGCTTTTTGTGTTTTTTTCAGTCTTCTTATCCTTTGATCAGAATATTTGAAAGTTTGCAGCAAGCTAGGAGTCGTATCATATTATAATCACAATCGATATTTTTCACAATAGCGCCACAGTAAGTGCAAGTGATTTGAAATATAAACTTGTTGTAAGATTTATTTTACTGTTTTGTGCTTGTGGTCTAAACTTACCATATCAAAATTTGAAAAATATATTTCGGTTCTTTTTGGTGCGATAATTTGTACAACAATTATTTGTGTAAGGTACATAGAATATGTCAGCCGGGATAAAATTTGAAACATTGGCAAAGATAAAAACCAATTAGCTGGTCCTAAAACAGAAATAACAAAATAAATAATGGTTATACTGACTCGAAAAATTTAAAATCATTTACCGCCGTAACCTTGAATGCAAGAGAAAATTATTAATCCGACAAAAATAGCCCATAAATTTCTGTGTAACCCCACAAACAATGAATCATAAGTTAGATTATCGAAATAATTGAATCTTTGAGCCTCATAATTGCCAAATACTATACATAACATTGCTAGTAATGACCCGATCCATAAAATTGAGTTAGTGCCCTGACATATAGAGTAGCTATTAATAAAAGTTTAGTTTTAAGAAAAATTTTGCTTTATGTGTCGTTACCATCTTCAGCTGATATTTTTTCTGTTTTGTATGGAACAGAATGTAGCCCAGTGCTAAACCAATTACCCATGGACCTGCTCTAGCAAAAGTATTTGCATAGTAGTTTTTATTATCAGAAATAGTTCTAAAAATTTATTTTATATTATTATTTTATACAAATTATGATATCCAATATTATTCTTGCACTTACGATCGTGGATCAAGTTCATAATACCATGCTATGCCGGTTGGTATAAGTGTGAATATTAGGATTAATACACCAAAAATATATGGAACAAATTTGGGATATTTGTGAACTGAAAGTAAGATTAGTGGCGCTACTAGAAAACATTGCATATCAATTTGAAGGTACCATGATTGTCCAATACACTGAAATGATTATAAATATTAAGTTCTGAGTTGTTATATTACCAGTCCAAAGCATGGCTTTATTGGACTCACTCAAATTAAACGAATTATTAAAGTTGATAAAAATTAACCGATTTAACAAAATTTAAATTGTTGATCACAGAAATATTATTCATTTTTATGTACTTTTAACTAGACTAAATTCCCCGGCAATCGAAGTCAATCGAAAAAGCTCATAGTTTTATGTTTTATATTCTTCTATTTTAACGGATTTCTGAAAATTCAGCTATTATAGCCATCGTTATGGCAAAATTTGAGTTCAAGATTATGATTGAAATCGATTGTAACTGTTAAAATTTTTTTTAAAAGTTGGAGTTCTCTAAGTTTATAATTATATATATATATATATATATATATATATATATATATATATATATATATATATATATATATATATATATATATATATATATATATATATATATATATATATATACTAGCCGTATGCCCGATGGGATTTCCCATCGACAACATCTTTTTATTAGGTACTCAATTTCTGCTCACTTTTAATGTTTTTCAAAAGCCTAAATCAATATCCACGTTTTAACTCCTTTTAGGGAATAAATTTCCAGAAACAACTGACTTTTATTTATAAATGGAAGCTTAAACGCCAATTTTCATAACTCCTGTGCTTAATTTCGTCCTTCTAAAACCAATAGTTTAGGTTGTGCGTTGTCTGTCAGTCAAAGATTCATTAAATATTTAATAGCCATAGTAACATATTTTTATATACCACTAACTTCAAAAATAACGAATTTACATACAAATTTTCATCCTCTATTAAACCCACTTAGGGGACAAATTTTCAAAAATCCTTCCTTAGTGCTTACCTACGTTACATAGGGAATTCCTATGCAAAATTTCATTCTTCTAAACCCAACGGTTTAGGCTGTGCGTTGTCTGTCAGTCAGTCAGTGTTAGAAATTTATTAAGTACTAGCCGTATACCCGATGGGTTTTCCCATCGGCATCATCTTGGTGCTCACTTTCTGCTCACTTTCAGTGATAATACCAATTTCCACGATTTATTAAATATTGTTTATTTTAATAGTCATAGTAACATATTTTTATATATTTCTAATTTTATAAATGACGTATTTCCATGCAAATTTTCATCCCCTATTAAACCCACTTAGGGGACGAATTTTCAAAAATCCTTTCTTAGTGCTCACCTACGTTACATAGGGAACTCCTATGCAAAATTTCATTCTTCTAAACCCAATGGTTTAGGCTGTGCATTGTCTGTCAGTCAGTCAGTCAGTCAGTCAGTGTTAGAAATTTATTAAGTAGATATATATGTATATATATATATATATATATATATATATATATATATATATATATATATATATATATATATATATATATATATATATATATATATATCCTTCAAGAGCCAGATAAATTTTTGTTCAAATTAAGTTACTATCTTTACCATTTCGCTGGGGTTCACCCAATTTTGTATATATAATAGCAATGACCACCAGTAGCGTTTACAGTATTCTACTTCAGATTCATTGAAGACAAACCACATAGGCCCAGAATTCATATTCTTAAATAATGTTATAGTAAAAATCATCACTGCTGCATACATGGGCGTTAATCTGTAAAAATGTAATTTAAAAAATTTCTATCGGTTTCTATTTTCCAATTAAAAAAAATTTGTAATTACACTAACCTTAAATAACGATGTATATACATAAACGGAACGTTAAAGGGTGCATTCTTAGCTTTTAATTTTAAAAAGCCATACATCAGTAGGCATCCGCTTAGTAGGAAAAATGTGTCGACGGATACTGTACTACCAAGTGTGGACCATGCCCAAAAGGTTTCCCTCCACTGAAATAAGGTAAAATTTAAATGCAAATAGAATGTAGAATTTCTCTCTAACTTACTGCAGCCGCGTCTTTCAAATTGACTACAGGAAATAACATCGACATCAGTTCCAAATGATGACCATGTACAATCCATAGCATGCTAATAAATCGTATTCCATTCAAGCAAGGGAGCTGGTCGGGATTATTGTTAACTTTTATAAACTTTCGAAAATTTGTAAACCATGAAAATGCTATCAACAATGAATGAGCAGCTTCTAAATATATAAAATCATTATATCAATTATTTTATGCCGGAAAATATTTATTTTTCAAATTTTTCTTACTTCTTTCTGTATAGTAAAGAAAAACGTCGTAAAGGGTACTTAAAATTATTATACAGGCGATAACGATTAAAAATCCACTGAAACAAAAATGAAAATAAAACAATCAAAGACTTGGTATTATGTTTCTTACATTACGGTCCAATCTCCTGCTGTCAGTTGGTTTTTTGGTTGTGATTCTAACGTTTGACAATCCCTTTCCTGGACTTGAAATAACGTACCGTTTCCATTGCTTAAGAAAAATTTATTTAAATGCGCCTGGACATCTGACGCTGTACAACCGTCAGGAACGCAAATTGACCACCTTAAGGCCATCATATCAGCTTTAGCATCGCGAGGTTGAACCTAATTTTAGAAAGTACCTAAATATGATGTTTACAAAATATGATTGATGATGATTTCTTACTTACTACTATTGAATGACGCCATAGATGTTCTTTATGTTTTTGCGCCTCTAACACTTTTGCTGACATTATTCCATGACTTAATTTTGGTCTAATACGTGTATAACAAAATTTCCCTTTTATATTGTCGTCGACGTTGTCGATTGCCAGGCATTGATCAAAACTACCTAATTCTGCTACGTTCCATCCAGCAATACCAGCTTGTAGCTTGGAAGAAGAATCCATCACTAAAATTTCCAATAAGTGGAATTTGAAATTCAATTTCTGATTTACCAAACGGACTGATGTGTTCTAATAAAGTAATAAATTTTGTTTGGAAAACAGTAAATACCTAAAGGAATCTTTTTGAAACTGAAGTATATAGGATACATTGTTTGGGACTTGGTAATCTCATAGGGAAATTAAGGTCATATTTGATTGTTTTATTTAATTGGCTTGCCGGTTACGATGCTTCAGAAATACTTGTTTACGCATTGCCAATATTTTTTCTTAAAAATTCCTGAAGTAACGACGCATACATGATAACGGTTTTTAAATAATTTTATTGTTTATTCGTTTATGTATTAAATTTATTCGTTAAATTGTCTCATCGCATTGCACTTAAATTATTTATTTTTTACGAATAAATTCGTGTTTTTTACAACTCAAATTTGTTGCCAAACAGCATCTTAACTCGAACAACTTTTAACACAAAATACTCCAGTTCTTCTCATTAAATTACTAGGTAACAAAATTTCGTTATATGTAAAGACAAATTATTTCGAAAAAACACAAACCTCTCGTGTAATAAGTGATATAACTTTATATTTTTAATAAAATTCGAAATGAATAAACTACTTACTTTCAAGTGCCCATGCAGTACTATTGTACAAAGCCTTATTATAAATTTGGCTCTGTTTTTCACATGTTTCACTTAAACTTGCCTTAGAACGTAATGCATATAATTTGGTTAGACGTCTCAATACGATCAAATTTTCCAAAGATCCTGGTATTGATGGTAATGATGGCAAACAATCTATTGTTGCCTTGTGTAATAAAAAAGCAAATACCAGATATTTAAACCACATTGTTGTACAGTTGTTTTCAGAAATTTAACAATTACTTATTTACTAAAGAGTGGAAAAATAAAATCACGAAATTCAGTTAATTTAAATTTATTTCAAAATCCGGTTTGGCACGTACAATTTATCTTATCCATATTTCTTACTGTATAAAAGGTAATTAAGTATAAACTTAATTACCTACTTGTTATCTTTTTCATCATAATAATGCCTCCAATAAATATGATTTGTTATCGTAAGAGGTTTTTTAAAGGAGTACAGTGATTGGGTCACTTTCAACATTAAATAACTAATTAAAAAACTTTTTTGTTTTCTGAGAATTTTTAAAAATTTTATTTACGTATATATTGACTTTTCTATTCTACCTGATGATACGAGATGTTCCATGAAATTTTGACCAAGCAAATGTCTGGAAAACAGTTTGGAAGGTAACCATTTTATATGGTTGAACTGCGGCATGGGTAGGTAAGCTACAGTCTGCTTTTGTACTTGTAGCCTAAAAAAAGGATTGTATTTTTCCTATTTTTGAGATATATTAACTTATTAATGTAATCCACGATAATAAAAATGCCAATATCAAATTATTGTACATTTACGCTACTTTATTTCAAAAAGTGGTATAAAAAATAAATAAAAGTGATATTTTGCAAAGTAATTAAAGTATTTGTTTATTATTTACAAATATAGGCTATATTAATATTTTGTGCTTGAGTTCTTTCTTGTTTTTCTATGGATAAATTAATTGAAAAAAAAATGAAATTTTTTATCGGCAGGGCCGAAAAATACAAGTGTGAACAAAAAGATATTTTTACTTTTTTGCCCGGGCCCCTTACGAACGGGTCTAGGCCCTTCTTTTCAAACCCGAGCTCCAGCGCTACAGACCCATCTGCCTGCCCCTCCTCTCGGGCGTGTCTTCAGAAAAGGGTAAAAATTCAATGGTGGCGGTACACATTCTGTTACAATATACTGAAGATCTATCAAATATTTCGTAACTGAAATTGAAGTTTAATTGAAAATAAACCTTATTAATACTTTGTATAAGGTTTTCGTTTTACAGTATCCAATAAGTAGATTATATGCATATTTTCTAACATTGTCTTTAGTATATGAATATTTTCATCTATTCTTTAAAATGAAAATAAAGTTATTAGGGAATTTAAAAAGAAAGTGAAAGCGAAAAGGTGTTAGAAAATTAGCAACTCATTTTCAATTGCCAAAGCAGAAGCTATTAACATTATAGAAAAATATTTAAAGTAATCAAAAGAATAATAGGTAATAACTAATTGAATGTTGAAAAGGATTAATATTTTATTAATATTTAAGATGAATTATTATAGTTTCCACTAGGTAAGTAGCTTGTTTCAAGAAATTAGTATGGTATTTTTTGGTTGCCTTTGTTAAGTGGACACCCAGTGAATACAGTTTTGTAACTATAACGTTAAAATTATAGAACCCAAAATAACACGTTATGTAACCTGAAAGTCACAGAACACGCACATGTAACTTACAATTTCCCACTGAGTTACGTAACATTGTCATGTAACATTGTTACGTCTAGGTTACAGAATTAAAAAACGCCGTGAGCAGCGGGGCCCCATCACGGTAGTCGAATTTTCCCCTTCATCTTCGGTATTGAATGTCTACAAGCGAAATGTGATTGAAAGTCTACAACCAAATTGTCATTTTGTTGGTTTCAAAACTGGTGATGAGTGTTCGGCTGATCGAGGCTTTAAAAAAAGGTTTTAAGTATTTAAGGGCTGTATCTCAGTAAATTTCAATTTTGTGCCGAAAACAGGTAGCAGAAAAAAAGCCAACACAATTCGTACGAGGACATTCCTGCCCATGTTTATCCGCTAATTGCCTTTATGTTTTAGTTTTAAAAATTAAAAAAGGACCTTAAATAGTAAACTGGAAGGCCTTTATAAAGATATTTTTTCTTTCCAAAAAAATCCAAAATTTCTATTTTATAAATACTAAAAATCCAAAATTCCTAATTTATATAAACAGTGACTTTAATAACATTTTTAAATTACTTAATATGTATGTATTTCATTTGTCATAAAAGTAAGTTCACTTTTTTTTAAATTTTTTAAAATTACTATTCGCCTACTTGTATTTAGAATAAACATAATGCTTTTAAAACACATTTAACAATAGCATTCAATTCCGATGTAAAAATGGGAGAAGTGGGGGGAAAAGTGATGCGGACTCCCTACAAGGTACTAGCTGGATACTAACTGAATACACGTACAAAATTTCAGCCCTCTAGGTTTCCTTATGGAGTCTCTAGACATGTTAGAAAACAAGCAAAAAAATTAAGGAAATATTGGCGTAAAAATCGTGGGAGTAAGGGTTAAAAGTTGAAACCTCCAAAAAACAGTGTCTGGCTATTAGCTTAACCTGTACACCAAATTTCAGCCCTCTAGGTTTATTTGGGGAGATTTTGACCCGAACGAAACTGTTAAAAAACAAGAAAAATCATGTTCTTTTGGATATAAAAATGGTGGGGGTAGGGGTTAAAAGTCGAGACCCCCAAAAGGCACCCCCTTGATACTAACTCAATCCGAATACAAAATTTCAGCCCTCTAGGTTTATTCGGGTGACCCGTGCGAGTGGTACAAACTTCGAAAACGTCGAAAATACATGAAATTGTAGCTTAAAAATGAGGGGGGTGGGGGTAAAATATTAAAACCTCCAAAAAGCACAACCTAGGTACGAACTTTATCAACACACCAAATTTCAACCCTCTACGTTAATTCTGGGGGGCTGGGGGCCTGTTAGATCCAGCGAAAATCGTTTTTCCCCCCTCTACTCCCACCATATCATCCTAGGAAGCTGAATTTTGGATGTTGTAGATAATTGACCGAAACATTATTTAAAACCGGTTTGGAAAGGTTTTATTGCTTTTCCGCCCCCCACCACCCCCTTAAAGGTCGGGTCCGAAAAAAAATTTGCCCAAAATTTGACCCCACTTTGATAGTATTGTTGTGCATCGGAATAAGCCCCACTTACCAAATTTCATCTCTTAACTTCCATAGGGGGGCCCTACACATATTAAAAGGTTGCGGGAAAATATATATATATATATATATATATATATATATATATATATATATATATATATATATATATATATATATATATCAGACATCTTTTTTTTTTACATAATCGTGTTCTACGGGTCCGAAAACGGATAGCGCCCCTGGTCTCGCCTCTCGCAGCTCTTATCGTATAGACTGTATAAGTCTAATTTTTCGGAGAAAATTCGACTAAAAATAGAATTTACTCAGAGATTCCATTTACTAGTCCTTTGAATCTTACACCTTCTTTTGCGAAATACATATTCAAAATTACCTTTTTTTGTTTCTTATTAACATTACATACACATATTACAAACTTATTGTCATATATACACCTTAATTATTATTGTTTTTTAGCGAATTTCCAAAACTGGAAATTCAGCTATTACAGCAGGTGCCATGGTGCGACCTCCGGCAGTGACTATAACAGAAATGTGTTTTGAGGTCCCTAGAATACGAAAATGATATTCACTAAAATTTATATATATATATATATATATATATATATATATATATATGTATATATATATATATATGTATATATATATATATATATATATATATATATATATATATATATATATATATATATATATATATATATATATATATATGTATGAACACCATAACTCTCGAACGATAACTCTTGGACGAGTTCGTTAGCCAGACACGTCGGATGCCCAGAAGTAGGTTTTTCGGGCATTTTTTGTCAAAAAAATGAGTTTTTCAAATTTTTTTTACACTAATTGAAAGAAGGAGGCAAATTACATAAAAAATGTTTTTAAACCATTCCTCTAGGTTAATTACTTTTCGAGAAAAACTAAAAAATATGTCGTTCTTCATTTCACTTGCACTCACACTCTTTTATTCTCTGTCTCATGTTTTGCCAAGATATATTCGAAAAAAACGGCTTTATAAGTGACGTGTCATGATTTTTTTTTTTAATCCAATTTAACGATTCGACTATATTTTATTTCTGTCAGTTTTAAAGTTTTTATAATCTATCTGTTCCATTTTTTTCTAGAAAAATACTTTAGAATATTTATCTTATGTAATATGGTTAGAATTTAGAATACGTTTATACCATACTAAAATTATTAAGAGTTTGCTACAAATGAATAAAAATTACGTTAAACCATACTAAAATAATAAAATTTTTACGTAAATTTCTGCCAGATTGATAATACAGTTATAATTGGAACGTATAAATATAGCATTTTTATCTTAAATAATTTTGTATATTCATTTTTTTTTTTTTTTGTTAAAAAAAAAAAAAATTATTTTGCATATTCTGTCATTTTGTTGTGGAAATATTACAAAATTTTAACGCGAATCATTTAAAAAAGAGTTAAATTAATAAGTCAAAGGAAAACATTTATATATGTGTACTGAAAATTTTACAGTTTTTCGAAAATATGTAATAAAATTTTTACATTTTACATAATTATATACAACAATTGTATTAAAAAGGTAATTCATGGGTAATTTTTTTTTATTTCTTTTATTAATTTTTTATTTTCTTTTACAATTTTATTCTTTGAAGAAAATCTTCGTTGTCTAATTCGCTTCGAACCAAAAGTATAGCCGCATATATCAAATGATTATTTAATATCATCAGGACATCTTACTGTTTTAAAATGAATGAAATATATTGAAAATTGTTTGTTTAATAAAAGCCATACATCTGCTCAATTTATCTTAAAAATTTATCTTAAAAGTATATTTTTGTTCTCTTTCGTGCGATAACTTGCATAACAATCATTTGTGAAGATACATGCAGTATGTTAGCTGGGATAAAATCTGGAATATTGGCAAAGATAAAAATCAACCAACTGGACCTAAAACAGGAATAATAAAACAAACAATGGTCATATTAACTGGAATAATTCAAAATTACTTACCGCCATAACCTTAAACACAAGCGAAAATTATTAATTCAAAAAACAATTCAAATATGTTTTCTACTCCTGTTGAAGAACACACTCATTATATATCTGTTAATTGTTGAGAAAGTTAGGCATTATTCAAAGGTGTGGAGGAATGATTATTACTCAATACCTTTTTGACCAATGAAATCACAGTATTAACTATTATTCAATGGGTTTGCGATTGTTTTGTGAATAATGTATGTATCAAGTTTTAATTTGTATTGCGTAGTAACGTTCAAGTTATGATGGCCTTAAGGTGGTCAAACGTTTTGATCGTTTTATACATATTATACAAACATTTAATGAAATTAGAAATAGATTAATAATTTGATTTAAAATTTATATTCAATTTTATTTAAATAAAAAAGGAAAAAAGTCGTAGCAAAAATATCCTATTCTACTCGCTTGCAATGGCTATTACTCACTCTTTCATCTTCGTGAGTAATATCTATCATTACTAGCTCGTTGAATAATATACTATTAAATTAGTATTATTAATAACTGTGGTAATACTACTTTACATTTTCAACAAAATTCGAAAAAGAAAAACTACTTACTTTGAAGTGCCCATGCAGTACCATTGTATAAAGCCTTGTTATAAATTTGACTCTGTTTTTCACATGTTGCACTTAAACTTGCTTTAGAACGTAATGTGTATAATTTTGTTAAACGTCGCAGTACAAACAGATTTTCCAACGATTCTGGTATTAATGGCAACGATGGCAAACAATTAATTGTTGCTTCGTGTAATAAAATTGCAAATACCAAATATTTACACCACATTGTTGCGCAGTTATTCTCATAGTCTAACTTAATAATTACCTATTTACTAAATAGATAGTGGAAAAATAATATAACGAAATTCAGTTAATTTATTTCAAAATTTTGTTTACACTTATGATTTATCTTATCCATATTTTTTACTGAATTTTTTCTCTTGTTACAATATATTTAACAATTAAATTCGATGCGTGTAAACTTAAGTAGGTACCTATTATCTTTTTCGTTATCATAAGAGTCTTATTGAAAAAGTGCAGTTATTGGATCATTTTCAACATTAAATAACTAATTAAGTTTTTTACTAAATTTTTTGCAATTTTTAAAAACCTTCCGTATTTTTTTTTATATTAATACCTATGTGTTAAATATTTCAGGACAATTATAACTTTATCTGTTTAGGTATACAAAAATCACAATTAAACAAATATTTCGAGAACAGTTAAGAATTAAAATAAAAATCGGGACATAAACTAAAAAAAAGAAGATAAAAATAGGTGTTTTAGACACTTTAACATTTTGATATGAAATTCTGAACTAGATAGTTCTTCGAACCTTGATTTCTTGACTTGTACCCGACCACCAACTCAACATGATATAAAATAAATTATTTTTTGTAGAGCTGACCTAGTTGTAAATTATTTGGCATCTTGGGTTCCTAGTTTATAATTTCCTTAGCACTAATTGTTTATTTTTCGCACAGAAGTTAATAAAAGTTGTAGAGTCAAATTATTTATTAACACTATGAGGCCCGAGCACTTTTACAGTAAACTTCCCCGGAAGCCGACAATATTTTCAACAAATTTTATGTAAACAAGTACATAAAATGATTCCACAGAACACTAAATGATTCAACATGTATGTGTTAGACAGGTCCAAATATGAGTAGGTACATAGTTATTATTATTTTGATAAAATACATATATATGTGTACATATAAACATACAAACATACAATACACACATACATACTTATGTGGATACAAGGGGACAAACTAGACTGGCTTTGCCTCTGTTCCACTTGTAATGAGTTTGTGACGTAGTCTGTTTGTGTACATACACACTGTTTGCAGTGTATTAGTTTGGTTTTTTGTAGTAGTATGTGTATACACGCATACAATCACATCACACGTATTACCAGAGAGAGCTGTTCAACGTGCTCAACTAACAATGGGTATATTGTTAATATAATGGTGTGTTGACTCGACGACGACTTCTGACGGACTAATGCCTTAAGCTGTGACTGGCTTACAAATGACTCCAAGCGAATTTCACTTTTTTTATGTTAGTTGGCTTTTAGTGTTCTATGTGTGGATATAAATATTATTTGTAAAGAAAAGATGCAGCCTAGATATTTTGATAATAAAACATGTTATGTAATTTATATGTACAAAAATGAAAAGTGTCCGGTACATAGTACCGCGGTTTTCCGATATCCGTACTACCATTATGCGTACCGTTTGTGTGTGTTTGTGTATACATACACAATCTACGTGACAAAATTTTTAATGTAATAATAATAAACATTTTTATGTAAATAAAACTTCAATTTTTAACATATACAGGCGATTATTTTGAAAGTTAACATAAATATATGATAATAGTAATAATAAAAATTATTAATACACATATATATTATAATTTCCAAGCTTACAATTAGAAATAAATATTATGTAGCTAGAAAATATGGCTTAAAAATTTATTTTTATAAAAATATTTTAATTTTTATTCAAGAATAAATTGTCTAGAGAAACATTCTGTATATGATTCCGTTAAGGGTACCACGTGTATGTATTGTCGTACGGTTAACGGAATATCGGTGTAATAAATTATTTTTATTAGAATAACATAAAATCTTTTTTATAAATATTTTTAAGTATTTTGTTTATTATTCTAAATACTGATCGCGGTCGGCCTCTGAGGATGTTTTGTTTGGTTTCGGATGCCGAAGCCATGGGACTGAAAGTGTTAAAATGCGTTTACAAAATTTTTGTTAGATTCAGAGTTACGGGGGTAGTCGAGAAATCACTTTCAATCTTATCCTAAGAGGTAAGAGATATGCCTTACCCATAACACCATCAGTTCCAAAACTTTAGTTTTACACTCAAGAAAAAGTTATCTGCGAGTTCCAGAAAAAAGCCAATTTATTCAAAATTCACAATTGATCATTTCAATACGATACTTATTGAACTACATATATTGTAATATTCGCTATTTAAAATGAAAAACTGTCTACCTATCCATAAGACGATGATAAGTAGTTTAAGAAACCCGGACGAATGGACGTTCCGAAAAAATCTATTAGGACACCGAGACAAATTTAGGAAAACCGGGACGTTTAGATACCCTAGATAGAGGTAATGTTTTATCCTTCTGGTTATATTTGTTTTCTTTTGAATATTGAAATTTAGGGACTCTACGTATAAGTATATGGTTGCTTCAATGCCCTTGACTAATTGTGAGAAGGTTGAGGCGTCGTTAGTGGGTGTTGGCGTAACTACAATGGAGCTGGTGGAGCAGCCGCTCCAGGGCGCATGACAAAAAACAGCGCAACAGGGATAATTATGGCGCAAGAAGGAAAATGGTTTTTTGCCCTAGTTGTCATGATTCATTATTCAAAGAAGGGAATGTAGAATCCCTTATTTTTTTTTTGCTGGCTAATTCAATAATGTATGTATAATGTGATGATGAAAAATGCGAAAGTCACTAACCAATCTCACCGCAAATTAATCTTCAAGTGTCTTATTTTTTATGATTTTTGATCCACATTATTCATTTTGATGGATAGTTCTTTATACATCGCATAATGAAAAATTGGATCAAAAGAACTGTGGAAAATTATATTAATAAATCATATCAAAATACAAAATTTTTTTATATAAATTATTATCTTAAATGTTTATAATAATTAAGTGGCAGTTTTCTAGGATGGAATGAATTTATTAATCATGGATTTTGAATTAATATATAAAATTATTCCTCAATCTTTGAAGAGATATTTTTCTTATCCTTTACGGCTCTACTTTTGGTTCAGTTTTTCCATCATCTTTTGGTTTCTTATTCAATAATTTTGATACTGTAAAGAAGAATGTAATATTATTTCTACATTATTTCATTACTTAAATAATTTTTTTATACTTACATCCTCCAATTAAAACATTATCAATTACTGAAAATGGTGCTTCGAAAGTCAATAAACAAACTAGTGATACGAATAAGTCAATTCCAACTGTCCCGAAACAGGAGAGTAACTGTAATTAAAAAGAGTTTGCTGAACAAATTATTTTGAAATAAAATACTACGAAAAAAGTTAAGAAATTAACGAAGGTACAGTTAGGCAGAAGGCCCGACAAATAATTACTTTTTATGGAATGTATCTACTATGGAATTTATTTTGAATTTTGAAAATTTTGTGTGACTAATAAAAAAACTAAATTACTTTAATTCTGAATATAGGATGGCGTAACGAATTCCCGGATTATACCGAAAATTTGGGCATCCGGAAAATCATACAGTACAGAAGAACTCGCTCTACGCGTAAGAAGAACAAGATGTATCACTTTGGAAAAAAATGTTGCGACTAAAGATATTTTTTATCAAAATATTTCTTGTGTGACATACTTTTTTCAGCTCGGTGATTGTATTATCTGTAAATCATGGATGGTCATGAGCTTCAAAATTAACATTTCAATGAAACCGTCATTTGATTTTAGTTCAAGTACGTGTAATGAATTCATAGGAAAGCTTTTAATAAGTAAAACTAAAAATAAGTAATTTTATGGAGGTCTGATGAATTTTTAATGATACATAATTTGTTTTACGGTATTGTTATATTGTAAATTTTTTCTTTTTTCGACTTAAACTCACCACATCAAAATATGAAAAATATATTTCTGTTCTTTTTGGTCCGATTACTTGAATAACAATTATATGTGTAAGATACATACAGTATGTCAGGCGGGATAAAACTTGGAACATTGGCAAAGATAAAAACCAGTTAATTGGACCTAAAACAGAATAACAAAAAAATTAATGGTTATACTGATTCGAATAATTCAAAAGTACTTACCGCCATAACCCTGCATACAAGCGAAAATTATTAACCCAATAAAAGTAACCCATAAATTTCTATGCAACCCCACAAACAATGAATCATAAGCCAGATTATCGATATAATTGTATTTTTTTGCTTCATAATTGCCAAATACTATATAAAACATTGCTAGTAATGACCCAATCCATAAAACTGAGTTAGTGCCCTGGAATATAGAGTAGTTTTTAACAATTATTTAAGTTTCAACAAGTTGACGGTCATGAGAAATTATGACGAAAAGCCAAACTGATGCACTATTTTGGTAACTAATGTTTCAATTATTGTTATAAAGTTTATAAACAAACGCTCTCTGATCTGGGATGATAGATACTTCAGTGGTGCAATATGCTGCACATTATGTAATATATTGTAGAGCAAGTCGCACTACAGTAGTACCTACTGTACCTAGATAGAGGGTGAATTTCGTTTATTTATGTACTTTACTAGTGTGCATTAGTGGGAGCCAGATTTGGCTTGACGCTGTACAGCGCTCATGAGCACCAAAGGGTTAAAAAAATGGTTACTGTAGGTGTCATTACCATATTCAGTTCATATCTTTTCTGTTTTGTATGAAATAGAATGTAGCCCAGTGCTAAACCAATTACCCATGGACCGGCTCGAGCAAAAGTATTTGCGTAGTAATGTTTAAAGTCACCGCTTGCTCTGAAATATTAATTTTTTCTTTTGTGTAATTTACATTAATACATATAAAATTTTATTATTATTCTTGCACTTACACTTGCGGGTCCAGTTCGTAATACCATGCTATGCCAGTTGGTATAAGTGTGAAAATAACGATCAATACACCAAAAATATGTGGTACGAATTTTGGATATTTATAGACTGAAAGTAATATGAGCGGAGCTACCAGAAAACACTGCATATCAATTTGAAGATACCAGGATTGTGTAACACACTAAAAAGATTATAAAAATAATTAGGCAAGAGTATGTTAGACACGCATTAGGTCAGTATTCCGATTATGGAGGGTAGATATCAGGAGCACCACCTCTGTATCAAAAAGTGTCCATAGAAAGACGTAAATAGTGGCGGCGCTACTGTAGCAAAAGGGTAAATTTAGAAAAGTAAACAAGGAAAGAAAAACATCCGCGTTGTTATGTAATTATTGTTTTTTTATTATAATTGTTACATATATAATATTTCTATTATTTTAAAAATTTTTATAAAACTCAACACAAAAAATCACTATACTCTTTTGCTACTCTAGCGCTATTCTGGCGAGTTTTTGAACTGTTACTTAGTACTTAAAACGGGACACTTTTTGAACCAATTTTTATTGTTTTCCGTACAAGATAGTCCTCCTTATATTCTACACTCCATAATTTCGATTTTCACAATAACAACATTCGCGAGACAAAATATTTCTTGCTTTTATCTAATTTTTTGTTAATACCATTATCTAAAGCTTTTACTTTCTATTTTTAAGTTAAACAGATTTCAATAAGCGTTTTTAAAAAATGATAGGGTTGGCCGGGGTAATTGTGAATGGATTTTCATGAATTGAGATAAAAGCGGTCTTTTAAGTATTTTTATTTTATATATCACATTATGTATGGTTGATTTATTTTTATTTCGACATTATTCAGGATGCACCACACAAATTTTGAGCAAATTCGTATGAAAAACAAAAATTTTATAAGCCATTCACATTTCCCCGGTGCGGTTTTGCAAACCTTATGAATTTTGGGGTATAAGTGATTGCCATCAGAAAAATTATTTAGAATGGATTACAAGCGAAGTGAGGTACGTCAGAGTAAAGCCCAACTAAAATTCTTCACATTTACCCCACTTTCAAATTTTTCATCATACTTTAGCGGTCACAATTTCTCTTTGTTTAATGCAAGTTACCCATACTTCAAATTTGTACAAAAAATCAAGGTTAAATAAAAATAACAAAAATTGTAGGAACAAATTTATTACAAGTTAAAAATGATATTTTGATGATATTTTGTAATTTTATCACATAAAAAATCAAAAAATTACATGAATTCACACAAAAACAAGGAAAATAAGACTTTTTCAAGGAAATACATTTAGTTTGCATAAATAAAAAACAACAATCTATTAAGCCTAATACTGTAAATGAAAAAGAAAAATGATTTTGTGTTAATCGTATTGCCCTTGGACATTCACAGAGACATTAAAAACAAGTAATTTTTCTGTTTCTGTAAGTTGTTATTGGGTAAGGGAGCACAACAGTGATTTCGTAAATTGATACTCAAAACATATCGCTCTTTACACAATTTTTTTTTTTGTATTGTTTGCACAGCGGAAACTTGTACAATAATGTCACTACCATCTTCATCAACCTTTTCAACTCTGAAAAGGACACTACTGAAGTTTTTGACCGAATGGGGGCATTTGTGCATGACGTTCACAATTACCCCACAATTTTAAAATCTTGAGGTAATTGTGAATTGGTAATAAATTGTCCAATTTCTTTAGCAGTTAATAAGGAACCCTCTCAGGCCACTTCTTTAGAAGCACTTTTAACCATTTTTTACCTTTTAAAGAAAGAAAATGTATTTAAAAAATTTTTTTTTGAGGATTGGTCGAAGTAAGATACATAAAATTTTGCAAGGATTTTTTCAAAATGAAAAAAAAGATACTAATACTTGGAGAATTGTTATCAAATTTTAATAGCATATTAAGAAAGGACAGAAAAACATACTAAGAGTTGATTTTTAACAATATTAATGTTATTTTAGAAATTATAGGCGCCGTTCTCAATTACCCCAATTGACAATTACCCCGGTCAACCCTACTATCTATTAAATTGCATAAGGTCCCACAATGACAATTAAAAAATGACAGACATAACCGAGTATATAAGGATTTCGGGGCCATAACTATAAAATCCTAATTAAAATAAGTTTTGCTGTATTATTTACAATTGTTTAATATAGTAGACGTTTTAACCCTAGAACGACAAACTGGGGTAGAAATCTACCCCAGGCAAACTTTAAACTACGTTTTTAAATTAGTCAGTGACATTATCGACTGGACATCTATACCATAATTTAGTTCAATGTTCTAAGAGTAGAGTGATGTCGGGAAACCCTGCAGTTTCTTGTCTACTGTGACGAAGTGAAAACGTGAAGCTAGTGTGGGGTAGATATGTACCCCAGTTTGTCGTTTACGTCAGTGTTTTCTTTAGGTAAGTTATTTTTATTTTTCTTGCTAAAATAATTTTGATTCACTTATAATAACCTAATTTTGCAATAAAACATTAGATGTAAAATTTTCGGTTATTATTTTCATATTTTACTCCTTTTAAACAAGCCATATGGAAAAATTTTTTTGTCTCAAAATGCCGGACTTTTACTGCTAGTGATAAGTACAATAGATAAGGTTACAAAAAAAGAAAAAGAAAAAAAAATCAAAGATCCCAGCATCAAAAAAGTGAACCCTAGGAATTTACAAAATATAAATTATACTAAACTATGTTGATAAAATTGAACATTATTTAGAATTATACCGTATTTCGGAAAATCGATCACAGATGGCGGCACCTGTACAAGTGAACATATACATATCGCAGAATCTTGAGCCGCCATATTGCAGGGCCAGTTAACTCGTTTTAATAATTTACAGATGTAAGTACCCATACACTGGGAATAACACTGGCGTTGCTTTTTTTGGTAGATGATGACGACCTGCGAGAATCATGGAACACCATATTGCAGCGATTGTAGCGCCTTTGAATAAGTTAAATTTTTTACGTTTTGCGTGACAGAAACTGAAATATATTCTTAAAAGCCAATATTTATTGCATTTTTATTTGATTTTTCCACATATCAAATTCCCAATTTTTTTTAATTTTCAAAATCGAAAATAAATAGACTTTTTTGGCAAAACATCATAATGTTCTTTTTATGCTTGAAGTCTCTTATATCCTCTTTAAAATACCGTCTTAAATTTGAAAATCGGTTCATTAGAAAAATAGTTATCAATTTTTATTTATTAAATGACAATTTGAGTGTTTTTTTAACACTTTTAGCTATTCAAATCGATTTTTCACCAACTAAACTTTGATTAAATTAAATTTGCTCTTCACCATTCTCTTCAGCATGAAAAAACGAACAAATTGGTGTCCTTCTAGGTGAAATTACTGCTATCAGGTCGATTTTATGATCAAAAATCCCGTGGGGTACATATATACCCCAGTTTGTAGTTTAAGAGTAGAAAAAGTAAGTTTGTCGTTCTAGGGTTAAGGGAAAATCCATAGTTATAAAGGCTGATTATATGCTGGAAATGGCAAATTATTAGTCCTTTAGCGAACGAAGTGGAGCACTACCTATAAATAACTGACCTTGTATAGAATTTCCCAATATTTGTTTTAAATTGAATTATTACGTAAAAATGCTGTCTGGTTAATAGAGGTTCCACTCTATAACAAAAAAACGCCGTGAGCAGCGGAGCCCCATCTCGGAAGTCGAATTTTTCCTTTCATCTTCGGTATTGAATGTCTACAAGCGAAATGTAATTGAAAGTTCACAAGCGATTTGTCATTTTTGTGGTTTCAAAACTGATGATGAGGGTCCGGTTGATCGGGGCTTTAAAAAAGGTTTTAAGTTTTTAAGGGGTGAATCTCAGTAAATTTCAATTTTGTGCCGATAACAGTTAGCAGGGAAAAAGCCAACACAATTCGTACGAGGGCATTCCTACCCATGCTTATGCGCCAATTGCCTTTGTACATTATTTTTAAATATTAAAAAAAAGGAACTTAAATAGTAAACTGGAAGGCTTTTATGAAGATATTTTTCTTTCCAAAAAAATCCAAAATTTCTATTTTATAAATAATAAAAATCTAAAATTCCTAATTTATAAATAAACAGCGACTTTAATAACATTTTTAAATTACTTAATATGTATGTATTTCATTTGTCATAAGAGTAAGTTCACTTTTTTTAAAATTTTTTAAAACTACTTTTCGCCTACTTGTATTTAGAATAAAAATAATGCTTTTAAAACACATTTAACAATAGCATTCAATTCCGATGTAAAAATGGGAGAAGTGGGGGGAAAAGTAATGTGGACTCCCTAAAAGGTACTAGCTGGATACTAACTGAATACACGTACAAAATTTCAGCCCCGTAGGTTTCCTTAGAGAGTCTCTAGACGTGTTAGAAAAAAAGCAAAAAAATTAAGGAAATACTGGCGTAAAAATCGTGGGGGTAAGGGTTTAAAGTTGAAACCTCCAAAAAACAGTGGCTGGGTATTAACTTAACCTGTATACAAAATTTCAGCCCTCTAGGTTTATTTGGGGAGATTTTGACCCGAACGAAACTGTCAAAAAACAAGAAAAATCATGTTCTTTTTGGTATAAAAATGGTGGGGGTAAGGGTTAAAAGTCGAGACCCCCAAAAGGCACCCCTCTGATACTAACTCAATGCCAATACAAAATTTCAGCCCTCTAGGTTTATTTGGGTGACCTGTGCGAGTGGTACAAACTTCGAAAACGTCGAAAAAGTATGAAATTGTAGCTTAAAAATGAGGGGGGTGGGGGTAAAATATTAAAACCTCCAAAAAGCATAACCTAGGTACGAACTTTATCAACACATCAAATTTCAACCCTCTACTTTAATTCTGGGGGGCTGGGGGCGTGTTAGATCCAGCTAAAATCGTTTTTTCCCCATTGTACTCCCTCCAAATCATCTTAGGAAGCTGAATTTTGGATATGTTGTAGATAATTCACCGAAACATTATTTCCAACCGGTTTGGAAAAGTTTTACTGTTTTACCGCCCCCCACCACCCCCTTAAAGGTTGGGTCGGATCAAAAATTTTCCCAAAATTTGACCCCACTTTGATAGTATGAGGTGCCTCGAAAATGAGCCCCATTTACCAAGTTTCATCTCTCAACTTTCATAGGGGGGCCCTACACAAATTAAAAGGTGGCGGGAATATATATATATATATATATATATATATATATATATATATATATATATCAGACATTTCTTTTTTCTACATATTCGTGTTCTACGGGTCCGAAAACGGATAGCGCCCCTACTCTCGTCTCTCGTCGTTCTTGTCGTATGGACTGTATAAGTCTAATTTTTTCAAGGAAAAATTCGACGAAAAATTCCATTGAAACTAATTGTAGAATGGCTATTACTATAAACAAGATAAATAGCAACCAATATTTGTTATTTTCTTTGTGTGTACCTACCGAACTATAAAACATATCCATGATTTAATGTTTTTACGTTCAACAAAGAAAACATTTTTCTTTTTATTATTTTTTAGTCGAATTTTCTCCGAAAAATTAGACTTATACAGTCTATACGATAAGAGCTGCGAGAGGCGAGACCAGGGGCGTTATCCGTTTTCGGACCCGTAGAACACGATTATGTAAAAAAAAAAGATGTCTGATATATATATATATATATATATATATATATATATATATATATATATATATATATATATATATATATATATATATATTTTCCCGCAACCTTTTAATATGTGTAGGGCTCCCCTATGGAAGTTAAGAGATGAAATTTGGTAAGTGGGGCTTATTCCGATGCACAATAATACTATCAAAGTGGGGTCAAATTTTGGGCCAATTTTTTTTTGGACCTGACCTTTAAGGGGGTGGTGGGGGGCAACAAAACAATAGAAACTTTCCAAACAGGTTTTAAATAATGTTTCGATCAATTATCTACAACATATCCAAAATTCAGCTTCCTAGGGTGATTTGGAGGGAGTAGAGAGGTGGAAAACGATTTTCGCTGGATCTAACACGCCCCCAGTCCCCCAGAATTAACGTAGAGGGTTGAAATTTGGTGTGTTGGTAGAGTTCATACCTAGGTTGTGCTTTTTGGACGTTTTAATATTTTACCCCTACCCCCCTCATTTTTAAACTACAATTTCATGCTTTTTCGACGTTTTCGAAGTTTGTACCACTCGCACAGGTCACCCAAATAAACCTAGAGGGCTGAAATTTTGTATTGGGATTGAGTTAGTATCAAGGGGGTGCCTTTTGGGGGTCTCGACTTTTAACCCTTACCCCCACCATTTTTATACCAAAAGAAATATGATTTTTCTTGTTTTTTGACAGTTTCGTTCGGGTCAAAATCTCCCCAAATAAACCTAGAGGGCTGAAATTTTGTGTACAGGTTAAGTTAATAGCCAGCCACTGCTTTTTGGAGGTTTCAACTTTTAACCCTTACCCCCATGATTTTTACACCAATATTTCCTTGAATTTTTTGCTTATTTTCTAACACGCCTAGAGACTCTCTGAGTAAACTTAGAAGGCTGAAATTTTGTACATGTATTGAGTTAGTATCCAGCTAGTGCCTTTTAGGGATTTCACATTACTTTTCCCCCCACTTCTCCCATTTTTATATCGGAATTCAATTGTATTGTTAAATGTATTTTAAATGCTTATTTTTATTCTCTAATATAAGCAGGCGTATACTAATTTTGAAAATTAAAAATAAAAAAAAAATGAACTTTTTTTTTTTTTATTTTAACAAATGTAATATATAAATATTAAGTAATTTAAAAATGTGTTTCATATCACTGTTTATTTATAAAGTAGGAATTTTGGATTTTTATTTATAAAATAGAAATTCTGAATTTTTTTGAAAAGAAAAAATATCTTCATAAAGATCTTCCAGTTTACTATTTAAGGTCCTTTTTTAATATTTAAAACTAAAACATAAAGGCAATTGGCGGATAAACATGGGCAGGAATGCCCTCATACGAATTGTGTTGATTTCTTTCCTGCTACCTGCTGTCGGCACAAAATTGAAATTTACTGAGATATAGCCCTTAAATACTTAAAACCTTTTTTTAAAGCCTCGATCAGCCGGATACTCATCATCAGTTTTAAACCAACAAAATGACAAATCGGTTGTAGACTTTCAATCACATTTCGCTTGTAAACAATCAATACCGAAGATGAGGGGAAAATTCGACTACCGTGATGGGGCCCCGCTGCTCACGGCGTTTTTTTATGTCTATAGCAAGAAATTAAAAATTTTGTCGGTATTAAAAATATTTAAAAATAAGTCCTGCTTTCTTGGTTTTCACCTATAGTATATTCCTCAATAATCGTTTCTTTCATTAAAATAAAGTGTCTTTATTTACCGTTTCATTAGGATTCACCCAATTTTGTATATATAATAGCACCGACCACCAGTAGCGTTTACAATTTTCTACTTCAAATTGATTGAAAGCAAACCACGTGGGCCCGGAGCTCATATTTTTAAATAAGGTTATGATGAAAATCATTGTTGCTGCGTACATCGGCGTCAGTCTATAAAAAGGTAGTTTGAAAAATTTCTCTAGTTTACAATTTTTTAAAAAATTTTTGCAATTACACTAACCTTAAATAACGATGTATATACATAAAAAGAATATTAAAAGGCGCATTCTTTGCTTTTAGTTTTAAAAAACCATACATCAGGAGGCAACCGCTAAGTAGGAAAAATGTGTCGACAGATACTGTGCTACCTAGGGCTGACCACGCCCAAAATGTGTCCATCCACTGAAAGATAAAATAGTCAAAAGAGACAGTTGAGAATGATGGATAGAATATTGAATTTGATTTATAACTTACTGCAACCGCGTCTTTCAAGTTGACTACAGGAAACATCATCGTCATTGCCAAGTTATGGCCATGTACAATCCATAACATACTGATAAAGCGTATTCCATTCAAGCAAGGCAGTTGATCGGAATTGTTGTTAACTTTTATGAATTTCCGAAAATTTGTAAGCCATGAAAAGGCTATCAATAACGGATGAGCAGTTTCTAGAATTGTAAAATAATTATGTCAATTATTTTATACTTTGTTTTTCACGCAGTCAATTTATTCCTACTTTTTTCTGTGTAGTAAAGAAAAACGTCGTAAACGGTACTTAAAATTACTATACAGCATATAGCAATCAAGAATCCACTGAAACAAAAAAAATGAAAATGAGAAAAAGAATATCAAGGAACAGATATTACACTTCTTACATTACGGTCCAATCTCCTGTTGTTAATTGGTTTTTCGGTTGTGATTCTAACGTTTGACAATCCCTTTCGTGCACTCGAAATAACGTACCGTTTTCACTGCTTAAGAAAAATTTATTCAAATGAGCTTGGACATCCGATGCGGTACAACCGTCAGGAACACAAATTGACCACCTTAAAGACATCATACCAGCCCTACCATCGCGAGGTTGAACCTAATTTTTGGAAGTAAATTGAATGTCAAGCTTTAAAAATATAATTTTTTCTCTCACTTACCACTACTGAATGACGCCATAATTGTTCTTTATGTTTTTGCGCCTCTAACATTTTTGCGGACATTATTCCGTGATTTGACTTCGGTCTAATTTGTGTGTAACAAAATTTTCCTTTTATATTATTTTGGATGTTGTCGATTGCTAGACATTGATCAAAATTTCCCAGTTCTACTGTGTTCCATCCAGCGATACCAGCTTGTAGCTTGGAGGAGGCATCCATCACTAATGATTGAAGAACTTCAAGTTCAGTTTCTGACTTATTGCATAAATATATTATGATAAATTTTATTAGCAAACAAGTAAATATTTAAATGAATCTTTGCGAGGCTGCAATACGGGATACTTTATTAGAGATTTTGTGATCTAATCGAGAATTTAAAGACCCTTTTGAGGGTCATATTTGACTAGTCTACGGTGCTCAGTATTGCGCAAATGAGCACGTACCCACGCAACCTGATGCGATTCCCAGGGCCGTGGAAAGAAATGGCGGGCCCTAGGAATAAAGTATATCTCTTAAAAATTCTTCCTCGAAAAAACAAGCGACGAACAAAAAAAAGTTTTTACTTCCCCCTACTAACCGCTACGAGGCCCATTTTTCAGCCCGGGCCCCGGGGCTACAACCCCGGCTACCCCACCCTCTCGTCGGGCCTGGCGATTCCTCCACCTGCTTCATTATAGTTACCCAGCTATTCATGTCTGCTGAACTTTATCGTAATAGAAATCACGAAATATGACCTTATTTTTTATATTTACAGATGAGTCTACTTATTGTTAAAAAAACGAACTTTGAACGAATCTTACGTTTGAATAACAATAACCTTTCAAAAGATCTAAATTTTTATCATATTTAGGAAATTATTCTCAATTGCAAAATTAATCGAATAATTAAAATCTCGAATAAATTAATATTTGTCTATTGTATTTTTTATTTATCTATACAGAACAATAGGCCAACTTGAAAAAGTTGATAATTGTGAATTGCAAATCATTAAAAAAAGTGATATCATTTTTATATTCGTTCAAGTAGCTGTACGTAAATCCGTGACTACTATCAGCACATATGAATCTATGGAAGTATGGAAGGGAATAGACGGATTAAATAAGATTCCTCGATGTGTTTTGACAGTATATATGTACTTTTAATTATCGTACTAACAATACTACAAACAAAAGTAACGCAAAATTTAATTTTCTATTAAATTGATTCTGAGCATTTTTCTCATTAGACGCACCGTTGTTGAGATATTTGGCAAAAACTAAAATTCAAGATGGCGGCTGAAGCACAACCTCCACCATCCCGCCAATTTGAGCTTGCACTCATGAGATACCCCTAAACATTCTCCAAAAAGAAAATCTTGTATGTAAATTTTTGTGAGAAGTAATTGTAATTTTACTGAGGTAGAAGGTGTGTGTCGTACTTGACGAAGTTGTTCTTTTCCGTTATGGTATTTTCGTTTCACGATTGTCGGACGCACGGTGATTGCGGGATGTTACTCTGTGCTATCGTCGTGGTTAGGGTTGCCAGATCTTAAAACCGAAAAGTCGGACACAGCAGTCAGTTTAGCCGGACATTTGGCTAGAAAAGCCGGACACCCTTAATTTTTTTAAAAGTAAGACAAGGCTTTTTTATCAATTACAATAAATTCTTTTTAAATTCTAATGAAACAACAATAAAATTGATTGAATAAGTTTTCTTTATTATTAATCATTCAATATTCATTACAATATTAATTTCAACAATTGCATGGCAATAATAGTTAGCAGTAACTATTGCAATTTGCAACTACTACTATTGCAATTTGCAATGAAAAACAAAATTAAATAAAACACTAATGAACTAAATGAACTTTAAATTAATTGTAACATAAAATAATTAATATTTTTCATTGGCAGACATCTGCGTTAAAAGCTCATTTTCTTTTAAAATTGAGTTGTAAAATTCTTCACAAGTCAAATTTTTAAAATAAAATTGTACCATCAACATTTTCGGTATAGTATCGACATTTAATTTGTTGCGTTCTTTTGATCAATGTTGACCTACTAAAGAAAAAACTCTTTCAACATTTGCATTATGACCCGGAATGGGAAAAATAATATTGACAAATGGTAAAGAATTCTGAAAAGCAATCTGAATTACAAAAAAAAAAAAAAAAAATTAAAAAGGATTCATGAATCAAATCACGGGCGGGCAATGTAAAAAAAAAAATGGTCAAATTTAAAAAGCCTAACAAAAGCCGGACAGGCCGGACACACAACCAAAAAGCCTGACTGTGTATGGCTTTATCCGGACGTCTGGCAACCCTAGTCGTGGTAATGACTTTGCAGCACTGATGATTGATGGTGAATGTCGGCTCTACACTGGCTGATTCTTGTCCACTCACTGTTATTGCTGTTATTGATGGTCGGCTGGTTGCACCTGCAAACTGGTTCGTAGTGTTGTTGCAAACCGTATGTATTCGTTACTGACAATGAGTAATGAGTACATTGACAAGTTCGAAGTACTGAATCGTTACTCTCAAATATATTTCGTTACTCGCATTATTCGTATCCATCGGTACTGGGCAAGTATATAGGTATATCGTTGTAGTACATTTTGTAGTATCGTATATTTAACACAAGCAATACAGACGGCTGAGAGAGAATGTATTGTGCATATAAATTCCTTTCCTTGTCCATCAAGAAGATACGATTTTGTGTACAAAATTTTCATCAACTATCTCAAGTCACCCCCGCCGTACCATGTATTCAGTATGCGCAGTAAGACCTCAGCCGCCTGTACTCCTTGAGCCATGTGTACATATGTCATACAATAGTAGAAAAAAAATATCTACCGTATCTACAGTGTCTACTGATTCGTTACTGGATAACGGATACTTTAACAATATACAGTTTTTTCGGTTTCGGTTTCGGTTTGAGACCGAACTGGGAGTGTACCCAGAGTGGCATTATAATGTGAATAAAGAACGAATAGGAACCAGCATGATATCAGCACTGTAATGTGAACACAACAAGATTATATCGAATCGGGAGCGTAGTGATATCGGAGTGAGAGCAGAGCGTTAATGTAAATCGGGCCTTAGGGACAAAATTCATTGTAAACCTTTGTAATTATTATTTACATACAGCAAAAAATTTTTTGGATTTTCCCAATCCTTTTGTATTTTTAAATCAAATTCACTTTCTTTTACACTGTTAATTAAATTTTATCATCATTTAGTTACGTGTTTAAGTTATTAATGACGAATATAAAATTCCAAAATTTATCTGTTTTTATGGCCCTGTCGATCCTGTCTATTGTATTTATTTTCTTTTACCTATCCAAATTATTCGTATCATATGTTGGATACGGTATATAGCTGTATGCTGTAACGAAAGTAACGAGTAACGATACGTTTGTAACGGGTAATGAGTTTTTCAGTAACGAATACATACGGGTACCTACATTATCGTTACTTTTACAGCACTACTGGTTCGCACTGATGATTGGTCGGCACTGACCGCACTGACAACGGACTCGCTCAGATTCACTGCCTTCCTGGCGCTGGCACTGATCGCTGACTGACTATTGACTGACTGGTACTGATTTCTCTCCACTGTGCTGTCTGGTATATATAGGGGGTAGAGTTGTTCCATACGTTTCGAATGGCTTCTATTCTGCAGTGTTCTCTTTAACGTACGAGAGTTGATGACGTGTTGGTGTATTGCTAGAACGTTCGTTGGCTAATAGTGTGTAGGTGTATGTGTATGTGTATGTGTGTATTATTATCGTTTGTGGTGTTGTGTATGTGGTGTTACTAGAAGTTTCTGTGGTATTGTGTTTGCGTATATGTACTGTTGCCTTGTTGTTGCAATATTGTGAATATGTACGCGTCGTTGCCAGAATTTTCTATTACATGTAAATGCGTTTGTTATGTTGTCGCCACAAATCATACCAGAATTTGGTATTTGTTGACCTATACATATTTTCTGGGACAAAAATTGGACCAGAGCAATCTAAATTTTCAAATCGTCATCTTTAATATCATCAAGTACTTTAACACTTTTGTCCCTCTCTAAAATTTCTAACTGGTTTGACGCTTATAGCTAGTTGTAGGTAGAGATGGGTGACGGGAAAATTCCCGAAACCTGGGTAAAAACGATTACTTAGCTGTACTTCTTTGCAAATGTGTTTTTAATTAGATTAAATAATTTTAAAAAATTATTAAATAATATAATGTTGATGTAAGATCTGTTTCGGTCAATATGACCATTCTCAAAGTGTAAAGTTTACAATTCAGATACATGCCTTTGAATCTGAAAGGTATGTATCCGAATTGTAATCTTTACACGTTTGAGAATGGTCATACTGACCGAAACATGTCATAAGAGTTTTAATATTCAATAAAAGTGGTATTTTGCAAAGTAAAGTGATTTTATTTACTAATTAAATATGGAATACCATAAAGTAACGCTCAAATCTATTAAAAATTGATGTAAGATCATTTATTTCAAATGATACAGGTACAAAATATACAAATTAACATTAAAAATAAACAAGTATCCCAAGTATCAATACAAAATCAAATTTTTTGTCATTATTATGTTGTAAATGATAATCAATCTTATGCAAATTATTAAATAACATTACAGATATTATCACTATCAGTAAGAAATGAAGAAAATAAAAATCAACAATGTAATTTTAAAACAAAGTTATTTAAATTATTATTATCATAAAACCACTTCAGTATATTATATTGAATGTTTATTTATCTTTAAATTTAAAAATACATGCATACATATTATGTCGGATCAACTTAAGATGACTTTTCAACGAAGTTAGTAGGGTTGACCGGGGTAATTGTGAATGGATTTTCATGAGTTGAGATAAAAGCGTTGTTTTAAGTATTTTTTATTTTATATATCACATTATGGTTGATTTATTTTTAATTCTACATTATTCAGGACGCACCACACAAATTTTGAGCAAATTCGTACGAAAAACAAAAATTTTATAAGCCATTCACATTTCCCAGGTGCGGTTTTGCAAATTTTACGAATCTCGGGGTAAAAGTGAATGCCATCAGAAAAATTATTTAGAATGGATTACAAGAGAAGTGTGGTACGTCAAAGTAAAGCCCAACTCAAATTCTTCGCATTTATCCCACTTTCAAATTTTTCATCATACTTTAGCGGTCACAATTTCTCTTTGTTTAATGCAAGTTACGCATACCTCAAATTTCTACAAAAATCAAGGTTAAAGAAAAATAACAAAAATTGTAGGAATAAATTTATTACAAGCTAAAAATGATATTTTGATGATATTTTGTCATTTTATCATATAAAAAATCAAAAAATTACATGTATTCACACAAAAACAAGAAAAATAAGACTTTTTCAAGGAAATACATTTAGTTTACATGAATAAAAAACAATTTTTTTTTTGTATTGTTTGTACAACGGAAACTTGTACAATAAGGTCCCCAGCACCTTCATCAACATTTTCGACTCTGAAAAGGACACTACTGAAATTTTTGACCGAATGGGGGCATTTGTGAATGACGTTCACAATTACCCCACAATTTTAAAATCATGGGGTAATTGTGAATCGGTGATAAATTGACCAGTTTCTTTAGCAATTAATGAGGAACCCTCTCAGGGCTTAGACCACTTCTCTAAAAGTACTTTTAACCATTTCTTACCTTTTAAAAAAAGAAAATATACTTAAAAAAATTTTTTTTTGAGGATTGGTCGAAGTAAGATACATAAAATTTTGCAAGGGTTTTTTCAAAATTAAAAAAAAAAAAAGATACTAATACTTGGAGAACTGTTATCAAATTTTAATAGTATATTAAGAAAGGACAGAAAAACATACTAAGAGTTGATTTTTAACGATATTAATGTTATTTTAGAAATTATAGGCGCCGTTCTCAATTGCCCCAATTCACAATTACCCCGGTCAACCCTAATTAATTTAAATTTATAACTCAATGTGTTCAAATTTCAGAGAAATATCTACGTTTAAAAAAAATGCCACGATGTTCAATATTGACAAATGAGAATCGAGCTAAAATTTCGACGTTTCGGAAATTGTAGTACTTAAAACATAATCCAAAGGGGCGAAAACTATGGAGAAGACTGTCGTGGACTAGCGACGGAAATAAATTGTCTAGAGAAAACTGTCGAACAAAAACTGTATAATAACGCGATATATTAATTAGTATTTATGTAGTCTGAAGATTAATTACTTACGTTTAGCAAATATTCTTTATGAAACAGCGGTTTTGATAGTTTAATTCCAAAGTATTACGATAAATAGTAAATTAAAATAAATACCCACTTTTCGGGAATTTTCCCGGGAATTTACCCTGTTTTTACCCACTTTAGGAATTTTCCCAGGGAAATTCCGGGTAGAATCCCATCTCTAGTTGTAGGTTTTAGGTATCAATCTTTCTATTTTTGATTGACTAATTTTGAGAGTTCTAGATTGTAGGTCATACATTCGAAATTCAGTTCAACATTTTGATAAAAGTAGCAGAATAGTTATTTACCGGAAATTGGGAAATATTTTAGAAAACAAAATGAGATATTTTTCTACCGGTGTTGCTTAATTAATTTAGCACTTTTCTATCACTGTAGCAAAATATAATATAAAATTCCATAAAATTGAATAGTTAACAGTTTCTTGAACATTGGATGAACAAACTATATAATTTTGTTGTCTTTTTATAAAAGTGTTAAAAATCTGGGATACTCATAAGGTCTTTCAATTATTGTTATAATTAAAATTTAATTTTTTACTGCATTTTTTCTAGATAAGTTTACTTATTTGTTAAAATTTTGGTAGCAAAGAGTAAATAATAAATGCTTGATTTATAAATGTAATAACTTTAATAGATCTAAGATTTTACTTTACACCACTATATTTAATAAAAAAAATGTGATAACTGTTTTGAACATTCGTTGTTAATTTTCAAAGAAATTTTATCTGTCTATATCCCTCTTGTGAAGGAGTGCCAGATTATGGAAAAATGGCAAGGATAAAAAAAATGAAAGTGTTACAAATTTATAAACGGAAGTACTTACTTTCAAGTGCCCAAGCAGTACCATTGGACAAAGCTTTATTATAAATTTGACTCTGTTTTTCACACGTTTCACTTAAACTTGCTTTCGAACGTAATGTATATAATTTTGTTAAACGTCGTAGTACAATCAGATTTTCCAGCGATCCTGGTATTGATGGTAATGATGGAAAACAATCTATTATCGAATTGTTTAATAACAAAATAAATATAAAATATTTAAACCACATTGTTTTGCGATTATTGTTAGAATCTGAGTTAACAATTGTTTACTGGGCTGTTAGTGAAAAAATAAAAAATAAAATTCCGATCATTTGTATTTATTTGAAAAAAGTGGCCTACACTTAAGATTTATCTTATCCGTATTTTTATACAAATTTCATGCGAAACGTTTTTCCACAATTTTTAACAATTTAACTTTAAGGATAAGATGATTACATCAAAGCTAATTTGTTATCATTTTCATATTATAAAATTTTATCGTCATTACGTGAGAATTTCTCTAAAAATTCGTCGAGTACGTGCAGGACACGTATTAAATCAGGTCTCTTCAGTATCTAGTTTTCACAGTTTTTGGATAAAATATGATATTTAATGTTTTTATGAATTATCATAAAAATAGGTATAGTGGATTTTAACTTAGAAAGTGGATTTTAACTTTAAAATTATAATAATTATAAAAAATAATAATTGTTAAATAGTGGTATTAATTGTAAAAAAAATTGATCCCCATTCCCTCATCCTATCCATCCGTAAAAAAATTGTGAAAATTAACTATTTTTCGGCCAATCACACTGCGATGGTACCTTAAGAAACAATTTATTTTTGATATCATGATTTATCACGTTCTTTCATATAATCTGTTATATAAATGCGAAATACCACTCACTCACTAACCTATCAAGAAATCTCCAAAAGTATACCTACAAATTCGAAATTTGACATGTAAGTGCCTATTGGGTCGTAGGCGCTCGCTAAGAAAGGGTTTTGCAAAGTTTTTTGTCTAACCGTCGAAATTTACGAAAAACCGTAATATATCAATTTTTTATTACTGAATACAACAATCTGTGGCCAATTTATCAAAAAATCATACAAATTGTTAGTTGTTATGTATTTGCAGAAAAATAATTTTTGTAATTTTAAAAATTAAAAAACACTGGTTACTATCTATTTGTACATATTTCTCCATTCTCACTAAAAATTTTTTATCTGGATTTACTTAAATTTAATTAATTATTTGCTGTTATCGGTTCTGTTATCATTAATTCTATTTACTGTTACCAAAACAAAAACAAAGTCAGTGTAAGTCTAAGGCTTACAATTTTTATATTATTACAAAAAATGTGTTTTCAAATACATAATTAGAATCTTTTCCAGCGAAACAAACGAAGATATAGTTACATTAAAATTTGATCCGGTACTAAAGAAGCAGTCACAAAACAAGAAAAAAGATTAAGTAGCATTAGAGCTAGAGTTAATAGTATATAGTTCTGGAGTAATTTTATATTTAAATAAAAATGAAATATGGACTGTATTTATCCGTTCCCAATGGTTTCAAGAAAACGGTAGTATACATAAAAAAAAAAAATGATGAAAGAAAACTATAGGTAAAATTGACATACGAATTGAAAGAAAAATATCAGAATTAAGTCAAAGTTACCCCACAAGACCGTAGGACTTCAAGAAAAGCTTAAGACTGGACGTATCAATACCAAATTTTGCACAAATACTACTGAGATTCTGAAAAAAATAAATGTTACATTATAATTGATCCTTAAGGTGCTAAGATCCCAAAACGAACTCAAAATAATTGGCTGGGCGGATTTTGACTAAATTTTTTTGCTCAAATTGTACTGAGATTATGAGAAAAATGAACATTTTAAAATTGCCCTCAACCAGAGGCGGCGCAAAGGGTGGGCGAAGTGGGCGACCGCCTATAGCCTCGCGCCTTTGGGGGCCTCGCGACGAGGTCTCGCATGTTGGCTGGCCAAACTTAATTAATGGGTGTTGTCGGTTGTTGAGTTGTGTTCTTTCTATTTTTTTTTTTTTGCTCATCAGTTAATTTTTAAAGAATCTTTTTTAAAAAAATCATTGAAAGAGGAGTCTCGCAAAAGCGATTTAGGCCGGTCGCATATACATTCCGGTTGTAACCGTGCTGGGCGCCCGGTCCGGGGACCTGAAGGTGCAAATAACGTAATAACTCCATTTACTACCGCACACTTTTCTTATTCTTACCGGTCAGAACGGCTGGTCAGAATGCAACCGGCGACGCCCGGACCGAGCAGTTAGAAACAGAGGAAACACATCAAATAATAGAATAAAACATATCAGAAACATTGATACGTCGTCGTCTATTTTATTTCATGAAATCGAAAATAATGCAGTCAATACAACAATACCGAACTGTCAAATAAAACTCATATATTTTTTTAAGAATTTAATCAACCGGCATGTATGCGCTAATACGACCGGTTGACCGTCCCGGGTGCCCGGCCTGGTCACAACCGGAATGTATGCGGACGGCCTTCGGCTTTTTTGCTTGTCGCCTAATTTTCAAGGGAAAAATTTTAAAAAGAAAACTAAAGGGGGCCTCCCAAAAATTATTTTGCCCACTCCCCATTTTAGTCTTGCACCGCCTCTGCCCTCAACCCCTCTAAAGACCCAAAATAAACGACTGCACGGATTTGAACTTTTGCCCTAATATTATTAAGAATCCGAAACAAATTAACGCAAGTTCGGAAATATTCTCCAGAGCCCTGTGAACTCGAAATGTCTCGCAAAATAAAATACTCTTAAAATTATCAATGTGAGTATCTCAAGGTATGAAAATTAGATATGCTAACTATTAAAATATGAATATCGCAGAGTATTTCAGTATATCTGATTTAAAAGCAGGGCTTCAAACCGAAATTTTTTTCGTTCCGGTTCAGTTCCGGTTCAACGCAAAAAAAAGAATAGTGGTGTCGATTACGATTACGACTATAGAGTACAGGTTATTATGGATTTCGGTTCTGGTTTCGGTTTACGATTTTTGATTTCGTTTTTAAAATCAAGTTTAAATTTTTTTGCGAGTTGTGAATATATTATCTATTTTATAGAAATTACCTTTATAAAACATAAATCAACGTTTGAAAAATTAAATCTTAATATTTTTCAAAATGCTTGAATGTATCGAAACATCGTTTTCCCTTAGTAGGTGTTTACTTTAGGCCTGAGAAAGCTCTTTCGACACTCGTTTGATTAGTTGATATGCTAAACACTCATTTGCACACTGCAATTAGAAAACCCGGGAATATAAATTTTCATTTCTAATTCAGTAACCTGTTCCCTTTCTATCTAATCTAGAAATATAGTCAGGGCCCGCTCTAGGGGCGGGCAACCCAGGCATTTGCCCGGGGCGGCAAAATTTAGGGGCGGGATTTTTGTAAATTTTGGTAAAAAGACGGTGGCTTTTTGTAAGTGACGAACAGATTTGCCCGGGGTGGGAAATTCTGAGGGCGGGAATTTTATAAAAAAGGGGCGGGAATTTATACACCCGGCGAGCAAAAAAAAAAAACAGGTCGTCAATGTAAATAAAGGGAACAAGGCCGGCTTTTTTATACCCGACGAAAAATAAAAAGTGACCGATTTTTTAGAGGTTATTGACCGATTTTTTAGAGGAGGGAGAGATAATTAACATTTTTGTAGAGCCGCTCTACAAAAATGTTAATTATGAATCCTTTATGACTCAAAATTTAAAATTATTTATAAATAATTTTAAAGAACAATGTTTATATTTATGGCGTACCAAATTTCAAATCAATTAAGTGCTTACTTTAAGAATTATCAAGTGTTTTCAAAATGTGCGGCATCTCTCCCGCATTCACCCTATATGAATAAAATTTACAATAACATTTGAAAAGTTCTCATGAATCATAATATAAAATTTTACAGAGATAAAAACTAATAAACTTTTCTAACGTTTGCACACATATAGTCGTTAAAATATATTTTTTGTTTTATTTTATTTATTCATTTTTTACTGTATCATCTCATTATTAATTAAAACTAACAGACATATGATATCTGCGTTCGACTATATCAGGGGTAGAGCCTGCAAAGCGGCGTTTCTCCCACACCTATGGGAGAGTTGCCGCATCAAAGAAAGTGAGACGCCGCATAGTTCATATTAAAAATTTTGCATTTTACACACATCTCCATACATGATGCATGCCATATGTAACCATTTTTGGAACTTTATGCATCTTAACCAGTCAAATTTTTATTTGTTTCTGAGTACCTTTCAAAACATTCAATACAGAGGCAGTCATCATTATTTTCGTTATCTTCACTAATATGAGAGCTCTTCCTGATCCATTAATGGATCTTTTATATTTACGTGGCATAATTTACAGTCCAAACAAAAATTGCATAATTAAGGTATATAAGTCTATGTTTTTAATATGTAATATGATGCGGCATCTATACCAACTTTAAATGCGGCGTCTCTCCTTTTTGTTGGGATAGATGCCGCATGTTGCTATAGCAAGCATAGTGCGGAATTTCAACCTAAAATTTTATACAGTACTTTTAAAATATACCTAAATTAATAACAAAACTCATTTTCATTAAAACAATGAAATATATATTCTTAAATTCTAATGAATTAAATGGTTGATAAAATATTATGTTAAAAAATTCGTCAAATGCGTGTTTTTGACACGCACTAAGTAATGTCATCTTAGTGAAAGTGTTAATTTATGATTTTTTGTTAACTCTATAGTTGTTACTCTACATCCCTCTTGCGTTTATTCAATATGGATGTACAACTCAATAATTATTCAGTCACACAACGATATTAATATGTCATCTTCGATGACATAAAAACTTACTTTTCAATAATAAAAAGTTGGATAATTACTAAACTGATGGACTAGTCATAAATGTTACCATATACAGCTTAAATAAATAACTTATTTTAAACATAGAATCCATCAATAGCGCTATCTATCAATCAACGGACGAACTATGGCTACTGCGGCATCTCTCCCGACGCGGCATCTCTCCCGTACTTACCCTACCTACCTATTATATATATTATAGAGACATCAGTTCGTTAAATTTTGAAATTTATTGTTGAAGATTATAGAATAAAATTAAATATTGAATTTCAGGTATGAACTGGAACGAAAAAAATAACGGTTTCGTTTCGGTTAACGGTTTTTGAAAAAACTAATTTCGCTCCAGTAACGGTTACTCTCCGGCAAAATCAATCGGTTTTACCGGTTTTTGGTTACGGTTCGGTTCGAAGCCCTGTTTAAAAGATGAGGTCGAAATTGATTCGCAGGACTATCGAATACGACTTTAATTAAACAGCTGGATCGATCTTACCTAATAAAATTTTATCAAAATAAATTATGTTATTGAAATATAAATAAGTAGAGTCGTTGAGCGAGCCAAGCGATGTACCATAAGAAACTAATTTTGTATAAAATTTTATAACATCAAATCTAAATGGACATGTGGTCAGAATTGTCCATCAGTGACACCAAATAGATTCCAAATTAAAAAGCTGAAGGAATTTTTGACAAAATTTTGTTCAAATATTATATTGTTGAAAGCTCTGGAAAAAATTAAAGTGAAGTAAAATTGTCCCCTAGAAAGGCCTAAAATAGAAATACTTCTAAAACTATTAACATGGGTATCTACATGACAGTGCGGAAATTAGCCATGCGTTTGAAATATGAATATGGTTACTTTAAGGTCGTTTGACAAGCAGGGCCAGGCAAAATAATTAATTGATTATGTACAGAATTTCCGAATATCCAATTTAAAATTTACCCAATAATTTAACTCTAAATTCAAATAATTTTATGCGAGTGAAACCGCGGGTCGCAGCTAGTTCTAAACAAAATTATCTAAAAATTTTACTTTCCGTATGACTTAAAAAACTTCAATAAGGAATCTATAAGGACTTCGTGGTTAGGATTCTATTTACAGTGTTTGTAATTACAAAGAGAAAATTTCTAATTGTAAGAGCTGACTTTTGGGTATTGCATTTTCCTTAAAAATATAGCTAAAAAAATTGAGTACATGTTAATACGATTGAAACTAATAAAATTATCGAGATATATGTTCTATAGTTATTCTGTGGTTCTATATCTATATTTACTAAGCTTCAAATGCCATCTCAAATTAACGTTTTTCTGGAGACTGGCCGATACAGTTCAAAAGCTCATACATAGCCTTTGGTAACCTTTAATTATTATTACATAGCACGCTCCCATATCGCAGACCCCCATTTAACAATTTCGTTGCACACAAGATGTGTATAATGGCACCCCGCCGTGTTTTAAAGCAAATATGTTTGAATGTGTTAGTGTCTAAGTAATAGTTTGTAGTAGTAAATAATACAAATATATAAATCAGAAACATTGACGCCCGTGATCTTTGACTTTCTCATTTAGCAATTTGGTCCCAGTGGATTGCGTAATGGGAGTTTCCTATGTATTTTTTTTTAAATTTCGAAGTGAAATTTCTGAAAATTGAAAATTAAATTAATTGTCTTTGCAAAAAAATTGAATAAAAAAAATCACAAAAAAAAAAATCTTAAAAAATTATATTAATAAATAATATCAAAATACAACATTTTTTTATATAAATTATTTATCCTTAATTATGTTTATTATAATGAAATGGCAGTTTCCTAGGATTGAATGATTACTAATCATGAGTTTTGAACTAATCTCTTAGTTGTCCCTCAGTCTTTGAAGAGAATGATTAAATGTTTATTATAATGAAATGGCAGTTTCCTAGGATTGAATGATTACGAATCATGAGTTTTGAACTAATCTATTAGTTGTCCCTCAGTCTTTGAAGAGAATATATTCTTCTGATCTTTTACGGCTCCACCTTTGGCTCAATTTTTTCATCATCTTTTGGTTTCTTATTCAATAATTTTGATACTGTAAAGAAGGATGTAAAATTAATTCTACATTATTTCATTACTAAAAATAATTTTTTATACTTACATGCTCCAATCAAAACATTATCAATTACTGAAAATGGTGCTTCGAAGGTCAATAAACAAATCAGTGATACGAATAAATCGATACCAACTGTTCCGAAACAGGAGAGTAACTGTAATTAAAAAGAGCTTATTGAACAAATTTTTTTCAAATGATAGTACTACAGAAAAAAGTTAAGAAATTAATGAAGGTACAGTTAAGCAGAAGGCCAGACAAATAATTACTTTTTATGGAACGTATCTACTATGGAATTTATTTTGAATTTTGAGGAGGGCCGTAACTAGGCTGGGGCAGCAGGAGCATTGCTCCGGGGCCCCCAGCCAAAGGGGGCCCCCAGAGAATACATGAATTATTTATTGGCAAATTTTAAGGGCGGTATTTCTATAAAATTAGACGATTGACAAGCAGAAAAAAAGAAAGTATTTCTGTAAAATTAGGGCCCAAAAGATTGACGAGCGAAAAAAAAAACAAAAAAAAGGTTACCGCTTCTTTTTGCCGAGGGGCGGAATTTTAAGGGTCGTATTCCTGTAAAATTTGGGCGGCAAACGACTGACGAGTAAAAAAAAACGGTCTTTTGGCGGCGTAGGGGCCCCGAATGTACTTCTGCCCCGGGGCCCCTGAACTAGGTCACAGCCCTGATTTCGAGAATTTTGTGTGACTAATAAAAAAAAACTAAATTACATTAACTCTGAACATAGGATGGTATAGCGAATTCCCGGACTATACCGAAAATTGGGGCATCCGGAAAATCACAGAGTACAGAAGAACTTTCACAACGTGTAAAAAGCAAACTAAAACGGTGGAAACAAGATGAAAATATAAAGAAAAAGAAAAATGAATAAAAGAGTAAAGTAATCGGAGGCATCAAACATTTCGGTTTAACTTGATACAAAATGTACGTATGTCTCCGACTGCTTTACTTTTTTATTAATTTTTCTTTTTCTCTATATTTTCATCTTGTTTCCACCGTTTTCGTTTGCATTTTACGCAGTCAGGTTTTTTGATTTTTTAATTAATTTTCTTATTTAGGTCTTTTTAGCGTTGTTTAATCATACAGAAGAAAAAATATATAGGTACACATACGAGATTACAGTGTCTGACAGCATAAATTACTAAGAATTTGATATGAAAATTTTTTTTTATACTCACTAATATACTAGCTTTTGTCTACGATTTCTTCCCTCCCGAATCCCTTCTTAGAGCTCACCTACGCTACATAACGAAATCCTGTACAAAATTTCACATTTCTGGGCCTAGTAGATTTTTTAAATAAATTTGGACCACCTATTTTACCCCCTTAGGGGATGAATTTCCAAATCCCCTTCTTGGTGCTCGCCTACATTATATAAATAACGCCTTTGTAGAATTTCACGTTTCTAGACTCAACGGTTTTCTATATAAACATTCATCCCCTATTTTAACCCCTTAGGAAGCGAAATTCTAAAAATCCACTCTTGGTGCTTGCTTGCGTTATTAAAGGGAACCTTTGTACAAAATTTTACGTTTCTAAACGCAGCGGTTTCCTATATAAATTTTCATCCCCTGTTTTACACCCTTAGTGGATAAATTTTTACAAGAATTCTCCCTCTTATTACTCATCTACATTACTAAGGGACCCCTGTGGCTCTGCGCAAATTTTACTTTTCATAAATTTTCATCCCCTACTTTACACCCTTAGGGGATGAATTTCTAAAAATCTTTTCTTGGTGCTCTCGTACGTTACATAAAGAATTTGTCTGCAAATTTTCACGTTTCTAGACCCAATGGTTTGTTATATAAAATTTTCATCCCCTATTTAGAGGATGAATTTTGAAATTTCATGTAGCCTATAGTACTCCCGAGATTAAGACGAAACCGGCGACACGTTCTTTATCAAAATCTGTCAAGCCGTTTAGGCTGCAGGCTGCGCCACAGAAACAGCCATAGTCAGCGGATAACATACATACTTCCTAAACACATTACCCTCCTTCTGATACAGTCGGGTAGAAACAAGTAATTTTATGGAGGTTTGATGAATTTTTAATAATACATAATTTGTTTTACGATCTTGCTATATTGTAAATTTTTTCTTTTTGTAACTTAAACTCACCATATCAAAATATGAAAAATATATTTCTGTTCTTTTTGGCGCGATAACTTGTATAACAATTAGATGTGTAAGATACATACAGTATGTTAGGCGGGATAAAATTTGGAACATTGGCAATGATAAAAACCAATTAACTGGACCTAAAAAAAGATTAACAAAATAAATAATGGTTATACTGATTCCAACGGTTCAAAAGTACTTACCGCCATAACCTTGAACACAAGCGAAAATTATTAATCCAATAAAAGCAACCCATAAATTTCTATGCAATCCCACAAACAATGAATCGTAAGTGAGACTATTGTAATAATCGTATTTCTTGGCCACATAATTGCTAAATACTATACAAAACATTGCTAGTAATGACCCAATCCATAAAACTGAGTTAGTGCCCTGAAATATAGAGTAGCTTTTAACAATAGTTCAGTATCAACAAGTTGACGGTCATGAGAAATTATGACGAAACACCCAACTGATATATTATTTTGGTAACTATTTAAAAATTAATGTTAGAAGGTTCATAAGCAAATGTAGCTCGCTCTTTGTCCTGGCATGATAGGTACTTCAGTGGTGCGGTGTGCTACACATTACATAATATATTGTAGAGCAAATCTCACCACTGTGGTGTCTATTGTGTTAAGACAGAGGGTGAATTTTGTTTATTTATGTACTTTAGTAGTGTGTATTTGTGTGAACCAGATTTTACTTGACGCTGTACAGCGATCATGACCACCAAAGTGTTAAGAAAATGTTTACTGTTGGTGTTATTACCATATTCAGCTGTGTGTATTTGTGTGAACCAGATTTTACTTGACGCTGTACAGCGATCATGACCACCAAAGTGTTAAGAAAATGTTTACTGTTGGTGTTATTACCATATTCAGCTGATATCTTTTGTGTTTTGTATGAAATAGAATGTAGCCCAGTGCTAAACCAATTACCCATGGACCGGCTCGAGCAAAAGTATTTGCGTAGTATTTTTTAAAGTCACTGTTCGCTCTGAAATATCATTTTTTTTCTTTTGTGGAATTTACATTAATACATAATTAAATTGTATTATTATTCTTGCACTTACGATTGCGTGTCCAGTTCGTAATACCATGCTATGCCAGTCGGTATAAGTGTGAAAATGACGATCAATACACCAAAAATATATGATACGAATTTTGGATATTTATAGACTGAAAGTAATATGAGCGGAGCTACCAGAAAACACTGCATATCAATTTGAAGATACCATGATTGTGCAACACACTGAAAAGTTCATTAAAAAAAATAAGTGCATGTTAGACTAGCATTAAGTCAAAATGTCGATTTTTACACAATAACAACATTCGCGAGACAAAATATTACTTTCTTTTATTTAATATTTTTATAATATCATCATCTAAAGCTGTTACTTACTATTTCTAAGTTAAACACATTCCAATAATAGTTTTTAAAAAATGACACTATCTATTAATTGCATAAGGTCCCACACTGACGATTAAAAAATGACAGACATGACCGAATAAATAATAGAATTTTGTGGCCATAACTACAAAATCCTAATGTAAATTAAAAATCAAAATGTGATTGAAAAAATTATTCGGATCGGCCGGGAATCGAACCCAGAATCTCCCGGTAACTAGCCGGTAACAAAATCCTAATTAAGATTGGCTTTGCCGTATTATTACAAGATTATGTTAAGGGGGAGTGCAATTTCTCTTAATCGGACAGCATTTTCTCGCGAAAATTACCATTAAAATATGGAAACGGCTAATTTTTAGTCCTTTAACGAACGAAGTGGAGCACTACAAATAACTGATTTTGTATAGAATTTCGGAATATTCAATTTAAAATAAATTACCGGTTAAGATAGGTTCCACTGTATAACTTAAAAAAATGCCATTGAAACTAATTGAAGAATGGCTATTACTATAAACAAGATAAAATAATAGCAAGCAGTATTTGTTATTTTCTTTGTGTGTACCTACTGAACTATAAAACATATCCATGATTCAAAGTTTTTTCGCCCAACAAAAGAAAAATTTTTTTATTTTTTTTACGTCGATAGCAAAAAATTAAAAATTTTGTCGTTGTTAAAAATATTTAAAAAGTCGTGCTTTCTTTGTTTACTCAATAATCTTTTCTTTCATTAAAATAAAGTGATTTTATTTACCATTTCATTAGGATTCACCCAATTTTGTATATATAATAGCACCGACCACCAGTAGCGTTTACAATATTCTACTTCAGCTGGATTGTAAGCAAACCACATGGGCCCGGAACTCATATTTTTAAATAACGTTATGGTGAATATCATTGTTGCTGCATACATGGGCGTCAGTCTGTAAAAGGGTATTTTGAAAAATTTTTTTTGTTTAAGTTAATTTATTTAAATTTAATTTTTTTTTTTTTTTTTGAAATTACACTTACCTTAAATAACGATGTATATACATAAATGGAATGTTAAAGGGTGCATTTTTTGCTTTTAATTTTAAGAAACCATACATCAGTAGGCAACCGCTTAGCAGGAAAAATGTGTCGACAGATACTGTGCTACCTAGGGCCGACCACGCCCAAAATGTGTCCATCCACTGAAAGACAAAAGGTTGAAATAACAAGTTGAGAATGATGAATTAAATATTGAATTTGATTTAAAACTTACTGCAACTGCGTCTTTTAAGTTGACTGTAGGAAACAACATCGCACTTAATAAATTATGACCGTGTACAATCCATAACATGCTGATAAATCGTATTCCATTCAAGCAAAGAAGCTGATCGGGATTGTTGTTAACTTTTATGAATTTCCTAAAATTTGTAAGCCATGAAAAGGCTATCAATAACGGATGAGCAGCTTCTAAAATTGTAAAATAATTATGTCAGTTATTTTATACTTTGATTTTCACGCAGTCAATTTATTCTTACTTTTTTCTGTGTAATAAAGAAAAACGTCGTAAACTGTACTTAAAATTACTATACAGCCGATAGCAATTAAAAATCCACTGAAACAAAAAAAATGAAAATGAAGAAAGAATATCAAAGAACAGATATTACACTTCTTACATTACGGTCCAATCTCCTGTTGTTAATTGGTTTTTCGGTTGTGATTCTAACGTTTGACAATCCCTTTCGTGCACTCGAAATAACGTACCGTTTTCACTGCTTAAGAAAAATTTATTCAAATGAGCTTGGACATCCGATGCGGTACAACCGTCAGGAACACAAATTGACCACCTTAAAGCCATCATATCAGTCATACCATCGCGAGGTTGAACCTAATTTTTGGAAATAAGTTGTATGCCAGACTTGAAAAGTATGATTCTTTTTTCTCACTTACCACTACTGAATGACGCCATAATTGTTCTTTATGTTTTTGCGCCTCTAACATTTTTGCTGACATTATTCCTTGATTTGACTTCGGTCTAATTTGTGTGTAACAAAATTTCCCTTTTATATTATTTTGGGCGTTGTTGATTGCTAGACATTGGTCAAAACTTCCCAATTCTACTATATTCCATCCAGCGATACCAGCTTGTAGCTTGGAAGAGGCATCCATCACTAATAATTGAAAAAGGTCATGTTCAGTTTCTGACTTATTGCATAGATGTATTCCGATAAATTCCGATAAATTTTATTAGCAAACAAGTAAATATTTAAATAAATCTTTGCGAGGCTGCAATACAGGATGGTTTATTAGAGATTTTGTGATCTAGTAGAGAATTTAAAGAACCTTTGAGGGTCATATTTGACTAGCCAACGGTGCTCAGTATTTCACAAATGAGTACGCACCCACGCCTCCTGAAGCGATTCCTCCACCTTCTCTATTGTAGTTACGCTCCTATTCATATGTGTGTTGAACTTTATACTAAAAAAAATCACGAAATATGACCTCATTTTCCTATTTACAGACAAGTCTACTTATTGTTAAAAAAACGAATTTTGAACGATTCTTACGTTTAGGTAACAATAACCTTCAAAACATTTAAACTTTTATCATATTTAGGAAATTATTCACATACAATTGCAAAATTAATCCAACAATTAAAATCTCGAATAAATATTTAACTATTGTATTTCTTTTTATCTATACAGAACAATAGCTCAACTTGAAAAAGCTGATAATAATTGCGAATTGTTAATCATTAAAAAAAGTGATATCATTTTTATATTTGTGTATCTTATAAGTATCTGTGCGTAAATTCGTGACTTATCAGCACGTATGGATTTTACGTCAATTTGCTATTTGTAGACTTATACCTACGTATTTTCTGTGACAAAAATTGCTCCAGGGACTTTGAAAAGTGTTTTGAAACTTTTGTTACTATAAAATTTCTAGCTGAACTGACGAAAGGTTTGATTTTTACAGCTAATTGTAGGTTTCAGATACCACTGTTTCCATTTCTGATTGACTAATTTTGAGAGTTCTAGAGTGTATGTAAATCATACATTCGAAATTCAATTCAACATTTTGGTAAAAGTACCTGATTATTTGCCCGAAATTAGGCAGTTTTTTAGACAATAATACGAGATATTTTGCTACAGGTGTTCCTTAATTCTGAATTTTCGATATTAATAGATTTTAAGCGTTACTTTATGGTATTCCATATTTGTAAATAATAAACAAATATTTTATAATATATATAATAACAAAATACCACTTTTATTTTGAAACTGTGATAATATTGTTTCGAATCGTTACTTCATTTTCAAGGCATGTACCGAATGTAATTTTTATTCTGTTTGAAAATGAACCAACGGTTCGAAACAATATTGTCACAGTTTCAAAATAAAAGTGGTATTTTGCAAAGTATCCGTTCATTATTCTGAATTTTCGATAAATTTAGCAATTTTCTATCACTCTGTAGCAAAATATAAAATCAGGGCTGTAAGTAGGCTGGAGCAGTCAGGGTATTGAAGAGTATAAGAAATTCCAAATTTCTAAATTTCTTGGTAAATTTTAAGGGCGGTATTTCTGTAAACTTAGGGCAGAAAACGAACAAACGATTGACAAGCAAAAAAAAAGGTCGCCGCTTTTTTTGCCAGGGGGCGTAATTTTAACCCTAGAACGACAAGGCTCAAATTTAGCAAGTGATTGTCATCCACGACACCTATTTCTTTTTCTATTTTTTAAATTAATTACAGGTCAAATCGATATTTAATTGATGTCAGTGTCAATGTCTATCTGTCCAGATGGTTTTCAAATTTTTACCAAAAAGAAATTTATTACATTATTGTCAACTTCTACATTATCGAAAGTTACAGCGCTGAAACAAAAAACGTAGGTGACATGTATGACACCGACTTGTCGTTCTAGGGTTAAGGGCGGTATTAAGGTGGCAAACGGTTGACGAGCAAAAAATAAAAAAAAGGTCACCGTTTTTTTGCCAGGGAAGCGGAATTTTTTGTTTTTGCTCGGGGCGGCGTAGGGGCCCCGAATGTACTTGCTGCCTCGGGGCCCGTGAAGGCCTGGTTACGTAAGGCCTAGTAAATAATAAATGGTTGATTTATTAATGTAATAATTTTAATAGATTTGTGCTTAATTTTACGATATTCTATTCCTATTTGTAAATAATAAACCAAATATTTTACTTTGCAAAAAACAGCCATATTTATAAAAACAATAAAAAATTGTGATAATTGTTTCGAACATTCACTATTAATTTTCAAGCAAATTTCAATGATAGCCGATAAGAAAATGGTAGGAGCAAGGAAAGTTAGAGGGTTCAAAATTATTTTTTTTTCAAAATGTTTGTTTTATTATTATATAGTTTTAAAAATTAATAAAAAATATTACTTACTTTCGAGTGCCCATGCAGTACCATTGTATAAAGCTTTGTTGTAAACTTGACTCTGTTTTTCACACGTTTCACTTAAACTAGCTTTTGAACGTAATGTATATAATTTTCTTAAACGTCTTAGTACAATCAGATTTTCCAGCGATCCTGGTATTGATGGTAATGATGGAAAACAATCTATTATCGCATTGTGTAATAACAAAATAAATGCAAAGTACTTAAGCCACATTGTTTGCCGATTATTCTTAGAATCTAAGTTAACAATTGTTTACTCGACTGTTGTGAAAAAATAAACAATAAAATTCCGATCATTTGTATTTATTTAAAAAAAAGTGGCTTACACTTAAGATTTATCTTATCCGTTTTTTATACCAATTTCATTCGAAACGTTTTTCCACAACGATAGCAATTTAATTTTAAGAATAAGATTGACTACGTCAAAGCAAACTTGTTATCATTTTCGTGATTATTTAGCCACATTGTTTGCCCATTATTCTTAGAATCTAAGTTAACAATTGTTTACTCGACTGTTGTGAAAAAATAAACAATAAAATTCCGATCATTTGTATTTATTTCAAAAAGGTGGCTTACACTTAAGATTTATCTTATCCGTTTTTTATATAAATTTCATGCGAAAAGGTTTTCCACAACTTGTAGCAATTTAATTTTAGGAATAAGATTGATTACATCAAAGCAAACTTGTTATCATTTTCGTGAGTATAAAATTTTGTCAAAACGTGAGAGTTATTCAGAAAATTCATCAAGTACGTGCTGGACATGTACTGAGTCAGGTCTCCTCAGTATCTAATTTTCATAGTTTTCAGATAAAATATAGGATATTTAATGTTTTTATGGATTATCATAAAAATAGGTATAGTGGATTTTATCTTAATTTTGTCGGGTGGATAAGGTAAGGGTTTAGGTATATATTATATTTAATGCATTTTATTATCCTGTTGTACCTTTAATCAGGAATTCTTTTTGTTGAATACAACATCTGTAAATAAAAATTTTAGTGTCTAAGTAATAGTTTGTAACAGTAAATAATACAAATATATAAATCAGAAACATTGACGCCCGTGATCTTTGACTTTCTCATTTAGCAATTTGGTCCCCGTGGATTGCGTAATGGGAGTCTCCTATGTATTTTTTTTAAATTTCGAAGTGAAATTTCTGAAAATTGAAAATTAAAGTAATTGTCTTTGCAAAAAAATTGAATAAAAAAATCACAAAAAAGAAATTTAAAAAATTATATTAATAAATAATATCAAAATACAAAATTTATTTTATATACCTAAATTATTAATTTATCCTAAATGTTTATTATAATGAAGTGGCAGTTTCCAAAAATTATTAATCATGAGTTTTGAACTAATCTATTAGTTGTCCCTCAATCTTAGAAAAGACATTTTTCTCGTCTTTTACGGCTCCACTTTTGGCTCAGTTTTCTCTCCATCTTTTGGTTTCATATTCAATAATTTTGATACTGTAAAGAAGGATGTAATATTAATGCTACCATATTTCATTACTAAAAATAATTTTTTATACTTACATGCTCCAATCAAAACATTATCGATTACTGAAAATGGTGCTTCGAAGGTCAATAAACAAATTAGTGATACGAATAAATCGATACCAACTGTTCCGAAACAGGAGAGTAACTATAATTAAAAAGAGTTTGTTGAACAAATTATTTTGAAATAAAATACTACGGAAAAAAGTTAAGAAATTAACGAAGGTTCAGTTAGGCAGAGAGCCAGACAAATAAATTACTTTCTATGGAATGTATCTACTATCGAATTTATTTTGAATTTCGAAAATTTTGTATGATTAATAAAAAACCTAAATTACATTAACTCTGAACACAGGATGGTTTAACGAATTCCCGGACTATACCGAAAATTTGGACATTCGGAAACAGCGTAAGAAGAACAAAATGTACCACTTGGAAAAAAATGTTGCGACTAAAGATAATTTTCATCATAATATTTTTTGTCTGACATACTTTTTACAGCTCGGTGATTATATTATCTGTAAAAGTCATGGATGGTCGTGAGCTTCAAAATTAACATTTCAATGGAACCGTTAATGGTCGCAAGCTCAAAAGACCTCCAGAAACTGAGGTGAGGGGAACACAAATTGTATTATTTCCATAGTTACCAACCAAACCAAGTAATTATGTTTTTATAAGAGTGCGTGAGTAAACTTCTATTTATTAATATGATAGATAAAGATAAATGCAGATGTTGATAAAAATGGTTTCAGCGAATTTCCAGAATGGAATTCAGCTATTACAGCCACTGTCATAACGCGACCTGAGCCCGGGACCATGGCAGAAATTTGTTTTGAGGTCCCTAGAAACCGAAAATAATATTCGCTAAAATTTATATATATATATATATATATATATATATATAATATATATATATATATATATATATATATATATATATATATATATATATATATATATATATATATATATATATATATATATATATATATGTCCGCACGATAACTCTCGATCGGAATGTCCTAGGTTTACGAAATTTGGTGAAAATATTGGAAGTCTCAAACCGTTGGACGAGTTCGTTAACCAGATACGTCGGATGCCAGGAACATGGTTTTTGTTCTTGCAAAAAATTAGTTTTTTGCCAAAATTTCCACTTAATCAACAATTTTTACGAAATTTTTTACATCATTTAAAAGAGTAGAAAAAATTACATAAAAAAGATCTTTAAACTATTGTCCTATGTCAACTAGTTTCCGAGAAAAACTAACGTTTATAAACGGAAATTCGCTATGTTATGCAGGATGCTGCGACAGGGGTATTTTTAGCTTGCGCCCATCATACGTGTAGTGAATTCATAGGAAAACTTTTAATAAGTAAAACTAATAAAAAAATAAATTAATAAACAAAATAAAAAAACCCGACTGTGTAAAAAGGCAACTAAAACGTTGGAAACAAGATGAAAATATAGAGAAAAAGAAAAATGAATAAAAAAGTATAGGAGTCGGAGCCATTAAACATTTCGCTTTAACTTGATACAACATGTATGCCTCCGACTGCCTTTCTTTTTTATTCATTTTTCTTTTTCTTTATATTTTCATCTTGTTTGCACTGTTTTAGTTTGCTTTTTACGCAGTCGGGTTTTTTATTTTTTAATTAATTTTTTTATTTAGGTCTTTTTAGCGTTGTTTAATTATATAAAAGAAAAAATATATAGGTACACATACGATTACAGTGTCTGACACTGTCTGACAACATAAATTACCTAGAATTTGATATTAAAATTTTTTTTATACTAGCACAAATATACTAGCTTTTGTCTACGATTTCGTCCGCTTAGAGTCATTGAAGGTGGATTAAATGATTTCGTACACTTACTATGTCCACGCGGATAAATTCATCGACAAAAACTAGTTTTTCGTCTAAAAATATAAATTTTCAACTCTTGTTCTACCGCCTTAGGGGATGAACTTTTAAATATCTGCGCTTGGTACTCGCTTACGTTACCTACTAAAGAACCCCTGTGCAAGATTTCACATTTCTAGACCCAATAGTTTTCTATATAAATTTTCATCCCCTATTTTATATCCTTACGGAATAAAATTTGAGAAATCTCTTCTTAGAGCTCACCTACGCTACATAACGAAATCTTGTGCAAGCTTTCACGTTTCTGGGCCCAGTAGGTTTTTTAAATAAATTTGGACAGCCTCTTTTACCACCTTAGGGGATGAATTTCCAAAACCCCTTGTTGGTGCTCGCCTACATTATATAAACTAACCCCTCTGTAGAATTTCACGTTTCTAGACCCAACGGTTTTCTATATATTTTTTCATCCCCCATTTTCTTAGGAAGCGAAATTCTAAAAATCCACTCTTGGTGCTTGCTTGCGTTATTAAGGGAACCTTTGCAAAAAATTTTACTTTTCTAAACCTAGCGGTTTCCTATTCCATCCCCTGTTTTACACCGTTATTGGATAAATTTTTACAAAAATTCTCGCTCTTAATATATTCATCTATATTATGAAAGGACCCCTGTGGCCTTGTGCAAAATTTTACCTTTCATAAATTTTCATCCCCTACTTTATACCCTTATGGGATAAATTTCCAAAAATATTTTCTTGGTGCTCTCCTACGTTACATAAAGAACTCGTCTGCAAAATTTCAAGTTTCTAGACCCAGTGGTTTGTTATATAAATTTTTAAGCCGTTTAGGCTGCAGGCTGCGCCACAGAAACAGACATAAGCAGAGGATACATACATACTTTCTAAATACATTACCCTCCTTCTGATGCAGTTGGGTAGAAATAAGTAATTTTTTGGAGGTTTGATGAATTTTTAATGATTTACGGTTTTGTTTTACGGTGTTGTTATATTGTAAATTTTTTCTTTTTGTGACTTAAACTCACCATATCAAAATTTGAAAAATATATTTCTGTTCTTTTAGGCGCGATAATTTGTTTAACAATTATATGTGTAAGATACATACAATATGTCAGGCGGGATAAAATTTGGAACATTGGCAAAGATAAAACCCAATTAATTGGACCTAAAACAGAATAAAAAAATAAATATTGGTTATACTGATTCGAATAATTCAAAATTCCTTACCGCCATAACCCTGCACACAAGCGAAAATTATTAATCCAATAAAAGCAACCCATAAATTTCTATGCAACCCCACAAACAATGAACCATAAGCCAGATTATCGATATAATTGTATTTTCTTGCTTCATAATTGCCAAATACTACATAAAACATTGCTAGTAATGACCCAATCCATAAAACTGAGTTAGTACCCTGAAATATAGAGTAATTTTTAACAATAGTTTAATTTCAACAAGTTGACGGTCATGAGATATTATGACGAAACGTCAAATTATTAAACTGTTTTGGTAACTAATGCTTCAGTTATTGTTATATGGTTTATAAAAAAACGTAACTCGCTCTCTGATCTGGCATGATAGCTACTTCAGTGGTGCAATGTGCTGCACATTACGTAATATATTGTAGAGCAAGTCGCACCGCAGTAATACCTATTGTACCTAGACAGAGGATGAATTTCGTTTATTTATGTACTTTATTAGTGTGCATTAGTGGGAGCCAGATTTGGCTTGACGCTGTACAGTGCTCATGGCCACCAAATGAAAGTGTTAAAAAGATGTTTACTGTTGGTGTCATTACCATATTCAGTTGATATCTCTTCTGTTTTGTATGAAATAGAATGTAGCCCAGTGCTAAACCAATTACCCATGGACCGGCTCGAGCAAAAGTATTCGCGTAGTAATGTTTAAAATCACCGTTTTCGCTGAAATATTAATATTTTTCTTTTGTGTAATTTACATTTAATACATATAAAATTTTATTATTAATTTTGTACTCACGTTTGCGGGTTAAGTTCGTAATACCATGCTATGCCAGTTGGTATAAGTGTGAAAATAACGATTAATACACCAAAAATATATGGTACAAATTTTGGATATTTGTAAACTGAAATTAATATGAGTGGGGCCACCAGAAAACACTGCATATCAATCTGAAGATACCATGATTGTATAATACACTAAAAAGATTCCAAAAAAATAAAAATAAGTGTATATTTGGCATGCATTAAGTCGATTTCGATTTTCACAATAAAAATATTCGCGAGACAAAATATTTCTTCCTTTATTTTTAGCGAATTTCCAGAATGGAAACTCGCTATTCCAGCCTTGCTCATGGTGGAAGTTCAGCCCGCGAATATGGCAGAAATTTGTTTTGAGACCCCTAGAATCCAAAAATAATATTCACTAAAGTTTATATATATATATATATATATATATATATATATATATATATATATATATATATATATATATATATATGTATGTATAGGTTTATGTATGTATATATGTATCAGCACGATAGCTCTTCAGGAAAAACTGCTAGCTTTACGAAATTTGGTGACAACGTTGAAAGTCCAAAAATCTTGGATGAGTTCTTCAGCCAAGCACGTCGGATGCCAGGAACATGGTTTTTGTTCTTGCAAAAAATTAGTTTTTTGCCAAAATTTGCTATAATTTAAAAGTTTTCGCCACATTTTTTTACACCATTGCAAAGACGGAAAAAAATCACATAAAAAAGGTTTTTGAACTATTATTCTTGGTTACCTAGTTTTTGAGAAAATAAGAAAACAAGTTCTGGACCCACCATCCACTACCGGGGTGGTTCTAGAAACCTCCGGCGGTGGGTGGAGACTCATATTTGTTTAAAATATCGCTTTTAAATAAAATGATTTTTTGAGTTTGTTGGTGCCAAATTGATTTATTCTGAAACTAAAACAAATCTTCAATTTATATACGTTAATGACTTATTCTTTTCAAGCCTGAATACCTCAAAAAACGGCAATTTTGTCATTGAGTGATAGATTGACTTTCCACTTATCATCAAAAATATAAAGCACTTCTAACAATCTTAGGTTGATGAAATTCGACAGAGTTGTAGAATTTGAAGCATAAATAAAGAGAAAAATCAAATAGCGAAAAATTTTATACTATTCACTCTCAAATTTTGCATGTAAAAAATCGTGAAATGTAATAGTAGAAGAGCTACCCGCCACCTCGACTAAGGTACTGGCCATAAAGCTAGAATTTCTTATATAGCTTATTTGATAATAGTGAAGTATAAAAATCTACTTCTGCCGGGGTTGGCGCGGTTGCAAAAATACCCCCTCTACTATTGAAGTAGTAATTTTTTTTTTCAAAAAAAAAATATACTTTCACAAGTTTGCCATTGGAATGAGTTGAAATTTGGCTCATTCCGATGCACAACAATTTCAATTTACATACACAGAGAAAAAATTCCAGTAAAAATTACTGAGCTGCCTCCGGTAAACGAGTCTTAAGTGACCAGTCCGTAGGAAATTATTAAGCAAAAATATAAAAAATGCCTTTCAAACATTATTTTTTACGATTCATTTGAAAATTTTTCCTGTACACCTTAAGAATTTTTCCTATACACCTTAAGAATTTTTCCTATACAGCTGCGTAAAATTCGATGGGGTAGTAAAATTTCAAGTGGACACCGGGAAAATTTACTTAATTTTGTGCAAAATTTACTAATCTACTTAATAAATTTCTAACACTGACTGACTGACAGACAACGCACAGCCTGAACTGTTGGGTTTAGAAGAATGAAATTTTGCATAGGAGTTCCCTATGTAACGTAGGTGAGCACTAAGAAAGGATTTTTGAAAATGCGTCCCCTAAGTGGGTTTAATAGGGGATGAAAATTTGTATGGAAATACGTCATTTTTAAAATTTGAGATATATAAAAATATGTTACTATGGCTATTAAAATAAACAAAATTTAATAAATCGTGGAAGTTGGTATTTAGGCTTTTGAAAACACTGAAAGTGAGCAGGAAGATGATGCCGATGGAAAAGCCCATCGGGTATACGGCTAGTATTATTATAATTTTTACTGAGTTGTCGTGTATTTCAGCACCACTGCGTAGCAAGTATTACACAGAACAGAATAAACAAAACAAGTACGCAAGCGCAACCACCACGTAACCTTGAGGCCCAAAGAGCATCCGTGTTAGGACAATACACGACATACAAGTTGGTCGGTTCGTCAGTTGGCCGTCATTATTATTTAAGTATTGGACTTTCCATTTAAAACAAAAAATTGTTGTGTTTCATGAATTTTTGGTTAGTTTTTATTTTAATTCTTGTGTTTTTTTATATGTATGTAACCTGATATGTTAATTGAAATATGTTTTTATACAAATTATTGTAATGTGCTTACTGTTAAAAATTTTTATCATGTAATATTTCAAATAAAGAATTTATATATTTTTTTCCACAAATAATAAAAAACCACAAAAAATTTTTTCTATATTAATAATTTGATTTTAATGCTTACCCTTCTATCAATATCCTTTTAAACTATTTTAATTCAATTATTTATTAATAAATAAAAAAAAAAAAAACCTTATTTATAAATAATACGGTAATTTTTACGGAGCTGTAGGGTAATTTAAAATTTTTACTATAAATTATCGTAGTTTTTACTTAGCCTGTCACTTATGTCCGCATTACCAGAGAGCTCAGTAATTTTTTACCAAAAATTTCAGTAAAAATTACTGTATTTTTTTCTCAGTGTATAATTTATTTTTAAAATACCCCTGTCGCAGCATCCTGCATAACATAGCGAATTTCCATTTACAAAAGTACGTTTTTCTCGGAAACTAGTTGATATAGAGTAATTGTAAATAAAAAAACCTTCTTTATGTGATTTTTCCGTCTCATTCCGCCAAATTTTTTTCACGAAAAATGTCCACAAAACCGTAAACGTTTTCACGAAATTTCTTAAAAATAAGATGTTTCGTTCTTGAGTTATCGTGCGGACACTTACAAGTAAAGGTCCCGAGGCCGGACCTATCGATTTCGATGAAACTTAAATATATTGTAGAACACTAAAAACTAAGGGACACGTATTTTTTTTTATCTGCGGAAAAACGGTTTGAAGGGGTGAAATCGCCCTCCAAAAATTGGGGTAAAAATTTAATTTTTCAAATATCTCGAAAACAGTAAGAGATAGAGCAAAAGTTTAAATTGGCGATATTGGTCTTTTTTAAAGAGCTATCTATTGATATGCAATTTGTTCATATTACATCAACAGGGGTGGTTGGGGGTTAAAATTTGGGGGTTAATTTTGCAAAAAGGGGGTGAAAAATAAACAATATAAAAATTTAGTTTACAGATTTGAAATCTACGTCGAAAAATCTAATTGACCTATTTTTGTTCAATGCCCTAATATTAAGTCTAGGGGTAGTTAACTAGAGGGTGACTATGTCGAATAGTCGTACAATTTGGGTATTTCAAGAAGTTCTTCTTCATGGAAAATAGCTTAAGACAATTAGAATAACGTAGAAATGAAATTCTCGAATTCAAATTTGAGCTTGAGCAGCATTGGTGAGGGGGTGAGTCACCCTCTTAAATTACATACTAGTTTATATACACTAATTTTTGCTATTAACACACTGATAGTGGGTAAAATAATGTCACAATAAGTGGTTCTGAAGTTGGACTATCATATGTAAGGTCTTTATTAGGTTTGTTTTTTAATGGATATTATAGTTTTCCTTATCGAAAATTATCGATACCGAAAATTACATAACCTAACCTAAAATAACGAAACCTAATAAAAACCTTACATACGATAGTCTAACTTCAGAACGATCTATTGTGACATTATTACCCCCTGTCAGTGTGTTAATTAGTTTATGTAAACTAGTATGTAATTTAAGGGGGTGACTCACCCCCTCTCCAATGTTGCTCAAACTCAATTTTGAATTCGAGAATTTTATTTTAGTCCAACTTCAGAACCACTTATTGTGACATTATTTTACCCACTATCAGTGTGTTAATAGCAAAAATTAGTGTATATAAACTAGTATGTAATTTAAGAGGGTGACTCACTCCCTCTCCAATGTTGCTCAAACTCAATTTTGAATTCGAGAATTTCATTTCTACGTTATTCTAATTGTCTTAAGCTATTTTCCATGAAGAAGAACTTCTTGAAATACCTAAATAGTACGATTATTCGACATAGTCACCCTCTAGTTAACTACCCCTAGACTTAATATTAGGATATTGAGCAAAAACAGGTCAATTAGATTTTTTGACGTAGATTTCAAATCTGTAAACAAAATTTTTATATTGTTTATTTTTCACCCCGTTTTTGCAAAAGTAACCCCCAAATTTTAACCCCCAATCACCCCTGTTGATGTAATTTGAACAAATTGCATATCAATAGATAGCTCTTTAAAAAAGAGTAATATCGCCAATTTAAACTTTTGCTCTATCTCTTACTGTTTTCGAGATATTTGAAAAATTAAATTTTTACCCCAATTTTTGGAGGGCGATTTCACCCCTTCAAACCGTTTTTCCGCAGATAAAAAAAAATACGTGTCCCTTAGTTTTTAGTGTTCTACAACATATTTAAGTTTCATCAAAATCGATAGGTCCGGCCTCGGGACCTTTACTTGTTAGTAAACATATATATAAATGTGCCCGCACGATAACTCAAGAACGAAACATCTTATTTTTAAGAAATTTCGTGAAAACGTTTACGGTTTTGTGGACATTTTTCGTGAAAAAAATTTGGCGAAATGAGGCGGAAAAATCACATAAAGAAAGTTGTTTTATTTACAATTACTCTATATCAACTAGTTTCCGAGAAAAACGTACTTCTTTAAATGGAAATTCGCTATGTTATGCAGGATGCTGCGACAGGGGTATTATTTAATCTATACCAGGGCACGAGTACGATACCCGAGGCGACAAAATTTGACAAGTGGATCTGATAGATTTTGGTATTCTAAGCAAAAAATAAAGAGTAAAAAATTTTGAGATTCGCCTTAGTTTTCGAGTTATCGATCGTTAATCTTGTATTTAAGGTTACCCTTTGCCCAAAAGTTAGGCTAGTTATGACAATAAACTTCGATTTTTGAGATAAAAACTAAGTGGTGAGGTTACGCTTAAGGTTACCCTTTGCCCGAAGGTTAGGCCAATTTTGACAATAAACTTCGATTTTTAATATAAATATATTTCACCAATATTTCACCGAAATATTACACCATACATAAATACAAGTAATATATGAAATATTGGTGAAGTATATTTATATAAAAAATTCGGCAAGTGCGTGTTTTTGACACGCATTAAGCTAGGGCTTCTCAGAGCCGTAACATTCTACCCTAACTACTCAGAGCGTTAAAGATATTAAAAAGTGGATGCATAGAGCTACTGGCGAACCCACCACTTTAAAAAAAGGGTAGTGCGATGGTGATACCGCCAGGTGGTGTGGAAATTCACCAAATATATTTGACGATGTGGCGTAGTAAGGGCAATCAATAATCCAATTATTATTGCGGAGTGGAAATTATTAGGCCACCAATGTTCTTCTAAATAATTTTTGTACTTGCAAATAATTTTGGTTATATTACATATATATACGTACATACTGTATTTCATTATAATAAAAAGTTAAAAAAAATAGAATTTTGTAATTTTTTTTACTGTAATTTACTGTAACAAGTTAAAGAAAAAATAAAATTTTTTAAATAATTGTGTAACGTAAAAGTCCCTATACCGGAACGTGTTCAATACTCGAACAGTTTTAATATTTATTTAATTTAGAAATAATTTCATTAATATATGTATAATATATATGAAAACTGTTCGAGTATTGGACGCGTTCCGGTATAGGGGCTTTTACTCCACATGATATTTGTTTTATGTACTTCTAAATAATTTTTGTACTTGCAAATAATTTTGGTTATATTACATACATATACGTACATACTGTATTTCATTATAATAAAAAAAAGTTAAAAAAAATTTGTCAAATGCCTGCTAGACACGTATTAAGGCAGGATTTCGTCGTACCATATAATAAAAAATTCACCAAGTGCGTGTTTTTGACACGCACTAAGTAATGTCACCTCAGTAAAAGTGTTAATTTATGATATGTTGGCTCGTTTTTTAAGTACAGTGAGAATACAGCCCTCTTGCGTTTATTCAATATATACATGTACAACTATAATACAGTGAGAATACAGCCCTCTTGTGTTTATTCAATATATGCATGTATAACTCTATAATAATGTTTCCCCCACTATGATCACACAACGAGATTAATATGTCATCCTTCGGTGACATAATAATTATAGAGTTGTACATGCATATATTGAATAAACGCAAACGGGCTGTATTCTTACTGTACTTAAAAAACGAGCCAAAAAATCATAAATTAACACTTTCAGTGAGGTGATATTACTTAGTGCGTGTCAAAAACACGCACTTGACGATTTTTTTTGCATTTGTACAACATTAAGTTAAAGTGACTAATTGTAACACAACGCTGTACGGTGCCAACAATTCTATATATATTAAGCGTACCAACTGAGTGTTTTAAGAAAATGTTTTAAGAAAAGTGGAGTGATAAAATGGGTGTGTAATTGACATGGAATAGGTCAGGAATGATTTGTAATACATAATAAGTCACTCAAAAATTTTTAAAGGAATCCTTAATTATAAAAAAAATGGATTATATGTAATACAGTATGCACGATCCTGTTTTTTCTCTGTTTCGTGTGACGTAAAAATTGATTTAAACACTTCATTTGCATTTGGATTTTTTGCAACACTGTACTCGTCTTTAGATTTCTTAAAGACTGAATCATGAATCAATTTTAAATCATTGACAGCCGTCGCACTTCGTTTATTATTTATTTTCTTGGAAATACCATTTGAAGTTCCAGCAGTTTCATTTTCATTACTACCGCTTGCCTTTTTCTCGAACTACAAATTGGAAAAAGAAACTACTCAACGTTTCGCCTGAACAACGTCACGAGTACGGCTAGTAATTGAATATAACAAGGTGGCGATTGAAAACCAATTTCAAAATTCACTGACTTTGAATAAAATTCCAGGGCCTACTCCGAAAAAAATATTGTTTAAATTTCTGTTAATTACTAGCCGTTTACCCGATGGACTTTCCCATCGGCATCATCTTGGTGCTCACTTTCTGTTCACTTTCAGTGTTTTCAAAAGCATAAATACCAATTTCCACGATTTATTAAATATGTTTATTTTAATAGCCATAGTAACATATTTTTATATATCTCTAATTTTAAAAATGACGTATTTCCATACAAATTTTCATCCCCTATTAAACCCACTTAGGGGACGAATTTTCAAAAATCCTTTCTTAGTGCTCACCTACGTTACATAGGGAACTCCTATGCAAAATTTCATTCTTCTAAACCCAACGGTTTAGGCTGTGCGTTGTCTGTCAGTCAGTCAGTCAGTCAGTCAGTGTTAGAAATTTATTAAGTAGATTTCTAAATGACGACCTTTTTTTTCTCGTCAGTGGCAAAAAATACGGTAATTATGCAGAAGCACGGCTCCACCTATTTTTGGCTCTAAAAGAAAAACGAATGATCCGATTTTAATGATTTTCTTTTAAAAATGTTCGCCACTACGGTGGATTAATTAAAAAAAATACTACAAATCGATAGCGATAATGGAAATGCCGGAAAACTGTCTTTAAATTTGAAAAAATTCAATTTTTTTAGATTTTATTTTTTTATTTTTTATGTATGTGTGTCAAAGTCGAAGTATATTGTCAAAACTGGCGAAACTAACCTGACCTTAACTAATCTCACCACCTAGTTTTTATATCGAAGTCGAAGTGTATTGTCAAAACTAACTAAACTAACCTAACCTTAACTAACCTCGCCACCTAGTTTTTATATCAAAGTCGAAGTATATTGTCAAAACTAACTAAACTAACCTAACCTTAACTAACCTCACCACCTAGTTTTTATATCAAAGTTGAAGTATGTTGTCAAAACTAACTAAACTAACCTAACCTTAACTAACCTCACCACCTAGTTTTTATATCAAGGTCGAAATATATTGTCAAAACTAACTAAACAAGCCAAACCTTAACTAACTTCACCACCTAGTTTTTATATCATCTACTCTTACTTATTGTGATTCATTTTACCAGAATATGCACTCAAATCACGGCGTTGAAGTAATCGAGTCGTCAAAATTAAGTCAATTTTTCGAATTTGCACGCTCAATATTTCGGAAATGCAACGAGATATCGATTTTTTTTATTCTTGAAAAAGTATTTACTTTGGTCAGTTTTACTTGACTATGCACTCAAACACACATATAAACGCACACAGTAAATAACAACAGAAAATTTGAAAAAATTGAATTTTATCAAGTTTTAAAACAGTTTCCAGCCTTTCCATTATCGGTATCGATTTGTAGTATTTTTTTAATTAATCGGCCAACATTTTTAAAAAAATATCATTAAAATCGGATCATTAGTTTTTCTTTTAGAGCCAAAAATAGGTGGAGCCGTGCTTCTGCATAATTACCAAAAATACAACTAAAGAGCAAAAAAAATAAAAGTCGTCAAAAAACTTTTTAGAAAAACTATCAGTCTCGACGCTCTCGCCGAAATTCCCTGACTTTTCCAGAAATTCGAAATTCCCTGACTTTTCCAGGTTTTCCAGGTCGATCGCCACCCTGTAATAATTAGAAGTTAAATGTAAGAAAAGCAGTGTTGCCAGATTGGGTCCTGTGTGATAAATTTCGTGGTTGGGATATTAGTCATTTTTTTTTTGCTTGTCCAAGATTTTTTGCGAAAAACTAGAGACCAGTCTTGGGCTACGTTTCATTAAAAATTAGCGATTTTTCAGTCGAAATAGGGCTACTTTCGAAAAATTCATCTGGCAACCCTGAACAAAAATTCGTAAACATGGTGAAACAAAGACCGTAGGATGCATTGCTGAAAATTGTACACTTTTTTATGACTAGATATTTAGACTATTTTTTTTACAATATATTTTTAGAAAATTTGGTAGTTTCTAACGATGTATTATAATTTTAAATAGTATAATATTATCAATGTTTACATTTCATCAACTTGGATTATCGGAATTAATTGAAAAATATCTGAAGTAAACGGTGTGTTTTTTAAGTCAAATGAATTAAATTGTGCCACTTTAATAATATAACTAGAGATGGGCAAAATACCCAATAATTACCCAAATGGGAATTTTCGCGGAAAAATTTTGCGATAGGAAATTTCCCGTCGCCTATCTCTAGTGGTACATAATATATTCTATACTAGCCGTACCCTCGACGTCGTTCGCTCGAAACATTGTTATAAACTCAATGAGAAGTATGTAAGTGTAATAATTATACAGAACTTGCAAAGAAGCTCATAAAAAAATTGTTGTAACTCAAAATACTTAAAGGCTAAAATATAAAATAATAGCAAAAATATTTTAGAAATTAACCCCCAAAATACTTTAAAAATTTGAGCGAAGTGGGACTAGCAGTAAATAAGATATTGACATTTAATGGGATTCCATGGTAGCGCCGTGGATACTGTAATGAAATGGACAACCCTAATTTTTCTTAGAGTTAAGATGCGAATTATTCAGATAAAAGCAAACGGAGCCAACACGATATAACATAATCACTCTTATATTATAAAATTAATACTCGATGCAGTTACGTGTAGACAAAACATATTGTATAAAAACTGCAACGATAAGGCCCTACCCATAGCGTGAGAATATTGCCAGTGCAATAAGAGTAAAGACTTCAAGGACAAGAGTTAGCGATAAGACTAATCATAGAACGATGGGAGTGTTAGCGTGGGTACGAAAGAGTTAGGCGTTAGACGTGATTCGGTAGTGAATCGTTTACGGGTCAAGTTAGTCAGTAAGATAGGCGTAAGTGAGTTAATTAGAAAAAGGGTAGTTAGTCGTTAGTGTGTTGATAGTTAGTGATTAACCGGTGTTAGTTAGAAAAAAGGGAAAAATTAAATTAGTGAGTTAATTGGTGAAAACAAGGATAGCCCACCAGTCAGAAAAATTTGCATGAAATAAGAAGAATTAGCCATTGGTAAAAGGGTAAAGAGAGAAATTTCCTTAACGAAACATTACAATCTCACCACAAAGGTAAGTCACGTCTTCCAGTCCTACCAATTTAATATAAAAATTGTATTTTTATACGTTAAGAATATAGCTATCTTCCAATCTTTAGGATCACATATTTTTTTTAGTTACGTTACCTTATTGTAAGATAAAATACATAGTTTTTAAACGTAATATTGAGCCGAGAAAGTTAAATTAGGATTGTTTAAAGATTATTTCCAATTTGACGTTTTGACCTAATTACTAATGTTAAAGTTTTTTCTTTGTTTTATTTCTCTTTTTATTTTATTGTAAACTAAGCATTATATACCTATCTTAGTAGCTTTTCTACATAATTTATGTGAGAGGAACTAAATTGTTCATCCTCAACAATACAATCTCTTTAATCTATTTGTTTTCTTAAAGATTAGTGATTGTACAATAATTATAATTACTTTACTGAACAAATAAATATATATTTAGTATAAAAGTTAACTGAAGGTCCGTTAGTTTTAATTTTATTTACGACAAAATTACCACCCCAACCTCAGTGTACTCTTGTTCCATTGCATATTCCCCTTGGATTTCGAACCTACGTCGGAAAACGAATCCGGATAATCTCATGTAACATCCTTCGAGATCCGGATTTTATTACAAGTGGTGGCAGCGGTACTGATAAGAAATTTTCGACGAAACCAATAAATTTCTGACGATTCAACTTCGTCGGCAAACATTTGGTACCGAATATTAAGAGAATTTGTAACGGAATAACCAGTACACCAGTAGTTTTACGACATAATCTTTAATTTCGTTTTTAGAAACGAAAATTTATTTCTTGGAATGATAGTAGAATTAGTTACAAAAAATGTTAGGAAATTTACTGTGTAATAATTAATTTTAATGTAGAATTTCATACAAGAAGTTAGTAGACCAATAAAATGTTAATAAAAACGTTGATGAATAATAGTTTAATACTTATTATTTTTTGTAATGTTTAGCGTAGTTTGAATTAACTTAAAGTAATTGAAAATCTTAATCATATTTATCAATAAATACTAGTTGATTGTTTAAATGTTGAATTAGAAAATATCAGTAAAGTAAATGAATTACATATGTAGTTGTAGGCGAATACGTTTAGATAAATACCGTCATTGTATATTGTATGGATACTGTGAGCTAATTGAACGAACAATGATATGCACATAATTATAAGTAGGTACATATGCATATTGTTTCGTGCATTTTTAACAATACATATGTGCAATAATACCTAATACATATTGTTGTAATTAGCCCATTTCGTTGGTTAAGCGTCCCCACCAAATACATATTCATAAAATACCCACTCTACTATGACGCGGTAGTACGTCACCCATACGTAGTCACAGGAAGGAGTAAATGATATATGTATGTATCGTCATCAGCATGATCGCGGTAAGCGGTAAGTAGATGTTTGTAATACTGTTTGATATAAAAAATTTTTATTTTTTTTAATTTTTGGTTTGTTTGAAATTTTAAGCAATTGATTAAATTAAACCAAATAAATTTACGTCAGTTTTTTTTTCCTTTTTGCTTCATGTAGATAGTCGTAAGAAAATTTATTAATAATATTGATTAATAAATAATATAAGTATTCTTATTCACTTGTTAAAAATTTCAAAAATTCAAACGTATTCATATAAGTATCAACATTTAGTAACAGTAGTCCGAAAAAAGAAAAAAAAAAGAAGCGAATAATCTTATTGATGTACAATGTGTTACAAAAGTCATTAAAATATCAGAATACTCCTAAATAATTTTTGTAGTAGGACAGTTAACAATCAATTTTATTTCTCTTCTGTTTGCTAGAGATTACATTCGAAATATAATATTTCCATGTTTTCGTTTCATTTTTTTTTTTTGTCTATGAACTACCTTTATGTTTTGTAATTGCATTTTATTAATAATTGTATTTTTCTTGTTGTTTACTGTTAAATTTTATAATTGTATTTGGGTACAAAAAAAAAAAAATTCTTTTGTCTCCTGCTGTTGAAAAAAAAAACAATTTATTATTAATTATCTTACTTAATCCAATACTTTACAAATACTTACCTATAAATATTTAAAGTAAAGAAGTAAATTAAAAAAAAAAAAAAAAATACCATTGTAAATATATGAAATTAAATAAATAAAACAAATTTATATAAGAAAGTAACAATTAAATAAATAAATAATTAAATAAATAAATAATTATATAATATTACCGTAACTCACGTGAATTACAAGTATGGATCCGTTAGCAATACCTTACGACCAAGAGCCTTCTTTGATAGAAGTACATCCGAACCCATCAGCCATGGATTCAACTGCGAATACGAATATTGACACGAATACACCTCCAGCAAGGACAGCCCCACCAATTATGGATACAGTTACGAACACCAATATGAATACACACCAAATAAGGACAGCCCCTATGTATACTATAGGCCAAACTTTAGTGGGATTGCAGCAGTTTAGCGGCAAACCACACGAAAGCGTACGGGAATTCTTCTCGAAACTCGAACAACGAGCTAGAATGGATGGATGGACCGAAATCCAAACATTAGCAGTTGCAAGATGCCAGATGACAGGTGATGCGTTCAGGTATATGGAATCAGAGGCACCACTTACCGATCCAGATCTTACGTTCGCCGAATTCAGGAAGGCCATTATAAAAAAATACAGTCCAAAGATAATACCGGGCCAAGCCCTAAATAATTTGAACCATTGCTTACAACGGCAACGAGAAAGTGTGGATAGTTATGCTACAAGGTTGAAAGTAATAGGTCGGCAACTTTTAGAGGAAAATCTGAGTTTCGTACAAAATGAAGACCGTAGTGAAATAGGAGTAATTAAAAGGCGACACGAAAGAGACCTTATTCACCAGTTTCAAAAGGGACTCAATCCTGATATCGCTAAAATGATAATTCTAGATATTAGCAAAAACCCTAATTACACATTTGACGATGTAGTCGACTTAGCCCAAAAAGCCGAAATGAGCTGCCAAATGTTGAGTTTATCACGAAGGCCAAACGATGTATACGCCGTTCCAGGACCGTCGAGCTACATTGGACGACGCACTACGCCAAACAGAATGTCTGAAAACGTTCGAGAGTTCTTACCTGCTAATACCACTAATGAACCGCGTACAGAAGGCCGCTACAATATGAGACAAGAACGATCAGGAGCAGCAACACGCATACACGAATGGGAGAGAAGACCCGTCAATGTCAAGATGTGTTTCAATTGTAGGAGAGAAGGACACTTCGCTAGAGACTGTACAGCACAAAAGTCAACTAACTGCTTTAATTGTGGACAGTCAGGACACTATGCTAATCGGTGCCCTTCGAAAAATCAGACACCTACAGAGAATTATCGTCCGTTACACAACTCATGGGAAAACCACAGAGGGGAAGAACCGGGGGCATTTCATCGAGGAAATAATAACAATTTTCCAACCAATCGACAGCCTATACAAAGAATAAGGAATACGACCCAAAGTGAACCTCGACAGCCTTTAAACTCCGGGGGTCCTTCGTTCACTCCCCAGAACGAAGTGGCTTCGGAACAACAAAACTAAAAGATCAAGTAATACCCCGCGTCGATTTCGACCCTACTTACGACGAAGATGCCCCACAGTGTATTATAAAGGTAGGATTGAATGGACACCAAATCCGTATGCTGATTGATACTGGCGCGGTGGTTAGCATAATAAAATCAGGAACACTACGAATGGTCGGAGAAACAGCACCTATTAGACAACACAACTATATTGTACGAGGAATCACGGGAAGTGAAATAGATGTTTTGGGGAAGGCATATGTCAATTTTCAAATTGGGAGAAATCGCATCCCTGTGGAATGTATAGTCTGCTCGGATAGCCTAACTTTTGATGCTGATGGACTTCTCGGGCGAGATGCCCTAAAGCAAATGAAAGCCTTAATCAATTTTAAAAATAATTTAATTACATTGAATGCCGCAACCATAACCATGGATAATGATGATTCACTGACAGATAGAGAATATGTCAGCATAATAAGACGAGAAATATTTGAAGGAAATGAACTTCAAAAAGACTTAGGGAAGCTTGATAGCCAATCGCAAATTTTAAATTATGGAGAGCCTGATAGCCAATCTGTTTTATGTTCACAAGGAAAGCCTGATAGCCACCCTATATTATGTAAACAGGGAAAGTCTGATAGCCAACCGGTAATAAATGACCATGAAGATAGCCAACACGAACAATATCGACAAGAAAAGTTTAATATCCAGTTTCAAGTAAATAGGGATGAAAAGCCAGATAGCCATGCGAAGAATCGTCAATACCGAAACGTGGAAAGCCAATTGATAAACTCAAATAATCGAAAGCCGAATAATCAATACGCGGATTCTCAAAGCCAGAGGAACATTGACGAAGAAAAATTAGAGGAAAGCCCATATGAAAGACTTGTTAGCCAGATAGCCGATAATTTTGGGCAGTTAACCCAAGAAATTCAACGCATACGCGCCGATGTAAACCAGATTAAGGAGAAACAAGAGAATTTTCATCAACAGAAAGAAAGCCAAATAAATAAGGATGAGTCGTTACATAGAGAGATGTATAGATACAATGACACAAAACAGGAAGGCCGTATGAAAAGGGAATTTTTGGAAAAAGAAAAGAACGAACGCCTAAAGCAAGAAATATATAACACAAAAGTAGAACACCCGAAGGAACCGAATGGACCCAAAATAGCAATTGGAAGTGAAACTCAAAGGATGGAACGTGCCGAAGAGAGGAAGAATATTCATGTACTTAAAGTGTGGAAGCCGACAGAGCCACAAAAGAAAAATCGAACAGAGAAACAAAAGAAAGTCACATTCAAAGAAACTGATGATAGCCTTAACGATAGCCAAGAAGAAGTCAGAACGCAACCTTATACAAGGAAAAATGAAACTACAAAGAAAGAGGAAGAGCCGAATGTACCTGAAACTCAAAATGGAAGCCATCGTGGAAAACGATATGAGAGTAATAACAAGAATTTAAACAACAAAAAAGAAACCGAAAATCCGGAAAGTGTAGGAAAATCTGGAGGCAACCTAAATATGGATGAAATTTTTGATAAGATCCCCATCATTCTTGAGGAAGCTATTGAATTACCTGCAAGATGTCAGAAATGTGTTTATGTAAAGCAAGATAGCATTGCCGACGACAGTCAGTGCTTGATAGTAGAACCAATAAACCTAAACTACCATGGAGTTTTAATAGCCAGATCAGTTTCATACGTTTCAAGTCGAATACCAGTCTGTATTTTAAACGTAACAAATGACAGAATTATTCTTCCAAAAAATACACAAATTGCTGTTATGGAAATTATAAATCAATTACAAGTAAAGAAAGGGTTAGAAGAGATTAACATATGTAAAGTCGATAGCCAAAGACGACAAACAGATGATGAAAGGGAACTCATAGAGAAGATTGATATGAGTCACATCGAAGATCTAGAAGAAAGGACCCTACTGATAGCTACGATCAGAGAATATAAAGACATTTTTATGACGGATACTTCTGAATTAACGTGTACTGATGTAGTACAGCATCGTATTTACACCGAGGATGGACCACCTATCACGAAGCCTCCATATAGGATTCCGTTTTCACAACGAGAAGAACTCAAAAAGCAAATCGACGACATGCTTAGACAACGAGTCATCCAGGAATCAACATCCCCTTGGTCGGCTCCCGTTGTCATGGTAGCCAAGAAGGCAAGTGAGGGAGAAAATAAAATCAGAGTGTGTATAGACTACCGTGGCTTAAATGCTATCACTAAAAGAGATTATTTCCCACTACCTAACCTGCAAGAAACGATAAATCAACTGGGAAATGCGCAGTATTACTCAACTATAGATATGTGGTCAGGGTATTGGCAAGTACCTGTGCACCCGGCAGACCGAGAGAAGACAGCTTTTACAACACCAGATGGCCATTACGAATGTCTCAGGATGCCTTTTGGCTTAGTAAATGCGCCGAGCACATTTCAGAGACTAATGTATGCCGTATTATCAGGCCTTACACCGGAGCAATGTTTGGTCTATCTTGATGACATCATTGTCTTCAGCAAAACGTTACCTGAACACATACAACGATTGAGAAATGTATTTTCAAGACTGAGGAGTGCAAAACTAAAACTGAAGCCAACAAAGTGTAGGTTTCTGGCCAAAGAAACATCGTACCTAGGACACATGATATCGGCAAATGGGATTAAGCCAGACCCCGGAAAAATACGAGTAGTAAGGAATTTTCCAATTCCGAAGAACGTGCGAGAAGTGAGAGGATTTCTTGGTCTTGTAGGGTTTTACCGGAAGTTTATACCTGATTTTTCAAAAGAAGCCCTCCCTTTGACACAACTTACCAAAAAAGACAATAAATTTGTATGGTCCGAAGTGGAGCAGAGAGCGTTCGAAGAGCTTAAAGAAAAATTATGCAAACCACCTGTGTTGACGTTTCCAAACTTTGAAAAACCATTCCTGTTGGCAACGGATGCTTCAGGATTCGCGATAAGTGCTATATTGAGCCAAGTCGTCGACGGTAAAGAAAAACCGATCGCTTACGCAAGCCGCCAATTAAATAAAGCAGAACGAAACTATCCAGTTACCGAGCAAGAGTGTTTGGCAGTCGTGTGGGGAATAAAGCATTTTAAATGTTATCTATATGGCACCAAATTCACCGTATATACCGACCATCGACCCCTACAGTGGCTACGGACACTCAAGGATCCTACATCTAGATTAGCACGATGGATAATTTTATTGTCCGAATATGATTTTGACGTCATATATCGACCAGGACGAAAGAATGCTAATGCCGATGCGTTAAGTCGTATCCAAATCAACTTGACAGAAGAAAGCAGTCAGTGCACTCCTATTTTGGACAAAGAGATGATCAGAAAAGAACAACAGAAAGACAAGGAGTTAACAAATCTAATACAGTCTAATGACCAGCAATACTACTTGGACGGAGATGGTCTGCTCTATAAAATAATCGAAGGCCGGGAAGATCAACTTGTGGTACCAAAATCATTAATAAAATACATGATCGAAATACACCATAACCTACCATATGCAGGACATTTAGGAATAACTAAAACACTACATTTATTAAAACGAAAGTTATATTGGAACAATATGACTAAGGACGTTAAATCATATATAGGAAGTTGCGACTCATGTAATGAAAAGAAAAACCCGAAAGGACGGAAGCCAGCACCATTACAGCGCTTCGAAGAAGTCATCGAACCGTTTCAACTAATAGAAATGGATATTGTCGGACCAATGGTTCAAACGGACAATGGAAATCGCTACATATTTACTTGTCAGGATTATTTTACTAAGTATTTAGAAGCTGTCCCAATCCCAAACCAGAAAGCCACAACAGTTGCGAAAGTGTTCGTTCAACATATTATTTGCCGTCATGGTGTGCCTCAGAAAGTAGTGACCGATCAGGGAACTAATTTTGTCTCAGAAGTCATGAAAGAAGTATGCAAATTGTTGAAGATTACCAAATTGCAGACAACAGCATACCATCCTCAAAGTAATGGGAGCGTTGAAAGAAGCCATCGAGTGATCAAAGACATGCTTTCACACTGCGTTTCACATGATCAAAAAGACTGGGATGAATGGTTGCCATATGTTATGATGGCATATAGAGTATCAGTCCATTCTTCGACAGGTTACTCGCCACATTTCCTTATGTATGGCCGCGAAATGACCCTACCATATGACAGAATTTTCGAACCGCGACAAAAGAAATATAACTATGATAGCAATTATGCCGAAGAAATGTTAGCACGGATGCAAATAGTCTTTCAAAATGTCAGGGATGATCTGCGATATGCTGCTGAAAGAAGAGAAAAATATTATAACCGTAACACCCAAGAAATAACGTATGAAGTAGGCGATGAAGTTTATTTGCACAATCCAGCGCCGAAACTAGGAAAGTCTGCAAAATTAAGTAAACCTTGGGAAGGCCCATATCGGATCGTCCAGCAGAAAGGACCAGTGACCTACAAAATAAGAGGCGTAAATAACAAAAAAGAATACATAGTGCACCCTAACAGATTAAAACTCAAATCTAAAGCAACAATTCCTAGGGATCGTGATGGTCATGAAGACAGGGTAGACCAAATAATCGCAGATGAAGACTTGCAATTTGAACCACGAAATTACCCCGTTGAAGAAAGAGAATTCGACTGGGACATTATCGTACATCCACCACCGAGGGAAGAAATTGAGTACGAACCGTGGATAGGGACACCGAAATCCATAAACGTAGATGAACACGCAATTCAAATATTACCTGAAGAATATGGCAATGAAGCAGTATTCGATGATGAGCAATCGGGGAATGAAGCAGCACAGTTGCTGGATAAAGAAGTAGAAGGAGACGAAGACAGAATTTCAGAAAGAACCAAAAACGTAAGAATACAGTGCAGCGGAACTGAAAGCGAAAGGGAAACTGCAGTAACGAGAGATACCGGAGAAAATGTTAGCAACCCTGCGACGGAACCCGAAACCGTGAATCCACAAGGAAACGAGTCAGAAACTCCTAGCAGACCTACATATCGTTATTTTACGAGAAGCCAAGGACGCGTTTCACCACAACCATGGGTTCTACCAAAACGTATATAAAAATTATTCATTACTAATAGGCTTGATATACTTTTGTTTTAGGTGATAAGTTTGGACAGTGTGAATAAATAGCAAATAAACAATAAATAAATAAGTGCATAAACACCAAAAAAAAAAGAAAAAAAAAATTATACAAGTGAGGACAAAAAAAAAAAAGAAAAAAAAGTTTAATAATAAAAAAAAAAAGTAAATCTATCTAAAAAAAGTAAGACTCTATTTGTTAAGACACGAACTTTCACAGAAATGGAGTGTTTTACCAAAATGTGTTTAATATTAATAAACATTTTTATGCTTTCTTGCAAATTCACTAGCGCTATAATTGCTTATGACTGTCAGAATGTGAACATGAACATTACCACGTTCAGTCTAACTGAAATAGGGAACTGTGAAATTGAAATAAAGGACATGGAAATAACAAGTGAAAATATTCAGCTTTTACAAATAAATGATTACGAACTCGTGCCAGTAGTTCAGTGCAAAGTTCATGTTACTAGGCAAATTTACTACTGCGGGATGCATTCGCATGTATCCGCTGTGGTTAACGGACTCGCGACTTATCTATACCCTATATCCGAAAACATCAATTCGCGAAACCAGAAAATGACCCAGAAACACCTGAAAACCATGAAATTAGGAAAGAGCCAAACCCGTCAACATCAGCTACGTCAGCCACGGTCAATGAAGTTCCAGAGATAGTAAGACTACCAGTATATCCGCAAATAGGGGAGCCCGAAATAGCCCAACCAACAATAACTGGTTCAGCAAAGCATTGGTTAGATAAGTGAACGTGAGAAGTGGAAAAGTTAGTGTCATAGGTGAAAGTGAGTGTTCTGAACAGTGATAGTGATTGAAACAGTTTAGTTAGAGACAATTATTAGAGACATTAAGGTTTAGCAATTAAGGATAATGGTATCCGTAACAATTTTGCTGTTTGTTTAGTAATAGAACGAGTCGATAAGAAGAAGTATAGTTAAATATTAATGAAAATTTTTCTTTCTACAACAAAAACTGTTAGCAATATATTATGTAGACGAATACAGATATACATAGATTATATTATTTTCATGACTCTTGACGCCAATAAATAATTTTTTTTTTTAATATAAAAATTTTTTCAGCGAGATTTTTTTTGAGACATTAGACTTTAAGTTAGACTAAGAAATTAGATTAAGTAATGTAACCAACTAAGACTAGGTAAGAGTGAGAAAATTTTCTAATTAGGTAGAGTAGGAAAGGAAGACGGTGACCATGACAAAGTTGTTCTAAAGATCAACTTTGATCTTAAGGGGGGAGGGATGTAATGAAATGGACAACCCTAATTTTTCTTAGAGTTAAGATGCGAATTATTCAGATAAAAGCAAACGGAGCCAACACGATATAACGTAATCACTCTTATATTATAAAATTAATACTCGATGCAGTTACGTGTAGACAAAACATATTGTATAAAAACTGCAACGATAAGGCCCTACCCATAGCGTGAGAATATTGCCAGTGCAATAAGAGTAAAGACTTCAAGGACAAGAGTTAGCGATAAGACTAATCATAGAACGATGGGAGTGTTAGCGTGGGTACGAAAGAGTTAGGCGTTAGACGTGATTCGGTAGTGAATCGTTTACGGGTCAAGTTAGTCAGTAAGATAGGCGTAAGTGAGTTAATTAGAAAAAGGGTAGTTAGTCGTTAGTGTGTTGATAGTTAGTGATTAACCGGTGTTAGTTAGAAAAAAGGGAAAAATTAAATTAGTGAGTTAATTGGTGAAAACAAGGATAGCCCACCAGTCAGAAAAATTTGCATGAAATAAGAAGAATTAGCCATTGGTAAAAGGGTAAAGAGAGAAATTTCCTTAACGAAACATTACAATCTCACCACAAAGGTAAGTCACGTCTTCCAGTCCTACCAATTTAATATAAAAATTGTATTTTTATACGTTAAGAATATAGCTATCTTCCAATCTTTAGGATCACATATTTTTTTTAGTTACGTTACCTTATTGTAAGATAAAATACATAGTTTTTAAACGTAATATTGAGCCGAGAAAGTTAAATTAGGATTGTTTAAAGATTATTTCCAATTTGACGTTTTGACCTAATTACTAATGTTAAAGTTTTTTCTTTGTTTTATTTCTCTTTTTATTTTATTGTAAACTAAGCATTATATACCTATCTTAGTAGCTTTTCTACATAATTTATGTGAGAGGAACTAAATTGTTCATCCTCAACAATACAATCTCTTTAATCTATTTGTTTTCTTAAAGATTAGTGATTGTACAATAATTATAATTACTTTACTGAACAAATAAATATATATTTAGTATAAAAGTTAACTGAAGGTCCGTTAGTTTTAATTTTATTTACGACAAAATTACCACCCCAACCTCAGTGTACTCTTGTTCCATTGCATATTCCCCTTGGATTTCGAACCTACGTCGGAAAACGAATCCGGATAATCTCATGTAACATCCTTCGAGATCCGGATTTTATTACAATACTATTACTCCGAACGCAATGAAATTTATAGGGGACCATCTAGAAACCAGACCGCATAATTTCTGACAATTTCATAAAAAAGAATTGAATAGTTCAGAAATTATGCAACTTGGTACAATTTAGTATATTAATGGAATGACATGGTAACGACGTAGCTACCGTTACTCCAGTTTCGATTAAATTCATATGGGACCATCTTTCCATTATTCAGGAAGCTCTAAAAGAAGATTTCTTTAAAAACCTTCTTTGAAACCAAGCTCTTATGTCAGAATGCGTTAAAATACTATACATAAAATGCATTTTTTATCATAACTGCTGATCCCATCATGGTCCCACTTTGAAATTTTTATGGTGCCTTCCCTAAGTCACTATTATAAATATATATTATTTTCATAATTTTCAAAAAACACTATCTCAAAAAAATTTTCAAAAACAAGTTTTGAGGCTTTCCAAAAAAAATATTATTCCCAAAAAGTATTCAAGATTAGTATCAAATTAAAGTCCATTAATTCCTCATTAAATTGAGCAGTTATACAACTCTCTAGGACTTATAGAACTGAAACTAGAACATTTTATAGTGCTGGACTTGAGTAACAAAAAAGGGTATTTTGCAATTTTCAAAAGTATATAACTCAAAAACTATAAGAGTTAAAATTTTTTTAAAATTATATTTGAATTAAGGATGTTAAGGAGTACAATTAACCAAAGTTTCAAAAAAATCTGTAATAGTCAGGTTGAGAGCCTGGTTCGTTTTAAAAAGAATGGCCCAAATCCAATAGTTTAAATGCCAGCGTCTGGCACATACTACAATTTAGCCGAAATAAACTTATTTACGGTTATAATTGATTACCTTCATTTTTTTTCCAAATAGTTCAGTGTTGTATCGTAGCCAGACTTTGAATAATTAAATTGGCCATCCGAATAAAATATATTATGTCCAGCGGAATGCACGTTCAATTATAGTTCGCTGAGATGCATCACTATAACTAAAAAAAATTAAACCTACTTCGAGTTCGGAACAAAATTCAAATTTTGGATACCATCTTACCATATTAACAAATTAAAAATTTCTATATATGTATCTCAAATACTTCTTTAGTCATTCTAAAATGCGAACGAAATTGTCCCTCCGTATATTGAGGAATTATTTCCTCAAAGTAATTATTCATCATGTGGAAGAATTTCATCTTGTGGATCGCCTTCTCGTGCAAAGAAAACTTCATCAAATTCATTTAAATGATTTTATATAAAAATAACCTTATATAATTATATAAATATTTGTATACATGAGCTGTTTCAATGTGTCTAACAAAAAGTATTATATCTATGAGTGTATTCCATTTGAAAAGACATGCTTCAGTGCGGTACGTGCTGTATGATAATTCAGTAAACAAAATTTTATGTGGGCAAAAAGTCAGGAAGGATTTTAATAATGCAAAGTATAATTTAACAGGTGTGGTAATTTCGAAGAATATTTTCTTTCCTTATTTGTCCATTTTGAAAATATCGTTATTTTCGATATCAATAATTTGCGATAACGAAACTACGTTTTAGTAGCGCTAATCAGTTTGGAATACCTATAACCTGCTTTGATTAAGTCTTTAAAAAATTCGTTATTTTTTTGTTACGATGTAGGTCTTTTGTTTACGACAAAAGACAATTACGAAAAGTAACGAAAAGTAATTTTTTTTTAAAAAAATAGTCTGTATTGCTGATCCAATAAAAGGAACTAGGTAATGGATCCTGAAATTAAACAATTTAAGATAAGTTATTATTTATTTATTTACTCAATTTGTGGTAAGAGTCGGTGTCGATAATTTTCGTTCGGTAACGACAAAAAGGGTATTGCAGCAACACGGTAATAACAAAATCTCACTAAGATATATCAGAGGAACATAAATTTATTTTTGAATGGTAGAGAGAGTTCATTCAAATTACTGTTTTAAAATTTAAACAATATAATAATATATTATGTTCCCCTAATACCTATAAAAAAAAGTGAATTTTTTTGTTTTGGTGGGACTTTCGAAACTGGGACTTGAGGGACTTCATTTGGGACTTCAGGACACTCTACTCGAGACCAGGTGCTTTCAGTTTGGTTCCATAATACTTTCTGTGTAGAATATGTGGGACAAATTTAGTTATTAGTTTTATAACGTTTAACTACAACTATAACTAAAAATTGAAAAATTTAGTTGCAACTACAACTAACTTTTTAATTGCGAATAATTTAGTTAAGAATAAATGTTGACTGAAAATATGAATTAATCCACTAATTAGTTAATTAAAAAATATAGCTGATTGATGCCAACCCTGATACATACACCCCCACATAATTATGTCTCTATTCACGCCTGTTATGCCTCTATAAACCCCTAACTATGTCCCTATTCACCACTTTAACTTCCAACTTCATCAGAATAAAAACACGAAAAACACCAAATATATATGTACCCGAGAACACGCCTTCAATATAAAATTTAAAATAAACGTTAAAATAATCACTGGTCTCATTTGTGTTCAATGTACGATTTGTACCATATGTACGACATGTTAAAAATGGAATCATGTACATTGCAACAATCAGTGTACAACCGTAGAATCGCGGTGGGGGTATCCACTTGTCATTAGTAAATAGAACTGAATTCCATTCACTTGCACTCGCAATTTTACTACTGCTTAGTACTGTTTCGATATGTTTACACGACATTTTTTACCTACAAGTTGCGAATACTAATGCTTAGTACTAAGCCCGTTTAAACAAGGTATTAAAACGTACCCATCAAAACGTATTCATGGTATTCATCATCTGTTATATGTGGCGTCATTTCATTGCAAATAATTCAAAATGTTTGAGATATGTTTATGCAAATTAACTTAAAATTTAATAATTATAGAAATTCTGTTTAATTAGGTAAGTATTGTTACATTCTCGCATTAATTTTTAATAAAAATATTTCAATTTAATTAAATTTCTTCAAAACGTTAATTTTAATATACAGTACAATGTGTCCCATTTTACTGTAATCCGAGTTATTCGGACATACGGTGTTTCTTCGCCTAGTTATAGAATGACCGTGTTCCATTACGGACACACAACGACACTGTCACAATGCATTTCTTTTTTTACAAAAAACTAATTTTTTTTAAATTTTATGCAAGACTAACCTTTTAATTGCATTTAAAAGCATTTAAAATGTTAGTATTGCAATAATTTTTTTTAAAAAAGTAGTTTTTTTGTGAAACATCAAATGCACTAGTCAATGTTGTTTATGATTTCTAAATGGAACACGATCGATATGTATAATAATATGTATTTTATAAAAGATTCATACCTCTGACAGAAGTAGTAGGATCGATAGAGATAATATACAACAACAAGAGCACAATATAATTGTTTGTCAAAAAAAAAAATTAGCTTTCTTTTATGAAAACGCAAAATTGCTGTAATTTCTTTATGTATTCTTCACATATAATGGTGAAAGTGTTAATTTATGATTTTTGGCTGGTTTTTTATTTTTTAAGTACAGTGAAAATACATTTTTTAAGTACAGTGAATATACCCTCTTGCGTTTATTAGCATATGCATGTACAACTCATTAATTATTTTTTATACTTTATTATTATTATTACCGATTACCACCTCCATCAAATTTTTGGTTTTAGACCAAAGTTATAAGGGTTTCGGAGCCCTAATAGGGCTTCGAAGCCCTAAAAATCGAAGTTTATTGTCATAACTTTCGGGCAAAGGGTAACCTTAAATACAAGTTTAACGATCGATATCTCAAAAACTAAGGCGAATTTCAAAATTTTTTACTCTATATTTTTTGCTTAGAATGCCAAAATCTATCAGATCCGCTTGTCAAATTTAGTCGCCTCGGATATCGTATTTTCCTCTATACCAGTGTTTTGCAACCTTTTTCATGGCGCGAATTTTTTAATAATATGAATATCTAAACTTTTTACTTTCTATATAAGTTAAACATAATATTTCAATAATAGTTTTTAAAAAATGACAATATTAAATTACATAAGGTCTCACACTCTCACACTAAAAATTAAAAAGTGACAGACACGACCACGACCGAGTCAACAAGGATTTCGTAGACGCAACTACAAAATCTTATAGTCCGTCTCATAATATAGTCTAAGAATTTTTATATTTAATTACAATATTTTGGAGAAACAGATTAGCCAGTAATACGTTAGTCGTACCTATATTTCGAAAATATTTTATTGTGTAAATAAAAATACGCAGTATTTGTTTTAATAAAATAAACGTACAAGCAAATCACAAAAGTTATATATCAAAAACATATAAAATTAATATAATTTTTTTTCCCATAATATAGCCTCACCTTTAAAAACTTACGCATAATTTCAATAATTAATAGCTGGTTGAGATTCCTTTATTTTCCATTATCTTCCACTATCTATTTTATTGGAATATTCCATATCAATTTCTTACATATTCCAGTGAGATTTGACGCCAGTTACGTCTAATATTTTCCTTCAATTTTTTTTGAAATTATATTGTTTCCCGCCGTCGTATACTTAACGGGACGGATAACTCGATACATATTCGATGATGTTAAGATCAGGTGATCTTGTTGGTCGTGTAAAACAGGTCAGTTTCTTTGTTTAAGTTTAAACCATCCTTGTACACACATAGCATTGTGAATTGAGACATTATTCTGCTGAAATATCCACTCTCCGCCCTGTAAATCCCGCTGTTCTTTTAAAGTCACCAAGTCGATAACTTCATTGAAGTAAATCGCTCCCAAAACATTAATGATCCATCACCCATTTCTCTATTTATATTTGGTCAGGCATATATTTGGTTAGAGATTGAAAATTTTAAACTTGTATAATATTTTACACTCTTTATGATACTGAATAAAGTATGGACTCACATTTCGAAATATACAATTAACGTATTACTAACCTGTTCTAAAATATTGTAAGTGAAATATAAAATTTCTTAGTGAGGCTATATTATGAGACGGACTGTAGCTTTTAAAAATATTTTCAAAAAAGTAAGTACAAGCACAGACTAACGCACATATTATATATTATATAGACAAATTATATAAACGTATAATTGAGGCAGCCAAATACGATCAGGATACGACCGGATAGAATTCTGTAATACAGTAATCAATGCAATATTCAATGGTATCCGTAGTAACGTTTTGATAATAAAATATTGATAACAAAATTTTACTTTTTTGAGAAGAAATTGTCCAATTTTACAAATAATGTCTTGCAATAATTAGCGTAGCATTTGCTCAAAAATTGACATTATATTATATTCCTTAAATCTCATCCGTCTCACACCGTTACCTGCTTCAAGAAAAATGCCTAAAAACTGGCTTTACGCCTTGTCTAGTAGTATAATATAATAGTGTTCATTGGTCTGTGAAGTGTGAGTACAAGTTAATATCATTGAAACCAGTTGTAGAATGACGTTTACTATAAACCAGGTAAATAACAACCAGTGTTTGTTATTTACTTTATGTGTACCTATTGAACTATAAAACATGTCCATAACTCAAAGTTTTCAATCAAACAAAGAAAACGCTTTTTTTTTACGTCTATACACAGAAATTAAAATTTTATCTTTAAAAATTGGTGTTTTCCTGGTTTTCACTTATATGGACTGTATGTATATTCCTCAATAATCTTTTCTTTCATTAAAAATAAATAAAGTGACTTTATTTACCATTTCATTAGGATTCACCCAATTTTGTATATATAATAGCACCGACCACCAGTAGCGTTTACAGAAATCTACTTCACGTTGATTGTAATCAAACCACGTGGGCCCGGAGCTCATATTTTTAAATAAGGTTATTGTGAAAATCATTGTTGCTGCATACATGGGCGTCAATCTGTAAAAAGGTATTTTGAAAAATTTCTCTAGTTTACCATTTTTTAAAGTGAAATTTTTTTGAAATTACACTAACCTTAAAAAACGATGTATATACATAAATGGAACGATAAAGGGTGCATTCTTAGCTTTTGATTTTAAAAAACCATACATCAATAGGCAACCGCTTAACAGGAAAAATGTGTCGACAGACACTGTACTACCTAGGGTCGACCACGCCCAAAATGTGTTAATCCACTGAAAGACAAAAGGTTGAAATAACAAATCGAGAAGGATGAATTAAATATTAAATTTGACTTAAAACTTACTGCAACAACGTCTTTCAAGTTGACTACAGGAAACATCATCGAAAATGCCAAATTATGACCATGAACAATCCACAACATGCTGATAAATCGGATTCCGTTCAGACAAGGCAGTTGATCGGGATTGTTGTTAACTTTTATGAACTTCCTAAAATTTGTAAGCCATGAAAAGGCTATCAATAACGGATGAGCAGCTTCTAAAATTGTAAAATAATTATGTCAGTTATTTTATACTTTGTTTTTCACGCAGTGATTTTATTCTTACTTTTTTCTGTGTAATAAAGAAAAACATCGTAAACGGTACTTAAAATTACTATAAAGCCGATAGCAATTAAAAATCCACTGAAACAAAAAAATGAAAATGAAGAAAGAATATCAAAGAATAGATATTACACTTCTTACATTACGGTCCAATCTCCTGTCGTTAATTGGCTTTTCGGTTGTGATTCTAATGTTTGACAATCCCCTTCCTGGACGTGAAATAACGTACCGTTTTCATTGCTTAAGAAAAATTTATTCAAATGCACTTGAACATCTGATGCGGTACAACCATCAGGAACACAAATTGACCATCTTAAAGCCATCATATCAGCCATACCATCGCGAGGTTGAACCTAATTTTTGGAAGCGTGTTAAATTTCAGGCTTCAAAAATATAATGTTTTCTCTCACTTACCACTACTGAATGACGCCATAATTGTTCTTTATGTTTTTGCGCCTCTAACATTTTTGCAGACATTATTCCGTGATTTAACTTCGGTTTAATTTGTGTGTAACAAAATTTCCCTTTTATATTATTTTGGGTGTTGTCGATTGCTAGACATTGATCAAAACTTCCCAATTCTTCTGTGTTCCATCCAGCGATACCAGCTTGTAGCTTCGAGGAGGCATCCATCACTAATAATTGAAAAAGTTCAAGTTCAGTTTCTGACTTATTGTATAGATATTTTCTGATAATTATTATGGGCAAACAAGTAAATATTTAAATGAATTTTGCGAGGCTGCAATACAGGATACTTTATTAGTGTTGTGATCTAATAGGGAATTTAAAAAGTCATTTAGGGGTCTTATTTGACTAGTCTATAAACTAGTATTACAAAAGAAACTTCATTTTGAACCTTAGTATTTTGCAAATGAGCACGCATCAATGCACCTGGAAGCCATTCCTCCACCTGCTCCATTGTAATTACGCTTCTATTCATGTCTGCTGAACTTTATGCTAGTGCAAATCACGAAATATGACTTCATTTTCATATTTACAGACATGTCTACTTATTGTTAAAAAATCAATTTTTAAGGAATCTTACGTTTGAGTAACAATAACGTTTCAAAAAATCTAAATTTTAATCATACTTAGGAAAGCATTCAGAGACAATATTGCAAAATTAATCGAACAATTAAAAGCTCGAATAAATATTTATTTATTGTATTTTTTATCTATACAGAACAATAGGCCAACTTGAAAAAGTTGATAATTGTGAATTGCAAATCATTAAAAAAAGTGATATCATTTTTATATTCGTTCAAGTAGCTGTGCGTAAATCCGTGACTACTATAAGCACTTATAAATCATACCAAAATTTGATATTTGTATATCTATACATATTTTCTGGGACTAAAATTGGACCAGCGAAATCTAATTTGTCAAATCGATATTTTTGATGTCATCAAGTATTTTGAAATTTTTGTGCCTATCTGAAAATTCTTACTGAACTGACGAAGGTTTGACGCTTACAGTTAGTTTTAGGGTTTAGGTATCATCCTTTCCATTTTTGATTGATGACTAATTGTGAGAGTTCTAGATTGTAAATCATATACACTCGAAATTCAGTTTAACATTATTTGATAAAAGCAGCAGAAATTAAGAATTTTTTTAGAAAACAAATACCTAATTAGCAAAATGAGATATTGTTAGATAATTTAGAAATTTTCATATCACTCTGTAGCAGAATATAATATAAAATTCGATAAAACTGAGTAGTTAGCAGTTTCTTGAACATCGGGTAAACATCGGGTGAATATCGGTCATAATTTATAAATGTGTTTTTATAAAAATGTAATAAATATTTTTATAATGCGACTTTCAATTTTGTTGTAGTTAAAATTTAGTTTTTTACTGCATCTTTTCTCAAATAAAATTATATAGCACGATCCCATACCGCACGCTCCCATTTAACAATTTCGTCGCACACAAGATGTGTATAATGGAGCGCACCCCCCCCCCCCCCATGTTTTAAAGCAAATATGTTTGAATGTGTTAGTGTCTAAGTAATAGTTTAGTGTCTAAGTAACAGTAAATCATACAAATATATAAATCAGAAACATTGACGCCCGTGATCTTTGACTTTCTCATTTAGCAATTTGGTCCCAGTGGATTGCGTAATGGGAGTTTCCTATGTACTTATAAAGGACAATGGGCAAAACTCTATGGGGAGCTGCCCCCGAGCGCCCATGGTTGAGGCCGGTGCCGGTCGATAGCACTGGTCAAGTAGTCCAACTTTGTCAATGGGCACATTCATGGAGAACCTGGCCTTCAAAAGTTATAGGGCGTCAAATGTACAAAAAGTCTGCACGTGGCCATAGCCAAACGGGATACTCTGTATAGGTACAAATGGGTTATGAGACATGTCATGGGTCGGTCTATCACTGTGTAAAACCACTTACCTGGCAAATGGCCTAACCTCGTTTTTTCACGTGGCCTATGGCAGAAGACGTACCGAGCGGCTTCAAACCTGTACATTGGGAGCAGTGTTCCCTCTAAGCTGTGCGCGTGTGCACATAAATTTTAAACATAGCGCACATGAAAAATATTCGCGCGCACAAAAGTTTTTTTCGTGTAAAGAAAAATTGCACCTGCATATGAAATCCATATAAAAAACTAAAATAAAAAAAATTGAATCAAATGTAGTTTTAGATTTGAATAAACCGCCAACTGTAGTTTTTGTGTATAGGTATAGATGAATATTAATACTATTCTATATTATATTTTGCTTCCGGGACTACTAAAATAGCGGAAGTATTGTGATCACTTTTGAATAATAAAAAAAATTTTTCCGTCCAAAATAAAATTTTTTACGCACATTTCACGTTTTAGAGCTTCCTGAACAATTTTGGTTTGGTGTCTGTCCGTCCGTCCGTCTGTGTGTCGCCAGTTTGCACCGCATAACTTCTGAACTATTCGATTGTTTTTAATGAAATTTTCAAAAATTATGCAGTTTAGTTTCCAGATGGTCCCCTATGAATTTAATCGAAATCGGAGTAACTGTAGCTACGCCGCTTGTCGTTCCATTAATATACTAAATTGCACCAAGTGGCATAACTTCTGAACTATTCAATTCTTTTTTATGAAATTTTCAGAAGTTGTGCGGTCTGGTTTCTCGATGGTCCCCTACAACTTTTATTGCATTTGGAGTAATAGTATCCATGACGCTACCTTGAAAGCCCCTTAAAAGTCAATATCTTATTTACTGCTAGTCCCACTTCGCTCAAATTTTTAAGTATTTTGGTGGTTAGTTTCTAAAATATTTTTGCTATTATTTTATAATTTAGCCTTTAAGTATTTTGAGTTACAATTTTTTATGAACTTTAAGTCGAAAATATAATTTCGCGGTATATATATATATATATATATATATATATATATATATATATATATATATATATATATATATATATATATATATATTTGGTAGAATACTGTTTTAAAATTTTTTACGAGTACGAGGAAGCTGTGTGCCACACCCCATTGGCAGCGTATTTTCTATTATATGCGCTTTTTTAATCGCCGCACAAAATTATTTTTATTTTGGAAAAAACTGCACACACTTAAAAAAGTGCGCACACAGGTCATAAAAAATTAGAGGGAACACTGATTGGGAGTATCCGAAGAGAAGTTTGGGAGTCCTACCGGTGGCGATTTTTGGCAGACCCCTTGGTAGATTGCCGAAGTAAGGTAGCCCGAAGTGCACCCTCCCGAAGGAGACTCTAATGCCCGCTGCAGGTCAACACTCATCGTTTCCTGAAGAAATGGCCACGTGAAGTATGTAAGTATGTAAGTAACTTTTGAAGGCAAGGTTCTCCATACCTAAGAGGGGTATATTTGTGACCGACTAGGAAGGGGAATTCAGAAAATACATATCTCACCAGTGGGCGCTGGGAGGCAATTTTGCGCATTGTCCTTTCGGCAGCGGAAAGCAAATAATAAATGCTTGATTTCTAAATGTAATAAATTTAATGGATTTGAGTCTGACTTTATGTTATTTCTATATATTCTTAAATAATAAAACAAATACTTCACTTTGTAAAATATCAGTATATAAAAAAATGAAATACTAGTGACAAGGGAGAAATGGGAAAATGGCAGGAGTAAGAAAAGTAAGAGGGTTCAGAATTTTTCAGTTTGCAAAGTAATTATTTTATTATTATATTATAATACTAAATTATCAAAAAATTTAGAAAGGGAAGTACTTACTTTCGAGTGCCCATGGAGTACCATTGGACAAAGCTTCGTTATAAATTTGACTCTGCTTTTCACACGTTTCACTTAAACTTGCTTTCGAACGTAACGTATATAATTTTGTTAAACGTCTCAGTACAATCAGATTTTCTAGCGATCCTGGTATTGATGGCAATGATGGAAAACAATCTATTATCGCATTGTTTAATAACAAAATAATTACCAAATATTTAAACCACATTGTTTGCTGATTATTATTCTTAGAATCTAAGTTAACAATTGTTTACGGAACTGTTAGTGAAAAAATAAACAAAAACATTCCAATCATTTGTATTTATTTCAAAAAACGCCGTGAGCAGCGGGGCCCCATCACGGTAGTCGAATTTTCCCCTCATCTTCGGTATTGATTGTTTACAAGCGAAATGTGATTGAAAGTCTACAACCGATTTGTCATTTTGTTGGTTTCAAAACTGATGATGAGTGTCCGGCTGATCGAGGCTTTAAAAAAAGGTTTTAAGTATTTAAGGGCTGTATCTCAGTAAATTTCAATTTTGTGCCGAAAGCAGATAGCATAGGAAAAAAACCAACACAATTCGTACGAGGGCATTCCTGCCCATGTTTATCCGCCAATTGCCTTTATGTTTTAGTTTTAGATATTAAAAAAGGACCTTAAATAGTAAACTGGAAGATCTTTATGAAGATATTTTTTCTTTTCAAAAAAATTCTGAATTTCTATTTTATAAATAAAAATCCAAAATTCCTACTTTATAAACACATTTTTAAATTACTTAATATTATATTACATTTGCTAAAATAAAAAAAAAAGAAGTTCATATTTTTTTAATTTTCAAAATTAGTATACGCCTGCTTATATTAGAGAATAAAAATAAGCATTTAAAATACATTTAACAATACAATTGAATTCCGATGTAAAAATGGGAGAAGTGGGGGGAAAAGTAATGTGAAATCCCTAAAAGGCACTAGCTGGATACTAACTCAATACATGTACAAAATTTCAGCCTTCTAAGTTTACTCAGAGAGTCTCTAGGCGTGTTAGAAAATAAGCAAAAAATTCAAGGAAATATTGGTGTAAAAATCGTGGGGGTAAGGGTTAAAAGTTGAAACCTCCAAAAAGCAGTGGCTGGCTATTAACTTAACCTGTACACAAAATTTCAGCCCTCTAGGTTTATTTGGGGAGATTTTGACCCGAACGAAACTGTCAAAAACAAGAAAAATCATGTTCTTTTTGGTATAAAAATGGTGGGGGTAAGGGTTAAAAGTCGAGACCCCCAAAAGGCACCCCCTTGATACTAACTCAATCCCAATACAAAATTTCAGCCCTCTAGGTTTATTTGGGTGACCTGTGCGAGTGGTACAAACTTCGAAAACGTCGAAAAAGCATGAAATTGTAGTTTAAAAATGAGGGGGGTGGGGGTAAAATATTAAAACGTCCAAAAAGCACAACCTAGGAATGAACTCTACCAACACACCATATTTCAACCCTCTACGTTAATTCTGGGGGGCTGGGGGCGTGTTAGATCCAGCGAAAATCGTTTTCCACCTCTCTACTCCCTCCAAATCACCCTAGGAAGCTGAATTTTGGATATGTTGTAGATAATTGATCGAAACATTATTTAAAACCTGTTTGGAAAGTTTCTATTGTTTTGTTGCCCCCCACCACCCCCTTAAAAGTCGGGTTCGAAAAAAAATTTGCCCAAAATTTGACCCCACTTTGATAGTATTGTTGTGCATCGGAATAAGCCCCACTTACCAAATTTCATCTCTTAACTTCCATAGGGGGCCCTACACATATTAAAAGGTTGCGGGAAAATATATATATATATATATATATATATGTATATATATATATATATATATATATATATATATATATATATATATATATATATATATATATATATATATATATCAGACATCTTTTTTTTTTATATAATCGTGTTCTACGGGTCCGAAAACGGATAGCGCCCCTGGTCTCGCCTCTCGCAGCTCTTATCGTATAGACTGTATAAGTCTAATTTTTCGGAGAAAATTCGACTAAAAAGTGGTTTACACTTAAGTTTTATCTTATCCGTTTTTTTTATTCAAATTTCATGCGAAACGTTTTTCCACAATTTGTAACAATTTAATTTTAAGGATAAGGTTGATTACATCAAAGCAAATTTATTATCATTTTCGTCATTACAAAATTTTATCGTCATAACATGAGTATTCTAAAATTTCGTCGAGTACGTGCTGAACAGTTACTAAGTTTTAAGGGTTCCTCAGTATCTAGTTTTATGTTTTGGGATAATTATTGGAACCTTAGTAAATTTCAATTTTGTGCCGATAGCAGTTAGCACGAAAAAAGCCAACACAATTCGTACAAGGGCATTCCGACCCATGCTTATCCACCAATTGCCTTTGTGTTTTATTTTTAAATATTAAAAAAGGACCTTAAATAGTAAACTGGAAGGCCTTTATGAAGATATTTTTCTTTCCAAACAAACCCAAAATTTCTATTTTATAAATAAAAATCCAAAGTTCCTACTTTATAAATAAACAGTGACTAATAACATTTTTTAATTACTTAATATTTATGTATTGCATTTGTTATAAAAGAAAGTACATTTTTTTAAAATTTTTATAATTACTATCCGTCTACTTGTACTAGAATAAAAATAATGCATTTAAAACATATTTAACAATACCATTGAATTCCGATGTAAAAATGGGAGAAAGGGGGGGGGGTAATGTGGAATCCCTAAAAGGCACTAGCTGGATACTAACTCAATACACCTACAAAATTTTAGCCCTCTAGGTTTCCTTAGAGAGTCTCTAGACGTGTTAGAAAAAAAATCAAGGAAATATTGGCGTAAAAATCGTTTGGATAAGGGTTAAAAGCTGAAACCTCCAAAAAGCAGTGGCTGGCTATTTACTTAACCTAAACACAAAATTTCAGCACTCTAAGTTTATTTGGGGAGATTTTGACCCGAACGAAACTGTTAAAAAACAAGAAAAATCATGTTTTTTAGATATAAAAATGGTGGGGGGTCAGGGATTAAAAGTTGAGACCCCCAAAAGGCACCCCCTTGATACTAACTCAATCCGAATACAAAATTTCAGCCCTCTAGGTTTGGTACTTGTTTGGTCTTCGAGTTAATAAGAGAATATTTAAAAATATTTCGGAAAATTGGGCCAGGTAATACTAATAATGATTTAAAAACAAAGAGCTCTAGTGACACGCAGTGTCGCAAGTGTCGCATATATCTTGATGGCCGTGTTAAGCCATAAAAGATAACAAAATCGCAGTGCCTTGTTGTTATGCTTTAAAAGCTACGTGCATGACATAAAGACTTTTAGCCAGTGTTCCCTACTGGAAAGGTCCCACAAAATATCATAAATTAAAAAAAAACTGTTGTGATCAAAAACGTGGATTGAAAAGTAAAAAAAATTAAGTTACTGCTGAATTTTTATGATAGTTGAGGGACAGTTTTGTTTAGGGAATATATTTTGTAGGTCCCCGCGGTAAAAATTCAGCGATAACTTGTTTTTGACTTTTCAATTCACTTTTGATTATTTTGTTGCTATTTACTATTTTTTTGTAACAATACTTTTCTGTTCACCTCACAAACTTTTCTAAGGATAAATTTCTGTTTTTTATAACTTTAATTTCGTTCCTAAAAGCAAATTAACTCGAAAACTATCAACTAATAAAAATACTCCAGCTCAGTGGCGTAGCAAGCGGGTGGTAGGGATGCTCCCACCAGGGACGCCGAAGTAAGGGGGCGTCACCGCGGCGGTTTCGCTTTCGGATACTAAGAACATTGAAAAAATTACTAAGAAATATAGACTGAGATAAAATAACAATTAACATAATATATGGCTAACTGGCTATAGTCTTAAACTAGGCTACAAGTTGAAAGTAATAAGATTTCTTATGAAGTATCTTTTGGGTAGCTAATAAATATTTATAATTTTGATTTAAAATTCTACCATTAACTCAACGTAGGACAAGATTTATGGAAAACAATCAAAAATTCCACCGAATCACCTATAGCGAAATATATCTGGGCTGAAAAGAAATAAATTTGTTATTATTTTTATTGGATTCGTTGGAATTTTTGATTGTTTTTCATAAATCCTGTCTTCTTAAACGTTGGGTAAATGGTCGAATTTTGAATAAACAAAAAGATTTCTAGCATTTCTACAAGTCTGGGAAACACAACTGGGCGTCGTTATTGCCTAATTCCGTGAAGTTTGATAAATTGTGCCCAGAAGCCTAGGTGGCTGTAGTTTGAGCAAAAGACGAGAGGAGACGTATGATGTGATTGTGGGTAGGGGGCGGATTTTTTAAGTTACTGCCACCCTCTTGTTATAAAAGAGGGGGCGCCATTTTCAAGGCTGGCCAGGGGCGCCACTTTCAAGTCTGGCCAGGGGCGCCAGTCACCTCAGTTACGCTACTGCTCCAGCTACGTTGTCGTACTTTTTTTGTTGCAAAAATTATATAAACAATACAGAACTTTTTAATACTATGTAATCTCTCTTTTGTTCGACAAATTTTTATAATATCGTATATCCATATGAAATGTGATGGAGAAATACGTTTAAACCATAGAACACTAGAAGCCAACTAACATAAAAAAAGTGAAATTCGCTTGGAGTCTTTTGTAAGCCAGTCACAGCTTAAGGCATTAGTCCGTCAGTGGTCGTCGCAGAACGCACACACCATTGTGTTAACAATACAACCATTGTTACTTAAATTGGACAGTTCGGTCTGTCCCATAATACGTGTACTGTGGTGGTGTGTGTAAATACGCACACAAAGGCAAACAACAAACTAACACAATTGCAAGCGGTGTGTACCTACACATATGGTAGGGAGATTTTACGTCACAAATTCATTACAAGTGGAACAGAGACATAGACCACCTAGTTTGTCCCCTTGGTTTAAACAGTCAACACCTAACCTTACCGCAAACTAATCTTCAAACTTATTATTTTTTCATTCACATTATGGATTTTGACGAGAATTTTTTCATACATTGCATAAAGGAAAATTACATAGTATATTTAATGAATAATATAAAATACAAACAAATTTTTGTAAATTATTTTCTTGAATGTTAATTTAAGAAATTAACTATAGGTGTTAAACTAAAAATCAAATGGTCTTCGAAGAGATATTTTTTATCCTTTACGGTTCCACTTTTGGCTCAATTTTCACATCATCTTTCGGTTTTTTACTTAATAATTTTGATACTGTAAAGAAGAATGTAATTTTAATTTTACACTATTTTATTATTTAAATAATAGGTATTTTGTACTTACATCCCCCAATTAAAACATTATCAATTACTGAAAATGGTGTTTCGAAGGTCAACAAACAAACTAGCGATACGAATAAGTCAATACCAACTGTTCCAAAACAGGAAAGTAACTAGAAGTAAAAATAATATATATACATAGTATTACGGTTAAAAGTTAAGAAATTAATAAAAGCACAGTTCTGGGCCTGTTAGACAAATTTTTTCCTTTTTCTAGAATGAATTTACTATAGAACTTAGTACGATAGTCGGACGTCGGAATTTAATTATTTTATTCTTTAAATGTTCTTCAAGAGTTAAAGGTACTATTAGCGAGTTAAAATAAAAACTTACCATATTAAAATTTGAAAAATATATTTCCGTTCTTTTTGGTGCAATAATATGTATAACCAATACATGTGTAAGATACATACAATATGTCAGTCGGGATAAAATTTGGAACATTGGCAAAGATAAAAACCAATTAACTGGACCTAAAATATGAATTAACAAAATAAATAATGGTAATACTGCTTTAAAAGATTCAGAATTACTTACCGCCATAACCTTGAACACAAGCGAAAATTATTAATCCAATAAAAGTGACCCATAAATTTCTATGTAATCCCAGAAAGAATACATCATAAGTCAGATTATCGAAATAATTGTGTTTTTTAGCTTCATAATTGCCAAATACTATATAAAACATTGCCAGTAACGACCCAATCCATAAAACCGAGTTAGTGCCCTGTAATATAGAATAACTGTTAATAAGAGTTTAGTTTTTAAAGATGTCTTCCTATTTGTGTCGTTACCATATTCAAATGATATGTCTTCTGTTTTGTATGAAATAGAATATAACCCAGTGCTAAACCAATTACCCATGAACCAGCTCGAGCGAAAGTATTTGCATAGTAAATCTTATAATTAAGGATTGACCTAAAATATTTCTTTGTTTTATTTTGTATAATTAAACACATATTACAACATTATTTTATTGTTATTCGTGTACTTACGACACTGGATCAAATTCGTAATACCATGCTATGCCGGTTGGTATAAGTGTGAAAATGGCGATTAATGTGCCAAAAATATATGGTACAAATTTTGGATATTTGTAAACTGAAAGTAAAATGAGTGGAGCTACCAGAAAACACTGCATATCAATTTGAAGATACCATGATTGTGGAATACACTAAAAAGATCATAAGAAAATTAGGGAAGTGCAAGTTAGATACGTATTAAGGTATGATTTATTAGTTTAGTAGTTAGAGTTTTTCACCATAACTGTATTCTCGGCGGTAAAACACTTCTTTCTTTTACTATTTAATATGTACTCATGTAGATGTGTATGAGCGCCATACAGTGTCAAGTGATTAGTTACGACACATTTCATAAAAATTTCGTATAAAGTTGTCAAAGGCGTTTTGTTAATATAGGTTGTGCCGTCAACGTGCTAATATTAAAATTATCTAAACCTTTTACTTTCTGTATGTGTTAAGAAACTGCAATAAGAGTTTTCAACACTGTCTGTCACTGGGTATTGCATTTTCCTTAAAAATATAGTTAAAAAGAAATTTAGTAGGGGAGACAGGGTCTAGTATTTACGGGGGTAAGTATTAATAGGCCAATTTTCGTCAAACTATACACGAACAAAAGAGGTATAGCTAAAGGAACCTGAACTTATCTTAGACGGTAGCATATTCCACTTTGTATTGTATTTTGTTCAAATTTTATCGCATTATCAATTTCGTTTTTTCAAAAATATAAATTTTTCAGAAATTTACCTTCGGGGCAAGTATTAACAAAATACATGGGGTAAATATTCATGTTAATATTTACGTCGTTTAAACTTGGTGCAACGCAGACAATGTTATTAACTTCCTTATAAGGAAGTTATTGTATTCACCCCGATTTTAAAATCCAAATTACGTCATATTTTTATGTTTCGAAGTCACCAAAATCTTTCTCACGACATTCTCAAAAATGTTTGTATGTGTGTGTGAAGGTATGTGGGTGTTTGTCAAATTTAAGTGGTACTATAAATATGTCTTTTCTGCAGTGAAGCAGAAGAATGATTTTGCTTGATCTATGGCGGATCTTATTACTCGGATGATAGTTCTGGAGGTGATTGGTACAAATGCAGATCTTGCATTCAGGGAAGCAAGTAAGCTATCTTTTATACGGTTAAATTGTAAATTCGATGATGATTAGAATTACTAAGGCTGAATTATCATATATTTCAAGAATTATAATAATGTTATGTAAACGGTTAAAGACTAGTTAATTATGAAAAGTAAATATTTTTTTAATATAAAAGATATTATAAATTAAACGATTGTAATTTTATTGTTTATTGAAGACTGAAAATTTGCCAATTTTTGTTTAGTTATTAAAGTCAACGCGACATTATTTTGTTGAGTTGATTATTTTTAATATCATTATTGCTAATTCACAAAGACTGACTAACTAGTGCCTCAGCAAAAAAAAAAAAATAAAATAAAATAAAATAATGATTAAATTAAGCAAAAATAAAGATAATAAAAAAAATTTCTATGTTAAATTGATTCCTTTCTAAAGCAGCTTCCACATTCTCGCCGAGGTTGGACGAGTCGAGAATGTAGAAGGTCATTTCGTTGTGCTTCGCGGTTGGTGTTTCAATGCTATTCTTATGCCTCGGCCAACTTCGCGAGGAACTACTTCGTCCAACCTCGGCGAGAATGTGGAAGCTGCTTAATAATAAAAGCGTTAAATATGATACTGTATTTCATTTTCTACACATAGCTATAACATACTATCATAATCACATTAAAGCTCTAATGTTAATACTTGCCCCAAGGTTGTTAAAACTTACCCCAAAAGTGCGGTAAGTATTATCAAGTATATATTTTTTTAAATGGGTTTTCCGCAGAAAATATAATGGATATGTAAGTTCTTTTTATCAAAAATCATAAACAGATAGTTAATGCTTCATGAGATTTACAAAAAAATCTCTAACTAGTTTCATTTCCGTTAAATTAATAAAAAAGTAAAATCTGTTAGTACATGCCCCTGTTTCCCCTACATGTTAATACGAATTAAACTAATAAATATGTTCTATATGTACATTTACAATTTCCAAGCTTCAAATGCCTATTCAAAATCACGTTTTTCTGGAGAGTGGCCGATTCAGTTCATAAGCTCATAGCCTTTGGTTACCTTTAATTTTTTTTTTTTAAATATTTTCGAAGTGAAATTTTTGTAGCCGGAAATTGAAACTTAAATAAATTATCTTTGCAAAAAATTCACATTTTCTTAGTTTTTCCAACTATATATATGTACTTATTAAAAGCTTTTATTTAACTTGGTATGTTAGTATGTTGGTTTAGATCAAATATTGGAATCAAAATTTAGACAGGTTCTAATTGAGCTAGAGGTTTCAAATTTTGCATACTTGTCTAACCTTGATGACAATGCAATATTGTATAATTAGTTTTTCCCTAATTCGCCCCAAACCAAAATTGTTAATTTTTAGTCCTATGCAACTTTTTGACATTTCGAATTGTCAAATATTGTCCATTGATTTTACATTTCAATTTTTTGTTTCCATAGTTATATCTGATTAGGGTAAATTAACCGATTAAAATGTAGGTAAAAAAATTACTTTTTTAATTTTCTTTTAAATAAATTGTAATCAGACTAAAAAGTAGAAAATAAAATAAAGTAAAAAAAATGTTTTTTAAGAAAAAGCTTTTATTTAAAAACGGCCTAAAAAAATAAAATAACTTTTGAGTGAAGTTTGAAGCAAAATGCAACATAATTTATAAAAGCTTGAGGCGTTTAATTAAATTTGGTAACTACTGAAAAGTAAAATAGCTGCACTTATATCCAGAACAGAAATAATTAATGATAACGCCTCAAGCTTTTATAAATTATGTTGCATTTTGCTTCAAACTTCACTCAAAAGTTATTTTATTTTTTTAGCCCGTTTTTAAATAAAATCTTTTTCTTAAAAAACATTTTTTTTACTTTATTTTATGTAACTTTTGACTTTACCAGTTCATTGGGATTCACCCAGTTTTGTATATATAATAGCACCGACCACCAGTAGCGTTTACAGTTTTCTACTTCAGATTGATTGTAATCAAACCACATGGGCCCGGAGCTCATATTTTTAAATAACGTTACGGTGAAAATCATTGTTGCTGCATACATGGGCGTCAATCTGTGAAAAGATAGCTTGAAAAATTACTCTCGGTTTCTATTTGTCAATTAAAACATTTTTGAAATTACACTAACCTTAAATAGCGATGTATATACATAAATGGAACGTTAAAGGGTGCATTCTTAGCTTTTAATTTTAAAAAACCATACATCAATAGGCAACCGCTTAGCAGGAAAAATGTGTCGACGGATACTGTACTACCAAATGTGGACCATGCCCAAATAGTTTTCATCCACTGAAATGAAGCAAAATTTAAATAAACTGCAAATAGAATGTTGATTTTCATTTTGAACTTACTGTAACCGCATCTTTCATGTTGACTACAGGGTACATCGTGGAAAATCCCAAATTATGACCATGAACAATCCACAACATGCTAATAAATCGAATTCCGTTCAAGCAAGGCAGTTGATCGGGATTATTGTTAACTTTTATGAACTTCCTAAAATTTGTAAGCCAAGAAAAAGCTATCAATAACGGATGAGCGGCTTCTAAAATTGTAAAATGATTATGTCAATTATTTTATTATATTTTTTAATTCAGTCAGTTTACTCTTACTTTTTTCTGTGTAGTAAAGAAAAACATCGTAAGCGGTACTTAAAATTACTATACAACCGATAGCAATTAAAAATCCACTGAAACAAAAAACAAAATATACCTATATAGAAATAAATGAAAATGAAGAAAAAAAATATCAAGCAACAAGTACTTCTTACATTACGACCCAATCTCCTGATGTAAATTGGTTTCTCAGTTGTGATTCAAATGTTTGACAATTCCTTTCTTGCACTTGAAATAAGGTGCCGTTTTCATTGCTTAAGAAGAATTTATTTAAATGAGCTTGGACATCTGACGCGGTACAACCGTCAGGAACGCAAATTGACCATCTTAAACCTGCCATATCAGCGTTATCGTCGCGGGGTTGAATCTAATTTTCAAAAATAAATTGAATATCTGGTGTGAAAAATATGATTCTTGTCTCCCACTTACCACTACCGAATGGCGCCATAAATATTCTCTCTGTTTTTGTTTTTCTAATATTTTTGCTGACATTATTCTTTGATTTGACATCGGTTTAATTAGTGTGTAACAAAATTTTCCTTTTATATTATTTTCAATGTTGTCGATTGCCAGACATTGATCAAAACTCCCCAATTCTACTATGTTCCATCCAGCGATACCAGCTTGTAGTTTCGAAGAGGCATCCATCACTGATAATTGTAAAAGTTCGAGTTCAATTTCTGACTTATTTGAATATAAGTAATACTGATAGATTTTGTCTTTAAAAAGCTTTACTTTGAAGCTCAGTATTTCGTAAATAAGGTTTAAGAATGAAAAATATAGTAAAAGAAATCTCAGCTTTATTTTAAAGCTTTTTTTAATGATTTTTATTTTCATTGGCAATTTTTTTTTTTTTTTGTATTAGTTGAGACCTGTACTCGTAGTATATGCATGGAAAATTTTCTATTCATGTGCTGAAGGGACTAAGAGGGTGTGACCGACAGTTGGATATGTTCTGTGGTTGGATATATCAAATCGGAGGTTTCTCTGTGGAACCATAACATTTAGAATAAGGAGAGATCGCTTATACATTCCGGATAATTTTTTAGAACGCTAAAATATGACTAATATTCCGTGGCGTAACTGCAACTTAAGCGTCCCCTCCTCAAAAGTTCACTGTCTCCCAGAAATGCAATTGACGAGTAAAGAAAAAATAATTTCTGAATCTCCTAGTTCCCTCATTTGTGGGTAATTGGGTTCTACTACTGGGCAGACTTGGGCATAGTTTTCATATTTACAGGCAAGTCTATTTACTGTTAAAAAGACGAACTTTACATTTAAGTAACAATAACCTTTTAGAAATTTAAATTTTTATCGCATTTAGAAAATTATTCACAGACAGTTGTAAAATTAATCGAATAATTAAAATCTAAAATAAATATTTATCTATTGTATTTTTTATCTACACAGAACAATAGGCCAACTTGAAGAAGTTGATAGTTGTGAACTGCAAATCATTAAAAATAAAAAAAATAAATTATATCCATTCTCGTAGCTGTGTGTAAATCTGTGGTCATTTGTAGATCTATTCATATTTTGGAGGATAAAAATTGGACAATTTTCAATTTATATATTTTGAAACTTTAGTACCTCTAAAATTTCTGATTTAATCGTTGAAAGTTTGTGGTTGACAGTTGGTTGTAGATTTTAGGTAGAGTTCCTTCCATTTTAGCGAATTTTCGAATTGAAAATTCAGTTAATACAGCCACTGTCATGACGCGACTTTGTTTTGGGGTCCCTAGAAACTAAAAATGACATTCCTTAAAAGCTATATATATATATATATATATATATATATATATATATATATATATATATAATATATATATATATATATATATATATATATATATATGTATATATATATATGTATATATATATATTTATATATATATATATATATATATATATATATATATATATATATATATATATATATATATATATATATATATATATATATATATTTGTCCGCACGATAACTCTCGGCCGAAACACCCTATTTTTACGAAATTTGGTGAAAACGTTGGAAGTTCAAAAGTCTCGGATGAGTTCTTCAACCCGGAACATGGTTTTATAGGTACTTTTCGTGAAAAAAATAAATTTTTTGGCAAAATTTCCCTAAGTTCAAAAATTTTTGCGACATTTTTATACCGTTGCGAAGAGGAGAAAAAACTCACATAAAAAAAGTCTTTAAATAATTATTCTAAGTAAGCTATAGTTTTCGAGAAACATTAATTTTTATAAACTAAAATTCGTTTTCGAGAAAAACTAATTTTTGTAAATGGAAATTCGATAGAGGATTGGCTGCCTTCTAGACACTAAAGTGTAAATCATACATTGAAAATTGAACGTTAACATTTTAATAATAGTAGCAGCACATTTACTTGGAAATTAAGCAGACTTTTTATAAAAAGGGAGTAACTTTCGTATACCTTTCTTGATTCTGAATTTTTGGTTACTAGTTTCTGTGCCATTCTCTAATAAAATCGAACATATTTTTCAAAAACTGAATAAAATTAAGCCGATTCCTTTTCAAGTTTTGTTATAGATAAAAGGAGGGGTATCGATAAACTAAGAACATTAACCCCTAATATGAGCCAAAATTTAATTATATTTTTTCTATATTTCTCATCATTTTAGTAAAATACAGCAGCCTAACTTAACGAGCTACAATAACTTAAAAGTAAAAGTAACTACGTTTTCTTCACAAGAAAAATCGACGAATTGTCGAGTTACTTTAGACATAGGCGCATTTTTGTATTTTCATATTTATTGACGTCTAAAGAACAACATATAAGAAAATTATAATGCTAAAAATATGCGCTCATGTCTAAAAAAACTCGATATAGTAAAAAAGGGTACATTTTTCCAAAAAAGCCATTATTTTGATTACAGTTTGTCGATTTTTCTGGCAAAGAAAACGTAGTCAATTTTACTTTTAAATTGTTGTAACATTAAGTTAGTGTCCTGTATTTTACTAAAATAATGGAAAATATATATAAAAAAAACATAGTTAAGTTTTTTGTCATATTAGAATTTAATTTCCTTAACTTATCGATACCCATCCTTTTATTTTTAATTTTGACTAAATTTTTTTCTGACAAGTTTACTTGTTAACTTGTTAAAATTTTGATAGTAGAAAGTAAATAATCAATGCTTGATTTATAAACGTACATAATATATTTTAATAGATTTGAGCTTAATTTTATGGTATTTTATATTGGTAAATAATAAAACAAATATTTTACTTTCTAAAATGCCACTAAATTTATAAAATACGGCACGGGTAAAAATATAAGTGGTTTAATATTATTTGGTTTGTAAAATATTTGTTTAATTTACTATTATTTTTGATAGATAATTTCGTTGAATTGACAAAAATTTATAAATAAAAAGAAGTACTTACTTTCAAGCGCCCATGCGGAACCATTGTACAAAGCCTTATTGTAAATCTGACTCTGTTTTTCACATGTTTCACTTAAACTAGCTTTTGATTGTAATGTATATAATTTTGTTAAACGCCTCAATACAATCAGATTTTCCAGCGATCCTGGTATTGATGGCAATGACGGAAAACAATCTATTATTTCACTGTTTAATAACAAAATAAATACGAAACATTTAAACCACATTGTTTTGCAATTTTTCTTAGAACCTGAGTTAACAATTACTTATTGGACAGTTAATGAAAATGTAAACATGTCATTTGAATTTATTTAAAAGAAAAGGTAACTTCTAAGTACACTTAAGACTTATCTTATCCATCTTTTTTTAAAAATTTTACGTAACACGTCTTATTGCAACTTATAAAGTGACCCACACACGTTCAGTAATATTGTGCAAAGGCTGAGGCTGTAAAATATTACGAACCGTTGGCAGATTATTTGGATTATTATTGAGTAGTTTTATTATGTTAATTAAACTGTATTATGTTAATCAAAAACAGTTAGAAATATATTGCGCAATGAGTGAATATTATCTATACATTTATAATAAAACTGTAACGAGACCATTTCTGTACATGGAATATTTTTGAAAAATTGTACTGGTACTGTAAATAGTTATCGATGTAGATACCAAAACAGCAATTTTTAGAATTTTTGTCTGTCTGTCTGTCTGTCTGTCTGTTCACGCATCACGCAAAAACTATTGGACGGATTTTAATGAAATTTGGTGTGATGATAACTTATTACCTGGGTCAACATCTAAAATACTTTTTACTCCGGGAGAATTTCTCATTCCCAGGGGAAAATGGAAAAACCATTTTGAGCATGTGCACACATTAGGCAAAAACTATTGGACGGATTTTAATAAAATTTGGTCTGGTGATAACTTATTACCTAGGGCAACATTTAAGATCCTTTTTACTCCGGGAAAATGCCTCATTCCCACGGGAAAATAGAAAAACCATTTTGTGCATGTGCACGTATTACGCAAAAACTATTGGACGAATTTTTATGAAATTTGGTGTGGTGATAACCTATTACTTGGGTCAACATCTAATATACTTTTTACTCCGGGAAAATTCCTCATTCCCACGGGAAAATAGAAAAACCATTTTGCGCATGTGCATGCATTACACAAAAATTATTATTCTTTGCAAGTTCTGTATAATAATTACACTTACATACTTCTCATTGAGTTTATAACAATGCTTTGCGCGAACGACGTCGCGGGTACGGCTAGTATCTTCTGAAGGCTATGATAGGTGTAGATATTAAGCTACCTGCCGATAATAAGGCCTAGCTACGGGAAATCTTAAATAGCATGAAAAATACTGCAGATAATCAATACTTTTATTAATAAATCGATTCCAAAAGTGCCAATCAACCCACAAAAAAAATTAAATTGGGAATTAAAATGTTGGATTAGAACATATTTAACATTTCTAAAAACTATGTTTTTAGGCCATATTTTACTATGGTAGGGTGTTAAGTCCTATTATAGAAAATCAATAAAAAATGACAAAACACAACAGAAACTAAATTCTAAACATTATTTTGCTAAGCATCTTCATCATTGTCATCAGAATTCATGAAATAGACTGTGCACTAGCGCTTAATTGATATATGATGAACTTTTGCTTCAGATCCTGATACTGGACGTGATGAATACGGCTTTGGTGACTTGGATTTCTGCACATTTTCATCGTTGTTATTAGGGATCATTTCCATTGGAACATTGGACAGTATTGAGGGCGCAAAAACAGTTTCAGGTATTAGGACCATAATAAGGATTATATGTAATTTTGATGAGCCTAATTTCCCATCTACACCCAAATAAAAAAAAATTTAATTATTTTGAGATAATTTATTTACTCAACTGAATTTACAAAAGGGAACTGAAGAACAAAATTGGGTGAACAGAAAAAAATTATCAATATTTATACTAACCATGTCCCTGCCACTTATTTTCAAGGACGAACTTTTAATGTCACAGTTCGCTACATGGCGCTAATGGTATTTTGGGCATACTAAATAGAGTTTGGACATGTGAGCATTTTTCATCAAATAGATGTCAAAATTAATTATCATATGATTGAGTACAAAAGTATCGTCACCAAGTTATGTGTTAACGACGAATTAAAATTTTTTAATTCAATTAATCTTTCTAGGTTGAATTAAAGTATTTTTTTAAATATTTAATTTATTTACAATTTATTTTAGATGAATCTTTGATGAAAAATAGCGAACTATCAAAACTCTTGTCCCGACTCTATTTTATTCATTCCATTTTATTCAAGTACGATCAACGTCATCTGTATATTAGTTACAGCGGCGTCAGTAAACGGTATATTTTTTTTATAATGGATTATATGGAGAGTGGCAGGGACATGATAATAACACAGTCATAGAACACACAGTATTAATACTAATGTAAGACAAAATCTCTTATGATATATGACTCGTTACTGGAGACGATGCGCGGAATGGTAACAAGTGGCGCATTCGTTGCAACTTGTTGGTGTCTGAGGCTTGCATGTGTGAAACATTGGTGCAACTGTACGAATATATGAGCAATTAGTGAATTTTAGACCTGGAGGTACCTTACGGCGCAATTTTTTTAACATTTGTTCTTTTATTGTGTCACCTACTCGTATGTTGTGAATTTCAATTGTTTAAATTAGTCTGAATTATTAATTCATAAAAACAATTATTTACTGCGCTTTTGCGGCATCTGTATCACTTAAATTTGAAATTAAACAATAATTTAATTAGCTTACAATTCTTACATTCAACTTATTCTACAATTTTTTTTTACAAATTATCGAATTGTCTGGAGGAAATCTCAATAAATTGTACAAATTGATTGCACAGTATTATTGAGCGTGTAGGGACCGTACAACAATTTATAATTTTATGGATAAGGTTGATTACATCTAATCAAATCTACTATCACTTTCGTGATTATAAAATTCGCGGTAAGTATGATTTGTCGTCATATGTGATTTTATTCAAAGAATTCGTCAAGTGTGTGTTGGACAATTATTAAATTAGAGTTCCTCAGTAACTAGTTTTCACAGTTTTTGGGATAAAATATAGAATATCTAACAACTTTACGGTTTATTACAAAAATAGTTAAATATACTCGAAAATGTTACTTTCCTTTTCTATAATATTACTCTGAGGGTCAATTACTTATACATATAACTCAGTGACGTAGCGTGCCTTGGAGGGGCCCTGTATCAAAATTAGTTGGGGGCCCAAATGAAGGGTAACGATTTTTCACAAAAGAAACAAAAATATTTATTTTAATTAATTAAATTAAATAGATATTTATTGATTATAAGTTATCGCTTCCTCCTAGAAATTGAACTAGCCAAACAATTCAAATTAAATATACACTTTTCTTGCCTTTTTTTTGGCAAACTGATTTATTAATTTATCTATGGCTGAAGACGGTTTCAGTTTTTCTAAATTTTTTGCCTCCATAGACAATAGTGACACGTCTAATAGCCGTTCCTGCCCCATCGAAGTCCTTAGGTAATTTTTTATCAGTTTTAATTTTGAAAAACTTCTTTCAGCTGTTGCGGTTGTAACTGGAAGGGTCAAGAATAGAAAGCATGCTGTTATTACCTCCGGAAAACTGGATCCAAGGCTATTGAATTTTATCCATGAATAATTTCATGAGTTTCTTAATTGAATGAATTTTTTGAATTTCAGATTTTAAGCATGTTTTCAGAGTAAATAATTGTTCATAAAGATTAACTGAGATGCCTTTACTGTATTTAGCCGACAGTTTTCCGGAAGCGTTTTTATCACTTCGTTTGAAGAAGATAGGAGTTTCTTCGCCCCCGGAGGGCGGGACCCTAAAAAATTTAAGTAATATACCGTGTTAAATATAATTTGAAAGAACCACCTCTAAGGATTTTAAAAATTATTTTTTTTATAAGTTTTGAGCCAGTTGTTTTAATAATGTAACTTAAAATTGTCGACAGTTAATCGTACTCTAACCCCCCACCCTCAATTCCGATATTCTAAACTTCTAATATAGCTAAAATTTTGATTTTAATAAGGTTAGTAGATATTGAGCCATATATTACAAAAAAGTTGCAGGTTTTCCCGGCAGCGTAATAGTTTCTAAAAAAAACATTTTAAATAATAAGGGAAACACAGTAATAAGGAACGTATTTACTGTTTTAGGATAATTTGGAACAATTAATGCAATTTTTAGTTATCGCTGCAAATTTGGTTTAGATTACTGTTTTCACTAAACTATTTTAGTTCATTTATAGCTATGTTATATGAGAGTCCAAAAGTTCCAAAAACTCCAAAAATAAATTATTCAACTGATTTTGAAATTTTTTCGCTTTTATAGCTAAGCTATTTTAGATGGATAACGGGTATGTCCTCTAAGGTCCTAGCGACCCAAAGGCGTCAAAAGTAAACCACCCAACCGACTTTAAATCTTTGGAAATTCGCTATGTTATGCAGATGCTGCGACAGGGGTATTTAAATTATATAATTACAATTAGACATTTTGTGATGAGAGTGGAGGGCAGGTACTGGGGAGTTCGAATTTGGAAGGTGTGCGTCTGCAGCCGTCATTTTAAAGGAACTACGGCGATATTCATCTGGAATTATGAAGCGAAACTCTAAGAAATTTTTGCGACCATAGTCGGCCGCATGATTAGAATCCATGACCCACTAGTCCGGAAGTACCACTGCCTAAGCACCCTCGGCTACTCGGCTGGTTTTTTGGTATTAACTCAAGGTTAACAAACCCAACATTTAGTTCCGTAAGTGGCTTTTTAAATATAATTCGAATCGTTTTGAATTACGGGCTCTGGATATTTATCTTTTTGTCTATTAATAAACCCGACCCTTGTCATGGGCTGTTAACTCTTATAAAAAAATGAAATAACTAAACGTAATTTATATTTAAATCACTTTAATATCTGCAGTGAACTTGTTTTAATTGCATTGATCAAAGAACAAAACTTTGAATTGCCATTTAAATTGTGATTCATTTATATTATCTTTAGCAACAAAACGTTTTCAGATATTTATAATCTATTTCACTTAAAAAGCATGATTCATCACTTAAGGTTTAAGGAATTTCCGTTTTCTTAGCTTCATCTTTTTCATTGTTGCAAATGCGTAAATTTTAAATTTGCAGTTTTTTTTTAGAAAATAATAGAAGATTGATTTGTTACGAATATAAGAATTATTTAATTTTTTAACGATGACTCATGCTGAATTGTATTTGAAAAGGGATATATATAGGTATCTTTAAAAGTCATAAGACAATTAGCAAAAATTGCAAGGCTATGCTATAGTCAGTTTATTTGCACAGTTTTGCAATTACAGATATACCCCATTTCAAATACAATTGAGCATGAGTCATCGTTAAAAAATTAAATAATTCTTATATTCGAAACATATCAGTCTTCTTTTCTAAAAACAAACTGAAAATTTGCAATTTACGTAAGTGTAATAATGAAAGAGATAAAGCCAAGAAAACGGAAATTATTTAAATTCGTAAGCGATGAAGCATGGTTAAATTTAAGTGAAATGGACCGTAACACTTAATTCATTGGACCAGCTTTAGAAAATTATCCAAAATCAAACTGCGTGAATTTCAATAACCCCTTCTGCTAAATTTGCTCTGCCGTAGGCCCGTAAATGTGAATATCCTAACATTTATAAAAATTTATACTTACTTTCAATTGCCCACATATTACTCCTGCGCAATGCGTTGTGAGAAATTTTACTTTGAGTTTCACATAATTCACTTAAATTTGCACCAGAATGTAAAGTATACAATTGTGTTAAACGTTTTAAGACAAGAGCATTTTCAGTTTCCGGCAAAGATGGAAAAGATGGAGTAATAATAAACTAATTAAATAAATTTTCAACATTTTTTTTTTTTTAAATTGAAAATGAATATTGTTTGAATATTGGCGCTTCAATAAAATGAAACTGGACAATTTAATCTGGTTTTAAGCTATTTATTTTATTTGGTATTTGTACACTTAAAATTTATCTAATGCAGATTAAAATTTTGATTCTCATTTTAGGTAATATGTAGCATTAAATTAATTACGTGATTAATTTTTGATTAATTACGTAAAAACTACGTAATTAATTATGATCAATTTCTAATATCGTAATGAACTAATGGAAGTTTTAGATAAATTATGTTTATCTTAAAAACAATAAAAATTATTGACTTTTTGAAAAAATTATTATTATATTAATTAGTAATTTAACATTTTTTGTAAACAGTTTTAGAACTACCGAATTAAGCTATTGCATTTAAAGAAAAAATATAAATAACAAAGTTTTATTACCATCTGTTAACAGATCAGAATTGCCGCCCTGTTTTCAAAATCTACCGCCCCTGGAATTAATTTAAACTTTTATTTATTAAACATGACCTAGGTTGGCCTATTGGCTAATTTGGCTCTGAGCATTAAGCTTGTTTCTTGGGTGATTCACTGAAGCATCTAGTGGGATGTGATATGGAGAACAAAATGTGTTATAGTTAAAATAGAATGGTAGCCTTAGAGTCGGATTTACATAAGGACACTACAACATCTCAAAATAGAAGAATATAATAGAAAGAATAAAAGTTTTCCCTTTTGTTTTTTTTTTTTTGCTCAACTCGATTTTTTGGAAAAATTTCCATTTTTTGGGATAATTATCCATGGGAATTTCCACACAAAAGTATCCAGAGGCTTCCACATGTAAAGTACTCAGAGATCACCACATGAGGAATGTCCCGGGGCCTCCACAAAGGTAAATCCGGCCCTGGGTAATCTCACATCTTAATGCCTATACTCTTTCTATGGGACATATTATTATGTTAAGTATGTAGGGGAGAGACTTAATGAATGGAACATTTTTTTTTAAAAATCGTCTTAATTTCAAAAGCAAGTAATCAAATATTTTAATTATTGCGGCATAAGATACTTCAAATATTGCTTTATGTTTTAAACTAAAAAAAGATTTTATTCTTTTTAAATAACACAAAATTTTTTTTGTTTGAAAAAATTAGGTTTTTGTCCCATTCAATAATTCCATTCTCATTGAATGGGACAAGAAGAATATTAAATGGGACATATGTAATGCAATGTAAAATTCATGCAGTTTATACAGGTTAGTAAAAATATAGAAATGGTTAAAAATCTCAACGGGAAAACATTTTTGGGATAAACGATGAGGACAGAAGTCTCATTTCACGGTGCATCCGATGGTGACCTTGACTTTGAGGTCAAGATCAAAATTCAAGGTCATATTCATAATGTTCCATTCAATATCCTTTGTCAAGTAATAAGATAAAGGCAAGAAATAAGAAGTACATAACCTCAATGTGCAAACAATACTTGTATAATTATAGTTTATACTAAGCGGTTTAATAATCAGCTAATACAGTTAATCTAAGCACAATGGTTATTATTGAATATTTCGTAATTCGTAAAAAAATAAAAGTTACTTTTTCTGTTTAAAATCGAATTTCTTAATTTTTGTTTAAACAAACGGAAAATTGTTAACACATATATCGCACATAAGAACAGTTATATAAAATACACCTAGTGACTATAAAATAAATTTCCACTAACGGTTCCTTATTAGCTAAAACTCATTTGTCCCATTCAGCAATCGTCCCATTCATTAAGTCTCTTCCCTACTATTCAAACCTCAATGTTACTATGTTCAGTCTATGACTGGTAGAAACAAGGATTAAAAAAAAAGATTGTAAAAAAATATAATATGTATCTATATTGTAAGTAATTAAATACAAAAATAAAATACAAATAATTTTTTGGTTATTCCATTTCCACTCCTATCTTTCTCCTAGCTGAAAGACATGTAACTTGAATTAACTTAAATTTGCTCAAGACATTAAGTTTCACCTTTAGTTTTATTCTGTTTGTCAGCGCTATTTTCTGTCTTCTTTTTAAATCTTGCTACTGCAACGAATAGATTTGTAAATTGAAAATGTAGAACGATTTTAAATTTTGATTCTACTTACGCCCTCCTAGCAGTACGTTGTCAATAACCGCAAACGGTGTTTCGAAGGTCATTAAACAAAATAAGGAAAATATCATTACTAATGGTACAGTGTTGAAATATTCTAGCAACTAAAAATTAATTTTTATTTAACTTTAAGTGTGGCTGAAAATGTGGCTTAATCAAATTTACAATAAATTGATTTTACTTACTACATAAAAATTTGAAAAAGTTACGCTGGTTCTAGTTTCACCAGCTTTGAAAGCTTGAACAATTCCATGTAGCAAATACATCGAATATGTTAATCGAGCTAAAACTTGAAATGTTGGCAATGACAAAAACCAGTTCACGGGACCTAAAATAACGGATTCGCAATGTTAAGACGAAAAATTTAAAGTAAAGAATTCTGTCGTTCGACTTTAAGTTTATCAACCTCCATATCCACGACAACATGCAAAAATAATGTATGCAATGGCAATTGCCCAAATATTTCTATGAAATCCTACAAATAGGATCTCATAAGTTTTGTTGTCATAATATCGATGTTTGATTGATTCGTAATGTTGGAAAACTATGATGAACATTGCACCCAACGAAATCGTCCATAAAGTTAAATTTGTCTTCCGATCAATATGAACTTTCTTCAGTCGTCTGTTATATAGAATGTATCCTAACGCTAAACCGACAATCCATGGTCCAGCTCTTACAAACGGATTCGCATAGTAGGCGCGCATCTTCATTTCTGGACTTAAAGAAATATAGGTACCTGTTAGAATATAGTAAAGTATTCTGGCCAATTATACATATTACTTTTTCGCCCCCATATATAGGGTGCGTAGCGAAGCTATAGCTATAAAGGAAAGTATGATAATCAGACCAATTTTAGCATTTGTGCGGTTTTCAACGGATTTTGATGTTTTGGAACCTAAGGAATTTAGGAGACCAAAAATCTGGATGGAAATGTCCGGACTCGGATTTTTTATACGAAGATTTTGAACGTATGTGCGTAGGTATATTTTCGGATTTAGTGGAGTTAGAGAAATGAAACTAGACACAAAATAATTCTATATACATATGGGGTATTCAAACGAGTAACATTTTGACACAGTTTGTTCAGTGGTAGGTACTCGAATAATCTCCATTCTTAATTTCAAATGTTATCGAGTGCCTGTGAAACATTATTAATATATGGCGGACTTTTGTCCGTATTTTAAACATACACCAATATTCATATGTTCATTTAATGTCCAGCTTTGGCTAATACTTGAACACTCGATGTACCTTGGCAAATGGCCAATTCATTATGTTAATTAAAATTCACATAGTGTCCGCCATACATTAATAATGTTTCACAGGCACTCGATAACATTTGAAATTAAAAAGTGTAACTGCGTCTCGCATTAAAGAGAGGATGTGTTTGATTGATTATCAGAATTGGAGTGGCACCCGAACGAACGATCGGTGGCCTAATTGGTAAGGCGCTTGGCTAGCAACCAAGAGATCCGGGTTCGAGTCCCAGCCGATCCAGTTTTGATAATTTTTCAAACACTATGTGAATTTTAATCTCCATTCTTAATTTTTTTTTTAAATCTATAAAATTTGACTGAACCTTGTTTATGAAAATCGGTGAAGCTTAGACAAAGGGTCCTACAAAAGTTTCCAGTTATATTAAGGACAATTTTTCTTTACAAGTTACGGGACATAAGAAAATTCTGATATTTTTGTGTTTCTTTTAAAGACGTTTGTCTTCGTTATCAAAACTAAAAAAAAAATTGGAATTTTATATATAATAGTTACGGTGCGAGTCCTCCAATTAGAAATAAGTATACTGGACATCGATTTTTTCTTTAAGATGGCGTCACAGTGAATGGGAGTGACTTGAAATATGAGTTTTCCCCCCTGGGGAACTGGGGACAAATTTCGATAAGTTCGCGAAATTTACCTCTAAAATTTCTTTCCCTTGGATCTTTCTTTGGAATTATTTTTATATATGTTTACATATCAATCCTTTATCACATTTCAATTAAAAACGGGTCAAGAAAATCATGAAACGGTGTTGTCAACTTTTTTAAATACTTACAATAATGCAGGAACGTTGTATTGCCATGCAATAATTGTCGGAATTATTGTAAAAATCACCAATAATGTTCCAAATATATGGAGAGCTCTCTTTGGCCATTTAGTGACTGGAATTAATATCAACGGTGCAGCAATGAATAATTGCATATCAGTTTGTAAATACCATGTTTGGTCGATACACTAAATTAAAATGGATAAGTTTGAGTCAAGTTTTACCTAAATGATTACCTATTAAAATTTTTTAAGTGTTTTTCGTTTTTTTGTTCTTTTTTCGTTAAGTTAAAGGTCTTAAAGTACTGTCAGGCCAGTTGTTTAATCTATTCTACTTACTAGTTTCTCTGGGTTAACCCAATTTTGTACATATAAAAGTGAAGTCCACCAATAATCTTGACAACTTTGTCGCTGTTGATCATTTGTTTGAAGCCAAAGTGGTCCAGAGCCCATTTTAATATATAATGTTATATAAAATACGATGAGTGCTGCATATGTTGGCGTTAATCTATTCAAACATTTTAAACTTGGATTAATTTATAATGGGTCCAATTGAATTAAAAGAAGTATTCACTTTTACTTCCTATTTTTTAAGTTCTTACTTAAATAAAAGAATAAGTAGTTACTTCAAAAAACAGTTTACTTACAAGAAATAAATAAATTCAAATAATTTCCAGTATTTACTTAGTGCGGAAGCATTTACTGAAATAATGCCAGTTAGTATTTCTTTTTAGTTGAATAAAAACAAGTAATGACTTAAATCAATACGTAATTTGGTGTTTTTTATTATTCTCCAAAATTATTACTTAAATTCTATATTATAATCGTTATTCGATTGCAATAATGAAATATTTTATTTGGATAATCCATATGAAATATCTCAGTATAATAAGGCTTTACTTTTTTTTTCAATACACCCAATATGTTCCTTTTACAATTTTTTTACATCTTTGTTATAGTTTAATATGTTACAATTTTCTTACATCTTAGCGAGTAGCATTACCTTAAATATCGATGAATGTACATCAAGAGAATATTGGTAGGAGTACCCTTGGCTTGTGCTTTTAGATAGCCATACATTAAAAGACAGCCACTTAAGAGAAAAAATGTGTCAACTGAAACGGTGCTTCCGACCGTATACATTGCCAAAAATGATTGTATCCACTACAAAAAAAAAACGGGTTAAATTAATTCTTTTGTTCTTAAAGCTGTTAAAAATCTTGATTCCGAGCCAAAAAAATCTTGAGGTATTTTTACTTTTTGTCCCTTCTAAAATATTTTATATTTAGCTATATGAGCTTAATATCCCGCTCGGGTCATAGTAAATTTCACTTTTTTTGAATTATGTTTTTAACTCTCACTATCTGTTTCTGATGCTTGGCGACCTTCAAGAGCTTCAAGTGATTTTCGAGATTTTTTCGTTCATATTATACTAACGTATAACAGGTTGCTCGGTCAATATAAAAGTTTGACCCCAGTTAAAATTTTCAATACCCCACAGATAGTGGTGTTCTCATTGACAAATTTTAGAATTGGTAAATTTAATGCAAGAAACGGTTCAAATTTTGTAAATAAAAGTTAACAATGTTGTCTATACTGAAGATTAGCATTATTTGACAATTTCACTTACGCGATGTGTTATAAAATAATATTCCTTTCAATCGTTTCCCGTGTACTAATTAGCTGATTAAGATTAATCATTATTATGTTTTGTAAATCCGTTATATTCAAATAATGTCGCTCAATGAATGTATGTATACCATCAGCGCCCGCTCTAGCGTTTACGTCGATCCGGGCAAAAAGAAAAAATTCCGCACCTTTTTTTTTTGTTCGTCTTCCCGGGCGAAAGCGGAGACCTCTTTTTTTGCTCGTCAGTTGTAAAAACGCGTCTCTCAAGCCGCCTCGGACAAATGCCCGGATTGCCCCCCCCCCTAGAGCGGGCCCTGATACGATTGAAGAACAGCTACATATTAGTGACGTATATATACTATATACTAGATTTAACCACATATTAGGTGTTATAAATTTACCTTTATCAAACTGTCCATATTCACTACAGCGCGGCCTATTTGATTGATAAATTCATGGCCATGTATAATCCAAAGCATACTGAAAAATCGTATTCCATTTAAGCATGGAAGTAAATCAGGGTTCTTATTGATTTTAATGAATTTTCGAAAATTTGTGTACCATGAAAATGCAATAAAAAGTTCATAACGAGGTTCTAAAAATTAAAAAAGAAAGAAAAGAAAGACGAAATTTAATTGTTGAATTTAAGTTGTAACAATATAAACACCACTAGAGTAAATAGACAGTGCATGAAGCTAGTTGATAGGTTACTTTAATGAAGCAACTAGTGGGACGTGATATGATGAACATAATGTGCCGTCTGTTAGTCAGTAAACAGAACCATACTTACAGCAAAACATACATATTTGAAAGTAAAATCGATATTACTTCTCCTTTTTAAAAACTTGACAGCTTTTACTTAAAAAAATTACATTTAATTATCAATATTATATTCTGACAATAATTACTTGAAAATGCAATAAATATTAATAATGTTATTACGGATACCACGGTTATTGCAGTGATTATAGAAGACAGAAGTAGCTGGTCGTTCGGTCCGGTTCACTGGTCTATGGTTGTAAAAAAAAATTGGTACTTACTTTGATCCGTATAGTAAAGATAAATATCATATGTAGTACTTATTACAATGACACAACCCAGTGCAATTAAAAAACCGCTAAAATAAAAAAAATTTAATTTGAAAGTAACTATAATAATAAATTATGAATTAAAAACATAAATCTTTTTTAAAACGCTTACATGACTGTCCAATCACCAGTTGATAATGTTGGCAGTGTATCTAATGTTTGACAATCATCTTCATTTACGTAGAAAGCGGATAAATTTTCATTGTTGAAAAAAAATTTATTCAAATGTGCTTGGGCATCGTGTGCTTGACACCCATCTGGAATACAAAATGACCAACGTAATTCAATGAATGAATAATCTTGCGCCCGTGGTTCTTCAACCTAAGAATTTCGAGAGAATATTTTTGAAAATATAATACCTATAATAATTTTAATGACGACCATAAATTACGTACAATATCTGAAATACTGCGAATTCGTCTTTCATCCGTTGGCATTATAAACAAATTGCGTGTATTCGCTGGATTTGCCATCAGTTTTAGATGCGTGTAACAGAATTTACCTTTAATATTATGCGTTTTATTATTAATGGCTAAACATTGGTCAAAATCACCCAATTCCTGAAGATTCAATCCTGCGAGTCCCGCCTGAAGTTTTGAAGATGCATCCATCACTAAAAGAATTTTAATTTTTTTTGGATGTGATATTTGATCTAGAAGTAATTTTTTCTGAATTGCATGTTTATCTTAAAACGGCACTTTAAGAATTAAGTGTTAGATTTAAGATAATATTGAATTATTAATGATACTGATAATTACTAACAATACAAGCATATCTTCAACAATATAAAAATTGACCTTTTGGAACTTTATGGACGCCTACGGACTTGACAAACATCGAGATCAAGATCCGCGTCCTTATGACCAAATACCGAATTCATCATCCCAAAGCAGCGATAGAACGACTGACGCTGCCAAGAGCCGAAGGGGGTCGGGGTCTCATAGGCATAAGGAACATGCATAATAAACAGGTTCATAACTTGCGAGAATATTTTTACACCAAAACACACACATCACACTTACACAATGCAATAATCCAAGCCGACAAGGCATACACACCATTAAACCTCTCACACATAGATATGCCAGATAGTTTTTGACCTTTGGTCACGAAGGAGCACAAAATCCAGCAATGGATCCGCAAGCCTCTACATGGGAGACATCCACATGATCTTAACCAGAGTAACGTCGACAAAGCAGCGTCGCACGCCTGGTTGAGTCAAGAAAGTCTTTTCCCGGAGACTGAAGGATTCATGCTGTAATTCATACAAAGAATTACTCAAAATACATACTTCGTGACTCGTCAATAACATCTGACTCATTCCGGGGATGCCATTCCAAACCCAAAACAATCCAACATATCACAGCTGCCTGTACTCAGCTCGCTCAGTCCGAATACAAACACCGTCACGACCAGGTTGGCAAAATTATATACCAGAAACTAGCGGTTTCTTAACTAGCACCACCTTATAACCGATAAAACACCTTACTACAAGCTCACACCAAAAGTAGTAGCGGAAAATGACTCCTGTAGACTTTACTGATCGGTCGATTAATAAATCATAATCGACCAGATATCACCTTCGTAATGAAAAAAAAACTAAGACCACCTATCTGGTCGATATTGCGGTTCCGAATACACACAACTTACAAAAACACACGCAGTTAAATTGGATAAATACATTGACCTTGCAGCCGAAATAAAACAACAATGGCGAATGGAACATGTCCACATTGTTCCAATAGTGCTCAGTGCCACCGGGGTCATTCCACACACACTACACAATAGTTTGAGCCTCTTGGGTCTCCCAAAATACACATATGTCACTATGCAAAAGTGATCATAAACACGTGTCGTATAGTACGGAAGTTCCTCAGTAGTATGAATCCGACTGCGATATATGAAAGCACAAGATCTGCTTCTGCTCCATCTGAGCCATCTACAGTGAGCGAACAAAACACTGACACTCATCTTACAGACACACAACACACATACATAAACACACAATACACTAACACTGAAACACAAACACTTAACACACATACAGATCCAGATTCGTCTGATGGAGAGGGAGGATCGACCAACTGCCACTGTTACTGCTCTGATGCACAATCCTCCCCAACCCAATAACACACAAGGTCCGCCAACCTCTGTACCATCTAAACGCGCAATTCCAGGAACACCCGATCTTAATGAGCAATTTGATGAACCAGAACACATTTATACCAAGAAACGTAAAATAGAACGACACATCCACATATATACACGAGCTCACACACAAACACAAACAGTCCTTTCCCTTTCCTCTGTCTCTACTCCTACCTATCCTCTGAGGACACGAAAACGAACTAGGCTTTCACAGCCGTCTGTCATTGAGCCAACATCCACGCTCTCACGACAGTCCCGTCGTACGACCCAGTGTACACCAAAATAGACGCATAAAACACCTCGTTTCAAGCAAAAATAACAACAATATAAGGAGTGATGTGACGAACCCGTCCGTGAATGTACTACGGTGCTTTTGCGGGTTGGTTTGGCACATTACCCTTCCACAGAGCCTAATACCTTGCACAATGCCGGTATAGGTGAAAGTTACCCAATACTGTCCTACTGAGTAGTGAGCGCCAGGTTGGCGAAAAATAATAATAATAATAAACGCCCTGTGAGTGGGGGCTTCACTATGCAGAATTTCTCCACAGTAAGTCCTGCTTGTCGTAAAAGGCGACTAAAAGGACAACCCATTAGGATGGAGAACTCAAATAAAAGGCCTCGGAAAATGCCACTGCCGGTGGAGCGACCAGGCGCATCAGGGTCACCACTGAATGTGACAGTTTAGATCACGGTGACGACAGGCTGAGCTCTAGGTAGCCACCTATCAGCTGTAGCAACACCTTCAGCCAAAATACTACTGCCTTACTTACAGAGCCCCCAACACCTTTGGCTCAACCGACTTTAAGTGTTTCCTCGAAGCACCCTTTGCGGACCACTAAAGCTGGTAAGAAGCGTGTGCGTATCCAATGGACAGATAAACTGAATGAATTCATCGTACGCACATACTTCAAAGTTACTAAACTTGAAACGGGCAAAACTGGTTACCATACAAATTTACATCAAGAGTTCACGCGCACCTACCCTAACCTATGTCGCGTCACTGAACAGAGACTGGCAGGTCAAAAACGTGTTATTTTTATCAATAACCTTATCCCTTCCTCTCTTATAAACAATACCTTGCATAATGAATGCCGTTGTACTGAGTAGTGAGCGCCAGGTTGGCGTAAAGTCTACATATAATAATAATATATTTATTAAGGGTTAGGAGAGACCATAGGTTAGATGGAGCCAATTGGTTTAAAGAAACTTTACAAAGATGATTGAAATACTGAACATTTGTTTTTTTATAAATAACTAATTAAATAATTGACTTTCTGGTGAAGCTGATCTCAGAGAGCAATTTGGTAGAGAAACCATATGAAAAACAGGAAGATTTTTCCGACACTAACTTCTTTCCGGTGATAATTTATATATTTTATTAGGGGGACCGGAAAGTAATGTCGTTTCTGTGCATGTCGTTATTTGATTGTAATTTGTCGGCTCATTGTGTATCTCAAAGGGGTGCCTTAGTTATTTTAAGGTTATTGTGACTTATTAATTGCTAAATAGTACAATATCAAACTTTTTTTTTTGGGTGAAATGTCCAGCCAAATACCAGAAGAGCATATCCGGCATTGTATGCTTTTTGAGTTTCGCAAGGGTAGTAACGCAACAGTTGCAACCAAAAACATTTCCGACGTTTATCCAAATGCATTAAACGTTCGTAAATGTCAAAGATGGTTTTCCAAGTTTAGATCGGGTAATTTTGATCTTTCTGACTCCTATCGATCAGGAGATATTTTTCTCAAAAACCAGTAGATTTTTATCAGTCCTGGATTGAAAATTTGTACACTCGATGGCTAAAGGTTATTGATAACGAGGGCGATTATATTATTGATTAGAAATAAAGACCTATTAAAAATTTATTACTTTGAATTTGATGTAAGAAAACGACATTACTTTCCGGTCCCCCTAATATTTATGTAGGTATAACACAATTCAAGTCTCACACGGTCACACAGAATACAAGAATTACTCTTTTAGTTTGTTTAGTACTTACTTTTCATTGCCCATTTTGCTCGTCCTGACAAAGCGTTGTGATAAACTTTACTCTGCGTTTCACATGTTTCACTTAAACTTGCTTTTGCCCGTAACGTATATAATTCTGATAATCGCTTCAGAACAATCGCATTTTCAATTTCAGGTAACGATGGAATACAATATATATAATTGAACATTATGAAAATATTTATCAACAATGATGTAATGAATAACATTTTTATTTAAATGAAATGAAATAATTTACTTATGGATTATGTAAATAAATCTATATCGGTATAATCTAAAATATTCAATTTAAATAGCTACTTATAAAGAATGTTATTAAACCCAATTTTATATATCTTATCTTTATTTAAGATTTCAGAGGAAAAGCTTATAATATTATTTGCACAGAAACACTGATATCGTCTTATGAATTGTCTAGTGAATTTCTGCTGATTTTCAATTCTTTCCAAACGACCCAAATCATTTTAAAATTCGAATATGAGTCTGTGAGTGAATTATTAGGTAGCCTAACATAAGGAAATTTTTTGTTGACGGCTGCTGGTCAAAATCAACAAAAAAGTGACTATTAAGAAGAAGTATTGGACTAGTGATATTTTAATATCCGAATTTTCAAAGAGTTAACAGTGAATCATGCAGCTGTTACTATAACGTTGTCGTTATATAATTTTTCTACTCCTGTTGAAGAACACACTCATTATATAGCCATTAATTATTATTGAAAAACTCATACATTATTCAAAGGAGTGGAGAAATGGCAATTACGTAATACCTTTCGACCAATAAAATTACCGTATTAACCATTATTCAATGGGTTTGCATTTGTTTCATGTATGTTTTAATTTCACGTGTAAGTAAGCAAAGAAATATATATTGTGAAGTATATTGTGAAATAAGTGCGGGAAATTGTCGATTGCCCACGAAAGCGAAATTGAGCGCACGAACGTAGTGAGTGCGCTCATTCACTTGAGTGAGCAATCGACAATCCCGCACGAGTTGCACATACTATTTTTATTACGAATTTCATATATATTTTTCTATTATTGCAAACACGTTTATTAATCAAAACACGCAAAGCCGCCTCTTGGTTTTTCATTTAATAAATATTTCATCCACAACCACAACATAACACTGACACATACTGCCGAAAAACTCAAATTAATTTGATTTTGGTCGGTGGTCGGTGAAATTTGACTATTCACGCCTAGTGTGATTCGGTCTCACTATGACCATTTACATTTTTATGATAACATAATTATAGTCTTTTGTTTGACCGTTAACTGCCGTGTACGCCAGTGTTAAAAATTCTGCCGAGTATGGGCAATTGGGCACATGAAGTATAAGGAAGTGGAGTATGTTGAGAATCTTAAATAAATAGGTACCGCACGACTACAATAAGAATTATTGTAGATACGTCTCATTATTGTGTAGTGTGAGTGATTCACTTCTCTGAATCAACTCATCACAGTGAATGGATTCAAAAGATTCGACTCATGGAAAGGTGATGAATTTAGTTATTCCTATAACTAATGTTAATAATATTTTTACTTAAGTGAAAAAAATATTTATTTAATCCAAATATAAAGATATAACTATCATACTTATATAATAAGTACCCAATTATATGCAGTTAGAAATATTATATACATAATCTTAGCTAAAAGGCATGCATATTGAGTTAATCCGGATTTTCTTCGAGGCATTAAGTTTCAATTTCGGTTTTATTTATAAGTTAGTTTTATTATCTGTTTTCTTATTGAACAATCTTGCTACTGTAATAAACAATTTTTTAAATTAAATATCTAGAAAATTTTTAAATATTAATTTCACTTACATCCCTCCAGCAATACGTTGTCAATAACCGCAAACGGTGTTTCGAAAGTCATTAAAAAAAATAATGAAAACAACATTGTTAATATCACGGTATTGAAAAATTCCAGTAACTAAAAATTAATTGTTATTTAAATATAATCTTTAAATAAACATGGGTGAAAATTTTGAATTAATCAAGCTTATAACTGTTTATACTTACTACGTGAAAGTTTGAAAAAATTGCATTAGTTCTAGTTTCGCCGCTTTTAAAATCTTGAACAATTCCATGTAGCAAATACATCGAATATGTTAGTCTAGCTAAAACTTGAAATGTTGGCAAAGATAAAAACCAGTTGACAGGACCTAAAAATGTATTTGAGGTTGTAAGTTGCATATTACACACGACCAAAAAAGTTATGCGCAACGGTGAGTGTATATAATTGTAATATGCCTTACAACCGAGTTACATACGTAAGTACTCTACTTTATCTACAATTAATAATAAATTCACAATAAATAATATAAACCTAATATGTCGAACTTGAAATGTTTTAAAGATAAATGGCAAACTTCAATGGTTAGATAAAAATTTAGTTTTTAGTATAATATACAGGGTGGAAAGTAAATGACCCTCGTTGTTTGCAGGGGTCACACATAACACCCTGCAGACACTAAAATCACAGGACTTCTTTCGGAATTAACAGTTTGAGAAAATCGTAAATGAACTGGCTTCACGGCCCTGACTAAATTATGTATACTCCTTTTTAGTACCAAAAGTATAAAATAATTTTGTTGAACAAAATTCAATAAATTTTTGTAAACATTTTTACTTCTGATTACTATTTATTATATGTTGCTTTTTCAAGAACAGAAAATTTATCTTAAAATATAAGATGGTTAGAGTTAGATTAAAAAAATTTTTTAGGGGCCCTTTTTTTACCCATATTTTGTATTCAATTTTCTCTGTTAAAAAACATTTCTGGTTCAAATTTATTGGCAAATGTTAATTACATGGCTGAGATCTACCCACTGTTTTCGCATCGAGACTTATATACTTTCCACCCTATATAGTAAAAAGATTAATAAAAGTGTGGGGTAAGCTGTGGTTTTTTACACACTGTCGTGTATAAACTATAAAGTACAAAATTTCACACAACTGTACGTAAACCATAGTCGTAGATGAAATTTTTAACTATTAATGGATTACCTATTTCTAGATTCAAAATAAAGAATTCTGTCGTTCGACTTTATGTTTAGTTGTCAATTACTTTCGGTTGTCAGTGAATAAGGGGACAAATATTATTAGTGAAAGCTATCTTTACAAACCTCCATATCCACGACAACATGCGAAAATAATGTACGCAATGGCAATTGCCCAAATATTCCTATGAAACCCTACAAATAGGACATTATAAGTTTTGTCGTTATAATATCGATGTTTGATTGCTTCATAATGTTCGAAAACTATGACGAACATTGCACCTAACGAAAGAGCCCATAAAGCTAAATTTGTTTTCTGATTAATACGAATTTTCTTCAGTCGAGTGGTATATAAAATGTAGCCCAACGCTAAACCGACGATCCATGGCCCAGCTCTTGCAAACGGATCGGCATAGTATGCACGCCATTTCATTTGTGAACTTAAAAAAATATACTTATTAATCTCTCTCTCTTTATATATATATATATATATATATATATATATATATATATATATATATATATATATATATATATATATATATATGCTATATATATATGCTATATATATATATATATATATATATATATATATATATATATATATATATATATATATATATATATATGTATATATATACGCTTCTTTTTGTCCCGTATGCGTTCATATATCCCATTTATTCGATTGCAATGAAACTTTTCTGAATTAATATACAGGTTGGTCCAGAATTATGTACCGTAATTGCCAGAGCTGATAGTACGTTCAAAAATAATGGCATCTTTTCATGTATATTTTTTTTCAAAACTCAATAATCAGGAAGATAAAGTAGAGGGATGAAATGTAGAGGGATGGAACGAAACTGACTTCTTTTTTTAAATTTTTAGACGCTATTGAATAACGGACACATATTTTAGGGGTGCGTATGAACATCAAGATAATTAAATTTATGGTACTAATTATTCTATCACTTATGATTAGGGCATAATTTGGAAATAAGATACTTCTACTTTACATACATTACTCGAAAACGGTATTATTTATCGAAATGTAACAAGAATACCTTTTTTACGTGGGATTGTCTGAGGAATAATATTGTTAAGAATTTTGTTTAAATAACTACAAATTAAGAACTGCAAAGGAAAAGACGTGATAACACACCTACCACCTAAAACCACCGCTTGATCATAAGTGGTGGAATAAGTGTTAAGATAAATTTAATCCTCCTAACGCAAAATACGTACCCCTAAAATATTAATCCGTTATTCAAAAGCTTTCGGAAAATATTTAGGAAAAAATGGTTTGCGTTTCACCCATTTCCAGCATTGTATTTCCCTTATTATTGAGTTTTGGGAAAAAGGGTACATGAAAAGGTAGCATTAGTTTTGAAAGTACCATCAGCTCTGGAAATTACGGTACATAATTTTGGACCACCTTGTGTAATCATTTTACAATAGGTGGCTCGCGTGTCGTTTCAACTACATAATGTGTGTATCTCATACTCATATAGTTTATTGAAAGACATTCGAACGCATATCGGGTAGTCAGTCGTTAGTAGGTATATAATAATATATTCCGGCAGAAATAGTTGAAATACTTACATTATTGAATTAACGTTATAGTGGTAAGCAATAATTGTCGGAATTATTGTAAAAATCACCAATAAAGTTCCAAATATATAGTGAGATATTTTTGGCCATTTAGTGACTGGAATTAATATTAACGGTGCAGCAATATATAATTGCATATCAGTTTGTAAATACCATGTTTGTCCAATACACTGAATTAAAATCAATAAGTTTCAATTTTCTTTTGTTAAAAAGAATTAAATCGTCAGTACAGTTTTGCGAACGTCCAACTTTCATTTATTGCTAAACAAAGATCGTAATACATTGTCAACTAAATTGAAATTAGACGTTCTCAAAAGCTTATTACATTTCTTTTTCGTTCTACTCACAGTTTCCGGTTCCGGATTAACCCAATTTTGTACGTATAAGAGTGAAGTCCACCAATAATCTTGACAACTTTGTCGCTGTCGATCATTTGTTTCAAGCCATAGCGGTCCAGAACCTATTTTAATGTATAAGGTTATATAAAATACTATAACTGCGGCGTAGGCTGGCGTTAATCTATTTAAACATTAAAAATCAAAACTCAAACAAAATGAACAGATTTCCAGTATATTGTAAATTCAGGCACGGGTACAGTGGGGTGGGGTGGGGTTAATGAGTGCAATTGTCGACGACGCACGACTGAAGCAATTTTTTAACCAATTTCTGGCCCTAAGAAGAGATTGTGATATTTAAGTTAAGAATAACTATATTTTTTTTGGGTGAGGAGGGGAATTTTTTATAAGCGCAGCTGCAGTGTGGGTTTCCCAGCGGGTAGGGTGCAATAGCTGATATTCCCACCGAGCCCCCCTCCTATACCCCTGCTGGTTATCTCCGGAACCATCTAAAGGATATAACATCAGAGTAACCGGGCTAAAGTACAAAAAATCCCATGTTAGAAACACTGTATTTTATGAAAGCTGCTGCACTATTTGTTTCTATATTTTTGGGGGCAAATTTAAGTAAAGAAATCCTGAATCCGCGCCTGTGTAAATTTTAATATCTTGGGTAGACTTACCGTAAATATCTATGAATATATATTAAGGGAATGCTACTAGGTGTACCCTTGTCTTGAGCTTTTAGATAACCATACATTAAAAGACAACCACTTAAGAGAAAAAATGTGTCAACTGATACGGTGCTTCCGACCGTATACATTGCTAAAAATGATTGTATCCACTACAAAAATAAGGAATTTAATTAATTTTCTCGTTCTAAAAATGATCAAAAATTATATTTATTGTTTATTCAAGAATGAGCAACACTGTTGAGTAAAAAAATTTCTGGCGCCTGAAGCTAAGGAAAACCTGGACGTAGTTTTATTTTATACACGGAGAGAAGAAAATGGTGCCCAGGAAATCTGCCGCCCTTCTTAAAAACGTAAGTGACGAGCAAAAAAAAAAAACAAATTCTATATTTTGCCGCCCTTTTTGGCCCAAATTTCTCGCTCCTAAAATCTGCTGCCCTAGGCGTCAGCCTACTCAGCCTGCTGGTAAATCCGCCACTATCACGGAGAGAAAAAATATCGAATATTTAGTGTGTAGCACTTCAAAGCGATCACAGACCAAATATTCTAAAATTATTATTGTTGACTTACACAGTAGATTAGAGTGCCGGCACTAAAAAAAGAATAATTCATTTAATTATTAGTGCTGACACTCTAATCTTTACTATGTAAGTCAACAATAATTTTAGATTATTTGATCTATATGATCACTTTAGTGTGCTAAATTTTTAGCTTTTCAGGGGCGGCATTTTTCATTGAGCCTAGAGCGGCACTTGGGGTAAATCCGCCACTGCTCCGTGATAATACTTTTTAAGGTACCTATTCAAAACACTAAATATAGGACATTTTATGCGATTACCACTAGCTCGAATCTGAGTGTTCTGCTGCTAGGAGCTTTTGAAATAATTATTTGAGTTTAAAAATATTTTCGCTGTGTGAATTTTTTTTTTTATTAGGAATTTTACTTGATTATAGAATTTGTTTAACTGAAAAGCAGCGCCGGTAGTTGAAAAACATTTTAGTTTCCATATGACTAAATTACTCGCAAAATGATGGTTGTCACTATGTTTAATTTCAAGTCTAAAAGTTCGGTAGTTTTTTTAGAAAGTGTACCATAAAAATGTATTAATTATTGCATAGTGGAGGACTCCTTTCGCTCGTCCAAATAATTCGCCTTTAACCAACGGTCCAAAAATAATTATCTGATTTCAGCTTACAGTGAATTTGTTATATGAGTATTTCTGTGACGCGTATCGGTTTTTTTTTTCTATCAGGTCCTTTGTATACTGAAACTCGGTACAAATGCTAAATTACCTCTTTCAAACGGCTCATATTTACGACAGCACGTTGTAGGTAACTAAGAAATTCATGGCCATGTATAATCCAGAGCATACTCAAAAATCGTATTCCATTTAAACATGGAAGTAGATCGGGACTTTTATTGATTTTGAAAAATTTTTGAAAATTTGAATACCACGAAAATGCAGTAAAAAGTTTATGATGAGGTTCTGAAAAATTAAAAAAAAAATTAATTATTGAATTTAAGTATAGTTGAAAAAATATTCCCAGACACTATTGTAGATTTCGTTCTTTTTTGTCCTTGTCGTACACTTTTCAACACTACACCAGTGTCCTTAATCAGTGGTTTTTATTTAGTTTTTTAAATATTTGACATAATAATATTTCATCTTCACAAAGTTAAAAAAATGATGCAATATCGAGGAGAAAAGTGAAATATGTTATTTTCAATTAGAATAAACTATTTTCGTTTGATTTTAACTGATTTGAAAATTCTAAGCAGTACATATTGACATCCACTGATTTTTGTTTTTCAAAATTATATTTTTAATAGTATTAAATATTTTGCAATGAATCCAGTCATTCAGTTATTTTATGTATATGTTTACAGTTAAGTTATAATATATCATTAATGTCATTTGTTTTAGGTTTTTTTAAGAAATATTCTTCTGTAATCAAATTATTATTGAATAAACAGAATTTACATAAAAATATAAAATAGTGTTATTAACTTATTATTTATTATTATTTCGTAACCTAATGTTCAATTAGTACCCTATGCACTATTTATTTTTTGACTGGAATTAGAAAAAGACAATTATCCGTTGACAAAGAAACTATCAAAAGTGTCTGGGAATATTTTTTTAACTATAAATAAAATATTTTCAGTACGTACTTTGATCAGTATAGTAAAGACAAATATCATATGTAGTGCTTATTACAATGATACATCCTAGCGCAATTAAAAAACCGCTAAAATAAAAGAAAGTTAATATTAAAATTTAATAGTTTTGGATTTAAACATTAATTTTTTTCAAGCGCGTGTACATGACTGTCCAATCACCAGTTGATAATGTTGGTAATGTATCTAATGTTTGACAATCATCTTCATTTACGTAAAAAGCGGATAAATTTTCATTGTTGAAAAAAAATTTATTTAAATGTGCTTGGACATCGTGCGCCTGACAACCGTCTGGAATACAAAATGACCATCGTAACCCTACGAATGAATAATCTTGCGCCCGTGGTTCTTCAACCTGATAATTTTGAGAGAATATTTTTAAAGGTAATTGTTGCAATAATTTTAATATCATATATCACTTACAATGTCTGAAATATTATGAATTCGCCCTTCATCCGTTGACATTATAAACAAATTATTGGGTTTCGTTGGAGGTGATATCAATTTCAGGTGAGTGTAACAGAATTTACCCTTAATATTATGCGTTTTATTATTAATGGCTAGACATTGATCAAAATCACCCAAATCCTGGAGATTGAATCCTGCAAGACCTGCTTGAAGTTTGGATGATGCATCCATCACTAAAATAAATTAATTTTTTTACGGTTTATTATCTGGTCTATATAAATGAAATTTTCTGAATATGATTAGGGCCGTGGAAAAAAATGTCGGGTCCCGCGAATTAAATTACATTTTTTAAAAAAAAACTTTTCTTCCAAAAAATGTGACATTACATTTTAAGGTTATTTTGTTACAGATTCAATTAAAAAAAATCATGTAAGCTTATTTGAGATTGTCTTATATAATATACAATCTTACATGTAAGTAAGCTTACATGATTTTTTGTAACTGAATCTGTAAAAAATAACCTTAAAATGTAAAAAAATTGCTTCATTTTTAAACGTTTAATAAAATTATATTCGTCAATAACTGAAAAAGCTTATAATTTTTCGGTCTTGTTTAATAATAAGAACTGCTCTCATTTTTATTATATGTATTTTGGTAGATATAATATTCTAATGTAATTTACATGCTTATAACATTCTTTTGGCCTACACAAATATTATGTAACTTCTTTGTTGTACAAAACAGGTTAACATTTTTATTCTATTAAATCGAAATTTGTGTTAATATTTTCATTTAACACAAACACGAAATGTTACATTAACGCAGGATCATGTTACTTATTTAACACAAAAATTTTAACCACTAGTTTTTTTTTTTTACGCAGAACTGATCACTGATTTGAAACTGAACTGTCGTAGCTGTTGTGCTCTTCGAAGCTAAACCAAGACTAAAATATAAGTGTACATTTGTATAGAAGCGTCTCAGGTATCAAGTCGACATGTCACAGTAGACCCGGGCCTCCTATCACTTAACTCAGCACTCACAATCAGTCTAACTGCTGTATCTTTATAATGACTTCGAATTTTAAAAAATTACTTTACCAGCATATTCTACACATATTAAGGAATCAATTTTCGCAACAAAAAAATCAATTTTCTGAAAACCATTACACCGGAGAACCCCCTTAATATATTATTTAATTTTTGATAAAAGAAAATTTTTTCGCTAAGCTATACTTTTGTACCTGACTATCTCGCATCAAATACCTTAAGGGGAGAAATACCTTTAGATAGACGAAAAAACAAAAACAAACACAAAGATTAAAACAAAAAATAGATTCTCGCATTTGACAAAAACACTCAAATTGTTGTAAAAAAATAGCTACTGACCACGGAACCCTAACTTAATGCAGGTCCAATACGTACTTGGCGATCTTTTTCATTAAAATTTAATAAATATAGGTAAAATAAAAATTAAATAAAAATATGATTTTGGAAAAAATTGTTTTACATAAAAGAGGGAGTGAATAAATTTTATGTATGTATGTATTTGCAATCAACTACACCCTCAAAGCAATAAAATATTGACCACCGGATGCAATTCGTGTGTTCGACTTTTAGCCACGGGATGCAATTCGTGTGTTTTTATTACGGCACCTTGGGCAGATGAAAATTTTACTGACCGCCGGATGCAATTCGTGGTTAGCGATTATTCTATGTAAACTGGTTTTCGAGAAAATATAATTTTTATAAACGGAAATTCGCTACGTTAAGCCGGATGTTGTGTCAGGGATATTTTACTTTTTTATTCTATAATTTTTTTATCATTATTTAGCTACCTATATTAATAGATAAAGTTAAGAAAATGCTAGACGTACTGAAATTAAATAAGAACAGTCTTTTGAGAAAATTTTTGAAGTTCGCATGATATGAAAACGAAATTTAACTCTTGAAATATGTATTCAAATATACTGTAAAATTAAATTAGCTCTGACATATTCAAACCTAGACTACGCTACAATTGCGACTTAATAGAAAATGTCATTTTATATTTTAAATACATATTTAAAATGAAATCATTTTAAATAGTTCTCAGCCCTGCCCTTAACAATACAAAAATTGACCCTTTGGAATTTGAGTGAGTACTTAAATTGCTTTTTTTATCACCAATAAACACGAGTTTTTTTTATCAGCAATAAATACTGGTAAATATTTAAGGATCTAATCTTCTCAATAGCTATGAGTTTTTGATTGTGTTTTATCCAAAATGATTCAAAGATTTATGATTATTATTATATTTCTACTATTAGTTACAAGTTTTTAAAACAGTTCCAAAGATTAGATAAAGAAGGAGTCTATATTTCGTTTTAGAGAAGAATTCAAACTTTTTTTGAGAAAGTACTATAAAATTTTCAAGAAAAAAAAAAAAATAAAATAAAAAAGATAAAAATAAAAATGGTACATATTTTCAAACACGTATGTATACAAATTATGTTTTGAAATAAATATGGTCCTGTTTACTGAATAATAGACAGTCCATTATGTTCCTCATATCACAATCTGCTAGGTGCTTCAATGAAGTAGCCTATAAGCTGGCTTTACGTGCTGTCTATTTATTATAATATAAGGAGGATCAAAAATATTACGTAACTGTACGGGGGGGCAGTGTTGGCAGTTGTCCTATAATTATCGTACAAATATCGTACATATGCGATCATTTTACAGTTTATATTTACTTCTATGCATTGAAAATTATCGTAATTTCGCGTACGATTATCAAGTGTAATCGTATATTGTATGTTACTACCGAAAAATTATATACATGCATAATATGATACTTAAATATGCGTATTTTAAAATAGTTTCCCAAAATTAGTCAAATTTCCCATTACCGTACACCTGCCAATACTGGAGGGGCGGGGGTCTTAAGTTTGGTGCTCAACATTTCACAAATGTTGCTTACACTGAACAGTGGAAAATATACTTAAAGATACTCCACGATGAAGTAGGTGGGAAAAAATTTCATCCCCAATTTGTTGTTCGGGAGAGTGCCTAAAACAGCGAGGAAATTTTTTCTGCAGCGTGTACATCCGAAATTTTATGTTCAACACCGAAATATGTACAGTGAACAGACGGTTTGACAGACAGACGTACATGACGAAATTGTGACTGTTCTGCAGATTTAACTAGGAAATAACCCTAATTGTAAGAATTATTTTTTTATATGTAGGGGAGAGGTGTCTCAGTAGTAACAAAGAAATATACAGGCTAGTGACTTTTTATTTACTAATCACAGAGAATCAAATTTTTGGTACAAGATCCGGACATTTTTCAGGTATTAAATCAGCTGCCATATAAAAATATTCTATGTTGATCTAAAATTTAAATAACAGAATTTTTTTGGACTAAAGTGTAATGTCACAATCACCACCATCAGAGGATCAATTGTTAAAGTGCAAGTTCAACTGTAACACTCATTATTTAGTTGCATCTTAATATAATTAATTCAGTCTTTAAAATACATGTCCGTAAACTTAGCCCTGCCATTCTGTCATTTTCAAATAAAAAAGGTTGTGCTGCATTGTGCTGGACATGTGCTACCATGCGCCGTAAATAAAAAAAGTCAATTTTGAAAACTGCGATTTTTAGAGCCAAAAACAATTTTGGGTATAAACTTAGCCCTGCCATTTTGTCATTTTCAAACAAAAAACGTTGTGCTGCATTGTGCTAGACATGTGCTAATATGTGCCGTAAATAAAAAAAATCAATTTTGAAAATTGCGATTTTTAGAGCCAAAAACCTATTTTGGGTGTAAAGTTAGCCCCGCCATTTTGTCTTTTTCAAACAAAATTAGTTTTTGGCTCTAAAAATCGCAATTTTCAAAATTCATCTTTTTTATTTACGGCACATGGTAGCACATGTCTAGCACAATGCAGCACAACCTTTTTTGTTTAAAAAAGACAAAATGGCGGGGCTAACTTAACACCCCAAAAACTAGTTTTTGACTCTAAAAATCGCAATTTTAAAAATTCATTTTTTTTATTTACGGCACATGGTAGCACATGCCTAGCACAATGCAGTACAAACTTTTTTGTTTGAAAATAACAAAATGGCAGGGCTAACTTTACGGACATTTAAAATACTTCCTTACATATTAAGTAAGTAAGGTAACAAATACCACAGTCGTTAGCGGTAGGTCCAATTTTTTTCCCTCCCATTACTCTTCTAACAGCATTCAAGAGGTATACGTCATCAGATATAGTTCCTCTCTTTCATTTTTCTTTATATAACATTTTTTTATGCTAAAAATAGCCTAAGTTACATTAGGGAACTAATCCAACATGGACGAGTAACCGTGGACCTAGATATGAAATAGAAAACTGAATTTGTTACAATGGGATATTTGACAGTATCAAAGAAAAGCAATCAAAACAATCATTATTTAATTTTAAAAAAAAATTAATTATTTAAAGTAATTTTTTAGCTAAAATCCACCTAAACAGAAACGGGCAGTGATATTACATTCTCTTATATTTCAACACTATCGCCACTAGGGTCGCTACTTTAAATTCCGGTTAGCAAACATATTTATGGAAATTAATTTAAAATAAATTAATTTAAAAAAAATCAACAATTTCTTTTCCTAGTTATAAGAAAAATATATTTTCTTATTTACAGAACACCTGTTGGTATCTAGAGAATGTTCCCCACAGAATGTGACATACAGCTCCCCTAATTGTACTTACTTTTTATTGCCCATTTTTCTCGTCCGAGTAAAGCGTTGTGGTAAATGTTACTCTGTTTTTCACATGTTTCACTTAAACCTGCTTTTGCTCGTAATGTATACAGTTCCGATAACCGCTTCAGTACAATGGCATTTTCAATTTCTGGTAACGATGGAAAACAATACACAAAATTTACCAGTGGGAGAGTAAATATTAGTAATTTATTGAATAACATTGCCACTTAAATAAAAAAAAAATTAATTTATGTCAGTTTTATCTAAATAATACTGTTTCTTTTTTATTTTTAAATATAATATTTTTTAATTTTTAAATACTGTAATTTTTTTCTATTAATGCCGATTGAAAAGTTTACAACAATAATAACTATAACAATTAATAATAATTTATAATATTTTTCAGTTATGTAATTAAACAGCTACTTATAAAAAGTGTTACAAAAGCAACTTTAAATATTTGCGATTATCACTTGGTTAAAAGGTTGCAAATATTAAATAAATACTCAGCAGTAATACCCATTGATACTTACTGAGATTAAAAATAATCAATAGAATTACAACTTTGACAAGAGAGTTATACGTATTGTGTGATAAAACCAATTTCTTCTTGCCCCGGCAACAGCACCTGCTTGTTTTCTTGGAGCTCGAAATTGTTAATTTTGCAGAATATGAAATCTTATAAATAACTTATAATTTTGCCCTATTTAATTTTTTAATGCTACTAGGTGCGAGGGCCAGGTCAAATAAGTATAAAACCTTTTTTGTAAACAATTTTACTAGCTTTAATTCGTACCGAACTGTTGGTTCCGTAAAATTATAAACAACCCAAAAATTGACCAAAAACAAATACTTCATCTCCCCTCCGTCCTCAAAGAAGAGTTCGCGGTGCTCGTTGCCGTTGGGAGGGAAAACTTATTGACGTCTAAATTAACAATTTTATGAAAAAAAACTTGGGTCGGAATTTTTTTCAAATTTTGTATTAGATACCGACTTGTCTACTAGTTTATTAAGATATAAAATGATTGGATTTTAAAATACCCCTGTCGCAATATCCTGCACAACAGAGCGAGTTTTTGTTTACAAAAATTATTAAGCAAAAAAATAATTTTTTTGGGGATTTTGGCATCGGAGGTGTCTCGCTAAAGAATTCATCTAAAATATTCGGACCTCCAACGTAACCAGATAACCAAAAATACGATGTTTCGTTCGAGAGTTGTATATATATATATATATATATATATATATATATATATATATATATATATATATATATATATATATATCCCTAAAAAGGGGTGAAACGTAAACCATTTTTTCCTAAATATTTTCCAAAAGCTTTTGAATAACGGATTGATATCTTAGGGGTACGTATTTTGCGTTAGGAGGATTAAATTTATGTTAACACTTATTCTACCACTTATGATCAAGCGGTGGTTTTGGGTGATAGGTGTGAGTTATCACGTCTTTTCCTTTTTAATCTGCAGTTATATAAACAAAGTTCTTAACAGTATGTTTCCTCAGACAATCCCACGCAAAAAAGGTATACTTGTTACATTTCGATAAATAAGACCGTTTTCGAGTAATGTAAAGTAGAAGTATCTTAATTCCAAATTATTCCCTAACCATAAATGATGGAATAATTTTTACCATAAATTTAATTATCCTGATGTTCATACGCACCCCTAAAATATGTGTCTGTTATTCAAAAGCGCCTAAAAATTAAATAGAAAGAAGTCAGTTTCGTTCCACCCCTCTACATTTAATCCCTCTACTTTATCTCCCTGATTATTGAGTTTTGGAAAAAAATGTAGATGAAAAGATACCATCATTTTTGAACGTAATATCAGCTCTGACCATTACGGTACATAATTCTGGACCACCCTATATATATATATATATATATATATATATATATATATATATATATATATATATATACATATATATATATATATATATATATATATATATATATATATATATATATATATATATATATATATATATATATATTGAACCGTAACGACTGCCCCAAATTATTAAAAGTGATGATAGGCTATGAAAAACTGAACAAAAAATCCTAATACGATTTTTTTCTATGGTGTCTAGTTTCCGCAAAAATTAATGTTAAAAATTCGAAACCACTGTTTTAGGATCACTGGTGTAACTGCACGTATATTTGAGATTTAACGCACATACATACACACTTTTTGCGCGGAGCATGTGCTGTATGTATTTACGGTATTTACCGTATGACGTTTTCTAGTGATACGTACCTATTTTGTTTTTGATATATGGTTATGAGTTATGACGCATATTTACAGGTATTAAAAGTTTAGTTCGGCTTTTGGGTTTCGGGTTAGATTTTTCATTTTAAATTTTTTGTTTTGTGTAATATTAATTATTTTTTGTTATTATCCATCGTTAGTTTTATTATTTTGTGCTTTTATGATATAATATTTGTGTTTTTGTTGTAATTTATAAGTGTTAAGCATTTAGATTCTAATGGCCGGTTACACCAAAATTAATTTAATCAGAACTTAATGGCCATTAGTAAATCGGAGATTAACTAACCCCGATTTGTCTGTTGCACCATTTAAAATACATATATCAACGGTTAACTAATGTACGTTAACGGTCAATTTTGACTAGCAACGGCGTCTGATTTGTTTTTATAGGACATGAAATGAGACACAAGAGAAGTAAATGCTAGTAGGTTAATAATATCACATCGTTAAAAAAATTTAAATTTGCATATTTTGAAAATAAGTAGTGCCCTCTTGATTTATATAATATTAGAAAATATATAATTTATGGTATGTTTACGTAAAACATTTTGAAACTGTAATTTGACGTTTGTGAAGATATTTTTCAATTTAAAAATGGAAAAATGAAACAGATTCCAAAATTTTACAGAAAAAGAAAAGATAATTTTAATTGAAATTGTACATAAAAGTATATTTCAATAGTAGAAAATAAATATAAATATTACTAAACGTACTAAACGCACTCGAAAACCATAAGAGCTATAAAGCTTCTGACTATAACAATCGGTTGCCCCCGTCGATATCAACAACTCTTATTTGAAGAATTTTTCGATTAAATCAACGGTTTGGTTGTAATCAAAATGGCAACTCTCGAAAAACTCGTCCTGTATATATATATATATATATATATATATATATATATATATATATATATATATATATATATATATATATATAACACCTGCTATGGTGAGGTAACTGAATTTTCTTGACTGTGCTGTTTATTTTTTTCCATTGACTTATTAATATAAACATAAACCTCGTTTTGATGCCCAATTTATCACAAACGCAGCTACAAAATGAAAAACGATAAAAGTAATCTCAATTTCACTTTAAGAACCCTTTCTGACAATATCCAACACGATGTGATTCATGAGAAAAAAATTTACATCACCAAACTTTCTAATTTCTAATCTTTTTATCTACACCTATTGAATGTAAAAATAAGATTTCATGAAGGTTCATACCTTCGAGATTTTTCTTCGGAATCCCAAAATAAACAAAGATAATCTAATGACTATTCGGTTATGATTTGGTTATTAAAATCACTCTATTAATAATAATAGGTAATCGATTATTGAAAGCATTCGATAGTTACTATCGCACTAGCTTTCGTGATAGATAATTTACATGGGATATGTGTACGCATGCCATGTAGGGATGTTATGGATATCTGTAACCGTAACCGAAACTACTGGATATCCGAAATAATTAATTATCCGTAACCGAAATCGTATCCGGAAATAAAAGTTTCGGATTTGCTTCGGATAATAATAGACAACTTTGACTTACTATAAAATATTTGTAGATGGAGTTGGGGCACTTTGATACGATTTTTTTTGGGACTTCGACAAGTCTGTGTCATATATGACACCTAAGTTTTTAGTTTCAGCACGTGTGCGAGTAAACCGTTAGGACACATCTCTAGTGTTGAGTACCCTCGTAACCAGTAATCAACTAGATGTTAAAGTAGTTTTAACTTTGTTCGTTATCATATTTAGAAATTATTATGTGATTGTACTCGGAATTTGCAAGTTTGTTTGTGATTTCGTAGCTTTATAAGACAAAGAATTCACGATATAAAAATGATAAAGAGATCAGGAACTGAACTTTTAAGACAAGAAAAATTTACCTGTTTTACGAGGATGGCAAGTGACTCGACAAGTGAAACAGAAGATGCAAACTATGAAGAGGATGACTCCTCGTATTAGGATGATTGTAATATAACTTTCGATATTGTGGAGGTTGATGATAACGTAATGAATCTCTTTTTTGGTAAAGATTTGAAAACCATCTGGGCAGATAAAGCGTTCACATCAATTAAATACCGATTTGAAACATTAGAAGCCATAATTAATTTAAAAAAATTATATAGGTGTCGTGTCACCTACTTGCTAAATTTGTCCCATAACACAGCCTTGTCGTTCTAGGGTTAAATATGGTATATATATATATATATATATATATATATATATATATATATATATATATATATATATATATATACCATATTTAACCCTAGAACGACAAGGCTGTGTTATGGGACAAATTTAGCAAGTAGGTGACACGACACCTATATAATTTTTTTAAATTAATTATGGCTTCTAATGTTTCAAATCGGTATTTAATTGATGTGAACGCTTTATCTGCCCAGATGGTTTTCAAATCTTTACCAAAAAAGAGATTCATTACGTTATCATCAACCTCCACAATATCGAAAGTTATATTACAATCATCCTAATACGAGGAGTCATCCTCTTCATAGTTTGCATCTTCTGTTTCACTTGTCGATTTTATTTAATATATATATATATATATATATATATATATATATATATATATATATATATATATATATATATATATATATATATATATATTATATATATATATATATATATATATATATATATATATATATATATATATATAAATATATATATATATATAAATATATATATATATATATATATATATATATATATATATATATATATATATATATATATATATATATATATATATATATATATATATATATATATATAGTTATGTAACCATCACATCCGCTCTAATACTTAATTAATACATATTATACTTTTATACATTTAATCAATATTTTTGTAATATTAAGAATTGTACAATGTATGTAGACAATAAGTAATAATTCATTCCATAAGGAACTCATATAGATAATTATTTATTATTTCATGTAACTAAAAATAACAAAAGCTTAATCATCAAAAACTACTAAATAATTAAATACAATGTATTGAGACAAAGGAATTGCAATGATATTATTTTACAGTTACATCTTTCTCATTTTTGCTTATTCAGCAATCTCTTTGTCTAAATTACTTATAAATAATGTAACTCAGTAAATTATTCGATTTTTGTTCGATCTAGCTGGCAATAGTAACACCAGTGATATCTTTGTAAAGCAATTTTGTATTTTGAAACTTAAAATAAATTTTTTAAAAACTAACTTTAATTGTTACGAAACGTAACTGGCGCAGTCGGTAGGATTGTTGTAAGCATTGTTACCGGTATTGGTGATATCGTGAGTTGTGGAATTGACGGTTTCTCAAGGAAACAATTCAATCTTAACGGCAAATTAAGAGTTGTGGTACACTTTGGTCAGCAGTGCGTGGATTTCAATCCTTCATACAACAACGGATCTACGAGGAATGGAAATTTACTGGAGCATTCTGTAAGTGGAGTAAATTGCATATTTTTCGCTGCTTATATTTTTGTTCCTGCTTTTTCCTTTTTCGTATGTCTTTCATCGTAAAATCAAAATTGTTTAAATTATCACACCGACCATATCCTAGATCGAAAATCCCTCAACTAAACGGCGCAGAAAACGCAATAGTTGAGTCAAACGTGAGCATATCGGAGGATACGATAAGCAACGTTAATTTAGATTTAATTAGTAATAGTAATATTGAAACAGTTCAATCAAATAATTTAAATACAAATACAAATAATTCAATTAGTTTAGAAAGTTTAGATTTTAATAAATATTATAACAGTACAAAAATGCAAGTAAACGAAAATGCAGTTAGTGGCTTCTCACAAGTGCTTGAAGCATTTAGAATACCGGATCCAATTAAATTCCTACCTGAATTTAATGGAAATCCGAGAACACTGCATGATTTTATTGAAAATGTAGATGAAATCATAGCATGTGTAAGTGTCGATTGGATACAGGGATACGGTAAATTGTGGATACGGGCTATCCGTAATAAAATCGTAGGAGAGGCTAACGAAATTTTAAACATGTACGGTACTCCGACAGATTGGCAATCAATCAAATCAAATTTAATTTCACACTATGCGGACAAACGAAACGAGACAAACTTAATTAGGGAACTTTATAGTCTAAAACAAAATCAAAATCAGAAAATGGAAGAATTTTACGCGAAAGTAATCGAAATACTTTCCTCGTTAGTTAATTTCACTAAATTAAACGAAAATGATTCCATCGCAATAAATTCTAAATTACAATTATTTAAAAATTTGGCAAAAGATGTATTTTTAGCTGGACTTAGAGAACCTATTGGGTCAGTCGTACGTGCAAGAAATCCAGACACGATTCAAAATGCATTTGAATACGCTATCAAAGAACAAAATATTCACTACCATCAAAAATCATATCAACAAATCACAGTAAAACCTCCAATATCCGCACCTGTACCGATTAGATCACACAATTTTCATAATCCCCAACAATACCAAAAACAGTTTATCACACATACACCGTTTAACACACAAAATAATATTCAACAAACGCGACCATTTTATACACAAAATAATAATCAACAAATACGACAATTCAACACACAAAATAATACAAAACAGTTACCGCGACCAACACCTATGGACTTAGGCAGTAATAGGTTAAGCATTAGACAACCTAACACACAACAGCAACAATCACGCCCTAATTTTCAACAACAACAACAACAACAACCATTTAGACGTAATATTTTCCAACCCCAAAGTAGACCGACTTTTGCTTCAAACGAACTTTTTAACACAGAAGCATCAGGATTTAGTTCATTAGACGAATACGTAGTTGACGAAAATTATGACGAAAACAGTTATTTGGTAGACGAATACGAACAGACAGACCAAAATAATCAAAATGAGATCGATGATCAAAATTTTCGGTTAATCTCGGACAACAATTTGGATACGTAGATTTAAATCTTCACGAATCTACTTTACCCTATATACATATTACTAACCAAAATGACTGTACACCCTTAAAATTTTTAATTGATACTGGTTCTTCAAATTCTTTCCCTAATCCTGAATTAGTTCATCCAGACCTTACAACCGAAATTAAACCTACCACTATTAAATCACTTTTAGGATCATATAATGTTACAAAAAAGGCAAAATTACCCATCTTTAGTGAATTCAATCAAGACGGTACAATAGATTTTCTTCTTTTACGATTTCACGGTTATTTTGACGGACTTATTGGACTTGACATACTTAACTAACTTCAAGCTCAAATTGATATTCCCGGTAAACGATTAATAACACCATTTTCTACAAATAGATTGTTGTTCAAACCCAACATCACAAGTGGCATACACATAATTGAACCAAATTGTAAACAATTAGTCAAAATTCCAACAGACGTACAATCAGGCGACGTATTAGTACATGACATAAAAATTCAAAATAAAATTTCGATTCCTTCTGGCGTATACAATGTTAAAGATTGGCATATACTCGCACCTGTTTTAAATCACACAAACAGTGCACAAAAATTTTTAATCGAACAGCCACTGAAAGTAGAAATTTTAAATCACGAAATTATTGACTGTAACTTTAACCAATTTCAAACTGATAACGACACGGACTTACCCCCGATCGAATCTCTTATTAGGACCGAACATTTAAATAGCGAAGAAAGACAAGCCTTGTTTAAACTTTGTCGTAAATATGAGGATGTTTTTTATAAAGAGGGTCAAGATTTTTCATTTACGAATAAAATTAAACATGAAATAAAAACAACTGACGATCTACCCGTTTATACCAAATCCTATCGGTATCCTTATATTCATAAGGAAGAGGTTAAGAAGCAAATTGATAAGATGCTCCATCAAGGCATCATCAGACCAAGCTATTCTCCTTGGAGTAGTCCAATTTGGATAGTTCCTAAAAAACTAGACCAAAGCGGAGTACGAAAATGGCGATTAGTGGTGGACTATAGGAAACTTAACGAAAAAACTATAGGGGATAAATATCCAATCCCAAACATCACAGATATACTAGACAAACTTGGTAAATGCATGTATTTCACTACTCTAGACTTAGCATCTGGTTTCCATCAGATAGAAGTTCATCCTAGGGACATTGAGAAAACTGCTTTTACTGTAAACCATGGACATTTCGAACATGTTCGCATGCCATTTGGACTAAAAAACGCTCCATCAACTTTCCAAAGAGTTATGGATAACGTTCTAAAAGATCTACAAGGTACAATTTGTCTTGTATACATGGATGATATAATTATCTTTTCCACTTCGCTTCAAGAACATATTATTAATCTCGATAAAGTTTTTAGTAGACTAAAGGACGCAAATTTAAAAATTCAGTTAGACAAAAGCGAATTTCTAAAACGGGAAGTAGCTTTTCTGGGACACATAGTATCAGAGGCAGGTGTAAAACCTAATCCTGATAAAGTAGCTGCTATTAGGAAATTCCCTGTACCAAAAACACAAAAAGATATTAAATCTTTTCTGGGACTTCTTGGATACTACAGGAAATTTATTAAAGACTTCGCTAGGTTAACAAAACCAATGACTAAATGTTTGAAGAAAGGTGAAACAGTTAAACATACACCCGAGTTCCTTAAATGTTTCGAAACATGTAAGGACCTCTTGACAAACGACCCAATCCTTGCCTATCCAGACTTTAACAAAGAATTTATTTTGACAACGGACGCAAGCAATGTAGCAATCGGAGCAGTCCTTTCCCAAGGACCTATTGGTAAAGATAACCCAATATGTTACGCTTCTAGGACCTTAACCGACTCAGAATTACATTACTCTACTATAGAAAAAGAACTTTTATCGATCGTATGGGCAACCAAATATTTCAGGCCTTACTTATACGGACGAAAATTTACCATAATTACTGACCATCAACCACTCAGATGGCTCATGTCACTTAAAGAACCAAACAGTAAATTAGTAAGATGGCGACTTAAACTTGAAGAATTTGACTACAAAATTATACACAAACCAGGTCGACAAAATACTAACGCAGACGCCCTCTCACGAATTATAATTGACAGTAACCCCCATACTATTGACGATTCTACGCAAGACACTTCTACACAAGACACTTCTACACAAACAGTACATAGTGCATCAGAGGATGATACCTCCTTAATTAGAATCTCGGAAAACCCCCTTAATGATTTTAAAAATCAATTAATCATATTAAAAGATGAAAACATTCAAACTGCAACTAAACGCAAATTCCAAATTCTTTTTAATACACGTCGACGTATTACAATTACACTTTCTGCTGACGACGACGATATTTTAATCTCAATTATAAAAGAAAACATTCCACCGAAGGTAACTTTAGCTATATACTGTCCTGATGACGAATTATTAATTAAAATTCAAAGAATATATTCTGATTATTTCTCTCAAGGTAAACAGTACAAAATTATTCGAGCAACTAAACTATTAGAAGACGTTTTAGAAGATGACCAACAAGATGAATTAATAAAAAAGTATCATGACTTTAGACATACAGGAATTAACGAAACTTTTAACCATATTAGAAGAGAACATTACTTTCCAAATTTAAAATCAAAAATTTCTTATTATGTTAATAATTGTAAACTGTGTAACGAAAATAAATATGACAGACGACCACCAAAACAAAATTTTGAATTAACAGAAACACCGTCACAGCCACTCGAAATTGTACACATTGATATATTTTATTTGGACAAATTAATATATTTAACAATTGTAGATAAATTTTCACGTTTTGGCCAAGCATACCCAATCGAAACAAGAAATACATCCCATATCCTTGAGGCTCTAGCACAATACATATCCCAATACGGTAGTCCTAAAAATATTGTAGTCGATTCAGAAAAAGGATTTGACTCAATACGTTTTCGACAATTTTGTGACACGTATAGTATTAATATACACATAACAGCTGTTAGAAGTTCAACATCAAATTCTCCTGTAGAGAGATTCCATTCTTCTATCCTTGAAAAATATCGTATCACACATGCAACTGATAAAAGCAGCTCAGCTGATTTAAAAATGCTACATACAGTTTTTGTTTACAATAATTCAATTCATACCGCGATTAAATGTACACCATATGAATTATTTTTCGGACGTAAATATGACATTAAATTAACTGCCGACCCAGCAATAGTACAACAAGAACGCGAAAAATTTCAACGTGAATCTTATCAGAACCAAATTCAACAAAAAGAAAACAAAATTAATACTCTAAATAGTAATCGCGAATCCCCAATTGATTATAAAGAAAAACAAACTACATATTTTCAGGAAAATAAACATAATTCCAAATTACACCCAAAATTTAAACAAATTACAGTAAAAACTAATAATAAGGTAACGGTAACAGACGATAAAAATCGTAAAATCCCAAAACAAAAATTAAGACGACCTTTGTTACAGGGCAATATTAACAATAATGACAACGGTGACGACACAGAAAATCGAGATACGCGACCTAACGAACAACCCGGGACTAGTGGCTATAGAAATAGGACAAACTAAGAATTTAAAACAAATTTATACTCAAAATTATTCTTTAGTTTAATAAATCGTGAACAAAACTTTCTAAATTCAATACAACATGACTATCATATAATTTATAATATCGACCTCTTATATTCACATTTGATTCAACTAGCTAAAGCTCTAAATTGGCAAAACTCAATTTACTTTCTACCTTAATATTAACCCCTGAAGAATTAAACCATTAACCACTAAATACAAATCTGTAATTCCCTATCCTGTTATCCTAAGCGGAAAATATGTAAATTACTTTTCACAGAAAGAATGCTTACGGCTAAATAAAATCTACATCTGTGACAAAGAAGATCTAATTAAGTTACCTACATCAGATCACTGCTTTAACCATGCAATTCGTGGACAAATTGGAAGTTGCATCTACGAGGAATTCGACGAACAAACAATGCCCAAACGTCTAACACCACAACACGTTATATTGAAAACCGTTAAAAAATCACTCAATTTCAACTACTTGCGGTATTAACCAACGGTTCAAGGGACAATACTCATCTATTTTCACCAATGTGAAATCATAAACAACATCCTGTACAAAAACCAGGAACTCAACAAAACACAACTTCATATATTACCTCCACACGAACTCCAAATTAAAGAACAAAAAAATTGTTACCTAAAATCAACCTGGAAAAAATTCATTACCTACAACACAAATAAATTATTTTTCGTCTGGCCATCCCAATTGAACCAAAGGCTCATATGGTCTATGCCAGAAAGTCAGAGGGGAGGAGTTATGTAACCATCACATCCGCTCTAATACTTAATTAATACATATTATACTTTTATACATTTAATCAATATTTTTGTAATATTAAGAATTGTACAATGTATGTAGACAATAAGTAATAATTCATTCCATAAGGAACTCATATAGATAATTATTTAATATTTCATGTAACTAAAAATAACAAAAGCTTAATCATCAAAAACTACTAAATAATTAAATACAATGTATTGAGACAAAGGAATTGCAATGATATTATTTTACAGTTACATCTTTCTCATTTTTGCTTATTCAGCAATCTCTGTCTAAATTACTTATAAATAATGTAACTCAGTAAATTATTCGATTTTTGTTCGATCTAGCTGGCAATAGTAACACCAGTGATATCTTTGTAAAGCAATTTTGTATTTTGAAACTTAAAATAAATTTTTTAAAAACTAACTTTAATTGTTACGAAACGTAACTATATATATATATATATATATATATATATATATATATATATATATATATATATATATATATACGTAATTAACGCTAATTAACAGCAATATACATATTAAAAATTTAATTATATAATTCTGCATGAAATTCAAATTAACTGATAATTTTCTAAATTTATTAATAACTTTTATCATGATTTGGTTACATATTGTGTGGGACATAATTTTTTTTTGAGATTATTTTATTAATTATTTGTTTATTAATTTAATATCACATTAAAGATTTCATTATTGTTAACACGTGTGGAATATAAGAGTCACTTTCAGTATCTCTATAAATAGGCTTCACGCCCTCAGATCTCTGCAGGGTTGCAAATATTTCCACTAATATCGATAATATACTACCCACTAAATAATTATTACCTGGTATTTAATAGGATCACTTAAAAGAATCGAATTTGTTTTATCTTGAGATATTTTTAAAACTATTCGATTGAAAAATAATCGAATTATTTAATATCTCGAGATATTTTTTTTAAAATCATTCGAATGAAAAATAATCGAATGATTTTATTATATCTCGAGATATTTTAATAATCGAATGATCGATTAATTTTCATTCGATTATGCCCATCACTAATTAATATCTAATCCTGATACAGTATTGTGACCTTGGAAAATTTTAAACCTTAATAAAAAAATTTCTATTGCTGACCAATTAATCAAACCAGTTGACATTTTATGACCATTTTCTAACCTATTAAATCATGTCTTTGGTTAGTCGAAATTTCACATTTGGGGTGCTAAAGTTTTTGAATGACCTTGAAAAACTTTAACCATTAATAAAAAATTTTCTATTACTGACCAATTAATGAAACCAATTTACCTTTTATGACCATTTTCTGAGCTTTTAAATGATACAATTCGTCATTCAAAATTTCACATTTGGGGTGCTAGATTTTTTTGAATGACTGAAAATATTTAAAATCTTAGTAAAAAATTTTCTATTGCTGACCAATTAATCAAACCAATTGACTTTTTATGACCATTTTCTGACCTTTTGAATGATATAATTGGTTTTTCGAAATTTCACAATTGGGGTGCTAAAATTTCTGAATGACCTTGAAATATTTTATCCCTTAATAAAAAATTTTCTATTGCTGACCAATTAATGAAACCAATTGACCTTTTATGACCATTCTCTAACCTTTTAAATCATGTAATTGGTCAATCGAAATTTCACATTTGGGGTGCTAACATGTTAAGCATGTTCTATACAAACCTCAATGTTCAGTACGTATATGATTGGTAAAAACATGAATTAAAAAAAAGGATTATAAAAAATATAATACCTATATTATAAATAATTAAATACAAAAATAAAATACAAATTATTCTTTGGTTTTCCTACTTCCACTACTTCTTCCTCTTAGCTGAAAGACATGTAATTTGAATTAACTTTTTGTTTCAAGGCATTAAGTTTCAATTTTGGTTCTATTTTGCTCAGTTTCATTTTCTGTCTTTTTACCGAACCGTCTTGCTACTGTAATAAAAAACAAAAATTCAAATTAAAAATCTAGAAAAATTTTAAATTTTTATTTTACTTACGTCCCCCTAGCAGTACGTTGTCAATAACCGCAAACGGTATTTCGAAGGTCATTAAACAAAATAATGAAAATATCATTACTAATGGCACTGTACTGAAATATTCTAGCAACTAAAAATCAATTTTTATTTATCTTTGAATACGGCCGAAAATTTAAGTTAATCAGATTTACAATTGATTTTACTTACTATGTAAAAGTTTGAAAAAATTACATAAGTTCGACTTTCACCAGCTTTAAAACTTTGAACAATTCCATGTAGCAAATACATCGAATATGTTAATCGAGCTAAAACTTGAAATGTTGGCAATGACAAAAACCAGTTCACAGGACCTAAAATAGCGGATTCTAAATGTTAAGCGAAAGTTGAAATTATTTAAGACGAAAAATTTAAAGTCGTTCGTAAAAAATTCTGTTGTTCGATTTTAAGTTTACCAACCTCCATATCCACGACAACATGCAAAAATGATGTATGCAATGGCAATTGCCCAAATATTTCTGTGAAATCCTACAAATAGGACCTCGTAAGTTTTGTTGTCATAATATCGATGTTTAATTGATTCGTAATGTTGAAAAACTATTATGAACATTGCACCCAACGAAATTGCCCATAAAGCTAAATTTGTCTTTTGATCAATATGAATTTTCTTCAATCGAGTGTTATATAGAATATAGCCTAACGCTAGACCGACAATCCATGGTCCAGCTCTTGCAAACGGATTGGCATAGTAAGCACGCTCCTTCCATTCTGAACTTAAAGAAATATACCTACTTGTTAAAATATAGTAAAGTATTCTGGCCAAATAATGTATTACTTTTTCGTCCGTATAGGTTATATAGCGAAGAGTATCTTGAAGTTTAGGTCCTAAGGAATTCAGAAAATGACTTCTTACATAAAGATTTTGGACGTATGTATGTATGTATGTATAAAAAAAATATGTATGTATGTTAATTAAAATTGACATAGTGTTTGAAAAATTACCAAACTGTATCGGCTGGGACTCGAACCCGGATCTCTTGGTTACCAGCCAAGCGCCTTACCAACTAGGCCACCGATCACTTGTTCGAGTGCCACTCCAATTCAGTAATCAATCAAACACAACCTCTCTCTAATGCGAGACGCAGTGTATGTTTAAATACGGATAAAAATCCGCCATACACTAATAATGTTTCACAGGCACTCGATAACATTTGAAATTAAAAGTATGTATGTATGTACCTAAATCAATAAAAGTTGCCAGATTTACAAAATAATTCTATACAAGGAGCTTTAAAAGGGGCGTAATTTTGACACATTTTGTTCAGTGGTTCGGGAGCTATTGTTAAACTTTTTGAAAAAATCGAAAAAAGTTAACCGGACCACAGTGGAGCCAAATTAGGTAAAAAATGACAAAAATTATTTAGTTCTTTTATTGTCTGCACAATAGTTATATAACAATGCATTTTACTTATACTTGATATTTATTAAAAAAATATTCGGTGTTTCACTATACAGAGTGTCCCATAACGGTTCGTCGAATGATATCTCAAAAACCATTCGTTGGATAAATTTGAAATTTACAGATTTTGTTTGACACCAGGTTGAGGCTTTTTTCATGTAACTCGATTTCATTTCCGGTTACTGGTTTCTAGCCACGTGGTATCAACTTACAAATTTTAAATTTTAAATGGAATATGGAATTTCTGACAACGAATTTCGATGATACGGGGCACTATTTTTCTAAAGACATGTAAAATCGTTAAAAAGTTTAGGACTATATCTAATAGTACTACATATATTTTTTGGTCCTAAACTTTTTGGCGATTTTACATGTCATTAGAAAAATAGTTTTTAATGTAAGTCTCTGCATTTTCGGCAAAACAAATGAGATGTTAATATAGAATGAAAGCTTACAATTTCTACTTTCAGAATCATTCCTTAAAACTTTTTTATGTTTCACTGTTTTTGATTTACGGTTAAAAAAAAAAAAAACTTGATGTAAGAATTTAAAATGGTACTTTTACGTTCAAAGCTCGTACTATTAGTTCAAAGAATTCTTTTTCAATTAATTTTAATATTATATTCAAAAAGATCACATTTTTTCCTTTAATTTCGTTTTTCTTTATCGCTGTACGATAATTTTTAACTGAGTTATAGTAATTCAAAGAGTAGAGCACACACTAAACTTTGACTGTTCATAACTTCGTAACTAATTCTTCCGTGGTCGTTAGAAAGCTAAAAATGTTTTATTTAATATGATAGAAACGTTAATTAAGAGAAAACAATTTTTATCTATTAATAAAAGGTTATTTCAATTTTAAGAAAATAGAGAATATGCACTTTCACACTTTGATGTGAGGTAATCGTCAAAGAAATCCCTAATTAATTTAAACAAGTGCACAGATTGGAAGCCAAATGTGTAGACAAATCGTATGCACAACGTTGTTGAAATTAAAGTTTTCATTGCATAGGTAAAACCATTTTAAGAAAAAAAATTTAAGTTGTCTTAAATTTTATGACGAGGGTGTATATACATATATACATAATATATATATATATATATATATATATATATATATATATATATATATATATATATATATATATATAATAATATATATATATATATATATATATATATATATATATATATATATATATATATATAAATTTTTGAGAATATTATTTTCGGTTTCTAGAGACCTCAAAACAAATTTCTGCCATAGTCCCGGGCTCAAGTCGCGTCACGACAATGGCTGTAACAGCTGAATTCCATTCTGGAAATTCGCTAAAAGCAATCAATTTTTAGAAATAACAAAAACAGTCGAAATATTTGCACCCCCAGGCTGTTTTCATAAGTTAATTACAGAGTTCGTTGTTAGAATATTTTAGCTAGAGTCCCTATAATAAATAGAGTCGTGACAGTCTGCTGAACGCTGATTGGTTCCGGCATTATCTGTCCAGTGTTGGGTAAAGTAAATTGAAAATAAATTAAATATTTAACAAAAATCATTTAGTTTAACCTAGAAAGAATAATTAAATTAAAATTTTTTAATTCTTCATAAATTCATAACTTGTTAGCAATAATTATGTACTCAAAAATATTTACTCAAATATGTGATAACTAATTTTGAAGTTTCCCGCTCTGCTTTGGACAGAAAATGGATGACATGTCACGACTCTATTTATTATAGGGACCCTAATTTCAGCTATTGGTTTAAGGGATCATATAAATTGTAGCTTATAATTTAATTTTTTGTGTTTTTGCCACCTTTAATGGTATTTGGCTCCAAGGTCCGCGGACCTTCCTTACGAAAATCGGCGAAATTTAGACACACACATATTAAGGACAATTTTTTTTTATAAGTTACATGACATGATATTTTTTTTTTTTTAAATACTATTTTTACTTTCGTTACCAGAACTAAAAAAAATTTTTAAAGTTTTATAGTAAGGTAGGAGTCGTAGCATACATATTTCTAATTGACAATCGATTTTTTTTTCAAAACGGCGTCATGAAGTTTTTTCCCTGGGCGAACTGGGAACAAATTTCGAAAAATCTTCGAAATCTACCCCTAAAAATGTAAAATTGATTTTGATTTTTTGTAACCACTGTTTATATTATACGTATATCAGTCCATTATCATTTATTATCCCCAACTCCCACGTTTTAGCAGAATCCAATTAAATCGGGACGGGAAGGTCCTGCAACGGTGTTGTCAGCTTTTTTAAATACTTACAATAATGCAGGAACGTTGCATTGCCATGCTATAATTGTCGGAATTATTGTAAAAATCACCAATAAAGTTCCAAATATATGGAGAGCTCTCTTTGGCCATTTAGTGACTGGAATTAATATCAGTGGTGCAGCAATGAACAATTGCATATCAGTTTGTAAATACCATGATGGTCCGATACACTGAATTAAAGTGGATAAGTTAGTATTTATTATCTTTTGTTAAAAGAAATATATTTTTTGCAATTCCGGGACTTGATATGATTTAGTCCCTTATAATAGGGAGTAAAGTGCCACTTTACACTGGACTAAAAAATTCACTTTTAGTTCCAAGGGACTAAAAAATTGCTTTGCTCCCACTTTTAAACCAATGCAATTAGCAAGCACAATTTACAGAAATTTAACTTAAATTAAATGGCGTTGCTAGGTAATTGAAAAACTAGGTAATAAACAAATTCAAACTTTTAGATAAAGGCAAATAATTATATTGAATTGTACAATTTGACTGATTTATCCAAAGTATACTTGATGGAATATTATTACATACAATTTGAATGACATTTAAAATTTTTTTTAATTTTTGTAATTTTAAATTATCCGGAATTGCACAAAAATGTATATGTTGTCCTGGTGCCTTTACAGGCCCTCTGGCAACAAACTTCACACTCGGGATTAAATTTCACACTTTAGTCCCTTGGTGTACACACTATTTAAGTTTTTGTTAATGTTAAATTCCCTCTTATTGTTAAATAAAAGATTCTGAGACATTGCAAAGTTAATTGAAACTGAACGCTTTCAAAAATTTATCCTAACATTTTTTTAAAACTTTACTTACAAGGTCCTTTGGATTAACCCAGTTTTGTATGTATAAAAGGGAGGTCCACCAATAATCTTGACAATTTTGTCGCTCTTGATCATTTGTTTGAAGCCAAAGTGGTCCAGAGCCCATTTTAATATATAATGTTATATAAAATATGATGACTGCGGCATATGTTGGCGTTAATCTATTCAAACATTTTCAAATTGGATAAATTTGTAATATGTTGTAATGTTTTTTTTTTTTTCCATTTTAACAAGTGACATTACCTTAAATATCGATGAATGTACATTAAGGGGATATTAGTAGGAGTTCCCTTGGTTTGTGCTTTAAGATAAACATACATCAAAAGGCAACCACTTAAGAGAAAAAATGTGTCAACTGATACGGTGCTGCCGACTGTATACATTGCCAAAAATGATTGTATCCACTACGAAAATAAAAGTTTAAATTAATTATTTCGTTCTAAAAATTGTTAAAAGTTATATTTATTTTTGATTCATGGATCAATATCTTGACGTATTTTTATTTTTGTGCTTTTCTATGTGTTTTCAAAACACTAAATATAGAATACTTATTTATATTAGCCTAATTTTCCGCTCGAATCTCACAATAAGTGTTATTTTACCTTTATCAAATTATCCATATTCACCACAGCACGTGCTATTTGATTGAGAAATTCATGGCCATGTATAATCCAAAGCATACTCAAGAATCGTATTCCATTCAAGCATGGAAGTAAATCAGGGCTATTGTTGATTTTAATGAATTTTCGAAAATTTGTGTACCATGAAAATGCAATAAAAAGTTCATAACGAGGTTCTAAAAATTAAAAAATAGAAATGAACATTATTATAGTAGATAGACAGCGTCCGTGGCCAGTTGATAGACCACTTCAGTGAAGCAACTAGTGGGGTGTGATATGATGAACATAGTGTGCCGTCTATTTTAGGGATGTTACGGATATGAAATTTCGGATACGCATACGGATACAGATACGGATATTTAAAAACATTTTTTTCGGTTTCGGTTTCGGTTACGGATATGTAATAATATCGGATAAAGTTTCGGATACGGTTACGGTTACGGTTACGGATAACTGCTTTCAGTGAACATCTTTTCTTTTAGAAAAAAGGGGAAAATTTTACCCCAAAAAGTGAACGCTAAACACAAATTAACGAAAATCTATTAAGGGAAATATATGTAGCAAAAATTTGCTTAGATTTAACCTCAGTTTTCTAACGGTAGTTGTCTGTTATTATCCGAAACAAATCCGAAACTTTTTTTTCGGATACGGTTTCGGTTTCGGATGTGTAGTTATTTCGGATATCCGGTAGTTTCGGTTACGGTTACGGATATCCATAACATCCCTAGTCTATTTTTCAGTAAAGTAAAAAGATAGTAAAAAATATTATTACGGATATTACGGTCATTGCAGTAATTATAGTATTACAAAGAAGCAGCTGATTGTATTTTAAACGTATCTTGAAGCTTCATTTATTCACTGATGCTCTCAGTTTATATACAGTCTGTTTCGGAGAAGTAAGAACATATTAAAATGACTTAATATGGGAAAAAGATTACTTTAAATATTTAGTAAAAACAAAATAAAACAACATCGATCATAACAAATTCCATGTTAAGAATAAATGTTCCTAGTTACTTGAAACAGCCTATATAACATGTTCACTGGTATACGGTTGTCAAATATTTTTGGTCTTACTTACTTTGGTCAGTATAGTAATGATAAACATCATATATAGTACTCACTACAATGATACATCCCAATGCAATTAAAACACCGCTAAAATAAAGACAAATTGTATTTAAAAATTTAATAACGTTGGATTGAAAACTTCTCGTAAAGATACGTACATGACTGTCCAATCACCAGTTGATAATGTTGGCAGTGTATCTAACGTTTGACAATCATCTTCATTCACGTAGAAAGCGGATAAATTTTCATTGTTGAAAAAAAATTTGTTCAAATGTGCTTGGGCATCGTGCGCTTGACATCCGTCCGGAATACAAAATGACCAACGTAACTCTACGAATGAGTAATCTGGCGCCCGTGGTTCTTCTACCTGATAATTTCGAGAGAATATTTTTAAAATTAATACTTACAGTAACTTTAATAACGACCATAAATTACGTACAATGTCTGAAACACTGCGAATACGTCTTTCATCCGTTGGTATTGTAAATAAATTGCGTGGATTCACTGGATTTGCCATCAGTTTTAGATGAGTGTAACAGAATTTACCTTTAATATTATGTGTTCTGTTATTAATGGCTAGACATTGGTCAAAATCACCCAATTCCTGAAGATTAAAGCCTGCGAGACCGGCTTGAAGTTTGGAAGAAGCATCCATCACTAAAAGAAGTTTAATTTTTTTTAAGATACCTTATCTGATTTATAAGTGAATTTTTCTGAATTATATCTCTTTATCTTAAAACGGCACTTTAAGAATTAAGTGCTGGAATCTAAGATAATATTGAATTGTTATTGATACCGTAACTAAAAATTACTAATCGTATCTTCAACAATATAAAAATTTACCTTTTAGTATTTTGGTGATTAAATTGTTTTCCTTATTGCTAATATATAATCAATATTTAAGGTATTAAGATATAAATTTTAAGATATTTTTAAGGTATAAATATTTATACCTTAAATATCTTAAATATTTGAAAAGTTGTTTATAATATTTCTTTTTAAATTATTTTTGACCAGGATATATACAAATTTTCTTTCGTTATTTCAGCCCGTTAAATTTATATTGTACTTACTTTTTATTGCCCATTTTGCTCGTCCAAGTAAAGCATTGTGATAAATTTTACTCTGCGTTTCGCATGTTTCACTTAAAGTTGCTTTTGCACGTAATGTGTACAGTTCCGATAATCGCTTCAGTACAATTGCATTTTCAATTTCAGGTAACGATGGAATGCAATATATAAAATTAAACAATATGAAAATATTTATCAACAATGGAAAAAATAACATTTTTACTTAAATGAAAAAATAATAATTTATTTTTTATTTTTTTACTTATCTATTATGTAAATAATAGATCTAACTAATCTAAAATGTTCAATTTAAATAGACAGCTACTTATAAAAAGTATTAATACATACATGGAATCCTATTGTACCTAATATCTTATCTTGATTTGAGATTTCAGAGGAAAGACTTTTTATATTATTTACAAAGATAAGATATCGTCATATTGAAGTGTCTGATGAATTTCTACCGATTTTTAAACTTTTCCAGGCGATTTTAATTATTCTAAAATTAAAGAATGAATCTGAATCCAAATAAATTTTCATTTTTAGTTTGTAGTGATGTAAAGTAACACTTCATCACAAGGTGTAATGGTTTACGGATTCAAAAAACATGTCACATGGCCATAAAAAAATCAGTTTAATGCTTGAAAAGTGTGGGTATTTATCTGAATTACATGATAGACCAAGTGATTGGAAGACTACATTTCATACTTATTACAAGACCTAATGTAATACAATAATTCTATTTAAAGCTAGAGAGTTGCTTTTAAAGCTTTATCTAACGCTTAAAAAAGTTTCGGTATTTCTATGAATTACATATGGATAACTAAGTGATCTGAAAAAAATATTTCATATTGCAAGACCGAATTCCAATTAATGGCGGAAATGATTACAGGTTACAAGAATACTATTTAAAATTAAAGAATTGTTTTTAAACATTTCTCTAATGCCTATAATGGTCTCGATATTTATCTGAATTATATGGTAGATCAGGTGGTCGGAAAACGACATTTCATATTATATGACCTAATGTGATTTCAATTAAGGGCGGCAATGGTTTCAGACTGCAAGATTTCTAGTTAAAATTAGGGAAATCTTTTTAATCATTCTTCTAATCCTTAAAAAAGTGTCGATATTTATCTGAATTACAAGGTAAACTAAGTGGTCGGAAAACGGCATTTCATATCAATGTAATTTACATTTGTACATGTACATTATCTTGTACATAAAAATGTAATTTAAAAAACTGGTAATCGTCATATATGATCCTATATGTGACCAGTCCCCATAAAATTATCCGAGATTTTACCTAACCGTGACTGAAAAATGATTGAAAAACTCTCTTTCGTACTATATAGAGAATAATCCTTGTTTTTAGTGGCTATAACTAGTGCTAAGAATGTTATACTATTCCCAGAGTAAATATTCTGGGAATTAAGAATTAATATGTTTGTTTTGGAAAAATTGAAAGGCATTTTGGGGGATACGATTAATATTCTTGATTATATCTTAGATTTGTTCAAGGCTAACAGTATTCACGAAGTTTTCAGTTTTTTTTAAAACCATACTTGATTCAAAGTATTCAACAAATTGTGGAATTGTCGAACGTAGAATTATTGCTTTCGATTCGCTTCTGACTTATTTTAGATTTGTCACTTAAATTTTTATTAAATTTGGAACTGAAAATAACCTACTTACATTCGAGATAGAACAGGTTTCGGCAACTTTTTTGTTACAGATAAAAATCAACCAAAACGTGGCTATTATGAAAACATTTCGGGTTTTTTGAAAAAGTCAGTAACCAACCATATTAACAGGAAAAGAATTAAGAATACTTATTGCTTATTTTTTGAAGAAAATGTAAACCCAAAAGAAATTTGCTCTTTCATAGTTGGTTCATTATTATATTGATTTGTATAAGTAAATAAAAAATTGCTGATTTTAATTTTTAGTCAAAAAGAAGAAAATAGTGTTTTATTAATAAAAGAGACGAGAACTTCGGAAAAAAATTGTAGGCATAGTTAATAAGCTATATTTTAGCAAAAGAATACACTATAAAGTACAATAGTATAAAAACTTATATATTAAAAATATAAAAATACATTCTATTATATGAAACATATAAAAATACAATGCATCCTAAAATCAGCTTCATGCAATTAATCATTCAACAGTTGTCACTGAACCCCGTCGTCAGTCAAACAACTCATTACTCTTGTTCCCTATGCTTCTGATTGCAATCGTGCTTCCGTTTTTGATTTATCTTCGGATTTTTTATTAAAGCGTCTCGCTACTGTAAATAAATAAAATATGAAATTAGTAAAAATATGAAATAGTTATTTTTTAATTAGATTTTTTCACTTACATCCCCCAAGTAACCAATTATCAATAACTGCAAATGGCATTTCAAATGTCATCACACAAAAGAGTGAAAAGATCATAGTTAAAGTGACCGTACTAAAGAATTCCAATAACTGAAAATAGAAGCTTAATTTAAAAAACCTAAACTGACATCTTCTAAATTTGATTTAGCTTATGTATACTTACAACATTAAAATCAGTAAAATAAAAATTAGTTCTAGTGTCACCAGTTTTCAAATTTTGAATGATTGAATGTATTAAATACATGGAGTATGTCAATCTGGCTAAAATTTGAAACGTTGGTAATGATAAAAACCAATTAACAGGTCCTGAAATTTTAAATTTACAAAACTAAATACTTTCATTAGTTTGATAAAGCTAAAATAAATGTGGTATCAAACCTCCATATCCATGAATACAAGCAAAAATTATATACGCAATGGCTAGTGCCCAAATATTTCGATTAAGTGCCACAAATAATACGTCATAAATTTTATTATCGTAATATCGGTGTTTAATTGATTCATAATGACCGAAAACTATATAAAACATCAGAGTTAAAGAAAGTATCCATAATGTTAAATTGGTTTTCTGAAATAAAAAGTTTATATTAGCTTGTAGTTTTTTATAATAATAATTTTGTCGTGTTTCGGCAAAGAAATTCAGTACCTGGCTGATAAGAACAGTTTTGCGTTTCGTTTTAAATAATAGATACCCTAACGCTAGGCCAACAATATACGGTCCACCCCGGGCGAATGGATTTGGATAATACTCCTTAGCCATTTCTGGACTAGAAAAAACCATAATTACTTATTTTACGGAAACCTTACTCATGTTTTTATATACTTACACTAGTGGATTAACATCATATTGCCAAGCAATAATTCCTGGTATAATTGTAAAAATCACTATTAAAATTCCAAATAACGGACGAACTATTCTCGGCCATTTTGTGACGGGAATTAAGATTAATGGGGACACAATGAATAATTGCATATCTGTTTGTAGATACCAAGATTGTCCAACACACTGAAAAAAAGTTGTATGTAGTTATTTATTAGCTAGTGTTTGAATGGAGCTAACAGGATCCTCGTTTAAATTCACTGAACTTAATATTGTGAAACTTTAGTTTTCTTATGTTCAGTATTATAAAAAAAAAGGTAAATAAATTTATTGTGCTATTTTTCGTGTCTGTTTCTCTGCTACATTTGACCGTTAACAAATAAGATTCTCGAATTTGTCCGTGAGCTTTCGTTTATCATCACTAACGGTAACCGATAGTGGTGGTAAACGGGTGCGAACCATCTACAGATTCAGGTTAGCAACGCGCATCGTGTGTAGCCAACATCGTAGAGAAGTCATCACAGTGATCGGCACAGCAGTTCACTTGGAACCAACAGTGAAACAAACGTCTTGTGATATGGGTTTTATTTACTCTTTAGATTATTATTATTACATGACTCATTTTCACACTTACCGCTTCTTTATAGCGAAACCAATTTTTTATGTACAAAAGTGAATACCACCATGTGTCAATGCATACGTCTTTTTCTCCTCTATTAGTTTCTAGCCATATTGGTCCGGAGCCCAGATGAATCAGTAGCGTCATATAAAATATAATTGTTGCTGCATACATTGGAGTTAATCTGCCCAAAAAGTATTCGAATATACATTGAAAACTTACATTTAGAGCAATTGTTTTTCGAACTTTTTTGCTAGAATACCTACTAACCTTAAATATCGATGAATATACATCATGGGGATATTTGTCGGTGTACCTTTTGATTTTGCTTTCATGTAGGTATACATGAGAAGACAACCACTTAACACAAAAAACGTGTCCACGGCAATTGTACCCCCGTAGATATACATTGCTCGAATTGATTGTGACCACTGAAAAAAAGAAAATTTAAGAGCAAAAAAAAGTTTTAACTGTAGGTAGCTTTATAGTTCCAAATATATTTATTAGTTTCGCTGATCTAACTACGGTGTTTATATTTTTGGACGTCGTCGGTTAGAAAAGCTTTTGCCTTTTGCGTTTGAAATCACCGCAAACCTTCATTTGTATGCGATCATGAACAAAATGTTTATTTTTGTAAAGAACTATAAAGTAAGTTATAGTTCCAAACTGTAAGTTATTTGACTTCAGTGTTTTATATCCAATGATTTATCGTCTCTTTTGGTTTATATAGTCGAAAATTAATTTTGCCCGAATTCTGAAAACTGTGAATTCTATAGGTATATGTTTACATGCATATAGAAATTTTGTCTTATGAGTCCCAAAAGATAATATACAGTTCAGGACGCATTTAGGCAATACCTACTGGACTGTATATCGCGCCTTGTTCTATTGAAATGAAAAATCGTATATAAGGTGATGATAAAAAGCAGTTTAAGAACCGGAACAACTTTCCTGAAAAAATTTATCCGAACACCGAAACAAGAAAGTTAAAATCCGAGAAAACCGAGACGTATGGACACTATCAGGGACAGCGAGTAAAATGACGGGATCCAGGACAACCAAAAAAGGATATAGCAAGATATGCATAGTAAATCTGCCCCGGAAGCGAATTATTTTAATAACTATATTACCGGTATGGTAAGGCTGTAAGTAATTAATATCTACAATTTCGACTGATGTATATATTTCCAGGGTCGGACCCACTGGGGAGGGGGCGATTCAGCAGATTAGAAATGAAAAAAATAATTTTTTTATCGTGTTGCAGCTCTTGAATTCTGATGAGACTTGGTACATTAATTAAGTGCATTAGGGCACAGTTACTGAATTTCTTTTGAAGTGGTCGCTCAATTGGAACCCTATAAAAATAACATTGGATAGGATACTATCCTTGTTATTATCCTTAATAACGAGGACTGATACGATAATAAATATGTCTAATATTCTTGAGAGTGTTTGCCTTCATGTGGATTTGGAATTATTTTCCTAAGTTGAGTAGTTACTAAGAAAAAAAATTTTGGAATTTTTTAAATTTTTTTAGTTTTCTCCATCACTACTCAGTTTTGGCCGCCAAAATTGTAGATATCAATTACTTACTGCCTTACCATACCGGTAATATAGTTATTAAAATAATTCGTCGCGGGGTAGATTTACTATGCTTATCTTGCCATATCCTTTTTTAAAAATTGTTTCCAAAAAATACAGGCTCCATATAGCAGTAACTATGTGCGCCATTTTCAGACCCGAACCACCGGAATGTAGTCCCGGTTGTACTCCCCCCCATCCCCGCTCGCTTGTCCTGGACACCATAGATGCAACACAAAGTAACATTAGCGTTTATTTTACTTACTACTATAGTATCCATCATATTCATCACACCACGCTTCCTTGTAGTAATAAACTCATGACAATGTATTATCCATAATATGCTCAAAAACCGTATGCCATTCAAACAAGGAAGTAAGTCTGGACTGTCGTTAATTTTGATAACTTTTTGAAAATTTGTATGCCACGAGAAGGCAGTGAGAAGAGGATGGTGGGATTCTGAAAATAATTTTTATTAGAATTTCCCGAAAGATTTGTTTTTTTTTTTTTTGATACGTCACTAAACACATAATCAGTCACTTACTTCTTTCAGTGTAATACAGATAAATGTCGTACAGAGTGCTTAATGTGATAATACAACCGAGTACTATCAAAAATCCTCTGAAAAATAAATGAAAAGTTTAGGACGTTTTAGAAATTTGACCTTTTTTTTCAGTACATATACAGGGTGTAAAACAAATAAATTTCGTCCTTTTGTGGGGTGACTCATAGCACCCTGTAGACACTAAAATCGCATTTTTTTGGGAATTAACAGTCGCGTCACCCCTCAAAAGGATAAGAGTTATTTCCCTTACACCATGTATATATATATATATATATATATATATATATATATATATATATATATATATATATATATATATATATATATATATATATATATGTATATATGTATGTGTGTATATATTATATACAGGGTGTAAAGGAAATAACTCTTATCCTTTTGAGGGGTGACGCGACTGTTAATTCCGACAAAATTCCAGCGGTTTTAGTGTCTACAGGATGCTATGAGTCACCCCACAAAAGGATGAAAGTTATTTGTTTTACACCCTGCCGAAAATACTTACATAACAGTCCAATCACCAGACGTAAATTTTGGTTGTGTATCGAGTGTTTGACAATCACTTTCAGCAACCTGGAACATCGAACCATTTTCGTTGTTTGAAAAAAATTTATTTAAATGCGCCCGGACATCTGACGCCTGACAACCACTTGGGACACAGAATGACCAACGAAGTGCTGTCATGGAATAATCGTTCGCACGGGGTTCAATCTAAAATATGCCATGTAATTCTCTGGAAGATAACGGCCAGAAATCAATAGATCTAAAATACTCACGCCAATAGTGATATTACGGAGATTTTCTCGGGCAGTTTGATGAAGTTCCATCATATTATGGGGCACTGGAGGATTCTGTAAAATTTCAATACGCGTATAACAAAATTTTCCATTTATATTATACGTGTCATTGTTGATGGCTAAACATTGATCGAAATCACCGAATTCTTGAAGATTCCATCCGGCAAGACCAGCTTGAAGTTTGGAAGAGGCGTCCATCACTGTAAAAACATTGTAGCGTACTTAACATGTATAAACAATTGGAAAGCATATAGATACTTACTTTTGATAGCCCATTTAGCGCGACCGTACAGAGCATTGTGAAAAATTTTACTTTGTGTCTCGCACAGATCACTTAGCTTTGCTTTTGAACGTAATGTGTACAATTCTGTTAAACGTTTCAATACAATCGCATTTTCAATTTCGGGTACGGATGGTAAACAAAAGATTAAATGAAACAATGATAGAAAGTTTATTAACAATGTAAAATATAACATTATTGATACAATTTAATAATTAAAAGCGTGCTTAATTTTAATCTTACAATGTTTTGAATATTTTATTTAATATACTTGTATATTTATATTGTTTACAATTAAGATATAGGGTTGATCGGGGTAATTGTGAATTGCTGCAATTGTGAACGGCGCCTATAATTTCTAAAATAACATTAATATTTTTAAAAATCAGCTCTTAATATGTTTTTCTGCCCTTTCTTAATATGCTATTAAAATTTCATAACAATTCTCCAAATATTAGTATCTTTTTTTATTTTTATTTTGGAAAAACCCTTCCAAGATTTTATGTATCTTACTTCGACCAATCCTCAAAAAATTTTTTTTTAAATACATTTTCTTTTTTTTAAAAGGTAAGAAATGGTTAAAAGTACTTTTAAAGAAGTGGTCTAAGCCCTGAGAGTGTTCCTTATTAATTGCTAAAGAAATTGGACAATTTATCACCAACCAATTCACAATTACCCCATGATTTTAAAATTGTGGGGCAATTGTGAACATCATTCACAAATGCCCCATTCGGTCAAAAATTTCAGTAGTGTCCTTTTCAGAGTTGAAAATGTTGATGAAGGTGCTGGTGACCTTATTGTACAAGTTTCCGTTGTATAAACAATACAAAAAAAAAAAATTGTTTTTTATTCATGTAAACTAAATATATTTCCTTGAAAAAGTCTTATTTTCCTTGTTTTTATATGAATACATGGAATTTTTTGATTTTTTATATGATAAAATTACAAAATATTATCAAAATATCATTTTTAGCTTGTAGTAAATTTGTTCCTACAATTTTTCTTATTTTTCTTTAATCTTGATTTTTTGTAGAAATTTGAGATATGCGTAACTTGCATTAAACCATGAGAAATTGTGACCACTAAAGTATGATGAAAAGTTTGAAAGTGGAATAAATGTGAAGAATTTGAGCTGGGCTTTACTCTGACGTACCACACTTCTCTTGTAATCCATTCTAAATAATTTTTCTGATGTCATTCACTTTTACCCCGAAATTCATAAGATTTGCAAAACCGCACCGGGGAAATGTGAATGGCTTATAAAATTTTTGTTTTTCATACCAATTTGCTCAAAATTAGTATGGCGCATCCTGAATAATGTAGAATAAAAATAAATCAACCATAATGTGATATATAAAATAAAAAATACTTAAAACAAGGCTTTTGTTTCAACTCATGAAAATCCATTCATAAGTACCCCGGTCAACCCTAAACAAATTATATACAAATTCTGTAGAAATTTTTCGTCATTAGAAATTCCGTTTATCAGAAAATTGTCACATTCAAGTGTTTGATAATTTTTTATTGATGTGTGGGTGCTTTACGTCTAAATTTGTGTAACTTACTTATTGTCAAAGATTGGGAAGAATGAGTGGTAGGTATATAAGAAAAAGACTAAAAGAAAATTAATAAGTAGAAGTGGTCCCAGTTTGAAAAAAAAAATTTTGAATAAGTATTTATGAGAAAGTCAGCATCAATCGGTTCATAAAAAATTTAGTTGTTAACAAATTTCAAAAATCCTGTGTACCGCCCCGAAGAATCTACAAGAGAAGCTACAGGTGAAATTTCAAGTCAGTAGGATCAGAATAATTGTTGAAATCCACCGTTTTGGAAAATGTTGTTTTGAGAAACGTGTTTAGCGTTTCATAAATAATTTATGGTAATATCACTGATCTGTAATGAAACAAAGTTATCGACCAAGCTGAGTGATTCCAAAATGTTACGCGCAGCCAAGCGACGTTTTTGAACGTTTTCAAGTGCTAGAATTTGTTCTTAAAATATCTCCTTAGTAATAATTTCGTTTTGAATCATTCTAATGATGTTAATACATAATTTAAGCCAATAAAAAGAAGAAAAATATTTACAAGATGATGTAAGGACATACTTAATACTATTTGAAGTATGTTAATAAGTAATCGTTTGAGTTCTTTTGTACGTTATTTTTGAAAAGTAGTTAGTATAAATACGAATTCTACAGAGAAAGTAATGTATATAATGAAATTTCTTTATTGTAAAAATATTTCAAAATTTCTAGTTCGAAAATGAGTGAAAAGGGTAAACAATTTTAGAAATCAGGTATATTCATTATAAGAGTCTTTATAATCCATAATCCTGATACTTTTGGAAATTTTCCAATAAAATTTTAATGATATCTTCTTGGAATGGTTTGTGGAAAAAAATCGATTTTTAAAAATTCTGTTTACGTCATATTGCAATAATCTTCAACAGTAAAAAGAATTTTTAATATTTTTATAAGAAATTCATATTTAATACACGGAGAGAAAAATCCTATAATTTTTGTAGAGAAAATTTCAGAAAAATTACTATGCTCCCTATAATCCGTGCGCGATCGACGACCAAAATAAAAAATATGTGCTAGCATGGTAAAATTTAATGTGGTGCTAACACAACTTTTATCACACTCTTATGCATGTATATTATAATTTAATTCTTGTTGTCGTACTCTTTCATTTGCGCATCTGACTCGCGACCTTATATTGGTTGCACATAACCTGTAAAAACATGTATACAAAAATGATGGCCAACAATATAATTCTAATACATATACTAAAGATAGGTAAATAACAAAAATATGAATTAAACGATGACATCATCCTAAGAGAGTGTAAAAGCAACTGACAAGTAGCTGCATCAACGGGCCTGGTGCGAGCTGTCTGACAAAGTTTCTTCCACAGTCCACACCTATATGGTTCGCATGTAACCCATGTAACTCGCTGATTGAGGTACATTTCATTAGAGCGATCCCAACACAACCAACCTTCTTTCTGTTTTTTTTCTTTCTATTATTAGCATGTTAGCATGGAAATTTTTTTAATAAATACAATTAAAAATTATTTTTTTGTCGGTAATGGAACTTTTTACTGTGCTGTTTTACAAATTTTACGGAGATAATATTACGAAAAGAACATTCCATCCTTTAAATTTTTTATGATTAATTATAATCTTTATATTTTTACCTTACAGAATTTAATATGTTCGTCCTTTACACGTCGATTGTAGTGCTGAGCACAGTAATTTTTATAGGAATTTTCTCTCCGTGTAGCTACAGTTTCATATGTGAGTACGTAATTCATACGATTTTTGAAACCGCTTAATACCTAAAAATATAATTGTATTTTTATGTTTCTTACAGCGAATTATTTTTCAGATTACTATTACACTTACTGTTTCCTATTAATTCTGTATCAATTACTGCAAACGGTATTTCAAACGTTAATGACCACATCGTTGCCAAAATTAGATCAAGGAAAATCGTGCCCAAGAATGAATTAAACTGCAAAAATATTAGGAAATAATTGGTAAAAAATTTATTATTTTAGACAAGACAGTTTGAGCTACAACCTACCACGGTGAAATTTGAAAAATAGAAATGTGTTCGCGAACTGCGCACTTTAAAATCTTGAACTATTATATGCGTTAAGAATATACAGTAAGTTAGACGAGCTAATATTTGAAATACTGATAGTGATAAGAACCAATTAACTGGGCCACCATAACCATGCGTACATGCAAATACGATCCATGATATTGCAATAGCCCAAATAGTTTTACTACATCCGGCAAACAGTGCTTCATACAACGGATTGACGTTAAAATCTTTTTTCAACAATGGATAGTAACCGAAAATTATATAAAAAATCGTAGCGATTGATATACACCAGAATATAAAGACTGTACACTGCAAAAAAAGTTCAAATTTAAAATTTTGAAATGTACAATTTTTGTGTTAATGTTTATTACTTTGCCCATTTTGTATTTTTTTTCTTTGGTTTGAAATAGTATGTAGCCAAGGCTTAAGCCTACTATCCATGCTCCAGCTCTCGAATATGGTTTTTGATAAAAATATTGGAAGTCGTCTGTTAAGAAACTGTTCAGAAGAAATTAATTGAAATAAACAAAATGACATTAAATTCCACTGCATTCATTTATTGTCTTGCGTAAACATGTTTTTAACTTTCCACAATTCCCTCAAAGTAAAGGTCGCAACATTATTTGGTTAGAGGCCAAATTTTTTTTTATTTAGAATTAGGTAATAGGTTAAAGAGATTGTAAGGGTTCGATTTTAAACCATGGATTTAAAGAGAGTGTCGTTGCCAGAATAAACCCAGTTCGATTAAGGAGCATCTGGATTTCAGTTTTCACTAGTATTTGAGAAGGACTCGGCACATTTGATAATTTTCCAGATATGATTATGAAGAAGAGCCAAATTACTAATATTTCTTCCTTGATTAGTCATCTTAAGAAATTTTCGATTGCGAAATTTTTTAAACCTCAACCAAGGCCAGCTTAGCCAATAGGCCACCCTAGGGGCGGGAGATTTTTAGGGGCGGTAAATCGGTAAATTTTTAAAATAGGGTGGAAAAATGAGTAATTAACGTTTTTTTTTTCTTTTTAAGAGAAAGTTTGTAAAAACGATAGAAAAAGGGGCGACAACCTTTTAAAACAAGTCAGAAAAATTTGTGATTTACATTTTTTTTAAGATTTCCTTTTTTTCAAATAAAAGGTAGGGGCGGCATTTTTCAAGATGCCTAGGGGCGGACTCAGGGTTAATCCGGCCCTGACCTCAACCTATTAATTATTCTATCAATTTTTGGTAGTGACGCCTAAAGGATTTACTTTTGCTAATGCCAAAAAATTAACAGTAATTTATTTCCAGGCAAAAGAAGAAATTAAGTTTTTGTGTGGTAAACAAATTTTTGGTGACACTTTGCATATTGAATAGAAATTTACTCACTCGTAAGCTCTGATATGTTGCGACCATGCAATTGTGGTTGGTACTGCTAAAAAAATCACTAACAAAACAGTCAAAAAGTAGCTTGTAATTTTGGGCCACTTATCAATTGGTATTAATATAAATGGTGAAATCCAAAACAGTTGCATGTCTGTTGAAAGATACCAAGATTGTCCTATACACTAAAAATAAAGCAGAATCAAATTTGAAAAGTTACTATTATGGTTACGCTCTTACCATACGTTCTGGATTAACATAATTTTGTACATATAACAATGTTGACCACCAATATTCTTCACAGACTTTTACTTTATCGTTAGATTGTAACCAGAGCGGTCCAGAACCGATGTAGAAAAACATCCAAAGATAATAGGCTATCACGGCTACCAAGGCTGGTGTCAATCTAGAAAACAGTTCTCATTTGCGTTTTTGGATATTAAATTAATCCTTTTCTAACCTTAGTTTGACAACCTTATATAACGATGAATGTATAAAAGTGGGATAGCATAGATCAAATTCGATGAATTGTCCTTTTTTCGCGCTTTCAGAAAACAATACATCAATAAACATCCACTCAGGAGAAAAAATGAGTCTACAGCAACGGTACCACTTTGGCTAAACATTGACCAAAATGATTCTGTCCACTGTAAAGAGAAGATTTTCACTATTTTTTGTTCGATCTGCAAAGATTTTATATTATATTTACATATTTGAAGTCCTTCAAGTTGAGAACGGGTTGTGTGGTCGTTATTAATATTTCGTGGCTGTGTACAATCCAAAGAATACTCAGAAAGCGGATACCATTTAAACATGGGATCTGATCTGGATTCTTATTGAGCCTTATTAATTTTTTGAAATTGGTAAACCAAGAGAAGGCAGTTAGTAAAGGACTTCGAATTTCTACAACAATATTAAAACGAGATTAAAAAAATTCTTTAAGTTTCTTTTTAACGGGTTATATTACTCATTATTATTCTTTTTTATTGCAATTTACGAATTACAACAGAAAATTTTTTAAAATTTTTTTGGCATATTTTCTGACTAGGGTTGCCAACTGTCCCGATTTAATCGGGATGTCTCGATTTTAGACCTGTGTGTCCCGCGTCCCGACAACAGTAGTGGCGGGACGCTAATTGTCCCGATTTTTAACATCTACAATTTTTTTACATTTTTAGTCCCGCCAGTCTCGCTATTGTTGTTTCCAGATTATCGTGCTTGCATGTCATGACGGTCAAGGAAGTAAGTATACTTGCTGTACCTACTGATAAAGTGTACTCTGTCTACTGATTTATAACTTATACAGCTTACAGTGTTGCCAGATTAACTCATTAAAATTCCTTCAACATTAAATCGCTCCAAAAAATGGGAGAAATTATTTGACGTACATGAAATACGTAAGCGGCGTTCGAGTAGCCTAAAAATAATAATCAATGCCAAAGACGGCCAACTTTGTGAAAAATGTTTTTCTCCAGAAATAATAGTTGATAAGCAAAAAAGAAAAAAAAATTGAAAATCTAAAAATTAAAATAATTCAGTTTACGATTTTGTAAAAAATTTACGATTACGTAATTAAAAATAAAAATTTTTTGAAATGCGCCAAATCTGAAAGTATAAATATACTTTTAAGAAGAAAAGCTGAATGTATTGTATGTACCTAATAAGTAGTTCTGTACAGTGTTTAAATTTGTAGTAGAAATTTTACCTTTTGTTTAGTAATGATTAAAAACGTCTTTTTTATTAACAGTCCCGATTTTACTTGTACCGTCCCGATTTTTTTCCCATTAAGTCTCGAAATATTCATTGGTAGAGTTGGCAACCCTATTTCTGACGCTCTTTCGAGAATAGCTTGAGAAGAGTGCTTCGCTCAGAAAGGATGCTTAAGAGCACAGTTTAAGTTTAGAAAGAATGGTGTACTTTCCTGGGATAACAGAGTTAAGATAAAAAATCAGCAAGTCCCTATTTTCAATATTTCATGTAGTATAAAGTAAAATATTTTTTTGTAAAAAATTAAAATTAGTACCAACTTTCAAATCCATATTTAATATCAAATCGATATTTTTTTTACTAATATTGTGTACTTCCAAAGAAAAGCTAATGTAGATTAGCTATTAGAAAAAATTTTGTCAACCCTCTAAGTGCTTTCTAGAGATTATAGGTACTTCTGCCTACCGTTTACCTCTTCAGAAAAGAAAGTGTTCTCACTTTACCTACTCTCACGACATCATTTTGTATCTTAAAGCGGAATAAACATATTTTTGTATGCCTTAAAACACATATTATTATAATAAATCCTCGAAACTTCAATTCTTTTATTAACAGTAAAGAAAAAGAATTCTTAGAAAAAGCCCAAATTTCAACATAATTATCTGAATAATATAATCTTTTATAGGACCAATTTTTGCATACCTTTTTTAGAGTAATGACGGCAAATGTCATAAGCAGTACTCAATAAGATAATACAGCCTAATAATGTTAAAATTCCGCTAAAAAAGTATCAAAATAAGATCAAATTTGTTCTAATTTTAATGTAAAATACTTACAGAAATATCCATTGTGTTTTTGAGATTTCCGGTTGTGAATTAATTGTCTGACAATCTGTCTCACTTACTTGAAATAATGTCCTATTTTCTTCGCCACGAACAAATTTATTTAAATGATTACGTAAATCATTTGCCTGACATTCATTTGGAATACAAATTGCCCAGCGTAAAAATATATTTATCGTTGAATTCGACTGTCCCATCTTATGCCAAAAAATATGCTTAATTTCAAAATGTTTCAATTATAAAAAATTTTGTCGTACCCTAAACAAATATATTCCTATATCTGATTCATTTTTTGGTAATTGAACAGGAATCAACACTTTTGTAAGACAATACTTTCCACTAATCTCATATTGTTGATTACTGATGGCTAAACATTGATCGAAATTACCCAATTCGTATAGATTTGCTTTGAAAATTCCACTTTGTAGTTTTGCTGATGAGTCGATCACTGAAATGGAAAGGATTGTCGAAATATTTTAGGAAATAATTCTGGAAAAATCGAAAACTTACTTTCTAACGCCCAATTTTCTTTCGCCTTTGTTGCATTATAAAAAATTTCACTTTGTCGCTGACATGATTTTGTTAAATTTGCGCTTGAACGTAAAGTGTATAATTTTGTTAAATGTTTTAACACTAAACCATTCTGAAATTTTAACGTTAAGACTATCGATATATTAATCATACAAATAAAACAAAATAACAAATACATTTTTTGTTTTCTAGAATTTACAGCAATGTTCGGTTTCCTAAGTAAGAACAGTTTAATTTTCAAAAAAATCTCATTGATTTAGTTTTACGATCTTTTTTATAAGATAAGAAACAGTTATTACTGTTTTTATTGATTTTATTTAAAATTTAAATGACGGTGATGGTAAAAAGTTTTATTTTTAGGGTTCCGTAGCCAGTAAGTAGTCTTTATTGTGTCGTTATGTTTGTCGTTATGTTTGTGTGTCCGTCCACCCGACTATAGTGCTCCAGATCAATGACTCACATTTTTCATTTATTGAGACAACTTTTAAATATTTTTCCCATATTGAAAAGTAGGGATTAATTTTTGTTTTTCTGTGTATTCGTTGTTTGTGCTTCATAAAACTAATACAATGAAAATTTATAAATAAATTCTACGAATTTTGTATGCACGTTTCGGAACATCATTCATACTAGTCGTACAAGGTCGACAGACATGTTCCGATACAAACAAAATATTTTCCTCGAGAATGCTGTGCGGGCACAATTTGTGACTGTACGGGTCTGTGCAATAATTTTTTCGGAATTAACAGTCGCGTCACCCCCTAAAAGGATAAGAGTTACTTCCCTTACACTCGATATATATATATATATATATATATATATATATATATATATATATATATATATATATATATATATATATATATATATATATATATATATATATATACAGGGTGTAAGGGAAATGTTTCTTATCCTTTTGAGGTGACGCAACTGTTAATTCCGAAAAAATTCCTGCGGTTTTAGTGTCTACAGGGTGCTATGAGTCACATCACAAAAGGACGAGAGTTATTTGTTTTACACCCTATATATATATATATATATATATATATATATATATATATATATATATATATATATATATATATATATAATAACGTTATACGCCACATTATATGAATATATCGTGTCTATAAAGCTAGCCCCGCCAAGTCATGACACCGAGATCCCACTTAGGCTATATTTTTTTGCTATTCTTTTGCTATTTTTTTGCCACCGAATTGATTTTTTTGCCGCAGGAGTTACCGAGAAGCAATGGCAGTGCTGACTTAAGTCTGAAGTCAGCCACCACTGTATCTCCGGACTTGCTGCACTTATTCAAATGAGATTTACGGGATTTTTTTTGCGAATTTTTTGTTATTATTTTGCCAACGATTTGATTTTTTTGCCGCAGTCGTTGCCGAGAAACAATGGTGCTGCCGACTTAAATCTAAAGCCGGTGTAGCCACCACAATATCTCCGGACCTGTTGCACTTATCTAAATAAAATTTGCGGGCGGCAGATTTAGAAAATAGGGCGGAAAAAAGTGTAATCCTCTAGAAACTTGGCATGGCCTAAGTAGGCCGGGTGGGTAGTACGGCGCTGTTTACGGCGTAGTACCTTTTTTTTAACAGGAATAACTATGTTTATTTCGTATTTCAATGCGTTCAATCAAAATTTAAACTCTCTTTAGCTTCATCACTCACAAATTTTTCAAAAGCGCCAAAAATTAATCAAAATTGCAAAAATCATATTAATACGCCAAAAACTTGAGAAAACCTTTTTGTAGATAAGAACAAATATTCTACGTGTACACAATTTATTCATTCAAACATCCAAACCAATAAAGATTATACTGACCAAAAAATTTGGTTCGTACCACAAACATGGATATGAATTACCTTAGAATGAAACACAAATATGGATACGAATTACTTTGGAATGAATTCTACAGACTCAAGTTACGTTTCAAAGATATAGCTAATCCGCCATCTTGTGGTGCCCCCCATATTGAATTTAAAACATAACTAATTGTATTCTATTTACAATGCCCTTTTATATGATATCCATATTAAGAGAGTTTTAAAAAAGGTAATCCGTTATTTGCCATAATGCCCACAATTTTGAATCACCCTTAATACCGAAAGCACTACTTTGTACGCCCTTAAAATTAAAGGTTTGTTGAAAATTTCAGCATGACCAGATATGGGTAAGTATTCGAAAATCGATTTTTAGATTTATGCCGGAGACTTTGACTAAAAGCTTATAATAGTGCTTTACGGGAGTGGAGTACAGCACACAAGAGATTGGAATTCGCAATGTCAAATCAACTGTTAGAATAGCAAAAAATTAGCAAAAAAAAATCTCGTAAATCTCATTTGAATAAGTGCAGCAGTTTCGGAGATACAGGGGTGCCTAGGCTGACTTCAGACTTAAGTTAGCACCGCCGTTGTTTCTCCGTAACGGCTGCGGCAAAATATCAGTTCGTTGGCAAAAAATAGCAAAAAAATATAGCCTAAGTGGGATCTCGGGGTCATGACTTGGCGAAGCTAGTTTTATAGACACGAATATATCCATAAGAAAAACATTAAACAGTATTTGTCGTGTCTGCTACGGTACGTGTCTGTGTGTCGTTCAGCATCTGTAGATATGAACGAGCCCTAACTTGGATACAAAACGTTTGGACAGTTCCATAAATCTGTTAGTATAGGTAAGCAATAATAATAATAAATGAATCAAAATATATTACTATTATCAGAGTTTTATCAAACCGTATTCTGGACATAATTGTTTATTTTGACAAATCTCCATTTACATATTAATTTACAATCACACTTACTGATAAAGTAATTAAATTGCTTTCGTTAATGTTAATTATCTATCTTGAATTGTTTTAGTGACTAATCTCAAAATTAATTCCAAATATTTAATTTATCACTTTCAGTAATATAATTTGTCTTTACTGATTCCAATCTAAAGATATTTTTATGTGACTAGTTTAAAGAATTAGTTTACCAGATATATTGGACTTTTTATGTCAAATTTTACGAAAATTCAAAGGCTTTTCTTTTTTTTAAGAAAAATGACATAAAATGGGTTTATGAAACATTGTTATTAGTAAACAGGTTTTCGAATAAAACCGGAGCAAATTTTTTTCTAAAGTTTCTAAAAATTTTAATTACACCATCGCAAAGAGTGGGAAAAATTACATTAAATATGTTTTTGAACCGTTGCGTAGTTTTATGTTGTTTTCCGAGAAATCTAGGACATTTTCTACAGATTGATATTATTTGTTACAGAAGGTGCTGTGACAGGAGTATTATTCAAAGTGTACAAACGTTCGTTTTGGTGTGTCTGATCCTTTAGTTCCATGTCTGTATTACTTCGTTGGAGAATGCCATCTCTGACAGAATAAACAGCGAAATATGTCGGTAAATTATTATTTTTTTAGGGACTAAATGAGAGAATTTTCTTTCTGTACTAATTCAGGTTAGATAAAAAAACTTGTGTTAGATAATTTACAGCATTATTTAAAGAATTTCTAGATAGTAATAGTTTCTTTAGTTTCAATAAAAAACCAATTTCTTGTGCTCGTGAATACAGTAAATATTTGCAATACACGAATTTATTCCAAAAATAATTTTGAATCACTCCATCGTAGAGTGGGGGTATAATATTTTTCAAAAAATTACTTCGCTACAGGATAGATTTCATTTTCTGTTCATTATTGAGAATGTCAATTGTATTGAAAATCTTATACATGTACTTAGTTAAAATTAATTAATACTCAATATAATGAATCACAGACAACTAAAAGTAATAATAAATACTGATAATCAAATCTTAGAATTTGCAACAAAAAAAAATTATCTAATAATTATTTGTAAACATTTACATGGAATACCTCGTATAATGTTCTCCAAAGACGTAAACCTAAGGTGTTTCAAAGATAATTTTGATAAACATACTTAATTAATTATCTTAAGATAATAAAATTACGTACCTAAGCAATAATCATTTAAATTAATTACTAATTGCCTTTATTTTTTTCTATTTTTTTTTTTTTTTTTTTTTTTTTTTTTTTTTTTTTTGGCTGTATGAAGTAATTAAATATTTTTTCTGAAATAAAAAAAATTTTTTTGAAAATAAATTTCAAAAAGTATTTAATTTGTAAAAGGTATTTTCTATTCTATTATACTGTTTTTATAATTTACTTAATTTATTAAGTTAAGGTTGTTACAAGGACTGAAGTTACTTATTATTAATTTTGTAAAAATATTTTGAATAGTTTTGTTATTGTATTGTTATGCGTACATTTTTATCAAAATTTTATAATTAATTTTAAACGTCGCTGATAAATTGGAATTTATTACTATTTTTTCGCAGATTCAAAATTTCAAATACTTAATCTTAACAATGGATTATCTTAATGACTTTTTAGAAATCACACAATTTTATAAACCTAAATGTTTTTTAGTAGCATAAAAGATTGTTAGCTTATAAATATTTTTGATAATTTTTTTTTGTTAAATTTTGATATTTAAATATTGTTTTTTTTTTTTTTTTTTTTTTAAATTGTTTATCATAATATTATTGCATTATGCAATTTTTCTGTCAACAATTTTATCGAATCAGAATTTTTTGTAAAGAAAATAAGATTTGGAAGCAAATAAATCAAATACTAGTTGAACCAAATTTATACTTGTTGAAACCTGAAAAAATGCTAATGTAGATGAAACTAGTTAACTTATTTGATTCTTATTTGAAATTAGTTTTCTTATTTTCTTTATGTAGTTGATATCGTCTGGTGTCTGTATTCTAGAAAAAAATTTAATTATAAGTACATATAGAAAAATTATTTATTTGTTAAAGCATGCTTTGATTGTTATTGTTAGTCATCGGAAGTTAATTAACATATTGAGTTAGTCATCAGAAGTTATTTAATTGAAAATATCTTCTTAAAAATTATTTTATGTACGACTGAATCATAAAAGCCTATTTTATTACATTGTTAAGAGATATAAAAAGTATTACTTTTTGGCACTAGTTGCATAATGAAAAGCAAAAAGCACTAGTGCCATAAAGAATAGTCTACTTGATAAATTTTAATTTCAATTTTACAATAAACAGAAAACACACTAACTTTATTTGTATACCATATTTTCAAATGTTGGCATAATTAATATTAATTACACAATCTGAGCTATTATTAAAATTTATTCCAGGCAGCTTTTTCTCCTTTCTTTTTTAAATAATAATAAGTCTTGTTGAAAAATCTTTTAAAAATGCTCCAATATTTTATTAGCTTTAGATGACAGATAATAACCAAAGCATACTTTAAACACAATAAATTCGTCTATGCCAACTATATATAATAAAATACATTTTTTATTTAAAGTATAGACGTGAGATTTATAAATTCGATTTTTATCGACAACTAGGAATTTTAACAGTCGTACATAAAGCTTTGTATGCAACTTGTACATAATTTGACTTTATGAACTCGCCTTTTTTTATTGGCCTCGCTCGCAAGCTCGCGATAAACACGGCTCGTTCATAAAGATCTTCATTATGTATACTTGTTGCATAAATAGCTATTATAAATTCATTAAAATATTATATACATACCGTATACATATAATTATGTAGGTTTTTTTATTTTTACCTTGCATTTTTAGAAAACTGAATACAAAAAGTGCAAATATTTTAGTTAAAATTGTTTTTAAGATGTCCTCTAGGTCAAGATCTGCACTCATAGCAAGTTTCAAGTTTCTAGCAGTAGTAGAAGTAGTCTAACACCCAGAGTATAGAGGTACCGCAACTATCTCTATCATGAAATCTGCGGTGTGTACTTCTGTGCACGTTAGGCTACTTTGTAGTCACTCTCTCAATAGCAGTCGATGAGTGTAGGTCAATCACAAGTCAATTGTGTTGCTTGTTGTTGGCATTGTAGAACCCCCACACGGAGCCACATACATGCATTGTGGTATCATACATATGTATGCGGCAGCACAGCCACCACCACCAACGATCACTAACACAAAGACAGAATACCGCACAAATACAAAGTAAACCCAGTGCACGTATATAACATATTTTCTATCTCTTACGAATTACACTGGTTTCAGTAGTATTGAGATAGATATGTTGTCTCTGGTTCTCTGTGGTCTAACAATATGATTACATGAGAAATTTGAAATATGGCCCCATAAAAGTTTCAAGGTTAAAATTTTTTCAAAAATAGTATATTGGTGAGAGTAGAGGAAAATATTTTTTATGTCTAGCATGTATGATATATATGATTGTGTACGTTTTGCTTTTACAAGAGTATATTAGCAACATTTCTAAAAAGTATACAGTCATCAACTTCGTTTTTAAGCATTGTGTCTGCCTCAAAAAAAATTCATCAAGTTTCAGATATAACTCGTGGGTTACTGATAAAAGTTTTAATTTTATATACGTTGGATTTTGTCTGTGATGATGTTACTTAATGATACATAATTCAAATTTTTTTTTTCAAAATTTAAATAAAAATATGATTGATAATTAGCCAGTTTGGTCTGCAAATACGATCCGGAGTTTTTAAGTTGACTTCCAGACTGACCTGAATAAAGTGTCTTTTAGATAAGAAGATATATGTAAAATAAAAGACTCATTAAAACAGTGTTTGATTCCTGAACACGAAATTCATAGTGAAAAAATAGCAACAATTTAATAAAATGTTTTCAGCTCATATCGTAGTAATATAATAAAGAAGTAAAGTTTTGACTTTGTTAGTGTGCTAGACGTAAGCTAATTTCGAGAACTACCCAACTGATTTAAAAATCTTTCCACTGGTTAAACGGTTAAAATTGTCTCCCGTAGCCTAAGATAAACGGCAGGGCAGATTTTTACCAAATTTTATTCAAATACAACTGAAATCCTAGGAAAAGTGAACGTTACATTAATTAAAATTGATATCTTAGGGTCCTAGGATTCTAGAAAGGGCCCAAAGTATACAGGGTGTAAAACAAATAACTCTCGTCCTTTTGTCCATGGGTGTAAAGGAAATAAATCTTATCCCTTTTGAGGGGTGACGCGACTGTTAATTCCGAAAAAATTCCTGCGGTTTTAGTGTCTACAGGGTGCTATGAGTCACCCCACAAAAGGACGAGAGTTATTTGTTTTACACCCTGTATAGCAAGACGGGTCTTAACCAAATTTTCAAATAGTACAAGATCTTGTAAAAAATGAATGCGAGATTAAAATTCCCCCCGAGGGTACTGATAACCCAAAAAATGCCCAAAATATAGAGCTGGGTGGAGATTAATCAAATTTTCGTGAAATAGTAAAATAAATTATTTTACGCAAGTGGAAACGTGGGTTACAGTTAAATTAAAAATAAAAATATATCAATGAATTTTTTAATTTTTTCTGAATATTCTATAGACGTAATTTTATTATGTACCTCTACATCGTTTGTTTGAATTATAATATTAGATCAAAGTGAATTTTTATTAATAATTCTAGTCAATTTTTTATTAGATATTAGATATTGTGTAATATATGTATGTGTATTATCGATTCAATGCTTTCATTTTAATATCATTTAGCGACACAGAACTCTTTACATGGATATATAGTTACCATAAACGTTGTTTGAATGAAATAAATTTACCTAACTATCAATAATTTGCGCAGCTTAAACAAAAGAAGAAATAGAATCTACTTCGGTTATATTCTTTAAATTCGCTTGTTTTTAAAATCCTAACCAATTTATTGGAAATTTATAATAATCTACATTTATTATATTAGATTATTATATTACCTATATCTGATTTTCTTAGGAAATATTTCAAATCTGGCACATTTTCAGATTATTATTTTCGATGAGAATATTACCAAAAATTATTTTTGTCTATCTGGATCCACAGATAATGGTTCTGGTATTAGAGTTATAGAACAAACTTTAAAATTATTAAAAATATTATGCACATTCTCTACTTGCTAAGATAATTATATAATTCAAGCGACCAAATCAATTTCTGATTAGACTGCAGATTTAATATTATGTGTTAGATAACTGATTCTTTATCATTATTTAGAAATAGGTACAGACTACAGAGACATCTCGTGTTGTAAATAAATTTGGAAACAACATTTATATACCTATCACCTACAAAGTTGCCGCAATCAAAGACTTTGATAATATATGAGTAAACGAATAATCGATTTTCAATGTATGTTGTACCACGTTGTATAAAAATAACGTGGATTTTTCAGCAATGGTTGTATATATTATTTTGCACTCGAACCATTTTTTAGTATGGGTACTCAGCTACTCGACAGTAGTTTTAAAACGCTGCAAACACTATTGTATTAGGAGAACATAATATCCATAATACAATATATCTATTAGTTGTGTTGTATCATGCTTTCCTAATATAATAATTTTCAAATAAATAAAGAAGGCTGAGAAACCGAGCGAAGTGGAATCAAAAACGTGTTCACTATCATCGATATAGGGTCTGATATCGCTCCGATAAAATATTATCTCAGTGGTATTGGTATTGGAGCGGTATTGAAGCGAGAGCGAACCATGTCTGATATCGGACCGATATCAGAGCGATGATGTGAATACACTCATTATTTATTATGTAAGAATATTTATCAAACCGGGAGCGGAGTGATATCGTACTGAGAGCGGAGCGTTAATGTAAATCGGGCCTTAGCTCCCGTAGCGTGTTGTAAATAATAAAATACGAACCTATTGTTTATGGCGCCGCTGCGGCGCCTAACGAGTGGAATTAATATTTATTGTGTCGCCGTGGCGGCGCCCATCGAGTGCAAAGGGTTAAGAGCATGAATATTTTAAAATTTTAACCTTGAACGCCTTGGGAGTCAGGGCAGGGACAGCAAGAAAATTAGTCCTCAAATCATTAATAAAAAAATTTATTTACCAATTAGATGTACTTCCGGCAGACTATACTAAGTCATCTCCAGTTTGCATTATGTACAAAAAATTAAGGTCTTTGTATACATTCTGTACTTAAAGATCTGGCAACATCAAATTTTTTGCCCGCCCAAAAACCCTCTATTACAGTAAAATTTAAATTCCAGTAACAAACAATTTAAAAATATTTAAATATTTAAATACCAACAACCACCAATTAAATAATAGTATATTATTTAACGAGCTGGTAATGATAGCTATTACTTACGAAGATGACATTGCGACATGAGCCGAGTTTACGAGGCGTAATTCATCTGAGTGAGTAATAGCCATTGCAAACGAGTAGAGTACTATACTTTTTCTACTAATTTTTTTCTTTTATATTTAAATAAATTTGGATATAAATTTCAAATTACAAGAATAAAATTTTTAATCTAACGATAAAATAAAATTCAAATAGTTTTGTTTACGTACACGTTACTATGCAACATATATGAAATTAAAACTTATAAATATATTATTCACAAAACAATGGCAAGCCCATTGAATAATGGTTAATACGGTGATTTAATTGATCAAAAGGTATTGAGTAATGATCATTCCTCCACACCTTTGAATACTGCTTAACTTTCTCAACAATTAACGAATATGTAATGAGTGTGTTCTTCAACAGGAGTAGAAAAATTATAATATTCCTAACTGACTTTCAAGTTTTTCTCACTTATATTAGGGAAGAATTTTCTAAAATATAATCATTGTGCATTTCAAATGTAAATTTATTCCTGTTAACCAACTAACTATGAACGTCTATGTCTGTCAATCATATTCCTCTTTTTACTTTACAACACAAATTTAATTATGTCCATATTATCTGTATCAAATTTTATCAAAGTGGTTTTATTAGGGGGAACACGGATAGTACGATACAGACAGAGGCGGCGCAAAGGGTAGGCGAAGTGGGTGACCCCCTATAGTCTCGCGCCCTTGTGGGCCTCGCCGCGAGGTCTGGCATGTGTAAGAAAACACCCATTAATTATGGTTACATGAAAAATGTGTTTCAGTTACTCCTAATTTCATTTGTAGCAATTGTACAAGTCAATAATTTTTTTAGTACCATGTTTATTTTCTTATTATTGCTAACAACTCGTCATATAATGTTTTTCGCGAGGATGACGAATATTGGTACAAGTTGTAAACGGGTATTGGTACATTGCAAATTTGAAACTGACGGTTACTGCACGGAGAGAAAATTCCTATAAAAATTACTGTGCTCATACTACAATCGACGTGTAACAGGCGGACATATCCAATTTTTGTACGGTAAAATTATAAAAATTATAGTTATATTATTGTAATTTTTATAATTTTACCGTACAAAAATTGGATATGATGGCCTGTTACACGTCGATTGTAGTATGAGCGCAGTAATTTTTATTGGAATTTTCTCTCCGTGTGGTGCATATACACTTTTAATTAATTATTTTATCCTTGCTTTGATAATTAGTGAATTTTAATGAATTTATGTCACAGATTAATTAACAAGCAACATGCTAAGGTTAATAGGTTTTTTTTATAACTAGGGAAAAATATGAACTTCCAAAATTTATTTTTAGCTTAACATGACGACTATGGTACAATTACCTTAAGTTATGTTATATGAGGTCTGCCAGTATCCGGCGGTCCCAAAAGCACAAAAAATTAAACTACCTAACCGATTTTGAAAATTTTTTCACCCTTTAAAAGTTAAATTCATGGAACCCTGGAAGGAATACGACTATCTCTTTTCTGCAATTACTTATGGGCAAGTATGTGCATTTTACAGAACTATGTTGTCATTCACTTACTAGCTACCAATGGGTGTGTTTCAATTATTGTCATATTGTTGCCGTCCGTAATAACACGGTCTACGTGGTATACGTACATCATACATATGATGTATATATGTATGTAAGACACCCATACACACAACATCCATCGGACTAACACACACAACTCCGCGTGTACATATATGGGATATTTTCTATCCTTTGGCGTTACACTGGTTTCAGTAGTATATTGATACTACCGTTCGTTCTGTATTCTGTGGTTAAATCTTTTAAATGCATATACGGCGCTAAGGCGCTAAAAATTAGCTACTTAACCAATTTTGAAAATTTTTTCACAGTTAGGGAGCTAAACTATCTTAGATGGATACAGGTTGTTGTATGAGATTCGCCAGTGTCCAATCTTTGAAAATTCACTATGTTATGCAGATGCTGCGACAGGGGTATTTTTTTTTTATTTAATTTTTTCTAATTGTTTCCCACTTTCCTCTACCCATGTGTTTAATAGTCTATGGATTATATTTGTTCAATCAATTTTTAAGCGTAAAAGTAAATGGCTTAATATAAAAATTTTTCCGAATGCGATCAATTTTGTCTATTAGTTTATAAAGAACATAATCCATATTTAAAAAAAAAAAAGATTCAGTTAACAAAAGTTATTTTATGCTATTATTAGAATTCAAAAATAAATTTAATAAATGCAGCATTATGAAAACATAACAATGTATTTTATTAAATGTGTAAAATTTTGTATCATAAACGCAGCTGCAGATTCTAAACGTCGTAATTAAAGACAAATAAGAGAGTAGAAATTTAAAAGTAGCAATAATTATTTATAATTGTTTTTTAGGATTTTGTAATTCTTACAACGAAATCCTTATGAAATAAATTTTACCAACACTTGACCACTTTATAATAGTCAGTGTCGATTTTAACGTAATTTAAAAGCCAGTGTCGTTTTTTAAAAGCTTTTATTGAATTTTCTAAACTCATAGAAAGTAAAATGTTTAGATCAAGCCCTAACGCTCCTTTCACATTGTACGGTTTTCGCTGTACGGAAAAAATCCGTACGACTTTTTGCCGTCATATTGTTGTTTTCACATTGCACGGTTTTTTGCCGTCGTAAACTGAATATCTTCATTTGATTCGCAACATCATACAAGTAACAAGTGTGATTAAAGTTAATTCTATAAATCAGAGGAAATAGAAAGTAGTATTATTTGTTATCGCAGTCTTTGAAGACCTAAAACATGACGAAAATAAGTTTTTCAACTATTTGCGGATGTTTACAGACTCTTTTGATTAATTTCTTGGCGAATTTAACATCAAAACATAAAATTTCGAAATTACATACAATCTATTAAAATACTGGTTATTACATTCAACATTAGTTTCATCCATTTCACAAATAAAATTAATAATTAACATGAAATTCAACAAAATATTGTTAATGTCGTACGTTAAAAAAACCGTCTAATGTGAAAGAATCGATTTAATTAAATACACTACTGAGCTAAAAACACCGTACGGCAACCGTGAAGTCCAGTGGCAAGAGACGGCTGCTACACGGCACGGCAACGGCATTTTGCCGTGACCGTGTAATGTGAAAGGTCCAACGCTCTTCTTCACTACACTAAAAAAATGCGACCGTACGGTTTTTTGCCGTACGGCAAAAACCGTATAATGTGAAAGGAGCGTAAGCGTATGTGTAAAAAATTGTGGATAGCAGTGTGCCTGTGTGTGGTTCGATACCGTTTAAGTGTGCGAATACGTATATAGTAATATGCAGGTACTGAAACACTAGCATACATATACAGTGCAATCCCCTCCTTTCACAAACAGAGTATGACGTTGATACACACACAAGCGTACATCACGTGTACATTGATACGAGATTTATGTTGTAACACGTTGTGCGTTTGGAGTGGGAGAAAAATTTTACGTCACTCTTCTGCCACAGTGATCTTGCTAGTATAGAGATACGTAGTTGGAATATGTAATAATTATGTGGTTTAGATAATCATACTCATCATACTACTAACAAATTAAAGACTAATTTTAACACTAGATAAAAAGCAAGCAATATTTTATTTCCAGAATGTTGTTATTATGAAAAAATCTAGTTTTTGAACTACGAAATCCTAACTGAATGCATGTCTAATACGTATTTGTTGATTTTTTTATATCAAGTTAATACTACGTTACATTTGAAACGATAAATTATGTATTTTTCAATATTGACAAAAATAACTTTGTATTTGGACATAAGATGTGCTATGACCATCCGCTCATCGAGCATCCGTCACAAACGGGCAGTTTTTCGCAATTCGTGTTTTTCTAATTTTGCGTCGTTTGTCTTTCCCTTTGATTGGCAAAAAGCTAAAGACGCAGTAATAACAGAATTTAAAAACACAGAACTTTGCCATTTTTTTCTACGAATGTTAGAGGTGAAACTATTCTTGTCAAAGTAGATAACGTTTTTAGCAGCTATTACAAAATTATTATAAGTTTTAAATGATAATAAAATTAACTGATAACTAAAAACTCCAGCAAATGGTGACATTTCGGTGTTATCAATTTTTGTAAGAAAATTAATGGTGTGTGTATATTTGACTTTTTTTTTTAACAATGATGAGGTGAGGCCCTCGCGTAATGACCTCGATGACTTGATGCCCGATCTATAAATTGAATAATTATCAACTTTTATGAATGATAAGTTTTTTTTTTTACATTCTATCAAAAAGTTTATGTTTTTGTGGATTGTATTTGTAAATTTTATTGTGAATGTTGAATAAAATAAGTATTTAACTGTTTATTGAATGTTCTTGGTAATCCATGTTGTTATTATTTAGCATAATAAGATTCAAATATTGTTACGATAAATTCTATTTTTGCAATGGGAGGATCTGCTAGGAGCAAATTCGATTTAATTGTAATAAAATAAAATAACTCACAAGGAAAGATCTTGAAGTGATAAACAATTCCTGATTATGATGAGTAGAGTGAGAACATTGGTCTGCACAAACGCGTTTCCAAGGGGTGACCAATTTTTTATGGGTAACCAAAGCGGGTTTTAGCACATAGTACGTCGTTAAAAATATGGAGACACCTTGGCGCAGGGGGTGCCCACACTTTTGACACGGCAGTGTGCCACAACATTAAGTACAGTACCGTGTCAAAAGTGTGGTACCCCCTCCTGGGCCAAAGTATCCCCATACTTTTGACAACGTGATTTGTTCTATAAAAAATTAGTCACACCTTGGTAATGCGTTTGTGCGGACCAATGTCCTCACACTAATGATGAGACTTGCTAGGTGTGTCGAACAAACAAGAATAACAAACACGTTTATTTTTATTGGTCATAATCGCTATTTAAAGAGTGAAATCGACTCTCATAATATTTTGGGTAAAATTTTAATTTCATGAAATTACTAGCTATTTAAACTACTACTATTAAATAACTACTTAAAATTCTATAACTGTTTTCGTTTTCTCGTAGTCACTTTTTGGTCACCAAAAGGGAATTTCTATCAAATCTATTAGTGAGTGAAAAGTTCACACTCAAATAAATCTGATCCAAGAAATTATTCTATTCCAAATCACTTCGATTAAGCTTAATTTGAGAAAATAAATTTCTTAGTTTAATGACGTCATCGAGTTTACTAAAATTTCGCTAAAGATCATTAATAAAACGGTTGAATGACGAAACTGAAAGCGAATTATAAGTTTTTCAAGTTGTTTTTTCTTCATTTTTACTGAATTTAGGTACGTAGGACCATTAAAAAATATTTTTGCCGAATCAGATGTAATTCTTATCATTCAAACCTTGTCGTTATGTACAAAGTCAACTGCTGGCCAGAAAAAATTTTTCGGTCGGTTTTTTAATATTTAAATCTGTTGAATTTATCTCACGTGGTTCTTGTCTGAAAATAACTGATTAAACGGAAATCATTTATCAGTAAAACGATTTTTTTAAGATTGTCTAGGTATAACTCAAAGACGATTTAAATGTCAAGATAAATTTACAATTCATCTTAATGGACATGAGTCAATGGCTTTATATAACAACTTTTCTTTTAAATATAAAAAATTTTTAAAGAATATAATATGTCATTTACATTAATTAACTTTGTAGACTGTAATTGTACATTAGATACTTGGATATACAAAAAGTGAAATAAATATTACGACAGGAAATTTTAATAAAAATTGAAAATATTAGATATAGTTTTTCCGACCAACTTATAAGTACAAATGTTAAAAAACCGTGAGTAGCAGAGTCCCCAACACTGGGGTTAAATTTTTCACTCATCTTCGAAATTTTTAAGATACATATAAGTGATATTGAAAATTGTATTTTTATTGTTTAAATATTAAAAATTTCAGGCTCTGCTATAGGCATTGTTATAACTGTTGTAGGCATGTCATATCCTTCGAAAAACACGAAAGAAGTGTTTCGAGTTTCCAGTTTCAAGATTGGTTAAGTTATTGAGGCGTAAATGCCAAAAAAAAAAAAAAAAAAAACAAACAAACAACTGAACGAACTCAGCTTCGCATTTACATATTAGTTCTATTGTAGTGCAGAGTGCTTCAATACTATTTTCCATAGCTGTAGTTTGTGTATCTTAAATATAAGTTTTACAATTCATCACAGGTTTGCTATTTACGACAGATTAATGTCTATTCCGCGTGTCTCAAATGATTTTTATCTATTTTAAATTTAAAACAATTATTGATCTTATAGTAGAATAATACTATCAAACACGTGTTTTCTACTCGTATTTATTGTATTACATATGTGCATATTGCATCATCGTCTTTACTCAGTGGCGGTTTAATAAAATAATATTAGGAGTAGCAAAATTTTTATTTAGTATATTGTCTCGAATGCAAATAATTCCAAAATTCTAAGTACAATAGAATTTTAACTAAAAGAAAGAGCATAAATTCCTCTTAGTTACAATTTATCTCTTTTTATTGAATATAAAAGATATATAATTATCTCTCTTTCATTTATTTGTCAGTGTTGCCTTGGTTAACATTTAAAATATTTGTAATCCCCTTACCTAAGAATTCCCCTTAAAAAACTTTCTTTTAGTTAAAATACTACTGTACCTAAGTTTGTTAGACAAATTCTATTATGTTTTATATGAATCGTCTGTTGCTTTCAATAATACAAAATATTATGTAAAAATTTAATATTTGAATATATGAAATTTTTAAATATGTGGTCTCTGATGTATAAGAACGTTTAATCTAATAGTAAAGTTCACTTAATGTGTATACAGGATGTTTTAAAAGTGACATGAATTAATCACAGACTTACAGGATTAATAGAAATAGAAATTTTAAATTTCCCTTAATTATATTATAAAGTGTTGGAATACTCTACAAAATTCAAGAAATTAAATACTTTTATTTGGGTGTTCTATATAAGTAAGTATAATCATACAGTTTCTGTGACTCCCTGTATACCATTAGTTACTGATAAATTTTGCTGGATAATCATTAATATGTATGGAAAAAAATTGATTTTACTAATTAATTGCGAATTTCAGACTAATAATTCATGTATAATCATTTAATTATCGCAAAATAGGATGTCATTAACTATATTTAAAGATAATTCACAATTTTGAGAAATTCTTCTATGCGTGTTGCGAATTGAAACATGCCTTCAGGTCGTGATCACGGTAAAATTCCGCATGTAACCTTCAGTGTTAAATTCACCTCGCAGAATTAAAGAAATTGAATTTTGAATCAATGCATGAACTCTTCAAACAAGGACTATCAAGCTGAATATGATTTGTTTCACTTTCACTTAAGTCAGTGATTAGAGAATCGTAATTTGAGTGTAAAATTTCGATACCAGAAATTGTTACTGTGTTATTAAATTTAAAGGTTAGACGTTTTTAGTCGTTTTCGAAAAATAAAGTTTAGCAATGGTTTCCAGTAGGTAGTAGAGCTTCTTCATTTCTAACCTGATCAGGTTAATCTATAATAATTTTTCTCTCATTAAATAACATTATTTTATTGATATAAGAATAGAAGAAACAGATTTCTGTTATAAACAATTAGTTAAAATAAAAAAATAAAAAACTGAAGAGAAATCTAAACCTCGGTGCTAAATCTATATTCCAAAAGATTAAAGCTCCCTTAAGCTAAGAAGGTTGTTTTACGGACACTCACATATATATTTCTATGTGCATCCTTAATACCTATTACGCAAACATATACAAAGAAAATGGAACTTTGTATTAATTATTCTGCATTAATTTGGCGGAGATTTGATAAATAATTTTTCGATTACATATGTAAAAAATAATTATTGCAATTGCAAGTCTCTGAATTGTTGTATCATAATTCAAGGCCAAAAAATGCGTAGTAGCGCAGACATTTATATTAAACTTTTTTATATATTAATTAATATATGAATGAGATATTTAAAACTGTATATGACACTACTGTTATGTACAGCGTGGTTCAGAAATGATTGCTTATGAAATATAGTAAACTAGTTGGCCCGCAAATGATATTTAGTCCTTTCCAGTAGGTGGCTCTTGCGGAATCTTTTTATATTTTAGCGAATTTCCAGAATGAAATTCAGCTATTACAGCCACTGTCATGACGCGATTTGAGCCCGGGACTATGGTAGAAATTTGTTTTGAGGTCCCTAGAAACCGAAAATAATATTCACTAAAATTTATATACATATACATATATATATATATATATATATATATATATATATATATATATATATATATATATATATATATATATATATATATATATATATATATATATATATATATATATGTGTGTGTGTGTGTGTGTGTGTCCGCGCGATAACTCTCGAACGAAGTATCCAATTTTTACGAAACTTGGTGACAAACATTAGAAGTCCCAAACCGTTGGACGAGTTCGTTTTAACCAAACATGTTCGATGCCCGTAACATGGTTTTTCCGGCAATTTTCGTGAAAAAAATTAGTTATTACTAGAGAGCGGAATTATATGCACAAAAATATTGAAAAATATGCAATATAATATGCACGATTTTATGGTAAAATATGCACCAATTTTTTCAAAATATGCACAAATATGCAGTAATAAATGTAAAAATAGGGCTTAGTAATTTTGATGTAGGTAATAATTTTGATGTAAAAAACAAAAATAGAATTTTTTCTAAAATCTAAAACAGAAATAAGGGCATAAGGTACTTGCCTGCCTTTTGCTTAAAAAGAAAAAATCGTAACTTTTCCTACTTTTTTTCGAATTTTTCCTAAAAAAAATAAGTCTAATTTTTTCAAGGAAAAATTCGACTAATAACTGACTCGCAAAAAAAAAACTAAACGTACGCCTAGATAGGCCTAGTGGGTAATCCGACCCTGCTTACAGGTTTTCCACAAACTTTACAGAAAGCAGTGTTATTTCTTGTATCAAATTGAAGTTCTGGGATAGATTTTATCCAAGAATTTACTGAATTAGTAACATCTTTATTTTTGGGATTTTAGATAAATTTTTTGCAAGCTCCGTTACAAAACGTTTTGGAACAAAATTTTCTTCAAGAACAAAAGCAATATTAACGCTCTTGTTTCCAAATTTTTTTATTTTTAAATATTTTTGGCATTAACACGTTCATTGCCAAGCTAAAAATATAGACTTTGTGAGATGGCCAAATATTTTATGTTAAATAAGTAGGTCCTTATATTTGGCACACGATATCGTGTGATTGGCCATATTATAAAGTAACTCCATCATGCGATATCGCGTAATCGTCAATGATCGTTAAGTGAGTTTGATAAAATTTGTAAATATAAAATTGCTATATTTTTTTCTTGCGCGCCAAAACTTTAGGAGTAGGTACTAAATATTTATTTTTCAAGAATTATTCTGCTGATTTCAGTGTAAAATAGCAAAGCATAATTCTATGTTTTGTTAAGAAAATTTGTATTTCTTTTATGAAAAGTGCTAAATTTGATGAAAATATGCATATTTATGAAAAAAACTTGAAAATATGCAGAATTTTGTCAAATATGCAAAATATGCAAATTTTAAATAGTCTTAATCAATTCGAAAAGTGGAGATTCGGATACATCCGAAGTTTTATTGATATATGACCAGAATCTATCGATATGCAAAATATGCAAATTCCGCTCTCTAGTTATTACACAACACAAAAATCACACCATTGGAAAGAGGAGAAAAAATCACATAAAAAAGGTCTTTAAACTATTTTTCTATGTCAACTAGTTTCCAAGAAAAACTTTTATAAACGGAAATTCGCTATGTTATGCAGGATGCTGCAACAGGGGTATTTTTTTTTAGATGTAAATCATCGCCTCCACAAAACAAATATATTGTGTGAATATGACCACGATCGATTAAGTCATTCAGAAGACACCCATCACTAACACACGCACCAACGATTATATATTTGTTTGGTTAGCATCAAAAGCTTTTATTTTTATTGCATGAATAATTATTATTTTGTTAATTTTGAGTCTCAGAATTCCATTTTCGGCTAAAACTGTAGTTTTAATCTTATAATAAATGATCTCAATGACACTAAAAAGACAGAATTCAAGCTTTTTAAGCATTTTTGGGTGATATTTTAAAAATTCGGTGTTAATTTTTTTGGTGCAAAGAAGAGGCATTTTATTGGATTAGTTTCACAACTTTAATTTTGTTAAAAGTTAAACAAAATATTTAATAATTTTAAACTATATATATAATAGAGAAGAAATCTGTGACTACTAATGAACAGTATATTTTTAAAATTTAAAAACGGTTGAGTTTTTTTCTTTTTTTTACAAATTTTTCACTGAATTTTTTCTGTTGTGAGGATATTTTGATATTTGTAAAATGTTATGCGGAGCACTTGGTATTTTCATTTATTTTCGTAACAATTATATTTTCTGATTGTAAGAGGAAAATGATATATAATAATTAGATACGCAATAGTGTTATGTTGCCAATTTTCCCAGTAATTGTTTATTTTTTTATGTGTTATATAAAATATCTTTGAAGAGAATAAATTTACTTTAGATCAGGGCCGGATTAACCCTGAGTGTCGCCCTTAGGCACCGTGAAAAATGCCGCCCTTACCTGTTGCTTGAAAAGCAGAAAATCTTAATTTTTTCAACTTTCTCTGGCTTTCAGAAAATAACTGACAAGCCAAAGAAAAAAAAACGTCAACTACAAATTTTGCTGCCCTGTTTTCAAAATCTTCCGCCCCTAGGCCATGGCCTAGGTTGGCCTATTGGCTAAGCTGGCCCTGCTTTAGATGATATTAAGACTTAGTGTTTAGTTAACGTAGTTGCTCTGAGATAGTCAGGTACAAAAGTATATCTCAGCAAAAAAATTTTTTTTATCAAAATTTGGATAATGTATTAATATTCTTCAGTAATTATATTTGTATAACACTTGTCTTTTTGAATTTCCACGCGCTTATGTTGTAGCAATTTAAAAGAATTGTTGAAAAAGCGTGGTAAAAACGTTGTAAAATGATGTTTTTTATTATATTTCAAAAACGGCGTGGTCAATAATTTTTATTTCTTATTAAATATGGTTTGTAACTATGTATTAAGTAACATATTAAATTTTTACCAATTTCCTTTGACACGTTTTCATTTTATTAAAAAAAAATAGAGTTTTTCCATAAGAACTCGTGTTAAAATTACAAAACTTCGAAATCATTTTTCTCAAAATTGGAGTGGTTAATTTTTTTTCGGTAAGGGTTCGTATTGCTGATATTGGATTAAATAAATATCTAGAGAAGTTTCGTTAAAATTCTTTGAAAAAATCGTTTTATCGACCAACTACCTTAATTTTTATAATTACCAATTAAATGGACTGTTTTCAGAGGTGGATTTACATTAGGACACTTGGGCAGGGCTGGCTTAACTCTAAGTACTCCGTACGCATCGTGAAAAATGCCGCCCCTATCTTTTGTTTAAAATGAATAAAATCTTAACTTTTCCTACTTTTTTCCAAGGTTCTCTTAAAAAACGTCAATTACAACTTTTGCCGTCCTGTTTATAAAATCTGCCACTCCTAGGCCATGGCCTACGTAGGCCTATTGGCAAATCTGGCCCTGCATTTGGGGCCTGTGCCTTGGGGCCTTTATACAATAAGAGTCTTCGCAAAATCTCTCAAGAGAGGAGCACAACTGAGAACAGAAAGAAAAATGCTTTTTTTCTTTTTTTGCTTGTCAACTCAGTTTTTTGGGAAAATTTGAAAAAGTTTGGAAATTTCGTATCGTCTTTTCGTCTTAGGAGGGGCCTCCACACAAGTACTGGGAGACCTATACATGAGAAGTGTCCCGAAGCCTACCAAAGATAAATCCGACCCTGAATGCAATTTGAAGGATTACACGTTTTGTCCTAACTTTATTAATTAATTTTGCTCTTTATTAATTACGTTGAATTCGTTCACGTTTGAGTTTGTCCAATCCTAATGGCTCTTTATTACTAAATAATTACTAATTATTTATATTCTATCTTATTTAATCTGCACAGTTCTGTGTTAAACTTACCCTTGTCAATAATTTTTTTGTTTAGAAATATTCTAGTAATCAATATTTAATTCGATAAACGTTGCACTGTCGTCAGATGATGAAATAATAAAACAATGTTGCGTCTTGCGTGAAGCTGGAAATTATTTTTTTGTGGTTATATTTAGAATAATTATCTGGGCAAACAGATTCCAGAAATCTATTATAATATTATTGAAGATAATAGAAATATCAGTAGCTATAAAAATATTTTATGTTTTTTTATTTTTAACAAATATTGATATTCGTTCGAAGATTTTGGACAATAAATGAATGTTGCGTTGTGCGTTTGATATATCTGTTATACCTACTAGTTTCAATAGATTTACAAGGGCCTATTTTTTTTTTTAAATCTGTACAAATGATCTGTTGTAATAAATACAATAACATTGTTTATAAAAAAAATTTACGAAACATGTATCTTTTTGGCGTATTAAGATTAAAGGTCCTAACAATAATTTTAAATACTGGCTTCCAGAACTTTCTATTCCCCAAAAGGTTCCAGAGTTATGGTCAATTTTTCATCATTTTTCTTACAATCATAACCGATAGGTATTTCCGATGACAGGTTAGGATCTACTTGTAAAATTTTATTTATTTTTAAATTACAACATTTTTAAATTACAACAAAAATTACAATTAGCTGAACAAGTCCCTAATAATTTATCAAAATTGATAGTTACAGAAGTAGAATCATTAATAGAATCCCTATTTATCTTGTTATGTAATTGTAATGAAAACGTATTATTGAAATTTTGATGTAAAATATTGCATTATATTTTAGATACAGTTTAAAAATTATTCAATTAGAGAATATCGTCGAGTCACTATTCGAGAAATAGTGCTGGGACATATATTAAGATGCTAAATGCTTACTGAAGATCTGATTTAACTGAAGCTAAGTGTGTGGTAGGACTTTTCACGGCAACTTTTTCCTGCAAGAAAAACCACACTAGGTAGACTATACATTGATTTTTATTTTGAGCTGGAGTTCCGAAAACAGTATACCTCCGATTGAGCTCAAATTTGGTATACACACTCTCTTTGGCTTAAGAAGTTACCCCCTAGACGGATTTTTGGCGGCGCGGACCAGTAGTGTATTTTTCAACTCTCCGAATGTCTAAATCTAGGGGTTACTAAAAGAGGTTTTCCGTTACCATGGTAACAAAAATTAAAGATAGATTCTTATAGAACTTGGCGAATAGAACAAAAAAAGAAGAATAAAGTTTCTTGATATCTTGCTTTGTTTTCGAGATATGACATGTTAAAACTCTAAAACTTACCTACTATGATATATTGAATAGACAAATTATGTATTATACATCTTATACATACTATGTATTGTATAATGTATATCCATATAGTATAAACTTTTATATGTATATAAGTTTATTTTATATTAAATACATATAATATTCTTAATGTTATATTACGGTTTTTAGTGATAGAAGTAAGTGGAAAATGAATTGGAGAACATTGAAACCTCATTTTCGGGCAAAGGGTAATTAATTAATATTTAGGTAATTACAAGGCAGGAGCCACATTTGTAAATAATTACCCTTTGTCCAGAAATGAGATTTCAACGGTACACTAACCGAAACTAACCTAACCTAACCTTAGCTAACTTCACCAACTAGTTTTTATATCAAAGTCGTAGTATATTGTCAAAACTAACTAAACCAACCTAACTTTAACTAACCTCACCACCTAATTAGGTTAGGTTAATTTAGTTAGTTTTAACAATATACTTCGGCATTGATATAAATTCTAGGTGGTGAGGTTAGTTAAGGTTAGGTTAGTTTAGTTAGTTCTGACAATATACTTCAACTTTGATATAAAACCTAGGTGGTGAGGTTAGTTAAGTTTAGGTTAGTTTAGTTAGTTCTGACAATATACTTCTACTTTTTGCTACCTTAGACCCTCAAAAGTATAACTTCCTAGGAGGTAACTTCTTGAGTCAAAAAAAGTATGTATAAAAAATTTGAGCTCAATCGGAGGTATGCGATTATACTACTTTTTGCTATACTTTAGATCCACAAAAGTACAACTTCTGGTCCGCGTCGCCAAAAATCCGTCTAGGGGGTAACTTCTTAAGCCACAGAGAGTGTGTATACCCAATTTGAGCTCAATCGGAGGTATGCGGTTTTCAGAACTCCAGCCGAAAACTGCGGCCGCAATCATGTGTACCAATTTCCGCCCTTTTTTAAAGTCACTTTTTTCAAAAAATTATAATAATTATAAAAAATAAATAAAAATAAATAAAAATAATATTTTTGTATTGTTAAATAATGGTATTATTCGCAAAAAAAATTCATCCCCATTCCCTTATCCTATCCATCCGAAAAAAAATTGCAAAATTGACTATTTTTCGGCTAATCACACTGCGATGGTACCTTAAGAATTTTTAGCTACAAAACAATTTTAAAGAATTTCCTATCAGAGAATGCAATTTCTTGTTATAAAATTTAAATATGACTAATACAAAACATACGAAAAAAATATGTCTCTCTTTTTATTGATTTGCATCGTCAGATACATTTCTTGTAGTGAAAATTATTTTTTTTATTTCATGTAGGGTATCTTGTTGTACTATTGGACCGACTGATTAAATGACATCAGGTCTGATCTCTTAATTTTTTTCTGTTGATTATCCAATTGAATTTTTTCATTTTGAAATTTAAAAATAAAGAAAAAGAGTTGCCATAGAAACTAATTATAAAATATTTAAAAATAGCTGTACCCGCGACGTCGTTCGCGGGACGCATTGTTTTAAAATCAATGAGAAGTATATATAAGTGTAACACCTAATTATACAGAACAATAGTTTGCATTGAACAATAATTTTTGCGTAATGCATACACATGTTTTAAACGATTTTTATACTTTCCCAAGGGAAGGAGACATTTTACCGTAACAAAAAGCATCTTATATGTTGACCCAGGTAATAAGTTAATATCAAACCAAATTTCATAAAAATCCGTTCAATAGTTTTTGCGTAATGTGTGCACATGCTCAAAATGGCTTTTCTGTTTTCCCGTGAGAGTAAAAGGTATCTTAGATGTTGACCCAGCTAATAGGTTATCATCACACCAAATTTAATTAAAATCTTTCCAGTCGATTTTACGTGAACAGACAGACAGACAAAAATTTTAAAAATCGCTGTTTTGATATCTACATCGATAACTATTTACAGTACCAGTACAATTTTCAAAAAATATTCCATCTACAGAAATGGTTTTATTACAGTTTTATTATAGGTATATATAGATTTCATTGCAAAATGTAAGTTACAAAATTGTCTAAAATTACTTGAAATTTATTGAAATTAATTTTAGGCTAATAAAGTTGTAATTTTATAAAATCGTTTTTATTTTATAATATGCACTATAAACCTGTGTATCTTTTGGATAATTACCTATTATTAAAGTAATATTTTTTATTGGTAATTTTATACAAAAACAATAAATATGCATTTTTTCTTGTTATGCGAATAACAAAGGTAATTTTTTAAGTACAAGAAGAAACTGATATTACGATAATTGAAGACATGAGTGAATGAAAGTGTTATGTAACATTTTTATAATTTTACAATAGATATTGCGTTTGAAAGTTTTTATTTACATACTAGCCGTACCCACCCGATTTACCATCGGCAACATTTCTAGATGTCAGTCAGTGTTAAAGATTTATTAAATAAGACATAAGGTACTTATTTTAATAACCATAGTGACATATTTTTATATATCACTAACTTCAAAAATGATCAATTACTATACAAATTTTCATAGCCTATCAAATCCACTTAGGGGACGAATTTTCAAAAATAATTTCTTAGTGCTCACCTCCGCCAGTGTTAGAGATTTATTAAGTAGATACTTCCCATACAATGTGTTTATTATTGAATTTCTATAAAACTATTAGGCGTAATGAAACCAATATGCTATTTAAAAAAATGTTACGTAACACCTTCATCCACTAATGTCTTCAAATTTTTTAAAATATTTGTACCCGTTTTAGAAATTTCAACATTTACGCAATTATGTCACCTTCTTTTTTATAGTGTAAGAAAGGGAGAAATTGTTTTATTGTAGAAATAAATTTCAGCTTTTATAGAAAGAAGTACATTTTATTTCTTTGGTATACTACCTACTGATTGTGTCGCTTTTGCAGATAATTCTTTAAGGGGTGAGGGTCCTCCAGACAACACGTTTTTTAATAAATTTTCTTAAGAAACTGAATATATTTATCGTATCAAATGAAGTTACATAGTATAGTACATGTTATGATGTAATCACTCATAAGTTTTTATACAAAAAAATTTAAAAACGACGGCGCTACAGCTGCTCAAAGATGACTCCTTCGCTTTGAGCCGTGGAATGCCCAGCCGTTTGTAATTAACTGACTTCAATCAGACCAAAAAATTTTATTAAAATAAGTCATTACGCTTTGCATATACCTATTTCTGACGAAAAATTTTTTTTTTCACAATTTAAATTTAAAAAGAAAAAAAATTCATTTTTTTTTCTAAACAAATTGTTATAAACAATATTTATAGTAATAATTTATACAAAATTTTAGGTATATGCAAAGGCTAACATCTTAGGGGATATTTGTACAAAATTTCAAGTTAATATCTCAATAACTTTTGAAGTTATGGTCCACGGCGCAGAAAAATAGTAGTGTTGTCCTGTTTTGAGGAAAACGCGATTAAAAAGCTTTAGTTCTTAAAAAGTAGAGTTAAAAAAAAAAGCATTTTATCATTACCTAAGATAATATTGGGCTTAAAGCATTGGAGATATATTTTTTATTGTTTAAATGAACTTTTAAAGCAAAAGAAACAAATGAAAAATCTGAAAGTGTTGGAGGACCCTCCCTCCTTAAAATCTTTATTAATAAATCATTATATCCAAAATTATTCAAAAAACATATTTACAAAATTATGTATTTGAGAATCCACGTGGAAATCATTAAAACACCCGACTAATATTATTTTTCAATAAATATTTAACTTTTCCAAATTTTATCGTATTGTTTTTAAAACTGGAACACAGTGAAAAATTTTGTGTTCTGCGTAAAAAATACCTAGTGGTTAAAATTTTTTGTTAAATAAGTAACCCAACCCTGTGTTAATGTAACATCTAGTGTTAGTTTAAATGAAAATATTAACAAAAAAATTAATTTAACAAAATTAAAATGTTAATCTGTTTTGAACAACACACAGATAACACAATGTTTGTGCAAAATGCGAAAGAATGTCATAAATACACTTATTTGTGTATTTCCAACACCAAAAAACTGGTTTCGCGTGCATCAATTGCTTTAGTTATAAGAGCGGGGGTAGTGGTAACTTATAGCATCGGTGTAGCATCATTTTCAATCATTGGAGTATTGTGCGACGTGCGTTCAACAGAATCTATGTATAGAAGCAGACGGAATATTTCAAAATCAAAAGCGTATTCCTAAGGTTCAATTGGTTTTAATTATTTAGATATTAAATTTTGGTAAGTTAATTAAAAATATTATAGATTGAATTTTTTTCTTTGTTTGCAGAATTTACTTAAACTAATTGAAAAATTATCGAATATTCGGCGTTTCAGAACACATTTAAAGGGCAAAGAAGATCGTAATAGTCATTCCATTTTCCCTTCCACGTTCAGTTTGACAACGATCTTCACAATTTTTGGATATTGGTTCAACTTTATTTTCATCAGAGCACAACTTTATAAAAATATTAAATAAAATAGTTTAAGTACTGAAAAATTATTTTTTACTATTCCCTTTCATTTATATAATAAATAAATAAATAAAAATGCTAACTTAAAAAAGTAATATACCAACACATTTACTGAGTAAACTTCTACATTCTAAATCAGTTAATTTTACACAAAATTGTGGTAAAATTGTAACTAAGTAATTGTGTAAAATTAACACAAAATGTATGTTCTTTTGTGTTAAATCATTGACAAAACTCTTGTGTAAAGATTTGACACATATGCTTTGTGTTAAAATAACACAAAAAATTGCGTGGACCGTTCTGGACATGTGAAATATATTAATTTTAACACAAATTTTTTCACTGTGAAGAAATAATCTTAAATAAACACTGATGGAGATACATTTTTTCTTAAATTGGCGAATCACCAGCAGAAAATTATCAACGAAATTTTATAAACAATTACAATGTTATTACAATGATATTAAAATAATAATACTTTTAATATATTTTTGTTAAATATATCATCAATATATTGTTTTTAATAAATTTATCATATTTAATTCTTAAAATTAAAAATACAATTTAAAAATAAATTTTTGTTTTACATTTTACAAATCACAAAATTTTAATCTTCTTTGTAAAATAAAATGGGCGGAGTTCATTCATAAACAAAAAACATGTACACTATGTACGTAAAATTAATAAAACAAAAAAAAAGATAATTATAAGATATTAGATATTATGACAAATGAACGATCTCAGTAAGTTGTGATAAGAATTGTATAAACAAATGTCCACTATCTATGAAATTAAAGCTTGAAACGAAAATTTCGAATTTGATTATTTAAAGTTAATGTTAGTATAAACAAAAATTAAATAATTTTCGTTAAAGTAATAAAACAATAAAAAAAAATTTGTTGTGATGGTGGAGGTACCGGGAGGGTCTTTTTGATTTTGTAAACTAACTACTGATTTAAAGCAAAGTACTATTGAAAATGTTGCCAATTTAATAAGTAACATAATATACGTTAATCTACGACCATCGCCAGCCCGACCAAAAGCGGGAGCCCCTCAAAGTTAACTTGTTGGGGCCTAGCAACAAATTTCATATAATAAAATAACAATCTATTGCATTTTGCTGCTGTTACATTACACAAATTTGTAAAGTGAGAGGTACATGGAAACGATTTGGGAATTCTGAGCCACTTTAGAGGAGGTCCTTATGGAATCACGATTGTGCGGCAAAATTGCTGGCGTTATATGTTTGCGATATACACAAAATGTTTTATAAAAAATTTTAATTGAAAACAAAAACAAAATCTATGAATAAAATGCGCGGTTGCTCTCGTTTTATAAAGTTACAACTTTTGAGGCTTTTCGTAAGCATTTTATAGCAAAGCCGCTAACACTACCGAAATTTAGGCCTATGACTAATACGAATTTGACAAATAAAGTTCCTGAAGAGACAAATCGATCTTGCCTAATCCTGCATTCTAATAAGGAGAAGTAACACTGTGTAAAAAAATGTTGCACCCTAGGGCTTTGGGGATTTACTACTCTAGTGAACCTCTTTAAATACACGAAGACTGGGCCAAATCGGTGACCCACACAGTGTGACCTCTCCTTGTAAGTAAATTTTTATTATTTTTAATCTTTTTTAATGGGAGTAGTACAATTGGTAAGGTTAATATAATTTTCAGAGTAGTAACAAAATTTGAACAAAATTCAAATAAATCACATATTTCTTAAATAAATATTTGAGAAACATGACACATATTAATTTGTGAAATTATGATTTTGGAACGTAAAATTTGACGAAACATTAAATTAGCTCAGTAAGCTAAAAATTACAGAATTAACCTTTACAGTAACTTAAACGTGGAAAGGGTGATATTTCACACAAAAATGTAGCGAGTAACAAGGAGTTTTAATTCTAAAATTTAAATGGGTAAACCCAGAAATCAAATTCCATAACCTACTTAAAACAAATAAATCATTTCATAGGCAATGTTAGTGGTATTTTCCAAATTGATAGATAAGAATTTTTGAATGAAAAAAGTTGGAAATAAAAAACAAACCAAGTAAAAGTTCCCATTCATCCAGTTAATAGCTTTGACCTTTTGACTTGATATACACAAATTTTTGAATTTTATTATATTTTCGTTTCTAAATTAGTCATAATATAATCAATGAATAAATAAAACTGACCCACTTAATTGCAATTAATATTTTAAATGAAGATTTATGTACTTCAGAAAGATAAATGAATTAGAATTTTATATTAAGAATTTACAAACAGCTTGGTATTTATTATAATGATTAGATTTAGGCCCTCCGCATACGGGTCGACTGTTTTGCAACTCTTAAACCAGTTGCCTAATATTTACATGTGCAACCGGTTTGCAATTGATTGAGATATTGTTTGTCCGCACACGAGCGCGACTGATTGTGGATCACTTTACAGTTTTATAAAGAGTAGTACCATGATGGAAAAACTTTTAATACCGATTACTGAAGCTAGTTTCGACAACATGTTAAATAGTAGTTCAGATGAAGAAGATATAGTTAATTATTATCATTACTGCAGACTTCGAAGAGCTGTACGAAGAAAATATTGAAAAGAAGGTTATAATTATCTAGTACTTAAGGGGGGGGGTAAGGTTTTAAAAGCGAAAAAAAGGCATATTTTCATGATTTTTTTTGGAGATATGAATAATGTTGGCTTATTTATTTCATATACACGTTATAGTATAACATCTGAAGTATCTTTTAAAAAATTATCAAATACAAATATCGATAAATAAGTCCGTGACAGTGAATTTCCGGAGGCGTCTCGAAAAAAAGTTGTTTTGCGGTGAACATCATAACTTGGTACCGGATCATCCGGACAAAAAACTCGAAATGCGTTTAAAAGGCGATATGTTTCCTTAGGGAGTCAGGAAGAGTTTTTTGTATTTTTTTCGATTTTTTTATTTTTGGCAGCATTTTGAAGTGAAAAACGCAATTTTTGCTAAAAATTTCGGTTAATTTGTTATTACAAACTGGGAGAAAATAACAAAAAAAAAAAAACTCGGCCTTATTACCTGTTGATTTATGTGTAGAAACAGTGTACAAAATTTCAACAAAATTGGTGAAGTAGATCTTGAGTTATGATGTTCACGAACTTCAAAAATGTTGTTTGCGAGAAAATGGATTTAAAGTTTTTTATACTCAAAAATCCAAAACTAAGTATCAATAAAATGATATAATTTTTTATACTTACGCGGGTAATTATAGTAAGTATTTATTTTGTATACGATTTGTAAGTATAAAATTAAAGTAAATTTTATACTTACCAGGTAGGCGCGTCGCGCAGCTACCAGGCAGGTATAAAAATCGAGCATGAGGGCCGGTCGCTTGAAATGCTGTATCTTCATTAGTTTTGCTCGGATTTACTTGAAATTTTCACACAACACGCTCGACATGTTTTACATTCAGAAAAAAAAATTTAAAAAAAAATGCAAAAAAAAGTTTAAAAACCTTACCCCCCACCCGTTAATGTCTTTTCACCTCTCAACAAATTAAATATTAAAAAACGTTAAAAATATTCCCAAAAAGTCCTTAAAAATTTACAAACCATGCAACCATGCGACTGAAACTGTTTCGTATACACGTGAAAGGTCACCAACCGTTGCATGCTCAACTGGTTTGAAACCGGAAAACAGTCGACCCGTGTGTGGAAGGCCTTAGAAATCTAATTTGATAATGTCAAGCAGCTGGTATCTCGTCTTTTTTAATATTTTCCCAAATTTTTTAAAACCGTTTTGAGATATTGACATAAAATTTGGGACACGCTATGAGAGGATAAATACCCATATTCTGAAGTAGACAGAATATTTTCACTCAAACCAGTGGCGTCCGCACAGACATGTGATGATATATTTTTGATTTTTTCAATTTGAAAATGTTTTTCAAATGTCCCATAAGTTGTTGCCAAAAATAACTTCTTAGTATTTTGTCGCTTATGGAGCCGTTTTCAAGATAAAAAATAATTTCCAGTTACTGTTCCTACCACAAAACCGATTTGGGCTATCTAATAGCCCATCTTCTCTCTATCTTGGAAATTAAGCGTTTTTGGACCTGAGTTTATATGAACATTTTTACATAAGAGAAACTCAGAAATCACCTGTTAAAATCTTTCGCGCTTATTCACTAGCACCATGTATGTGCCATTATCGTAGTACGAATTTAAATATCCCTGTCGCAGCATCCTGCATAAAATAGCGAATTTCCGTTTATAAAAATTAGTTTTTCTCGGAAACTTGTTAACATAGAACAATAGTTTAAAGACCTTTTTTATGTAATTATTTTTCCACTTTTAAACGGTGTAAAAAAATTTCGCAAAAATTTTTGAATAAGTGGACATTTTGGCAAAAAACTAACTTTTTAAAAGAACAAAAACCATGTTCCTGGCATCCGACGTGTCTGGCTGAAGAACTCATTCAAGGGTTTTGGACTTCGTTCGAGAGTTATCGCGTGGACAATCCAGTTGTTTATTTCTTTATAGGATACAAATAGAATTTTGCACAGTAGATAAGTAATTTCATAGTAGTCGGAGGCAAAAATATTATTGGTGGTATCTATAGAAATACTTATTAATACTTACAAAAATTCCAATATTATTTTTCTCCAAATGCTTAGCAACAAATTAATTTGCATGATTTTTTTATAAATGTTTTCACACATATCTCTACACAGTAATAAAAAATTGATATTTTTCGGTTTTTCGTAAATTTCTACGGTTAGACTAAAAATTTTGCAATGAAAACTATTCTATATTTTAAGTTGGACCGAATTACAGATAGTTACCAAATTTGATCAAAATCGGTAGCTTCGAAATTTATCGTAGCCAAACATTGTGACATGAGATTTTTATATATATAGATATATATAAATTTTAGTGAATATTATTTTCGGTTTCTAGGGACCTCAAAACAAATTTCTGCCATAGTCCCGGGCTCAAGTCGTGTCATGACAGTGGCTGTAATAGCTGGATTCCATGCTGGAAATTCGCTAAAAGGAAAATTTATCTAATTTCTTTCTTTTTTTTTTTGTTGATAAACAATCTGATGCAAATTTTGATTAAAACTATTAATACAAAAAAAGAATATATTATTATAAATCATACTATCGAAGTTCTACACGCATCACTTGCGTAATTTTTTTTTCTTAATATTGACAGTGACCTGAAACGGTCCCCATAAATTATTTATTAATTTAGTTTTAAAATTGCGAAGTTACGAATGCATTAAAATATTTATTTTTTTAATGCTCCTGATTTCGTTTTCCCAGAATTTTTTTTTAGTACGACGAAAGAAATCAATAAAATTATTTCATATAATCTGAGAATTAGTGGTAAAACTGAGATGCTAAAAAATACGACTCCTTTAATCCGATAATTAAGGTTTAAAACATTTTTGTGTTTAACTGTGGGTAATACACATTAATTTTCCTATGACGATATTAAAAATTTCGGGACCAATATGTTTTCCGAATAGGTATACAACAGTTACTTGTAACAAAACAGTGACAAATTTAACAATTTCGTTAGGCTTTTATGTTTTTCGAAACATAAACAGACAGTAGTTTGACCATTTTGGTAAGAAACGTTTCGAACTTTAAGTTACCATCACAGTGTGATTTGTCAAAAAAAAGTCAATTTTCACAATTATTTTTCGGATGGATAGGATGGGGGAATGGGGATGAATTTTTTTGTACGATTAATACCACTATTTAACAATACAAAAATATTTTTTTATTTATTTTTATTTATTTTTTATAATTATTATAATTTTTTGAAAAAAGTGCGCCTTTAAAAAAGGTTGAAATTCGGTGCCCACGATTGCGGCCTTAGTTTTTATCTGAAAAAAAAAAAAAAATCAAAGGGATTATCAATTTGTAGGTAAGCCGCTATGTTCCTATGGGAGTTTTCTTGAAATTTAAAAAAATGGCGGCGTTGTGATTAAAAAGTACAAAATTTTTTACAGTTTTCCGTGCGAAAAAATAGGAAGATTTCAAAAAAAAAGCTCCCATATAGGAAAATATCGGCTTACCTACAGATTGATAATCCATTTGATTTCTTTTTTAGATAAAACTGCGGCCACAATCGTGGGCACCGAATTTCGGCTTTTTTTAAAGACTCTTTTCAAAAAATTATAATAATTATAAAAAATAAATAAAAATAAATAAAAAAATATTTTTGTATAGTTAAATAATTGGTATTTATCGTAAAAAAAAATTCGTCCCCATTCCTCCATCTATCCATCCGAAAAATAATTGTGAAAATTTGTCTATTTTTCGGCAATTCACACTGTGATGATACCTTAAGGTTATAAAAGCTTATTTAAATTTGACATCTGATGTTAGTTATTTATAGGTATGCCCTAATTTTCTGTTTTGATATACTGGTACACTCCCATTTTTTCAATAAAATGTAACATAAATAAAATATTGTGACATTTAAAAATTGGTGTCAATTCTATTGTTGATACATTTATTTGACCAATTATAAAGGTAGCATCTGTGTCTTGTATAATATACGGTAGCTTTCGAACCGTTGTCTGCATCTAGCAAATAAATGTTGGTTACCGAAGGGATAAGTGGAAGAAGCAGTTATGTTACGAAAACATCTAATTAAGTAAATCTGGCTTCAAAAAAAATTATTTGGTATTTTTTAATGATAAATCATTAAAACTGAAGTTTTGAAAAAAAATATTATATAACTCCGTATTTCATTTGTCCCTTCAATTATATTATTTATCGATACCTATTATATAAGAAAATATAATTTTCTCAATTCTGTGTGAGTAAAATTAATTTAGGGTAAGTGCGGGAGACATCCGCAGTAGCCATAGTTCGTCCGTTGTTTGATAGATAGCGCTATTAATGGATTATATGTTTAAAATAAGTTACTTATTTAAGCTGTATATGGTAACATTTATGATTAGTCCATCAGTTTGGTACTAATTATCCAACTTTTTATTATTGAAAAGTAAGTTTTATAACATAATATTTTATCAAGCATTTAACATTAAGAATGGATATTTCATTGTTTGAATGGAAATGAGTTTTGCTATTAATTTAGGTATATTTTAGATGTGCTGTATAAAATATTAGGTTAGAATTCCACACAATGCTTGCTATAGCAACATGCGGCATCTATCCCAACAAAAAGGAGAGATGCCGCATTTACAGTTGGTATAGATACAGCATATTTACAGCCGCATCATATTACATGTCAAAATCATAGACTTATATCTTAATTATGCAATTTTTTTTTGACTGTAAATTAGTTCATGTAAATAAAAAAGATCCACTAATGGATCAGGAAGAGCTCTCATGTTAGTGAAGATAACGAAAATAATGATGATTGCCTGTGTATTGAATGTTTTGAAAAGTACTCAGAAACAAAAAAAAGTTGACTGGTTAAGATGTATAAAGTGCTAAAAATGGTTACATATGGCATGCATCATGTATGGAGATGTGTGCAAAATGCAAAATTTTTAATATGAACTATGCGGCGTCTCACCTTCTTTGATGCGGCATCTCTCCCATAGGTGTGGGAGAGACGCCGCTTTACATGCTCTACAAAAATGTTAAGTATGAATCCTTTATGACTCAAAATTTAAAATTATTTATAAAAAATTTTAAAGAACAATGTTTACATTTATTGCGTACCAAATTTCAAATCAATTTAATGCATACTTTAAGAATTATCAATTGTTTTCAAAATGTGCGGCATCTCTCCCGCATTCAGACTATTTCTATAACAATTTTTTCAAAAAAAAAAAAAAAAAATATCTTTTGTATACGAGTATTCGATTAATTTCAGCAAAATATTAGTTTTCAAACAAATAAAAATTTATATTGATCAAACTTGATATGCCACAAATACAATATTTTTTTGTTCAGTATCAATTATGGTGGGAGAGTTGGAAAATGTAAACATTTTTCTTCTAATTAGTTCAAAATTTCACTATCAATTGACAACGCTTACTGTATTTTTGGTTATATTTATTGTAAATTGTAATCATTGTTTTAAGCGGGTTCCCATTTTTTAGGGAAAGGAAGGCGGAGCCCGTATGAAATCATCAGGTTTTTTTTTCGGAAACTATGTAACGGAGAATTTGAAACTTTACATAATGTTCAATCTTGTTAAGGTGAATCGATCACTTGGAATTTTCCAAGTTTAAAATTTAAAATTTTAGCATATTACAGAGAAAGATATGAGACATTCACTAACACTATTTTGAATAATTTCTGACGTGTAGTTTAGAAGAAATAAATTTTCAAAGTTAGAATTTTTAACGTACGAGTAAACTCCAAAGAATGATTAGAGGCGAATCAGTGGTATGTATTTAAGTAAGTTGTGTCATGAAAAACCGACTTTAAGATATAAAAAACTGAAAATTATTTTCTTTTATGTTTTTGAATCATTAAAAAACTATTTTGATTAATATTGAACGTTTAGTTCATATATGATTGTGTTGACACTTTCTGCAGCTTGCCTCGCTATGTGACAGCGTTGATACCTTCTCTTTCTTTCTTTCTACTGTTAGCTTCTTTTATTCTTTTCTACTTTTCTTCTATTTTTAGACAGCATGGCTATTTTTGTAAGAAAAACAATTAAACTGTCGGCACTGGAACTTTTTACTGTGCTGTTTTACAAATTTTACGGAGCTAATATTACGGAAAGAACATTCTATCCTTTAAATTTTCTATGATTAATTATAATTTTTATATTTTTACCGTACAAAATTGAATATGTTCGTCTTTTACACGTCGATTGTAGTGCTGAGCACAGTAATTTTTATATGAATTTTCTCTATGTGTAGTATTTTACCAAAGAGTCTTCTATTGATGATAAATCCTTTCCGCAATACTTTCAGAAATTAAGGTTATTGTGCTAACAGAATCAAAATTTTGAGGTCGTACAAATAAAATATAGTTTGTATAATTTGAGAATACAGTAAAAGTAACCTACTAACAACATGACGGTCATAGCTTATGGTGACAAAACGCCCAACTAGTACATTATTTTGACAGACAATACACTTGATATGGAATTGTTAACGTCGTATGAAGTGGTGTGTGAGTTAGTAAAATTTCACTTGATGTTTTATGACGTCAATGGCCGTCAAGATGTTAATATAATAATAATAACAAAGCTTTTACTGATTTGTGGTAGGTATTGCCTGCGGCAGAATATCACTTGTTACAAGGGAAATGTTGGGCGAATGTTCAAAACGTGAAATTTGACAATCTAAATCATCTAAGTCTCTGGGGCTACAAGGTCTTAACATTTTTCTGTCGATATCTTTTTCTGTATTATACATAATTTTCTTTTCAACCTTCAAAGGTTAAGATTAAATGAAAAAAACATAAAAAAACTTGAAAAATGTACTGCAGAAAAGAATTTATTTACCAAAAATGGTTTCAAATACATTATAATATACATGTTCGTTACAAAATCAGTGAGATAAGTAATAGAATTGAAATTCTGAATTATACAATAAAATAATTAATATTTCATCATTATTACAAAATTGCTGATATCATTAATAATTATGAGAATTTTTCTTTTTTTTTTTTCTTGAAAATTGTTAATTTACTTTGTATAAAGTGTGTCTGTTAATCCGTTATAATAAATATACAAATTCAAAAAAAAAAAGGAAAAACGGCATTAAATAAATGATTGTTTTTAATGGCGATCATGTTAATATTCTTAGTTATCTGACCCACCAAGGCTGAAACTTTTACGATTTGGCCCCTGTATAAAAAAAGTTATCCTTGATGGAAAGCATAAATGATTTTTTATAATAGTGTATTGTACCCATAACATAAGAAGTGAATGTATGAAAACCAGATCAGTTTGAGTACATATAACTTTCACTGGATCTTGACGTCTTGGGACCTAAGGAACCCAGAAAATCTAACTTTCGAGTGGAAATTATTCAGACTTGGATCTTTTATACCCTAAAGTCGGTCTAACTTAATGAATATAGAAAATCTACTGGGATAAATTAAATCGGAATTAAAATAATTCTGTATCCGCGGCATTAAAAACAGAAAAATTTTGATAAATTTTGGTTAATAATTCTGGAGTTATCGTCATTTTTCAGCAGAAAAATCATTTGGTAACTTTTTTAAAAAATCGAAAAATTTTGTTTTTGTTCATTTTTTCCGGGTCTCGCTTACGAAAATCGATGAAACTTAAACGAAAAGTACCTATAACAAAATTTCCCGATTATTTTAAGCAAAAGTTTTATTCATAATTTTTGTGATTTTTTTTGTGTTTTTCAAAGTCATTTTTGCAGCACAGTAAAAGTCGTAGGATACTTGCAATCGGCAGGGCCGTGGAGAAAAAAGCGGGGCCCAGGAAAAACCATATTTTTTTTTTAAAATTTTATCTAAAAATGACGAGTAAAAAAAAATCTTTCTACTTTCCATGGGCCACATATCAACAGCTACGGGCCCCCTCTTCAAGCGCGGGCGCCAGTACTGCAATCCCGGCTACCCCGCCCTCTCGTTGAGCCTGCCAATCGGCAATCAATTTTTTTTTAAAATCGTGTCACAGTATATGGGAATGTCCGGGGGCAAAATCTTTGTAGATATTTCAATTTGCAACGACATTGTTTCCGACAAATTCCCTTAAAAATGCTCCCATCTATTTTTAAAATTGTAAAAAAATTGATTTTCTTCAACCCTCAAATGTTTTTTTTGTCTTCGTTGAAGTTTTTTGCTTCATTTTTGCTTCTTGTCGAACATTCATTAAAACTTGCAGACCAGAGAGCTTTCGCAGAAATAGGTATAAAAAATATCGAATATGAGTAACCAAATATACACAAGGCTAAATTATCAATTGAGTAAGTACTGAAAAATATATGAATCATTATCGGAAAATACAAATTTACATTTTCATGATGAAGATAAACATAAAAATAAAAAAAAAATATAGGACGTATTTGCAATCAATAATAATACTATATAATCTACCCTATGTTATTCTTCCTTATATGGCTTGGTTACCACACATATTTCGAAAAAACGCAAAAACACGTATCCCCTTATTTTTGGTGCTCTTTCTATTTAGAGTGGCAAAAATTTGATACATTGAACAATGTGTAAGGAAATTTTCCCCCATTTTCACACCTCCAGCCCCCCTTATGAACCCAGCCCCCGTTTAACCTATACAGGTAAATAGGTCTTTTAAAGAGTAACAATCCATCAATTAAAAGTTTTCCTCTATGTCTTATAGTTTTCTAGATATCTTAAGAAATACGATTTAAGCCCCCAACTTTAGGGGCTGGTTTCACCCCGTAAACGTGGACGATGGTCCATAAAAAAAAATTGGGTCCCTTATTTTTACCTATACTACACACCAGTGAAGTTTCATCAAAATCCCGAATTTCACTCTGCACTGAGAAAAAATACGGTAATTTTTACGGAAATTTCTAGTAAAAAATTACGGAGGTCTCTGGTAATGCGGGCATAAGTGACAGGCAAAGGAGAAAGTTCGATGAGTATAGTAAAAATTAATCTATGGCTCTGTAAAATTTGACTGCACAGTAAAAATTACACTGTGACTCCGTAAAAATTTCGGCGCTCTACAGGAAAAATTCTACTCTCTTACCGTATTATTTATAAGGTTTTTTTTTATTTATTAATAAATAATTGAATTAAAATAGTTTAAAACGATATTGATAGAAGGGTAAAGATTAAAATCAAATTATTAATATTGAAAAAATGTTCTGTGGTTTTTTATTACGTATTTGTCGAAAAACATGTTTCAATAAACATCAATACATATAAAAATCTTAATTGTTATATCTTAATTATTAGTTCTTTATTAATAATAAAATAATGCGATTTTCATGAAACACAAATAACAATTCGTTGTTTTAAATGTAAAGTCCATTAAATAGTTTATTATAAAAAAAATAACACATAACACAGCACAAGGCACACACAACAATAAGTGGTCTGTTTTCAGTAGAAGCTGTATTCCAAATGACCTTGGTTTGGTGCGGACCTCGATTTACGCGTGCCAGAGCAGTTAGAAGCAGACAAGCACATATAGTCTTCTAGCGTTACGTTGGTGCGATGCCTGTGTGAGAGAGATGCCGAAAGACAGGTTGCAAGTAGAAAATAGAGATAACAAATAGGGTGTACCCTCTACTTTTCCTATCAGCTTAGTAAAAATTACACTTTGCCTCCCTAAAAATTCTTCTATCTCTAGTATAATTTAACAAAAATTAAGTAAATTTTCCTGGTATCCACTTCAAATTTTACTAGCCCATCGAATTTTACGGAGCAGTATAGGAAAAATTCTTAAGTTGTACAGGAAAAGTTTTCAAATGAATCGTAAAAAATAATGTTTGAAAGGCATTTATTATATTGTTGCTTGATAATTTCCTACCGACTGGTAACTTGAGCCTGGTTTACCGGAGGCAGCTCCGTAATTTTTACTGTAATTTTTTCTCAGTGTGGGTGCATCTTCTTGTTAGTAGCAGTACCTAAGCAATTTTTGGAAAAAAGAAAACGTGCATATTCCTTTCCCATTAATACTAGTACTACGAGGAAAAAAATGAAGAAACTATGATGGGAGCGCTGACAAACGAGGAATTTATCTGAAAGAAGTCTATAGACTTAAAATTACTATTAAGGATAATAATTTTCTGAAAAAAATTTAATTTTACAAATAGTAGTTAAATTTTTTACCTATATTTTTGACATTCTGTCACGGTCTACGTGTGTGACGTAATTCTGCTTGTGAAACAAGCGATATACCAATAATTATAAACAACTACACGCTTATTTTTTGGACACGCTATACTTAAAACTTGTTACAATACGCGCAAAATGCGTTCTAATTCAATTTATCAATTTTACCACTTTTTTCGAAAAAAAAAAACAATCAAATCAAATTATCATACAAGAATAGCGACAAAGCCATGTGTCACACACTCTCAGACACAAGAGTAGTAACTTATATACAATTAATAAAACGCAATATGCATATCTGAATAGATATTACCAACGATTTTCCCTCCTTGTTTAACATGCGCATTTATAATTATCATGTGGATCATTTTTTCTTTTTTATCCTGTTTCATTTCTGTACGATCGGATCATATAAAAGGAATTGTATTTTCATCGAGTACGCATCATTTTTGAATATATTTATTAATATCGAGACGCAACAAAAACAACAAAAGTAACGGTTTTTTTTGGAATTTCTTTTTCTTTAAATTTAATAAAATTACAAATATTGAGTGCATTGACTGAGAAGAAAATAGAAAAAAAAATCGTTAGAAAAAAATTGTTAACTTATTTACGGTTCTGAAACAACAATTAAAATGTTTACTATTCAACGACTAAAAGTTTTCCTGCTAGTGTGGTTATTAATAAATTTTCATCAGTTTGCATCGGCGAGACCGTACCGGTAAGGTTTTTCAAAATTTATTTAATTACTTATTTTTATTTTTTCTTAAATTATTTTAAAGAATTAAAAAAAAATCAGATTTTTACTATTAATTCATTTGATTTTAGTCTTGATGATTTATAAATTATTGCATCAAGGCATTTGTAACGAATTTTATTCAAAATTTAATTTATAAACCGAAAAAGCTGATGACACGGTTATGAGGTTCCTACACAAATACATCAAAAATTTTAGCCTGGTTTGTTAGTTTTTGTTTTTAATCTTTGACGCTCATTCGGTGGGCTACCACTGACAGTTAATTATAATACCTAAAATTCAGAATTTCTGGCATTCCTGCATTGTAGATACCGGAAAAAAATCATATTCATTACTCCCACTATAATTTTAAATAAGTGTTAAGGGTTAATTAAACGTAGTTGCATAATTAAAAAAAAAGTATTTACAAATGATTGCGATGTTGAAATAAAAGGTTTTATGTTTCATTATTAGAAGATATTTTATTGAAGCATTCTCTAGAAAATTAAATGTTGAAAATCGTTTGTAAAGTACCTACCCATTGTTGTTAGAACTGTAATTTTCTTTACATTGTTAAAAGATAGTAGAATATATTTACCCAAAGAGAAGGGCAGTTTTTTGATACAGAAAAATAATATAATGGAAATCATGGAATATTTTTTACCACTGAATCTCAAAATAAATAAATGATCCGAATGGAGACCCAATTTTGCTAATTTTTAACTATAATAATACTTATTTGCATTTTAATTTTAACAAAAGCGTTTACAAAAGTATCATAACAAAAAAGTCTAGGTATTTTAATAATATCCTATCTAATATCCTCCATCTAATTACGAAATTAGTTCACTATAATGGTGTACAATTTGTTAAATATTCTTTTAACATTTTGTTTTTAATTCAACTAAATTATTTATACTTTATAATTCATTCTTTTATAACCAGTCTAGACCGGAGTTCGTTCGTTTAAACTTGTTCTATGTGTAAAATTGTATAACATATTCAAACTTGTGCTTCCAATGCATATAGATCCCAGTAGGTAAATATTGTGTTGCCTTTGAATAAATTGTTACAGAAATTTCCACTACTCACTTTTATTTTGTAGAATAACGATTCTAGTTGCTTTATAGCTTCTTCTCCATATTATCCAGTATTTGATGCTTAATCGTAAAGTAGACATGAACGTAATAAAATCTTATTAAATGTTCAATTTAAATATTGTCTTAAAATTCGAATAGGAAAATAAATTTTATTGTTTTTTACAAACACTATTTATCTAAATAATTAATATTAGATAGGTTTACTTTGTGAAAATCCATATTAAAACATGGGATCGTTGCTTTGTTACTTTTCACAACAAAATCGTAGAAAAACACGGGTCGACTTTCGGCTTTTACACCATCATCAGGTGAAAAACACCTGATGATGGTGTAAAAGCCGAAAGTCGACTCGTGTTTTTCTACGATTTTGTTGTGAAAAGTAACAAAGCGACGATCCCATGTTTCACTATTTATTTGTTCATTAAATTACAATTTATTCATTGAAAACTTAAGAATTACAAATGTGTATGTGTTACTGATATTAAAATATTTCTAGTAACATTAGTTTCTAGAGAAATCACAATATGGTCTGGACCCGATTTAAAATAGACTACTTTACTGTATATCTAGATATACCTATGTAGAAAGTTGTAAATTTGATTCTATAGCAAACTACATATATAAAAGTTTGAAGCAATATGCAACATAATTTATAAAAGCTTGAGGCGTTATCATTAATTATTTCTGTTTTGGATATAAGTGTAGCTATTTTACTTTTCAGTACTTATCAAACTTAATTAAACGCCTCAAGCTTTTATAAATTATGTTGCATATTACTTCAAACTTCACTCAGTAGTTATTTCATTTTTTTTAGCCCATTTTTAAATGAAAGCTTTTTCTTAAAAAACTTTTTTTTTTCTTTATTTTATTTTGTACTCTTTAGTCTGATTACAATTAATTAAAAAAAAAAATAAAGAAGTAATTTTTTTACCTATATTTTAATCGGTTAATTTATCCTAATCAGACATAACTATGGAAACAAAAAGTTGCAATGTAAAATCAATGGACAATATTTGACAATTAGAAATGTCAAAAAGTTGCATAGGACTAAAAATCAACAATTTTGGTTCGGGGCAATTTAGGGAAAAACTAATTATACAATATTGCATTGTCATCAAGGCTAGACATGTATGCAAAATTTGAAACCTCTAGCTCAGTTAGAACCTGTCTAAATTTTGATTTCAAGATTTGATCTAAACCAACATACTACACAGTCAAAAAATTTGTGTTAAAATTAACACATTTCACATGTCCAGAACGGTCCACTCAATTTTTTGTGTTATTTTAACACAAAGCATATGTGTCAAATCTATACACAAGATTTGTGTCAATGATTTAACACACAAGAGGACATATATTTTGTGTTAATTTTACACAATTACTTAGTTATAATTTTACCAGTAAATATGTTAATATAACCTTTATTTAGTGTATCTTTTTAACACAATGATATGTAAAACTAACTGATTTAGAATGTAGAAGTTTACGCAATAAATGTGTTGGTATAGGTATTTTGTTATTTATTTATTATGTAAATGAAAGGAAATAGTAGAAAATAATTTTTCAGTACTTAAACTTTTTTATTTAATATTTCTACAATTTTTGTAAAGATTTCGACGATGATATTGGTGAATTTCACTTGGTATTTGATGAAAAGAATGTTGAAGCAATACCCAAAAATTGTGAAGATCGTTGTCAAACTTAACGTGGAAGACAAAATGGAACGTACCACTTAAACGTCGAATATTCGATAATCATTTAATTAATTGAAATAAATTCTGCAAACAAAGAAAAAAATTTAGTCTATAAAAATTCAATCTATAATATTTTTAATTAACTTACCTAATAATGAATATTTAATATCTGTATGATTTTTGTCGGTTTCACTGTTGTGACTGATGGAAATTAGCTGACTGCTACACTGGCAATGCGATATCTGTGACTCCAATTTGATGAAATATTAGGAAAAAAAACAATGAACGCATTTATTATTTAATAGGTAACAAAAATAACTTGTTTATTTGATGCTTCGAATTAGAATATTTATAATGTATGTGTTCACCACCTCAGTATTGTCATAACTACTCAACCATACGAAACAAGCGCGCAAAACCAGTTTTTTTTTTTGTGTTGAAACTACACAAATAAGATGTTATTTTTGATTTGACACAAATGTGATGTTATTATTTGCTGTTTAAAACAGATTAACATTTTTATTCTGTTAAATCAAATTTTTTGTTAATATTTTAATTTAACACAAACACGAAATGTTATATTAACACAGGGTTTTGTTACTTATTTAACACAAAGATTTTAACCACTGGTTTTTTTGTACACAAACACAAATGTTTTTTACCGTGTAACATAGCAAGTTAAATAAAAGCTTTTAAAAATATTTTTTAAGGGGAGATTCGCTAAAATAACATCAAAAAGCGACCTTTATTATTAATTTTTTTTTCTTATACAGATAAATATTTTATTAAAAAAAGTAAATAAGTATACAACATTGTTTCTACATGTATAAAGATTACAAAAAAATTTTTAAAAAAATTCAGAATGAGTTAAGTATAAATGGCGGTAACCGCCATTTTGAAAATATGCTATAGAACCAAAACATCCTAGTTCCTTCCAAAATGATGGTATCCAGTAATAATATGCACTTTGATTTATGTCGATATCTCATATATTTTTTGAGATACTTGCGGAACCATGTCGAAAAACGTATCTTCAAGCAAAAAGCATTTAAAGTTTTTTATTTAGACTGAATTATAGTAAAATGCGTGCACTAAAATGCCCATAACTTTTTGATTTTTGATTTTTTTTTTTTAATAAAATTTTATGAGAATATTTTTAACACGTTAAGGAACATAACCATGAAGAAAAAAAATCGATTTTTTCTTTACAATAGTCAGGATGAATTAGCATAAAAAATTGTTATTTTTATTATAATTTTTACTAACAATAAGTTTGGCAAAAATTTTAAGACTATTGTTTTAAAAAATTTATAACATCAGTTTAAAGTTTTAACATCAGAAGGCATCTCTAATTAATGTTGCTGCGTGAAATAAGCTTGTAACTCATAGCGGCAAATATTCGTTTCTATTATAATATTGATAGATTTGAACGTTACTTCATGGTATTCCATATTTGTAAATTATAAACAAATACTTTACTTTGCAAAATACCACTTTTATTTTTGAAACTGTGACAATATTATATATTATATTTATATTATCACCACAAAAGAGTCAAGAAAAAAAATTAGTCAACTTCTTACTACTCATTAATTCAATTTATTAATATTCTGTATGAATAAATGCTAATTGTAGAATGAATATATAAAAATTTACTATTATTTAATATAGTTTACTTTTTCCAAGCATTACAAAGAAGTTTTAATTGGTGTATAAAATGTTTATATTATTCTTGTTTGAAAAAAAAAGATATTAATTAAAGATCTTTATTTAGCAGAAACGCAAATAAATTTCAAGATTCTAAAAAAAAATTCTTTGCTTTATTCTTAACTTTGTATACCAAAAGTTAAAAAATTTTCTTTCTAAATTATAAAATATAGGTATCTCTTTTTTACAGCGTGAAACGTGTATCCGATCAAATGTTAGCTGAATTGGAAACAATATTGGGATTACAAACTTTACGGGGACGCTATGCAAACTCTCCGCCGGGATTTGGACGCCTAGACCCACAAGAACTGTAAGAATTTTTTTTTTTTTTGAAGAATTTGTGCTCAGAGTTAATTATACCTCATTTAAACTGGAATATGCGACAAATCAATTTTTAATTTATTTAATTTATTTTATTTATTTTAATTATTTTATTTTCTTTTTTTTTTTTTGTTAACAGAAAACATCTGACTAATATCAAATACCATTACATAAATACTGGATGATTATTTGGTGTGATTTTCTTAAATACCGATATGGAAGCTTTTAATTGGAAAAAGAACAAATATTGCCTGTAATTTTGACTTTGATATTCGAAGAAGGCTAGGAGTATTTTTTTTTACTTTCCTTTAGTTTATTTGTTTTTTGAGTTCGAATTATGAGAAGTTTTCAAGTTTAATTTATTTTTGTATTATTTTTTAGTATTAATTTATTTAATTATTATTTAATTTTTATATTTATGTCATATATTTTTTTATAATAAAATATGTTTATTAACTATCTCTTCTTTCATTCTTTCTTTCTTTATTTTTATTTTTTATTTTATATTTATTTAATTTTCTTTTTTTTTTTTTGCAATATTTTAATTTTCTGAAGTAACATAAGTAATATAAATTTTAATGAACATTTTTTTGAAAATATGGTCAAAAAAATATTTAGAAGAGCAACCATAGCAGAATTTATTATGAATTATCTTGTAGAAATCACAATCAGTAATACCAGAAATATCACAGACTTTGGAAAAATGAAAAATTTTAATGAATATAGTAGATATATAAATCCTATGATTCATTCTAACCAAAGCGGTATGACATAGCTGTAGTTGTGTAAGTACGATTCGGGCAGTCCACACTTACCAGTTAATTATGTATACAGGGTGTAAAGTATATAAGTCTTGCTACGAAAACAGTGGGTAGATCTTACCCATGTAATTAATATTTGCCAATAAATTTGAACCAAAACTGTTTTTTTACAGAAAAAATTTGATACTAAATATGGGTCAAAAAGGGACTTAAAAATTTTTTTTTAATCCGGCTCTGACCATCCCATTTTTGTAAGATAAATTTTCTGTTTTTAAAAAAGCATCTGGGAAACACGTTTCGACCTAAACATATTTACAAAATTTTATTCAATTTTAGTCAATAAAATTATTTTCTAGCTTTGATATTAAGAAGGTATTTATGCATAATTTAGACAGGGCCGTACTTAGAAAAAATTTGAAACATCATGTAGCCAATTAATTTTCGATTTTCCAAACTGTTAATTCCGAAAGAATTCCTGTGGTTTTAGTGTCTACAAGGAGCAATGAGTCACCCCTCAAAAGGACGAGAGTTATTTATTTTGCACACTGTATAGTTATAGAATATAGTTAATAATAGGTATCTAGTAAATAGGATATAAGTTAGAGTCTGAATTCTATAAAAATCTAATCAGGTATTCATTATATCACTGTCTGCAGTCAATATAATTTTTTTTTTTTTTGAGCAGTGGTGTGCGGTCCGTGGAAGCAAGGGAAGTATTATTTCCCTTAACAAAATCGCATTTTTTTGAAGGCATTTCCATATTACTGTACTTTAAAAAATTTATTACTTTTATCCAATTAAATAAAATATTGTATAAGGATTCAACAAACATAAAGAAATATTCTCACATCTTGTATAATTCAGATTGCGTACTATTTGACATACTCCATCTAATATTGTTGGTACGTATGCAATATGTACCTATACTGAGAAAGTACTATATAATGCCCAGAAATTTATTAATCATTGCACATTGCATTCCGTATTAAATTATTATTACAATGAAAATTTGGAATTATCGCAACCCTATATTTTCCTAGTGGGCATTTGACATGAAAGATACTTTATTTGTTTTTAAAGTATTATCACAGTGTGACCGGCCGAAAAATAGTCAATTTTCGCAATTTTTTCGGATGGATAGGATGGGGGAATGAGGAAGAATTTTTTTTTACGATTAATACCACTATTTAAAAATATTTTTTTTTATTCATTTTTATTTATTCTTTATAATTATTATAATTTTTTGAAAAAAGTGTCTTTAAAAAAGAGCGAAATTTGATGCCCACGATTGCGGCCGCAGTTTTCATTTGAAAAAAAAGATCAAATAGATTATCAATCTGTAGGTAAGCCGCTATGTAGCTATGGAGGTTTTTTTTTTAAATCTGAAGAAATGGCAACGGTTTGATTCAAAAGTACAAAATTTTGGCCTTTTTTTCAACAGTTTTTCGTGTGAAAAAATAGGAAGATTTAAAAAAAGAACTTCCATAGGTACATGGAGAATGGAATAAAGAATATTCTGTCAAAATTTCAAACTTATAGCTTGGAAATTTTCCCTCTGAGAGTGGGTATCGTTTTTAAAAAGGACATATCGAGACAAATGCGTTTAAAGTTTGTCTCGAAATTGTTTCAAATCATTGTTTCAACAAAAATGTGATACTGTGGTGATAAAAATTGATCTTATATGTTCACTGGTTGTGGAAAGACTGAATGTAAAGTGGTATAACATCCCGCCAGAAGACGCCTATCGATCCACGGAATTTTGTATTCAGACGGAATCCATTGATCCGTGGTCGTAGCGGCCGTTAAAATTCGAATTTCAAGGTGAAATTTTGAGAGAACATGAATAGCTGTACGTACTTTAAGACCAAATAGAAAATAATTTTTTTCAAAATTCTACACTGTGATGGTACCTTAATTTAACTCACATTTTGCGGAGTCGATCGCGCATAAATAAGAAAAATTAATGTCGATCATACCAGTATTAAGTTTGCCCACCCCTGATATAACATGTTGCTATTTCCTTTACTCATGTATTGTTACGAGCAGCAATTCTCAAACTTTTTTTCAGCCAGGGCCCAGTAAAATCTTGGAAAATTTTATTCATACTGGTCACATAAAGGATGACATATGACGATTATCAGTTTTCTAAATCACTTTTATATATTTAATATGAAAAGTGGTTTTTCGAGCATTTGGCCGACAATGTAAAGCGGGTTCTACACGATGCTACGAACGTTCCTTCCAACGTTCGATCGAACGTTTGAGGCAATTAAGTTCGATAGTTGGTGCGACGAATGTATCTGCTACACGGTGAATCGAATGTTTGATCCAATACGAATGATGATGTGTTGGTACTCAGTGGCGAGGCTGTTATCTGTCTGATGTTATCTCTAATGTTATACACTGATGTTGTCTCTCTTCACATGAACGAGTCTTGCAGCTGCTGAGTCGAACCAACCAACGCAACCAACATTGACCTTCAAACGTTCGAAGCATCCCTTTGACTCGGTGCAAAAATACCGACATCGAACGGGACACGACCAAATGCGAACGTTTGACGCTCGACATTGGACACTCGTAGGTTCGAACAACGGCTACACGATGCTATGAACCATCCAACGTCGAATGTTGGAAGGTGTTCGTAGCATCGTGCAGCAGCGGCTTAATTCAAATAAATATCAACACTTTCTTAAGCATTTCGGAAATGTTTAAAAGCTATTGTTTAATTTTAAATGGATTTCCCGTAACTTGTATATAATTCCGATAAATATTGCCAATTTCTTAAGCACTAGAGAAATGCTTAATAGATGTTCTTTAATCTTAAATGACTTAAATATAATTATTTTATCCTGGAATCATTTCCGACATCGCAGTTAAAGTAATATTTGATCGTGTAATATGAAATGTCATTTTCCAACCACTTTATCTACCATGTAATTCAGATAATTATCGATAATTTCTTCAGCTTTGTTTCAGAAATGTTTAAAAGCACTTCTTCAATCTTAAGGTGAATCGATCAGTACTGACAAACTTGTGACAAATAAATTACTAAGTCTATTATTTTCTCTATAAATAAATATAATTTATGTGTAGAAAAATAAATTAAATTCTATAATACATGTAACATTATTAATATTTAATTATTGTTCAATCTTCTAATTTTAATAATTTTAACAGTAATGAATTTGATTCTGGTAGTGACGTGTACGTGCACATAGTAACTTTGACATAGACATTTTTATAGTTTTTTTTCTATTTATTACAATAACTAAAGGTCCAATATTAAACAAAATAGTTTTTAATGATTCAAAAACATAAAAGAAAATAATTTTCAGTTTTTTTTATCTTAAAGTTGGTTTTTAATGACACAACTTACTTAAATACATACGACTGATTCACCTCTAATCATTCTTTGGAATTTACTCGTACGTTAAAAATTCTAACTTTTAAAATTGATTTCTTCTAAACTACACGTCAGAAATTATTCAATATAGTGTCAGTGAATGCATCATATCTTTCTGTATAATATAATAAAATTTCAACTGATCGATTCACCTTATATAGAATTATTTTATCTGTTTAATTATTTAACAATAACAGTATAGTACACATTTAATGTTGATTTAATATTGGTTAGTAAAAGTTAAAAATATTTTGAAAATTAGTGTGTGAAAATAAAAATAATAATAAAAATTTGGGGGACAGGTTTACCCACACTGTCAACTTCCCATTGGGTGTCCTTAAAGACTAGAGACTAGGGTACATAAATATAAGGTTGATAAAAAAGTTTTGTCGCAAAAATTTTTGCAAAAATTTCAACCACAGAATATTCAGAAACAAACTCCGTATCTCTGTACTAGCTTTTTCAATGTGGACAGTAGCTTACGTCACAAATGACCTAATTTTTTGTCCCCTCGAAACGCACAACATGTTCAACATAGATCTCGTATCAATGTATGCGTGTGATGTATGGTTGTGTATGTACCAACATCACACGCTGTCCGTAGAGGGAGACGACTGCAGTGTATATGTATACCGGTGTTAGAGTACATGTATGTTATGTTATATATTTATTCGCTTATTGTTGAAACTGGTTGAGAAATAAAGCTTTCAAAAACGTCGATGATCTCAAGAAGGATGTGTCCATATTCTTCGAGTCACAGCCACCGCAGTTTTGGATAAAAGGAGTAAACGACTTGCCTGCTAGATGGTCCAGTGTCATAGAATTAGATGGCGAATACACTGTTGATTAGAAATGTTTTGTATAAGATATATGAATAAATTAATTCTACTGAAATTATTGCGACAAAACTTTTTTATCAACCTTATAATTCTTTTTCCATTTCGGGCAACTTCTCCCCTGGGCCCCCGATAGAGGCTTTGCCCCTTGCACCATACCCGGGGCTTCGCCTTCTGTACCTAAGGGTGGGGGCTTCACCCTTATCAAACAAATGATAACATCATTTGTTCTCAAGATATGCGAGACAAAATATATTTCAAAAAGAGTTTCATATTTCGTTTTTTTTCTTTTTTTTTTAAATTTTATAATAATATACTGGCGTTTTTTAACATCAAAGAAGGTTCTTAGGCCATTATATAATAATGTTATGGTAAAAAATCCATATAATCTATGTTATCTTAATAAAGTTAATTCTGTTTTTTTACCACAAAAAACAAACCGTTAATCCGAATTTGCTGAAAACTTTATGCGGTCTTCATTTTTAGAGGTACGTGTTCTAGACAACAACGTACCTCTTATAATTTCTGTGATTCTGTCCGCCACAGCCAAAACCTTTAAAGCGCTTCGTATTTAAGTTAAAAAAGGTAGGCAGTAAGATATTTTTCATTCAAACAAACATATTCAGTGTATCCCTTAAACGTTCTTCTGTATTCGCTCTTGTGATATTTTTAGTTCGTTTGAGCTTCGTTCGTTTTTTTAGATAGGTGACAGCACCTCCTTATATAATATGGACCTACATATATAGCTATGTAGATAAGAGGGAAATCACTTTAAGTTGAAAATTATTTTTTTAGATGGCGCTTAATGATTAAATGTTGTTTTTGAATTATTATTTTTTGTCAATAATTTCCTAACAATTCTCATTTAAAACTTCATTGTAAATTCTTGCACAATCAACAAATAAAAATGACAGTCATCGTTTGTTAAAATTAATAAAAGATAAGCATTAGAAGTGAGATATATACATATGAGATCCCAACAAGGGAGACGGTCGTGACATGTGTGCTGTAGAGTCCCTATAATAAATAGAGTCGTAACATGTCATCCATTTTCTATCCAAAACAGAGCGGGAAGGTTCAAAATTAATTATCACATGTTTGAGTAAATATTTTTGATTACATAATTATTGTTAATATGTTATAAATTTATGAACAATTAAAAAATTTTAATTTTTCTTTCTAGGTTAACCTAAATGATTTTTGTTAAATATTTAATTTATTTTCAATTTGTTTTACTCAACTTTGGACAGAAAATGCCGTAACCAATCAGCCTTCAGTACACATGTCATGACTCTATTTATTATAGGGACTCTAGTGTGCTGTAGAGTCCCTATAATAAATAGAGTCGTGACATGTGTGCTGAACGCTAACGCAATGCGTAAAATACATTGACAAAAATTGAATTTATCAAATTTTAAAACAGTTTCCCAGCTTTTCCATTATTGGTATCGATTTGTAGTGTTTTTTTTAAAACTAGTCCGCCGTAGCGACGAACATTTTAAAAAAAAATCATTAAAATTCGATCATTCGTTTTTCTTTTAGAGCCAAAAATAGATGGAGCCGTGCTTCTGCGTAATTACCGAAAGTGAAAAACTTTAAATTGACACAATACTTTATTCTTAGAGAACTTTCTACTGATGTATAGAAAGCCAGGATCGGATCTACTGGAGAAGCCATTTAGGTAAAATTGGGGGTAAATTTTGAAATAGGGTGGATATGTTTTGGTATATTAAAATTTGGATAACGTATAAAATCTACATGAAAAATACTAGTTTACCTGTTCTTGCTCAAAGTTGTAAAATAAGCCTAAAGTCTTAAAACTGGACAACTAATTTGAGGTGCGAATCCTAAATTTTACTCATAATCAACAGATAATAATTTTTAATAAGGTTCTCAATAAGTCAGTTGTCTTGTAATTAATATTAATAACTGGCCAAAATACATTAATAATAACCTTTATTAAGGTTTTAATATCTAGGTACTAAATTTATAAATTAACAGATGATACTGTGAATGTCAGTTTAATCATATCCTAAGAATTTTGAACACTAGAGAAATTTCATTTTTTTTCGGCGATTGCTAGTTATCATTGTTATGTCTATATTACAGGCTGATTCAGAATTTTGTACTGTAATTGCAAAAGGTTGCGATTGTGTGTGAAGAGTCACAGCTTTCATTCATTTTTTTGTTAATCTTTATACTGTAGATGTAGGTATATTGTATTAAAATCTGTCGAAAATTGTCTTCTAACAACTGATTCATTGATATACTTGACATAAAAGTTTGACATAATTCTGATGTACCATTTTCGTACCAAATTTTTTATTGTGAATTTTATGTTAGTTGTAGATAAAGTATAGTACGTAACTAGGTTGTAAGGCATATTATAGACTCGCGTAATTGTCGCTGCGCGGCTCTTGCGTAATTTTTTCGTTTATATGTTATATGCGACTTATAACGTCAATTCCGTAATATATATATATATATATATATATATATATATATATATATATATATATATATATATATATATATATATATATATATATATATTAAATTTCCTACATTTTATTTTGAAAATTGTGAAAAATTAGCTATTGAACACGGACCTCTGAAAATGCGTGTGTAGCACGCACTTGACGAATTTTTTGATTACACATCTAATGAAATTAGTCCGGAGTTGATATCATCATTTGTTCTCGAGATATGCGAGACGAAAAAAAATTCACGAACGAACGAACGAACGAACTAACGAACGCACGCACAGACATCACGCTAAAAACGATGGATTCGGATTCTAGTGACCTTGAAACGTGGAAATATGTCAAAATTAGCGATTCGTAAAATCGGACCCATTACAATAACTTCCTATGGGAAGTTAAAAATGAAAAAAGTACAATATTTTATTATTTTTTATCAAATTTTAAATACAATTTTTCAACAAATTATTTTTTGATAAATTTTATTAAATATTAATAAAATTTTGAGATATGTAGTTAAATAATATATTGTTTGCGCGGTTTAGACGACGCCAGTAAATTTTCAACAAAAAAACTGAATGAAATTTGATAAAAAGTCGTACGATACACATAAAATTTAATATCTTAATTAAATATAAAAATCCTTCAACTTGTGACCGTTTAAAACAAAAAAATGAAAATAAATTCTTATTTAACTACTATTTAAAAAAAAAAAGTTCTATTACTCGTTTCTAGAGAGGTTGAATGAACGAAATTTACAAACTAGATGGTAATGTTTATTTTCAACTAAAATGTAATAAAAAAAAAGAAACTGATAAAATTGTTATTGCACGCATTCAAATTTCTTATGAGCTAGGTCATAAATTTAAATGTTTGAAATTTTGACAAATTTTTAACTCTGAATCTTGTTCTAATAGTTAAATTGTTACCAGTGCTATGGTTGTTCGGATCAAACCCGTCCATACAAAATCTTGAATAAAAGACATAGTTTTCATATCTTAGTCTGTATATTTAAGGATCAATTAGATGTAGTCACCCTGCGCATTTATAATAGCTTTCCAGCGTTCAGGTAGTTTTCTTACTGACTGGTACCTTCCATGTTGATTGCCATCCATTATTTCTTTATCCAAAGCTTTTCGTAGGCATCAGCTTCAGGGTAAGCAACGCCACCAATTCTTCTCTTAAGCTGATGAAAGCAACCGTAGTCGCATAATTTACAAAACAAAATAGCGACGGGGGTTCATGTCGCTTACAGACGCTTTTCTTCAAGGAGGTTCCTTGTGGGTAGCATAAAAAATATTATAACAAAAATCTTTATTTAGATTCGTTTTACTAAAGCGGTATATACAAGATTATTAAAAAATATTGACTTGTGGTTAAATGACATCAGTTTGAAAAAAAAAAAACTTTGAAAGTCATTTATTAAATGGCAACAGTTTGTTTGTAACAAATATATTTGTTAACCAATTTCAAAAATTTTGTGTATAACCCTAGATAGTCTACCTAAGAAGCCGCAGGTAAAATTTCGATCCAAAAATATTCACTTATTTTTATACGAGAGATTTGTATTTTTTCGAATTTTGTGTTTGTATAACGCAAATTTGTTGTCTAACAATTTAACGAGAAGAACTGTCAACTAACAAAAATGCAACAGCGAAGCTGAAGCGTTTTTGAATTGATAGTTCTTCGAGTTAAATTGCTTTTAGGCAAGAAATTTGAGTTGTAGAAAACACAAATTTATTCAGAAAAAAATATAAAACTCAAGTGTAATACGATAAATTAATATAATTCATATTACTATTACTTAATACATTGTTACTATGGTTGTGCAATCAGTTAAATTTACCAATACGAATTTTTATTTCGTTTTTATCGTGTTTACTTGCAACGAAATAACCAATGAAATATTTTGTATCATTAACAGCGCTAAAAAATCTGTCCTAACTTTATTCCCATGGTAAAAGTGAAAAAAACTACAATACTTTTATGGAACTTGATACAGATGAGTTAAATTGTCAGTGTAAATCGAGCCTACTTGATTGTTCTTAAAATCGAGTCCCTTAAGTAGATGTTTGGATAAAAAATTAGTTAACGAATAAACGATTATTTAAAAAGGAACTCTTTGAAATTTCTAGAAAATTTGTCACTAATCTGTTTTCACAATTAAACAGAATGAGATATCAATGAAGACAGTATCAACAAAACATTTGACGTCACTCGATTCAAACCATTAACAAATAAATTTCTTTTGTTATCAAAAAAGTGATATTTTTTATTGTATTAAAAATACATAAATATTCTTTAATAAAAAGTCAGCTGATTAGGGCGTATCAGAAAATAATATAATTTTTTCTTCATTCTTGCATTTTGATTAATTATATATATATATATATATATATATATATATATATATATATATATATATATATATATATATATATATATATATATATATATATATATATATATATATATATATATATATATTTCCTTCGTATAAGATTTCATTCAGTTTTAGAAATATAAAAAAGCTTAAATTAAATTAACTATTCTGACCATCAGTTAACAATATTTGGCAACACAGTAAATAATTCAAATTTCACTATAATACTTGCTTTAAAAAAAACATGCAGTTGCTTTACACTTTTGGTAGAAAAAAATCAACAAGTTTTCCAATTTCTTTCAAGAACCTATGGGTCTTTTTCTAGAACCTCTTTTATATGATTTTTGCTTTTCTCTACGACAGTGTAGTAAGAAATTTTGCTAGACAGCTTACATCTCTTTGTCCTGAAAAATCAAAGTTCTCCAGTTTCGGGTACCCGTTATATTTGGCTAAAAAACCGCTGTAATTGCTCAAGTTTTCCTGAGGAAATTGGCTATAAAATATCTATTTTGTCTGTAAGAGAAAATTGAATTTTCCATCCTTCCTTATCTCTTAAATTTTCTTTATTATTCTCAGCACTTGCATATCTTTAATACTTAAAAAATTATCGCCATTTTTTGGAAATAATTTGAAAGTTCTAAACTTTTTCGTATTCAGGATAACACCTTGTTATATTTATTTTTTATATAAATTTTTTGAGTAACTTTAAAGGGTTTACTTTTAACGAATTTTGCTTAAACTTGTTGGAACTAGTCATCAGGATAAAAATAAAAAAGATAAGATTTATTTAAATATTGCGCTACCAGTTTCGGAAAGCCTATGCTCCCATCTTCAGGCGGCAAGTGTCTTTAATAAAAATACATACATATAATTATAAAATTGTGACCACTTTATAATAAATAATGTATGTATTTTTTATTAGCGAATTTCCAGAATGGAATTCAGCTATTACAACCACTGTCATAACGCGACCCGAGCCCGGGACTATGGCAGAAATTTGTTTTGAGGTCCCCAGAAACCGAAAATAATATTCGCTAAAATTTATATATATATATATATATATATATATATATATATATATATATATATATATATATATATATATATATATATATATATATATATATATACAGCCGACTCTCGTTAATTCGAAACTTGAGGTACACTTAAAATATTACGAATTATAGAGAGGTTCGAATTTTCGCAGGTAACTATTTTATTTAAATTTTTTAAGCATTTGCGATGAATGAACTTGAACTTGTTTCAAAATGTACTTACAATCTTTCTGTCTCTTTCTCTTTGCAACTTTGAATTGTCGAGAGTTTGACGCCGATGAGTTCGAATTAACGCGTCATTTTGTTACGTAGCAATGAATTTTAGTTCGAATTACCAAGTGTATCAAAATGTATTGATTTAGTTCGAAATATAAAGAGATTTTGTAGGCAACTCATGAAAATTTTGAATTATAGAGAGTTTCGAATTATCGCAAGTTTGAATTAACGAGAGTCGACTGTATATATATATATATATATATATATATATATATATATATATATATATATATATATGTATATATATACCGTCAAACGAGACTATTTGAAAATGGTGGGGCTATTTGGAACAAAAAAAAGAAGATTTAAACCCTTAAAGAAGAGTTTTAGAAAAGACAAACTCTTAAAGAACATCTCCTATTAAAGACGCATTAACGTTGTGAATTGTTCAGAAATCAGATATAAGAGCTTAAATCTTTTCCTTTTTTTTCCCAAATAACCCCACCGTTTTCAAATAGCCCCGTTTAACGGTATATATATATATATATATATATATATATATATATATATATATATATATATATATATATATATATATATATATATGCCCGCACGATAACTCTCGAACGAAAAGTCCTAATTTTACGAAATTTAGTGAAAATATTGGAAGTCCCAAACCATTGAACGAGTTCGTTAACCAGACACGTCTGATGCCCGAAACATGGTTTTTTGTGCAATTTTCGTAAACAAAATTAGTGTCTTGCCAAAATTTCCCTTTATTTAAAAATTTTTGCGATTTTTTTTTTACACCATTGAAACAAGGAGAAAATATCACACAAAAAAGGTCTTGAAACTATTATTCTATATCTACTAGTTTCTGAGAAAAACTAATTTTTTAAACGGAAATTCGCTATGCTATGTAAAAGGGGTATTTTTAACTAAAGACACTCACCGCCTGAAGACGGGAGCAGAGGCTTTCTGGAACATAGGAACTGGTAGCGCAATTTTTAAATAAATTTTTTTTCTATTTTGTTTTTGTCCTGATGACTTATTACCCCTAATGTTTCCTTTCATTTCACTATTACAGTCATTTTAACCTTTTTAATTGTTTGTTGTAACTAATTTTACCCTTTTCCTCTTTGTTTCAGTGGCCGTAAACGTTCTACACCAACTTTTCTACAAATTGACGCATTACTGGACGATTTAAATAATTCGAATATAATGAACAATGACGAAGATTCAATTATGAAAGCAATGACCTCAAAATTTCAAGCTGATCAATAAAACTAATTAAAATGATTATAAACTTATTAAATTAATAATATTATGATTTCGATTACATATACAGATGTGTATTAGTGGATTTATTTTGTTTATATTTTCATAATTTTTTTAATAATAGAAATTTTCTTTTTTTCAACATTATCGATGTCAAATAAACAATTAATATATAATTAATTTATTAATTTATTTTTTGTTAGAAAATTATTTGTGTAAACAAAATAAATATTTATAAAATAATGTGAAAAATTGTAACACACAAAGGGTCAACCTAGAATGTCTACCAAACTGTGCCCACTGTAATCAATGGGTGACGTAACACAGCTAGTGATGAGCAAAATTAGTCTTGGTCTTGCAGTCTTGTCTTGGTCTTGCATTTTTTGCAAGACCAAGACCAAGACCAAGACTATGTATACCAACAGCAAGACCAAGACCAAGACTATAAGTATGGCTGCAAGACCAATACCAAGACTCAAGTGAGCAAGACCAAGACAAAAGCAAGAAAAAAGCAAGACTCTTGCTAAACTATTTAAATAGTTTGAAAGTATAATTAATACCGTAAAGAGAGAAAATTCTGAGTTTAGAAGGAAAAAATTCGCTAATAAAAAAATGCAAGAAAGTGCAAGATTTTTAGCAATACCAAGACCAAGACCAATACCAAGACTGCATTTTGCAAGACCAAGACCAAGACCGAGACTCAAACTGCTCTAGACCAAGATTCTTAATGCAAGAACAAGACCAAGACCAAGACTCCCAAGTCTTGGTCTTGGTCTTGCATTAGCTCATCTCTAATTACACAGCACACATACAATCACAACACACGATATATGGACACGAATATACCAATGTGTTAGTAATATATTTTGATGATGATATATGCAGTTCGCATACTTACACTATATACTATGATGGCCACCGTAAGTTACCACCAGTCAACAATTAAAAATAAATTTATTTATTTTAAGAAAGATATCCCTTTAATTTGAGAAATTTTTTATTCAATAGAATTTTTACACTTAAATACGACACACTTCATATTTTTTTCTGTTTAAATTTCACTAGTTGATTAAAAAAACATGATTTTTATTTTGACGTGAACACCACGGCAGTCTGTAACAGACTAAATCAATAATGGTGTAAATTGCTACTTACTGCAACTTTAAAATTTCACTTTTTTATACGTAGGCTTCTGGCTTGATCTGTCTCATCTGTGGTAATACAGATCATATTCGATATTTTTTAAGCACAAATTTAGTTTACGTGATTAAGGTTATAAGTTGTATTATACACAAGCGAAGTAGTTACGCAAGAGTGCGTAATATTAGGTAATATTAATATTAATATTAATTTTTTTATTACCTTTTCAATTATACAGATTGACTCTGTCTATTTTAACATTTAATTATATGTATGTTTGTGTTAAGAACCGCCTACGTTTCTCAGATATTGATGGCACATCATGGCCAGAAAATTTGTTTCAAGTTGAAATGGCACGCATCGCACGCAAAAGGTTTACCATCCTTGATATAGAGCAGGGCTTCTTAAACTATGGGTCCCGACCCCATTTGGGGTCGCTTAGCGAAATCTTGGGGTCATAGCGAAAAATTTTTTATATGTATATATACTCCTCAAAACAAAATAAGGGCCACTTGAAAGTTTGTATTTTAAAACTGATTTATGTCGATCCACGTCAATATAACTTTTCTAAATGACTGTTGTTATGATATTAAGTGGTTGAGTAAATGATAACAGTTCGGTTTAAGTAATATTATTGTTGAGGGGAAGATTTAAACGTTTTTTTTGTCTCGCACAGCGTCAAGTGATTAGTTTTACTTATTTTTTTGAATTTGATTTTAAATCAGTTTGCGCTAGATTATTGATTGCTGAGGTTGTTTTTTGAAGTTTGGCGTGTTATTCAATCATTTATTTTTACAATGCCGAGAATTCGACACCATATTGACGAAGTTACTGCTACCAGAGCCGTAACGATGATTGAGGGTGGTTAATCTCAACTTTCCGTGGCTCTGCAGTTGGGTTGTTCACGAAGGGCTATTCAAAATGTTTGGAATCGGTATCAGCAGACCAGTAGTGTAACCCGGCGCCGTGGCTCAGGAAGAGTTCGTGCTACCACTGCCCGTGAAGACCATTACATTCGACTGTGTGCACGACGTGAGCCGACTGTTACCGCAGGTACTCTGCAAAATCGCTTACATCGATCTAATTGCTACCTAATCAATAAATCCTTACAAAATACTTATTTATCTCTTTTTGGGATCGCGAATGAAAAAAGTTTAAGAAGCCTTGATATAGAGTAATGAGACAAAAAGGGACACTAACAGATTTGCAAAAGAGTAAGAAAGAAACTAATACCTAACATATTACAATGTTTTTTTTGCAAGCCTTGACTTCTGAAATAGAGTCGTAAAAGATCGAAATTCAATGCTTGGCAATCTAATTTTAAATCGATATTGTGGCCAGGCTCGTCAAATGAAAGTGGCTCATTGTAGAGCGTAGATAGTTTTTAATTAATTTCAGTCCTCTCACAAGAAGCCATGGACATACAAATAGTTAAAAACAGTTTAAAAATAAGGGTAGGGCTAGATTTACCTTTATGGAAGCCTCGAGCCACTTTTAATGTGGTGAACCCGGAATACTTCACATGTGGAGGCCCCCTCTGAAGTTCCAGAAATTTTTCAAAATTTCCTGAAAAATAACGCGGGTAAGCAAAAAAAAAAAAAATGTAAAAACTCTTATTAAGTCCAGCTCTGGATAAAGGCCTCAATTATTTTTGGCAACGATTCACGGAAGTCCATCTCAGTAATAACTTAAGCATTTGCACTGATGTCCATCAGGTTACATCATCAATTGTTATGTCAGAAGCCTTCAAATGTCTTTTTTTTATATTTAAGGTAAAAGCCCCTATACCGGAACGCGATTCAATACTTGAACAGTTTTGACATTTATATACTAATGAAGTTATTTCTGAAAGAAACCTCTGATACAAAAATTATTATTAAGAGAATGATTATTGTTCAATTTAAATTCAGCTCACATTTAATGCTTCCTTACTTAATTAAAAAAATACATATTCTATATTTCCTACATTAACGTCTAGATGTCACTCTATGTGTCATATTACTCATATTAGACGTCAGTTTGTATATCGGTTCCCAACTCCTAGTGTCATTAATATTTCTTTGTGTGGATATAGATGTCGACATTTTGGAAAAGAAAAACATTAATAAATAAAAAATTTTGGGTTGTATTTTTTTTATAAACATATACATTGGATTAAAAAACTTTGTTTCATGCTTATTAAGAAAAAAGAAATGGGTGTTTAATTTATTTGCCAATTTTTATAAGCCAGTTTAATTACACACCTAAAAATAGTGTTCCGGTATAGGGGCTTTAACGTTATAGTAAAATAAAAAATATAGAAAAATTTTGGGCGCCTATACCAAAGTGAGGACTGGGACGGACCATCCCCACAAGTATGGAACTTTTTTTAGCGAATTTCCAGAAAAAATTCTGGAAATTCAGCTATTATGGTGTAAACCATAGTCGAAGTTCAGCCCGAAAATATGGCAGAAATTTGTTTTGAGGTCCCTAGAGCCCAAAAATAACATTCACTAAAATTTATATATATATATATATATATATATGTATATATGTATTTATGTATTTATGTATCAGCACGATAGCTCTTCAGGAAAAACTGCTAGTTTTACGAAATTTGGTGACAACGTTGGAAGTCCAAAAATCTTGGATGAGTTCTTCAGCCAAAAACGTCGGAGCTCAGGAACATGGTTTTTTGAGCATTTTTCGTGAAAATGAGTTTTTGGCCAAAATTTGCTATAATTTAAAAGTTTTTGCCACATTTTTTTACATCATTGCGAAGACGGGAAAAAATCACATAAAAAAGGTTTTTAAACTTTTATTCTACGTTTGCTAGTTTTTGAGAAAATAAGAAAAAAAAAGTCAATTTATTTTCTATAATTTTAGTGTGTTTACAACTATATTGTATGTGTATAATCATATAATGTGTATGTATGTATGTATATAACTGCAATAGTGAGATATACGTATGTGGATATACATACCTACTCATATTGGTTAAAAGATGTCCTCTGCATCTGAATGTATTGATGAAACAAAATCTTTATAGGATGAATGTACCAAAAGTTGGTCAGTAAAGCCTTTTGGTACTTTTAAAATACAAAATCAATTATATAAACAACTATATATTTCAATTAATAGAGGATCTACGGATTACTTATCAATTTCATTGTAGAATCGTTTCCAGGTAGTTCAATTCAAGTGAAATCTTAAAATAAGTAATTAAATTATAAGACTGATTAATAAACCTGTTTACTTTTTCCCTAAATCGGTCACATGTGTCATGTTGCTAGTTTTGGATATTTTTGACCTTAAGATTGACCTACGCTAAAAAAGTTAACGTTTATTAGTTGCATAAGATGAATACTAACATGAGTAGGTACTACTAATTGATGGCAATCAATAAAAAATAATTTAATTTCTTTGAAAGAATTGGTTTAATTTTTGCCGTAAAAAGTGAACAATCCTCAAATAAAATATTGATCTGGAGACGAAAAATACTTTCTAGACGTATTTAATGTTAATAATATAAATCTACAAAATTATTTATAATAATCTGAAAAAGCCGAAATAAACCAGTTAGTGCTAATAATGTATCAAATTGAGGATTCTTTTAATAAAATTATCTGCTTTCAGACATGTACACATTTATAGAAAATAAATTTCTTATTTATAAGTTCTTTTAAACCGAAGTTCTCAATTTTTATGGACTAATATCCTTTGGAAACTAGTCCATAAAAATAGGGAACTTCGGTTTAAAAAACAAATACGTAATTGTATTATCCTAAGAAACTTAATATAAAGTTTATAAATTTATTATTATTTAAAGAAAAAATATAGATCCAGTTTAGGTACGTCTACCCCATAGGCTAAGAAACACTACTAGATATTTTGTTTAAATGCATATTTCATATTTGTGTCATTGATGATAGATTGATAGGTATATTGGTATGGAACCAATTTAACGCCTTATATAGTACAAAATGTATATATACGTATATCTATGTGTGTGAATGTATTTGTACCTCTAATATACATATTTTTCAAATAAGTACATAACTGTTGACAGTTTTAGCGAATGGAATTCAGCTATTACAGCCACTGTCATGACGCGACTGAGCCCGGGACTATGGCAGAAATTTGTTTTGAGGTCCCTAGAAACCGAAAAAAATAGTCACTAAAATTTATATATATATATATATATATATATATATATATATATATATATATATATATATATATATATGTGTGTGTGTGTGTGTGTGTGTGTGTGTGTGTGTGTCCGCGCGATAATTCTCGAACGAAATGTCTTACGTTTATGAAATTTGGTGAAAATATTGGAAGTCCAAAACCGTTAGACGATGCCTGGAACATGTCTTTTTTAGCAATTTTCATGAAAAAAATTAACTTTTTGCCAAAATTTCCTCTTATTCAAAAATTTTTGTAAAAATTTGTTACACTATTGGAAAGGGGAGAAAAAATCACATAAAAAAGGTCTTCAAACTATTATGCTATGTCAACTAGTTTCCAAGAAAAACTAACTTTTATAAACGGAAATTCGCTATGTTATGCAGGATGCTGCGACAGGGGTATACTTATATTATGAAAATTAAATTACAGTTTATTCAGAGCTAAGTAAGACAAATTTTTCTCGCTCGAATAAATGCAATTACTTGTAAATTTCAAAATAAATAAAATAAATAAAATGTTGCATTTACTACGTGAGGTTTCAGATTGTAGTTAAATATCCAAATAAGACAAAATAACTGCCTTTTTGATATTTATTTTTTTATTTTTTCAGGACCTAAAAAATATTATATTAAAGAAAACTTACAATTAAACAACTCTACGCAGCTCCTTGTATTAAGCTATTGATTATATTATTAAATTTACTTTTGAATCGAAATTTTATTTGATTTTTTTTTTTTTTTTTTTGTTTACCATTTTTGTATTTTTAGGATGAAATATGATATAAAGAACAATATTAATTAATGAAAACCTTCATATTCTTTTCAGTTTCTTATAAATTTACTTATACATACATATTTATATTCTTCTGAATAAGTTGATGAAGCTAATAATAATACCGATAGTAACATCTCAATATATTATGTATTTTCAAAAATTTTTCCATTTAAACTGAAGAATAATTAAGATAAGTATTTCAGGAATGTTTTTCATACATACCTATTTTGTTTTCGTACAAAATTCAATATAATTTTGTATTTCAAGTAAAATTCTTTTCTAAAATTCCCTGAATGAACTGACAAATTATTGAATTGTTTCTATAATATGTAATAAGTTTTGCCCGCAAATGTAAGTTATTATGGCACATTCTTGGTGTTGGTTTTTCCATATTAATCGAAGCAAATAGTTATATTTATTTAGTAAAAATAACAATTTGTGGAAACAATAGGTATAAGTTTAAGCCTGCTGCACACGATGATTGTTTTCATGCTAGTGAAAAGGATTTTCTTGAAGGGTACTGTGCATGGTATGTTACTTGTAGATAAACATGGGGCACTGCTAGTTTGGCTTCACACGAAGCTCATTATGTTGCTTGTATTTTAGCAGGGTACACGGCTAGTTTAAACTTATTAATTGTCATTGACATAGAAACGATTATTCAGGTTATTCTTCGTAGACAAATTGCTGTTCCTACATTTTCAATAACAGATATATTAAGAAATAACAGGAAAGAAAAAGAAAAAGAATTGCTGTTGCTACATTTTTAAAGACAGATACCTACATTAAGAAATAAAAGAAAAAAAAGGGAATACTAATTTTATTTAGTCCACTAAAGATGTATCTACACAGTATTATTAGTTTGACAGTTTGTATCGTTCGTATGTAATTGCACCATTAAATATATAAAATAATTTCGCAGTAGTTGACAATTGACATGTACCCCATGTACACGATGTATACTATATACATATAATTAATATCATGAATACTGTTTAAAACCACGTGATAAAATTCTGTGGGTAAGAAAAAGATTGCGGATCCATTTTTTAATGCAGGTTAAAATGTGATACACATAACATAAGAAAAACCTTAGCTCACTGCACGTGGCCTCTGTCACAATTTTTTCCAAATACATATATATATATATATATATATATATATATATATATATATATATATATATATATATATATACAGGGTGTCAGAGAAATAAGTGAGGTGCTTTTGAGGGGTGATTCATTGGACCCTGTAAGCACTAAAACCGCAGAAATTTTTTCGGAATTAACAGTCGCGTCACCCCTCAAAAGGATAAGAGTTATTTTCTCTTATCCTTCTGAGGGATGACGCAACTGTTAATTCCGAAAAAATTCCTGCGGTTTTAGTGTCTACAGGGTGCTATGAGTCACCCCTCAAAAGGACCTCACTTATTTTGAGTTTTATACGGAGCTAATCGTATCTTCATGTATGTCAGAGTCAAAGAGGGTTTTTTGTGTTTGACAGATTTTTTTGCATCAACCATTTTGGTTATTATCACAGGTTTGAAAATTATAAATAAATATATTTTTAAATATGTAATAATGATAATAATGATAATAATAATGCGTTTAACGTCCGTTTTCCGGACAATTCAGTCCATAACAGACGCCACCCACATCATTATTTTGTATATTTTTTTATTTATTCAATACATTATATTTGTTACATTATACATACATTTATGATGTGGGTGGAGGAGAAGGAAAGTGGGTGAGAGCTAGGATTTGGTGGGTATGCGTCTGCAGCCGTCTTCTTAAGGAACTATGCCGATATTCATCCGGAATTGTGAAGGGAAACTGCAGAAAACCTTCACGAGCATAGCCGGTCGTCGGATTCGAACCCTCGACCTACCAGTTGCAAGTGCCAGTTAGTGCTTAAGCACACTCGGCCACTTCGCTGGTGATTTTTAAATATGTATATTAGATGAAAATTATAAATATTATGTAGAAGTATACCATTATTTCTCTTTATTTTATAATCATTTAGTAATATTTACAGGTAATACATATTATATATATATATATATATATATATATATATATATATATATATATATATATATATATATATATATATTAAAGGTACAATTAGTTCCGTATAGAACTCAAAAATCAAATCAAATCAAATTCTATATTTGGAGAGAAAGATGGAGAAAAAGTGGAGATATCCTCACCTGCAGTGAGGATATCTGTTTATTATGTTGTATGTATTTCACTTAAACGTGCATTTAACCATGGACTCATAATGGTTGGCTCAACGTTTAAACTAACAGGTAACCTAGCACGAAAAATAATAAAAAATAGCACGGAATCTATCACCAAAATCAAGCAAGCTCGCATGCAGCAGAGCCATCAGTGACGTCACTATCTAGCATCGTGGCAAGCAGAATTGCCATCAGAACTCCAATCAAGCGATTTATCACGAAAACAAACGTCGTGTGCGGCGGGATTAAGTTCAAAACAAAAATTTTGATTTCAAAATTTAATAGGAAGTTCTGAAGCTATATAAAAAGACTGTTCCCAAGGAAAAGAAAAAGTAAATAAAGTTATAATCTATTCGAATCGTAACTTCCAGATTTAGTTTTACGTACTTGGCAATAATGTTAGGAACAAATCGCATTTATTATTTCAATGACTCCTATTATATAGAACATAAGCTTAACAATACCGTTATACTCATTGCCTACATGCTGGCTAATATTGTAATTTCATTGTTAGCAGAATGAGAAAGTGTAATATATGTAAATGAGAAAAGTAATATAAAATCAGGGCGGGTCAAGTAAGAGAATTAAATTTTTTTAGTACCTTCATGGCCTTTTCAACACAGAAAAATTAAAAAAAAATGTACTCGAAATTTTCTGATGGAAAACATACAAAGAGGTTCTCCATTATATGTAAGAATTAAAGGACCAGGTGAAATTTACATTTAACCATTTTCAGGGGGAAGTCGAGATCTATATTAGTCCTATCGATTTCATTTTGATAAATTATAATTCAGAAATAATATTTATGTAAATATAAATTTAAATAATTATTATTCATTATTCAATTTATCAATCACCTGGCTGTTTAATTTGTTCGATTGTTTATTAAAATAAATAATTGTCGTTATAATTAATAAAAATATTGATATTGAATTTGAAAACATTATGGGAGAAATATAATAGGTACATGTAATTTTAAAAAAAAAAAAATTAGAACTATAAATTAGTATCTACAGTATTAAATTTTTTTTTATACCTAAAATCATATGAATATCAAAATTTTTAGCAAATACTTTCATCGTTACCTCTGATAAAGCAGAAATAATTTTTGTACTGAATAAAAATAATTTTTGCGTGTAAAAACTACAAATAACATGGTATAAAAGTCAAAAGTAATAAAATTGTAAAAAAGTAGGTAACTTTAAACGACTGTATCTCAGCCGGATTTTATCGAAAATATTTTTATCGGTCACCATTTTGACGGGAATTGCATCAGCTTTCCTTTTTGTGAACCAATCCCTATACCTAAATTCACTCAGAAAAAAATACTACTCAAAAATTTAAAAAAAAAGAAATATTGAAAAATTTGAGCTTTTTTTTTTTTAAATAATTTTTTTGACTTATTTTGTTGAGAAAAAGGTTTTTTGAGTTCATAAAGTACCACTTCGAGAGGGAATTTAATTCTCTACAAAAAATCATATCATGTGTATTTACGAAAAATGCATAGTTTTTGAGTTATAGTTAAAAAACATAAGCGTCGATAAGTTTACGCCGTTCGTAAAAACCCACGCCTAAATTTAATAGCACTTTGTGATTTTATCATCTTTGAGGTACAACTGAACGTATGAACCAACAAAACACCTGTTACAAATTAATTCCTTTTCTCCCTGTTTTTTTGTACATAGTCAATAGCCTATATCAGCGGTTCCCAAAAGGTAGTCCGCGACATATTATTATGTTATTATACTCATTCTGTATCATATATACACTGTATATCATTAATTAATAAAAACTAAGAATTATATTATGTTTTTGTAATTCTTCATTAAAAAAGTTAACTATACAGTTGCCTGTGATAGTGTTAAAACGGCTTACTTTTTTCACTATGAAAAATAGTATCTACTTTTTATTACGCCTGAAAAAAAGTAGGTTAATAAATTCATTTCTATTGGGAACTGACCACTTTGATCATGACACCTGGTGGCCGAAAAAACAACTAATTTTAGTGTGCACCTAAGTAAATTATTAGAGTTTGACATTAGTTTAAATTAAAATATAAAACATATTTTTTTAAAAACAGTATGGAAATTATAAAATTACCTTTGCGTAAAAAGAATAAGAGCAGAGTTTATTGTGCTGTAAATGGTTGTGGAAGTAAATCTCACGAAAATTTAGAAATTAGTTTTCATGCTATTCCTAAGCCCGGTAGTAGTTTTATTTACATTATATTGAAAATATATTTGGAAAAATGGAAAAAATCGACAGACTAAAAGCATGGCTGCGTCTTTTAAAGATAAAGAATGTGAATCCGCATATGAGAGTATATGTTCGTTACATTTCAAAAGAAGTAATTTTATATTACCAAGTAAGTCGACTGTTTAAATATATTGTAGATAATCTAATTTAATAAATTGTGGGTTTGTGAGCATTTAACAAATGAAATTTTCCCATTTTTGGAAATTGATGCATTAATTTCGTGTGGTAGTTCTTTTAAATGCGAACTTTGCAAACACAGTGCAGTGAAACAAACAGAGTTACTATTCAAACTTCCTTCATTTCTTTTACATTTTATCAAACGATGAGCTTGAAAAATTTTCTCAGCATAAATAAAATTTTTCCGAGGTGGATCTGAACCAGTCCAGTTAAATATTTCGCTTAAAGGTAACATAATTTAATTGAAATAAACGACTACTGACAGTAATAGATTTTTCGTTGCACACAAAAATCAGCCATGTTTTTTTGGCCACACCCCCGTGTCAGTTATTCATCCATGAAAAATTCAAAACAAAAAATTTGTTAAAACAATTTTTTTAATGTAGTTGTCAAACTTTTATAATTTGAGAGCTATTTTTCTATTTTTCGTTAGTTTTTTTCCATTTTAATTTAGAATTGCAAAAAATATTGTATATAACACGTGCAAAATGAGTGTTTGACATGCCAAATGAGTTATTCGTCGTAATTATCCAACTCGTAATTTAAATTTATAACAAGTTATCGTTTTCATAACATCATTATTATAGTGCTGGTGGGGTTGGTGGGAAGGTAAAGAAAATTTTTGATATTTTTTTATTCAGTTACATAACAAAATATATAACATTCAACAAACAGTGGAACCGCTGTGCATAACGATTTTTTTTTTTAACATTATTCACAGCGCTCCCATGGTTTAAAATATTTTTTATTAATTTTCTTAAAATTTTTATTTTACAAAATTTTTGTCAGCATGGTCGAAGAACACCTAATTTACACCTAATTCTCCATACTTTAAATTACCCAAAATACTTTTCTTTACCTAAGGGATGGCTAGGTTTACGTAAACCTAGCCGTCCCTTTTATTTTTCATGTTTTCTGGAAAATGGTAAGAACACCTAATTTTTTATTAGCACACCTAATTTACACCTAAAATACACCGATTTTTTTATCTACTATTTTTTGGGGATTTTGAAATTTTTTTTTGAGACGGCTAACTTTATGGAGGTATCTACGACCTCGTTTGACAAACTTACGACTCAAAAAAAACCTTCATTTTGCAACTTATGACATAAATAACTATTGTACAAGTGTCATTAACTATTTGCGAGACTACAATTTTTTTTTAAAATTTCTTTAGATTTAGGGGTCCCTGCCAAAATAGTGACTGGATAAAGGGGTCCTTAGAAAAAAATTATTGGGAACCTCTGGCCTATATTATATATTATATATTATACAGTGATATACATACATATTATACATATTAGGCCGCTATTACACTGTCATAGATATATGTCAAAGTTTTATTTAATCAAAGAAATATTATAGTGTAATAAGTCAACTTTTATAATATAAATTTCTGTAACCATAGTTAAAGATACTTCTTAATATTTGATCATAGATTTGATCAAAAATCTTTGACATATATCTATGACAATGTAATAGCGGCCTTAGAATCTGTACAAAAATTTTACCTAGCAACTGAATGTTTATGTTTGTTTTTAATAAATTTTAAATACTACATAATTATAATGTATTGGTATTTGTAAATTTGTACCAAATTTTTATCGCTTATTGTGAATTTCATGTTAGTCGTAGATAAAGTATAGTACGTAACTCGGCTGTAAGACATATTACACACTCGCCGCTGCGCGGCTCTTGCGTAACTTCTTCGCTCGTGTGTAATATGCAACTTACAACTTCAATCACGTAATACACTATTGCTTTAGGTTAAAAAATTTTTAACGTACGGATCCTCTATGGATCCGTACCTAGGAATGGAACTGAATTTCAAAATTTTACTTCCATTAAGTCACCCGTGGAATCATCCTCTGTTGATAGACACCACACTTGTCGAAATTCACTAATTGATCTTCATATGATTAAAAAGCTAAAAGTAAGTACACTTTTATTATGTTTACTAAAGTACTAAAAATTGAAATATGATCTTTTAGCTTAAGGGGGGGTAAGGTTTTTAAACTTTTTTGTTGCATTTTTTTTTTTAATTTTTTTTTCTGAATGTACAACATGTCGAGCGTGTTGTGTCAAAATTTCAAGTAAATCCGAGCAAAACTAATGAAGATACAGCGTTTCAAGCGACCGGCCCTCATGCTCGATTTTTATATCTGTCTGGTAGTTGCGCGACTCCCCTACCTGGTAAGTATAAAATTTACTTTAATTTTATACTTACAAATCTTATACAAAACAAATACTTACTATAATTACTCGCGTAAGTATAAAAAATTATATCATTTTATTGATGCTTAGTTTTGGATTTTTGAGTATAAAAAACTTTAAATCCATTTTCTCCCAAACAACATTTTTGAAGTTCGTGAACATCATAACTGAAAATCTACTTCACCAATTTTGTTGAAATTTTGTACACTGTTTCTACACATAAATCAACAGGCAATCAGGTCGAGTTTTTTTATTTTGCTATTTTTCCCCAATTTATAATAACAAATTAACCGAAATTTTTAGCAAAAATTGCGTTTTTCACTTCAAAATGCTAACAAAAATAAAAAAAATCGAAAAAATACAAAAAACTCTTCCTGACTCCCTAGGGAAACATATCGCCTTTTAAACGCATTCCGATTTTTTTTATCTCGGATGATCCGGTACCAAGTTATGATGTTCACCGCAAAACAACTTTTTTTCGAGGCGCCTCCGGAAATTCGCTGTCACGGACTTATTTATCGATATTTGTAATTGATAATTTTTTCAAAGATACTTAGGATGTTATACTATAACGTGTATATGAAATAAATAAGCCAACATTATTCATATCTCCAAAAAAAAAAAAATCATGAAAATATACCTTTTTTTCGCTTTTAAAACCTTACCCTCCCACCCTTAATAGAAGGGTATACAAAGACTCAAACTATCAATTAAGTTAAATATTATAAGTATAATGAAATGCTTTAATTAACGCCTAATACACTCAAGTAATGCTTTCTTTTATTTATTTATTTATAATTTTAATTGGAAAAACGTGTGACTTCCACGTGGTTTGGATGAACGATTTAGATTTTCACATTACATTTTTTTTAGTTTACCAGGTAGTAATTATTTCAACCACATTTTCAATAATTAATTATCTATTAAATTGATGTTGGTAATAATGTGACAATTGGTAGAAAAACAAACAAATACCTAGCTAGTCATTAGATGGCTATAAGCATTCAACAAAACAAATGAATAATGTTTAAAATAAAAAAAGTAAATGACTGCCTACATACAAATTTTTTGAAATGTGACAGTCAAGTCAACATGACTGTGCAATTGTTTTGTACTTTAAGTTGTTTTCTGCATTTAAATTTTTGTTCATTTTCTTTGTTGAAAGCACCATTACAATTGTATTTTCCTATTGATTTTCTTTTGTAATTTTATTGATTATTTATTTTTTAACCAATTAGGAGGCAATTTAGAGACGTAATTTAATCATTTGAAGTTCCATGATTAACCCTAGAATCATACGTTGGTCTACGAGTCAAGTTAATCATACATCGGCGTCGTTTAGACGAATGGACTTTTTACGGGGAGTTTTAGAGTTTATTTGCAAAAAACATTTTTTTTACATAACAATACTACAAAAGCGAACAAAATATTTAAAAAAATTGGATTTGGAAAAATTTCTTAATGTAAATATTTATTAATTTTTTTAATCTTTTTATCAAAGCATATTTTCACTATAAAAATTAAAAAATAGATAAATACGTCAGTTGTATCATAAAACATGTCTTTCAAAGAATTAATTTATGAACTATTATGAGTCAGTGTGACTTTACAGAATGTGAAATTTCTCAGTCATAAAGATTCCTATAGATATGTAGTTATTTCCCCATTAGGCACATTTGTAAATTTTTTAAAATTTGTTAGTAATTTTTCGAATAAGATCTCAAAAAAAATAAAAATTAAAATATTTTCCACAAAATAAATTGTTAACCTTTTATTAAGTCACTTGAAACGCATTCTTTAGTTTTCGATTCAATATATTAAAACTTCGGTATTATGTCGTCTCTATAAGTCAAACTGCTGTAATCATCTTTCATATTATCATAATCACTGAATAAATTAATTATAACATGCATATCTTTAATAAATTTTAGAAAAATTAGGAAAACTTTTATATGTGGAGTACAAAATCTTTAAAAAAAAATATAGGTTAATCATACATCGTCGTCCTTTTGACGCACACTAGTTCAGTATAAAAAAAACGACAATAGCTATAAACAAAATTTATACGTCTTATATGTTATAATAACAAATAAATTAGATAACAGAAGTTTCACAGCAAGCAGGTACCGACAAGTTGTAGTATTGATTTGACTAGTACGTATGATTCTAGGGTTAAGAAAATTAAATCTGTGAATCTTTTAATTTCGGTTTAAGTTGGCCTTCCACCATAGAGTCATGTCAAGTTTTCCTTGTAATTTCTTTTCTTAGAGACACGTTGCATGAAAATTAACAGTGATTAAATTTTTTAATGGCATTAGTTAATGGCATTCCATACATTTTAATAATATAATAATTTTTTGCATGATGTTTTGCATGTACTCACAATGCTAGCAAGCTATATTTCCCTAACGTTTTATTCAAATCTGTGGTAAGTAACAAATAACAATGCGGAAGTATATAAGTATATAAGTGCGGGAAATAAAATTAGCTGAAAAAGATGAAAAACATAGGGTATTTTCCAATGCTTTGAAATATACAAAAGACCAGACGTACTTCCTTTATTAATTTTATTATAAAAAGCCAAAAAGCAGCGTTGTCAATTTTAAAATTTCTTTGAATATAAATTTATTTAAAGATACGTTTTATTTTTAAATTTTATGTAAAATTATTTAATTGTACAAAATAAATGTTTTTAGAAATTATAAATATAAGATTGTTCCAACTCTGACAACACTCTGAGCATGTTTTTGCGTAGTTCGTTGCTGTCACTGATAGGCATTTAAAGGACCCCTCCGGATAAGATAGGTGAATCTGCCTAAGATCCAACCTGGGTCGGGGGTGCCATTGTAGGGTTCACCCTTGCACATGTATTCCACAGCTGCAATATTAGGTCAAGGCTGCTTTGCGTTTTTGAGTTGTATCAAAATGTTCGACTTTTCCCTGTTTTCCAATTTCCTTTCTCACAAGTGCATAAGTATTGTATATATGCATGTATATAGGGCTCTAAGAGCTCCATAATACAGTGCATGCAGCTCTCCAAAACACGGTGTTTTGAAGAAGATATTTGCAAAAATTTCTAAATGACCTATAAATCTAAATAACACAAAACGTGACCTTGGACCAAAACGAGACATAGATTTTTGAAATCTACGCCTTTATGTCGAAAAATATTTCGAAAAATTGGGCCAAGTAAGGCTAATTTAAAGATTTAAATACAAGGAGCTCTAATGACACTCGGTGTTGCAGCCGCCTTAGTGGGCTTGTTTAGCGATAAAATATGGCGACACCTTCCTCTCACCCTCAAAAAAAGCAAGCGTGTGCGATTAACACTCATTACCAGTGTTTTCATCAGTACCGAAAGGTCTCACAAAATATGATAAATGAAAACACATGACTTCCGTCACAAAAAGGTAAACTGAAAAGTTGAATACAAGTTATCCTGGAATTCTTACCGCAGTTATTGAACAGTTTTGTTAAGGGCACATGCTTCTTAAGGTTCCTTACCCCCAACTTACCTTATATATACTCAATTTATGTATACTATATATATAAGCCAAATACCACTCACTTATTCTGTTTTCATATTTTTCACTGAAAACTTTCAAACGTCCATCAAAATCTAAAGAAAGGAATAATTTTCCTCGTAATAATTCGAGGCTACCCGTGTCAAAGTCACCCCACGGTTTATTTCATCATTTGCATGTGTAATAGAGAAGCTGTGCTTTGGAATATTAAATTGCGAAAGGAAATAGGTAAAGATCGGTCGCTCCATTTTTCTCATATTATTTTTTTTTAAATATTTATGTCAATGTTTTCCCAAACAGTGAAGAAAATTCTCTTACTTTTTTGTATGAATTGATTTGTCATTTGTCATTTAAAAAAAGCTACGCAGTCAGTCTTTTCCGTGTGCTACTTTTAAGGGTGGATAGATAGGGAGTTATGTGACAGCCCCCAATGGCAGTGTATTTACTTCTGCGTTTATTGTTTCAGGAAAAAAAATTACAATTAACTATTCTGATTGTTTATCTCCCAGTCTAATATATTTATCAAATAAAATTTAAATTATGGAGATGTTCACCTTCAAATCAACCGGGGTTGAACTTAGTTTACTGTAGTAAAGAAACTGAACTTTTATCGCACATTTGACGTCATGTGTGTGTAATTGAAATCATAAATAATGTGGAAAAATTGATGGCAAAAAATTTTTATTACCTACTTCACGGCTGTAATAATGATATTGTGTTTCATTACTATACGACATTAATTATTATAACGATATAATTATTATGTGTAAAGCAAAAAATGGTAAAAGTATTTATCTAAAATAATAGTAATCTAGCGGCATGGAGTGTCTTAAGATAGGTAATTTGAATCGGGAACTCGTTAAACTTAATTGGACTACTGCCGTTGACGGATCACAACCTAATCTTATAGTTCAAATTCTTCTAGCTTCAGTACTGTTTACATTATTATAAACTTTCGTAGCTGAGTGATTACAGGCAGTGCCGCTGGCAGGATGTGTTCGGTCCGAGCGGGTAGTTAAACAGGAAAGGAGGAACCTTCCAGAAATAAAAGAAATTCTTTAACAGCTACATCAATTTTTATTAATCTTATTGGCAGCTGTAAAAAATATAACAAATAGATAATCCTTCAAAAATTATTATTGACAAAAATCAATGCGTCGTTAAAAAAATCGATTTTTTTTGCCGAAATTGATAGAAAATTATGTGTAGAATATGTTCCCAAAGTGATTTTGCTAAAAATAATTTAAAAAAAAAATGTTTTTGCACATTAACCGAATCCAGCTTTCTATAAAAAAAAAACTCAAAAAACGTAGTTCAGGCAATATAATGAGTATTAAATATAAAATTTTGAAAATACGTTTCTTTATATATATATTTTATAATATCTCGGAACCACATTTTTAAAACTGGTTGACACGATAACTCAAAAACTATTCGATGGATCCTTTTTTTTAATTTTTTATTTTAAGGATAATTCAATTCTCCGTCACCAATAAATAAGTCCGATACACTTTCAATATTTTTTATTTTTTTTATTTTACTTTACGGAGCGAAAAATAAGACAAAAATCGTAATCAAAAGTTCACACATCCGCCATTTTTTTTTTCTTTCAGCAATTTATAGATATTATAGGTATAGGTGCCGGTACTGTTCATATATTTTATAAATCTTTTTTGTTTTTGGATTTCAGTGGTTTATTGCCGGCGCTATGATGTCAACCAACAAGGCATCGTATTTTCGGATCGTCACACTGCACTATCTATAAAATAGGCAATTTTTTATATATTTCCTTGAAAATTTTTTCTGTATAGTTTAATACTTAATAAATATGTGCACAAAATTTGAAATTGATATTTACTTCCGTTCTTGAAAAAAAAAAATTCCAGAAAAATACATAATTTTTAAGGACTTTCAAGTAAACCTCCCCTTAAGTACGAAGATTATAAGCAACAGAAGTAAATAAAATAAGTTAAGTATAAGCAAGTGAAGTATGTTGAGTATGTTAAGTTAAATAAGTATGATAAGCACGAAAAGATTTTTTGTGCATATAGGCAACTGTTTGTTCGTTAGTACCCCCTGTACTATCAACAAAACGTATTCTATAAAGTCATTCGGTAAAACCCGATCAACAACCCAAAATATTACATATTTGTAAAAAAGGCCGCAAACTCAACATTTTGGAAGCCCTGGAAATCAACAAATTGAACAAAGATCCAAACCATGTCATCTTGAATGACCAAATTGATTTAAACAAATCGCCTTTATTAAATCTATAACACGGTGCATCTCACGTTTTGTTTTCGAATACTTTAGTTGATAGGACCCATTTTAAAAAATTTTATCCATTCCTGGTAATTAATATTTAAATAGTCTTTTTACAATATTTTTGATTTTACTTCATTTAACAAACCTTTTAGTTTAACAAAAGCAGCTACCTGCTGGGTGTAACCCCTCGTGCATATCAACAGACAGATGTCTGTATGATTTCCTTTGTTTCTGGTAATTGTCGTTTGCCGCTGTTTTCACGTGTCTGGTTTTCCCCAGTGTGCTTCGGTCAATTTAATAATATTGGACCTAACCAGTTTTTAAAAAAAATAAATTTCGCTGTAAACTACCTTTGCAAACAATACAAAAAATTTTTAATTTTATTGTATACTGTGATTGTATCTGTCTCTGTCTCTGTCTCTAGCATCCCCCACCAATGCATTATTTGCTCCGATCTATATTATAAATAGTTTTCGCCAAAAAGAGCAATTTTTAGTTAAGTTTTTCACCTGATGATGGTGTAAAAGCCGAAAGTCGACTCGTGTTTTTCTGTTATTTTGCTGTGAAAAGTGACAAAGCAACGATACCATATTTAATATGGATTTTCACAAAGTAAACCTGTCTAGTATTAATTATTTGAAAACGTATTCTTTCTTTTTTCCTGTTCATTAAGTTCTATAAAAATATGCCTTTTTGTGACTATTTGTAACGGAAACCATCCTTTAGTAACTCAAAAAAGGTTAACAAGTGCATTTTCGGGTCGAGTGCACTTTACACAATCAGACGAAACAGAGTATGTAAATAGAATTTTAATTGATTCGACCATTTTACGAAGTGTTTAGTCTTAAATTATTTTGTGACTTTAAAGGTCGTTCCAGTGAGTAGGTACGAGTGCCCGGAGAATTGTTTCCAACGACCAAAAAATTAAATTGAATCTAATATTTAACCAAAGCCAAACTCGTTTACGTTATACCTACCAACCATTCTTATATTTCCTGCTTTATTTTTGGAAAACATCCTATATACATATTTCTTTGGTTATGTATTTCTCCAATGACGTCTCTTATATTTTGTTGGTCACATTGATCGTCATCGTGTTTTTTTTTTACCAACTATTTAATTGTTTTATATATTCAATTATTTGTATCCCTATGTATGGTAATTATACAAAACAATTAATATATTACATTAAGTGACATTAGAGGATCATGGCCAATACAATGTACAATACGTGTATTAAAAGAAAAATATATACTCTGTGTATATGATTAAATGTTTTTTAGGAGTTATCCAAATAAAGAAATGGAAAATCACGTTGGTACTTTTATTGTAAATCAATGTTTCTTTTTTTTTCGTCAATTTTGAAATTTCAAGTACAGTTACGTTGGAAATTTACGATCATTTTAAGTGTTTTTCTTTTTTTTCGATGAAAATAAAGTGAACGAATATATATTGTACTGCAAGGTTCCTGACTGCTCAGTGTTTACAAAATTAACTTTGATAAATAAAGATCCTACGTAATAGTTCTTCCTGGTTGAGATGACGTTTTTAGTCGATTATTTTAGCCTGGATTATATGACTAAAATGGTTAATTTTTTTTTTTTTTTTTGAAATGACTAAAAACGGTCAATTTAATTTTTTTTTTGTATTATATTTTATCAGACTAAACCACCCGCACTTGCGGACTGGTAGGTCGAGGGTTCCAATCCGATGAGCGGTTATGCTCGTGAAAGTTTTCTGCAGTTTCTCTTCACAATTCCACATGAATATCGGCATAGTCCCTTAGGGGAGGAGTTCACGCCATAGTCCCTTAGGGGAGGAGTTCACGCCATAAACGGCTAATAAACTAATTTTTTTCGAATTTCATTTTTTGTTTTTATTTTGTTCTGTGGTTCTACACAAACACGGTGATATATAAAACATGGCCAAAAAAGTTTTTTTTCAAATGGAAAAATATTTATTTGTGAGCCGCTGCACGGCCAAGTTGCTGCTTCTTTGCAGACAACGCTCGCCCCCTCTCCCCGCGATTTGATCAGTAATATTTAGTTTTGGTGTGTAAATGAGTTATAGAATGCACTGAGATAATGTTCTTTTATTTGTATGCCTTTGTAGACGTTTTAATAAACAGTGAGTAGGCCGCTTCTTTTGTTATTATTTTTGCTTTTTACCGTTTCCCGAAAGTTGTGTTTTTTCCGACAAGGAAAATCATATCTCAAGTTCTAGAAAAGATAGAGACTTAATTTTTTTTAAATTTTGTCCATAAACATATTGCGCATAAAGTGGAGTATGCTTTTTCAATTTGAACAATTGTAACTATTATTAGACATTTTTTTAATAAAAAATTGGGTTTTATAATGTTTAGAAGTTTAGGATTACAATTTTATAGTTAATTTTTAAAATTACCTGAAACCCATACTCAGCTTTATGGACAGGTCCTTTAGGAATAAAATAATGAAAAAATATTTAAAAAATATTCATTACTTTTTGAGATATGGCGTTCCTTGTAAACGCTTATCAACTTGTGAAAAAGGGCCCCCTTCCCCCACAGGGAAGAGTAATGAATGTTTCAAAAACAAAATTTTCTATTTGAAACCCTCCCTAATTTGAAAAAAATTTCAACAAGGAAAATAATCATAAATAAAAAATTGCTTTGTATTTGAACTCCCCCTTAAGAAGACGGCTGCAGACGCATACCTACCAAATCCTGTCTCTCGACCAATTTTTCTCCTTCTCCACCCACATCATGATATAATTGTAATGTATTAAGGTATAAAGTAAAGGAGGAAAATAATAATATGGGTGGCGTCTGTTATCTGTCAGATAAAACGGACTTTAAACCACATATTATTATTATATATAGGTATTATTATTATATATTTTATCAGACTGGACGAATTTAAATTTAAAAAATTATCCACAGGTATTTTTTTCACTTTTATACCATTAATACATTTTGACGCGTCATTTCTTTTTTTTGGTTTAAAAAATATTGAATTAATTAATGCAAAAAAAGACATTATTTTTGAAATATTTACATAGATTACTACTTTTATAAATTCAACTAAAAATTTAGTCGATTAATCGACTAACTGCTCACCGACTCAACATCACTAGTAAGGATTATCACTTGTAGTCCGATTCTTGGGTTATTACTGTACCTTACAAACTAACATTTGCATCAAAATTGTGTATTATTCAATACTCAATACTATTAACCATGTTACTTGACACGTGATTACAATTTAATTGATACTATTACACTGTTCTTTTTCTTTAAATGAAAATAAATAAATATTATTTACATAAACAAAACATGTTGTTTTTGAAACAAATGAAACTGTTATATACCTGCGTTGTTTTGCTTCCTGGAAAACAATTTTGATATTTGATTATTTCGTTTCTAAAATTTAAATCAAAGTGCGTATACTTTGAACTTTTTAGTACTTTAATAGTGAATTTAGTGAGGTATTGAAGAAATAAAGGTAGATATAAAATTTTTGGTGGGTTAAAGCAAAATTAGAACTTTGATCATGAATTGTGAAAATCATTTAATAAAAGATTAATTTACGTAGGTACATAAAAATGAAAATATTTACTAACAACGTAACACTTTAAGTTATTTAATGTTAGTTAAGAAAAAATGTTGATAACAGTAACAGGGTTGTGTTTTTCTCGTCTCGATTTTATTTGAAATCTATTGAAGAATGAGAAGAGTTTTTTTAAGGCAGATACATTTGCAATAAATTTTTCTAAAGAAACCTTAAATTCAATCGATCTGAAATTTATCTAATCATTACTGAAATCCCAATGCGGTATTCATATCAAGAATTAAATATTTAGCAACGATAATGGAACTGACTTTTTTTTAACAATTGAAGAGATGAGTGGATGAAGGTGTTACGTAACATTTTAATAATTTTGTAGTAGAAGCCTTCGAAAGTTTTCATTTACATACACTTCGCATGCAATAGCATGTATTTATTATTGAATTTCTACAAAACTAATAGGCGTAATGAAACAAAATTGTAATATATGATGCTTCAGCAGATGACTTCTTGAAAAAATGTTACATAACACCTTTATCCAGTCTTGTCTTCAATTTTGATTCGATATTAAGAATATTTTTTTTATTATTATTTTATATATAGGACATCAAGAATTTTTTTTCGATTCTAATATTTGGTCGGAAATAAAATAATAAATTAATTATTTTAACAAAATCTATTGTAAATTTACAACTTAATTTAACATGTAGTAACTATAATATATTTATGGTGTTTGTTTCAACCATTTGAAAGTTCAAGGATTTAAATTTAGAATTTTTTAAAGAGAAACATATTTAAGAAATGCTGTTGCTTATACTAACCGAAAAGGTAATAAAAAAGTATTAAAAATCAATGACAAAAAAGATCTAAAATTAAATAAAATCCTGGAATTTCATATTCTATTCAAGATTTTATTATAATTTAGGATAAGCTAATTTCCACCGGTCGTATGTTTAGAAATTGACATTACACTACCATCAAGTGACATTACACTACAAAATTCGCTTATTCTAAATTAAATTGAAGTTTGAAATATTAAATTCCAAGAATTTTAAATTGAAACTTTTCAAACTTTATTTAAATTGAAATTTTTCGTCATGGGTTTCTGTCACACTTCTATTATTTGAAATTTTTTAATTTTTTTTGGCTTGATTTCTTAGAATTTTCAATTTTACGTTTTTGAGTGAACCACTTATACAAAACACTATTCACGCAAGTAGGACTGCACTTGACCGACTTTTATCAAAGACTAAGGATCATCTCATACTTGCCAGCTTTCAGAGTCGTTTGTTAAAATTTTTAATTTTATGAATTTTACTTCTATCCCAGAAATCCCTGGAGTATCCTGGAAATGGTTGCATTCAATTTCATCAAACTTGGTTAAAAACTATCCCACAATTGCCAGCTTTCCAAATGGATTCTTAAAATTTTTAATTTTATTTTTATCTTGGAATATCTGGAAAATCTTGGAAACGGTTGAATTAATTTTTATCAAACCTGGCTAAGAATCATGCCGGGATTACCTATTTTCAAATAAAAAAACGCACTAAAACTGCCGTTAAGTCGTTTTAGAGATAAATGGTACCACATATTACATATTCCAACTACGTATCTCTATACTAGCAAGATCACTGTGGCAGAAAAGTGACGTAAAATTTTTCTCCCACTCCAAACGCACAACATGTTACAACATAAATCTCGTATTAATGTATACGTGATGTAGGCCTATGTGTGTATCAACGTCACACTCTGTTTGTGAAAAGAGGGGACTACACCGCATATGTATGCTAGTGTTTCGGTACCTGCATATTACTATACATGTATTTGCTTATTGTTGAAAGTGATTGATAACAATCGATCTGAACACGGCTACAGTTGTTTTGTGACTGACACACTTAAAGACGTTCGAGCGCGTCCACAAACACTGCAGCATAATGTTATGTAGCTACCACAAAACACTATAACTGTATGTTATGCATACAGAGCTTGTACTTGTTCAGGTGTCATATCGTGTCGTGTATATGAGTGATTGCTATACGTACCACCAATCTACTGATCTATGACATCAATGTTGTTGATTGAAATTTAGTAGTCTGATTTGACCTTGTATGTACTTTAAGAAATGATTTATGAAGGCCTTAAAATCTTTGAGGGAAGATAACTATGTAATTGAACTTGTCAATTCTCTAAAATTAAAATTTTTATCTAGGTACTATTAGGTTTGACGCAGGAACGTCCTTAAGCGGTATCGAACCACTCACAGACACACTGCTATCCACAATTTTTGACACATACGCTTAGGGCTTCAATGGTACAGTCACACAAATACGTACGCCTCTTATCCACAAAACGCATATATACTCTGTTCCGTAGTGGGTGAAAATACAGCTCTGGAATATTTTTGATTAAATTTTGACCAAATTAATTACATAATATAACATCATCTATGTAAATCTGAAATTTTCAAAACATCGCTGATGTAACCGTTTCAGTGTCAAAACGGTAAAAATTAAACACCAACATAAGCTCTTGTTCAGTCACATAACTCAACCAATAAAGATCGTGTTTGTACCAATATTTTGGTCTTTCAAATATATCTATACAATTCTACAGTTTTAACAATTCGATATTTATTTATACGAAAGTCATAAGATCTCCTAATATGAAAGATTAGATGTAATTTTTAACATGTTTATCGTTTTCGCTGGAGAGATATCAATGCGCGACTAGAACAGACACATGCTTGATCACACTAAAAATTTACACAACAACCAACATTAGCAGTCTGAAGACAGAAACAGATAGAAATACAGTTAACACAGAAAACTAGTGTGGAAAATAATAAAAAGGAAAAAACAATAGAACTTAATAATAAACAATCACATAACTCGGAAAATGAAGAAGTTGATTAAGTTCTACTAAATGTGCCTTCGAAAAGTATGATAAGGACGATGGTTCTACCGGTTAATTGTTAAGTAGATATATTTTAATTTTCCTCGAGTAAAGAGATTATCTATTATTTCACCCTCAAAAGATTGTTCTAAGATTAAAAATTTTTTGGGTTTTTTCTTTGTGAATTGCAAAAATATTTCTTTGTATAAAAAAAAATTTCTGATTCATAGAAATATTTCTTTACTCAAAAAAAAAAAAAAAAAAAATTGTATTTGTTTTGATTCAAATAAATATCCTTTTGAATCAAATAAAAAAAAATCAAAGAATTTTTTAATCTTTGAACATAGAAATCGTTTTGAGAATGTAGTAATTTAATTATTTTCGCATGCAAAACGTGAAACGCTAGAAGACCTCGTAATTAACTGAATAATTTTTTTACTGATGTTTGTGTTTATAAAAAAAAGAAGTAATTTAAAAGAGAAATTTAAAGCATTTAAAAATAATCTTAATTAAATAGGTACTTTTTTTGTATATCATGTTAATTATTATAGTATATTAGCTGGTACAGAAAAATTATTAACTTCAGAAGATGACTTTGTTAGTATATTAGAAACTGATAAACAATTGATTCGTGAACAATAATGATTCATAATAAGGGGGGGGGGGATGCGAGAAAAATGTTTTTTGCAGGAGGGGATACAATTTTGGTTTCATGATTAAATAGAAATACGTGCAGGAAAAGTTTGAGAAACGCTACGATAAAGAATTTAATTTAGAAATTTAAAAAAAAATGAGACGTGAGGAAAACGTGATTAATGTCGAAATTTGTTACTGTGGGCCATAATTTTTGATATGTTTAAAATTTTTCAAAATTATATGCGAGGATACTCGTATATTAAAGACAGATTGCAGGTTAATAAGTACATAATGAGAAAAGTCCATTTTTTGATCCCAAAAAAATAAGTACAGTTTGAAACTGGTAAGAACTAACAAGTCTGGTTACTAGAAATATTTAATTATAGTTATTTTCGATACATATGCGTAAAGAGAGGTATTCTAGTAGGATTAAATTGGGGCACTCGCTAAAGGGACTGACGTATACACAACGAGATCGAGTGCGCTGTATACCCCGACTCGCCTGACGGCTCGTGGGGGTAAGCGCACGAGATTTCGTTGTGTATGCGTCAGTCCCTTTAACGAGTGCCCCAATTTAAGCCTATTAGATACCTCTCTTTACGTATACGTATCGAACATAATTTTTTATAACGACGGCTTCTAAGTTTAATAGAGAGAAAAAAATTAATTATTTTTAAGTAATTTTAGAAAATAGTAGGGTTAATTCTATTTTATAATGTTATACCTATGAAAAAAAAAATTTTTATTAATTTGTATATAGATCATTTTTATTTTTTTTATTAATTTGTTGATCGTTTCCATGTTTAATTTGAATACAATTATCATTGACAGATTATTTCGGATCATTATTTTCTCTCATAGTTTTAGCTACTTTCACGCACAATTGTACTTTCGCGCACAGTTACTGTCGTTTGTTTTACAATGATATGAAAATTGCTCTTTACGCCCACTACACAACGCTCGAATATTGACCTATATTCGAACCCAATTCTTGAACTTTAGAAACGGGTGTTATAAAAATATAAATTTGTTTACTTATTCAATTGTCTAACAGAGTGCTTTTACGTCAAATAATTAAATTGTATGCAGTTACATATTTTGCATTAATACAAGATTTATAACTATGCAATCTTGAACTTTATTAAAATATTACTTTATTAAATATAGAATTATAGAGAATTCACGTATTATTTATCTAAAGACGTAAGCGCATTTGAACAGACAAGGGTAAGGTATAGACAGGTTATGAAAGGAGTCAAGAGTTATCATGTAACAATAGAAATATTGCATGATTTATTGCTATTAAAACAATTTAATATATAATGCTATTATTAACATTTCAATAAAAATCACAGATTTTTTTTTTCAGTGATGAAAATTTTTATTTATTACATCGCTTGCACGTTTTAGTCACGTTATTAGATTTTTGGACTCTTGTACATGTTCTATAAAAATTTTTTATGTTCGTATGTGCAGCGACTGCAGAATCATTGGTATATGGGTGATTCCATTCTAACTGTGATTCTTTATGTCCTGCACTGTTTGCTCTCACAGACCATACACTATCAATCTTTTCTATCCTCGTAAACATATTGCATCACCTTTTTAGCGAATTTCCAGAATGGAATTCAGCTATTACAGCCACTACCATAACGCGACCTCGGCCCCGGACTACGGCAGAAATTTGTTTTGAGGTCGCTAGACACCGAAAACAATATTCGCTAAAATTTATATATACCTATATATATATATATATATATATATATATATATATATATATATATATATATATATATACAGGGTGTCAGAAAAATAAGTGACCACCTTTTGAGGGGTTACTCATAGCACCCTGTAGACACTAAAACCGCAGGGTTTATTTCGGAATTAACAGTCGCGTCACCCCTCAAAAGGATAAGAGTTATTTTCCTTACACCCTGTATATATATAGACACATATATATATATATATATATATATATATATATATATATATATATATTATATATATATATACATATATATATACATATATATACATATATATATAATATAGAGGGTGTAAGGGAAATAACTCTTATCCTTTTGAGGGGTGACGCGACTGTTAATTCCGAAAAAATTCCTGCGGTTTTAGTGTCCACAGGGTGCTATGAGTAATCCCTCAGAAGGTGGTCACTTATTTCTCTGACCCCTGAAAAGTCCTAATTTTACGAAATTTTGTGAAAATACTGGAAGTTCCAAGCCGTTGGACGAGTTCGTTAACCAGGCACGTCCGATGCCCGAAACATGTTTTTTTTTGCAATTTTCGTGAAAAAAATTTTTTGCCAAAATTTCCCTTTATTCAAAAATTTTTGAAACATTTTTTTACACCGTTGAAACAAGGAGAAAAAATCACACAAAAAAGTTCTTTAAACTATTATTCTATGTCAACTAGTTTCTGAGAAAAATTAATTTTTTTAAAAGGAAATTCGCTTTGTTATGCAGAATGCTGCGACAGGGCTATTTTATATCTCGTTAACTGAGTATTGGTTTGAATCAAGTCAGTTTTTTAAAAATTTTTTTCTGTTGATGGTTTCTGCTTCCTCAATGCCCAAAACTAACAAAACAACCATTTGGAAAAAATTTTTAAAAAGTTGACTTGATACAAACAAATACTCAGCTGACGAATTATGTTGCAGACGTTGAAGTTGAACGAAAACTTGCAATATGTCACTTAAATGTTACATATAAATTTTTTTTTTTTTTTTAACAGAAAATTTTGTCGCAAGAGTTGAAAAATGTTACAATACAATAAATTCATAAATAAATAAAATAATTTTTTTGAAGAATGTCTACCAAATTTATTTTATGTCAGTACCGTGGATGAATGAGTCAGTAGAAAATGCCGATATTAGGTAAATATAAATGTAATTTAGAAAATTAATAATCATTACATGCCAGCCTATATGTGATCGATTCGTACAAAATTATCGGAGTCCGTACAAATTCTGATTCTACCAACTCAACAACAACTTATCAAAACAGAGAAACAATTAAAAAAAAGGAAAGAAATTGCATTTTTAAATATGTACATAAATTAATAATGATCGATATTTTTAGTAACAATTAGATAATTATTGCCACTTATTAAAAGATATAATTGATACTTATTAATTTTTTTTTATTCAAATCATTGTTAATTGTTTCACTTAATTTAATTATTCATTAATTGCACGTGCAATAAGGGACCAGTCATTTTCATTCTAATTAATATGGTAATTCTGAAACGTGGTTACGAATGTGATTAAGATAAAGATACCTACGTGGCTTAGTAATGGACAAAAAAAAAATGAATACGATTATTACCGTACATGTTTATTTTTATTTTTATATTTATAAATATTATTATTATTATTATTTTTTTATTTTTGATATTGAAATAGAATATCCACGTGTTTTTACTATATTCTAATGTTTTATCACGTTATACCTATAACGTCTGCTTCTGTAGAAAATTCAAATTTATACATTTGAGTATATCTATACAATTCAGTTTAAAAACAATAGTTTCAAATAATGTTTGAAATATCTTTGACTGATCCCGTAGCTGATTTCGACAGGTATCTGTTTCTTTAATGAAACTTAATTTAAATGAATCCTTAATGGTTATGTAATACATTGCTCCCGGGTTGCCAGCTCTCAATCGACCGCAACCTCTAGGTAGCCAGGTGTTAACAGGTATATTGTTGTTAATAATTTGCGGTCACGTGTTTTTTGAGAAAATTAGATATTAAATTAAAGTTTTATTTTTTCTGAACACGATAATACATGGTTGCCTGTGAAAAAATAGCCGCAAGTTATGGTTGCCATTACTTTTAATTAATTACTCCCTTATCATATCTCAGCTGCAACTATTAAAAAAAAAATTTATACATATTGATCAATCAAGGCAATGAAATATTATTACATATGTATAATGTAATACATATTTCATTGCCTTGATTGATCAATACGTATAAATTTTTTTTAGATCTTCTTAATGGGCCAGGTGTTGACATTTCTTCGTCTTCAGTACCTACCAAGGTTACCATTCTAGTAACCTTGATACCTACAACTCATAGCTAATATTTCGTAAATATAAGAAAAATATGTTATCGTAGATGAATAATAGCGTTACGCTCACTATTCCTCCAGATAGTGTGTAAACGAGTTATTCAGCATAACCACGTGTTAAATAACAATTTGCGGCGTTCGTACGCCGAAACTATTGATTTTACGAAAAAAATTGTTAAGACATAAATTGTAGGAAATTTTCTCTAGTTTAATTCTGTATATAAATATTTTCCTCATAAAATGACTCAGAAAGGAGATATCGTCAAAAAACTGCTTTTCGACGCCATTTGTCCAATATGGCAACGCGAGCGGCAAAGATACGAGGTGGCAAAATGGAAATTCGAAAAGAGCACCTCAAAATCTATAAAATCACCCATTTTCAAAACTCCCGGAAAACTTTCCAGGTAAAACTACCAGATGACTGTACTATTAATGTAATTTTCAGGAAATTTATTTAGGTAAAACATTTATAAATAATAATACCTATGTGTAGTTCTAAAACGTAGTTCTAAAACCAGTTTTCAATTAGTTCAATTGCTCAAAAGAACACAAACTAATAGTATCGGATTTGGAATTCTCTGAGAACACACTGCTTTATCTTGCGCAAACTCAACCAATTTAGAACTGATAAAACTATAATTGTTAAAAAATATAAAAAATAAAAATTAGGGTAATAAAATAAAACTAACGGTGCACTAAGGGTGTCCAAAATTAATTTGGCAATGTAAAACATTCAATGGTTTTATAAGGGTGCATATTATGGGAGGACTTTTTTAAAGCCTTTTTTAAAAGATATTTATTTGAGTCTAGTTACTGAAATCACCTCGAATTTATGGAAAATATATTCTTGTCTTACTAACAATAAGTAAGAATCTGATACTAATTCAATTTCGTACCCCTAAAATATCCGTTCATGATTCAAAAGCTTTTGGAAAATATTTAGGAAAATTCAAGACCTTATTAACGAATTTTGAAAAAAAGTGTATATAAAAAGGTACTTATCCTTATTTTAGAACATACTTTCAGCTCTCGCATTACGGTGCAAAATTCCGGACCAACCTATACATACCCAAACTATTACAATATGCAGAAGGGAATGAGATCATTCCTCAAGGGTTGAACTCTTTGCAAGCTTTTTATTTCGAAATCCTATATTGAATGGTGATTATCATTATACACAAATCTTGGTAAAAAAGTAGGTACCAAATATTTTTTTTTTGGATGAAAGCTTAGATTTGAACTACATAGGCATCAGCGAAGTGTGCGAGTATGCTAAGGCACTGGCATTTGCTGACTGGTAAGTCGAGGGTTAAAATTCCATGGCCGGCTGTACTCGTAAAGCTTATTTATAGTTTCCCTTCATAATTCCAGACGAATATCAACATAGTTCCTTTAAAAGAAGGAACGCATACCTTCTAAAACTGTAACGCATACCTTCTAAAGTCCACCAATTTCCTTATTACCCATCCACATCATAAATATATAAAGTAAAAAGTATACAAATAACGATGTCATTGGCGTCTATTGACATATAGAAGAATATTAAACTAGAGTCATACCCATCCTTGGTAAAATTTAAATGATTAAGTCAGTGGCGTAGCGTGTCTTGGAGGGGCCCTGTATCAAAATTAGTTGGGGGGCCAAAATGAGGGGTAAAGCTTTCTCACAAAAGAAACAAAAATCCTTGCATTAAATTAAAATAAATATTTATTGATTATAAGTTATCGCTTCCTCCTAGAAATTGAGCCTAGCCAAACAATTCAAGTTAAATATACACTTTTCTTGACTTTTTTCCGGCAAATTGATTTATTAAATCATCTATAGCTGAAGACGGTTTCAGTTTTTCTAAAATTTCTTCCTCTATAGACAAGAGTGACAAGTCTGATAGCCGTTCCTGCCCCATCGAAGTCTCATTTTTGAAGTTACCCATGTTGCTAACTTTTGGGCGCACGTTTAACCCGGGAAAAAAAGGGGTTGCTTTTTTGGCTTTTGTCATTTCTGAAGTGAAAACTCTATTATAGGCATGTATGACAGTTTTTTTATATGTTTTTTTCCCGGGAAGCACGAGATTAAGTGACATTGTGGATAACATTTTACTAATTTTTGCTTACACACGTTAGGGGCCTCTGTAGCTCGGGGGCCCCGTATCATTGATCCGGCTAACACGGCGGTAGCTACGCCCCTGGATCAAGTACTGAAAGTGAGAATTCTTAAAGAATGTTCAAAATTAACTTCATTTTTTAACATCGTTGCTACAACCTTCTGCCTGACTTCCATATTTGTTTAGCCAACTAATAAACCACATCATCAAATAAGGACGCACCTACGTGCTTTTACCTTAAAAATCCAAATAATAATCTCCATATTTTTAGCAAAAAAAAAAATCAATATTTTTATCTATAAATTTTACATGACACAATTTTGTAATTTTACTTATATTGATCTTGACTTCGAAGGAAATATATTGTTTACATAAAAGAGACAAAATTAAAACTAACGGAAATTCAAAGTCGTTGTCAACATTATTCGCATCGCCATATATGATGGGATCCATTTTATTTACATTGTGGTAAAAAAATATTTTAATCGCTAATCGGCCTTGCCCATCGGTATATTAAATAAAACATTAAAATATATTAAAAGGAAATGTAAAATTATACATAATATGTTAGGCGCTTTGACACGAATAATTCAGTCTTTAAAAAGTGAGATGCGCAGTGATCATCACTATTAAAGCCTTTATATGTGTTATTCATAAAAAATGAATATTTTGTGAACGATATAGTTGGAATATATTATAGGTACAGTTATTGTGTTATTAACTTTTCATTGGAAGTTATTGTAGCGGGTCCGATTTTACAAATCGCTAATTTAAACATATCTCCAAGTTTCAAGGTCGCTAGAATTCGAATCCATCGTTTTTAGCGTGATGTCTGTGTGTGCGTTCGTTAGTTCATTCGTTCGTTCGTTCGTTCGCGAATTTTTTTTTCGTCTCGCATATCTCGAGAACAAATGATGATATCAACTCCGGACTAATTTCACTAGATGCGTAATTAAAAAGACCGGATAAATTTTTCAGCAAATTCGGATTAGCGGTTTCTTTTTGTGATAAGAAAACGGATTTAATTCGTAGATTATATGGACATAACATAACGTAGATTCATTAACATAACGTAGATTATATGGATTTGTTACCATGTCTTTATTATATAATGGCCTAAGAACCTTCCTTGATGTTAAAAAGCCAGTAAATTATTATAAAATTTAAAAAAAAAAAAAGAAAAAAAAGATGAAAAACGAAATAAGAAACTTATTACAATAAAGAAACTTTTTGTGAAATATTTCTGTCTCGCGTATATTGAGAACAAATGATGTTGTCATTTGTTTGATAAGGGTGGAGCCCCCACCCTTAGGTGCAGAAGGCGAAGCCCCCAGTGTAGTGCAAAGGGCCAAGCCTCTATCGGGGGCCCAGAGAAAGAGTCCCCTGAATTAAAAAAATGTTATTCATGTGCAATAAATAGTCTTTAAAGGCATCCAATGGGAAGTTGACAGTGTGGGTAGACCTGTCTCTGCAAATTTTATTACTTTGAATTTAGGGTCACTTAAAGTAGTAATTTGGAAGAATGGGTTTTCGGGCTAAAATTCATACCCCAAAAAATTGGGGTTGGGGATACCACGATGGCTAGAATGTGGCAAGAGGTCGACTATCGCTTGGAACTACCAACGGAGCATAGGTATCTTAAATGTTTGACACTATTACACTACTGAACTTGAGAACTCCGGAATTCTATTATAGACAACTTGTATTATATCGTTGTCGGATGCAATAGTTTATTATGATCTACTCCAGACAACTTACAATTAGAGGTTAAATTATTTTTGTCAAGAAATACATTTTAAACCATTTTTAATAGAAGTAATATCCTATTAATTTTTTTCAACTTTGCCTCTTACAATTAATTAGTAAACGGTTTATAATGTTAATAAAAATTTTAGCGTCACTCTTGTAGATAATTTCTCATATAAGTGATTGTTTTTTTTTTTTTTGTTTTTTTTTTGAAAAATGATTTATAGAATAAGAGCAAAATTTATGATTTAATAGAGTTGCAAAACGACTTTTTTTATTGTAAAACTTTAAATTACTTTTTGGATGATTAGCTAACTAACATACTAATAAATTTAAATTATGGTACAGTACGTATAAGAAAGTTATCACTGATATTTGCGTTTTTTCGACTTCCAACAATTTTGATTTATCGAGATATCGTTTAAATTTCTGATTGAAATACTTTTCAAAAATCACCAAAATACCTATTTCTAGGAAAGTTTTTTGTTTACCAGTAGTGTAGTATGATATTGTGAGAGCGCCGGAACGGATATAGAAGTTATATAGAAGGATATAGAAGAAGGATTTAGAAGAAGAAGAGATTAAATTGGTGATCCATAAGTTTCAAAAATCTTAATTCTACTCAAAACTGGAGAATAGGTTTTTAAAAATCTAATCAAAACTGGAGAATAGTCTTAATTTTGAAAAATAATTACCAAACTTGGCTTTTTGGTGTGTGTTAAGGATCGCAGTTTTTTAAAAATAATCGGTCTTAGGTTATTTCGGTTTATTTTATGCTCGGCTTAACCTGACGATTTTAACCGCTCAGAATAACCAGTTTTTGAAATAATCAGTTTTCGGATATTTTCTAGGAAAACAACACTACCTAACAACTTATAGACAAAAATTTTTATTTGACAATTATATTTATTTTTAAACGATAGTACTTTCCATACCATAATAGCCATAATTAGCTACAATAATTTTAAAGAAATAAATTTTCTTAAAAAAAAATAAATCACCGGTCACTAATAATGACTTAGGGTAAAGGCAGGTAAGAGTACGCACTTAATTTTTAAATTTACATAGCGCCTTTATTTTTAATTTAAGTAAAAATAAAAAAGTTGTGTTAAAAAAGAACATTCTATTAAACTTATTAGTAATGAAAAAAAAATCAGAATTTTAAAATTTTAATAGGAAAAAGAAAATGTTTTAAAATTATAATTTTAAATAATTTTAAAATTTTAATAGGAATATAAAAATTAATTGTATCTTTGAGTTTCTAGATGAAATTCAAATAAAAATAAAATGTTTTAGAATCTATAAAGGCAATTGTCTTACCTTTTGAATGAACTAAAGACAAAAATATCAAGTAAGCTTACTTGAGATAGTATTGTATAGTGTATATTGTATAGTGAACCGTTCTGGACATGTGAAATGTGTCAATTTTAACACAAATTTTTTCACTGTGTACTCTTACATGCCTGCGTACGCTTACCTGCTTTTACCCTAAATTTTTTTGATTTTCAAAAAATAATTTGTTCGGTTTTTCTCCAGTTATCGATTAACAATAAAAACACTGGTAATAACCGAGCCAAAAAAAAACCGAAATAAACCGGTTAATCGAAAGAGAAATATCAATTTTCGGTTATAACCGGCAGATTTTTCCCATCCCTAGTGTGTGAGTATGTATGTGTGTGATAATTTTTAAAAATTACTGTAATTAAATGGTAATTAATTATCAAAAAGTAAAATTTAATCACGTATTTAATATTCAATTCAGAGTGGAAATTTCCGTATGTACCTATAACACTGATTGAATAACCACAAAAAAGAGTTAATTTGAATACGTCAAATTTAATATGAAGTCTTCAATTTTACATAATTATTTTCTTTTCTTATCTTTTATCGCAATTTGAAAGTTATGATCTCATAAAACTTACTAATTTTAAACTGAATTTTACATTTTAATAGCAAAACTGTACTTCGATTTTACATATTGGATTAAAATAGATTTTTTTCTTATTATTTTGTATTTTCAAAATTTCTTCACAATATATACCTACCAAAATTCAAATCATAATCTTTTATATTTTCAGCATGAAATCTTAAAGATAGGATTTTTTCTGCAACTTCGTCAGATATATCTTTTTTTTTCAATATACTTACCTATATTTCAGTTTAGACACTTTCGAAAAAAGAAGAGCAAATACTTTGTATAATTTTGTAAGGGTGCGAGTTTCATCCAGTTTTTATCTTAAAGGGTTATTCAGTGTTGCAGAAAATAAAATCGTAAGATTGTTCCCCTAGTGTTTCTATTAGGGCCGGTCTTATAAACGATAGAATAAATTATCTCTGGGATAAATCAGTTTACTCTATAGATTTGAGTATTATAAACGAAAGATAAATGTATCTGGTAGTTAAATCTGTGGTATAAATTATCCTTAGAAAATCAAGCAGAAAAATTTTATCTGAGAGATTAATTTCCAATATGTCTGCCCTGTTCGCTTTATTACTAGGCAATATTCTAGCGAAATAAATATAATTTATAAGTATTATATCTATTTTTTGTTTTCATTAATATTTTAATATTTTACAATAACTACCTAAATAAAAAATTTTGCTTCTAAAATTTTCTAAATTTTTTCATACTCAAATTTAAACTGCAATTTTAAATAAGAATCCAACTATAAAACTGATGTTTGACACATTTTTGACATGTATATACAGAATCTACTCTAGCTACAGAATAGCGTTGGTCATAATTGATCTAAAAATAATCGATCATTCAATTTTTAAAATATCTCGAACAAGTATAATATAATCATTGGATTTATTTTACAAACTATCTGAAGCTACAATATGAATGATTTTAACAGTCAAATTAATTGAAAATAATGATTTTAATAATCAAATAGTCATTCTATTATTGAAATTACCGAAGTAATAATTAATCGATTATAGAAATCATTTGATTATTTCCCATCACTACTATAATGTTGCTAAGGTTATCTGGTCAACTAAAATAGTTATCAAAGGATAACTATTTTAGTTGGTAGAATACTTTATAATACCCAGTTAACTTTTATTCATTAAATAAATTTAACTTAGGGATAGTTATCTACCGATTTATTTTAGTTTTATAATACCGGACCTTAGATACATATATGTTAGACATAAAACTTCAAACTCGTTTCACTCAAAACTACGTTTTCATAATCAGCGCACAGGCTGCAGTCCGTAGCATTTTAGTACTTGTAACGTCAGAGAATACATCGAAACTGTTGAAATTTTTTTGGGTCACTAATCTAAAAAGAATCACCCCTTTTAAATTTCAACACCTTTTCAACTATATGAAAAAGTAAAAAATGGGATTTTTTAGATTTTTTTCCAAAAATTTTTTTTTTTTATTCGTTTTTTAAACAGGTATAATTTTAGGTTTAGTGATGCCGAAAATTCGTTTTCTTCAAAACCCCGTTTGATTTTATAATTTATTTTACACAAAGGCGTGTGTAATGTAGCTTGGCTAGATAGTATTTTGTACAATGAATAAGCAATTTTATTATATAGTCGTAAATAATAGTTATTTTCGATATGTATGCGTAAAGAGAGATATTCTAGTAAGCTTAAATTGGGAGATGCGTCTAAGGGACTGACGCATACATAACGAGATCGAGTGCGTCGTAGGCGTACAAGATCTCGTTGTGTATACGTCAGTCCCTTTAGCGAGTGCCTCAGTTTAAGCCTACTGGATACCTCACTTTAAGCGTACGTATCGAACATAATTTTTTTATAATGACGTCTTCTAAAATTTAATAGAAAGAAAAAAATTAACTATTTCTAAACAATTTTAGAAAATAGTAGGGTATATTTTATTTTATGACAAGATTAATTATATGGAAAAAATTTTTTACTAATTTGTAGATCATTTTTGTTTTTGTTATTCCAAATTTAATTTCAATAAATGAATATCATTATTTTCTCGCACGGTCAGCTATTCTCATACACGCTAGTGTACTTTCACGCACGCTTACTATCGTTTGTTTTATCGTGATGTGAATACGGCTCTTTATGCCCGGCACACAAGGCTCGAATATTGAACTTTAATGGCGGGAGTTATAAAAAAATTTTTTATATTATCAGAACTTATTTAATAGACTAATCAAGCATGCATATATGTATAATTTTCATATTCAAAGGCACGTGAGATAAGTTTGTTGATGTTTATTTAAAACATTTTTACTATATTAAAATTATTTGTAATTTGTAATATAAAAACTTGGCATATTTATGTAGCTTTTTAAAAATAGATTTAATAATACTTGTCTGGGAAATATGACTAGTATACAATCGATAATTGACATGTTGATAATATGTACACGGATATTGTTATTTGTTGTAACATACCTACTCTTTTTTTTCCTGACATTGAAAATTATTAAAGTTTTCGAATAATTTCTTGACGCCAAAGTGTCATTGGTTCATCTTGATAAAATACAATAAGTCAATTTAATAATAAACAAGTTATACCTAGCTAAGTATATGGATTTCAATGGAAATTGTCTTACAGAAGTTTTCCTTTTTAAAAAATAAGGTGTAGAAAATTTTTGGTAATTGACGTATATTTAATTACAAATAATTCTTTTAACCTATGAACAAGTAAGCTAGATACAAATGAGAGGATCATTTTATTGTGAAAATTTTCAGATATAAATACATCTTAATAGAATATTACGTGATTGAGGTTTTAAGTTGCATAATACACACGAGTGAAAAAGTTACGTAAAAAGAACGGCGCAGCGGCGAGTGCGCAATTGCGTACTCGCAATATTCATATTAAATTCCGTGAGTGTGTAATATATGCATGAGTGTGAATTGATTTTTCATATTAAATTGCGTGAGTATGAAATATGCCTTGCAATCGAGTTAGGTACAAACCTACAAATACGAATACATTAAAATTATGTAATATTTGAAATTTATGAAAAACAAACGTAAACAATCAGTTGCTAGGTAAAATTTTTGTAAGGATTTTAATATAATATGTAGATATATAGTACGATGCAGTTATTCAAAAAAACGGCCTAATCTCAACATCCAAAGTAACAGTTTCATTTCAACTCCAAATTGTTCTATGCAGTCCATATATTGTTTGGCAAAAAGTTACACCATTTTGAGCATCGGGTTTTGGGGGGACGGGGATAGAAGTAGGCAAATTAACGGATTTTATCAGTTTTTTTTTTTTTTTAATATTTCGGAAATTATGTGGTCTAGCGTAAAAAGTGTCATATACAAAAATAATCTACATCAAATTGCGAACAAATATGGTCCTGTGAATAATCTTGCTAAAGTGAACAGTTCCAGAGTTACGAAGGGTGTAAAAGTATCAATTTTTAGTATTTTTAGTCACTGCTGCACCTATCACCAGGTGCAGCAGTGGCTGAATAAGAAGAAGAATCCGCTCGAGTGGGGATGAAAGAAGATCGACGAACACCTGAGACCAGTTACAACAGCGCGTCCTGCAGCTCCCGAGGAATTAATTTTCCTCATAGTGTGCGCTTGCAAAGACGAATGCGTCCGTAACTGCAAATTCAGAAAGAGTGGTCTAAACTGCTCAAGCATATACGGTAATTGCTCAGGCCTAGGATGTGATAACAGGGATACGAACATTATAGACGAAGATTTAGAAGAGGAGGGTGCTATGTGTGAAGAGGACTAATCGTATTTTCCTTTTACAAAACGCTACCCTGTATAAAAAAAATTAGTTTCCTTAATGATAATGTGTCATATTTTTTCCAAAAAATCTAAAAATTGCTACTTTTACACCCTCTATAACTCTGGAACTCTTCACTTCAGCAAGATTATGCACAGGACCATTTTTGTTCACAATTTAATGTATATTATTTTTGTATAGGCACTTTTTGCGCTAAGCTGCATAGTTTTCGAAATATTTAAAAAAAAAAAAACTGACGAAAACCGTTAATTTGCCTACTTCTACCTACCATTCTCCCTCCCAAACCCGACGCTCAAAATGGTGTAACTTTTTGTCAAACAATATGTGGACTGTATAGAACAATTTGGAGTTGGAGTGGAACTGTTACTTTGGATGTTGAGGTTTGGGTCTAATTCCACCGTACTAATATTATGTATATCACTGTATAATATACCTATAATATAAGAATTAACAAAAGATAGTAAGCGTTGGTATTTTAAGTATACATGCGTGTAAAGAACCATTTTTTGTACAGCTGGTTATATGGCTGTATGTAAAACGTAGCTGTACAATAAACAAGAAATTTAAAGGTAGTCGTAGATAAAATTGTTTCAATTATTATTTAAGTAAAGAAAATTGAATACTCCACTGAGCTCAGTAGGTTTTATATAAAATTTACACATATATGAAGAAAAAACTAGCGATGTATATATAACGACGAAGCTATCATGAAACTCGATCGAAAAACACTGTTAGAAATGTGTAAAGTAGTGTTTTATGGTGCTGGTAGCATAATGAAAAACAAAAAACAGAAACGCGTTTCTACCTCGAATTCGCAAACTGCATCTGAGGCCACAAAAATAACACTTACCTACGGTCCTTGTTAACAAGAAGAGGTTCAGGTATGGTCGTCACCGATTTCAATCAAATTTCGTCTGTTAGTAGAGCATAATATCAATATTAAAAATTTACAATATTAAGGTCCACCTCTCAAAAACGTAGGAAATATTTTTATTTAAAATTTGGATAAAAATATAGGTACGATATAATCAAGTTATTTATTAGCTTCCAACAAAGTGGCCGCAGCTCAATGGTAGGGTGGCGGAATGCGGATATTGGGGTACACGGTTTGAATACCGGTACAAGTGATTGTTATATTAAATTTTTTCTTTTTTTTTCAATAACAATGAATTTATTAATTATGTTAACAAAATTAAGCTAGGAAATATTACTTGCGGCAGAATTAATGAGTTAATATAATTTTTCTTAAAATCTTTTCTTTTTCGATATACCTGAACTTCTCCTTGTAAGTAATATACTATTTTGTCTAATATATGGTGTCAGTCGTCATTTTGTTAATTTTTAACTTTTTAGTAACTTTATTGGTATAAACTGTAACAATTAATTATATTTTACTCAAAAATTTTAAAATTTGATTTCGAGTAACCTTTACAAGAGCTTTGCAGCATGTTTAGCAAGTTTCCTAGCATTAATTTTTGATAAAAAAAATTTCTGGTAAAGATGTTAAATATAATTGATGTCTTTATATGAAAAAAAACATCCAGAAAAGCATCTTTTTTTTAGATTGCTAAATGGGGACCCAGTCTTAAGGAAAAATATAAAATTTATTAATTTCGAAATAACTAACAAATAATTTTTGTTTTTTAAAAATATTACAGTGGAACTACTGAAAAGTATGCTAGCAAACACTAGCGCTTAGAAAAATCCACCTTTTATTTATGTCTGTATTGCGAATTTTCAGATAACGTTCTAGATTTCGAGTGTAAAATAGAATCGAATAAATTAGACTTCACGTTAGCAAAATGTAAATTTTACTAACGACCATGTCAGATCTAGCTTATATATTTTTCTGTTAAACCCTGTGATTTCTATTCACTTTCGCTTCCAAGTAGTGGCTGATTGGATTTTGTGACGAGTACGATATTATGCTAACTATAGAAATTTATTTTTCAACATCAGCTAACAAGGAAAGCGGAAGAAGTCGAAAATTAAAATAAATGTGAAACTTTGTCAGTATGTAGAGAATGGCAACGTAATAACATACAAAATATCAGTTGCTGCTAAAAAATGTTTCTAAGAGGTGAAACATCCCCTCAAAGTTGGAACTCAAAAATTTAAAAATCGATGAAATTTTGTTTATAGGTACCTTAAAAAGTTCTAGTAACAAATATAACATTATTTTTTTCATTTACACATTTTTAAGGGTTGAAACCACCCCTCAACTGTGTACTTAAAAATTTAAAAATTGATGATATTTTGTTTATAGGGGTGAAATATCCTTTCCAAATTGGAAATTAGAAACAAAAATTGACGAAATTTTTAGATGCAAAAAATAATGTTATATTTATTACTATAATTTGTTTATTTTGTTTAGAATATGAACCCCATATTTTTTTCTCTGTTTTGCACATTTTTTATATTCTGCGAAACAGAGAAGGAAATATGGTGTTCTTATTCTAAACAAAATAAACAAATTATAGAGCTCTTTATAGTCGGTATATATATATATATATATATATATATATATATATATATATATATATATATATATATATATATATATATATATATATATAAAATATCATCAATTTATAAATTTTTAAGTACACATTTGAGGGGTGGTTTCAACCCTTAAAAATGTGTAAATGAAAAAAATAATGTTATATTTGTTACTAGAACTTTTTAAGGTAGGTACCTACGTATAAACAAAATTTCATCCATTTTTAAATTTTTTAGTTCCAACTTTGAGTTAATGTTTCACCCCCTTAAAAACGTTTTTTAGCAGCAACTGATATTTTTTATGTTATTAGGTAGCCACTCTTTACATACTGACAAAGTTTCAGATTTTTTTGAATTTTCGACTTCTTGCCCTTTTCTTGTAAGTACGATCAAGTATAGTTGTAGTCACTGATTCTATAGTTTGGTAGGTCGAGGATTTGAATTTCGTCGACGACTATGTAGCCAAATAGTTTCTCTAAGAAGACGGCTGCAGACTCATACCTTTCAAATCTTAAATCCACTTTCCTCATACTCCACACATATCTTAGTGTAATAAAGTATTAAATTATGATGTGGGTGACTTTTAATACCGATAAAATGCCCGGAAAACAGACGTTGCAACTTAATTCCTCAAAGTGACCGAAAAATTTCATTACATTTATGGCTATTTTTATAAACAATATGGAATAAATTGGATGCATCTAGGGTTATCTACTTACTGCACATGTTCGAAAACATCTAAGTATAGCAAGTGGGAATTCCATTACCAACATAACACAAAACAACGAATAACAAAAAGCAAAGAGACATCATTTTACATGAAGTTGATATGGAAATATTTTCACAATTATATCTTTCAATAATTTATAATAAATTTTGTTGGTTTATTCAATGTTTGATTTTAATGGAAAAATTTTCCATAAATATAATAATAAAAAGATTATAAATAAACAATATGATCCGTACATTTTAATTTGCGTAATTTTTTAGCAGAAGAAATTTATTTGTTTGAGTAAGAATTACCAACAATATAAAATGCATAATAAGTTATTTTTTTTATTCTATTAATCAGAATATGTTTGATTTAGAAGGTTAAGTAATAAATCAAGTAATTAATGTAATTAAGATAATATATTCTGTGTTGTTGGTAAGGAACGATTTTCTGAAAATCAATTTTCAAAAAGAAAAATTCATGTTAAAAATTCAAATTAATCATTGCGTAGTAATGAAAATTTATTGGACGTTTACGTGGTTTGGAGCAAATCATATTTCATAAAAAAAATTGTGCTTATATCCATCTTTCAGAGGGGTTCTAGAAATAAAACGAAGGATCTTTATAACTTCGGATTCGTAACTTTTTATTCTCGGTGGCGATTTATAAACGAAAAAAATCTCGTCAAGTGTAAATTTTGTTAGGTAATCTTGTAAATAGATCAAGTTCTACAAATAATATTTTTTAAGGTTAAGTAAATTGTTTATTTATTGATTTATTGTACATAATTTTCAATATTGTTTGTTTATTATTAAATCTGTTTACACAATTTCAACGTAATTTAATAAAATAATCAATATAAAAGTCACATCTGATTTCATCTTATTTTGTATAAAAACACTAATGATAGATAATATCCGTAAAATTTATTAAAATATGCAATTTTAATGTATTTACAAATTCCATTCTTTTACTTTTAGGCTACCATTCCTCAAGATATAACTAGAGTTATGCATCTTGGCAGTAACTCGCATAATATAGTAGAAACAACTATATTTGTAAATACAAAACAAAAATATTGGGTCTTCCGGAATGTTCGTGTCGTTTTTAGTGTAAATGAGCATCCCGATTTTCTTTAAATGGCCGAGAACTGTGGATTTTGAATGCTCAAAAATTGCCGCTAATTCTTGAGAGTTTGCCTCAGGTTTCGCTTTATTTCTTGGCGGATAAATTCATCGTCACAAGTCGACCGGAGGAAGCCTCATCTTCCAAAGAAAAATTACCCTTTCGTAATCTAGCAAACCACTTGCTACAAGTTCTGTCAGAAAGCGCATCATCACCATAAACACTACAAATATTTAAGTTATGTCAGCTGCATTAGTACCTTATGTACCTAAATACCCGTATCAATAGGTAGTTTTAGAAGTATTTCCATTTTAGGCCTTGCTTGGAGCACCAAGACAGTAGGGGATAATTTTAATATCACAATTAATTTGGGACTTATTTGATGGCCTTGACGGACAATTCTGACCGCCAGGTTCTTTAAAATTTGATATTCTAAAATTCTGAGCATAATTCTCGCCCAATAACCCTAAATTAACCATATTCACATTTCCATAGCATATTAATTTAATTTTCATAAAATATTGTCAAAATCCAACCGTTTAATTTTAATCTTATTAGATAGTGCTGGGGGTTAATTTTGAATTCACTTTACATTTAAATTAGATATTCTAAATTTCTTTATAAAATCAGTTTCTTATAGAGTTATAGTGCTCCGTTCCGCTCGTCCAATGAACTTAAAATAGATATATACGCTTATTTATAGCGTACAGTGGAAACTCGATATTTCGTCACTCTGTAACTCATCGTGTTCTATAACAATTCGTCGCTCCTAAAAAAAATGTACGTAGTGTAGTTGTTTTTCTAATTAACTTTTGTAAATAGAAAAAATTAAAGTGTGTCGTACCCAGTTGTAAAAATTCCATTAAACAAAGAAATAGCTAAATTAAAGGGATATCTTTCTTTAAATAAGTAAAAATATTTAATTAAATTTTCTCTTTGTTTTTCATTTTCAGACATATTTTATAATTCGTCTATTTCTGTAATTCATCGCCCCTCCGGTCTTGAGCATAATGAATTGTCGAGTTTCTACTGTATTTAATATTCATGCCTTGAGACTTTCCGTAGACATCCATATTGATAACTTTAGAATCATTTGAATTTCGAAACTTTTTTGAAGTCCGAGTGTTTTGGAGAACATTTCTGAACCTGCATTAATCGTCCAGCCATTAATTTATTGCGTTTTATATTACTCCAGAATCCTAGGCAATAATTTTCATCTCACTTAATTTTTTCAAAATATCGATATTGTTTTAGTAAAATTTAGTCAAGATTCGCCGTCTTTTCTAGACTATTTTTGGGTCCCCAGCACCGTAGGGGGTCATTTCAACTTCACATTCGTTTATTTCATGACCTCAGTAATGTTTTAGCAAAATTTGGTGAAGACCCATCCATTCTAGAGAGCTTTCATTTTTTAGGATCTCAATACTATTTCAGCAAAATCTGGTAGAGATTTGTCTAGCCGTTTACTTTAGAGTAGTCTATACTAGAATATAGGGTATCACGTATCCACCAGTGAACCAATTTTTGAAAGTTGCTCTGCTCGTCAAACGACTCCATCGTAGCCGTATTCTTATTTCAGAAATATAGGTACCTAATTTTAACAACTTGTGACTTTTCTGTAGACAACCATACTTATTTAAATTTGTAGAAGTAGAGTACTTTTGGTCATTTACTTTTATTGTTTCAGACTCCTGGGGATCAATTTTAAACTGACGTTTATTTATTCCGAGATTTTAAGAGGGTTTGTGTAACATTTAGTCAAAATTCATCAAAACCATTTATTTGAATTTTTTGAAAATAGCATTTTGTACAGTAATTAAGAAATTTCATAGTAGACATAGGTAAAAATATTTTAGGTGGTATCTATAGAAATATTTATTAATACTTAAAAATTACTAAAATTATTTTTTCCAAACACTTAGCAACAATTTAAAAATTGTATAATTTTTTGATAAATTGGTTGCTGTATTACAGTAATAAAAAATTAACATTTTACGGTTTTTCGTAAATTTCGATGGTTAGATAAAAAAATTTGCAAAACCCTTTCTTAGCGAGCGCCTACGACCCAATAGGGACATACATGCCAAATTACAAGTTTGTAGGTATTGTAGTTTTGGAAATTTTGTGATAGGTGAGTGAGTGTGTGTATGAGTGGCATTTCTCTTTTATATATATATATATATATATATATATATATATATATATATATATATATATATATATATATATATATAGATTCAAATTTCAGTAATTTAGTAACAAAATTAGCAGGTCATGCCTTAACCACAACCCGTTATTTTATGCTTTAAAAAAAATTCCTTTTTCTCCAAATCATTCAAATTTAAAACAGCTACAGTATTATTAAGTAAAAAAAAATTCTCCACATTGGTGTTTTAATTCCCTGATATTTTTTTCCCAATAATTGATTGCTGTGGTTCCGATTTCCAGGTGCCGACTATTTTAATACATATAAGTATTTTTCTACATACGTATGGAAGTGAATAGATTATATTACGCACTTTTTAAATATTTCAAAAAATGATTTTGTGCTATTTAAAAACACTAAAATGAGGTAATCTTAATTTTTCCATCAACTAAAACTCGTTATAAGACAATAAATAATACATTTAATATAATAATAATTTTCCAAATTTATTATAAATACAGTAAAACCTTCATAATCGCGTTCGAATTATTTGTCATTTTTAAACAATAATTGTGGAGTTTGAATCATGATAAATAAAGCTACGACGTTATTTTTATCAATAAAAGAAAATTAAAATCTCAGACAGTTCGTCTCCGGCTAGAAAAGTGCACAAAGAATTTATTTGATTTAAACGAACCTGTATTCCTTTCTTCCCAGTTTGAATATTTTTATTATTTAAAAAAAATAATATTCCTAATAATTCCTTAAAAAGAAATTCCATCTTTCTCCTCAAAATTCGACAGTGATTTTAAATGTGATCATTTAAGTGGTGTTATATTTAACACGTAGACGTTATGAACGTTGTACGGTGTCAAATGAAACTGCGACACAACACTATTCCGCGTTAAAAATTCCATATAAAGTGCACTTGTTGTCATAAAAGTATACCATTTCGTCAGTATAGGTTATAACCGTCAACGTGTTACCCTAGGGCCACACTAACGGTTAATACCGTTAATTATCGCGTTAATCTACATTAAGTGCAGGTGTGACTAGAACTTAACGTGTTAATTTATTAACGTCATTAATAATGACGTTAGGCATTAGGCGATAACTCGGGTGGCGGTCTTTTTGGCACATCAAAGGATTTTAGCACGTCATTTATGGCGTTAAAAATGGTGGCTACACATGCCTGGGCATTCTACCACATCATTCTACGTTGGATGCATACATATGTACGATATGTATCATATGTAGATAATATATCTATTTATGTTATATGCGTTCATACCATTTTTTTAATTTTAAAATAAAAATTATTTAAAATTTTTCCCTTTTTAAATTAACAGTACTTATTTAAAATTAAGATTTATATTAATGAAAAATAAAAATAGTATCCATTTTTGTTTTAGCACGATAATTATCGAGATAATACGTTAAATGTTATAGTGTAGCCGCCCAATTTACGCATAGTTTAAGTCGTTATATTAGCGCCCTAATTATTGCGTTTATAGACATTAGACATTACGTTAGACGTTAACATTAGTGTGGCCCTAGCATCAGAAGAAATATTGTCATTAATAATATTTGTTTATAAAAGAGGGTTCAAGAAAATTTCATCTAATAATAATAATAAAAAAATGTGTTTTTGTTTACTTGTATTTCATATTTTTGTAATTAACAGTTTGTTTTTTCTTTTTTTTTTTTTTTAATTTTTTGCTATTTATTGATTTCAATAAAACAAAATACACCTTGAAATAATAAAATGAATCTCCACTGATATGATGATCAGAATTATCTTCATGTTAAAGTACATGGTTGAGTTTCTTTACATGTTCATTTAGTTAAATTAATTTTTTTGAGTTCTACAATAATTAATAGGTAGGTATATTAGAAATTTTTTGAGTGAAAACAATGAAATTGTAAAATCAAATTATGATTAACATTTGAACGTAAAATTCTGTTTCGAATTCTACATAAAAAGAAAGTACAATCTACTGAACCTTATTGTTGTCTAATCAACGATAAATAACTTAAAAAATTGAGCTACTGCATAGTATAAATTTCAACATCTACAAGTCATTTTTTAAGCATAATTCTTTTACACACTAGTTGGGTCCTGCGGTTTGACCCGAAACTATTTTAATTACGAGTCAAATTAGTTTCAAATTATATATTGGGCAATTTTATTTAAAATCAGTTCCATATTATGCTTCTCTATGCTCACCAAATGACTCTAAACTAGCCATATTAAGTATATCAAATTAAGACTTTTCCGAAAGTATCCATACAGTTTTAGATTCATTTAATTTTGGAGTTAAAAATCACAAAGTGAACATTAGTGAACATATCAATACTGCGTGTGTTGAAATGCAAACAAAAGTTTGTCATACGTAGTAGTGTCTCACAAGCACTCGATAATATTTGAAATTATAATTTTGGAGTATTTTCGGGACTTCGGAGCTTTAAATGACCTTTTTAATATAATGTTTATTTTTTCAGAAATGTGATTTTATTTTTAACCTTTTCTAGGGTTGGTACTGATCAAAATTATGCAGGCTAATCCAGTAATCCCCTGATATCATCGCAATCGGAACAATGATAGTCACTGCGCAAACATAAACGCGAAAGCAAATAAATTACCGAACTGCAACAATTTGGGGAAAATTTTTTTCCCCTTTTTCTTATTGGTTTAAATGTTATATTAATATTTTTCGAATAATATTCAAAAGGAATTATGACCAGAAAATATTTTTGAAATTGTTCTGAGCCCGGTGTATGAAATGACTTGAACCGGTTGAAAGGGTTAGTATTTTCATGTCTCTTAGTTTAGTTGACAGCTTTTTTTCATGCCAGATCAGTTAACTATATTACGGTCATTCAATGATAAATATGAACACATAAAATCAACATTAAAATCTGAATTATGCTACATTACTAAGTAATTCAAACTAAAACCATTTACGTACATCCGCTACTATTCGAAAACATAGTAATATGAAATATGTTTTCTGTATAGTTTTATTAGTATATTTATATTGATATTTATTACTTTTAACGTCATTTTTACTATCAGTCAATAGAAGTGTAATTAAAATTCCTGTAGAGGCAGAAGAAAAACCAATTTCCATGAGGAAAAACGAAACAATTATCATTTATGATTTGACTGATTTATAGTTCAAAACAATTGCACTTGTAACTTACAGGTAGGTACATAAAAAATAAATTCTAAGAATTACTACATATTAGGTTTGTTCCAACTGACCACTCTGAAAATAAATGAACATCACACGCATGCGTATTACAATCCAACCCATATACTGCAATATTAAAGGTGAATGCTGACAGTGTCTATAATTGTACTACCATATCCTTAACAAGCAAGAGAAAAATTTTGATCTTGAATATGGATAAATTGCAATGCACAAAAATTAGATGCAAGATGAATGCCGAGAAAAAATATTATTGTCTCTATCTCTAAAATATATTAGTTATGATAGGTGTGAATATGATATGATCAAGGTACCCAATACACAAACAATTAAATACAAAATGGCATGGAATTTACTTTTGAAAGAAATTATATGTTTGATTAATAGATTAAAAAATAAACGTATTAAATAAAATATTTTTGTTTTCTTCCTACTATTACCTTTTGCTCGAACTTATGCATAAAAAATTATACTGTTAAAAAATTATCTGCAAAATATTCTGAATATATTTGATACTAGCTGTATCCGCGACGTCGTTCGCGAATAAATGAGAAGTATATAAATATAGTAATTATAAAAAAATTTGCATAGAACAATAGTTTTGCGTAACGCATGTACAAGCTCAAAATAGTTTCTGTATTTTCCCGAGGGAAGGAAACATTGCATTTTCATAGAACAATAGTTTTGCTTAATGCATGCGCTTGCCCAAAACAGTTTTTTTATTTTACCGGGGGAAGGAAACATTTTCCCGTAATAAAAAGGCATTTGCATAGAACAATAGTTTTGCGTAATGCATGCACATGCTCAAAATAGCTTTTATATTTTCCCGTGGGAACGAGACATTTTCCCGGAGTAAAAAGTATCTTATATGTTGACGCAGTTAATAAGTTATCGTCACACCAAATTTCATCAAAATCCGTTCAATAGTTTTTGCGTAATGTGTGCGCATGCTTAAAAAATGGTTTTTCTATTTTCCCGTGGGAATGAGATATTTTCTCTGTGTAAAAAGTACCTTACATGTTAACCCAGGTACTAAAGTTTTTATCACACTAAATTTCATTAAAATCCGTTCAGTAGTTTTTGCGTGATGCGTGAACAGACAGACAGACAGACAAAAATTTTAAAAATCGCTATATTAATATCTACATCGGTAACTGTTTACAGTACCCGCACAATTTTCAAAAAATATTCCATTTACAGAAACGGTCTCGTTACAGTTTTATTATATGTATAGATTTTATTATACGTTTCTTTTTTTTTGTCTAAATTTGGGTATATATATTTATTTATAAAATTACACCATAATTAACTCGATCTTAATATTCTGTAAGAGCGGTTTGCCTACCAATGGGTACATAAATTGTCAAACAATAGAAGCAGAATGATCTGACTGACTTCAGTTAAAAATTTCATTAGCCATTTCATAGTCTGCATGGCCGACGTATACGTTAACTATGGGATATTTTAAATGAACATGTTCTAACAAGTAAATACTTCTGATTAATGTAGTCAATGAAGCATCAAAATGATCAAAATCTCGAAATTCTCTATAACAGCTCCAATATTTATGAATATTTTTTTAAATTTTATGTTTCAATGTATCATTTAAATCATAGGCATTGTAAGTGGCGGACTTAAATGCCATAGGATCCTGGGATCCGAAAAAGGTCCAAAATAAACGGCTAGACGAATCTTGATCAAATTTTGCTCAAATACTTTTGAGATTCCAGAAAAAATGAACGTTAGGTTGAAATTATCCTCCCGAATCCACGGATCCCAAAAAGAATCCAAAGTAAATTGTGTGAAACGGCCTCTAAATTTTGCTTAAATACTATTAGAATAAGGAAAAGATGATGGTGAAATTCAAATTGTGCTCCAGGGTACTAGGGTCCCAAAAATCTTCCTGAATAAAAGGTTGAATGGACCTTGACTAAATTTTGTACAAATACTAATGAGATCGGGAAAAAATAAATGGGGAATCAAAATTGTCCTCCAGTGTCTTGGAGTTTCAAAAGCGTCCAAAATAAATAATAATGTATTTTGACAAAATTTTATTTTTTCATAAATTTCTTTTCTTCTAATATTCCAAAAAACGATAACCCGAAAATTGTTAAAATTTTTACGGGTTATTTCTTATTCAATAGGTAATAAAATGCTATAGTAATCAAAACAATACGGCAAGTCGTTTTTCGAAAATTTTCACGTAAATATAAATATTTCATACAGATAAGTGCTTTCATGGTTAGAAAAAAAAAATTTTGGCTGCCGTTTGTAAAAAAATTTAACGGGGAAATTTTTTGAAACTTTTATATGTTATTTTATTAGCTACTAAAAGGGTAATGTATTGCCATGATAGGCAGAAATACGAACGCTTTAATTTTCCTGCAATATTCATTTTTGTTATTAAAAACAGATACGTTAATTTTACAAAATTTAACAATTTTTATAATTTACCACTCGTTTTTCCATATTTAAAATTCGGAAATTTTTTTGAATTTTTTTTTTATATTAGAATAATATTTAAATCAAATAATGGATTTGTTTCAAGGCGCTAAGTCTTGTCACTTTTGAAGCATTAATAGTTTCATTTTGGATAAAAATTCTTTTTATTGAGATGCTTTGAACATCAAAATATGCTATGAATATAGTTTAGCAGTTCAGTAAGTAAATATGTGTATTATATTTTGATATTGAAATACCGTTTTTTTGAAATCAAAAATTTTCATTTTTAAATTTAGGGCCTAAATTCTTTTAAGCGCCATTTTTAATGTTTATGATTTTCAATAATACTACAAAAGGAAAATTGAAAAAAAAATTATCAAAATCGGATCTGTTATCGAGAATTTAGAAGTGAAAACCTTTATTGACAACACTATCTGTACTGATACGGAAATGTGATACGGGTACCTCAGTGCTCATGAACTAATCAGAAAAATATTGCAGGTACAAACCCATTTACAGAAATTAAAATATCGTAATGGATTACACTTTCTGTCAGATATTATTTTACTGATAAAATAATAAATTATTTGGAGAAGACGTGGTCTGAACAATTGTGCATAAATATATATTACATAACTAAATTACATATATATGCATAATATATGTGTAAATTTTATCAGAGTCACTGTTAAACTTGGCCTTTGTAATGGGTCGCAAATCAACTTATTAGAGTTCTTTTTATTTTCCATTTCCCTATGTGACGTGAAACTATGATGAACAATGATGACAATGTAACAAGAAATACAAAACAAACAGTTGACTGGTGATGAAAATTCATAAAATAAGTTCTGACACCTAATACCTATGACATAAAATATAAATAATGAGTAAAGTAATCACTAAATTATTAATAATTAATTATTTACTTTGAGCAAATTTTATTATTAGCTGAAATTTTACTTTCTGTTACAAAGTTGTCGTTTATATTTACGTCAAGCTATCATGATTTACAGCAACTATCTCTAAACGTTTTGCTGAAAAGTGATAGAAAATTTTTTAAAATTCTGCGTCCACTTGTTTTACAAGCATATTTAATAGTTTCCAATATCGATGACTATAATATATTCTTGAATTCATTTTCGATAAAACATTAATAATTTAAAATTTGAATTTATTTTATTAGATAGTTGAATTTTTTATGGTGGTAGCGCTGGGTAGAAGAATTCATACGGTTATTAAGGCGCTATTCGTATGTGACACGTAGAATTGAAAGCTAATTTCAGGATTTTTTTTCTGTATCAAAATAAAATACAATCTTTTCAGTTTTTTATATGTTCCAATTTGCATCTTAAATTGTACGAAAAAAATTTTTCTCACTCAATTTTACAATGCTTTGTTTATGTTTTTTAAGGTTAAAGTGGACTTCTAAAAAAAAAAAAGCAAAGAGTGGGTGACGGGCAGTAGATCTCCATTTGTAATGATCGAAAATGAAAAGAGCAATCATATTCTTGTTTTATAGAGTTGTCCCTATCGTTCGAACTAGGATTAAACATTTATATTAATAAGTAACAAAATGGCGAACTTAAAAAAAAATATTATCAAATTTTTTTTTTTTTATTGAAAATCAAGAAAAAAAATAAGTAATTATTATTAAAAATTTAAAAATAAATGATTCTAGTTCCGACGATTCCCACTAGTGTATAGAGCAACGTGTTAAAATTATAGACCGATCGGTTTAGCAGGATTTCGTGCCTACCAGTTGTAAAAATGTAGTTTCCAGCAAAACCTGTTTAAAGTTTTAGTAACAAATCTTTTATAAAATATATCATAATTACGAAAAAATATTTTCATAAGAAATATATACTTACTTTAGATAAGTAAAAAATACGCTGCCAATGGGGTGTGGCACGTAGCTTCCTCGTATTCGTAAAAGTAGGTACCATAGTAATTTAATGACCAATATATCTATGTATAATTTAATATATGTATATAAATTAATAAAAATAATTTAACAAAACGATTCATAAAAAATTGAGCGAAGTGGGACTAGCAGTAAATAAGATATTGATATTTAATGGGATTTCATGGTAGCGCCGTGGATACTATTACTCCGAATGCAATGAAATTTGTCAGGTATTATCTAGGAACCACACCGCATAATTTCTGACAATTTCATAAAATATAATCGAATAGTTCAGAAGTTATGCCACTTGGTGCAATTTAGTATATTAATGGAATGATATGGTGGCGGCGTAGCTATCGTTACTTCGATTTCGATTAAATTCATAGGAGACCCTCTAGGAATCAAACTGCATAATTTCTGAAAATTTCATTAAAGACAGTCGAATAGTTCAGAAGTTATGCCACTTGGTGCAAACTGACGACACACAGACGGACAAACACCAAACCAAAATTGTTCAGGAAGCTCTAAAACGTAAAATGTGCGTAAAAAATTGTATTTTGGAGGGAAAAAATTTTCAATAGTGATCACACTGCTTCCGCTACTTTAGCAGTTTCGGAAGCAATATAGACTTTAGACAAAATGATCCCAAACAAAGCCGGAATGTACCATATTTTGAATTGGGGGACCAAAAATTTTTTGCTTTGGTCATAAAAAAATATTTTTAATTGGGTTTTAAAAGTCAATTTTATTGCTATTCACATTTTATTTTATAAATACATGTATATTTAGGTCAGAGCAGATGTACATATTTTCCACAAAACAGTAAAATTTTGGGCCCCTTAAAAATATTATGCACTCTAGCACTGATAGAGACCAATGTACTCCAATGCCTGATACTTATAGACATCAGTTACACCTGATTCATAGAATAACCCTTTCACTTCTTCGTAAGGATCATTTCCTTGGGGCGCTAACACTATATGCTATTCGCTGTACGCTCTTCCATATGCTGTAACCTCGTAAGTAATTTGAATTTCGGTCTGCAATTTCCACATTACACTCTCAATATATTTTACTTTTAAAATAAATATTAAAAAAAAATTTGAAAATTTTGAATCGTCACATGGAAATACCGCCTTAAAGATTCTTTTCCGTAAGTGAAAACTTTTATAGCGAGGGTAACTTTGCGTGAGAGTGTACTGTAACGCCAGAGTGTAATAAAATCTGTAATGGTCGAAAGTGAAAATGGTAATGCTTTGGCTGAAATGAAACGCTTGTGGTCATTACTTATTGAAATTATTTAATTTATCCAAAATATTTTTGTTACCTTTTTCGTATCATTTAAACGTACATCAGATTCAACGCAATATTAAGTAATAAGGGTGTAGCACTATTGAAAGATCTCCAGTCGAGATCTCGTATTTAATGAATTTTTTCTTTAATAATAATAAAAATAAATATGCATCTTACATACTGAGAGTATATTTACGGTTAAATTAATATTTCCATTCACTAAAAGTTAGATAAAAATTACTTTTTTTTATAATTATTACCTATCAATTAATTCTTGACCTTGCCAGACTATTAAAATTCAACAAATCTATGAAAACCAAAATAAATTAAAATAAATTAAAAAAAATTTAAATAACATTTAATATTGTTAATTGATATCAAAGGTATTTTTTATTTGTATTATTTCGAAACCAACCCTATTTATATATGTTATAGTCAAACACCGAAGCGCCAGCGCTCCTAGGTTTGCCTAGTCAAACCTCAGGTCTGACATAACGTCTCAGTCAAAGTCCAATCGAACAGCGCTTTTCTACCCTTTACTAACGAATTTTTGGTTAATCCTAGGAGAGACTAATTTGGACAGTCAAACGCCGAAACTCAATTTGATAAAATCGGGGTTTGACCAGTCAGACTTAATTTTTTTTTTTTGAATGAAATGTTTTGTACCATTTTTTTCGCTGTAAAAATCTGTCCTAACTTTTCTTCCATGGTAAAAGTGGAAAAACTACAATATTCTTATGGGACTTGATATACATGAGTTAAATTGTCAATTAAAAATTTTATGCCTCAATAATATATATCACATTGTAATGGGGTATTTGACTAAAGTTGGGAAACTGTTTTAAAATACACATATTTACGCATGTAGTATGTATATTCGCTAAAAGAATGTTAGTTACATCACATTTTGGAATAACTAGCATTTCTTATTTACAAGTACAGTGACTTCATGTCTTCTTCTTGATGGCTAGGTAGCCATTCGATACAAATCGTCATATTCAGGCCAAATTCTAGAATGGCTAACCGTAGTAGCTCAATAAAAAACTTATAGGTAGTATAAATTCAATGTATTTGACCTTGTAATGGCGCCAACCAATCAAAAACTAGAATTACCACTGTTATCGAGCATATTAAAAAATCACTGTAGTTAGAGGTATTTTGTGACTAAGAAAAAATTCTTCATTTTTCGCCAACGACGCCAACCAATCAAAAATTAGACTTACCACTGTTATCGAGTACTCATTCCGATGCGCAACAATACTGTGAAAATGGGGGCAAATTTGGGAAAAATTTTGAAGACCCAACTTTTAAGGGGGTGCTGGGGGGCAACAAAACAATAAAACTTTTCCAAACCGGTTGGAAATAATGTTTCGGTCAATTTCCTACAACATATCCAAAATTTAGCTTCCTAGGATGATTTGATGGGAGTACAGGGGGGAAAAAGTGTTTTAGTTAGAATTAACGCGCCCACAGTGTCCCAGCATTAACGTAGAGGGTTGAAATTTGGTATGTTGATAGAGTCCGTACGTAGGTTGTGCTTTTTGGAGGTTTTAATATTTTACCCCACCATTTTTAAGCTACAATTTTATGCTTTTTTGACGCTTTCGAAGTTTGAACCACTCCCACAGGTAACCCAAATAAACCCAGAGGGCTGAAATTTTGTATTCTGATTGAGTTGGTATCAAGAGGGGGCCTTTTGGGGGTCTCAAATTTTAACCCTTACCCCCACCATTTTTATACCTAAAAGAACATGATTTTTCTTGTTTTTTAACAGTTTCGTTCGGGTCAAAATCTCCCTAAATAAACCTAGAGGGTTGAAATTTTGTGTATAGGTTAAGTTAATAGCCAGCCACTGCTTTTTGGAAGTTTCAACTTTTAATCGTTACCCCCACGATTCTTACGCCAATATTTCCTTGATTTTTTTGCTTTTCTTCTAACACGTCTAGAGACTCTCTAAAGAAACCTAGAGGACTGAAATTTTGTACGTGTATTGAGTTGGTATCCAGCTAGTGAATTTTAGGGATTCCACATTACTTTTTCCCCCACTTCTCCCATTTTTACATCGGAATTCAATGGTATTGTTAAATGTCTTTTAAATGCATTATTTTTATTCTAATACAAGTAGGCGGATAGTAATTTGAAAAATTTAAAAAAAATGAACTTTCTTTAAGAACAAATTCAATACATAAATATTAAGAAATTTAAAAATTTTATTAAAGTCACTGTTTATTTATAAAATAGGAATTTTGGATTTTTATTTATAAAATAGAAATTTTGGATTTTTTTGGAAAGATAAAATATCTTTATAAAAACCTTCCACTTTACTATTTATTGCCCTTTTTTAATATTTAAAAATAAAACACAAAGGCAATTGGCGGATAAGCATGGGTAGAAATGCCCTTGTACGAATTGTGTTGGCTTTTTTCCTGCTAACTGCTATCGGCATAAAAGTGAAATTTACTGAGGTTCAGCCCTTAAAAACTTAAAACCTTTTTTTAAAGCCCCGATCAACCGGACACTCATCATCAGTTTTGAAACCATCAAAATGACAAATCGCTTGTAAGACTTTCAATCACATTTCGCTTGTAAACATTCAATACCGAAAACGAAAGGAAAAATTCGACTTCCGTGATGGGGCCCCGCTGCTCACGGCGTTTTTTTCTTACTACAGCTTACTACGGGCAAGCCATCTCCGTAGTTACAAGAGTAAACAAACCTTTAATTACCATAGTAAATACTACAATTACACAAAAACTCTGTAATTTTCATATATTTTATCAGTGTCGTTCAACTAGGTAAGAGGTATAATTTAAAAATGGAAACCATATTTTGTATTTAAATGAAGAAAATATTCGCCAATCCACCTTCATTAAGACGATGTTAGTTATTTTCGATTTCCGAAAGCACACATTTGTAAACATTTTTCTTTTATACGTACGTATATCATATAAACCTATTTAGTTTGCAATTCTTTAATAATCAGATTCTACGTCACTGATATATGCAGTTAAAAATTGGGACCAAAAAACTAGCGAAACTGGCTAACCTGTATAGTATAATATACTAATCAATCAAATGATCTTGGTTAACGGCTACAAAAATAGTATATTGTACAATAAGTAGGAAAAGAGGCTTATTTCTCACGAATATGAGTTTGTTGCGCGAGCCCGCAGGGCGAGTGCAACAATTCATATGAGTGAGAAATAAGCTTTTCCCACGTATTTTACACTATACTTTTTCTACGAACACATTTTTGCTCGTAAAATTTAACATAAATAATTAACATAAAATTTAAATATGTGTTAAAAATTTTTTTAATTTATAATGTCAATGATAAGATGTTCAAATTTTTGCAAAAGCATACTTTGAAACTATGGAAACAATAATAAATAATCAACTTACATATGTATATTTTTAGTATTAATTATATAGATTATATATGTTAAATCAAAGACAGAGCCTACTTTTTTATTATATTAAGCCATGGGAAATAATTTCCCACAGCTATTTCCGCATTGCGTGCGCAATTGTTAATTTTTACATATAGTTAGTCGTGCGCAAAATGTTACTTTTAATAGTAAGAGTAGAAAAAATATTTTATCTACGACTACCATGAAATAGAGAATATGCATGTTTTTTAGAAAATTGTGAAACATTTTTTAAAATATTCTATACATGTCACAAATTCTTATGACAGTTCTTTTTGTTTGATTAATTTTAGTTTTCATAACGAAATTAATGTAAATTATCTACCTTAAATAAAAATTCCGCCAAAACGGTACATTTGAGCAATGAGCGATTCTATTGGTTGTGACGTGTAATGTATAAGTTTTCACCAAATATGCCAGATATATATACTGAATGAAATATGCACTAAAGGTATAACATAGAGTACCATAAATAATAGGATACACTCTATAAACTTTGTCACTGATACGAAAACATATATCAAATGGAATAAAAATTAATTTTTGAATATTTAAAAATATTTAGTAACTTGTCACAATCAATACTTATTATTTTTAAAATAAATTGATTTAGGTGGCTAGGAAAATATTAAAAAATTGGTCATTATTTTTTTAAAAAAGGAGTTGCTATGAAACAAAAATTTTCATTGATTTTAATTTTTGAAAAAAGTCGTAAGAGGAAACATTCTTAAAAAATTAAATTGAATATTAATTATTTGATTCATTGACTATTTAATATATTTGCTAAATTTTATTCGTCAAAAAAATTAAAATATTGGCAGATATCGAAAGCAGTGGAGAATAAACGATTCGATTTTTGATATTATCAGAAGCAGTGCAATCTACAGAACGAATTATATAACAATGCTGCTGGCTTGGGTGGTAATAACATTCTTATTTGAATATATTCAAGTGACGTCAGGGCGCCAAATGGTGATGTTTAAATAATGATAATGTAAAATGAAAAATCATTTTTTTATTTTTCTGAAATAAAGGCGCAAATGGTACTCATAATATATTTTTGTGATTTTTTGACATCAGCTTAAACTATTTTTGAAATAAATGGAAAACATGCGTATTCCCTATTGCTTGCTTATTGTACAAAATACTATCTAAGTAAGCTAGCTTTTACATACAGTCATATCTCCAGCTGTACAAAAAATGGCTCTTTACACGTATGTATACTTAAAATACCAATGCCTACTACACTTTTATTAATTCTTATAATATATTATAATTATATTATACAGTGATATAAAGTGATATACATAAAATTATACATATTAGACTCTGTACAAAAATGTTACCTAGCAACTGAATGTTTACATTTGTTTTTAATAAATTTCAAATACTACATAATTTTAATGTACTGTATTTGTAGATTTGTACCAAATTTTTATCGTTTATTGTGAATTTCATGTTAGTCGTAGATAAAGTATATATACTACGTAATTCGGTTGTAAGGCATATTACATACTTGCGCAATTACACACTCGTGCTGCGCGGCTCTTGTGTAACTTTTTCGCTCGTGTGTAATATGCAACTTACAACTTCAATTACGTAATATACTATTTTTGAATTTAATAAAATAGTAGTTAAATACTCTATTACCTTTATTTTCTATGTCAGGACAGATAGTAAACTTGAACTAAATATGAACTCCCAGTGTTGATACTTAATCAGTATCAATATTTATTTCTTTAGTTTATTTAAACAATCAAAGATGAAAACAATTACACATAATATCTGAAATTTTCATATTTATTTTGTACAAGAAGATAAAAGAAAAGTTGTAACAAGAATAATATGTAATAGAAATAGAAAAAGACAAGATTAAAAACGCAATCAAAATGTTTTTTTGCCGGTTGACCATGATCAGTGTACAGGGTATGAGAATACAACAATACAGCCTATTTCATGCTATATACATAATATGCATTATCTCTCTGTCGTATAAAATTTTACATACTATATCAAACCAAAACAATAAAATTGATCGAGATATAAGGTGGTACAGGATAGTTATCTATTTATATAACTCTGTTAGACGTTTATTGTCACAAACCCTAACGGTTATCCAATTCGACCCATTCCCCACTATAGTTTCACTCATTGCTACGATCCAAGTAGGGTTGAAGTCGTGGTTCAATACTAATATGATCGCGGTCAAATTTATAATGACTTCTACCAATAATGCCAGTCAGTTATATAAAAATAATGTGAGTTTGAGGAAATTTTATCAAAGCGAAACTGGGCTGAGGCCATATCGAAAGCGGTACTATTAGAGTGTAGAACGGGCATGATGACGATATTTATTGACATCTATTTAATAAGAAAGTTTGACAACTATAGTTGAAAAAATATTCCCAAACACTTTTGATAGTTTCTGTGTCAAAATATGATTATCTTTTTCTAATTCCAGTCAAACAAATAAATAGTGCATGGGATACTAATTGAACATTAGATTACGAAATAATAATAAAAAATAATACTATTTTATATTTTTTTGTAAATTCTGTTTATTCAATAATAATTTGATTGGAGAAGAATATTTCTTAGAGCAACGAAAACAAATGACATTCATGATATACATGACATTCATGATATATTATAACAGAACTGTAAGCATATACATAAAATAACTGAATGACTAGATTCATTGAAAAATATTTAATACTATTAAAAATATAATTTTGAAAAACAAAAATCAGTGGAGTCAATATGTACTGCTTAGAATTTTCAAATCAATTAAAATCAAACGAAAATAGTTTATTCTAATTGAAAATAACATATTTAACTTTTCTTTACAGTATTGCATCATTTTTTAACTTTGTGAAGATGAAATATTATTATGTCAAATATTTAAAAAACTAAATAAAAACCACTGATTAAAACACTAGTGTAGTGTTGAAGAGTGTACTATAAGGACAAGAAAGAAGGCAACCTACAAAAGTGTCTGGGAATATTTTTTCAACTATATTATACATTATAAAATAATTATTTTGACAAATCTGTTTTAAATAGCTTATGAATAAATATGACTTTTGTATTGTAACGTTACAGTATAAACGAATATGGTTAATCTACTTTTATTCCCGCGCGGAAAAGAGTAAGCCATTTTAACACTAGCAAAGGCAAATGCATATACAGTTAACATTTCAATTTATATTTGCAAAAAAAAGTTATTATGTATTTTACCTTCTTAGAATTATAAATTAATAAAATTAAAATATTCTGAAATCTATTGAAATTTTATTACATATTTTAAATGCAGAAAAGAATTAAACAAGCCTGAATAATTTTTTACGCGAATTTCGAGTTACGCGTAATTTATAAATACTTTTATATAAAATTTCATAAAAAATCCAGAGGCTGTCGATCACATTGAACATAATTTCTCAATCAAGCATCTACATTTTGTTGCTTTAACAAATAAAAAAGTTCCAAACCTCAGTCCTTTTTACTCAAAGTAAACGCAGGTAAATTTTCCATATATTTTGGAAAATATAATTCCACAACGCCTCCGCCATTGTGATAAGTAACTATACTTTCTAATGTGTAACTATATTTTCTAATATTAACTTATTTTGAATTTTGAAAATTTATACTCTGGGACACTAGGACCTTACGGCTCACGACATTCATGGAACTTTCAGTCGTGTTATAGCTGACTATAAATTAAGTCGAAAGCTAGTTAGAAAAAGCTAATTTACACGATGATAGTATTCTTATGATAGTCAACATTATGATAGTGTCTGTTTACATGTATTGATATTTCTGATTGTATTATACGTGCACTTTTATTGGTGGAATTTTTAAATTACTAAGAACAATATGAAAAACCTTACATATTACACATTATTCTATGCAACAATTACAACACAACGTTGATTTTTTGCCTAAGCTCTTTAATTGTGGATGATCCTGATAATGGAAGCAAAATTTCTTCTGCATTATCTCTTTTTGTCCTATTTTTATAATCGAGTAAACATTAAAAATGTTGATATCCTTCGAGAAATGAAAAAATATCAAACTTTTCCATCATTTAATATATAATTCTTTATAACTTTTTTAACGATATTAAAATATTTATTTGTTATTAAAATCGTTTGATTAATTTTAAATAACAAATGCAACAAATTATCAACAATAAAAAATATTTTATTTTAGACAATTTTAAATTCAGCGTGGTGGCACCGTGACGCCAGTAGTGGCGATAGTAGGTACTAAAGACCCGTTTACACGATGATAGTAATCATGATAGTTGCTACCCATATCGTGATAGTCCCTAAAATATCCGGTCAAACCTGATAGTGTAATCATGATAGTTTAATAGTGACTATCACGCTGTTTACACGATGATTGTTTTTGTGATAGTTCCTTGCATGATAGCAATTATTACTAAAACTATCATCGTGTAAACAAGCTTTAACGGAAGAGTTTATTTTTATGGAAACGTAACAAAGAAAATTATTCTCATATTTTATAATATGTATGGACGGTAGATATCAGGAGCACCATCTCTGTATCAAAAAGTGTCCATAGAAAGGCGTAAATAGTGGCGGCGCTACTGTAGCAAAAGGGTAAATTTAGATAAGTAAACAAGGAAAGGAAAATATCCGCGTTATTATGTAATTATTGTTTTTTATTATAATTGTTACATATAATAGTTTTATTATTTTAAAAAAATTTATAAAAAAAATCACTATAATCTTTTACTACTCTAGCGCTATTCTGGCGAGTTTTGAACTGTTGCTTAGTACTTAAAACGGGACACTTTTTGAACTATTTTTCTATTGTTTTCCGGCCAAGATAGTCCTCCTGATATCTACCCTCCATAGTAATATGGATCTTCACAAAATAAATCTTTCAAGTATTAATTATTTACATAAATATTTCTATCACTTTTCCGGGTGCACATTGTATGCAGACAGTACGTTTAACGGCGCGCGTTTTATATAATTTACCTATTAAATATTTTTCATAATATGTACATACATATTAATAGACCAATACATACATACTTTCACACATATACGTATGTCGTACGTATATAATAATATGTATGTACATATTTTTTCTTCCAAGTTTTGCAAAAAAAAATTACACGTAAATGAAAATGGAAAAGAAAACAACGCATAAATAACGAATGAGAAGACGGCGTTTTAAAAACCCCATACAACAAAAACAATCACATGTAGGAATTATAATGTCGTCAATTGAATTCCTTTTGTAAACAATCATCACAAATCTTTTAAATATAAGTACAACCAACAGAAATTTTTATTTCAAACATTATCATATCATTACTGTATATAGTTGTATATACTAAGTATAGTAAGTTATGTAAATTTGGAATCCTGTACCTGACGAAGTTTCAAATGCACCCAACAATTGTTAGCAATCAATTTTTCCAAACGATATCTAATATTAATTTGAATTGGATTGTTTAAATTGTTGTGAAGTAAATCGATTTTGAAAAGTTATCAGATATAAGTTCCAATCGAAGCATTATTAGTGATTTTAATTTTGATATTTTTGACAGTTTTCAAGTGTGATATTACTATAATAAGTATTTGATAGTGACATTGTAAATTGGAACATTGTTTGTTCGTTAATCTAAATATTTGAATTTGATTGTTGTGATTATTTCGGTTGTTTTTTATTTTCGATCGAACTGTGTGTTTCGAATTTTTAAATTTGGCAGTGTTAAAAATGTAAGTAATTGTTTTTTATTTTTGGTTCTAGAAAGATTAATTTAAAATTAAATGACTTCTTATTAGTCTTTTATATTTATACCAAAATTTTTAACTCTTATATTACATATTAAAAATAAATTGTTGATTATTGATTTTGTGAGTGTGTCAGATGTTGTATGTCAAAATGTTGTATTGATTAACTTTAATTTAAAGTTGACAATTTAATTTATGTGTATCAAGTCTCATATTAAGAATATTGTAGTTTTCCCCTTTTACCATGGAAAAAAGTTAGGACAGATTTTTACAGAGAAAAAAATGGTATAAAACATTTCACTGGTCATTTTATTGTAGGTAGACAGGATAAAAATGAAACAAAAATTCGTATTGGTAAATTTAACTGATTTCAGAACTATAGGAACAATGTATTAGATAATAATATGAATTATACTAATCTATTTTAATCATTAAATTGTCTTACCGTATTACACATACATGAGTCTTATATTTTTTCTGAATAAATTTGTGTTTTCTACACTCGAGAAGAATCGTCAACCCAAAATCGCTTCAGCTTCACTGTCGCGGTTTTGTTAGTTGACAGTTCTTCTCGTTAAATTGCTAGACAACAAATTATCGTTAGATAAACTCAAATTTATTCGAAAAAGTACAAACCTCTTTTGTAATAATAAGTGATAAAATAATTTAAATTATCAAAAAATTATACAAAGTTTTCAATTCTCTCTCGTTAACTCAATAAATCGAAAGCTTTTTTTAAAACTTTTAAAAAAAATTCTTTCAGGAAAAAGGGAGAGTTAAATATACCTATTGTCATTGATTTGTCTTTTACGTTCTTAACCCTTTATGGGCCAAGAATATTTCTAATAATTGTACAAGTCTGATTTTTGGTACATACACGGAGAGAAAATTCCTATAAAAATTACTGTGCTCATACTACAATCGACGTGTAACAGGCGAACATATCCAATTTTTGTACGGTAAAATTATAAAAATTATAGTTATATTATTGTAATTTTTATAATTTTACCGTACAAAAATTGGATATGTTCGCCTGTTACACGTCGATTGTAGTATGAGCACAGTAATTTTTATAGGAATTTTTTCTCCGTGTAGTTTAAAAATATCGTAAATATTGAAATTCTGTCATGTATTTAAAAGAGAAATGCGTGGAATGTTTTCTTTCTTTAAATTGTGGTTTTCGATATGATAATGTGATCGATTAGCCAAAAAAAGGGGGTATGTGTTGTCAGGCATTACATTGTTCTTAACTGCTCTAAAGTTACAGTCACACGGTAACTGTTTGCTACGATTTTGTATTTTGATTTTTCAGTTTATATTAAAATATATTTCGATTTAAATGTGCTATTTATTCTGTCATAATTCTACTTACCTTTAAGCTACATTTTTTAATTCAATTGTAAATATTTAACCTAATACAGAAAAAAAATGTATATTTAATTCCAATAAATCAATTTTTGTTCCTGTTTTGTGTTTATTTTCAAATTTATGGTTAAATTTTAATTTATGCCACATAAGTGTCAAATGTATTGTACAAATTGTATGTATGTGTACAAATTTATTTTATTAATTATTTCTTATTATTCTCCAAAAATTTGTTTTAAAAACTTTAAACAAGAGTTTTGGAATGTATTTCATTTGTGCACGATTTTTTTTTTTTTTTGTATGTAAATCCTACTTTGGAAATTAGGTCAGCTAGACAAAGTTGAATTTATCTGATTCGCCATATTCGTTGTCCTTTATTACTAACAGCCAATCATAATTTTTAAAATTTTCTGGCCAGTCAACTTTCTTCTCGAAGTTGATGGATAATAAATAAAAATTTCAAACGCTTCTACTGTAAAATTATAAAAATGTTACATAACACATTCATTCACTCATGTCTTCAATTTTGATTATAACAAAAGGAAAAATAATTCTTGCAATTAGACAATTTTTTTAAAATATTTTTTAACCAACTTCTAACAACAAAATTTTTTCTTAAGGTTAATAATTTTCCATATTATTAATTTTTAAAAATTGAAACAAACTTAAATTTTCCGTTTTTTGACGCTGTTAAAGTGTAATAAAAAAAAAAAAACTGTGTTTGTTTTTACAATACATTTAACTTTCAAAAAAGGACATGATGATTTTTAAATTTTTGTAGGTAGGTACATGTACACAAGTAAAAAAAAATATTAGTTGAAATTCGAATTCTCAAACATAGATAATTTGTATCTTTTTAATAAACTAAATAAATGCAAAAAACTACCTTTGCTAACCCCTTAAACTGTTAAAAATGTTAGCTATTATCTTTGGGTTTTCTTGTTGATATATGAAAAATTTACGCAAGACTTACATTCTTAATAATATACTATTATATAAAATTTCTTAAATTTAATATTATATATATTTCCCTAATAATTGGTTTTTAAATAATTATTTCGTGAACAATACCGGTGTATAACTATATTACCTATATACACTTATACAGGTTGACCAAAAACTTATTTTTGCAGCGCGTTTTTTAATGTTCTTATCGATGTTGCTAATAATGTTAGTAAGCTACATTTTCCAAATATTTGTTTATATCCATGGTAACCAAGAAATAATAGTGTCGTAAATAAATAAGGACGGTGGTAGTAAAATAAATTTAAAAGTGATTGTAATTATTTATTTATATTGAAATTGAAAGTACAATTTGAACAATTATAAAAATTAATTAATTAATATTAGAATTTTCAATAGTTTGCGGACTACTTAATTTTTCTACTGCCATTAAACCTGTTTTCATATCTTATTGGCATATCAAAAGCTTGTTCAAAAATTTTCTTTCATTTTTCGGTATTAAATGCTTCATCAGTTTCATTATTCTCACTGTTATCAGAGTTTGATAGTATTATCCTCAATTTCTTCAAATAAAATAGTCAAAAAAAAATATTCACTCGAATTATTGACTTAATGGAGTCAGATAAACAAAGCCAAGCTTGGTTTTTTAATTGGGTACGGTTCGTATAATCCTCATATGCAAACTTCTAATCCTTGTATGGGACAAATTATATTTAAATTTAAACTCATATTTAAATTATGGCAGTTTATTTGATTTAAATTATTTTCAAATACTGTTCATTGCCAATAATTTTGAATTTCTAATCAAATTTTTTTTTCACATTCTTTCCAGTTTAAAATTTTTTTCTTATTCACCATCATAAAGTGCATAAAAAAACTTACATTTTAAAAGGAAAAGAACCTCATACGATACAATGCACAAAAATCATTAGCCAATCAATTTTCAAATTTGAGGTTAATTTTCGGGGCTTGCTGTTAGTTATTTTGACATGAAATTTTAACCAGTTACAGCCCACGTTATAAACTATAGTTTCTGAGCATTTCGTCAAATTTTACATAAAACATCCGAAGTTAAAACCAAATAACAGAAATTTAGCAGTTTCTTCAGTTTTTTATTTTTTTTTAAGGTTATGTGTGCAGATAAACATTTCATACTGCAACCACTGGTGGACTATATCGTAGTGAATAGCCTCAATTTTTTTCACGTTTTTTAGACCAACACATACCGAGATATATTCATCTATATTTAGAAAGTACGACTAAAATGGTCGATTTTTCACAAAATGACCGATAATTTTCGTAGCGGCGGTTGCAAGTGGTAGAAAATGTTCATTTGGTATAGTATTCGATTTAATTAACACATGTTACCATAGAAAAATTTGAGGCGGCAAACAATTCCTCATTCACTAAAGTTTAGTGTTTGTCCGACTCCATTAACTGTTTATTTACAAAAACATAGCTGTCAATTTTCGTTACATAGATCTATAGTTAGTTTTTATAAAAATTTATAATATTTATTCATGGCGTTTCATATGATAATATATAAATTTAAATTTCGCACATACAAATTGAATAACCTTAAATTTATCGGGCAAAAAATATTATACAAAATATAGCTCGTTAAGTGTGCCTACTGGTCTCGAAAACTGCAAAAACTCGATCCTTCGGAGTTCGTTTTTACCACTTTTTCTTGATCAACAAAAATAACTTACCGAACCTATTTCTTAAAATATTATTATTATAGTCTCGAATATTGTTAATTTGTTTCCCAAATTAAAATATTCTTAGCTGGTTACTGAAGGCGGTACAGATGTGTCGTGACTAATAGAACAAAATTTTGTCGAGTGAGCGACAAAAGGGGAAAAGTATTAAAGCAACTATTCATAACATACATTTACAGATAAGTTTGATGTATTTTTCGATGACATTTATATGAATATAATCAAGTTATAATAAGAAACTAGAAAGAAAAGATTCAAAACTCGGTTTTAGTATTTATTGTGAAAACAACTATTTTTAGCTCAGATTAGTAGACATATCGCAAAATAAATTTTTACCCCCTATTTAATTTGTATTCTGGAGCCTCAACTTCCCTCAAATAAATGTTATTTATTTTATTGATTATTTAACATTCAGAATATCAAGTTGCAAATTAATGTTTTACTGAAATTTATATTTTTACATGTTTTATAAAAAGATTAGTAGTATTTCTAATATTATTGTAGTAAATTATTATTGCACATATTAAGTGTTTACTATGTTTATAATTTTCAATGTAATACGTAAAAATCGTGGCCAAGTTCAAAGTAATCGACGCGGCAAATGAACAGGTGAATTAAAATTATTAATTTTTGTTATCACGGTGATTAAAAAACAAAATTATTAATTTCCATTTTAATATTATAGTGTTTCACTTTATTTACATTATATTATGTACAGATAATCATATCAGAATCTATAATAATATCTAATCAATTGATGCATAAAGCTGATTTTAAACAATTTTTTACGAAATTGTTTATATTTTGTTAAAAGAAAATTTATTAATTGCAATTAAAATAGGGTTTTTCCCAACGGTCATAAAAACAATACATTTTATGAAAATTGAGGGAGTCTAAGCAGGGCCGTGGAGACAAAAAGAAATTCTCAACTTTTTTTCGGGTTCTCTATCGACAACTACGGGCCCTCTCCACAAGCCCGGGTCCAGGGGCTGCAACCCCTGCTACCCTACCCTCTCGTCGGGCCTGAGTCTGAGTAATTAAAATGTTACAATTCGGTGGAGAATCTAAAAATATCAGTAGGCAGGTTTGGTTTTTGTTAAAACATCAGTTCATATGTAGTAAGGTCCAAAAATTTCCGGCCTGAACAATAAAAATAAGAGTAAATTTCGAATAACTATTTATATTTTTCAATATACTCTCCTTTGATTTCAATACACTTTTCACAACGTCTCACATACATTTCTACACCCTTAAAAATGGTCTGGATTTTTATCCTCAAAATGCGCCAAAACCGTTGATTTCACCTCGTCATCTGTATTATTGCACATTTTTTTCTTCTCAAATCCTCTCAAATTCTTTTACAGTGGAAAATGAATTTGATGAGTGCCCGTACACAACATCCAAACGTTGCTTGATTTTTGACAGCGTCTTTCTTTCTTTTGTCAAAAACTTTACGTATCACAGCCTTGTACTCGATTTTGAGCATTTTAAATTTTTGAGTCGACAATTTTATTTTATTAGCCAGTATTTTGACAACGAAAAGATTTGATGCACTATTTTTTGTGGGTATAGATGCACAATAGGTTCCTAATAGAATGACACTAACAGGTGAAATCGCAGGGTATATTTAATCCTAAATAAATTTCGTCTTCCCAGAATTCCCACCCATTAATATGATAATGATAATCACTTGAGCTATTTTGCTTATACAATTATTCAAATATGCTGTTTGATATAGATGACATTTTGTAATATTTTATGGCTCTTAAGAGTCTATTGTCGGCTAACTCGCAGTGATATTAATTTTTTTACTGCTCGCCATATTTTAAGTTAATTTTTAAATCGTTAGACACGAAAGAGTGGATCTTTACACGCAATTAAAATAACTCAAAATAATAAAATACCCCAGTGCATCGACTGTTTTGTTAAAAGATGAAGGACGAAAGTGGCTAAATTTTAGAAAAATCATTTTCAACATAAAATACTTTACATATGGAAAGTAATTATCCAAAACGGTTTCAGTCTCTTATCTGGCTTCACATTTCACACTTCAATGAAAAAAAAAAAAATTGACCTTTTTCGAGACCGTAATAAATTTTATGACTTTTTTTGGTAAAAATATTTTATCCTTTTAAATTTTTCAATATTTTTAAGTTAAGTTAAAAAAAAAGTTTAAGTTCAATATGGATTTATATGTGACGAAGCAAAAAATCATAGATCCTTGATATTGTTTGCATTAAAGTTGGGAATTTCAAAATGCCAATTAGATTGTGAACTTTATTTTATCGGCTGATTTTTCTAAATAATTTTAATAAATAATTTTTTCTTATTTGAAATTGAATTAACTATGATAAGTAAACTAAGTAAATAATTTATGATAATTTTTATAGTTTATTTTTATAATTTTCTTTTTCATAACATACTTTGATGTTACATATGTTACGTCACAATACGTACGTCTGTAGCAACGTAACAAAATTACACGTCAGTAGTTAAGGGTTAATTATACATATAACTTTGTGTGCATGCACGGGACCTAATTTTCATACAGCATGTTATTATTTTTAAAAGCCACTAAAGGTAAATGAAAAAATTACTGAAAATTATTACACAGAATAATTATTCCACTTACCAAAAGCGGCCTTTAAAACACCTTGTCAAGTATGAAAATCCGCCACGTGTGTTAATTTATAGAGGACAGATGACAGAAGGCAAACAAATAAGCAGGGAGGAATACAAACAGACAGACAGACTGGGTAGACTAATGGACAGACGGACAAAAAGACAGAAAACACAAACATACAAATAAGAGAAAATGGATATACAGACATTGACAGACAAAGGACTAGTAGACAGACAGATGGGACCGACTGACAAACAGACAAGACCGATTAACAGACAGACAGGACTGGTAGACGGACAGACAGGACTATTATACAAGACAGACAGTATAAACAGGCACACAGGATTTGACGGGCAGACAAAAAAGACAGCCAGACAGACAGGATAAAATTAAAATACAGACAGACGAACAAGCAAACAGGAATGACTGACAGACAGACTGTAGGACTAAACGGACAGACAGACACAGAACATACAGCCAGTTAATAGGACAGGACTGACATACAGACAAGACACACGGTAAGACATGACAGACAGACGGGGCAAACAAACAGACAGACAGACGAGGAAATTTTATTGTGGAAAAAAGTATTTTATTGCTTCTATATAATTATAAAACAATTCTTCTGAGTTAGGAATCATGCTTCTCCTCTTCAGTGAGGACAAATGTACCCTGTGACCGCGGGATGCAATTCATATGTTTTTTTTACGTCCGAAATTTTCAAGTCCACACTGTAGGTAATTATTACAGACAATTGCAAATCCCTAAAAACTAAGTATATATGTATAGTTTCAGGTAATATTTTTCTGAGAATTTGAATATAGAGGAAAAATCCAATTTTAATCCAGTTATAGGACAGTAAATAATTACTACATTCATTCTTTGGGAATTAAATTAACTATATAATTACGAAAATATCAAATATTATTAATTAAATTCTGCCCCATCCCCGTTTTGAAAATATGGCTATGTAAATTGTTCAAAAATGGTTTAAAATCGCACTACAAGTTTTTCAAATTTTCAAAGGATCAAAGGATCTCTGATTTTTTGCTGTTATTATAATTAAATAATATTGAATCCCACAGGAACATTTAATCGGGATAAGATTACACCATGTGTTAGATCAGGGTAAATAGTGTCTCTGTGTGTACTATAAATTTCATCGACTTCGATTTAGCTAGTTGGATGTGATTTAGCAGTTGATTTTGTTTCCACCGGGAACCTTCAATTGGGATAAAACTATCCTATGTATTATTATTGCTATTGCATTCACTATGAATTTCCATAATCATTTCAACGCATTTTTATAATATAACTAAGTCTGACCCGCGGCTTCACCCGCATTGAATTAAGCCCCCCCCTTGTGTCTCCCCTTCTTCCCCCGGAAACCTTCAATCGGGATTAAACTATCCCGACTAAAACTATTTCAAAATTATTACTATATATGTGTTCATAGTAAATGACGTTTGTATATTAAATTTTATCAAATTCGATTCAGTCATCCTACAGGAACCTTTAATCAGGATAAGATTAGCCTATGCGTTAATTCAGGATTAATCATGTCTGTGTACAAAATTTTATCAAATTCTGTTTAATTATTTGGACATGATTTTGGAATTTCTTTTGCATCCCCTGGGAACATTCAATTGGGATAAAACTATTCTACGTGTTATTAAAATTCTAGCTACATGTGCTCATAGTAAATAGTGTCTCTATTTAGTCGGGATAAGATTATCCTATTTGTTAGCTCAGGATAAATAATGTCAGTGTACCAAATTTCATCGAATTGAGTTTTGTTTTTGGGGTGTGTTTGAACAATTGTTTTTGTATCCCTCAAGAACTTGTAACCGGGATAAAATTTAAACATCGAACAAATTTAAACATCTAAACATCCAAACTTTCACATTTATAATATTATTTAGATATTAATTTTTAGTTAAGTTACATATAAACCGATATAGAACTTAAACTTTTTTTTTTAACGTAATTTAAAAATACTGAAAATTTAAAAGGATAAAATATTTTTACCAAAAAAAGTCATAAAATTTATTACGGTCTCGAAAAAGGTCAATTTTTTTTTTTTTTATTGAAGTGTGAAATGTGAAGCCAGATAAGAGATACAAACCTCTAAAACAGTTCTGCTGTGTCACACCAATCTCACGTATCTCAGAAATGATAATTTTGAGAAAACTTGATTTGAATAAAATATCAGATGATGTTAATTATCTTAGACATTATTAAATATCTGAGATAATTGATTTTTATTATGCGTTATTGATTCAACGTTGCAGCATTGATTTAATAACGTATAAATAACCTATTTGAAAATATAGGACATAAGGAATGTGATACAATGGAAATAAAAAATTTAAAACTACAATAGATTAATTATTATATTAATATTAATTAATTAATTTTATTGTCAGTATATATACTAGGGATTGAGTAGAATCCTTTAAACGTTGTTACGCGTAATTGTTGTGTCTCAAGATACATTACATTCCTGTAACACGGCAGTGTAGTTCTCAGAGAGGGGGGGGGGACTGCTTTAATATTTTTAGCTGTAAAGGAGATTTTTAAGTACAAATATTTTGAAAAACAGTGATTTAAAAAACAAGTATAGTTTATTAAATAGGGTCATGTATTAGGTACTGGACGAAGAGTTGCAAAACTCAGTTCCTATAATACTTAACTAAATTTGGATTTTATTTAATTCGATTAGTCTTTTATTCTTTAGTACGCTTTGCGGAAGTATTTGTCGTACTGTGGTTAGATCGTGATAAAATGTGTGCTACCACTTCTAACGAGAAGTCAACAATGATGGCTAAAATGCTAGGTATTATCTTCTCTTTTCAAAGCTTCCATTGTAGTTGTGGCAAAATTTTTAAGTAAAGTTGGTTATTTTTTTTTTTATTATTATTAAGCTGCATTTTTAACAACTGTGGTCAATTATGCAGATAAAAAAAAAGAAAACAAAGGAAGAAAAGTTGGTTATTGGTTTCTACAAAAACGAAAAAAAAAATTTATGGATATTTTCGAATAACTAGAGCGTTATTATTATTAAGGATAAAAGCTATCTTTTAAGAAGTTAGTTGTGACAATTTTACTCACGAGAAAAATTTTTATAGGTACTTTATTTGCAGAATTCAAACGGATCACTTGAAATTATCAAATAGGTCACTAGTTAGTAAAATAATGAATTAAATGTTTCTCAGTATCTAGTTATTAGTGTATCCTCCAAACTATAATGCTAAATCGTACATTTGAACTTCTCCCTTGACATGGTAATTTTTACAAAACACTACGTCTAATTATTTCTTTATTATCTCTTTTTTTTAATGTACTTTGGTTTTATTAAACAATTATGTTTTAAACTATTATAATAATAATTTAAGTGTTTGTTGTAACAATCAAAGGTTAGAATTTAGAACATTAATTGTTAATAAAATTGTCTTCAAAAAAAGTTTTCCTTATAGGTAAAGGGGATTGTTTTCCGTTCAGTAACATTGATTTCATTGAAAATTTTATTAAAACAATAAAATTTTATGCTTCCGATCAAAGGTGGCTATATGTATCGTGAGATATTAAAACAAATAAAAACATTTATGTGATTTTTTGTTGAGGGGTAATTCAATCAGTCAAAGTTGAATAATTTGATAATTAAAATAATTGTTTTGTAATTATTTTTGAAAAAATTAAGTACACCTATAGTGTTTTTATAGCTTTTTTTGGTTCTTTCGTAAACACATTTGAACGAATTTACAAAAGTAATGCTTTGCGTGTTGCTACATAATCAAAATAGCCGGTTTAGTTAGATTAACATAGGTCGATGATATGAACCGAATTCTCCTGATGATGCTTTTGTAACATGACGTGGGATAGATTGATATATAACGTCAGAGAACCACTCATCAACATTTATTTAGTGAGGGTGACGATATTTATTAATAGCTTTTACCTAAAGCTCCAAAAAATCAGAAATTAGAAAGATCCCAATGATGAAATATTAAAAAAGTGGCAGAGTTAATATACTTGTCTTGTGATTCACCCAATTATTGTACGTTCTACAATAATTTTCTACCCAATTTAAATTTAGATTTAATAATACACTGCCAATGGAAGTAGTGTACAGTTTCCTCGTATTCATAACAGGTTTTTATCCATTTTTTAAAGTGATTTGGTGCTTAAACTGCTTTCAAATTTTTTGTCTTTTTGATTCTTCGAACTGTCAATAATAAGTGCAAAAAACTTCATTCAGAGGTAATATATTTTTGTACTCCTGTTGAAGAAGACACTCATTATATACCCGTTAGTTGTTGAGAAAGTTAGGCATTATTCAAAGGTGTGGAGGAGTGATCATTACTCAATACATTTCGACCAATGAAATCACCGTATTAACCATTGGGCATTATTCAATGGGCTTGCAATTGTTTTTTGAATAACATATCTATAAGTTTTAATTTCATATACGTTGCATAGTAACGTGTAAGTAAACAAAACAATTTGAATTTTATTTTGATCGTTTCTATAGACACATATACAAACATTTAATGAAATTAGAAACAAATTGAAAATTTTATTCTATTAATTTAATATCTATATTCATTTTTATTTAAATCAAAAAAGAAAAAAGTCCTTGAAAAATTATAGTATTCTACTCGCTTACAATGGCTATTACTCACTCAGATGCATCACGACACTCGCCTCGTAAACTCGGCTCATAATGGTCGTAATTGCATCTTCGTGAGTAATAGCTATCATTACCAACTCGTTGAATAAAATACTATTATGTTTGCGCATGCACAGTAATTATCGTTATTGCAATGAAATTCGTAGGGGAGTATCTAGGAACCAAGCGACACAATCTGTTAAAAATTTCACCAAAAACCATCGTGGAGGCAAATGGTGGGCTTCCATTTATTCACATTTTTTTTAAAATTTCCTAAAAACAATACCCAACCAATCCACCCCCCACACCAAAAAAGGAACAAGCACAAAAAGTTCCTATTATTTTTTCCCCGAAGCCCTAAGCGGACCCTAAAACTGCAGCCCTGGCTATCCCTCCTTCTCGTCGGGTCTGGCTACCTGATAGGATATTCAGAAGTATAGACGGATCGGTACGCAAACACGAAACCAGAATTGTTTAGGAAACTGCGAAACGTAAAATACGCGCAAAAATTTTAGGTTTTGTAGGGGAAAAAATTATTGTATTTAAAATGTGATTACAATACTCCCGCTACTTTAGTGCGGAAGTAAAATTACAGTTAAAAATAGTAAAAATTCCCACATTCATATTTTTGAAAAAAATATTCAGTGAGTCAGTTTTTTGGAAAAAAAAAATTACATTTAGAATGAATGGACTTAAAACGTCATTATGTGTTAATATGTAATGGACCGCCTAATTACGTTGAATATGACGATCTGAATAATTTTTACTATCAAAACAAAAATTATATGGAATTAATTAAAATTTTTAATTAATTTTTTTTTTTAATTTAATTCACGGCATTTATGCACATTCTTTTCAAGGATACCTAGTTCAGTTTTTCCGTTCAAGAGTGTCGATGTGATAGAATATTTTTATTCAGTTTTATTTATAAATAATTTTATTTTTATTCAAATTTATGTATGTGACTAATTATTGTACCATTGAGGAAAGAAATTGTTTTATTTTAAAATTTTATTAATGTTAGTAGGTCATTTACCCTTGATTTGCATAATTTCTTCTTAAATTATTGTTTATATTTTTTGCAATTAATAATACAGTTTTAAAATGAAACGGGAATAAATATTAAAATCATTGAATTTAATTGTGGGAAAGGGCCTCCTTAAAGGCTACAAAAGTAGCTTCAAATTTTACATTTCTAGCATCATAAATATGGTTTTTCGGAACTTTTAACAAAATTTGGATTCGCAATGAGAAATAATTAGCTATAAAAATGATATGAATTAGATCTGTTTCTGAAATTTGGGTTATCTGAGTGCTAAATTTTCATTTATTTTATAAAATGGCGGGACAAGAGTAAATAGATCGGTAAAAAATTTTTGATTTTCCTACGCTAAAAAGAATTTAAGACTTGTTCCATTTATAATTATTCCGTTAACTTACAATTCAGCATTTACCAAAAAATTTTTCTTCAAAAATAACACCGTCAATACCTAATTAAAATTATTTCAACTGAAAACTGTGAGCGTAATGGAACTTTTACAATTAAATACTTTCAATAAAAAATTCCTTGAGATTTTTCATTTAAATCATTCCGTTCTTTTTTTTATTATTATTTTTTCTCGATTAATTTGCATACTGCATCATAAATCGATTTAACCGATCGATAACTTTTACTTGTAACATTTCAACGAGTTGTCTAGATTCGTTGACGTAAACATGTCTCGTAATCGTACTTCCTGTAATCGCAAGAAAATTATATAAAAGTTTTTCTCAGTTACTTAATAAAATGTGTTTGCCCAGTTGAAAATTTTACAGTAGAATTTCAAGTTCCTTACATCATAAATAAATCAGAAAATTTAAAAAATCACAGAAAAGATCTGCTAGAAAAATTTTAAATATTACCAGAGTTATTATTTAATAGAGAACCAGTTTTTATAATAAGTTAATTTTATGTAAATATGATTTTAATAATGTATTAGGGGAGAAGTGGCATGAAAGGGGCGTTTTTGTTTTAAGCGTTCTGGTAAATAAACGAGATAACAAATTAAATATTTACGAACGGAATTAAAAACTTTAATTATCTTACTTTTGAAATAAAATCCAATAATAAACATTTCTTTGTTATTAGTTGTAATTTTTCTCAGTTTTTAAAATAGTGCATTTTGTCCCTTTCATCAATAGACTGAATTGAAAGGGACATGATAATTTATGAAAGGGACAATACTAAATATCATTCATGTTGTTCAAATTTCAACCTTATGTACATAAGACATACGGTTCATACTATTGCGCAGGTCATCTTACTGAACTTACATATTAAAAAATTTTATTCAATAATGGAAATAACCAAATGATTTCAGTAATCGATGATTATTAATTGCGTGGTTCTAGTAATCGATAAATAAAATCATTGTTTTCCGTTTGATTATTTTTGTTCGAAATTTTTAAACAAGAAGAAAGTTTAAAAAAAATAATTATTTACATTAAGAAAACACGATAATAGAGAAAAAATTGTGACATGTGGATATTCAAATAAAACTAATTCGAAATTACTAATCTTAAAGGTAGTCCCTTTGTTTGCTCTGTCCCTTTCATAAATATCACCCCCATATTAAAAATTTAATCTTTAAATCTTCAATTTTATTTAAAAAATATCTGATCTGTTGTTTTCCTCTAGTTGAAAGAATAACTAACTCTATATAACTGCAAACATTTCAAAAAATACTTAGAATATATCAGAAAACGTTCCGAAAAAATAAAAAAAAGATTAGTTTGGAACATAAAAAAATTTACAAGCACAACATTACCATGTTTTAAATGACAGTAGCTTGAAGTCAGGAACAAACATATCTGCATTGGTGCTGCCACACAACCCCAATACGTTTGATTTGGTGGGATTTGTATTTAGCGCGTAATTTGAATTGTCCCTTTCAATACGTGTCCCTTTCATACCACTTCTCCCCTACCTATAATTTACTGATTGTTTTTTTTTTATCCTCTATAAATTTTGATAGTTGTGTAAAAAAGGGTAAACACTTTGACTATAAAATAATGTAGAATAATAAATTAAAAATATATTGTTACATTCAGGGCCAACGAGAGAAATGCCGGGCCCTCGGGCACAACAAGAAATTTTCGAACATTTATTCTCCGAAAAATAAAAGAAAACATCTTTTCACTTTTTTCGGGCCCCAATCGAGGCTGCGGGCCCCCGGGCAATTGCTCTATCTCCCCCGCCCTCCCGCGGGTCCTGGTTACATTATAAGGAATCGGGTTAGACTTACGTTACAAAGCAAGCTTGCAGTTCAATCATTTCCTCGGGAAATAAAATTGGTTTCCTCCTGCATATAGGAATTTTCTTATTGTAGAGGGTAGAATTCAGTTGTAATATGATTTTGATAAGTAATAATAAATAATTGGTCCTTTTCTGTGGAAAAGTATCTTTGTATCTTTATATAATTCATCCAAGTATAGTATCCAATTCAAGGGTTCCCAAATTTTTCCTATATACACCCGGCGTAAATTTCTCTGTGAACACAAAATTATATCTCTTCTACCAAAATTTTAGATTAATACTCTATGGAAAGTCAGAAACGATGTTATATTGAACGGAAAGATAGACAAAATGTAAAAAAAAAAATACAACTAAATGTACCTATGTTTGTACATGTTTGTACAAGTATGAACGTAAGATCGAAAAGTAATGTTTTATTAAGTATTTTTTTTTTAAATCTATTTTCAGACCCTATTTTTATTTGCCAGTGGACCAGTGGGGAAAATTGAATTTTCGGGCGAGGGGGTTGAAGTCAAAATCGCCCCAGAGCTCAAAAATTATAGCTACGGCTCTGAGTGAACCTGGTGGGTTCATAATTTTTGATCACTTTAAATGTATTTTTGAAGTAAATTAAGTTTTTGTATTTGATTTCTATTGAAAAGTATCGTTTACAAAGATACAGGTATTCTGAAGAGTTCAGGAAATTCACTTCGTTTTACTGTTCAAAAATCAAACGAAAAAATTTATTTTATATTCAGTTTTGACTCCACTTTGGGAAATCCTTATCCTAAGCTAATCAAAATATAAAATTTAGATACATTTTTTTGTTTCATAAAAATGGAATATTTTAAAACAAAATTCTGCGTAGATGACCTCCTTTACCGTTTAGCGTTCTTGACATTTTTCTAGCTGCAATGAATTTTTTTTAGGTATTTCCAGATGACAAATTGTGGTCGTAACTATACGCATTTTATTGTTAACCCTGAATTAAATTTAATAATAAAAATTATACTTTTTTATGCGCAATTGAAGATTAAAGACTTACCAGTAATTTATTCACTGACATAAAAAGTCATCAAAGAGCAATTTCCTGGAAGTTCTTACCATTTTTATTTCTATCATTAATTTTTCCATACCAAGTGCACAGAAAAGATTTAAATCTTTAATATGGGACCGTTGGGAAAAAAATTTAGGAATCTACCTCTACCTCGTGCGACGTTGTTTAGGTCAGTTTATTAGTCGCCATTCTTAAATTAAGTAAAGTTAAATTTAGTAATGGTTGCCATTCTTAACTTAATAATTTTTATAGGTATTTTCTCGAATTCCATTTGTAAGTTAGGTATGCATAATTTTATTTTGATTCGATTAATCATAATGAATAAAGTTAGTGTACTTTCCAAAATAAAATTTTGGACAAATAAATAAAATTATTTTCAAAATTAATAATAATTTTAATAATAAAATTATCACGTGCGTACCGCATGTGTAGAGTATCTAATTGTTTATTTAGAAATAAAACCACCACATTAAACTGCATTTATTTCAAAAATGCTATGACTTCGCTTATGAGTACAGGTCCCGAGATCGGACCTATTGATTTTGTAGAACATTAAAAAAAATACGTGACACTTTCGAAGCAAGTTATAGGCATTTCAGACATATCATTACATTGAAAAATGTAGTTTTCGTTACCAAAAATTATTGATATCGAAAATAACAATATTTTCAAAATGGATAATAGAAGGAAAGGAAGTACTCTTTCAAATATATCATACCCGCAAAATTATACTTTTCGTTATCGAAATCTTTCGATAGACAATAGATCGTAAACGCCGTATTCATTGTTATTAGCAATCACCACTGATTTTAATGTATTCATCTTTTTTACTTGCGTCACGCTATTTCTATGCAAAATTGGCTAAATGTTATGTGTTGCCTGTAGTTAAACTCTAATTCTTTGTTTTATCTGTGCGACGTTAATTCATTCTCAATGTACTTTATTTATCGAAATGAAATAATTTTATCACAAAATAAAATAAATTACTTGAATGAATAATTTTAATACATAATAAAACTAAAATTCCCAAAGATATTATAAATAATTTTATTCAATTATTATAAAGTAACCGTTGCCTTTTAGCTACTTATCTACAGTTACTGAAAACCTGAATTACACATTAAAAACTAATATTTAAAAACATGTGTAAAGATTTTCGATTAAGTCTGCATTAGACAATTTAATTTCGTTAATTAATTAGTGAAAACAATAAAAGTTAGTACGACGAATTTCGTAAAGTTAATTCATTAATATAGGACCGTAGGCATTTTAGTCAACACGTGCATTTCTAAACGTTTTTGTTTTTGGTTGTGTGACCAAAAAAAAAATATATATGAATCATTTTCAGAAAATAATAAAGATTTGATAAAAAAAGATACACTAACAGTTTTATTCTGAATTAAATAAAATTGAAATAAAATTATTTTAATGATAATTTTAATAATCTTTTAGACGGAGTTCATTAGAATTTCCAGATTGTATTGTATAAAATTTTTGAAGATTATTTGATGAATCTAATAAAGGTAGAAGAGAAAATGTTTTCGAGAAGATTTAAAAACTATTTTGAGCATGTGCATGCATTATGTAAAAATTGTCGAACGGATTTTGAGAAATTTAGTCTACTTACAACCCGGATCACCATTTAGAATACTGTTTACGGTAGGAAAATGTTTCAGTCCCATGGGAAAATACCAGATAGATTTGAGAATGTGTCACACGGACGATGTCGCGGGTAGAGTTAGTATTTAATAATATTCTGTGCTAGAGGATTATACTTATACCGAGTGTCCCGGTCGGATGTATGTAAAGTTATGCCACAAGAGTGCTTTAGATAAACGTATTTATATTTTTGGAAATTTTCTTTTATAAAATAATTTTATTGCATATTAATAGTTTTGAGCGTTACTTTATGGTATTCCATATTTGTAAATTATAAACAAATACTTTATTTTGCAAAATACCACTTTTATTTTTGGAACTGTGACAATATTGTTTCAAAAATAAAAGTGGTATTTTGCAAAATAAAGTATTTGTTTATTATTTATAATTATTTTTCCACCAAATTATCTGCACTATTTCTTCAACAGAGTATTCTTTCCGTATTTTTATTATTTTAATATTTATTTAAAAAAAAATTAAATTTGAGGCCTTTTGAATTTACAAAAAATGACACAATTTCATTTATGTGAAAATATGAAGTGCTTGAAAATTGCGACATTCATTTCGTTATTTTATTGCAATATTGCTGTTAAAGCGATAGTAACAGTAGTTACAATATTAAATTGGTATTATTAGTTTGTTCAAAGCACTCTTGTGACATAACTTTTTCCTTATGGGAATTCAGTGTTATCAATTAACATGTAAACCGTATGTATAGATGCAAACGGGATACGCCGTATATAAAAAAAAAATTGGTTTTATGACATTCAGTATTCGACAACTTTACGATTTGAATTAGTATATGAATCAGCTATTTCATTTCTAGCTAAATGAAAAATTTTAAAACCGTTTGTTCCACTATATTTTTATAGATGATCATTGTACATTTTATCTTTATAAATGTAAATTTATTCTATTCAAAGTGCAAATTTTTATAAACGCCAGTAGAAAAGATAAAGATACATAATAGTATTAGGTACTGCAAAAACTAATATATCAAAACCAATTAAATACAATAAACTATTACGACTTTAAGACTCATACAACTTGAAAAATGTTATTCACAAACCTGACAGCTTCTTTTTCTGTTTTATTAATTTAATTCAAATTAGTAGTGCCATAAAAACAAAAGTCAAAATAAAAACATTCAAATACCTAGTGCGATTTACGCAAAACCAGTTATATAAAAATATCAACATCAATCTAATTAAAATGAATTTATAATTAACTTATTTGCTTTTTTCTTATTGAATAAAATATTCAGTGGAGGTTTCCATTCTGATTAATAATATTCATTGACTTAAAATAAGTCAAAATCATTGCTGATTTCTTTGAATTGGTATAACGTATGTTTGAGTAGCCAAATTCGTGGCAATTTTTTTTTTATTGACAGTGCGTATGAATTATATGGGTAATTTTTATGATTCGATGGAAGTGTGGAAAGATTCGAAAACACCGAAAAGTCCAGCCAGTATCAAATAATTGCGGTTATTGGTCAGAGTTTTACGGTGGCTTCTGGATTCATTGACTTCGAATTCGGATAATTCATAAGCTGATTGGTGTTCCGATAAAATTTAAGAAATAATATTCTTAACGTTTTTCAATATTATTTTCAGAAATTGAAAAAAAATTCTTTAACTCAAAGAAACGATTTTGCTCTAATAATATCAAAAAAATATTCCTATTTAAAAACAAATTAAGAAATTAAAAATTCAACTTTTTAAAATTTCATCACAATTACATATATGTTTAGATACTAATTAAGATCGATGTCCACACACAAGGAAAACATTTAATTAAATTTTATGCAAGTTTAGCCTAAAAAAAAGAAAAAAATGTCAAAATCTATTTTTAATTATGCCAACAATAAATTAATTACAATATAAAAATTTGTTTTGGAGGCAAATTAACTTACACGTGATAAAAGAATTTCACATTTTTAAGATAGTTTGGTAAGAAAAAAAAAAAAAAAAAATAAACAACTTAATTCATTTTATACAAGCTAACAAGTTTTCAAATCAAACTACTTTTAGTTAGGTCACATAATAATTATAGTAGTTACAGGTATCTCTTGACTTACACGATCAATTTTTTTCGTGTAAGTTGAACCTGGGTGGGTCAAGAGTCAAGACTAAGATTTAAGACTTAAGACTAAGTAACTTGAAAATATTTTTATTCAAGTAACGTGTATTTGTAGACAGATTTATTTCAAGTAACATTTAAGTAACAGTTTAATAAAAAAGAATTTTACAAAATGAGAAGCTAATACGACGTCTCATGAGCAGAACAAGAAAACTGGAACACAAGTATATAAACGTTGATGCAGTAAGCTTAATGTAAGCTTCAATTATTAAGCAGCAAGGTACTGAGCAGCAACAGGTCGGTAATGTCGCTGTAAAACGTATTTTATGTATATCTTAAAGTCCTATAATTTTTCAATTTGTTGTAGGAGGTAAAAAATTTAGTCTCGTCAGTCGAGGTTAAATTAAATCATTTAAAAATATCAAGGTAAATTCAAGCGTAGAAACCGCTAATTTATTTCTAATAAACTGTCATCATCTATATCTGGCATTCTTTTCTCTCATAAACCTATTTCCACAGTACAAAATATTTGGTAATATGTAATATTTGACAAATTTTATTCAAGTTCTTCTTTTTCCTAATCACAATTTAGTGGATCTATTGGCGTGCTCAGTATATCAAGGGTATTTTTAAAAAAAATTTTTACTTTTAAATGACACTTTCTTGGAATTTTCATGTTCTTCATTTCCGCTTTAAATTATTCCTTATTTTCAAAGAGTTTTGAAAATAACGTAGTTTAAACATATCGATTTTGTAAGAAGTTTAAGTAAATATATCAATTCCTTTTTAGGGTCTCATGTTGAAAAGTGATCACATGTTTCGATTAGTTTATTTAAAACATGTTAAAAATTATACCAATTTAACAACAGTATTGAGTAATGTTAAAAGTTATTCAATATCTACTATGTACAGATCATTTATATTTCAAGAAAATATAGGCGATATAGAGAGTAGGGAAGTTATGGATATCCAAAATTAAAATTTCGGATGTGTGTAATAAAATCTGTAATTGTCGATAGTGTAATGAAAATGGTAAGGCTTGGGTTATAATGTTTATAATGGTTGTAAGATGAAACAAACACTAGTGATTAATTGATCATTGGTGATTGCTAAATGATGGCAAGATGCAGTAGTATATTACTACCAAAAAATCTTATTTTTAATTAATTTTATTATTATTATTGTATTTTTTTTAATTTATTAGGTGTTTTAGCTAAAACACATACATAAATATAAATAAGAACAATAAATAATTTTTTTAATAATAGTAAAAATAATAGTATATTATTCAACGAGCTAGTAATGATAGCTATTACTCACGAAGATGAAATTGCGACACGAGCCGAGCTTGCGAGGCAAATGTCGTAATGCAGCTGAGTGAGTAATAGCCATTGTAAGCGAGTAGAATACGATATTTTTTCTACGACTTTTTTCCGTTTTGATTTAACGTAAAAGCCCCTTACTCCTGTTATGGAACTGTATCTAATACTGGAACAGTTTTGACATTTACATATTTATTTCATTAATTAAGTAATGAAACATTAAATGCGAGGTGAATTTAAATTGAAAAACAATCATTCTATTAATAATAATTTTTGTTATCAGACATTTCTTTCAGAAATAACTTCATTAATATGTAAATGTCAAAACTGTTCCAGTATTAGATACCGTTCCATAATGGGGCTTTTACATTAAATAAAATTGAATATAAATTTTAAATCAAATTTTTAATCTGTTTCTAATTTCATTAAATGTTTGTATAATAAGTATAAAACGATAAAAAAAGATTATATGCTACTTTGTTTACTTGCGCGTTACTACGCAACATATATTAAATTAAAACTTGATACATACATTAGTCACAAAACAATCGCAAAGCCATTGAATAATGGTTAATACTGTGATTTCATTGGTTAAAAAGGTATTGAGTAATGGTCATTCCTCCACGCCTTTGAATAATGCCTAACTTTCTCAACAATTAATATATATATATATATATATAATGAATGTGTTCTTCAACAGGAGTAGAAAAATATAGATTTTACATAACAAGAGTATTATTACGAGTAAATTAGTCCATTTAAAATAAAATAAAATAACTTCACTTTACTTTTTTACCCTAGTTATCAACTAATTCCTTTCCTTGTCAGACTACCAAAATTCAACAAGTTTATGGAGGCTAAAATAAATCACAGTAAATTTTAAAATTAAAATAATTGACATCACTTTTAATATAAATTTAATTGATATAAAATATTTATATTGGTGTTATTTCAAAGTCAACTTTTTAACATAAATTATCTTATGGTAAATAGACAATTAAAAAAACCCTGTACATGTAAATAACGAAACCAAAAATTCTTATTGCATGTATAAACTATAGGCATTATGTGTTGCTATTAATTCCATATAATCTATAACCTCATTTCAGATACAATTGATCATGAGTTTTCGTTAAAAAATTAAATAATTCTTATATTCGAAACAAATCAATCTTCTATTCTTTTCTAAAAATAAACTGCAAACTTAAAATTTACATAAATGAAATAATAAAAGAGATAAAGCCAAGAAAACGGAAATTATTTAAATTCAAAGTGACGAAGCATGGTCAAATTTTGACTGAAATGAACCATATTATCTCAATATTTATTTTTAACATAATATCACCAATGTCGAAATAGAATACGAATAATCTGTACTGATAGGCGAGTACTTACTCTTGCGTACCTATATGTAATGGACATTCCAATTCATTTATGTCTGCAATAATCATATTTAATATTTACCTCTGCACATATGTAATGACTATTAAATTTTTGTTAATTATATTCGTAAATTCTTTAAACCAGTCTTTTTGTACAATTTTATGAAATCATTTTTACTCTCATTTTTCATATAAGCAACAAAATGAGAAATAGCTACCATGTATTTCAAAAATACGATGTAATTATGTAAGATTATTTTGTAACAGCGATATCGGTGTAGTGAAAATTTATAAACACAATTAGAGCAAAAATTTAAAGCTGAAATGTGTTAGACAATAAACAAGGGGAGTAATTTTAAATTTGGGTCATAGGTATTTCGGAATTTAGGTTACTGAAAATTTTTATTGGTTAGTTACATCACAGAAGTTCCAATTAAAGTAACCACAGATTATTTTTTTCTGTGTAAATCTTTTTAAACTCTTGGTAGTATTTAATAATAATTTAAAATAATAATTTTTTTAAATACATAAGAATTGTATTTTGTTAATAAATTTATTATTCTGCAAATTTTCACGGTTATTTTTCAAAATTTTTATATTAAATATTATCAAATAATTTTTTTTTGCAAAAATATATTTTAAAAAGCTGTTAAGCAATTTCTCAATAACCTGCTTCTTCAATTTAGAAAAAAAATTAAAATTTTGAAACATATTCATTATCATTTTTTGGTAATTACATGATCTCTAGTAGAGAATTTAATAATTAAAATTCTCCTGAAGCAAAGACAATAAAGGACAATGATTATATAGTCACTTACATCCGAAATGTTCTCACAAAATTACATAGAAAATGTGATTTCAAATGTTATTTTATCCATAGAATTCTGAAAATTCACAAATATTAGCAGTCCCATTAAGGATATTCAATTTCTTTGATACCAACAAATTCCAAATTTAAATAACAGACATTTTAGATTTTGATATTACCTCTTTAATTTTTAATAAATTTAAAGTCATACGATCCAGAAATTTTTAAGTCCTTAATTTTGATAGCAACTCCAACTTTGTTTTGAGTAATCAGTTTTTAAAAAAAATTGACTACTATTATTAAATAATTTTATTAGAATAAAATAAATGTTACATGAACTATAAATGTTACATCAACAATTAAAATTTTTTTTAAAACATTAGAAGTAAAAATTTTTGAAGAATTGTAACAATTACTATCTATCTCAATTATAGATAAATAATCAGTCTACTCAATTGACCGCCAATTTTCAAATAATTGTATCGTAAATATATATCAAAATTATAACTTATTTATAATACATAACAGTTACCACCAAGCTTGTACATTCTTATCATAAAATCAATACAAAATGTTTCAGAATAAGTACACCAGGTATTATACGAAATATTGACTATTTCTGGTATCAATATCAAATACTTACCATTTTTGGAAGTCTAAGCATTTCAATTAATGAGTATTATCGATTTAAAAGACTCTAGAAGTTCTTCAACTGTATCTGTAAGAAGTAAAACATTTTTTTTTTAAATAGAGTTAAATAGAGTTTACATTTATATTTTTAGTGTTTGGTGCTAATAATGAATAAAACTCTTTACTTTTAAAATAAATCTTTTTTTATTGTAGTTAGTTAATTTGATAACTTATTTCGATATAGGTCACTATTATCAAACAGTGATCAAAAGCACTTAAATCTCCAACGAGAGGGTAGGATAGCCGGAGTTGTAGTCCGGGGGTCCGGGCTGAAAGACGGAGCCCGTAGCGGTCGGTAGGGGCACAGGAAAAAGTAGAAATCTTTTTTCGATGCTTATCACTTATTTTTTCGGGGAGAAATTTTTAAGACATGTGCTTTATTCCTGGGGCGCGCCCTTTCTCTCCACGACCCTGTAAGTCCCAAACTAATTAAGCACGAAACTCAATTTGTTTATTTGTTCCGATTTCACAACAGTATAACTAGTCGACTTGAAACCTCGCATAGAGGTAACTAAAGCGACGACGAAGAACAGAGGTTACTTTTTACCCTGGAACAAAATATTTGATTCCCGTGAAAAAAATATTTGAATTTCAATACATTTATATACTTATTCTGAAACATTTTGTATATCAAAATCAATTAAGAACTTTTCACTTATTATTACACGAGAGGTTTGTATTTTTTCGAATAAATTTGGGTTTGTCTATTAACGAAAAAACCAATTGGCAAAATTGCCCCCCTGGCGCCCACTGGTGAGATGCGTATTTTCTGAAAGCCCCTTCCTAGTAGATCACAAATATACCCATCTTAGGTATGGAGAACCTGGCCAAAGTTCTGACGTGCAGTAAGTTTTTAAATACTACACGTGGCCATTTCTTAAGGAAACGATGTGTGTTGATCTGCAGCGGGCATTAGAGTCCCCTTCGGGAGGGTGCACTTCGGACTACCTTATTTCGGCCATCTACCAAGGAGTCTGCCAGAAATCCCCACCGGTAGGACTACCAAACTTCTCTTCGGATACTCCCAATGTACAGGTTTGAAGCCGCTCAGTACGTCTTCTGTCATAGGCCACGTGAAAAAACGAGGTTAGGCCACTTGCAAGGAAAGTGGTTTTACACAGTGATAGGCCGGCCCACGACATGCCTCATAATCCATTTGTACCTATACAGAGTATCCCGTTTGACTATGGTCACGTGCAGACTTTTTGTACATTTGACGCCCTATATCTTTTGAAGGCCAGTGGGACTACTTGACCAGGGCTATCGATCGGCACCAGTCTCAACCTTGGGCGCTAGGGGACAGCTCCCCAAATAATTTTGCCCATTGCCCTTTGTTGCCTAACAATTTTTCGAGTTAAATTGCTGTTAGGCAAAAAATTTGAGTTGTACAAAACGAATTTATTCAGAAAAATATAAAACCCAAGTGTAATGTGGTAAGATAATTTAACGAATAAAATAAATTAGTATAATGCACATTATAATTTAATATATTGTTACTATGGTTCTGAAGCCAGTAAAATTTTTTTATCGTGTTTACCTACAAGGAAATGTTTTGTACCATTTTTATCGCTGTAAAAGTCTGACCTAACTTTTTTCCATGGTAAAAGTGAAAAAAACTACAATATTCTAATGGAACTTGATACACATGAGTTAAATTATCACTAAAAAACCGAATTTTGATTTATTAACCTTTAATCGGTAAGGTGACGTCTGTGAGTCGTATACAAATATATTCTTTCAGTTTTCTTCCTCCCTGCTTGTTTTTGTTAACTGAACGTTTGTGTATTCTTTTATGGTTTAGGGCAAATTTTACTCTGCTGGCGTACGGGGAGTGTTTGATACATGCATATACGTGTGGTCTCCAGTTTTCCCTGTGCCGGTTGCACCGAGAATTGACTGTACATCACCAAACTGAGTGACTCAGATATTAGAATTAACAATAAATTTTCGTGTTTTCTTTAAAAATGTGAAAAAAGTTCCCCACCAATCCGATTAAAATCATTAAGTAGGATTAAAATCATTTATGCTTCATAAAAAATGTAATTTTATAAAATCTAGAGAGAAAAAATAAAAATAAAATAAACAAATAACACAATCAAAGACAAAGACACACAGATGATATTCTATATGAAACTTTCACTTGATTCATTTAATTCTATCTCTCGTATTATTTTTCCATTTCTCAATCATTTGCTCGTATTGAACGCTCTCTTTCTTTTCACCACCACCATGAGTGCAGTCGAACCGATAAACACCACTGCGACAATGAATGGATGCGTTCGTTCAATGCAATTGGTTTATAATTTTTTTTTTCAAATTAACGAACAAACCTGATACATAAGGTATACGTTAGGTATTTGAATTTGAAATTTTGCGGTTTTAATCATTCTCTATATTACTGTTAACAATTACTTCTTCATATCAAATATACCTACATAACTACGACGAAACTGTGTCAATCTTGTTTCGGGTTTCAAACTTTCCGGGTGTTCGGTCCGTACTTTTAAATTTTAATGTAGTGTGAAGCATAGATGTAGTACAAGTGTGCAATACTATTTTTTTATTTTTATTTTTTATTTTTTAGTTTTTTTTGTTTTTTATTTTTTGTTGGTGCTTATTTTGTGTTTTAAAATTTTTTTTCTTATATTATTTTCTAAAACAATGTGCTTTGATTTTATTATATCTTGAAAAGTAACTATCCACAGTTATAACTTTAATTTTTTTTTCGATTTTTTAATTGTACAAAGTCTAATGACAAAATGTTTCGTTTAATTCTGTTTTTTTAATGGTCTGAAAGGTAATAGGGTGTAAAGGGTATTTTTATGAACTTTGGTCAAAATTTTAAATAAATATTCTCAATAACATAATAACAGATACAATTTGGCGCTAATCGATTATACAGCTGTCGATTTAATATTATTTTTAAAAGTTTTTCCCATTTTTCCAAAAACGACAAATCTAGTGTTGCCAGAAAATTTTTAACGAAAACCGCCGATAAGCGGCGTTCCAGTAGCCTCAATAATAGTCTAGTACCAAAGTCCTATAGCGACTAACTTTTTAAAAAATATCTTTCCAAAAGTACCAGCTTTTAAACTAAAATTTCAAAATAACCCAAACGATTATTTGCTGCCAGTTGAAAATAAATATAACCCAAATGGTGGTAAATAATCGAATCTGGCAAACCTGGACTTTGCACTGATTTTCTTTAAACAACAAAATATTTGCTGTAGGAGAAAAAGTAGATTCTTTCGTTAATAATTCAAACAATTACATCTGGATAACGTACTTTTTTATTAAAATTTTCAAAAATCATTCATTGTTGACAAAACATTTACAACAAACAAATATTTTTTTTTTAGTTTTCTCTTTATTAATAAAATAAGGAAAGTTTTGCTTATAATATGATCACATAATCGGTTCACCCACAATGACTATGTTATGTGACTGAAGCACGCGCGCCAACTCTCTCAGCGCGCATCTGCATCTCGTGAAAGTGCTATTATCAAAAATACTTAATTTTATTTAATAATTATTGTTTATTTATTCTTAAATTATGTAATAATATTTAATGGCAAATAGAATAAAAAAAATTCTATTGCCGATAGGAACACATATACTGTTTTATCTATTTGTATTTAACACAAGGTCGTAATGAAAAGTTCTTTTTCTAATTAAAAAGAAAACACAGTTTTACACTTGTTTTTTTTCTCACTGTATATTGAGTTTCAAATTAATTTATTTTAATTTTTTTTCGTTTATTGAGAGTTTTTCATTTTCTTCATACCTAATGTTTTTATATGATATTAAAATATTTAATTTTAGGTGCAATTTTCTTCAGTTTTTTACTTATGTATATTATTGATGTCTATAATTCTCGTTATAGTATTTTTTTGTTAGAGTACTGATGTTTAGAGTACTGAGTACTGATGTTACCAGGGCTTAATTTACGTATGAGAACCGTAGTCTAAAAAAGCAGTAGAAACAGGTGTTTGCAACGCCAGTGTGTAGAGTGCGTTGGTGTGCTAGTCTTCTATGTGTCTGTATCCTTAGAGACTGTAAAAAGTGCTGTTAACGCAAAATCTCAGATTTCGCTGTCTCCTGGATGATTTAGACTTAAGTTCTTAATGATTGAACAAATTATTCTTTAGAGAAAAATTATAGAATTCGAAAGATATGGTCTTGCTATTATGAAAAGCATTTAAGTTGTACTTTGTACAGGTTCAAAATATAGTAGATAATAACCCAATTAGACCTAACACAGATAAAAAAAAACTCAGTGATTCAGTATAAAAAGAAAAGTCTTGTGACTTCTTCAACAAATGCATAATCAACCCTTGAGTATTACTATAAGAAAATTATAACACATACGTTATTAATGAACCTTTAAAATGCAGCCTGATGCAACAGAGATCTCTAATTATCTTAATTATAACAAAATCATAATTATTATGTTAATATAACTTGAGTCAGTTCCGTATAACAAACTATTTGTTAATATTTATTTAAATGAACATAATATGCACTACATCGAATTTTCTACTTTTATAAATATAGGTCGAAGACGTGTATTTATACTTAATTAAAGACGCATTAAGTATTTTGTATTTGAAAGTGCAACAACAAAATTAGATATATTCTAAAAAATAACTTCAATTTACCATTAGTGGATCTTAAGGACCCAGACAATGCTTTTTTTTTTACTTTAACAACGAAAAAAATGAAAATATCATAAAACAGAGCATCAAAAAAGAATAGAGACTGCTATTAATAAGTAAAAACGAAAATTTATTTTGAAAAAAATAATTCTAATCTTTTAATAAATACTTGTTTTGATCTATATGATTATCATCACACAAGTAGATTTCTATGCTCATACTAAAGTAGCGGAGAGTGGTAGCAGAGAGTAAATATATTTTTTAATCCAAATAATCTTTTTACAAATATTTTTTCTTGATTTTAAGAAATGTCTGAGAAGGATATCAGTACGTTATAGAAGTAAAGACGTGAAGTCAAAGAATAACAGTTTTATAATTTCAAATCCCTCTTTTATAGAAATCATTACATAGTTACATTATAATCAAATTTAATTTCGTGGACCTTCTGCTTTATGCATGAACAATTAAATATATTATTGTCATTTTGAAAGTACAAAATTTTAACCAGATAATAACACATTTTTGGCAAGCAATCCACTGTGAAGTTATAGGCCAAAATTTATCATATTCTTACTTTTAATTTCTATTATTACAATCAAAATTTCTTTTTACTTTTTTTTGTTGCTGTTTTTATCATTATAATTATCAAAAAACGACAATTTTTAATACATTCAAGTGAAGTGAATTAGCAGTAATTGTATTAACAATAAAAGTACTCTTTTTGTTAGATAATTATTTATTTTAATCGCAATTAATGTTAATTTTAATCTGGGTTACTTCAGTTACTTGTTAAAAATACTTTATTTAAGCAATGTAAATGTTCACAGAGATTATTGCGCGCACCTAGCGTACTCGCTGGTAGTAAAAGTTTTTAAATAAAAGTACATTCTAAAAAAAAAGAATTTGAAAATTTTTTATTAAAATAAATATATGGGTACCTATAGTAAGTGAAAAAAAAGTTATTACATTAAGAAATTTTTTTATATTATTTTTTCTTTTTCACTCCAATATTAGTCAATTAAATTTTGTAGTACGGAGGTTTCGAAAGTGCGTTTTTTTTTTTTACGTTTCCATATGTATAAAATTTTATACCCATAATTTTAAAATGTTTTATTTTTACTTTTTTAAAAAACTTTTACTCTCAGTATGGACTCTAGAATAAGCTTATATTTGGTAATCCTGAGTACTGGTTTTGTCTCAATAAGTTGTTATTTATTATGAAGTGTGTCGAAATTTTTTAAATTTTTCTAACAAGGGGAATATCAAACATGGGAATCACGGATTTGGGAGAAATTAATATATGTTGTGGAATATATTTCTCTGAGTATTGTAGTGATAATAATTTAGGCCAATGCGACTTTATTTAGAAATTAAATGCACGAAAAATTTCGAATAACATACCGTGTTTGATATGTATCAGTTAGTTGGTATTGTCTGCAACAAGGGCCGCTGGTGATGTGGATAGTGTCTGCTGTCAGGTAGGTAATTTTCTTAAATATACAGACGGAAAGGTTCTGTGTTCGAATCTACGCCTACATAAATAATTCTCTTTTCAATTTTTTTTTTAACTTTTTCAATATTGTACAATGGGTCAATTAATTACAATGAGGATACTATAATTTTTTTTTTAAAAGGAGATATGGTATTCTTTTTTATGTCATTATTATAAAAAAATTTACAATTGCCATTACTTTAAATAAGGATAAAATGAAGAATGTCTAAAAATAGTATAAATAATTTATAATAAAAATCGCTTTAATTTTATGTAAAAAAATTCAGTAATTTGAAATTTATGATAAAATTACTGTTACATATAATGACAACATGTACAAAAAATATTATATCTCCTTTTTCAGAAAATAATTATAGCATAATAATGACACAAAAAAGAATACCACATCTCCATTTAAAAAAAGAATTATAGCATCGTCAATGTAATTCACCATTGTACAATATTGAAAAAATAAAAAAAATTGAAAAGATAATTATTGTGTTGCAAAGGCATAGATTCGAACATAGAATCTTTCCGTCTGTATATTAAAAAAAATTACATACATGGCAGCTGACACTATCCACATCACTAGCGGCCCTTGTTGCAGACAATACCAACTAACTGACACATATCAAACCACGATATGTTATTCGAAATTTTTCGTGCGTTTAATTTCTAAATAAAGTCGCATTGGCCTAAATTATTATCACTACAATACTCAGAGAAATATATTCCACAACATATATTAATTTCTCCCAAATCCGTGATTCCCATGTTTGATACTCCGCTTGTAAGAGAAAAACTCATTGGCCAGGTTCTTTTATTAAACAAAATTTCTTTGTTTCGGACTTGTGTCAACGCAAGTATAAATAGCTTTAATATTTTTTTTTTATATATTGTACTGATTATTACCTGACTATATGTACATAAGTAAAACTAATGCCAGTACACTTTTTCGTTAACCATTTCTTAAGCCAGACTCATCTGACAGATTCTAATTCAGTTTTAAGTATATCTCCAATTTTTTAAACATATATAACTAGTGTTACAAAAATATCCATAAAATCGAAAATGTTTGTAATTTTTATTCAGGATTCTTTGAGACAAATTCTTGAGATATTGAAAACTTCGAAATCAGATGGCATACAAAAACAAATTATAATAAATTTTAATATATAGGGTACTCTTAAACTATGTTTCGGTGATGCAGTTGAGTAAAATTTTCAAAATCTTGTAGGAGGGTGGCGGGGGCGTTTGCAAACAACTAATTTGAATTCCAGAACTTTGATTTATTATTTTAAATATAAATTAATGTAAGTCATACTCTAAACTCTGGCTTAAAAAATGTTAATTTTACTTACATTATTTCTGCTGCTTGCATTTTTTTTAATAACGAAAGCAATTCATTCTTAATCCATTTCAAATACCCCTTATAATTATAATTATGATTATAATTACCCGTTAAGTAATATTTTGCCAAAAATAACCATTGTATTCAGTCTACGGACTTCTACATTAAAACAGGTGTAGGTATCAGGTAACAATATATTTACATAAAATATTAACGAAAAGAATTTTTTGCACATTCATAAATATTATTGTCAATTACTTTTATCTGTCTTTCATTCTTTGTGTACATTCAAACAAACCGCATATTATATAATTTTGGAAATTGAATAATAAAATGAGTCAAATAAAAAGAGGTTATGTAACATCGACTGTCTTACTTAAGTAGAGTAGTGCAGAATAAACAGCGCACTTTGTTTACTTAAATGAACATAACCTAATTATAAATTTGTTTTCAATTATCCCAATGTTTTTATATAATTTAAAATAGTTAATTAAATTCAGTTGTATTTTAATTAAAATTTTTCCGGGGAAGGTAGTTTTTAATTGTTTAGTTTTGCATTGTTTATTTGCATGTGTAGGCATATTGTTTGAATATAATTAATAATAATTAGATTAATAGAGTTTGGTTTGAGCCATTTTAACAAATAAAAAATATCAAACAATTTTGAAATATGTAAGAAGGTGAAGTCAATTCCCTAGAGTTATTACCAAATTTCAAATGCAATGACTCAAAAATGTATTTCCGATATAATTAACACCGTTTATTTATTGGGAAAATTTGTACAATTTTAGATATTAAACAGTACCTAATTGGTTTTTTTTTTTACTAAGAAAAAATTATTTTTCTAATGTCAGTGACTTTATATAATTATATAGTTATTGAATTAATTTAAAAAATTAATATTTAATATATCTAATTATAACATCGAGAGTATTATTACAAGATTTAAAAAAAAAGAAGTTTATTGTGTAATGTGTGTAATATCTGGTTTAATTATCTGGTGACTAAAAATTCAAATAGAAAATTTTCTCTTTTATAACAATATTTTCCGGTATGCTAGTAAATTTTGATAATTACGCAGAAGCACGGCTTCACCCATATTCGCTTTTGAAAAGCAAACCGGTTGTCCGATTCTCAAATTTAAAAAAAAAAATATGAACCTTACGCCAGATTAGCTGACAAAAAAATTTTACAGTACAATACCAGTACCTATTGGAAAGGCTGGAAAATTCTTGTTAAACCTAAAAAAAGAGTACGGAGGAGCATCATTGAAACCTCATTTTCAGGCAAAAAGTAATTATTTACAACTGAGGCTCATCATTTAATTATTCTGAAAATGAGATTTTAATCCGTATATGGATCCATTATACCAAACATTTGGAAAAGACAATGAAAATTGGAGCATTATGTAGCCGTGTTTCTGCGTCTAATTGCTAGAAAACTAAGTCATGCGACTTTTTGATTTTCCTTAAAATCTATTATCAATAAACAATAATAATGAATTTTTTCCATAAATTCTGATAGAGTGAGAACTTTTTTAGACAAATTTCAATTAAATTATATTTAATGATGTGAGGGAAGAATAAAGGAAGAGATCGGGAATTAGAATCTGAGAGATTTGTGGCCGCAGTCGTTTTCTTAGAGAAACTATGTCAACATTTGTCTTGATTTTTAAAGGTAGACCTTATCAAATCTTTCACTTGTATTATCACTTATCAGCCCAAACATCAAATTTGGTTTAAGGTCTAATAATATGAATCTCAGATATTTATGTTTAAAGGAACGCAGTATCTCTCAAGGTAGAAGAGGAGTGAGTACATAATCTTTCTGTATCCTTTAAATTTTTAATTTTCTGACTGGTTCGAAGTATCTTTGAAATTTCCCGAGCAGATACTTTCGAAGAACAAATCTTCATATTCTTTCTTCACTATCAGTTCAATCAAATATCTTAAAACACGTTTATTTGATATTGTCTTTTTTTTTTTCTCAACTGTTATCTATTAACCCAGTTACTTCAATTATAAAATACCCCTGTCGCAGCATCTGCATAACATAGCGAATTTCCAAATCTTGGGCACTGGCGGATCTCATCTAAGACCTGTACCTATTTAAAATAGTTTAGCTTTCTAAGAGTAAAAGAATTTTTAAAATCGGTTGGGTAATTAGTTTTGGTATTTTTGGGGACCCAAGAACCCGAACGAATTTTGTGCAGCATAGTTGTATCCATCTAAAATAATTTAGTTCTCTAGCAGTGAGAAATTTTTTAGCATCGGTTCGATAGCTTATTACTAGCGTTTTCGGATCTGCAAGATCCCGGCGGACCTCACTAAAAAATCAGCTCGACCGTATATTCTAGGCGTACTTTATGTAATATATATATATATATATATATATATATATATATATATATATATATATATATATATATATATATATATATATATATATATATATATATTCAAAACCCGTTGTGTAGCATTCTACGCCGCATTTGCATCCGCAGGACAGTTGTGGATCTCAGATAACACAACTTGTACCTATCTAAAATAGTTTACCTCGGTAATAGTAAAAAGGTTTCAAAATCGGTCAGTTATTTTATTTTTGACACTTTTAGGTCCTACTGACACTTCAGACCTTACATAACGTAATCTATATGTATCTAAAATAGCTTAGCTCCCCAACAGTGAAAAAATTTTCAAAATCGGTCGGCTAGTTTATTTTTGACGCTTTTGGATCCGATGGACCCTGGCAGACTTTACATAACGTAATCTATATTTATCTAAAATAGTTTAGCTCTGTAAGAGTGAAAAAATTTTCAAAATCGGTCGGTTAGTTTATTTTTACCACTTTTGGATCCCATGGACCCTGGCGGACCCTAAATAACGTAATGTATGTCTATCTAAAATAGTTAGTTCCCCAACAGTGAAAAAATTTTCAAAATCGATCGGTTAGTTTATTTTTGACACTTTTGGATCCCATGGACCCTGGCAGACCTTACATAACGTAATCTATATTTATCTAAAATAGTTTAGCTCTGTAACAGTGAAAAAATTTTCAAAATCGGTCGGTTAGTTTATTTTTGACACTTTTGGATCCCATGGACCCTGGCAGACCTTACATAACGTAATCTATATTTATCTAAAATAGTTTAGCTCTGTAACAGTGAAAAAATTTTCAAAATCGGTCAGTTAGTTTATTTTTGACACTTTTGGGTTCTATGGACCTTGGTGGACCTTACATAACGTAATTTATATTTATCTAAAATAGTTTAGCTCTGTAACAGTGACAAAATTTTCAAAATCGGTCAGTTAGTTTATTTTTGACACTTCTGGATCCTATGGACCCTGGCAGACCTTACATAACGGAATCTACATTTATCTAAAACAGTTAAGCTCTGTAACAGTGAAAAAATTTTCAAAATCGATCAGGCAGTTTATTTTTGACACTTTTGGGTCCTATGGACCGAGGCGGACCTTACATAACGTAATCGATATTTATCTAAAATAGTTTAGCTCTGTAACAGTGAAAAAATTTTCAAAATCGGTCAGTTAGTTTATTTTTGACACTTTTGGGTCCTGTGGACCCTGGCGGACCTTACATAATGTATTCTAAATCTATCTAAAATAGTTTAGCTCTGTAACAGTGAAGAAATTTTTAAAATTGGTCGTTTAGTTTATTTTTTACAATTATGGGATCAGTAAATCCTGGCGAAACTCATACAAGTCTAGTACTCTAACAGTAAGAAAAGGGTTCTAAGGATCTCATATAACTTATGGCAGTCCGTAAGCTTCTTGCGGACATCATTTAATTAATTAATTCAAATACTTTAACTTACTAACTGTGAAAAAATTTTTAAAATCGATTGGTTAATTAATTTCTGGCCTTTTTAGGTCCCGAAAACCTTGACCTCACATAAAATACCTTAAATCCATTTGAAATGGTTTAATTTTTTAACATTATTAATTATTAGTGGAAAAATTTTCAAAATCGATTCAAAATATTTTTCCGTACATACATATGTACATTATACATATTTTCTTTTGTTTCATATTTAATAATATTTATATCATAACATAATCTTCAATTTCTTGTTTACTTAAAAATTCAATAAAAAAAAAAAAAATTCTTCATTACATTAGCTTAGAAAATCTGTTTAATTTACATTTTTTAACATGGGATAGAACCATGCTAATTATAATGCAATAAATGAGAAACAAAACTCTATACATGTATGTGTGTTATATCATATCCATGTGTATAGTTTTCACTTGTTCTCACAAAATTCTTTAATAAAAAAGTGAAATATTTTTATACTTTATAAAGAACTGAGATATAAATATAAATTACTTATTAGACTAACAAAGAAAGAATAAAAGTGAAAATTTACATTTTCTCGAAAAATACTTAAAATAGAAAGAAAATTATAAGAATATTTTCTTCATAATTTTTTTTTTCCTTTTCAACGATGTAAAAATTGAACTGCCTTATGATAGGATCGAATGATAAAAAATGGCCAGAAAACCTACTTCTAGGCATCCGACGTGTCTGGCTAACGAACTTAGCCAAGCCAATTCAGAATCCAGTCCGCACACAAAATTTCATAAGCGTTAGACGTTTCGTTCGAGAGTTATCGTGGGAACACATAAATATATATATATATATATATATATACAAATTTTAGTGAATATCATTTTCGTATTCTAGGGACCTCAAAACAGATTTCTGCCATAGTCCCGGACTCAGATTGCGTCATGACACCTACTGTAATAGCTGAATTTCGAGTTTTCGAAATTCGCTAATACATAATATTTTACACTTGACTGGCAGTAAACTCATGTAAGGACAACTACTGCATTCTATAAACAGATACCTACTTAAATAACTTACCATTAAGTAACTTACAAGAATGAATGACATAACACTAACTGCATTTAACAAAGTTTTTCTTTTATTTTTATTTCTATTTGAATTGAAAGCCTCTTGAAAGGTAAGACAATAATAATATACAATTATTTGAATAAGATGATGCCAATAATTACCTATAATTAAAAAAAAAATTATTAGGCTTGGCCGGGGTAATTGTGAATGGATTTTCATGAATTGAGATAAAAGCGTTGTTTTAAGTATTTTTTATTTTATATATCACATTATGGTTGATTTATTTTTAATTCCACATTATTCAGGATGCACAACACAAATTTTGAGCAAATTCGTATGAAAAATAAAAATTTTATGAAACATGAATTTTGGGGTAAAAGTGAATACCATCAGAAAAATTATTTAGAATGGATTACAAGAGAAGTGGGGTACATCAAAGTAAAGCCCAAATTAAATTCTTCACATTTACCCCACTTTCAAATTTTTGCCTTTGTTTAATGCAAGTTATCCATACCTTAAATTTGCACCAAAAATCAAGGTTAAATAAAAATAACAAAAATTGTAGGAACAAATCTATTACAAACTAAAAATGATATTTTGATGATATTTTGTTATTTTATCAAATAAGAAATTAAAAAATTACAAGATTTTCACACAAAAACAAGGAAAATGAGACTTTATCAAGGGAATACACTTGGTTAACATCAATAAAAAAACAACAATCTATTAGGTCTAATACTTTAAATGAAAAAAAAAAATGGTTTTGTATTAATCCTACTGCCCTTGGACACTCACAGAGACATTGAAAACAAGTAATTTTTCTGTTTTTGTAAGTTGTTAAACATCGCTCTTTACACAAGTTTTTTTTTGTATTGTTTGTACAACGGAAACTTGTATTATATTACAACTCCCAGAAAAAAGTTAAGGTAATAAAATTTTGAAAAAAATATGATTGGTTAAATAAGATGACAAGGATAAAAAAGCAGCTTGTACAGTGACAGTTCAATTTACTTATCTCTCTCACACAAAAATCTGTCAAACTAAGTCGGATTTACATAGCTAAAAAAAACTAGCATACGGTATTTTTAATGTGTCTCTCCATGGAGATACGGAGTCTTCACCTGATGGCAGATTTGTGGTAACTGATAACTCTTACTGATTATACCGTGTCACCCTGGAGTTAAATATCTACAAATTCAATTCATTTTAGAAAACTATTAAGAAATTATTCTATTTAATGGAAAACTAAAGTAGAAATACATATAAGAAAACATTAAAAAGTTACTAGCATTATTTATAAGTAAAAATTAATAACAAACTTAGATAAAATAAAAAAAAAACAACAAACACCACTCGAAAATTATAATTGAGAGGACAAATGCATGAAGAAGTTATGTGACATTTTTGTAATTTTACAATACAACCATTTGAAAGTTTTTATTTACTTGTACTCCCTATGAAATAGCACATGTTTATTATTGAATTTGTTTGAAACTATTGGAAGTAATGAAACCAAATTTTTCTAGATGATATTTCAGGATAAAATATTTCTAAATTCTACAAAATCAAAAAAAGTAAACGAACAGTCAAAAATAAATATATTAAATTTTAAGAAAAGTTAAGTTTTGAAAAAATATTAATACCATGACGATCATAACCTTTAATGACACAACATCCAGTGGTACATTATTTTGACGTTTATACACTTCATGTGGATTTATTGACGTCGTGCAACGTGATATGTGAGTTAGTAAAGTTTCAGTTGACGTCTTATGACGTCAGCGACTGTCAAGGTGTTACTTTAAATACATAATTTTAATTTTTAATATTTAACATTACATTTGACATATACATTCTTTTTAACATATACATTTGAAATCATAAAACAATTCGATAAAATTTAAATGGACAAAATCGTTAAAAGTGATGATATTAAAAATTGAAAATTAAACTTAATAAAATTAAAATTAATAAAAAAATAATAATAAAACTAAGAAAACAGTGTTAAACAAAATTTAGAAAAATGTTACAAAAGAATCAAAATTAATAACAATTAAAAATGAGTCACGAGGTGCTCGAAACAAAATAAATATATAAACAAAATGGCTTTAGTCTAATGGAAACAAAGTAGTGACTGTGGCGCTGTAGTCAAGTTGGGTAACCATTTTAATCTTTTAAGCGGATTGTTAAACTGGACGGTTGCTGTTTTACATGCCAGCATCAAAAGTGTTGTGCAAATTAAATTGGAATCTGTGTTACAAATAGAAGCTATATGGAGTTTACCCCATTTAAAATTTTGATATATGACAAGCACGATAGATAAAATGGCGGCACAATCGACAAATGTCATCAACCTGAGTTAATTCGGGTTAGCCGCTTAAGTGGCTAAAATTTTTGATCTTAACTCCCTGACGATTATAGGAATAATTCCGAAAAACTAATTGATATAAGTTAAAAAATCAAGAATACACTATTTTTACAACTAGTACACTTTATATGGAACTGTTGACGCCGTTGACGCTGTTTACCGTTATGTATACATTAGTTTTTTTTATAATGTAAAGTGCAATTCTTTTTTTTTTATTTATAATATCCTGTGTATGTTTTAAGAACTGAATTATGTATTTTAATAATAAATGAAATTCTTAATTTAATTACGCATTATAATTTAAAAAGTTAAATGAATGTATATAATTTTTAAAACTATAGTTTTAAATTATAATTTAATATTTCTAAATCGTGTTTTGTATTACTATTTTCTATTTTTAATTGAAAAATAATATTTATGAATGTTGCTGCAAGAGGGCAGTTTCGTATTGAAAATAATTTATTTCATTTTTTGCTATAGTGTAAATCCAACTTGTAAAATTTTATTACGTTTACTTTTTTCTTAGAGTTGTAATACTATACAATAATGTCACCAGCATCTTCATCAACATTTTCAACTCTGAAAAGAACACTACTGAAATTTTGGATCGAATGGGGGCATTTGTGAATGACGTTCACAATTACCCCGCAATTTTAAAATCATGGAGTAATTGTGAATTGGTAATAAATTGCCCAATTTCTTTAGAAGCACTTTAGCCATTTTTTTACCTTTTAAGGAAAGAAAGTGTATTTAAAAAAATTTTTTTTGAGGATTAGTCGAAGTAAGATACATAAAATTTTGCAAAGGTTTTTTCAAAATGAAAAAAAATAGATACTAATACTTGGAGAATTTTACCAAATTTTAATAGCATATTAAGTAAGGACAGAAAAACATACTAAAATTTGATTTTTGACAAAATTTATTTTAGTAATTATAGGCGCCGTTCACAATTGCCCCAATTCACATTTACCCCGGTCAACCTTATTACATTATTAAATTTTGCATTATAAGAAATTGGAATATTGATTTTTTGTTGTAAGACATATCAGCAGGACTTAATATTAAAATTTCTTTTTTTACTTTTTTTCTTTAAACAAATTGATATTAAACACTTTATAATGATTGACATGTTCTTCCGTTAATCTACCGTCAAAGAGAATGGTTGGATGTCCCATATTTGATCCGGGGTAATCGATTTAATTACTTTTATTTTAATTCGAATAATGAATGGTACATTAAATTGAATCGGAAATTTACAAATAAATTTTATTAAGTCGATAAAAATGAAATTTCGTTTAGTTTGATTCCAACTGAATGCAAGAGACGGAGGAAATTGATTCAATTAACTTTTGGCACTTCATTATTTAGTAACATTTTGAAGTATTTCGAAATTATTGACGTTTTATAGAAGAGCTCTCTAGTGATCTTTCTTGAACGTATTCCTGGATGTTTTTACTATAATATTTTTGAATTCAATTCTATTACTTAAGTTTGTTTTGTAGGTACGATCGAGGCATATAGTAACAAGGCCAAGGTCCAATATAAAAATTTAGTTCAAGATTATTGTGGTTTTAGTTGCCACATAAAAATTAGTAGACGAATACCATGTGTTTAGCAGTTACTGGACAAAGTATGGCACACAAAGTACCGCAGTGTCAATGAAAACTTGGTTGCGCTTTTCTGGCTGCGTCTGGCCAGTGTTATAGTGGAATTGCCATAAGTCCACTATGAACCATATTGTTACTACAACGTGTGTTTACATAACTTTGTTAATAAAAGGACAAAAAGTAGAACCAAAAGGATCTTTTGAAGAACTTTTTGAAGAAAATGTAGTTTCAAAGGACATAAAGCTAACAAAAGGACAATTAATCATAAAATTTTTAATATATTTTTATAAATTCGGGACCATCCATAAAATCCGTCCGCAAAATGGGGGAAGGAGGGCAACTCCCAAATGTGATGATATGTGACGAGAGGGAGAAGAACAAGTGTGATGTGACGTGACAATTCAAGTACTGTAAATGCGGATTACTTGAGCCCAGATTTGCAAATCATCTGATAATTTCAAAAATTGAGCGTAACTGTTATATTTATTTGGGATAGGAAATTCAGTATATTAATCTATATATGACTACGGTTAGTTTATTATATAATATGGATCTTTTTCTTATGGCTCATAAATTTTATAGCTTTTTAGATTTTGGGCTCAAGTTAACCTTAAGATAGGGTTACTTGAGCCCAAACCTAAATTTCCAGGTTATTTTCATTTGAAAACAGTTTGAAACCATGTAGGATGTTGGTTACTAATTAAAACATTGTACCAACATATAAGGAGCTTTATTTATTCAATACTCCTATCGCAGCATCCTGTATAACAGAGCGAATTTCCGTTTACAAAAATTATTTTTTCTCGGAAACTAGTTGACATAGAATAATAGTTTAAAGACCTTTTTCGTGTGATTTTTTCTCCTCGTTTCAACAGTGTAAAAGTTTTGGGCATCGGACGTGCCTGGTTAACGAACTTGTCCAAAGGTTTGGGACTTTTGGAAATTTCTGCTATAGTTTTGCACCATTTTATACCAAAATTATAATGGGCTCAAGTTACCCTCATTTTAAGGTTATTTTACTGATTTATGAAAACCTTACTTTAAAAAATTAACGAAATAGTTGGCATATGAACATATCTGAATTTAGTTTAGAAATGAACAAAATATTAAAATTACACACTTACCTTCCTTTGTAGGCTATCACAATTATTTTTACAGTCAAAAGTTAGCAACGTAACAAAACATAAATTTCAAACAGCGAGTAACCAACACTTGCCTCACCTCCAGTGTCAATTTTCCGAACTACCTAAACTTAAACACCGTAAACATACTGCTGTTACCTATTAGCTAAACATCTAGCTTACTTCCATTATTGAATAATATAAGCACAATACAGAAAATAATACTTTTTTCCGTTTTGGGCTCAAGTCACACCCCAGGGCTCAAGTAACCCGCATCTACGATACCTACGTTAATTTTATAATTATTTTAACAACTCTATTGCAGTAAGAACAACAATATCGGTCAACAATAATAAACGGATCACTAGGTGAACACTCGGGTTATAGGTTGCAAAGGCCCGATCTAGCTAAACTTCTCTACCAGTTACTGGCGTATATATTAAGAAAGGAAACTATTAAAAAAAAAAAAAAAATTGAGAAAAACGTATATATTGCCACAAGTGGTAACCGTGTTTTCTGAAAAACGACTTTTCAAACGTGTTAGTAAATACAAATTGCATTTCGGCCACAGTAGAGTCAGATCAAATACCTATAAAATTTACATAAGACATCCTTTTTCAAAGTTTAATAATATACCTTTAAAAATATTCGGAGGAATCACCTTCATTCCAATAATACTTATTATAAAGTAAATTCACACCTTAATAAAAATATGGTATCTACCTGTGACCCATTATAAAATACAAGAGACAACATCAGAGCCAGACAAGAAAAAATTTCATTAAGAAATTAATTGATGTTACATAACCAACTTGAAAAATTAAATACACCGAAAATATAATTGACGGGCAATATAACATACACACATATATGTACTATAAATAAGCAAGAAGTACTTATATAGGCAGTAATAAGACAATGACTCTGCTTACCTATACATGTATAATTTTTCAGCACAAATTTCCTAAAAATAAATAATATCTTTTTTAATGTGCCTTCATATATAAACACAAATACCAAGACAAGACAGATATATGTATAGCGTACTTGTAAAAAAGATTTTAATTTCCTATATTATATAACCCAATAGTAATAATAAGCGGTTGGTTTGTTTAATCAGATGTATCTGTATGTACCCTATTCACTCTTATAATACAGGTTGTCTTTTTATACGTATAAATATGTATAAAGTCTTATTTTATGTATGGATTTTATTAATTTATAATATCTTATATCGGAACTAGGCTGAGAACATTAAATAAATATTTGTAAGAAATTTGAATTGTCGTTTTATTTTGGATTTAACCATTATCTTCTATTTGGTTAGGTAGTACTAACCAAAGTCTAGACTAGGCCTCCGCAACCTAGTGACCCGTTTGAGTTTTGCTAATAAAGTTTAACATATGAATACAAATTGTAAATTCACGAACCAAGTGTCCTTTTTAAGCTTTATGTCTTTTACATCGATTTATTTTTGCTTCAAAAAGTTCAAAATTTCAAAATAACCTTTATTTTTCTTACCGTATCTAAACGCATGTTACAGTAACAATTTGACAAAATTCCGATAAGATAATTTTGATTGATTTTGATCCGCACTCAGGTTTGGTCTAAGCTTTGGAGTGAGAAATGGTACCAACTTAACAGAACTCATTGTTCAAGAAAATTTTCTATCCAATTTCCAATGAATTTTGCACCATGTGTAATAATTCTTTTTAATTATCGTCAGAGTATTTGAGATTGTGCTAGAGAAGTTTAAGGTAGTCAGGGCCCGCTCTAGCAATCCCGCCCCGGTGCAAAATCAGTCACCTTTTTTTTTGCTCGCTGGGTATAAAAATGCCTCCCTTTTTCGTTTTTTTACACTGGCGACCTTTTTCTTTTTGCTCGTTAGCTGTAAAATGTCGCCCCCTTTTTAGAAAATTCCCGCCCTTACAATTTCCCGCCTCGGGCAAATCTTGTTTTTTTTTTTTCGTCACTTGCAAAATACCACCGCCTTTTTGCAAAAATTTACAAAAATCACGCCCTTAAAATTTACCGCCTCGGGCAATGCCCGGGTTGGCCCCCCCCCCTGGAGCGGGCCCTGAGGTAGCTTATAGAGAACTAACTCTTGAAGACTACGACTTAATCGTTATGAGATGCCGAATTGTTGATAGTTATAGCGTCTTAAAAAAGCTGCGTGTCAAGGCACTAATAATTGAATTGATAGATCGAATAACCCACGGCCGATTATGCTCGTAAAGGGCTCTTTTCACAATTTCAGATTTATATAATTATTGATTAACACTTTTAAAGCTTTCTAAACATAAGTCGTTGAAAATGTTAATCAAAACCACGTTGCAAAATCACTTTAGTGTAAATTAAAGTATAAAATATAAAATTAGCTGTTACTTAGTTATTGAACTCAAGAGACATCATATATTTATACAAATTATAACTAGATAGAAACAATAAAAAAAATTCACTATCTATTACCGTTATGATTTCTCTCAGTGTCATATTAATATTAATTAATAACAGAAAAATTATTTAAATGAATATTATAAACCTACTTGAGTAGTTAAACCACGTGCGCTAAAGTACTTTATAAATTACAGGTGAAAAAAAGAGCAACAAACAAAAAAAGCATTCCTGTTGTAGAAACTGTTTACATCAAAAAATTTAAATTCTTCCACTTCTTTTTACCTTTAAAACAACGTAAGCAGAATTATTAAAAAAAATTAAATTAGGTGGCATTTTCTATTTGATGGGTCATGTATAAAACTAATTCATTGCTATATTATACTCTTTAGAAACGTCTTCTTTCGTTTGTTTTTATCATGTTTCTTTTGTCATCAATTCATCAATGTTCAACTGTCTTCAAAAAAATATTCTTTTCAACAATCATTTATTTTTTATTATTTTATAAACATTTTTTATAACTATTCAATCTGATATAGAATTTTTTTTTTTATTAAAAAGTGAAATTTATCAATACGTAATGTAGGTACTATAACCGAATATATTATGTCTTCAAGTATCATAATTTTTTTTGAAAATAAATTAACACTTTTAACGTTTGTTGTACAACAACTGTCATATAAAATATGACATAAGTATATGTAAATAAAATTTATATCCTTGTACTTGTTATTCTAGTATGTTCAAATGAATATGTGCTAATCCTCGAGTAGGTATTAGCAACACCTTTAGTGTTATAAAACAGAAGAAATTGTGTTACTCATAACTAGTGATCGAAGAGGTTGCGGGGCTGACAGTATTGTCTTTATTTTTTTAAGGTATTAAAAATTGTTTATTTATTTTAGATAAAACATTTTGATGCGATTTTAAATATATACAACAGGTAATTATGGATGCCTATATACGGACAATATCCTCTTATATTGATATGTTTTGAATATATTTTAGATATGCGTGTATACATTTGTTGTCACAACTTGCTTGGTCCGATTTTAATTTTATGTATTGTGTTAAGGTATGTTTTGATGTAACCAGTGAATGATTTATGTGTATCAATTGTCTTTTTTCTCCCAGTAAAATGTGAGAGAGACAACACTATATTATGTTTTCCAAAAAATATTTTTTTAAATGACAGCTTATTTTTTTATTAACAAGTTTTAAGTTACAGTCAGTCAGTCAAATTTTCAACAATTTTAATTTTAAAAAAATTAAAATTTTTGTACTTTTTTAAAATAAAGCTTTTTTGTGACTTGAAACTAATTTTTATTAACAGCTGATGGTTAATAGAGAATATACCGATACAACTTTTTTTAAAAAAATGTATTCAGCCCGATTTTTTAACGTTTAAAGTTTTGAAAATATAAGTACGGTCCTGTCAGCACCGCAAGATTTCGAACACTACTCATAACCATAACAACAGAGCCCTCTTTGTTATGATCCGACTCGAAGGACCATATCTATTTTTTTTATTAACTTTTGAACGTTTTGACAAATTTCTCCTTTACAAATATTGTGATTGATTTATTAGTATTGATTATGTCTGTCTGTCTGTCAATGTGTCTGCTGATCATCGACCGCCATTTGTTTGTTAATAATACAATCAATGATCTTGTCTTGATTGTCGTTTTTATGTAATCGTGAAATATAAATGTGGATAATTTGTAACATTTAAAAAAAAAGTGAATATTTTGTTATGTAAGTTTATATTGTAAAACTAGTTTGTTTTTTTTTTCACTTATACAGATCAAGATTTTTATTTTTGTAGTTAATACTGTAAATGGTCAATAAACGTATTATTGGCCAAAGTCATTAATTGCAGTGATTTAAAATGGAAAATAATTCTGCATATTGGGACTTCAGTGTCATTTGGTTTTAGATATCTTCTTTACGGTTAGAATATTCGTTAACAGATTTTTTAGTAAGTTATTCTATAAGGAGAAACAGAGGTGATTAGTTCAATTTGTTTTGTTTTCAAACTTGTATAAGAAAATATATTAGTGAATAAATAACAGCGTATGTATTTCTTGTTTGATATTAACCTTCTCTTTTTTTACACACCTTCTAAGTCACGAAATAATTCTTTGTGACTAATTTGTGATCTGTAGGATGTAATTACATTACCTCGTGGATAAGCAAGGTTTTTCCAGTTATTTTAGTATTTCTAAAGTTCTCCTGGTAATTCAATCTTTTCTCCGTCGTTGGGTTCCACAATATGAAAACAAGTTTTGAATTCAAGGAAATTGTTTTTCTCAATGTGTTCTGGATAATTTGGCACCTTTAATCCCGAAATAGTCGCATAACCTTGGCCTTAACTTTGCGTCCAACTTCAATCCAACCATAAACTTAGTTATATTTATTTTCTATTGTTACTAAATTATATATTTTCTTCAATAGTTGCATTATATTATTAAATTAAAAGTAGGTAATGTATACATTTATAGCGCCATTACAGTCTGATCTTTAATAAAATTTCAAATAGCCAATTACAAAATGCATTTCAGTTGAACAAGGGGACCTTGAAATACTTATTGCAATTTAAAACATTGTAATTTCGTTGTGCACCTGCGTTTGTATCTTTATTGCCATTTTGAGAAATTATAGCAAAATTTCAACATTAATGATTATAGAAATGTCTTTCATCAAAAATCAAATTTCAAGGATTTATACAAATAAGGGTATTCCCTTTTTTGCCTTCTGTATATTACTCCACTTTTTGATAAAATTTTCTTTTGTCCCATTTTCGAAAATTTTAAGTCTGTGTCTGCGCATTATTTTTTCATTTCCAATACGTTATTAAGTATCCTATGTAAATAAGGTCAACCTAGAATTTAAACAATTGTTCTTTTCAAAATAATTCCTTTGGATCAAAAAATTTCAAATTTCAAAATTGAACTTATATAAATTTTACTTTAGTGAATTTATTAAACCAAAATAAAAAACAACTAAATCTTTTATTAACTATGGTTCATTTGAGTTAAATTTAACCATGCTTCGTCACTTTGAATTTAAATAATTTCCATTTTCTTAGCTTTATCTCTTTTATTATTGAATTTATGTAAATTTTAAATTTGCAGTTTATTTTTAGGAAAGAAGATTGATTTGTTTCGAATATAAGAATTATTTAATTTTTTAACGAGAAAACTCATGATCAATTGTATCTGAAATGAGGTATATTTAATAATACTATAAAAAATAAACATACTTGTTAAGAATTTAATTAATACATATTTATTTTCCTTAAAGCAATAAAAAAAATATCTACCTACTTTTTTTCTTAAATTTAATTCAAGTACATTGAACTTTTAAAAAAAATTTACTATTTATATGAACAGTGATTGCATAAGATCTGTTACATTTTTATGATTAACAAAAAAAACTTAATTTATAACATATTATTAGTTATAAATTTCGATTTCAACTTCAATTAGAACTACCAAGAAAACCTTGAAATTTCGTCTTCAATTATTATTTTGTCTTCTATTGTGTCGGCAGTGAAAAGTTGATAAAAAATTTTAATTACCGAAATAGAGATGCAGTTGATTTTTTTTTTTTTTGGTTTGTTTAGTAACGTAAGTGCATGGTGCACTTTTATTAACATTGCAAACTTGTGTAAACAATAAAATTGAGACATATTGTCGAAATTTTGCTAAATATTTTTGTCCCATTTGTAGATAGATATATCCCAGATTCCTCTTGGACACAATATAGTTGAAAAAGGATTTAAAAAATTTAAAAAAGGGACCTGGATTCAACCCTATTTGAACCAAAGCAGGAAATTAATTCTCGATAAGTATTTATTCAAAGACCACTCGAATGGCCAAAAGTGATTCTGAGTATTCTATAGTAATGAAAAAATCAACACCGATAATGAAAATATTGCGATTTTCTTAGTCAAAAATTTGGTTAGAGAACCCTCTGGATGATAGTAGAGAGTTAACAATGTGACCTGACAATGTTTAGATATAATCGCATGCCAGTAGTTGCAATATGGAGTATATTACCGATCCATTTGGACATATTGCCGGAAATATTTCTGTATCTCGGGCAATATTGTCTGGCCATCGTTGCCGGCCACACATTGCCGTAAAATGTTGCTCGTTTACAAGCGACTTTAAAAGGTTACAAACACTTTGGATGGTAGTCGGGTCGAAGTAATTTCAATAGTATTCATTTCTTTAAGTTTTAATGATTTTTGAGTATTTAAAATTGAATTTAATCAAAAATACAATGAAAAAGATCTTTTTTATTAAAATTCTTATTTAGATAAAAAATATTTTTTAAAACTTGAAAATAAATGTTTCTTTCATATGTTCATATACATACGACCTAGATTTTACAGAACAAGTATTTTGTAATAAATGCGTGCACATTTAAATAAAGAAACAGAAAGAAACATGGAGTAAATTTGCTCTAAAGATTGTGTATTGACCTTGCAAAATTTAATAAAAACATTCTTTATTGATGGCAATATTCTTTATTAACGTTATGCCTTAATTTGTCTAAATTATTTGAAAGACAAGTACCTACATATTGCCCGTACTCTATCTTAACCTCGTATCTGAAAAGTCCCAAATTTTGGACAAAAAAAAAACATATTTTAAATCCGTGTTTTCATCACTATGAGCTTAAAATTTATGCCAATTAGACCCTTTGATGTTGGCAACCCATATATATATATATATATATATATATATATATATATATATATATATATATATATATATAAATATATATATATAAATATATATAGATAAGTATATATGTAAATACAGTATTTAATATCTTTTTTGTGTGTCCTAAAACATGTAGCTTTTGATGTACGAGGTAGAGACAGTCAACGTGCGATATATCATGATGGTCTTTAATCGTAAAAAATAGTTTATTTTATTTTATTTATTTATTTATTTTTTTTTAAATTATAATTTCACTTTCAGTTTCTTTATGTTATATAATTGCATATTACACAGATGGCATTAAGTTGATTTTTCCCAAGTATAAGTGCATAGTAATATCTCTAATTCTCTATCGTATACAGTTAAACAAGACAATCTGCCTCTACAAGATGCCCTTATGAAATTGCCAGCAGAGAAGTCTTGTGAGGACAAGCAGGGGAGGGGGGAACGGTGAGAGATACATTTTCGATTAAATTAGATGAATTATGCAGAACCAGTAGATGGGTCGAATACTTTTGAATTGTTTGTTCTTTATAATCCCAAACTTTTGTTTTCCTTATGTATAATGTGAATCGAGTTTGGCATAGTTTTTCTTCCCTTTCCATCGATGTATCATATGTTATATTTATCTTGAAAAATTAGCTCAAAAATTAGAAAAAAATTCGGTTCTGGAAAAGTTTAGATTGGAAAATGAACAAATTACGTAATAAATAAGACATATGACATAGCGATAGACATATGACATATGACATAGCGATAGAAAGGGGAGAAAAAATGTCTTGTAACAGTGCCAGAATCTACTTTACATTCCATAAAAATAACAAATGTGAGGAGTCATAACTCCAAAATAGGTAGTTAGGGAAAAATCTAAGAAAACGTTAAAATTCTACGTGAAACGATGCCAATAGAATGTGAACCGTCGTTCTAGCTCTGCGTTAATATTCGATTAAAAAATTACTAATTGTAAACAAAATTCATCGACTAAACCGATTAATCGGTAATTATCTGACATCACTATAGTGTACATAATATATTTTGCTTAAAAGAGCATAAAATTATTAGACAATTACATTTAATGACCCAGTTGACCACAGAGTACCAGAGACAACATATCTATACTACTGAAACCAGTGTAACCAATATAGGATAGAAAATATGTTATATATGTGCACTGGGTTACTTTGTATTTGTGTGAGTGATTGGAGGTGTGTTGGCCGTGGTGTCGCATACGTTACAACGCGTGTATGTAGCTCCGTGTAGGGGTTCTAACAATGCCAACAACAATCAAAACGTGATCAAAACAATTGACCTAAACTCATACACTGCTACGAAGCCAGTGAATAATTAATTGTAAGTAGCCTAGCTTGCACAGAACTGCACACTGCAGATAGTTGCGTTACCTCTGTACTCTGGGCAATTGACCCATTATTATTATGGCCATGCACAATACCTGTACTTATATTCTATACAAAAACATATAAAAACGACTACTTCATTCATAACAGATTCTGTCAAATGATTGTTTGTGCAATCATGTGGAAAATTGATCTACAGTAAATGATATTTTTAGATCATAATAAATCACGGTAATCAATCAATATCAATAGCACAAAAAATTAAAATAATATCAGTTTTATTTTCTTTCATTTTCGGTTATTTTAATTATGTCAGATTTTTCTAAAGATATACACAATAATATTACCATATGTAAATATGGTAGACAACATGCTGATTTTTACATAATATGTATTTAATGCTCGATCCACACTTAAGCCAACAAAAGATCAATGGCGATTTTAGCGCGGAGGCCGGGTAGGCTCGAGCCTACCCAAAAATTTTGAAAAAATGAAAAAAAGCGAGAAGAAAATGCTTAGGGCCTCAAAGTGGATTAATCCGCTCTATCGATACTTTATGTTTAAAGGTATTTTATGCCGAATGTTTAAAAACAATTCATTAATCCTGAATAGATTTCTTTTAGTTTGGAATCATTCCCACCGTTCATTGGAATACCATTAGGTCGTGTAATATGAAATGTCGTTTTCCGACCACTTGGCCGACTATGTAATTCAGACAAATATTGTTACTTTTTTAAGCATTCAATAAATGTTTAAAAGCAATTCTTTAACTCTGAATATATTTCTTGTAGCTTAGAATCACCATTATCTGGAATAATGTCGGATCGTGTAATATGAAATGTCGTTTTATGACCACATTGCCGACCATCTAATTTAGACAAATATCGACACTTTTTTAAGCATCAGAGAAATGTTTAAAAGCAGTTCTTTAAGTTTAAATATAATTCTTATATAGCCCGGAATTATTATAAATATTATTATTAGGTCCAGGGTCGGATCATCGCGTAGGCAAATTAGACAAATAGCTAGGACACGATATTTTGAAGGGTCTGGTTAAACTGTCTATTTTGAATATTTGAATCAATATTTTTATATCTATTTTGAATATTTCTTTTAGTTTTTCACATTATGTATTTAGTTTTATTTTTTATAATTTGGGCGAGAGTGGGTCAGATAACAAGAAAACATCTAGGGCCCTAAAGTGGGCTAATGTGTCCCTGATTATATATAAGTTCTCTTAAGTGGTATGCGATTACCTGAAATGACTTGTAAATGTTGCTAAAAACTATATTTTGTTCACTTTAAAATTATGCAATCAAAAAAATGCAACCAAACAAGAAAGAGGAGCACCAAAGTAAAGTGTATGTGGTGTTTTGAACATCTTTATGAACAATAACATTATTGTGTAGAATACAAACCTTAAAATATTGACAATTGTATAGATAAATAAAACAAATATATAAGTAAATAAGATTTGTATTCCTACGAAGACATAACAGTCTCCACTTTTACCAAAAAATACCTGATAAAATTAGGTATTGGGGGTGGCGGATGAAACCCCAATGATTTTATAACTTTAATTTTGGTATCAAAATAAAGATCTTAAAGTGCCATTTGCAAACATATAAAAACCCTTATTTTCAGGGGTGAGTTTCACCCCCTTAAACCGCTTATCCGGGCATGAACGAAATATGGCTTTGGATTAGTTTTAATAAGATCTACAATCCACCAAAGTTTCAAAAATTTTTGAGAGATACAGTTGGATACCTTTCCTTGTTAGATGAGATTCGCCAATGTCCAATATTTGGAAATTCGCTATGTTAGGCAGATACTGCGACAGGGGTATTTGTATTTATTGAATTTGTTGTGGATCAGGCATTATAGTTACCAATCAGCTATTCATGTAGGTGAATTATACAAATTTATATATGTTACACGGTGCGGTGCTTCAAATGTCTGTAAATATCTATTAAAACACCGTTGAAAACAATATTACAAATCTTCATCATCATCACCATTAGGAATTAGTTAGCTTGGCTGTGTTTTGAAACTGGTTTTTTTTTGCATGAAGAAATCTTTCTATTATTAATTTATGGTACCTCATCTTACTTCAATGTTATATAATAGTATTACTATGCATATATTATGTATGTGAAACAATAGATGAAGACAATTACATTGATTTTAATATAATTAAAGTTTGCAAATATTTTGCTTCCTCTAAATTTAAAATGTTGCTAGGAAAAGGGTGTTGGCGTGTCAAGTGTAGTCACGCGATGAATATTGAATAATGTGAGTAATGTGACGCTGAACATGATTGATTGGAATCTTATTTCTAGTCAATGTTGAAAGCTAAAACGGTTTTGGTCTTCTCTCGGTACACTGCAAGGTTGTATGGCGCATGTATTGCAAAGATTATTCCCATGGAGTCTTTTTTTGCATAATCTTGTTTTGTATAGGTACATAGTACATACAGTTATGAAAGTTCATGTCTGAGAAACTAATGTTAGTGCACTTTATTGTCAGCCATTTTTGTAAGCCACACGTATTTGATTAATCCCAATATGATGGGAGTAGTTGTAGTTATCAAAATCGGGAGTGTACAAGCCATTGCTGCCTTAGTTCAATAATCTGTGTAAGCTTACACTATAGTATCCTTTAAACCGCGGGAATAGAATTTGAAATTTCGAAAACTTTAATCTTGCCGTAAAATAAACTTTATAATAGAAAGCTAATAAATAAACTGGAAATACAAGAAGTACTTACTAATTAATTATAATTATTACAAAGTATAACCTCATTGTGTTGATAGCATTTTTACGACGTAATAAAAATTTAAGAATGACTTAATGACTTAACAAAAGGCATATAAGTAAGATCTCATCAATTTGTAATGGGCAATTAGTTACTTTTTGTTTATAAATAAACATTAAAAGTAACAAAAATTAATAAATTATTAACGTAGCGGTAACTTATGTTCTTTATTTTCAGTTTAAACGCTTTATATTGGTGTGACAAATTGATTTAAGAATTTGCAAACAATTATTTACTAATGTTTGAGTAACTAAACTGTAATTATATTAAATATATTTTTACGCGTAGATATTATAAATAAAAAAAAAATATTGTTACTTTCAGAAAATATTTGTAATTTATAGGTATAAAACAAAACTTGCTAAATGATGTTGAAAGGGTTAAATACCATATTCTCATTTTTTTTTCTATAAAAATTTATATTTTAATTGATTTTAATATTGCTACGTAAGATTTTTTTTTTATTAAAATAACAAAAGTAGAATATTTTGCTTAGTTCAGCAAAACGCTTTGAACACTCTCAGCTGATCTGATTTATGCAAAGATATTAAATATCTTGTACGGTAAACATTAAAAAAACAGAATTACTTGTCGGAAGTTTCAATAGAAAAAAATCGGAAAAAAGAAATTGTTAAGTGTTTCTAATTTTATAGCGAAATTTCAGTGAATTTTAATTTCAATGTAAAAAAAAGATGGAAGGTGCCTGTTCACAGACAAAAATATCAATCGATTTTTTAATTATACCAACAATTACAACAATAACTAACAGTTTTAATAAAACCAGTGACAATCAACAAGTTTATACTTTAATAAATAACCATAAATATGTACGAAACAACAATACGAGCAGCGACCGAAACATTATTCGAACCGACACCGTTGGCGGGTTGGTTCAAACGTCGGCGAAACATAAACAATGGCAAAAAAACAAAAAAAATCGAGAACCACCGCCAAAAACAGCAGCGGCGTTTCGCTCGCACAATATTTCAAACATTGGCGCCATCACGTTTGGTTCATCATAATCCGGTCCCGGCAGCAATACAACAAAATTATCAAGGAAATGTTCTGTTTAAACCAGGTGTAAGTATTTACTTAAAATTTTCTTTCAGGGACGATATAAATAAGACTGCACCGAAAAAATGAGACACGTATTAGGCTTTGGTGTAAAATTCTAATTTCTTTTAATATCAGTCAATTACAACGTCAGTACCTACCTCATTTTAGTGGAGTTATTTTTACTTAACAATTTACAAAATTTACACAGTAAAAAAATTTGTGTTCTGCGTAAAAAAAACTAGTGGTTAAAATTTTTGTGTTAAATAAGTAACACAACCCTGCATTAATATTTCGTGTTTGTGTTAAATGAAATTATTAACACAAATTATCTATTTAACAGAATAAAAATACAACAAAGAAGTAACATAATAATTGTGTAGAGCAAAAGAATGTTATAAGTAGGTAAATTAGATTAGAATATATATCTACCAAAATATACATAATAAAAAAGATGAGAGTAGTTCTTATTATTTAACAAAACCGAAAAATTGTAAGTTTTTCAGTTATTGACGAATATAGTTTTATTAAACGTCAAAAATGAAACAATTTTCTTACATTTTAAGGTTATTTTGTTACAGATTCAGTTACAAAAAATCATGTAAGCTTACTTACATGTAAGATTGTAGGTATATTATTATAATTATAACTGAATCTGTAACAAAATAACCTTAAAATGTAAGAAAATTGTTTCATTTTTAAACGTTTAGTAAAACTATATTCGTCAATAACTGAAAAAACTTTTCGGTTTTGTTTAATAATAAGAACTACTCTTATCTTTTTTATTATATATATTTACGTAGGTATATATGGACACAAGTAAAAATTGTGACAAAAAACTGAGTTAGGTACTTTGCGTTCTTTGAGTTTCATTTATAATACAATAATATATGAACAAAATCGTTATAATTTTTGACGACTTTCAAATATCTTAAGCTTCGGTGGAATTAAAATATTGAATAAAAAAAGTTTAACAACAAACTCTGATAAATCTGAAAATTTAACACAAAATGTATGTCCTCTTGTGTGTTAAATCATTGACACAAATATTGTGTATCGATTTGACACATATGCTTTGTGTTAAAATAACATAAAAAATTGAGTGGACCGTTCTGGACATGTGAAATGTGTTAATTTTAACACGTAAAATATTTTATAATTAAAGATACTTTAATATTTAAGTTATTCCTATTTGTCATGTATTTAGAAATACGCAGGCGCAGTGTATGAATTACTAATTTATTTGAATATTATCAATTTATTGGATGCGTTTGGTTGTACAAAACTGATATAGATGTATAATAGCGAAATATTAGACACCCTTGAAAAAAGATAAGCAGCGAAATATTATTGATCGCGTAATATTTTTATAAAATATTTATCAGGAAGGATAAATAATTTGATTTTTATCGAAAGTAAAAATATATTCATTATTTTGAAATCTGTCAAACAAAATTATACTTTGGAAAAATTTAAAATCACAGACTTTTTTCCTTATAGAACATATTAAAAATGTTACAATTGTGTGTTAATATTTTTAAGTTTTGTAGTGAATTATTCTTAATTTTGAAATACACAACTTGGACAGTTCAACCAAAAGTTTTAATTTTTTTATAGTATAAAACAATTTCAAAAATGAATTGGTATTTCGTAATATTTTTTCTCAAATTTATTTTAAAGGTTATTATTCTTATTTACTTTAATTAATTTTAATTTAAGAATTAATATAATTTAGTTTATAAATTGTTAAAAAAAAATTAATTTTTTGTATTGCACAAAATCAATTAAATTAGCTTTTTTCATCTATCAGTTAAATTAAGTTTTGAATTGACGTTTGATTTTCAAAAATTTAATTCAAAAATAAATTTATAACTATTATTAAAATTTATAATAGGCTAGGTACTTGACTGTGTGTGAAATTTGTGCTATCTATTAAATAATTTATTAAATAATAAGTTTTCATTAAATATAATAACTATTTAGAAATTTTAATTCAAAAATCGTTAATTTTCAACAACGATACACGTGACTGAAAACGCACAATTACTTCAAAACTTCGTCACAATTTGTCAACAAACATATCGATTTTGATGATAATTTCCATTTATAAAGCGAAATTATGTTTTATTTTAAATTTTTATTATTTTCGCTTTTACTTTGATTTGTTCTGAATACCTATAACTAATCAAAATTTTGATTTAAAGTTGTGCAGTTTTTTTAAAAGATTTATTCAAAATTTAAAAAAAGAACGACTTAAATAATATAAAAAAACCAAGGCGGTTAGAGCAATTTTTTTTATTTCAGTCAAGTACCGTATTGCCAGGTTTATTTAGGACACAGTTCAATGATTTGGTTTTATGTTTTCTTAATTATTTTAAAATTTCTGTTTTTTATAAGTATCGTAAAGAATTGAATTTTGATTCGAAAAAAGTTAATACTGATTTGCTGTGAGAATTGATATGAAACTATTTTTAATATAGTAAACTTAAGACAGTGTGGTAATTTAGGAAAAATTCCTTGATTCATGAATAAAATATAAGTAGGTATACTACAAATTCAATACTTTTCGTTTTTGAGAAATGTATCATGACTTTTTATGAGTCGAGAATTACTGAAAAAGAAACTTTATTTTTATTAATTTTAACTAGGCATCCTTAAGTATTTGTCGATTATAAATATAAACAATCAGATGATCTTTCAGTTATGAACTTTCAACGATACCGTTTTGAAACAATAAAGTTTACATTATACCATTAATTTCTTTACCTTGACAATTGACAATTTTCTTTTCTTTTTTAGCTAAAAGCCATTTAATTACAATAATTGCAGTATTCAAATCATTATTTAAATTTTTTTGCTTTGTTATAAAACATGTAATGTAAAACCTTGATCTTCCCCTAAGATAAAAATTCATTTTCTTTACTTAAAAATATTGATTTTTTAATTCTGAAACTGATAAAAAAATGTCATTGAATATTGTTTTTTTTTTTGTTATTTGGTGTACATGTACACCAAAGTACAAATAAATAGAAACAACCTATAATTAATTTGTTTTTGTTTTTTTGGATTGCAGAGACAGACAATTCACTTGTCGCCGCCCGGCTTAAACGTTGGTGCCAATCATAAAGCAACTAGTGAAACATCAAAAATGGGTCATAAACAGTATATGCGTGTAGGGCAAACGGCCAAAAACAGTCTGTTTGGCATTAATGATCGTACAACGAATGCAACGCCACTACAGATGCTCATCTCGCAACAGGGAAAATTCAATAATGGTAAGTCTTAAGCATTTTTCTAGATTTTCTTGTTTATTTGGTCGAAAGGTTATATCCTGGATCTTCATGATTAATTACAGTATGTCTTTTGGTAAACATAAATAATTAATTTTCAAGAAAATGTTGTCGCTGGAAAATTGATTTTTCTGGATAACTCACCTGCATTTATGATGCACTTGATATTATCATACAATGTAATATCACGTGTCGAGGTTTTTCCACGATAATTTCAGTGTCTTATGCATATAACAATACAATAAATTTAAAGAAATTAAAATTAAATTCATGAATATTTATATTTTTCAGCACATTTTCTTATTAGCAGATGATTTAATGAATCGATTTACATCACACCGTTGTTTTTAATTTTATCAATGGTTAATAATATTTAAAACGATCTGTTGAATCTTTCTCTAAGAGTATATGACTGTTTTATTAACATTTTGTACAAGTAGCCTGAAGTACATACATATATGTCTGTATGGTGTATTTTGACAATCAGCCAAAATAACAAAATCAGAAAAAAAATTTAACAAGATCATTTTCTTTAGAATAATGTTCAACATTCCATTCACAAACGGGTTTAATTTCTGAAGTAAGCAGGTGTACTGTATTTGAGATATCCTATACTAACCAACCGATTATTATCTGACAAAAGTTATAATTTTTACACGGCACTCCTTGTTAGTTATTATTTTTTCTGTTCCAGTAGAAGCTTTCGTGACTTCGTGACTTAAATTTAAAATTTCACTAACCATTACGCTAAATTAAAAATTTAGAAATTAAAAAACAATGAAAGTAATCTTCTCACTTACATGAATTGAATCAACAAAAATACAATTACACTTTTAAAATTCAAGTTTTGGAAAAATAATTTACTGATTTAACTCAGTTAATTTAAATTGTATCATTTAAAATTTTATTCTTCAAAACAAAATATTATAAAAATTTCACAAATGTTCGTTTCTGAAAAAAAAAAGAAAAGTGAAAAATATATGTAATTATTAAGGAGATTTCATAATAATTCATTTAAGTAATTTATATTACATAAAAATGTGTGTATACAAACTGCTTATTTTTCAATTAATTTTTAATTTAGCATTCGCTGTATTACGTACGGTATTCATGGATCTGTACATAACGTACTTATTTCAAAGTGTATGTTCTATGCATCAATGTATGTATCTTTGACTATGTACATATTTGCAAACATTGTTGATAAAATATTTTAAGCAGTAATACAATCATATTTGTTGCTAAATATTTTTATCTGCAAAATGGATAGTGTGAATATATTAAATTGGCTTGTCTATAGACTGCGTTTGATTGCATAGACGTAGCTGGGATAGACCAAGTGTAGAGTTTACCACCGACCCGCGTACGCGACAACCTGTAATTCCAGGGTTCGGGCTTGAAGGGAAAGCCCTTTTTTGGTCACGATCCTGTTTGCATTATGACACTTTTATAAGAGAAAAATGATTTTATTTAAATAAAATTTCTTTGAAATAATTAAGTATTTTAATTCAGAAATGAAAATGTTAACTAAATTAACAAATGTCCGATTACTTTGATTGCTTAGCTTTTTGCACACCCCTAGCGAAAATTCTTACTATGCTCCTGGTTGATTCAGTTGACAATGAATGTTTGAGTACTGGCAGGATGTACCTTTTTATCTTAAAGAAATAAATTATTACTGTAAGAAAAGTTAAAAAAGTTCATTCATAATCTGATTATTCAGTATCTAAAATTTGATTTTTTCATACATTAACTTATTAGGATTAATATCATTTTCCCGTGGAAATGCTTATTCAATGTTTCCGAGTTTGTTGAACTGACACAGAAGTGACCAAATACCCGATCAATAAAAGTGAAATTTAATCCGATTGTTAGAAACAATTATAGGTTTAGGATTTCCACTATCAAAATTAAAATTGGATATTTATAGTTGACTTAACTCAGAGACACCAATTTCGAATTTATGTTTATTCATGTTGAAGTCCCTCTGCAACGCACTAGGTTCTCCAACAACTTAACAAATAAAAATCTAATCCAGCTTAATATATCTCTACTACAAACAAAATTGTAATAAGATGTATCCATTTACGTAAAACTTACGGTATTTACCGCATTTATTATAATATGCTGGCAATAGATAATTTACCTACTCTACAAACGCGCTCAAAACAAGCAAAAGTAGAAAGTTTACTTGCTACTTTTGCTTGTGGTCAATTAACTGAGATTCATTTATTTTGTCGTTTTACTCGATCGTTGCCGTTTTTTACTCGGCAGATGTTGCTTCGTTGTGCTTATTGCTTATTGCCTCACTAACATATCTCATTTAAAAGACATCTAGGTAATTTACTTAACGTCTTTATAATGATTAAAACTGGCATATTTGTCTTATAAGTAAATGAATAAGTAACCTTTATATTTATATACAGCCTGTTTCGACCAACTAAGAATATATAAATTTTAACATTGGAAAAATTTGTTATGGTCAAGGATGCGTTATTTTATTATTATTAGATATTTAGTAAAAATTAAATTATATTTAAAAATAATTAAGATTCAATAATTGTAAATTTTTTGACATAATATAGTTATAAATAAGATTTAAACTAATGTCTAATACTACTTAGTAAAAAACTGAACGTTAATTGTATGGCTGTTTTTTGCTTCCAGATACTTTATAAAAACCGTACCCATAAAAAAATAAGCATACTCTTATTCCAATAATTTTTGTCTCATGTTAAATTTTGTATGTTCCTACTTTTTTGAAACAGACTGTAGGTATACCCTGTGACTAATCGAAATATTTTGAATCCAGATTCTATGCAACGAACAGAGAACTTATGAGAAGGTAGTTATTTGCAAACTTATTTGCACAGAACTGTTAAAAAATATTTGACTCAGTATAAAAAAGTTTACTAAATCATATTATTCAAGCTTTTGATTCAACTGTTTATTTGAGAGAAGACCCCGTTTCCTTGCTTATCTCATATATCGTCCTACAAGTAGTGAGAATTATAACATTACGTACAATTTAAAAATATTTTATGCAGTCTAGTTTTTAAATGACTTGCAGTGGCGTAGTGAATATAACCAGCGCCCGGGGCACGACACTTTGTTGGCGCCCCTGTAGGAAAAAATGTTGCTTTTTTCCTCACAAAAAACAAATGACGAGCAAAAAAAAAATACCTAATTTTTTTGGCGCCCTCCAAGACTGCCGCCTTTGGGCACATTTGGCGCCCTTCTGCGAGTGGCGCCCGGTGCATGATAGACCCCCTTGCACCCCCCTCGCTGCGCCTCTGATGACTTGGTCATGGTGGCCACAATACTGGAAAACCTGAAAAGCCTGGAAATGTCAGGGAACTCTAAACTTTCTGGAAAAGTCAGGGAATTTTACCAGAAGACTGGAAAAAAATTTATTTTTGTAATTTTGTTCAATTAGAGATAAAACTTCAGTCAATATTTTTCACTTGTTTTGAGATTAGATTTAAAAATTGGCGCGGATTTCATTTTTTTTTTTGCTTTTCATCCACTTTTTTTTTTAAATTGAAAGTGTTAAAATGTTATTAAGAATTATTTTTTTAGTTTTTTGGGAAAAAGTAGGGGCAACATTTTTCACAAAATAACCAGGGAATTTTTTAATAACATTTCTGGAAAACCTGGCATTCAGGGAATTTGATTTTTAAAAATCTATGGATACCATGGAACACTTTTGATATGAACAGAAAACTACGTCTACAAATATTATGACTTGTTAAAAATCCGCACCCGCGTCCGCATCTGCATTGCTACTTGTAAAAAATCAGCATCCGCATCCGTATTTATTGATGCATTAAATATCATGTGCGCAAATCCCTGATACATAACCTAAATGTTCCCTGCAGCCAAAAAATGATAGTAATAGAATAAGCTATTCCTTCCCCTAAATCAATATTTCTATTCATTAAATCGCAATAAAATTTTAATTTAATACTTAGTATACTAAATTACAAATATTTTATACCTAATTCCTTCACAGATATATATTATTAAAAGAAAGTTAAGAAAACATATTATTTTTATAATAATACATATAACCTGTGCGCTGTGTATATACAGAATGGTCCAGAATTTTGTACCGTAATTGTTAGAGTGGATATTACGTTTAAAAATAATAGTATATTTTTATATACATTTTTTTTTCAAAATTCAATAATAAGGAGGATAAAGTAAAGGGGTGGAATGTAAATGATTTTAGGAACTTTTAAGTAATGGATTCACATTTTAGGGGTGTGTATGGATATTAGAATAATTTTATTTATGCTAGGTACCAATATTAGTCCATTGGTTACTTATAATTAAGGAATAATTTGGGGATAATTATTTGTACTCTAAATTACTCGGAAGTACTTATCGAAATGTAACAAGTCGGTATACCTTTTTTGTGTGGAATTGTCTGTAGAATCATATTGTTAAGAATTTTAAAAGACGTTTTAACTTACACGTATCACCCAAAATCACCCATTAATTATCACATGTGTTCACATCCCTAGAATATCAATCCGTCATTCACAAGCGTTTGGAAAATATTTCAGGAAATATGGTTTTTATTTCATCCCTTTAAAGTGTTGTGTCTCCCTTATGAATGAGTTTTGGAAAAAAAAGTGACAAAAAAGTGCCATTATTTTTGAACGTACTGACAGCTCTAGCAATTACGGTACAAAATTCTAGACCAGCCTGTAGATATACTATATTACTTATAAATTGATAAAGGTGTTTGACATGTGACTTTTAAAATCTGCGTCTATTTTAAAATTCTTCCTGCTTACAAATATAATTTGTTTTTTCTATTAGTCACTATGAATAGTTTTGCTACTGGAATGATTTCTGCAATCCGTAGAGTTATTTCAATATACCTAGTAGGTACTTATATACACGATAGAATTGTATTATTGCAATAGATCTAAATATGCCTATAGGGAAAGAAATTTTCTTAATTTAATTCCTACATACGTATGTGCACGCATTCGTGTCTTAGTTTTAATTCAATTAAAATATTGTTGACCGAAATCATTAATTTTTATAAATAACGAAAAATAACAGGTGGGTATTCGTTTAATCTAGATCACTCAATCAAAAATAATGTCAAATCTCTTATATCTATATGGGTGTATTATGTCACAATATTAATTGAGGTATTTCATATCAGAAAGATAATAAAAGATCTATTATAGGTCAGAATTTTAAAAATATCTTAGAAAAAAGATACAGCAACAGCTCGCTATAAAAGACACTTTGGAATGTGAGATAGAATTATACTTCTTACTCTTTTTAAGTAATAAATCAACAATATACAGATTGCTCATTGTGACTTATTGTTAGACAAAATACAATGAAAATATAAGCATACATAGATTAGTAAAAATAAAATTAGTATATTCTGAAAAAAGAATTGTAGTTATTTTTTAATGTTAAGTTTAAGGTGAAGGTTATATTTCACGTTTTTTATCATACGATATTAATTACGTCAACCACCCGGTATATAAGTATACCAGTGTTTTATTGGTTAAAAAGAATGAGAAGTTCTTTAGAGCGAGCTACTAGTGTATTTAGAAATATTAACATACCCATATTGTTATATCAAACGATTGTTCCTTTTTAAATTTTAAGTGAAAAGAGTAAAGAAAGTAAATCGTTTACATATTGATTTTTTTAAGGACAAATATGTAAATCAGGTGATTTTTGACAGAATGAAAATTATAAGTTTTTATTCTATATCAGCGTTTTTTAACCATTTTCTAATCACGGTCTGGCCAAATTTCGGATAATTTTGATAATGAAATATCATATTTTTTATTACTCATGCGGAAGAAGTACTAACTTGGTGCACACATTTCTGTACGCAAAATAGTTGTTTGCCTACTGTACTCTTCCCGCATACTTTTTTGCGCGTGGAAAGTAACTTTCCACACGCAAATTGACAATAAAACACACAAAATTTAAATTTAATAAATATTTCATAATTATTTCTATAGAAACCACCAACAAAGTAATTTAAACGATAATTAATTCAGAAAAAAAAGACGAACACTTAAAAATATTATTTTAAAAAGTAATAAAAATGTCAAAAATAGTGATAATAATAGAAAAAAGTATGTGAAATTCGTAATAAAAAATAGTATGTGCAACTCGTGCGGGATTGTCGATTGTCCCACTCAAGCGAATGAGCGAACTCACTACGTTCGTGCGCTCAACTTCGCTTTCCTGGGCAATCGACAATTTCCCGCACTTATTGCACAATATACTATTCCGACCACTTGTTCTACAATGTAATTCAGATAAACATCGACATTTTCTTAAGCAATACAGAAGTATTTAAGAGCAATTCTTTAATTGTAAATAGAATTCTTTTACACTGGTATTATGTGTAATTTGAAATGTCGTTTTCCGACCATTTGGCCTGCCATGTAATTCAGATAAGTATTAACACTTTCCTAAACGATACAGAAATGTTTAAAAGCAACTCTTTAATTTTAAATAGAATTATTGTAGCTCGGAATCATTTCTATCGTTAGTTGGAATAACATTAGATCGTGTAATATGAAATGTCGTTTCGCGACCACTTGACCTGTTATTACCGACAGATGATTACCGACACTTTTCTAAGCGTTAGAAAAATGTTTCGAAGCAATTCTTTAATTTTAAACTGAATTATTGTAGCTTGGAACCATTTCTGTCATTAATTGGTACAACATTAGGTCGTGTAATACGAAATGTCATTTCCGTAATTACTTTTTAACTTATTATTACCAAAATAAGTAAAAGTAGATGAAATGTTATTTCAACCGCAAAATTTTAACACTTTTGTCACCCTGTTCGTGGAATAGAAACAAATTATAGACAACTAAATAATCCTTCCTAAAAAAAAAAAAAATTCACGTTAATTTAAGCTTTTCTCACAACTCTTACCGTTTTTGAGTTATTTGTCAAAAATTAAGTTTTACTTCAAGCTTTAAAAGGTGAAAGTACTAAAAAGTAGATAAAAAATTCTTTTGCGACCAATTTTTACAACTTTTTTCATCATTCAAAATCGCAAACTAAAATATGGTAAAAGCTGCGGTAACTTATCTCGCGTTTTTACTTTCTTCACTTAAATTTCATTAGTCAGGCAGCAAAATTCCCCTTTCATTTTTTAGTAAAATCCAGCTGCTTAACAAATAAAGTAGATTTTAGTCCAATTTTCGTTTTTGTTGCAGAATGTATATTTATGTTTTCAGACTAATTGTATGATTATGTTGAAATAAAACCTAATTATTTTATGGCTATTTTATCAAAATATAATTTTATAATATTTCAAAATTTTCTATGAAGAATAACAATTAAGTACTTATATAATAAATATAAATTTATTTATATTCGTGCTGTTTGGAGAATAGAACAATGCAATGTATGGATCAAATCAATCTTAAATAATCGTTTTATTGTTTGCTCGAGAAGTCAGGGTCTCAAATAATATTTATTTTATTGTTTGTCCATCTGTATACATACATGTATGCAATCTCTAATGTTCAATAATCATGGTCAGGGCTTTTTATTTGTTGCACTTGGGCCGACATGTACACACACATAATTAAAATACTTTTTAAGGACGTTTAAATATTTTTTTTAAATATCTTTCTTTGACCTTTTGATTTTTAATACTAATATTAAATACCAAATTTAGAATTATATTTTAATAGAACCAGTAATCAGTATTGCACGATATATATAATTTAAAATTTTTTATGGAATAAAAATTTTTAACTATCTAACTTTAACAAAATACATATAATTTCTTACATAAGAATAGAGAATTTTGTAAACTAAAATTAATAGATTTGGAATTTAGGAACCTTAATAATAGTGTCAAATTTTTGCATTAGAATTTTTTTTTCTTTTTGTACTTTAACTTTTATTAGAATTTGGAATATTTAATCTCATTGAAAAGTTAGCGTATTAGACAGAAAATTACGGTCAGACGGAGATCTTTTCATCGTGATTTTGAATATCTGAAAGATCCGTTGTGTTAAGTCTAATGTTTCGGTCACATCAGAGCGATAAGTAGTAAGTGGTAAGAAATTAACAATTGCCCACACTGTGCGGAAATACAGTGGGAAATTATTTCCCACGCCTTAATATAATAAAAAAGTAGGCCTTTCCGTTAGCTTAATATATAATATATAGAAATAATACTAAAAATATACATATATGTATGTTGATTATTTATTATTGTTTCCATAGTTTCAAAGTATGCTTTGGCAAAAATGTGAACATCTTAGCACTGACATTATAAATTCAAAAAAATTTTTACTACTTATTTAAATTTTATTTTAATTATTTATGTTAAATTTTACGAAAAAAAATGTGCTCGTAGAAAAGGTATAGTGTAAAATGCGTGGGAAAAGCTTATTTCTCACTCATACGAATTGTTGCACTCGCCCGGCGGGCTCGCGCAACAAACTCATATTCGTGAGAAATAAGCCTCTTTTCCCACTTATTGTACAATATACTATTTACTACTTATTTAAATTTTATTTTAATTATTTATGTTAAATTATACGAACTGCTGCAGTGATCGCGACCTTCACAGTACCTGAAATCAAAAAACCAAAAAGCCTATCAAACTAGAAGGTATTGCCCGTGCCATGAACCTCAATCGAAAAAAAAGTTGTAATTTAACCAAATGGCAGAATTTTTAAAAAATTTCAAATTTTGCATGAAAATTTGATGATTTTTGGCCTGCAAAAATTACTTACATTTTTTATTCGATCGGAAAACTGGAGGTTAATGGCACGAAGAAACATAAATAAAAGAAGCTGAAATAAAAATAAAATTGATCGGATGACTCGTCTTCGAGTTAGAACTGCAGCAAATTTGAAAAATGTAGTTTTTCTTTATTTTACCCTTTAGTTTTAATCACTGAGAATTTTTTTTAAATTATTTACGATGTACTCACTATAACGGTCATAGTATGTAAAACTAGATCAGTCGTCTAAATGTGTCAGGGTCTAGCTTCTCTACAATATGTGACTGGCAGCCACGTCCAGAAACTCCCGAACTATCAACCTTCATACATTTCTCAATACCTCAAATTTAACAATGAAAATCAGAATCCGCTGTTCGGATGGCTGTAACTCAAAACCTATTTGAGATATGCACTTGAAATTTTAGTATGTTATTTTTAAAGGTATAGACTATTAAAAAATGCAAAAAAAAATTTCCAGCTTTTTCAAAATGTCACGCTAGTGGTCCCCCTTAAGACAATTTTAAAAACATCCCTGTGTCATTCCTTTTGTGTTTGATATTTACTTTAAAGAATGCCTAGTGTGTGAAACGAATACAATATTAATGGCGTACAGAAATATTCATCTTCCAAAACGTATAGATATAGGCAATCATCCAACATTTTATTTACAACAACCCAACAATTATTAAAAAAAGATTAATTATTGATTATGAAGATACAATATTTATTGCGACAAGGAATGATTTATTTTTAAAATTTACAAGATTACAATAATTATAAAATTCTTGATTAGATATATAATGCGATAATGATTTATAACTATTGGGAAAATCTAATTCTAATTACAGGTGACTGATATCTTGTTTAACGGAAAATATGCCCGGAAAAATGTTTTAAATCATTTTATTAATATTTTTATATTAGTTTGTCCCTTGAATAACATTCTGTGACTTTTAATGAATTGTTAAAAAATCTAATACACTCTCAAAACTATTTCTTTGTTCAAAAATTAAAAGTTACTTTGAATTTTTTTTTGAGTTAAAAACATATTTCTTTCAATTAAAGAAAAAAATTTTAGACCTTTTTTCTGTAGTTAAATAATTATTTTTATGAATAAATACAAAAAGCATTTTCTTCGATTCAAAGAAAAAAATCAAAGAAGCTGAATCTAATAGTGATGTTCTCATTTTTTTATCAACAATTCCCAATCACTTATATATATATATATATATATATATATATATATATATATATATATATATATATATATATATATATATATATATATATATATATATATATATATATATATATATATATATATATATATATATATATCTGTGAATTTAAATATTAGATAATTGATTTATTTACACATATATTGTGATAATAATATGATTCATTCAGTTAATTAATTGCAAAACGTTTTTAATTACACGTGGTCAGTGAAAATGAAAGCACATGTATGCAAATTAATACAAAAAGAAAAGAAAATCTTGTATCTTTTTTATTTACGTCTTTAACCTTTTACAGATAACCCCCGTGTTGTAAATTTGATTGTAATTTATAAATTTTGATATTAAATCAATTGAAGTAACCGATGAATTATTTTACCGAAATATATGTACAAAATTAAAACCTCAAATTTTATCGTAGCTCTTATCTGATATCATCAAGTTTAATAAAATTTTCAATAAATAAAAAGCCGTAATAAAAATGACAGAATGATGAAACTGGAAACGAATGATAGGTTTTCGAAATCGTTCTTTTCATTTTTATCAAAATTAGGCACGCAGAACAATCAAAAAAGAAGACTTCTTTTAAATCAGTCGCATTTATAAAAGGAATTTGGTCAGTATGATAGAAAAAATGAAAAATTCACACTCAAATTACCTTAATTCAACCAATTCAACTCACTCAGATGACTTCAGTACGGTTTGCTTTGAGAAAAAGGGAGTTTTTCAATTTCTTGACGTCATCAGGTTTCCTAAAAATTTTTCAATTTCTTAAAAATCGCAAGGAAAAAAAACAATATTAAGAAACTGGAAACAAATGATAGGTTTTCGACGTCACTCTGTTCATTTTTACCAAAATTAGGTAATTAAGGCATTTATAAAAGATTCTTTTGTTGGATCAGAATAGATTTTCCAAGTCTCTAAATATCTGTGAGACCAACTTCTTCTTGGAGGGATCACTTTTTACTAACCAAGTTAAATTGATAGTTTCAAAGTGTATCTTGGCAACGACGGACGGACGTACAATGTATGGCTGAGCTCTCCGCACTCATCGCGCTCTATTTCCAAAACAGCTAAACACATCGAAAAGTGTTTGAAACAAAATTTGTAGAGAATTTTACGCTCTATAACTTTTACAATAAATGCAAAAACGATTAGAGGTAAAGGAAGAGAGATGTTTCCAAAAAACACATTTTCGCGACTTTTGACCTTCAATATCTAAGGACGCTCACACGTGATCATATGAGACTTTTGGGGGAACATTTAGGATGCCAAAATAATGGTGTAAATCCAGCTTATTTCCATTTCACTTCGAGGTCAAACACTTAAATGATTCGGCTATGATGTTACTAGGTTTACTAAAATTTTTTAGTGCCTTAAAACAGACAATAAAATGAAAGAACAACAAAAGGTTTGGTTTTCGAAATTATTCTTTTAATGCTAACTTTTTAAAAAAGAAAACTTCAATGTCAAAAAAGCATTATGAACCCTTTAAAAATGTAGTCTCCTCCTAATTTAAGAGCTGCATCCGCCCCCACCGACACCTACATGAGTTTCGTGGAAAACGATTCTAGAACAATTTCAGTGCAAGAACGGCAAATTTTTGGTGTTTGATCATACGGAATATTTTTGCGTTTCTATTTTGGTAAAATTTTTTGTATTAATAACGCTGCGTTTTTTTTTGAAGATGAATAAGAAACAAAACCGCTAAAAAAAGATTTAATGTTAAAGATAAATATAAGATTTTTGGTACTACAATCGTAATGGTCACGATTAATCGATTAATCGTACATGCATACATTCGTCATCGTGGTAACAAGTATCATTTTTACGTGTCACACACACACACGAATACGTGACATTCATACACATGCGAGTAAATTTTATTATTTGGTGTTTTCCAAAAATAAAATTTGGGTGATATTCCATTAAAAGGTTACATTTTTTTGTGGGCGCACTTATATTTAATTGAAAGTAAACCAAAAAAATTGCGGTTTAATTTTTATGATGCTGCTTACCAATTATGTTTGTAGCTATTTTAAGATGGATGGAATATTTTATGATCAAGTCGAATTTGGATAGATAAATTTGAACAGATTAACTGATTCATCGTAGAAATAATATTCACAACAAGCAGCAAGGCACACCTCATTTCGCCGGTGCGAGCACTGTTATCGACTGACGTCACTAACGATTTTTTATTTAAAATAATTTGTTAATTTTTTTTTTTTGGTTCGTTTTAAAAAGAGTTAACAACTATTTAAACAATATTCAAATATTGTTTTAAATATACTTAAAAGTTTTTCACACTTTTTGTTTAAAATAAAAATAAAAATATAAAATATTTTTTGTGTTATTAATTAAACAAGTACATACATAATAAAAAAATTAAAATAAAAAAAAACTTGTAATTACATGATGTTTCCATTATTAACAAGAAAAAAAATTACATTTAATTTCAAAATAAAAGTATGTATGTAAAATTAAACATACAAGAAAATTTTAAAAGTCATTGTTCAAAAATAATTATAAAATTTTTATGTAAACCTATAAATATTAAATTAGGAAATTGCACATATTGAATTTAAAAGATAGTATGTTTAAAAAATTTTAAAGCTGTTTATGGCAAAAATATAAAGAATAAAATCGTTTTTGAGGACGATTTGACAATTTTAGATCATATTGTTAAGATATTTCTGTTGGTGCTAGAAACCTGAAATTTGATACAAATGTAACATAGCCTATATTACATTATTGTAACATATTTTCCGACATTCTTGATCCAAAGGCCTATACATTATTGTGTGCATTTAGTAGCAACATACCTAAAATAGAAAACAAAGACATATTATATAAAACTATAAAATTTGGAAAGAGATTCGATGTTGGATTTTTGAAGGAATACATAACTGATTTTCAATTTCAATCAAGAGTGGATATAGGGGAGTGGTCATGAGGGTCATACTCCCCACTCCCATCGATGAACATAGATTAAATTTTATTGTGGTTTATATGATAACATCATAATTTTTCCTAAAAACTCCTATCAGATCAGTCACATTTATAATGGGCATTGGGTTAGGTTCATATAGCAAAGGATATGAAAAGTTTATACGCAAATTACTTCTTCAATAAGACTTGCTTTTAATTTGGTGACGTCAACAAGTTAACTAAATTTTTTCAAGGCTTTGAAAATCGTTAATGGAATGGCAGAATGATGAAGCTGGAAAGGCATTATTGGCTTCCAAAGTTGTTCCATTACTGCTACCTTAGGTACCTACATTTTTTTTTAAATTTGCAATACCAAAAAGCATTATGAAGCCTTAAAAAAAATGTGGCCCCCTCCTGGAGGCCACATTTGAGAACTGGATCCGCCTTCAGTGTAGCATGTAAATTTTCAAAATGTGAGTTTCGAATTATTTACTAATAATGAATTATTGTTTTTACTATATAAATTCAAAGGTGTTTCATTTTTGAAAAAGAGGTAGGTATGTACATTTTTTTAATGGAATTACAAACACTTTGACCATGATTGATAATTGATTCATGCAAAGAACAAAATTTGGACTTCAGTGCGAGTTTTATATACCTTTTCAACGTCCAAACATCGGGTTCAGGAATCTAAATTCTACTTTTTTTATGCTTACCTACTATTACTGACATACTTGCATTTTTAAATCTCCATTATTTAATTGTATTGATTTTATCGTTAATTATTCATCGATATTTTTATTGAATTATAATAATTATTAATAATAATTACTTAATGTGTAACAATTAATTAACACGATTACGCTTGCAATTGTTTTTAATTGGTCACGTTTCCTCTACAAAAAATTTACATTCTCTTGTTTGCATAATTTTATTATTATTTCTAAATTTTCCAACCCTTTGACCAATTAGAAAACTCTATATCTTCTCTACTGTAGGAAAAATAAAATAGACAAAGTCCGCATATTCGTTTGTTGCCTGTCAAAATATTATTATTTTATTTTAGTAAAAGTAATGAATTATTCTATTAATCGATTACAAACAAAATCTATTACTATTTATTAGAACTTTTATTCATATTATTATAGATCAATTAAATTTTTGATTAATCGATCTTTTATAATATGTTGAAAGCGTAAATATGTATTGGAATTTTGAAAGTAAAACAGATAAATTAATTTTTAATGTAGAATGTAGAAATTTAACCTGTATATTTATTTTACGGTATTATCTTTTTGTGATTACATTTTCGAATGCAGCATAAGTATATACTGTGGATCGGGACCGCATAAAAAGAGTTTCATAGAAAATATATAACTCAAAACGCTCAAAACCTCACGATTTGCTTAGAAGTTGCTTTTTTAAATAAGATAAAGCTTAAAATATTATAAAATTGCGATAAATAACGTAAAAAATTATGCAATAACATATATTCTTATGCAATGTACTGATTAAATGCTTAAAAACAATCGATAAGTAACTTTGTCGCAAATTAATGTTTGAATTCCTTACTTTTTCGTACTTTCCTCCCTCATTATGCAGTTTGCAGGGCAATTAAAAAAAAATCGCACACTGAATAAAAGGTTTCATGGTTTTAAAATTTCAGGCGTATTTTGGCATAGCTTCTCTATAAGAAAATGGCAACTTCCAAATCCTAGCCCCTAACAGCTTCCTTTTTAGACTTCATCGCCATAATAAAATGTATAAAATTATTGGAATCAATTTAAACGATACTACAGCCTTGGCCAAAAGTATGAATAAGTAAGAATGAATATTTTGTACGACTTTACACAATTAAACGTAAAATATACGTAAAAAATATGTATTTAACACACATACCACATACCTACTTATAAATAATTTCACAAAATACAACCTTACGTGTCTTAAAGTAATATTAATCTCTTGGTTTTGTTTTTTTTTGTTTTCTTAATTATTTCAAATTATTACATAAAAATTTCAAACTCGTGTAGGTATATGTTTAGCCAGTTACCGCTGCTATTATGTCATCTACAGGCCACCATTAACACACTAAACGAGTGACGACATCACGTCAGAGTTACCAAAATTTCGTATAGGTTTATTGAAATAATATAAGTTTTTTTGTCACTTACTTAAAGAAAATGAAAGTCTACATTAGTAGTCATTATTGTAATTATTATTTACTATATGAATAAAAATGATATATTGTTTAAAATATATAATATTATTTTTCGTGGAGTATCTTGCGTGACAATTGTGAATTTATCAATTACAGATATTTGGATAATTGCAGAAATATCCGGAATTTGATTGTATGTAGTTGTGATGATATCTCACTCACGTAAATTGAGTGATCAATTCAAGGATCAATCCTCGCTATGATTTTAACGTATTTAGGTTCAAAGGACAATGCGCAAAATTGCCCCCTCCAGCGCCCACTGGTGAGATATGTATTTTCTGAAAGCCCCTTCCTAGTAGGTCACAAATATACCCATTTTAGGTATGGAGAACCTGGCCTTCAAAAGTTCTGACGTGCAGTAAGTTTTGCATACTCCACGTGGCCATTTCTTAAGGAAACGATATGTGTTGTCCTGCAGCGGGCATTAGAGTCCTCTTCGGGAGAGTGCACTTCGGACTACCTTATTTTGGCAATCTACCAAGGGGTCTGCCAGAAATCGCCACCGGTAGGACTCCCAAACTTCTCTTCGGATACTCCCAATGTACACGTTTGAAGCCGCTCGATACGTCTTCTGCCATAGCCCACGTGAGAAATCGAGGTTAGGCCACTTGCCAGGAAAGTGGTTCTACACAGTGATAGACCGGCCCACGACATGTCTCATAACCCATTTGTACCTATACAGAGTATCCCGTTTGGCTATGGCTACGTGCAGACTTTTTGTACATTTGACGCCCTATAACTTTTAAAGGCCAGGTTCTCCATGAACGTGCCTATTGACAAAGTTGAACTACTTGATCAAGGCTATCGATCGGCACCGGTCTCAACCTTGGGCGCTGCGGGGCAGCTACCTATATAGTTTTGCCCATTGTCCTTATTCCCCTTCTGTTTTATTAATTTTAAAAAAATAATACATTTATTTATTTAGTTTTGTGCAGTGTTTCAATCATTCTTATGTGTGTATTTTATTAATGATCATAATCATATTGATCGAAACATGGCACAAAACCGAATAGTTTGTGGTATGTGGTATTTAAAAAAGTAAAAAATTTGCTTGATTAGTATAATTTAAGTTTGAAAATTTGTTGCTTTTTCTCGAGTTTCATAATTACAACTAAAATTTATATAGTAGCCTGTTTACACCGAAGCTATGAGTAACAAGTAGAATTTATAAGTAGTGCAAAAAAATATACCATAGTTATAGTGAACAATTAAAGTCCTTTAGGCGTTTTTGTTTTACAATAATATTTGAATTTGGTATTTAATTTTGATTGCTTTAGTTTAATCTTTTTTTAAGTATTAGGGTGGAAGCCCTAGAGTGATCGAACCTGCCAAAAATATACGACAATACAGTTCACTCTTGCAAAATGTGGCTTTGTTCATCAAGATCCTTCCGCCAGCATAAACGATTTTGCTTCACCCTGTAGTGGTCACTAGTGTGAGAAAAAACATTTTTCCCATATAACTTCACATACGACTCATTTGCAAGTGTGCGGTGTGTAATTTTAGATGATTCTCTAAATTCATCTGTCGGGATGTCTCAGCAATTTACAAAATAGATTATTATAACACCTTCCTGGTGATAATCTCATAGCCAGGTGTCTGAGTTAATTAGGTTTCATTTGACATCTTACAGCGTCAGTGACCGTGAACCGGTCAAAAATTTGGCTATAAATAGGAAGGGGGTGGTGGTACCTTCTCATCTTTTGAGTAAGTAAAACATTCAATAAATTTAATGAAAAAACTCGTCAATAAAATTTAATCAAAAATATTAACTTGTTAAAATATTTTGATGTAACCTTGTTAATTAATAATACATCAATAAATTCTTAAAACAAAACAATTTTTTACCTGTTCAAATATGTTTTGTGTGTGTTGTAAAAAACCTGTAGTATATTTCTACTACAAGACTTTACGGCACAGTAATAACACATATGATATGAGTGTATTTAATAAAAAAAACCACTTTCGTTTTCAAAATAGCAGCAACTTTCAATTTCATTTCATCTCTTAAAAAAACATGTTTTATAAATATTTATATTTATGGATTTTTTTAAGTAATTTTTCTGACCCGATTCACAAAAATGTTGAAAAAAAACAAAACCACACTGACTCATTCTTTGCTGCATTCATTGTAAAAATTATAATATATAATTATCAGATCTACCTACTACTGTAAACAATAGGGTAAGTGCGGGAGAGATGCCGCAGTAGCCATAGTTCGTCCGTTGATTGATAGATAGCGCTATTAATGGATTATATGTTTAAAATAAGTTATTTATTTAAGTTGTATATGGTAACATTTATGACTAGTCCATCAGTTTAGTAATTATCCAGCTTTTTATTATTGAAAAGTAAGTTTTTTAACATAATATTTTATCAAGCATTTAATTCATTAGAATTTAAGAATGTATATTTCATTGTTTTAATGAAAATGAGTTTTGCTATTAATTTAGGTATATTTTTAAAGTACTGTATAAAATTTTAGATCAGAATTTCGCACTATGCTTGCTATAGCAACATAATGCGGCATCTATCCCAACAAAAAGGAAAGATGCCGCATTTAATGTTGGTATAGATGCTGCGTCATATTACATATTAAAAACATAATATACTTATACCTTAATTATACAATTTTTTTTGGACTGTAAATTATGCCACGTAAATATAAAAGATTCATGAATGGATCAGGAAGAGCTCTCATATTAGTGAAGATAACGAAAATAATGATGACTGCCTGTGTATTGAATGTTTTGAAAAGTACTTAGAAACAACAAAAAAAGTTGACTGGTTAAGATGTATAAAGTGCCAAAAATGGTTATATATGGCATGCATCATACATGGAGATATGTGTAATATAAGTTCAAGAGGGGCGCTGCGGAGTGCGGGATAGACGCCGCTTTGCAGTAGGCTCTACAAAAATGTTAATTATGAATCCTTTATGACTCAAAATTTAAAATTATTTATAAATAATTTTAAAGAACGATGTTTACATTTATTGTGCACCAAATTTCAAATCAATTAAATACATACCTAAAGAATTATCAAGTGTTTTAAAAATGTGCGGCAACTCTCCCGCATTCACCTTACTTCTTAAAAGTTTTATTGAAAATTACCCTGATTCAAAAAGATTAATGATGTTAATTAATTACAAGGTGCTGATAATAATTGCTAATTTGTAGTTTTTTAATATAAAGGTGCCTTAATTATATCCATTAATGATTGAGATTACTGGGTTTGTGGTTATTTTCTTTCTATGTAATCCTCTATGTCTATACCATCAGTCATAACCACGGAACACTTATGGTTTCGCACCTGCTATGATATGCGTAGCTTTACACGCAGTTGATTAATTAAAAATAGACAGTGGTGTGTCTTAAATCATTTTTCAACGAAGAATTTTTTACAAAACGAGACAAACTTCTTATGAATTCTGCGTGGTCGATTACGCATTTTCCGTATCTCCACTGTAATTTTTTTTTATTTAAAACTACGGATCATTTGTCAAGATATTGAAGCTTCTCTTTGAATCAATGAAAGATATTCAACCAATTTACGGTAGACAAAAATTTTATAATAGAAAGTTCGATTATTTTTGTTTTCTCAAAAGAATTATATGCGTGAATCAATAATATGCGTATTTTGTTAACAATCATTCTAAAGAAAAATTGTTTGCCTTTGAAAAATACCAATTTCCTTTTGTTAGGTAAAATAAAAGAGAAAAAGACAAAGTTAGGCAACATCAGACAGTAAAAAAAAAAAAAAAACTAGCAATAAGTTGTCGAAATATAATGTTGCAACAAATAACTCATATTATCATTACTCATTTTGATATAATAAATAAATACTATCACTTGCTACTTACCAATACGATTAATGAATTTTTGGTACAGAATGCGTCAATCATACGCCCATGTATTATAAGCGCTATCAGAAAGTGTATTTTGATAATTAATATATTAACACGTTAAATGGTCAAGGATGTTGTACCTACAGTGTCAAGCGAATCCTGACTAACTGTGACACAACGCTGTACCGCGTCATCGATTCCATATAAAGTGTATTAGTTGCTAAAATGATGTACAAATTGTTCGTTGGGACGGAAATTTTTTTTTCCCTGCACAACGGTCTTAATACATTGAGCAGAACGGCGCTCAATTGATTTGCCTGTATCTAAGGGGTGAAAACTTCTCAAATTCACAAGAAGTATTTGAAAAACTCTTAAAATCGGAACGGTGGTGAGTTTGGAGAAGACCAACCCTTAAAGTAGGCAAAAAATATCCCTGGATGAGTAGGAGACAGAAAGGACCAGAAGAATGTAGGAAAATTATTTTTTTTTTCATTTTTTTTTTTTCAATTTTTTTCATTTTTAAGAATTGGCGAAAATTATGTTAAGATGGAAGTACACTAAATATTTTTTGTTGCTTTAAAAAATCATTTTCTGAATTAAATTTTATAACTGTCAACTTATACTGACAAAACGTCCAATTGGTACACTATTTCGAAAGCTAATACACTTGATATGGAATTATTGACGTCATACAATATGGTGTGTGAGTTAGTGTTTCATTTAACGTTTTATGACGTCAATGACTGTCAAGGTCTATATATTTTAAATCAGTAAATTTTTCATTGTCATTAACTTTTCGACAAAAACACGTTTTTAAAATACAAAATTAGCCAAAAATATTTGTACATCCAGTGGCGATTACATTGATTTTATTGACATTACATAATATATCTACAAAAAAAAAAAAAAAAAACTTAATAGTAATTTGTTGTTGTAAAATATGTGTATTTACAGATACTTATTGTCAGTACCTACATTTTACCAGCACTGAAAAAAAAGTGTAATTTTAATACATATACTACCAAATACATTCACCATACGCGCTTAAAGAATGTAGATAATAAATTTGTAATAAAATTTTAATTACAATTGTAAAAACCAAAAAGTTTAAAGAGATAATAATAAAAATGATATTATATAAAGAAATAGTCAAATACGAATACATAAAGAAATAGTCAAATGTGGATAATTCAAATTGATTATACAGGGTGGAAAGTAAATAACTCTTGTCGTTTGCATAACACCTTGTAGACACTAAAACCACAGGAATTTTTTCGGAATTAACAGTCTGAGAAAATCGTAAATGAAGTGGCTTCACGATGTTGATTGGGATCCAATGAAAGGTTGATAAGCACAAGATCTGTTATTTATTTTAGATTGAATAATCACCGTAAAAAACAGTGGATTGTCTGCATCGTGGATAAAGCACCCGCGGATAATCGGAGTGCACTGTATTTTTCTTTTGAAATTGCAATAATTAGAATGTATTGTTTTGTATTAATGTATCTATGATTGTATCAATGCATCTAAATAATTTTTGTAGGCATATTTTTTACACGAAATGTCAAATAATCGGTTTTATCTTCCATCTTATTCGTTAATCACCTTTTTTATTTCAAGAAATCTTATTTATTTTCCTCACGTTTGGAACAATAATAGCTGTCATTAAGTCTAATAAAAATTTATTTATTTTTCATATCAATCTGAAATGCTTTTCAACATTTAAATAGATTTGATATGCATTTTACCTTTGTTTGATATTTTGATTTAAATTTTTTTTTTTTTGGTAAGGTACAAATTTAAAAATGTCAGTTAGTACTTTTGCACAATTTAGCTACTCTTCAAATGTATGGCAAAATTTGCATTATCATTACAGCTAGCAAAGAAATAGCCTTAGGAACGGAAAAATTTATTGATGCAATTGGTCAAAATGTAATTTGTTTCCCAATCATCGCAGATATTATTACTCTTTTTATTAGGTGGTTATTATACTTCGTTTAAAAACGTCGTTTTCAAACGATGTGTTTGGCGACATCTGTCTTTTTTATGGGCGTTCCTAGAAGTGGATAACAGTTTTCTCGAAACGATGTTGTTATACAGATCGTTCCAAAAAATCGCCGATTAACCTATTCTACCCGTCACGTCGTTGAAAACTGTCGTTTTTGCTAACATTAAAGAAAATCTATCAGGGCTTAAGTAAAATTTCATCTTTTTCATTGGCGAAAAACAACACCCTTATTAATGGAATAAGAAAAACATTTTTTATGAAAGAACATAAATGAAACTACTTATTTTAAAAATTATAGCTAAATAATTTCACATTAGAGTTTGATTGCTTTATCGGTTTGACAATTTATTGCAGCAAGTTAAATGAAAAATGTAGTTATCAAAATTGACATCAAAGTATTTTAAATTTTACTAATAATAATAATAATTGAATCAGTCTTAATTACTAATTGATATACACGATCTAAATTTCCTATTTCATAACTGCCGTGCCCGATGTCACCGGCAAATGACGTGGACACCGCTACTCCTACCAAACGATTATGATACATACAACAAAACATATCATTTGTATCTACACAAGCATGCGAATGTGTTTGTGTAATATGGTGTATGTATAACTGGGCGCCTTGCATATACAACAGTATGTACTGTCATGGCCGACCTATGTAATTAACAACCAACAATTAAAAATAAATTTACTTATTTTAAGAAAGATATCCTTTTATTTTGATATTTATTTTGTTCAATAGAATTTTTGCACTTAAATACGACACTTCATATTTTATTCTGTTTAAGTTTCACGAGTTTCACTATGACGAACAGTAACAGACTAAAGCAGAAGCGGTGTAAATTTTAACAACATTGCACGTTACGAACGACAGATTTTTATAAGTACACTGCTTCTATAATGTTCTGTGGTTCTACTGAACACTCAACTTTGAAAGAAAATTTTAATCGTCGTTCGAAAACGTTATTTTGGAATGATTATATGTATGTAGGCCATTAAAAAAAGCAAAAGCAAAATATTCTCTTCAAAATTTTCTCTTGTCACCTAAACACAATAATTTTATTCATTTCTAAACTATTAAATTTATTTTCTATAACCTATATTTCTTTCTATTAAGCTTTTTTTTACTATTTTGTACAAAGAGAAACAACACCATTAAAATGTTGCTCTAGAAATGCAAAAACATCTTTACGATGTAGGTATATATAAATAAACTTTCTTTTTAATAACTATTTAATATCATGGACGAAAATAAAAAACGAAAAATATATTTTCTCAGGCATTTTGTATAACGGAACTAAGTATTTACATATTTCTTTTCATCACTAATATATGTATATATTTTTTAATAATACTTTTATTTCAAATGACACAGAAAATCTACAATGTGCATCACGAAAATATATAAATTAAACATCTATTTAAATGAAGCATCTCAATCACGTATCATATACATACAATTAATATCTGTAAAAGTATAAAATGATGGATATTTAAATGTGTGTTAAAGATAGCACATAATATGAGGAAGATTATTTTTTGCAAAAATCATCTTATTTTATAAAATTTCTCTTTTTTGTACAGTGTAAATTGTAAATAAATATTTTATTGCATGATTTGTGAAGGTATTTGTAAAAAGAATATTAACTAAGGTCGGGAATAATTCAAATTTTATTAAAATTGTAATACTTTGAAGAGAGATACTTATTATATTTGTTTTTAAAAAATAATCTATATAAGTACCTATATATAAAAACTGTAACGAAACCGTGTCTGTACATGGAATATTTTTTCAAATTTGTAATGGTACTACAGAGTTATCGATACAGATATCAAAACAGCGACTTTTAAATCTTTTGTCTGTCTGGCAATTCACGCATCTACTGAACGGGTTTTAATGAAATTTCGAGTGGTAATAACTTATTACTTAGGCCAAGATATAATATACTTTTTATTGTGAGAAAATATTTCGTTCCCTCGGCAAAATTTAAAAAAAAAACCATTTTGAGCATGTGTTTGAGCATGCATTATGTAAAAACGATTGAACGGATTTTGATGAAATTTTATCTGGCGTTAACTTATTATCTGGGTTAACATATAAGATACTTTTCATTGCGGGGAAATGTCTCCTTCCCACGGAAAAATATAAAACCAACGTATTACGCAAAAACTATTAAACGGATTTTGAAAAAATTGGATAATTTTTATTTATTAGAATACTGTTTACCGCAGGAAAATGATTTAGTCCCATGGGAAAATACCAAATCGATCGACAACGCGTCGTGCAAAAAACATCGTGGGTATAGCTAGTACAAAATATAATGCACAATTTTTGAAGTTTAAAACGGTTAAAATGTTGTTTGTGTCTGTCAAAATTTTTATTGCAGAATGTATCAACAATTTTCTAAAATGAAATCTACAAATTAGATCTAATTTCGAGCAATCAAGTCATTATATAAACATGCAGAAAAAAATTGCAGAAAATTTAAATTAACGTAAATGGTATAGTTATTGGACGGACAGTTAAGAAAAATTTTCAAAACAAAGTACAGAAAAAGTACGTGTTGTAGTTTTATTTTTAACGAAAAAATTCATAAATAAAGTAAGACCTCTCTATTTTAATGTACCATATAAAACTTTCATATTACATATTGGTAAGTTTCTGAAAAAAAAAAAAATATTAAAGTTGTGTGTGTAGAAATAGTAAGTATATTGTGCAATAAGTGCGGGAAATTGCCGATTTCCCACAAAAGCGAAGTTGAGCGCATGAACGTAGTGAGTGCGCTTATTCGCTTGAGTGGTGCAATCGACAATCCCGCACGAGTTGCACATACTATTTTTTATTACGAATTTCACATACTTTTTTCACTATTATCACTATTTTTGACATTTTTATTACTTTTTAAAATAATATTTTTAAGTGTTCGTCTTTTTTTCTGAATTAATTATCGTTTAAATTACTTTGTTGGTGGTTTCTATAGAAATAATTATGAAATATTTATTAAATGAAAAATTAAGAGGCGACTTTGCTTGTTTTGATTAAATTTTGCGTATTTTATTGTCAATTTGCGTGTGTAAAGTTACTTTCCGCACACAAAAAAGTATGCGGGAAGAGTACAGTGGGCAAACAGCTATTTTGCGTACAGAATTGTGTGCGCCAAGTTAGTACTTCTCCCGCATGAGTAATAAAAAATACAGTTATTGGACAAAAATTTCATTTATTAATTTCTGGCGTATTTCCACAATCCACAAGTTCTATAGATACTAGAAGGTTTTGTTTAACTAAAAAACCAGGGAGTTTGCAATAGTCTATAAGCCTTGTAATTTTCAAAAGATAGTGTCTTGTTCATTAACTGTCAACGTCCAATAACTATACCGTTTATCATATTCAGTTTACTTCTACTTTACGTAAATAATGCTTCTATTATTTTATTTCCGGTCCAGTAAATTTCATCAATTGTACCAGAAAACGGTAGATAAATAAAAGTAAAAAATCGAAAAAAAAAAAATTGAAATCGATTCACGTGTCTGTACCACATAATTGTTACACTGCTTATTTACATATTAAAAATAATATCGTGACATGACACCACAAGTGTAACAAACAATCTAACAAAACATTAATTAACATATAATAACTAAAGTATAGTAATTTAATATTGTTTATCATTTATATGCATTTATTAATATAAGTGTAATATATAATTAATAATATTATCTATTATTTAAACAAATATGTATACATTTATGTTAATAAGATTTTAATTTTTGAGTTCCTTCCTAGAAATTTAATTGATTGCATTGAATTATTAAATTTGTTATGAAAAACGCGACAAATAAACGATTTAATTTCTAGGACTTTTTAATTAAAACAAAAAAAAAAAATATGTAGACGAAATAGGTTATACGACCATGATGTAATTAACATGAAATAATTGCATATAGTATATTTTCACATAGAGACTTGAGACATATTTTTTCACCTACTGCATGCCCCTTTCATTGCAGCACAAATTTGCTTCTTCTTTTTTTTCCCTTTCTATTAGTAATAGTTGTGTTTTCGTTCTTTTTTTGACCCAATTGTACTTTTACAATTAATCTAGAGCCTATAATCTCAAACTATCTTTAAAATGTATCAGAAATTTCAAAATTTCTATAAAAAAAATATAAAATTTATCAGAATATTACTTAAAATTGCATTGATACAGATTGCCAAACACAAGCTGTACTAAATGCAAAAATAGTTTTTCTACAATCTTAGTGGAAAGTAGGCTTTTGCGCTCTATGAAGAGAGCACAAAACGTGTATTTGCCGAAGACTCTAGTTGCCGAGCAACAAAGTACTAGTTTTCGCTTTAAAGCGGAAAAGTATTACTTTGTCGGTCGCTCAACGTGCATTTAATTACAAATCGGGTAGGCGTTGTTTATATTTTCTATGATAACAAATAAACAGATTTTAAAATTATTATTTATATCGTAATCAAGTGAAATATTAATTTTGTTAAATTTCAAAATAACTACAAAATAGTAATTGAAAATAATAAATAACTATAATTAATAAATAACAAAATGAAAAATTTTAAAAAATCTATACATATATGATGGAGAAATGTAATAGTGACAGTGATTTCTCAAGTACACCTCCTGATATTTCTGAAGCTGCAAAAATTATAACATTAAAGTAAATATTAACGTCTATTATTATTTTTTCAAGTATCTATTAAATAAAAAATACATTTTAAAGATTGTAGAAAAAATAACGCGCTCCGCCTGACGGCGTCGTACGTCAACATTCTCAATCGAGCGGCAATGTACCATTTTGCGCTCTTCATACACAAATAACTATTTCCGTCCAATAAAATTAATTTTAAGCCCGAATATTACAGTTATTAAACAACAAAATTGCGCTAAAATTTTTCAGTCGTAATGATTTTCACTTAATCTACACTTCACATGATGCGTTTAAAACAAATCTTGTTCCATTTTCCAGGTGACCCCTTGATATTAATCCTGAGAATCAAAATTTAACCGAATGTTCATAATTGGGCCAAACGGTTCTCATAATGCTCTATCTCCGTGCTAAGTTTCAGAGATCGTCTGTCTATAAACGTACGGATACCAAAATGATTCTATAAATGTTTCGTTTTGCAAATTTTGATTATCGAACATTAAAAATAGAAATATAAAAATACTCAACCACATTTAAGCTATAAAATTTAGGTTTTTCGCTAATTTTAGGTAGTAGGAACACATTGTTTTACATTGTTCAACATATACGTTTAATTCGCCAAAATATCCCAAAAATTTTTATTAAATTAATTTTATAGCAAATTTTAAAATCATTCTTGCATTGCGGACCTGATTTTTACTTCTGCAACTCTCTTCGAAATGATTTCATACTTTATTAGACATTTTCAGTTAACCGCAGGTTTGTTTCAAATCAACACACCATATTACGTAACGACTGGAGCTAATGACTCATTTAACATACTATACTCATATTTTATTAACATACTTCAAGTGATTTGAGTATGCAATAAAAATAATACACACTTAATACGGGTATGAAATCAATAATGATAGCTTACTCATAAAAATGTATGAGAATTTACTCATTTGTGACTCGGCGCAGCAGCACTCGTATCGTATACATGCCCGTAGAGCCTCACTTACTTACTTACTTACTTACTTATTTCTTATTTGTGAAAGTCTTATTTAATTAATAAATGGATGCTGTGAAAGTGATAAATTCGGATATGTAATACATTGCATAATCGACCATATTTTACTCTGTGTCTTTTTTCTTCACATGCAAAACATAGGTACATATGTATTCTACTAACACGCATTTACATATTACTGTTAGTACAAGTTTATAGATATATACTATAAACTATAGAGTTCATTCATATGTGAGTTTGTATAATTTAACATGTGAGGAGTATGCGTATAGTTTTGTATGTATGTATGTATCGGCTTAATTAATTTGTAGTTTTAAACAATTTTTTTTTTTTAAATAAGGGTTAAATTTATACAAAAACTGGGTAACTGACCCATACATCACTTCTAGAACAATCGAATAATTATAACAATTTAACTCATGCCTATTTAATTCTATAAAACATTGTATTTTACTTTTATTATTTATTGTTAAACGAAATGTCTCTACTTTTTCAAAGTTAACATTTATTTACAGGCAGCTCCAGAAATAGTTCGCAAACGCTCGGATACTGATAGCTTGGTTCATAACTAATCAGAAAAATGAAACGTATTGTTAGTAAGTGTTACGATTTTCGAGAAATTCGGATCTTTCTGAAATTGCGTAGAGTTTCTACTTTACGTCAGTGTTTAAATTTTTTCCTTGGAAAATATTCTTTATTAGTTGCTGCATCGAATGTATTTAACTAATTTTTAAAATAACTAAACAACTCCCAATTATTATAATCCATTTTTGAAATCGAACATTAAATCGAAATTTTGTGTTAATATTTTCATTTAACACGAAATTTTACATTAACACAGGGTTGTGTTACTTATTTAACACAAAAATTTTAACCACTTGTTTTTTTTTTATACAGAATACAAATTTTTTTACTGTGTAATTACGCTTAGAGCGATACTGCTTAATTTGATCAGTTTACGTGAACTAATGTTAAGCCCGCCGCACACTATGCTTGTTTTCGTGATAAATCGCTTGATTGGAGTTCTGATGGCAGTTCTGCTTGCCACGCTGCTAGTTAGTGACGTCACTGATGGCTCTGCTGCATGCGAGCTTGCTTGATTTTGGTGATAGATCCCGTGCTATTTTTTATTTACTTTCATGCTAGCTTACCTGCTAGTTTAAACGCTGAACAACCATCAAACAGAATTTTGTCACGTGCAAGCATGGCGATCTTTTGCGGCAGACATTATATAAATATTCTATTTACGATTCCCTATTTCTAATTTGTCTCAATAGTATAGCGTGTCAGTTACCAATGACCTCCAATCAACTCCCTCTTTGCTCGCTTCCGTGACATTCAACAACTACGCAACGTGTTTCAAACGTGACTGTAAATACTGCTAAAGTGTTTAAATCGCAATATTTTTCACTTGATTAATTTTCTCAAGAAAAAAGAAGAAATAGAATAAAAATATCTCAGTTAATTCTCAACATTTAATTGACATCTATAAAAGTTTTTAATAATTACATATAATAATTGTATACTAAACAATAATTAGTAAAAAGAGCTTATTATTGTTAAGAAAATATTAATATGCATATTTGTTTAGTGAGACGGAATTTTGTTTTTTTTTTTTTCGTCAAATGAAAAACGTGAGTGAACATGCTTTTCCACGAATAAAAATAAAAAATAAATCAGAATTTTTTTTTAATTTTCTTATTTTTACAGTTGATTGTTTAGTAATTTTGACACACCTGTTTATAGATAATTATTTGAAATGACAAAAGTAATATTAAAAATATTTAAAGTTATAGCTACTTTGTCAAATTTATCTTAAATATTAAAAATATTTAAGATGAAATTTCACAAAGTAAGTTAGTCAACAGTGAATTATTACAAAAGTAATAGTAATTATTAAAATAAAAAAAAAAAAAAAATGAAAAAATTGGTAGCTAATTCATTGAAGTATGTTTATTAGTTATAAAATAATTTTAATGGTTCTCGTTTTCAAATTAATATTGATAATAAATTAGTTACAAAAGTCGTAATAAATTTATCTTTAATTAATAAATGAACATATTTGATGTTTCAACAATAAATAAGGTATAGTCGTAATTAAATGAAATACCAACGGTATCTTTTTTTGTGACATAACTCAAACACTAAACATTCACTCCTGATATCTCTTAAACGTTATCCTCAGAATTTTATAAATTTGAACAATGTTATATTAAGGTACCATCACCGTGTGATCGGCCGAAAAATAATGAATTTTCACAATTTTTTTTGGATAGGATGGAGCAATGGGGATAATTTTTTTTGTTACGATATTACCACTGTTTAGCAATACAAAGAAATTTTTTATATTCATTTTTATTTATTTTTTATAATTCTTACAATATTTTGAAAAAAGTGTCAGATTCAGTTACAGATTCAGTTACAAAAAATCAGGTAAGCTTACTTGAGATTGTATATTATAATATTATAAAATACAATCTCAAATAAGCTTACATGACTTTTTGTAACTGAATCTGTAACAAAATAACCTTAAAATGTAAGAAAATTGTTTCATTTTTAAACGTTTAATAAAACTATATTCTTCAATAACTGAAAAAACCTATATAATTTTTCGGTTTTGTTTAATAATAAGAACTTCTCTCATCTTTTCTATTATACATATTTTGGTAGATATATATGGAAACAAGTGAGAATTTGTACAAAGGACTGACTTGCTTTGCGTTCTTTGAGTCTCATTTATAATAATATAGGAACAAAATCGTTATAATTTTTGACGATTTTCAAATATTTTAAGCTGCAGTGGAAGTAAAATATTGAATAAAAAAGTTTAACAACTAACTCTGATAATCTGAAAAATTAACACAAAATGTATGTCCTCTTGTGTGTTAGATCTTTGACACAAATCTTGTGTAAAGATTTGACACATATGTTTTGTGTTAAAATAACACAAAAAATTGAATGGGCCGTTCTGGACATGTGAAATGTGTTAATTTTAACACAAATTTTTTGACTGTGATTAAGTAGTGATATTAATCGTAAAAAAAATGATCCCCATTTCCCATCCGAAAAAAATCGCGAAAATTGACTGTTTTTCGGCCGATTACACTATGATGGTATCTTAAGAATTATTTGACGTGTCAGGTACTTGTTATGTTTTCCGAGCACTTCTGTCGTACATACATGTTTTACGTTATTTCTGATACCCGATTTGGTGAGCCTCTAGGTAGGAAAGACTAGCATTTTCGTTACAAGTTTACTGTGTAATTATGTCAACCAACTAAATTGCATTATTTCCAGTTATTGTGCGTATGAACGCGTCAGTAATTGAGAGTCCCAAGCTATGTATGTTAAAAAGAACCCATAAATATAACCCTCAGCGAAAATAACCTGGTTGTATAGGTTAATAAAATCAATAAATATAATCTAATTGGAGATAAGTTTAGTATCGTAGTCGATAGAGGATTTTTCTAATCGAAAAAGGCAGGAAATTGATAGTTTAATTTTTAAACATAGGCTAGTAAAAGTATTTCAACATCTGGCACCTTCGAATTTGGGTATATACGAATATGATATGGCTAGAATTATTCTACTTTGTTACTGGTATCTTACTGTTGTAATTTTTGTGTTTGTTAAGACGCATACTGAAGCATATTGTGATTCCGTACCATATGTCGAGTGTTTGTTTCTTTGTGGTTATTTGTATTTTAGGTTATTTTGCTTCACAAATTTGGTAAGCCTACTAAAAGATTTCTGTTTTATATGTTTCGTACAGAACTTTTTTGAGAGCCAAGTTTCACATTTTATTCTCGAGAAAGAATCTACTACTTTAAAATAATTATTTACTACAAAAGGATTACATCATTTACATGTTCAAGAATTCAATACCATTCATTTTCAATAAGTAAAAATAATGACTTTAAACTATACAATAATATTTATAATAAAATCGTAAAACACTATAAGTTATTATTCACATTATATAAATATCTGAGGTTTAATTAATTCTCTTGTCGTTTTATATAATAATAATAATATTTATTGTAAATAATTTGTAATTACACACACTTTTTGCAAAATAATTAGGGCATTTCACTTTATATCCGAGTTCTACTCATAAAATTCACATGTGGCATATAGCAAAAAGTAATGTCTTTTTAAAGTAGTCGATTGAGATCAGAAAAATCAAAAAGAAAAAAGAAGGTTAAATTGCACGATTTTAATTGTACTTTCACAAAATAATACAAAATAAAATTATCTATGTAGGGGAGAATTGTCTTGAATGGACAACTGTCTTCGATAGGTGACCATTTTATATTGAGAAAGAGTGAAATTTGAGTTATTGAAACGATTCGCTAAGTTGGTAACGATTAGAGTTCTAATCCTTCTCGATACAGTACTGCTTGTCAGTAATTTCAAATAAAAGTTTTCTTTCTCTAATTTGCCTTGTTTGAACTGCAAAAACTTGTCTAGAATGGATTTCAAAATTTACCGTTTCCAATCCTAAATCTCTTACAATGACTATGGAATCTACTACAGAATAAATGGTTACCATAAATATAAGTAGCCCGTTCGGCCTAGAAGTATCCAAAAAAAAATCTAAGGGACGCGGTCGGCTCTTAGCTTAGACTGCAAGAATTGCAAGTACTTGGGAACGCACGAGATACGCTCAAGTTAAGGCAAAAAATATTCATGATTGTTAATATTTCTCTAAGGTGCCTTAAAATTGTATGGACCAACTAAGGCAAATTGTGATGTATCGAATTAGGAAACTAGTTTCTTTGAACGGATTGGCTAATAGTTTTTTTTTCTTTAGATATTCTGTTATAAAAATCTAATTAAATTTCTAAAGTATTCGCATACTTAAGAAAGAATAGTTTCTTTTAATCTTAAAGAAGAGAAAAAGTACTCAGTATTCCAACCAAGGCAATTGTCCCCTAAACTTGTATGAGTACACTGGAGATTTTATATGTGTAGAAAAGCAAAAAGTTTGCTTATTTACTTGTAGGATAATTAATCTTTATATATAAAATAAGTTTCTTTGGGGTAATTCTTTTTGTTTTTAGTGGAATCATTACAAATAATGACCATAAAAGTAGGTTAGTGATACATTAGATTGTTTTATGGAATATATATAGACCATTTCGCAAGTGATTCATCATTCGCTTATGGTCGATAAGTAAAATACCTAAAGTCAGCTTGTACTTTTCAAAATATAAAACAATTTAGTATATTGCTATATGTGTACTATGGGATCCAATAATTTTGAAATTTTAAGGTATGTAAATATGTGTTGTGCAAAGTCATCAATTGTTGGGCGTCCTATAATCCGTAGTTCTTGTTTAAAATAATTCAAAAACTCGAAAATTGTATTTAAAATTTTATTGATTTAAACAGGGTCGCTTCAAGGACGCAGAAATCTATTACAAAACAACTCCAAACCACAAAAATATTTTTGTATAATTAATAACTTTTTTTTTTTTTTTACCACAACTCCGTCGAGTGATCTTAACACAGGTGCTAATGAATACAAATGCGTAACTTTTGGCAAATATACCTCGAAAATTATAAAACTGTTTAATTTAAATCGGGAATTAAATAAATTAATAAAAATAATGTGTAGGTTTTACTGTATAGAAAGGCTAACTTCAAAAATGCATCACTGCTTGCATAAGGCAAAGTCAAAAGTTCAAAAATGCATCAGACGCATCACAACGAAAAATCAAAAGTCCATTTTTGCATTTGATGCGTCAAAACAATGCATCAAGAAATTTGGTGACGCGTGTCCAAGATGCTGTAACGTGTATAACGTAGAATTATAACTACTTGCCATATTATGTAGGTATTAACACCAACAGGAATAATTCCGAAAAACTATTTGTTGAAAAAGATGAATGTATTTACCTTTTATTAAAATTGTTTAAACTATTTGAATACATTTTGCACTCAAAATATGTAATATTTTTTATTCAAATAATTTGAATATTTTCAATTTCAAGTAAGTTCAAGTTGAAATTCAAAGATAATATACCTATACAAGGACTGTATTGCTATATTATCTATAGTCTATCATGCTACATTATCTGTCTTATCTATAGCTAAATCAGAGGCTGAATGATGCCAATAGACCGTTCAAAAACATCTAATGTGCATCAAATTTCAAGAGAGCATCAGCAGCGCATCATGTAGTATTAGATGTATCAGAAAAGTCATGATGCTGCATCGATGCGTTTACATTTTTGAAGTTACCCAAATATTGATGTGATGCCAATGGTCGCCCCTAGTATAATATGTCACTTGTTTTCCTAAGTTTTATGGGCATGAGCCTAGGCACGTGCTAAACGGAGCGCTTGTATAGAGACGGAACTGCAAGAGAAAACCCACGAATGATTTTTTCAATGACTATTTTAATTGGCATTATGCCGTGGATAGCTTGTTAAAATATTTAATGCATTTTTAAAATTACGAATTTGTTTTTTCATAATCCTATAGAATATTTCTATAAAAGCGAAAAAAAAATTGTTCAAAGCTAATCAATGGATTTCTTTTATTTTTACAAAAAACATATAAATAGTTTACCGCTAATTAAAATTTTTTAAATATAATAAAATAGCACTCGCTGTAATTAAATTAATGAAATCATAATTTATTGTTTTCTTTGTAATGAGGAAATAGGTGACGAAATTTTCATTGAAAACGTAAACAGGATGGGAATTTTATGATTATTACTGTCGTCGCCACTTTCCACTTGATTAAGAGGTCAAACTTTTAATGGGGTTCAAACTCTAGTACGAGCTCTAAGGCTATGTTTACGGATGTTTAAGAGTTTTTAAAAATTTATTTATAGGTACTGCAAAACTGTTAGTAACTTGCAAATTTCCATTGTCTTGTCTCACATTTTCAGTATTTATCTTTCAAAAATCCGTACTCAGACTGATTTCAAAAGATTTAGGCATTTACATTATTTAAATTTTAGGAATTTATATTATTACGTTTTCCATCACAAATTAACATTTTTAAATTATCACAAGTACAATTTCGGTTTCAGTTCATTGAAAAATAAAAATGACTTTGAATTACACCAGTGCCTAAACATATTTTCGTAATAAATATTTTCAAAGGAAATAAAAGTTTTTTCCTATAAAACAAATCCTGATTTTTAATTTTATTTTTAATAAAAATACAACACTCTCAAATATCATATACAGTAGACTCTCGTTAATTTAAACCTGCGATAATTCGAAACTCTCTATCATTCAAAGGTATGACGAGTTCCCTACAAAATCTCTTTATATTTCGAACTAAAACAATACATTTTTATACACTTGATAATTCGAACGAAAAAATGATTACTATGTAGCAAAACGACGCGTTAAATCGAACTCATCGGCGACAAACACTCGACAATTCAAAGTTGCAGAGAGAAAGAGACAGAAAGATTGTAAGTACATTTTGAGACAAGTTCAAGTTCATTCATCGTAAATGCTTAAAAAATTAAAATTGTTACCTACGATAATTCGAACCTCTCTATAATTCATAATATTTTAAGAGTCCCTCGAGTTTCGAATTAACGAGAATCGATTGTATTTGTATAACTTTTTGAGTACATTTTTAGTGATATTTTCGATTTAAAATAATCTCTCTCTGTACTTATTAAACGGTTGCAGTATGTTTTATTTTGTAGCTGATGTGCATTCCTATCTGATGTAATTTAAATAAATAAAAAAAATTCTTCAATATTGTTCAAATTCTATTAGGTATTTGAATTATTTTCACCTATCTTCTAAAATAATGTTATTTTATGACAGAAAAATATTGTACTTTTATTCATAAAATTTTTATAATTTTTCTTAAATTATAAACCTTAAAAACGTTTTATATCGTATTTAGAGTAGAAAATCCCAAAAATTCCAGATTTTTCCAGTAGGAGAATGGAATTCTTGGAAAAACTATACTCTACTTTAGTTCCGCGTTATGTACCGTCACATTTTGTTTCACTCCTCCTCATTAATTCCAGCGATAAAAAGAAAATTATCTCTCAACTTAATTCCAACAGCTGTATGTCTCATGGCATTATTCAAATGGAGTAATACCAAAATTAATTCGTAATGAAATTTTATAAATACTCACCTTGAATTTCGTTCCATTCTTTCTAAATAATTCCGTTAAATTCCACTTTTCTTTAAATTGCTACCACTAAAAAAAGATGTGAATATTATTTATTGTTTTCGAGACAATTTTATTGTCATCGTCGTTTTAATATTAGCAAAATAAATTATGCCCAGCGAAAAAATACTAGTTATCTCAAGTGAATTCTCTGAAGCAGAAAAATCCCTCTTAATGGCATTCTTGTTTGTTTAACATCCAACTAATCCATTAAACTACCTATATGGCATTGAATCTAATATCTAATGTAATAAATAAATAAACATCCATAAAAAAAGAAAAAACTGTTCATTCAGAACTAATGCCACGGTTTTTCCCGCTAATAAATTAGAAAAAAATAACAATTCAAATTTATTTCTAACTCTTGAATTAATAATAATTCATTGTTTTCAAAACGTGCAAATGGAAAAGGTTCAAAAGGTTACAACAAATATTGTTACGCGAGCAATAAAAATATGTAAATAAGAAAATAGGTATTAATATAATCGATTTATATAAATTGTCGGTTTTCTATGAAAAATAAATTTCATGTAAATTTAAAAATGCAATTTTTGGATCTATTGATTTTCATTCAAGGAAATTGGTTATGAAATGAACTTTATCTTCGTGAGCAAAGTTTAAATGTTTTTGTTCTGTTAAAGAGTAAACAATTGGAAATTGGAAATTTTTGGTGCAGTTAATTGGTTTTTCAAACATCAAACAGTGGCTTTCCATTAGTACCTATGTACGTATTATAAACAAAAAATCTTCAGTCACATTTAGGTATCTGTTCCCATTAGTTCGGAGTTTATCTATGAAAATACCAGATGATTTTTATTACCACTGAGAACAATGCAAACTATAAATATTGGATATTGAGCTAGGTTTGGGTAAAAGTGCCAATACCAAGACTTGATTGACACTTGATTACCTTGGCAAATGTACTCAGCCAAGGCTTGGTCCAGCGTCGAAATTTGTCGTCTGGCAAACTACGAATATTGGGTTTTGGCATAGGTTTGAGTAAAACTATAAATACCGACATTTGGCTGTACAATGTCAAGTATATCCGGCCGAAACCGAAGCATAAGTCAACGTGGGAATTTATTGTTTAGAAAACCAAATTTGGTCTTTTTATCAAGCTTAGAATTTTTTACATGGGTATAGGTAAGACTGGATGAATGTTTTAAATAGACCTACAAATAGATTAGGACATATTTTTGTTGTGGATGTTAAATATATTATTAAAATTTTGAATTATAACCTTTCATATACCTACTAGCTTTCTTATTGTTAGAGGATTAGTCCAGTGTTATCCCAGAGCATAGCTGAAGGAAGTTGCGGAAGGTTGTTCGTGTTCCGGTAAGCACAGATTTAGCGAAAATTTGAAAAATATTTACGTTATGGAACGTTTCTTCGTAATTTGAATATACATTCAGTAATATTTTTTAAAACATTTGCGTTCAGTCCTTTAATACAAATCAAACAATCGAAATTGACTAAATCGAATAACATTTTTGGTAGAACAAAAATGAATATAATATCTTGACCTAAATGGCTACATATAATGTTAAATATGTTTCGGGAGAATTTGCCCTACAGTAAAGTTTTTATTGACCATTAAAATTTTGAAATAATCATATCGCACCAATATAAATGATATGGTATTTCCAAGCAATTGTAGCAATTAAATTACAACATGTAAGAGCAATTTATTTGTTCAATTATTATCAACATTAATTTTTTTTTGACAGTTCCGTCAAGGTAAATATAATTAGCAATATCTAAATAGATACTTTAAATTTATCTGTTTTAATTTTGTTATATATATACCCTAATACTCCCGAAGATAATATAATTACCACAATTATAATATTTCTTTTTACTAAATTTTTCGTTTATTATTATTTATCAATAAATCAATATTTTTGTGCATATATTTCTCCAGCAGTGCAGTTATATTGCAATAAGGTCACATAACTTTATTGGTCAGTCAGACAGACAGTCATCATTTCATAATTAATAATTTTAATGATTACAATGATATTCTCTGTAAACAAATGATGTTTATAAATGACGAAAAAATAGCGAAACGGTACCTACAGTGTTTTATTTTTAGACATCATATTTTCGCTAACCTTGATGTGTCATCTTTCAAAAAAACAGTTAAATTTATTTATAACAATTAATCAATATTATCGATCAATAATTATATTATCATATAAGTAAGTTATTGAGCATATGTAACATTTGAGAGTGAAAATTGTAATGCCTCGAACCGGTTTAATATAAAGAAATATGTCAAAACATACACTTTTTATACGTCGTCAATTCTGTAAATCTTGAAGTATTTTATTTCAAAATCGTTTATTCAAGTAATGAGAAGAATAAAGACCTTTTATGAAAATACTTATACGATAATAATTTTACAGACTTAGAAACTAACTCGACTGTAGATGTTTTTGTCTCGTTAGTGAGAATAATACTGCAACGGAAACACCTTCTAACTAAATTTTTTTTTTCGAAATTGTTGATTTCAACGTTCAATGAAGATATTGTACGATTTCTAAGATAGCTCCCTTTGAATTTCGTTGCAACTGGACTAATGGTAACCATATGACCGACGCTACCAGAGAATCCGATCGTTTCGCTCAAATTTTAAGAGAATTTGGGAGTTAGATAATGGTCCCATATATGGTCCTCTATATAAATTTCAATATAATCAGAGCAATGGTATTTACTGGGCATGCGTAAAGGTAAAATATGTTAGCGTTGGGTATATGTATAGAATGGACTACTTTTTTTTGCTTGTTACTATAAAAACAAAATACACGATTTTAATTTTTTGCAATTATTTGACAGTTTGAAGCATCAAGTAATGTCTGTTGGTTTCTTTAATTTTTCTACGGATTGACTTGAAATTAAAAAAGAAAGTTTCGTAGTCTCCTCGTAATTTCTATGCTTATATAGCCGATTAGAAAAAGTTAAAAAGCAGTTTACCCTATACTTGCCTTAAAGTTATTCTTATTTCAAATATGACGCTAATAATAGGTATGATAATACAAGAATTATTAAGATGGAATTTAAGTACAAAACCTCTCCTAGTCTCAAAACTTACCTCCTGACTACTTTTTGATAACTCGAAGGAAGGGAAAAATATCATCTATATGCTATTAATGACCAAAAAAAAAAAAAAAAGATTTCTAAAAGAAAAATTGAACTAAATGTAAAAATAAGTTTTCCTATAGTTTTTTTTGTGTTACCTGTGAAATCTTGCAAAATATTCATTAGAGGTATTCCATATTCACCGTTACTATCTAGTTTTAAAAGTGATAAATTCTGAAACTAATAGAAAGCTAAACTTGTGAAACTAACAGTAAACAGTCATAATGAACCTTATAGTCAGTATTCGTTAGGACAATAACAGGGAAGCAATTGTATTTCTTTATTTAAACAAGGTGTGGTGAACTCATGGTGCTTCATGGATCTTTACCTCTAAAGGTGTATCTCTTGGCAAAATGCAAATCACTATTCAAAATATAGCCTTTATAAAAATTTTGCACAATTGGAAATTTGGTGATTTATTATTGATATTATAATAATGAGTTGTTTTTTTTTTAATGTAATGTAATTTTCAATGCTACTCCTACGTTCCGTAACCACCCATATCAAGAATTTTTTTGCAAAGTATACCTTAATTTTTTTATATAATTACAAATGGAATGTAATGTATAATTATTATAATACAAAGAAAATATGTAATTTCTGGCCACAATTCTCGAGTACAATAAACAATGCGTCTGCAATAAAGGTAAAAGAAAAAGTGCTAGTTGTAATGATTGTAAATCATATCTGAAAATATAAATCACTCAACGGATTCTTGAGTTATATCGGCTGTATTATGTTATAGGTGAAATAACATAAAAAGTAGTCATGTCAGGCCAAGGAACAGTTAGTCGATTAATCGACTAAAACCGTTTTTGAAACTAAATTAGTCATTAATCAAAAGTATTGAGCATACAACAGGCGACTAACCGACTAAATTTTTAGTCGAATTTATGAATAGGGTAACCTATGTGACTTTCAAAAACTATGTTTTCTTTTGGATTATTTTTTAAGAAAATTAAGATTATTAATATATTTTTAAGCAAAGGATGTCATAATGAGTTAATCATATAAAAGTGAAAAATCATACAAATTGATAATTTTTTAGCTTTCGTTTTTTGAAGTTCAATCAATAATACAGAAATATTAATAAATTAGTCGTTTTTATAGTCATTGTAAAAATATTAATCACGTTAGTCATTTAGTCAAAGGTAAAATAGTCGACTAAAAATGACTAAATGTAAACAAAATTAGTCGACTAAACCGATTAATCGATTAATCATCCATCACAAATAAAAAGGAATTATCTTAACAAAAGCTTCAGAAAAAACTTGCTGTTACAATTTTTTAACCCTAGAATCATACGTACTCGTCAAAACGACGAACGAACTTCTCTACCTGCTCCAATAATGTGACTTGTCGGTACCTGCTCGCTGTGAAACTTCTGTTATCTAATTTATTTGTTATTATAACACATAAGACATATAAATTTTATTTATAGCTATTGTCGTTTTTTTTATACTGAAATAGTGTGCGTCAAAAGGACGACGATGTATGATTAACCTATATTTTTTTTTAAAGATTTTGTACTCTACATATAAAAGTTTTCCTAATTTTTCTAAAATTTATTAAAGATATGGCTGTTATAATTAATTTATTCAATGACTATGATAATGTGAAAGATGATTACAGCTGTTTGACTTATAGAGACGACATAATACTGAGGTTTGAATATATTGAATCGAAAACTAAAGAATGCGTTTCGAATGACTTAATAAAAGATTAACAATTTATTTTGTGGAAAATATTTTAATTTTTATTATTTTTTGAGATCTTATTCGAAAAATTACTAACAAATTTTAGAAAATTTACAAATGTGCGTAATGGGGAAATAACTACATATCTATAGGAATATTTATGACTGAGAAATTTCACATTCTGTAAAGTCATACATGTCCACTGATTCATAATAGTTCATAATTTAATTATTACAATTGATGTATTTATCTATTTTTTAATTTTTATTTAATGAAAATATGCTTTGATAAAAAGATTAAAAAAAATTAATAAATATTTACATTAAGAAATTTTTCCAAATCCAATTTTTTTAAATATTTTGTTCGCTTTTGTAGTATTGGTATGTAAAAAAAATGTTTTTTGCAAATAAACTCTAAAACTCCCCGTAAAAAGTCCATTCGTCGAAACGACGCCGATGTATGATTAACTTGACTCGTAGACCAACGTATGATTCTAGGGTTAAAGTTTCAGGCTATAAATTATAACACATGAGCTAAACCAGAGCACAAAAATTATTATTGCATAATTATATATAGGTAAATCTTCTCTTTCTTCAATGGCCTTGTATAAAATTCGTATGTCACATGTACTTTCTCCATTGGAAAAGAAATATACCTATATAGGTACTATTTTATTATAAATGATAATATTCGTCCTCATTGATTTTTCTGATCACTTGATCAGGTAGTTCATCATAAAATCGTAAATATCAGTGTTATGTAATCGACACGGCCATTGTCTCTTTCTACTTCATCACTTCAATATTTAGACGTATTATTATTACAATGTGATGTATTTAAAGAGAAAATGCATTGATATTTCAATAAAAAATATTCACATTTTTTTAAATCCAATAGTGCTGATATGTTTGAATGATGCGGATGTATAGCTAGTTTAAAAAAAAATCAGACAAGTTGAATTAATTTGATAATTTATCAAAAATTATTCTATTAAATTGAAAAATTGTTATCTAGAAGGGTAGCTAATGCGTACAATTTAAGCAATTTTATTAAAATGTGTCAAATGCTAACAGAGTTACAACTGAAGTATTGACCGCGTTCAGCAGAAGGCAACAGTTGCAAAACGGTTTATGATTTTCTGCTGAATGGTACTTATTTTTCCGTTGAGTTGCAACATGTTTACTCAGCGGTCGCCATGTTTTCCATCATATTTAAAATACGCTGCAAAAAAGCGTAATGTGTTGTCCGACATAGTCAACACTGATTGGCTGATTGCTTGTCAAACGTTAACTGTCATCGACGTTGTTAAAAAATGTTCAGCAGAATAAAAAACTATTGCAACTGATCACTAATAGCTTATTGAGCGCTGAAATCTGCTGAGCGTAACCATTGATTCAGTCATTTAATCTGAGATGTTTTTTAACACTTTCTGCATTTTCAAATTCTATTAGAAGCACTCTTACGATTAAATTAATATTTCTATTTACTAAAAATTAGATAAAAATCACTTCACTTTTATTATTGTTACCCGTCAATTAACCCTTTTAAAGAAACCATATGGAAAAATTTGTTTGTCTCAAAATTCCAGCCTTCTACTGCCAGTGACAAGTACAATGGATAAGGTTACAAAAAAAGAAAAAAAATCAAAAATTCCAACATCAAAAAAGTGAACCCTAGGAATTTACAAAATATAAATTATACTAAACTATGCTGATAAAATTGACCATTATTTAGAATTGTATCGTATTTCGGAAAATCTACCAGTGAATATAGGTATACATATCACAGCATTCTGAGCCGCCATATTGCAGGACGAGTTAACTCGTCTTAATCACTTAAAGTGTTAATTTCTGTCCCATTCAAACTAGTAAAATTCAACAAATTTATGAAAACTTAAATAAATAAAAATAAATTTTAAAATTAAAATAATTAAGATCTTATTTAATATGCATTTAACTGATCTCAAAGCAACGTACTCACCTAAATTATTTTATGAGAAATAAACAATTTTGGTTATCGATTCTTGTCCTAACCTGATGATATTTAATCTTGAGCTCGGTTTGAAAATAATTCAGAAGGTACTATTTGTTCTCAGCATTTTTGTTATTGACTTCGCGATTAATCGTCTATTTATAACCGGGACAAGTTCAATGAAGTAATATTCTTTATTCTTGTCATTTCAAATTGATTATTAAATCGTCATAGAAGTTTTCACTTAAGTCGTGTAATTTTACGCAAATTCATAGTTTTTTTTTTTTTTTTTTTTTTGAAACGAAGTGTATCTTCTTCATTATCAACTACAACGGCAAACTTTTTATTATTTTGTTAATTTTTTTTATTATTTAAACATAATGACAATGAAAATTATATAATATATTTTATTTAACATATTTTAACTTGCTAACTTAAAAAAAATTTCTATATTTGTATACTTGTACAATCATTTTATACTTGGGAGATACAATATGAGTAGATAATATATTGTTGATATATGATGTATATTTAATTATTTGACTTACATAATTATTATCATTAGGTTTTATAATTAACTAACTAGGTTGATTACCTACAAATTGACCATAAACAATCATCTCCTGAAGGTTATATTCATATCTACATATTATGATGTCTTTTACAAATTCAATGTAACTGATAAATATTTGTATTTACTTATTGCTAGGCATTATTTTTAAAAGTGCAGTAATGCATTTAAATCATTGAATATAGTTAGGTAATAAAATTATAAAAGGATAAGTTAGTTGCAAAAAAGAACCTTCAAATTATTTTAGACCCATTATAAGAGCTGTGGGGAAATTGATGATAAATAATTATGGGACACAAATTGCAATAATTAAATAAACAAAGAATTCGTTTGTATCAAAATGTTTGAAATATGTACAATTGTACAAGAGTAAGTATATAGAAGTCTACAAAAATAAAATGTCCTAGGAAAATTAGACGTACTGGCATCTTAACCAGGAAGATCACATGAAAAAAGTTTCCATTTTTTTTCAAGTTAACAATCACAATTTCTTCATTTATCTACTGATGTTAGACTTTTGAAGTAAATTCCACTTAAAAGAAATATGATAAATATGATCAAATTATCTGTATTTTTAGACATAGATTTCAACATTTTTTTTTTAACGTTCCGCACCAAATTTGGTAAAGCGGAACACTTATGGAATCATTTCGGTATCCGACTCAAAAATTTGAAATTTAGTGGAAAAATGAAGTGTTCTGGTCTAATAATAATTATAAACGTGAAGTGCGTATAAAAAGGTAAATTAAAAACTTTCAGAATTTATATCTTCTACTTCTATCGCCAAAAGGATCACTCAAAAAAATCTAAAAAATGTCACAAATATTGAAAATGAAGTGTAGATTAAGCTTAAATTATTATTGGGGCTACCAATTTTTGTAACTAATTTAATTGTTTATTTCCTTAAAACTGCTGAACCACTGACTTTAGAGATATTTTTGGGGCAAAATGATTTCTGAAAATATAAGGAAGAACTTTTGTTCTTACACGTTTTTCAAAATTTTCTATATTGTCTACATTATGTTACATCAAATCTATGTTTAAAAATAACTTTTGCACCAACACAAGAATGAATTGGACTGAATTTTTCAAAGAAATTTCCAAAACTTAATTAAATTTAAATACTGAATAACAATTTTTTCCTTATTAAATCAATTACGGATCCTTCACACTTTGAAAGATGCCAGAAAAAATTCAATCTCTGTAGGTATATAAAGTATTAATTTATCAGGATCGTAAGAAATTATTTTTCCAAAGAGTTATTTTTTTCAAATCATCCATTTGAATATCAGAATGTTTTCTAAAATTAAGGTTGACTGAACATTGACAGTGACTGACAAAAAAGAATTTATTTACCGATAAAGTATATTTATTGAAAAAAATCGAAATTTAAATTTACTCAACCCAATTCCTTCAATAAATTGTCAATTATAATAAATTACGTAAATAATGCCCTTGTCTATAGCTAGTTCAAGTTTCAAGTTTAAACTATTACAAAATTTATAACTAATAATTTTTAAGCTATATTTAAAAATTTATGGAAGTTAATATCCGTTTATTGGCCGACCATCAAAATTAATTATATATTAATAAAAAATACTAAACTTGATCAAAAATTTAATTTTTTTTCCTTTTAGCTACACTTAAGTATAACAGTATTATATACCTATGATTATGAAATTTGGAGAAATAAAATTTAATTGCCCGCAAGTGATGTAATTGTGGAGGTGGACTTGACATCGTATTTGATATAAATAGTTCAAGGTCATTGGGTATAATATGTTTGGTTCTACAGAAAGTTCATTAAACTGACGGGAAGTTTAAAAGAAATTGAAATTATTAAAAACGGCATTTGATGTGAAAAAATAAAATCTACACAAATTTGTATACTTAGCTTCCAAAAGTATTCGTACTTCCCTTGCTATATTATACTATTATTGGAGAGTTTGCATACGAGTAAAGTTTGTACTATTTTAATGTTGAGATTTCAAAGGATTTCACTGGTGATAAAATAACTTATTTGAAGCTTGGAAATCATATAGTTAATCTTACATTAAAATGAGGCACGACGAGAGGAGGGCAGCCGATATTATAGTCCTGAGGCCCGCAGCTATCGGTGAGCAGCCCGAGAAAAAGTAAAAAGAAAATTTTTAAAGAATATGGCTTATTCCCGGGGCCTGCCATTTCTCTCCACGGCTCTGATTAAAATTTAAAGAACTCTGAGCAGATGTTTCTAGCCAAATAATGTTTTTGTTTGAGTAATATATTTTCCGATACCTTTTTAACAAGTTGGACGAGTCATCTAAATAGAAAATGGGCCAAGAAATAAAGTCAGTAAAATTCGGTCATTTATAAAGTTATGTAACATGAAACGTCGGATTCCTTTATAAACCAACCTTTTTGAGACAGCTACCAACTGTTCTTCAGTAATTGTAACTAAAGAAGTTACAGAAGTGGTTTTATCGGAAGCGGAAATCCATTATAACGATAGATAACTTCCAACGATCTTTTTTTAATTTATTTTTACCAGAACTAAATTTTCCGGACCGTTTTTATTGAATCCCCCCCCCCCCATTAACGGATTCTCTATCAATGGCAGTGTTAATAATTATGAGCGGTATTATGTTTAAAATTCCGGAAACTTATAAATCTTATTACTACTAATCAAGGAGAAAAAAAGAAACGGCTCAAAATAAATTTGTTAAAAAATATTCTTACAATAGTCCAATAAATCTTCGCTGCTTACAAAACAGTGTGTCTGCTAAAATGTACATAGACGCTTTTTTCATATTTTATTTTCATATATTTGTCACATAATGTAATATTAGAGTAGTTTACCTTCCACCTGAAACAGAACGAGGTCACTGTAGTGACAAAAAATGCGACACGAACTTTGCACGAGTGTATGTCAACTGTTTTCGTTTCATATAGGTACGTATACCGATATCTTGGTGCCAGCGAATCACAGCATCAATAATTACCGTATTTGAATAAGTTTCTATTAACATACATTACGAGTTATGTGTTTAAACTATGACATCAGTAATAATTAATGCGAACTAACAGCTGATATTGATTTTTTAATGTCGTCTAATTAGCGTATGATTAAATAAAATCACTTTTCCAATACTTTTCTGCCTTGTTATCAAGATAATTTTTGTTGAAGTTGATAGAACAAAAAATATCCCTGTTATAAAAAAGTGCGATTGATATCTTTATTGTTTTATTTACAAAAAAGAAAAAAACAGATTTATCAGATGAAAAAAATTATTATTTTTATCAGAAGGTCTTTAAATATTCCATGATATTGACCTAATTTTTTTTTTTGAAGACTTAATTAATCAGACTTTCGCTTAGCGAGATTAATGGCAATCATTTAAAAAAAACTGGTCTAAATGTTTTTTATTGTTGTGAGTCAGGAGCAAAAAACAAATATTTATCATAATAGACGCCTACGACCAAAATTTTCAAGAGTAAATCGCACGCTCCCATTTAGCAATTTTGTCGCACACAAGATGTGTATGATGGCACCCCTCCGTGTTTTAAAGCAAATATGTTTGAATGAATGTGTTAGTGTCTAAGTAATAGTTTGTAACAGTAATTCATACAAATATATAAATCAGAAACACTGACGCCCGTGATCTTTCACTTTCTCATCTAGCAACTTGGTTCCAGTGGGTTGCGTAATGGGAGTTTCCTATGTAGTATAGGGACACCAGACATTCAATAAAAGATACGTAAACAACCATAGTTTACTCTCTCACTGGCTCTGCCTGTGATATCTAGGTACCATAGATATCACAGGCAGAGCCAGATTTATCTTTACATTTCCCTAAATTTCTTTCAGAAGTTGTTTTAAATGATGTTAAACAAATAAAAGTATACTGTATCAGAAGGGTAACTACAAATTTTGCACCCTGGAACGACTTTAAGCCAAGTGTTCTAGCAAGAATCTACCACTTTTTCCTAAAGAATGAAATTGGTGAGCAAAAGAAAAAAAACTGTTGTCATCTAGCCTTCCCGTTTTCCCCCAAAAATAGACTGATGAACAAAGAAAGGCACTGTTTTAATTAACTGTATTGAATTGAAAATAAATTTCTCACTACTTCTGTTTTGCCACATTTCCTTCCCTTATTGCCAAGCGTCCTTGCAGGATCGAGCTGAAGAGCAATTAGCCGATTAATCGAATAAATTTGTTTTTTTAGGTAAAATTAATCATTAGTTGAAAATATAGAGCATAAGATAATCGACTAATCGATTAAATTTTTAATCGATTACACGAATAGAATAACCTATGTAACTCTTTTAAAATGATGTTTCTTTTGAATTTAATTATTGACTTTTAGTTTGTTTTTTTTTTTTTTTTTTTTTTTTTTTTAAGAAAAAGAAAGGTATGATATATCACAATGTTGTTAATCACATAAATGTCATAAAAATCATACAAATATTTTTTTTTATTTTTCATTTTTTGAAGTCCAATAAATAATAATACAAAAAAATTATTAAATTAGCCATTTTTAGTCATTTTAAAAAAAAAAATTAATCATTTTAGTCATTTACTCTAATAAGGTAAAATAGTCGACTAAACAATGATTAATTGTAAGCAAAATTAGTCGACTAAATCGATTAATTATTCGTATCACTACTCTGTAGTCTGTACAGTGTTCTCTAACCACAGTTTTATAATTTTTTCGTGGAACACATTTTAGGAAATGCTGCCCCAATACATGGAGTTTTAACTTTCTACGAACAAACATACTTACATCAAACATAAAAGATCGTCAATGAAAACTGATTACTTATTAGATTTCAAAATTATATTTTAATCGCGTCTATACACTGACAAATCAAAACAATACAATAATAACAATATTAACCTCAAATCAGTTGATTTTATGACAGAATTTTCACCTATATTTTATGACAGTTTAGCAATCCGAAATCAGAGGTGCCTTTCAATAAAAATATTTTAAATATGACTTGTTTCCACACATGTAGACATGAGGTTTATTATTACTTGAAGACGTAATATTATGCAATTTTTGTATATAAAAGAAATTTTTGTTTGTACAAAAAAAAGAACATTGGTAATATTATTGAAACCAGAAAAACAGGTCCGAGAGAGTTAAAATAGGTAGACAAGCAACAGTTAGTAAGTAGATAAGCAATAGATCACTCTATTTTGCGTAAAACAAATTAAAAATTAAAACACGTTAACTTTTTAATGAAAAAATATGTAAGTACTTTCATCCAGTTAATATACAAACCTAATTGTATACCATGGCGTTTCTCAACCATTTTTCAGTCACGATTCGGTAAAATCTTCGATAAATTTGTGCGGACCAGTCACATATATTACTTTGGATTACACATGAGGATTATCATTTTTTTTTAAATTTAAATTTAATATGAAATAAGGTGGTTTTCCGACTAATCATGTAATTCAGATAAATATTGATATTTTCCGACTAATTGGCTAACCATGTAGTTCAAATAAATATCGGTACTTTCTAAAGCATTATCGAGAAATGTTTAAAAGCAGTTGTTTAAATTTAAATAGAATTCGTGTAGCCTGGAATTGTTTCCATCGTTAATTGAAAAAACATTTGGTCGTGTAATATGAAATATCGTTTTCCGACCACTTGGTCGATCATGTACGAGTATTTCAGATAAATATCAAAAGTTTCTTAAGGGGGATCACTAGCGTGACGTTTTCAAAAAATTGGAAAATTTTTTTTACATGTTTCGATAGTCTACATATACCTTTAAAAATAACATCCTAAAATTTCAAGTGCATATCTCAAATAGTTTTTGAGTTACAGCCATCCGAAGAGCGGATTCTGATTTTCATTGTTAACTTTGAGGTATTGAGAAATGTATGACGGTTGATAGGTCGGGAGTTTCTGGACGTGGCTGCCAGTCACATGTTGTGGAGCAGCTAGACCCTGGCACATTTAAACGACTCATCTAGTTTTACTATGACCGTTATAGTGAGTACATTGTAAATAGTTTTAGTAAAAATTCTTAGTGATTAAAACTAAAATGTAAAATAAAGAAAAACTACATTTTTCTTTGCTGAAGTTGTAACTTGAAGACAAATCATCCGATCGAGTTGATTCTTATTGCAGTTTCTTTTATATATGTTTCTCCGTGCCATAAACCTCCAGTTTTCCGATAGAATAAAAAATGTAATTTTTGCAGGCCAAAAATCATCAAATTTTCGCGCAAATTTTGAAACTTTTTTTTAATAAACTCCGCCATTTTGTTAAATTTCAAGTTTTTTTTTTTTTTTTAATTAGGGTGCACAGCACGGGTAATACCTTCTAGTTTAATAGACTTTTTGGTTTTTTTGATTTCACGCACTGTGAAGGTCGCTATCACTACAGCAGTGGGGAAAGTTTTTTGTTTGGAGCCTTGGGAGATCGCGAATAACTCCCTGAATTTTCAGTTTTTTGGTCCAAAACTTTTATGATTAATTTATTATATATCAATGAATATATCCTTAAAATATTAAAGCATTCCATTCCAGTTTTCTTTAAAAAAATTCCCAAACATCACCTTTTTTTAAGACGGTCACACTGGTGGCCCCTTTAAGCATTAGAGAAATGTCTAAAAGTAGTTCTTTAAATTTAAATAGAATTTTGGGCGCATTTTTCCGAGGAAATCTGATGACCTTTTCATGTTCCTTCAAACCATTTTAACTTTTAGTTTCTTCAGATATACAAAATTATCAAATGTGTGTACTATAACCCTTGAATTTAATTCTTAATAAGCACATAGATACCGATATATGTCAATCATATAGCTATGTAAAAGGAAAAAAGAAAAATAGGACAAAAAATTCACTTTTGATAAGAAAATTACAAGTTAATAAAATTTTATGCATTTTCCATGTCAATTTTCAGTTAACGTAATTAATACTATAGCTGAATCACCGTTAACTGGGAGCGGACTTAATAAGTTAACAATATTATGATGTAATTATACCTAATTCACATGTTGCTAATATTAATAGATTTGAGCGTTACTTTATGATATTCCATATTTGTAAATAATAAACAAATACTTTACTTTGCAAAATTCCACTTTTATTTTTGAAAATGTGACAATACTGTTTCAAAAATAAAAGTGGTATTTTGCAAAGTAAAATATTTGTTTATTATTATCACATGTTACTAAGCTTAGAATAAATAATTCTGAAATTAACTTACGTTGAAAATTATGTTTACGTATTTAATTATTATCTAATGGATAAGTACTTCACTTCAAAAAGGATATAATTGTTTTCTTATTAGTTTTATGATTGACAAGGATAAACTGAATACGAGGTCGAGAGTGGAAGCAAATTTTTTGCAAAATTTGTTTTTGTGATTTTTCGAAAAAAACTTGTGGTTTCTAGGTTACTCCGAACTGAAAACTAACGATTTCAAGCGCTAAATTTAACTCAAATTATTTTAGTTGCTTATAATCTTGTCAGAAAAAAAATATAAATAAAAAAAATTTTGCATTATTAAAATTTTCTACTCAAGTCTAAATTGATATATTGGTAAAGTGTGACTTTTGATCCCGAGTGTGAAGTTTGTTGCCAGAGGGAACCTGTAAAGAATCGGGGTTAAATTCACATGACCGATCAAAGTAGTCTCGGGGCGTAGGTACCTATATATTATTTATTGCGATTCCGGATAATTTAACATTATAAAACCTAAAAAACCTAAAGAAAAAACCTGTTGATTGTGGCGACATTCTAATCTTTCTTAAGGCTAAACACTTGACATTTAACTCTCTATTATGAAGGACTAAAATATGCATTTTAATCCTGGAACTCCAAAAAATATTTTATAATCGACAGAACAATTGAATATGGGAGTAATTTCGTAGATTTTTGTACGATTAAAAGAACATTAATTGACAACGTTTATAGAAGCAAAAACTCCATATATAACTACGACATAATATTCAAAATTTTATTCGAATACGTTAAATTTGAAAGAAAATATTCAATGTTTACACTCACTGACGTTACATTTTAACATTTTTCAAAAAAATTGCTTTAATTTTTCGTAATGGCTTTAATTTTTATTCTAAAAATGAAAATTCAACTTATATTCAGAACAGACAAAGTCTGCATTTCAAATTAATTTAATTTATACAAAAAATTATTGTTAGAAAAGTATTAAAAACCAATCGAATGAGATTCTATTCGAGAAACATTAACGATCATACTATAATCAATTTCTAAAAGGCATAAAAAACAGTACAATATCAATTATCAATAAATATAAAAATACAAATTTAGCTTATAAAAAATTTCTGTTTCTTATTACGTACGGCGATTACAGGTATACTTAATAATAATTATTTTCATTAGAGGTAAGTAGAAGAGATTAAGAATATTTAAATGCATCATAATTACATATTTGCTTTAAATAATGCATTAATACTAGTAATAAACAGTAACCAACAATTTTCAAATCTAATTTAATTATATATTTAAATTGTTTATAATTTCAATCAAATTATTGTTTAACAATTATTTACTTTATCTTTTGTAGCTTCATACATATTATTATTTACCTTGTTTATTTACGTATATACTTAGTATGTAAAGCGATTAATTAGCAATATGCTTGCATAAAAATGGGGAATTTTTCGTTGACATTACTAACTTGTTTTCAATGTCCTTGTAGTTTGAACATCACCTAAATGAGGTGAGTTCTTCGTTGTAAGAAAAAAGCAGACAATTTATTTTATGTGTAATTAGTCCCATAAGAATATTTTAGTTTTTCAGTCTTGTCGTAAAGAAAACATATGGACAGGTTTTTAGTACGACAAAAAACGCAAGAAAACTTTTCATTGGTTTTTTCATTGAATGTATATAAGCACGATCAAAAAGGAGATAGAAGTTCTTATTGATAGGTAAATTTAACTTATTTCCGTATAGTAACAAAATGTTAAATTGTAAAATGAATTTATTTTATTCTTTAAGGGGTGATTCGCCAGAAAAATATCAAAAATCGCTCTATTATTATTTTTTTTTTTATACAAGTAAATATCTCATTTTTGAATTAAAAAAAAAAATGTTTTTGTAATCTCAAGACATGTAGAAATAATGTATATTTAGTTTTTTAATAAATTAAAAAACTAAATATACAACATTATTTCTACATGTCTTGAGATTACAAAAACAAATTTTTTAAAAAAAAATTCAAAAATGAATTGAGTATAAATTGTTGTGAAGTCGACATTGCGAGATTTTTCAACCTTGATGGTTCCTCGCGTTCTGAAATCCCCAGTGAACCAAAATAAAAAAATCAAGAATTTTCTGAAAATATACACATATACCTACCGTTATGATACTAACTAGGATCTAAGAAAAAAAACCAGCGAGAATTGCAGCTTGAAAATGAATTTTGAAAAATCACCGCTTTTTTCGACTATTAACAGCCGCCATTTTGAAAATATAGTAAGGAACCAAAAGATCTTAGTTCCCGCTAAAATGACGGTATCGAGGAATAATATGCACTTTGATTCATGTCGATATCTCAAATTCTTTTTGAGATACACGAGAAACCATGTCGAAAAATGTACTTCCGAGAAAAAAGCATTTAAAGCTTGCTTTTTTTTTTTTTAAATTGAATTATAGTAAAGTGCGTGCATTAAAATGCCCATAACTTTTTGATTTTTCATTTTTTTAAATAAAATTTTAGGATAAAATTTTAGTTTAGAAATAATTTTTCTAACACCTTAAAAAACATAATTAAATAAAAAGAAAAAAAATAGTTTTTTTTTAAGGGAATCTCCCCTTCAATTACACTTTAATTATGTATTTTTTCTAAGTAAATTTTTGTTTTCTACAATTAAAATTTGTTACATAAAAGCATTTAACTCGAAGAAGTGTCAACCCAAAGTTACTTCAGTTACGCTGTTAAATTTTTGCTAGTTAACTATTTAAATTTATTCAAAGGAATAAAAATCTCTCTTGTAATAATAAGTGATAATTTACCAACCAAATAATTTATTATATCTTATGGTGTCAATTACCAAATTTTGACCTACATTGTTCCAAACACATTTAAAACTTCTTTTCATTTTTCAAACATTTAAAACTTCTTTCACATCTCAAAAAAATGAGGTATTTTGCCAACATTTGCCAAAATTCAAAAGTCTTTCGAATATTTTTTTACATTGTTGTAAAGAGCGGAAAAATCACATAAGAGGCGTTTTTGAACTATTAACCTATGTAAAGGGTCTTTCGAAAAAAAAATATTTTTGTAAACAGAGGAAGTTTTAACTTTCATTAAGCTAAGAGGATCGGGAAAAGAAAACTTTCCACAGAAGGGCGTTTCTTTTAAAATTGCTCCAGGGGGCAAATGTGAACAGCAGACATTTATGTTATTATGATCCATTTCACTTAAATTTAACCATGCTTCATCATTTGAAATTTAAATAATTTACGTTTCTTTGGCTTGATCTCTTTCAATATTGCATCTACGTAAATTTTAAATTTGCAGTTTGTTTTCAGAAAGGAATAGAGAAGCTTGATTTGTTTCGAATATAAAAATTATTTAATTTTTAGCGACAACTCATGATCAGTTGTATTTGAAATGAGATATAGAACCCAATATATCAATTTTGTAAAATTTAATAATAATTAATCTAATTAGTTAATTTTGTTACAAATGATTACATAATATGTTAAATTATTAATTTATGTATTTTTTTTTATAAAAATATTGGTAAAAACATTTAGAAAATCTCTATAGGTGTAGACAAATATATTTTGATTAATTAGTAGATACAATAATTATGTCATAATAAGAAAAAATTTGAATTACAAATTAATAAAATTGTCCAAAATAACCGCAATTAACCTTATGTTGTTGGACAGTTATAAATATATGAATATTGAAATAATTTCACTAAAATATACACATGAAATATTGATAGTACAGTATGCATCAAAATTTTTCGTATACCTCAACAATCTGAAAAAATATTGTCCATTGCTTTCTCAGTCATTGAATATTGAGAGACAAAATTTTTTTAAGTGAATTTCCTTTTTGGAAATTCACTTATTACAGCGGGTGCCATGGAAAGACCTGAACGCGGAATTATGACTAATTTTTTTTGAGGCCTCGAGAAGCCAAATTTGACTTTCACTAAAATTTATATATATATATATATATATATATATATATATATATATATATATATATATATATGTATGTATATGTGTGTGTGTGTGTGTCTGCGCGATAGCTCTCAAAAGAATCATCGAATTTTTACGAAATTTGGTGAGAAGCTCAGAAATTACCAGAGTTGGATGAGTTTGTCAGCCAGATACATTCGATTTTTAAAAGTCAAAATTTTGGCAATTTTTCGCCATTTTTGCAAAATTTGGTCAGATTTTAAAAATTTTTGTGTTTTTCTTACACCGTCGAAAAGAGCGTAAAAAATTACATAAGACTTTTAAAGCATGGTACTAAGTGAAGTAATTTTTGAAAAAAATTAAAAAATTTGCTGAATTTCTTTACAATAAATGCTTGATTGTTTTATCATTACAGTAACAATATTTATATCTGTTTCAACTTTTCAAAATAACAATTTCAAGAACGCGTATTCACCGAATTTGAAAATTTATTCATTGTTAGAGAGCTAAGCTATTTTAGATGGATATACGTAATGTTATATAAGGTCCGCCAGAGAAGCAGGGGTCCCAAAAGCTCCAAAAATAAAACTACCTAACCTATTTTGAAAATTTGTTCACCTTTAAAAAGTCAAATTCTTTAAAATGCATATTTGCTATACATGTACTATATGAGTTCCGCCAGGGGCCGTGGCGACCCAAAGGCGCCAAAAATTAATTACTCAACCGATTTTGAAAATTTTTTCACTATTAAACTAAACTATTTTAGATGGATACAATTTGTTATATGAGATCAGCAAGTGTGCAATCCTTGGAAATTCACTATGTTATGCAGATGCTGCGACAGGGGCATCTAGGCTTAAATCATTTTTGTAGCGTACAAATTGTCAAATTGTTTAGATTTGTCTTCGTGAATCATAATCGCAACAAAATGTAAACGATCAAAGCTTTAAAATGTTACTTTTGTGTTCTTTTAATTTTTTTGATGAGTGTACAATATTATAATTATGGTGTAGGCGCAGAGTAGAAATTAAAATATTGCTAATAATTTTTTTCGCAATATCAATATTTTAAACAATATTTGTAATAGACGGATTATACTGACATAGTTCAAAAACGTTCTTTTTGAAAAGGGAACGGAAACAGTACTCCTTTGGGGAAACCATCCTTCCAAGCCAATATTTTTATCAATATTCTCATAAAAGAAAAATTGGTGATTTCAATCGAGCAATACCATCTTTAAGTAGAAAAATGTCACTTAACTCTTCAGAACGTGGAGGCGATATTTTTTATTGTCCTGAAAAAGAAATAAATACATAAAAATGCAAATGCTGGAACTACTGGACAGCATCACCACAATACATATATACCTACATTTGTGGCAATTTTAAATTTTTATTCGATATTTTGCATAAAAATTTACACAAATCATAATTTATGTTTCAAGTTGATGTCAAATCAACATTATATGTATTCATAATAATTATAAGTATTTTTCTTCCTTTGTTAAAGATCCGGTTTGTAATAATGACTTTTTGAAAAGAAAGAAAAAATTATTCAAAAAATTTCAAAAAATTTTCATATTTTTATTTTTTTTACATTTTTTCCTTCTACAATTAATTTATTTTAATATTTTTATTCTCATATTTAAGAATGTATCATAAAATTTTATACGTAGAGAAAAAAAGTAATCTAATTTAATTGCAATTCTTTATTTCAATTTTGAAGTTTAACTGATCAATTATTTTTAACATTTAATTCTATTTTTGACTTTTGTATTTAACTCTTTCATTACAAATGATACCGAAAAAGATCTTTGTAGATATGTTCAAGAATACTTTTTAGTGATTTAATATCTCAGACAATATAAAAACACTGTGTAAAACTAAGGCCCGATTTATATTAACGCTCCGCTCTCGGTATAATATCACTCCGCTCTCGATTCGATATAATCTTGTTGTGTTCACATTACAGTACTGATATCATGCTGATACCTATTCGTTATCTATTAACATTATAATGCCGCTCTGGGTACGCTCCCAGTTCGGTCTCAGTCCAATTCAAATATCTTTTCATAATAACTGAATGCAAGCGGAGTGGAATGAAATCAAAAAAGTGTTTACACTATGTATAGGTATAAGCCAAAACAAGTCTGATATCGCTCCGATAAAATATTACCGGTGGTGGTATTGATATCGGAGTGGCATTGGAGCGAGAGAGCATTGGAACCAGACCGATATCAGAGCGATGATGTGAATACACTCATTGTTTATTGTGTAAGAATATTCTATCGAACCGGGAGCGGAGTAATATCGTATCGAGAGTGGAGCGTTAATGTAAATCGGGCCTAAAATGGAAAGTGGGCAAGATGACTTTTGCGTGGTCCCCTTCTTTGATTTTTCAAAAAATGTTAACTGACGAGAAAGGAAAGCCTGTCAGCAACCACCCTAATCAAATTCTCAAGTTCTACCAACTTTTTTGCACATGCGACGCCTCAAAAGACGTGAGGCTCAAGACGGTCCCCTACTTCGCTCACATCTCGTGAGTCCACATCGATCGATTGTGATTTAAATGGCAACAGAAAAAGGGTTAAAACAATTTTTGATTTTTTTTCTCCTTACGTACTCTTGTGTCTGGCGGCAAGGATAAGTTTCTGAATCGAATCTTGCAACAATCATTAATTATAACCAATCATAAGATGTCTTACAAATCTATAATTTATTATCGAATTTGTATGTAAATGTTACCCACTGCCGATTCAAACAAGTTTCTTATAAATTAAACTTTCAGTTACTCTTTAATATGTAATTGCCTTTATCCTGTTTGATATTATGAATTATATGCCATAATAAGCACACTGTTGTCTGCAAATATTTATTAAATATTCTATCCTTGAAAATTTCCAGGTATTGGCCGGTACTTGCATCTTGATTCTTGTATTCAAAAAAGGAAATACAAAATATTTATTTATATATATGTAATTGTTATCACAGAGGGGAAAAAAATTTAAAGTTGTTATTTTTTTTAGACTACGTGCGTTTTTGAAGATACGCTCCTTGTTCATGATTATTAGTTTTTAAACGATCGATATTAAAATAATTTACATATTTATTTATAAACTGAATTATAAAATGATTATGATCAATTTTTAGATCGATACCATTTTGTCATTGAGAATAAAAAATAGGTTTCTATTTCATATTAATTCAAAATGAATATATACCTGTTATAATTTGTTAAAACCTCATTTAATCTTTAGAAATATTTTTTCTGACTTGAAATAAATTTGCTGTTGTGGATTTTACCATGGCTTTTAAAAATGTTTACTTTGGGTTTGCATATTGGATTAGCTAGTTTCTTTATTGTCGGCTTACATTGAAAGTACTTATGAACTCTTTAGGTTACAACGTACATTTTTGGAATTCTGAATTAATTAATTAACTCTATAGTTCCCTGTGATAATGCCAAACTAAAAAGTAAAAAAGTATATACTTTTTATCACACCCTTAAAAATGTCAACAATAGTATATTATTCAACGAGCTGGTAATGGTAGCTATTACTCACGAAGATGAACTTGCGACACGAGCTGAGTTTACGAGGCGAGTGTCGTAATGTATCTGAGTGAGTAATAGCCATTGTAAACGAGTAAAATACTGTAATTTTTCTACGACTTTTTTCCATTTTTTCCATTTGATTTAAATAATAAAAATGAATATAAATATTAAATTAAAAGAATAAAATTTTTAATTTATCTCTAATTTCATTAAATGTTTGTATATCTGTCTATGGAAACGATCAAAATAAAACTCAAATTGTTTTGTTTACTTACACGTTACTACGCAACATATATGAAATTAAAACTTAGATATATGTTATTCACAAAAACAATCGGAACCCCATTGAATAATGGTTAATACGGTGATTTCATTAGTCGCAAGGTATTGAGTAATTATCGTTTCTCCACACCTTTGAATAATGCCTAACATTCTCAACAATTAACGGCTATTTAATGAGTGTGTTCTTCAACAGGAGTAGAAAAATTCATTTCTTTAGTTACAGTATAATACAAGACATAGTCATCCATTAATTCTTTTCATTATAATTCAGAATTGCAAAAAATATTGTATGTAACAAACAATCACTGGCTCAAGCGTTGCAACTTGTTAGTGCTCGAAGGTTGCATGCGTGAAACACTGATGCGACTGTACGAATATTTGAACAATTTATCAATTTAAGGCCTTGTTACCCGATAGACCTTATTATCCACAGTTACCGTATCTAATTTCTTTAAGAATTGTAACATTGATATGTTTTTTGGCTGTTGTACGTCTTTATGAAACGTTTCATGTTTATTTTAAATCATTTTTTGTTCTCTTCGACTCTTAGTGCTTGCGGTTCTATTAATATCATTTTTAGACACAAAAATTGTTAATAATTTCTTTAATCAATTCAGCCGTAAGTCTATAATTATAATGCGATTTCGCTTCGCAAAAAGAATTTTCAAGAAACAAAGTATCTCAGTCTAGGGTAACCGTGAACTAAATTCATTAATCAAACCAGGACTGACTTAAGTCGATTATCTTCAAGAATATGCTTTCACAAAGCTTTTTTCTCTTTTTTTATATCTTCTTTATCCGTTGATGAGTTTGGTCGGTTAACTGGCAAGAATTCCTCATAAATGAAGGTCAGTTGTGGATATACACTGATATTGACAAATGCATTGCAAATAAGCCAAAAGTATATTTACTTTTTACTTTAAACAAAAGGAAAAAACGTATCAAGAACTATTCTTGTTCTTGCAACGAAAAAAATATCTATTTATTGTTATTATCATACTTAATCATAGGTAAAACATATTAACAGTAATTTTTTTTTAACTTGAACATTTGTAGAAATATTTGAATATGTACGAGGAAGATAACTTTTCAAGAAACTAGTTATTTTTAAGGTTCCGAAGAAATACAGTTTCGGAACCCTTATAAATTTATCATATCTTCCTGCTTGTCCGGCTGTCCGTCTGTGCGTATGTACAGATTACAGACTTATAGATCTCAATAAATATTAGTCCGAAAAATTTTTTTGTTTACTATCTTGAAGTACTTTCTTAGATGGTATAAGGGTCTTTTTACTGTATTCTTGATAATTTTATTCCTCATATCTCTTAGAAAAACACATAAATTTTGAAGTTCAATATTTCGCAAATGAAGCTTGAAAACGGAAAGTGCTTCTAAAAATATTCCGCACGATAAGTTACATTAAATTATGTACTAGTAATACGTTAGTAGCACAGGTGTGAATAATATTATCCAATGTATTAATCTATTTTTATGATAAATATTTAAAAATATACTGAAATGCCCCATTTTTTATTGCGAATATATAGATATTTAAATAGAAGTTACGCTTGGTGTTATATGTTAAATTGAAAGTAGTCAAATTCTTAGCAGGTTTCTTAGTTCTTCGAAGTTTTTAATATTTTCAACCTGGTAAACAGATCTGACGTTATTGATTTTTACTTGGAAATGGGTGGGTTGATTTATTAAGTTTGTCGGTAATCCCTATAAACTAATTAAAAGTTTATTTTTATATCTAGTTAAGGTCGTGAGCACACATTTTACCGCATTCAGAAATTTATTAATTGTAATTCTTCAACTTTAAAGAAAAAAATTGCACTTTTACACTGAGAGTTTTTTTGTATCCGTTGTAAAATTACTTTACTATTTATTTTTGGTGTGTTCACTATTTGAAAGAGTAAAACAAATTTTTTTTTCAAAATTTGATAACTTGATATCGGTGACAAAATTATTTCATAAAAAGTTAATTTTTAAATAAAAAATTAAGAAAATTAGTTTTCTAATAACATTAATTTTGCACTATTGGTAATTTTATAAACACAGATATCACCTCCTAAATAGCATATTACTTACCGAGGACTTATTTTTGTAGCCTCCGATACAGTTTGATTCTTAAGCATCCATGGTCACAAATATGAAGTTTATAAATAGTATATTGCGCAATAAGTGCGTAAAATTGTCGATTGCCCACGAACGTAGTGAGTGCGCTCATTCGCTTGAGTGGGGCAATCGACAATCTCGCACGAATTGCACATACTATTTTTTATTACGAATTTCACATACATTTTTCTATTATTATCACTATTTTTGACATTTTTATTACTTTTCAAAATAATATTTTTAAGTGTCCATCTTTTTTTTTCCGAATTAGTTATCGTTTAAATTACTTTGTTGGTGGTTTCTATAGAAATAATTATGAAATATTTATTAAATGAAAAATTAAGAGGTGGCTTTGCGTGTTTTGATTAAATTTTGCGTGTTTTATTGTCAATTTGCGTGTGGAAAGTAACTTTCCACACGCAAAAAGGTATACGGGAAGAGTACAGTGGGCAAACAGCTATTTTGCGTACATAAATGTGTGCGCCAAGTTAGTACTTCTCCCGCATGAGTAATAAAAAATATAATTTTTATTAACAGTGAATAGTATAAGTAGGCGTCTACAAGTAACTATTTCCATCACAGAATGCAGAAACGAACTTAATATCCCTGTACTAGCGATACCAGCGTGGACAAAAAATCCCTACCACATCTCTCCACTATGTTATGTAGGTATTTACACACTGTTTGTAGTTGTATGTGTTTGATGTTTGCATCTGTGTGAGTGGTCACACACACAGCTACATATACACGTATTGTGGACAGAGCAACATGCAGTGTAATTAATAATGATCTTAACAATCAGTAACAATTGACGTGCATCCGGTCACCGTTACTGAACGAGTGATCAGCAAAGCTGTGAGAAGGGCTCAATCAGCCTACTACTCTGTCCACAGATTTTTATATGTACGCTATTTTTGATATATTCTGTGATTTCCATAAAGAAGTCTAGGTTCAAAGTAAGCATATTTGATGTAATATTATTTCGTATAATGAATGACATTTAAATAAATTTGTTCTTTATTTCTATATTTTTAAATTATTCGGAATTGTAAAAAATTATATATATGCCACAGGACTAAAATGATTCTTTTGAATCCTGGTGTGAATTGTTGCCCTTGGACCTTTGCAGGCCCTCTGGCAACAGATTTCACACTCGGGAGGAGTAACACGTTAGTCGCTTCGGGCACAATATAATAGACTATTATTTACTTTTCTAAATTATTGGTCAATCAAGAATTAACAATACTTATTGCAATAAAATTATCAGTATTTTAAAAAATGAAAATAATAATAAATCATAATATACACCGTGTTTCAATAATATGAAGTAATTATTATTTTTATTGTGAATTAATTAACCTAATTATAAATTAATTAATCATTTTAAACGATTCTTAATTAGTTATATTTCACATATAACTGTTTAGTTATATAACCATATTTAGTCGGAAAACATTGTACCTATTGATTTGACTCATCGATTTTTCAACTAGAAAAACCTTGTATTATTCATTCCAATCAGCTGTAATTTTCTTAGTAGGATTTGATGAAACGTTTCAAGAATATAAGTTTATCTTAACCCTTCGATAATGGCGTAAATGGGCCACTTTTTTGTTTTTGTTTGTAATTGAACTTTAATTTTTCCTACCGGTAGTTAGGTAAATGATTTAATTTTTTTTGCAACAATAGAAAAAAATTATAATTTATTTTTATTGGCAATAATCAAAGGTTTGATTAAATTTGCAAATTCAAATTTTGCTCATAATAAAAAACTAAATTGTATTTGTAAGTAATTGTAATTATTTTGATTTGTTGAAGGTTACATAAAGCTATATTATATAGATAACTAGCTGCGGCCCGCGGTTTCACTCACGTAAAGTTATCTAAATTATAAGTGAAATTTATAGGTCAACCATATATTTCACAATTCTATACAAAATCAATTATTTGGGTATATAACACTTGACTTTGCTCGCCCAATGACTCTAAAATAACTATTTTCGTATTTTAACAGATGGCTAATTTCCGCACCGTAAGACCTCAGTATAGATACCTATACCAGCAGTTTTAGAATTGTTTCTGTTTTATCCCTTTCAAGGCACCAAGGCCTCGGAAAATCATTTTAACATCACTTTAGTCTTTCTCAGAAATTTCAACAGTACTTGAGTAAAAATTGTCAAATTTCTTCTGCGCCCTAAATTTGATCACACGTCCATTTAAATTTGATATTCTGAAATTTTGTACAAAATCAGTTTCTTATGTGCTTCGCTTCGCTCGCTCGACAAATCTAAAGTAATCATATTCATATTTTTATAGCATATCTAATTTTCATAAAATTTACTCAAGATCAGTCAGGTTGTTTAATTACAGTCCTATTCAATAGTGTTGGGGATTCATTTCAACTTCACCTTAATTTAAAATTAGATACCGTGCACTATCACAATAAGGAACATCTCAATAAGACCCGGTACCCTCACTTCCAGCGGTGACCACAATAGGAGAACACACACGGACGTGTCACCGCGACCACCAAACTGTATCCCTGTTAGTGATGTTGATAATCCATGAGCGGCATGCTTACATGTTTACGGTGAATACGGCATATACTGTGTGTTTTTCGAAAGTTGCCATTTTTATTACAGCCAAACCGTTGATTTAATCGAAAAACTGGTCAAATAAGAGCTGTAGATATCGACTGGGGCAACCGATTGCTATAGTCAGGAGCTTTATAGTTCTTATGGTTTTCGAGCTATGATACAAACTTATAGATTTTTAAATGGGACTATATATTAATTTTTCGATAAAATTGATCTAATGCATTAATTAACAATATAAATGAGCAAAAAAAATTTTTTTATCCAAGTTAAATTTTTTAATTTTTTTTTTTTATTTATCAGTTAGGCGGTAAAAATATGCATATGTACATGAGGCTACTTCAACCGATAGGGTTTTTCTTGGTTACATTTTCATTACATCCAAGAAAAGAACCTTTTCCAGTACCATTTCTGTCATAAAAATTTGGTTTTAATAGAAATGGCAACTCTCAAAAAACTCACATGGTATATATACCAATGTACCATACATAGTATAGGTATTGTTGTAATTTCTATATTATACTCATATGAAACATATTATCTAATATAATTTTGCATGTAATATTTTTAGTATATAATAAATATTTTCTATAATCAGAACTAAATAAAATCTTATTCTTAGAAAATTTAATATGTAGTATCTTTATAGGTGTATATCAATTTCTTGTCAACTTAAAAAGGTAATCTAAATACATTTACACAGTTTTAAGAAACAACCCTCACTCTTATTTAAGTGCTTTAAATAGGTATTTAAAAAAAAAAAATCTTAATTTTCTTATTTAAAGACCGCCAATGCTAACTATCACAATAAGAAACGCGAAGCGGCACGTATTGAGTGGTGTGGCAATTCAGTGTGGACATGTTCCTTATTGTGATATTCTAATATATTCTGAAATTCTTCGTTATATATTCGTATTACAATAGCATATCTAATTATCATAATACCTTGAGCTCTTATCGTAGATAGTCAAATATCCATATGACAATTTTAAGAGCACTTTAATTTGTGAAACATTTTGAGATTCCAGTGCATAATATTTGAGCAAAATTTGGTTAAGATCTGTTCGACCGTTTATTTAAGGGTTTTTTTGGGTCCGCAAAACCCTAAGGAGCAATTTTAATCTCATGTAAATTTTTTTTAAGAATCTGAGTACTATTTGAAAAAAAATTGGTCAAGATCCGTTCAGCCATTTATTTTGGGTCTTTTTGGGAACCCAATTTGGTAACGATAGGTTTAGTCGCTTACTTTAAGCTTTTTAGGGGTACTAGGGTCCTGCAGGATAACTTTGATAGTTTTTTTCGATTCGTATACCAATTTTATCTATTGTCTTGTTTCTTCATTTTTTTGATACCTGCTACCGTTTTCTCGAAACTACTGAGGACCGATAAGTAAAGTCCATATTACATTTTTAATATCAGGCTGGCCGAGCCTGGCTCGATGGAAATTTCATCTGTATGGAACTTGCTGAGAACAGCAGAAGTGCCAATTGATGATAACTGGACAGCCTAGTTGTTTATTTCTTTAAAGGAAACACATACAAATAGTATTTTGTATAGTAAATAAGTAATTTGATAGTAGTCGTAGATAAAAATATTATTGGTGGTAGGTATCTATAGAAATATTTATTAAATACTTACAAAAATTCCAAAATTATTATTTTCCAAATACTTGGCAACTATTTAAAATTTGCATAATTTTTTTATAAATCGTCCATAGATTATACAGTAATAAAAAATTGATATTTTACGGTTTTTCGTAAATATCGACGGTTAGACAAAAAATTTTGTAAATTTTCTTAGCGAGCGCTACGACTCAATAGGGACCTACATGCCAAATTTCAAGTTTGTAGGTATTATAGTTTTTGAGCTCTGTGTGATGAGTGAATGAGTGGTATTTCTCTTTTATTATATAGATTATTCTTGTTGAAGCATTGAGCATAACATTCTATGAGTTTCTGATTACAAAAAATTAATTTTTCTCGGTAATCCGCTAATGGAAAACGGATCATAAGCTTTCGGGCCCCTGCAGCAAACAAAATTTGTTTCTCAAAAGTATAAATGACAAGCAAAAAAACTCTTTCCTCTTTTGCCCAAACTGCTGACAATTGGCTTCAAATCTTCTTAGACTCCGGCGCTGGAGTCTCACCTATCCCCCCCCCCCGTCGTCGGGGCAGTTAATCATGTATAATTGAAAGTCTTCTATAATTTTTTGTAAAACATCGTGTCTATTTATTAGCTACTATTGTTTTTTAGTCCAGAATAGGACTGGCTATTATTAATTTTATTCATCATATTATTAACAAAATTTTTATGTAACTCTTCAATAATTAATTACTCCGAGGGTTTACATAATCCCAACGCCTGTTTTACTTCTAATTATCATGTTAGTAACAGAAAGTATGAATGCAATGAAACTTTTATTGTCTCTTGTACTATATTTGACGTAATTTTAATTATAGGTTCTAGTGTGATTAGGTTAATAAAATATCTGAAAATTAATATATATGCGCTAACCCTTTATAATTATACCGCTTGTTATAAAATTTCTTATTTTATTACATATTTAGGTGTTATATTTCAATTTATAAAATATACTTCATTAATATTTATTTGGCTTTAATTATTTTATATATTCATTAATACTGACAAAATATGAAATCAACAATTTTTTTTATTTATTTAATAATTTTATTGTTCAACGAAATAATTAAATTAATATATTTAACAAATTCTTATTGCTTTTTTTGTATAAAATTAATAAATTATTATATTTTTAACGTCTAACATATATGGATGTAGAAAAAAATTATTTTATAATAATTTTTGTTAATTTACGAGGGTATATGAAAGGGAAATTTTTGAAATTCATAGGTAAATTCTTATGTATATCTGACGACACCATTTGATGTATTAATTTCCAAACAAGTTTTTAATTTTAATTTTATTTAACATTTCCTCTTACCACATAGTTCTCGTAACTATGTTGTTATACTTTGATTCTGATATTTTTAAACCCCCTACAATTTCTGAATTTTTCTCTAAAATGTTATGATTTTTGACTGACGATTTGGGTTTGTTGTTTCTGAGGATGACCGTTTAAACGGTGGAAACTAGTTAAACTTGACTTTTATTTTATTTTCAATTTTATTTTCCCTTTTGTTTTTGAATTATTCATGTGGTGATTTTTATCACTTGTAATTTGCGGGTTTGTCGTCAATTTTGAACCTTTTGCTCCTTATAATTGTAATTTCCCCGCAGTTGGTTGCGATTTGTTAAATTGAATTTCCAAACTATTTGTTGTTTCTAGCGCTTTCACCATAACATTCTTCGTTAATATAGCTTAAATTGTCTTAATTTTGCGAATTTTAAATCGGCCACACCACTCAAGAAGTTACCTACGCGAAATCGATCCTACAATATACGAAGTCGCTTAATGTACCTATATTCTAATTACTTTTCTTTAGCTAGTTATTACCCGTTGTGTTACTGGAGAGCGAATTGCTAGTAGTAATTCACAAAAATACCCTAGATTTTTTACCACTAATTCGTTACTTTTTTACCGATAATTTGAGAAGTTAAAAATAGTACCCCACCTATTATGGTTCATTAAAAAAAAAAAAACGAAATTTTGTTAAAGAGACATGAAATATAGACAATATTATGACCCTATGACTGTAATAATGTTGATCAACCCGACAATCAATTTTATTCGACCAACCCTATAAGCGAAACAAGTCACCAGTTGAAACACACTTAAATTTGCGAAATATTTTTGGTAATTTCTACAATTTTAATTAGACAAAAACTTTAACTAAATAGAATTGTCAAACTTAAAAATGGTCGAATAAAATTGATGACGTCATGGATGTTGAATTTTGTTTGATCTACGTTCGGAAAATAAACTAATTCCACATAAAAATAAAATAATCTTCAATTTATTAAGTAATAAAAAAAAAATAATATTAATAAATTCTGTTACACCATTGAACTAAACAGAAGTTGTTATCATTAATATTAATTATAATTAATTGTCATTAATAATTTGCTATAATTTGTGTTTATTAAAACAAATTTTACATTTATTATGTAAATTGGAAAATAATTTAATAATAACAAACGAACAAATTTACTGAAATAGAAAGTTTAATAAATTTATCAAAATGTTAAATCTAATCAGATAATCGAAAAATTGTTTATTTAGTATTCGAATAGATTTTGTTAAATAAAGTGTGAATAAACGATTTTGTGTATAAATATTGCATTAATAAATAATTGCAGTGAATTTTTATTTGAAAGAACTCGATTAAAAAATTAACTAACTTCAAGAAAAATAAAAAAAGTTAACTATTGAAATTTTACTAGCATTGACATGAAATTTCGGTGACTTTTTGCACCCTAGCATTTGAAGCCTCGCATCCAATTTTTTTTTTTTACTTATATAATGTAGGTTTAAATTTTCCTTGTAAATAAAATTGTACTTATGAAAGAAATCTTTGAAATCGAGAAATCTGATGCGTGTTTTTGTTGTTTATATTGTAAATTACATATTATATAATATAAAGAAAAAATTAATCTTTCTATTTTTTTTTTAAAGTAGTAATTAATGTGAATGTGGAAAGAATTCATAATTTTAAAATTATAACATTTACACATTGTTTCAAAAAGTTATGGTTCTTTTTAATTTTCTTTTTATTTAATTAATCGTAAAAGAAACAATACGAACTCGAGTTGACTTTAGTCACCATGATTTTGAATAAAAATCAAATAATTTTAATAAAATATAAAATTTTGTTACGCCATCTATGGCATATAATCTTTTTAATTCGAGTGTACCTGTTATTAATAATAAGGAAATAGTTATATAGAATTTATCATAACATTTTTTTTTACTATATTTACTATTTATTGTATATACACTACTATAATTTGAGATGACACTATAATACCACAAAAAACGGCCATTTTTACAGTGTTAAACCATATTTAACCTTGTGGGTATATTTCTGGAAACACACTTTTCATAAAAAATTTGGAAGTCACGTCTTTCACATATTAACTCTTATAAATCTAATAAATTATTGTTTTTTCTCAAAGATTGAGATAATTTTGCCTTAGTATGTATATGTGTATAATTTTGTCATTTTTATAAGCTTGTTGTTATGAAATGGAGTAACTTGTACTCTTACAGTAGAAAAGCTAACAAAACCTTCCAAATGTTTTTTTTTTTTTTTTTAAGTATGTTTACCTGAAATTTTATTGCGAATTATCACCTCTTGTGATATACCTACAATATTTGGATCACGGAGTAATGGAGACACAGCAACTATCTCTATCATGAAATCTGCAGTGTGCATTTTTGTGTACCTTAGGCTCGTAGGTAGTCAGTGTCTCAGTGGCACTCACCGAGTGTAGGTCAGTCAAACAATAATGGATTTGATTGTAATGTTGGTTGTGTTGGCATTGTTACATCCCCACACATAGCGTTGTGGTATCACACATATGTATGCGAGCCCGGTCACGTGACTGCCACCTCTATCTTCAACTACGCACACATACACAGTTTAACGCACCAATACAAAGTAAACACCGTGCACATATATAACATATTTTCTATCTCTGACTGGTTACACTGATTCCAATAGTGGAGAGATACGTATTGTACCTCTGTCCTCTGTGATTTGGATATTCTAATTCAACATCAAATGCTGAAGATGATTCGTGGCTTTCTAACATTTTAAATTGTTTTGATTCAGTTTTAATTATTCCAGCTGCTTATGAATTTAATTGATAAAAAAACATCAGTTTTAAAAAATAGGAAATAAAAAAGAGAAATTAAGTTCTTATAAAATTGGTAAAAAAATTCAACCTTGTACTAATTATATCTTCTAGAGTAGAAGTTGAAATAGAACAAGACCTACCTTGGTTCTGTCCAGATCAGCCTCATCAGTGGTATGCCCTATTAAATTAGGACCGACTTTAGTATTCACGTCGTATGGTTCAAAGCAAAACTAAAATTTAAAAATGGAAAAGATTACTTTTAAGCTACAAGCTGCGGGAATCTTCTGATCCTGTTTACGGGGCCTTATTATAATTTGCACCCTCGGGTCCTGATTTGCGGCGATCATAAGCAAATAGCAAAATAATTACAGTACGGATCGGGCTTAAATATAGTTATATGATCCAAGCCCCTAAATGAAGTCCTAAAACTGTATTCCCAGGTTAGTAGTGGCGTAGCTAGGGGGGTGCAAGGGGTACTATCATGACCCGGGCGCCACTTTCAGAGGGGCAATAAAAGCTAATAGGAGGGGCATCAAAAGCTAGTAGAAGGGACGGTATTACTTTAAAATTTTTTGTTGTTTTTTTTCTATTGGTTAGGTGCGTAACAGCTAAGGTCATATGCACCGTTATGGTATAGGTACTATTGACTTTGATGTAGGTATGAATTATTGATAGATAATGAAGTATGGTAATGTAGATGACGTATCTCCCCCGGTTGGTTTCGAACTCACGATCTACCAGACAAGAAGCGGAGTTGCTAATCACTAAACCAACTCGGGGTTTTTGTTGTGTTTGTCATTAGAATTTCGCTAGGTGAAAGTGTAGGAAAATTACGAAATCACTTTCAGGTTATGACTTCAAATATATATAGACACATAAACAAGTCATTGGCAAAAAAAGATCGTTTAGGTAACTTTTAGATAAAAATTTAAAATACTACGAGAAAGAATTTTTCCAAAATTTTGAATACGCCATTCCACTACCTAAAATTTTTAAAATTTCAAAAGTTAAACGGGGCGCAAATAAAGTGTCATGCACCGGGTACCAATTATGTTTGCTAGCCCTCTGCAGGTTAGTCTATATTCTCTTTAGGCAAAAATAAATTTTACAATACATTTCTGTCTATAATACTGCAAAGGTCCTTAGACAGAATAAAAATAAATTCTATAAAGACTAGCTATAAATATATATATATATATATATATATATATATATATATATATATATATATATATATATATACATATATATATATATACATATATATATATACATATATATATATATATATATATATATATATATATATATATATATATATATATATATATATATATATATATATTTCTATTTGTTTAAAAAAGAATAAAGAGAAATTAAACATTTTAACTACATACATATATTAATATGTAAAGATTTATTTAATTTGAAATGTTGTAAAAATAAGAAATTGTTTTAATAATATTTACAATTAAATTAAATACTAATTTTTGGCGAGGGAAAAAAATTACAATTTGTTTTTTTAATCAAACATACAAAATTTACATAACCTTTATCCTACAACTAGCCACATAAAAAGATAACAATCACTGCATCAATATTATCAGTTATGTTGTTGACTAAATGAATGAATATATGTAACCCAATTGTTTAACCAACAGTGTTAATAATAAATATTAAAAATTGCGTTAGACTTTAATAATATGATTTCATTTCCTTTAAATTCAATTTCTTATAATGAACATGAACATCTGATATATTATATCCTTGCTAATTTATTTTTCTACAGATTTACAAAATTTTCATTAAGGTGAATCTTTAATAAGGTAAAGAATTAATTTGTTTCGTTTTATTAAATTCTCGAACAGTTTTTGTTGAATTTACTTAGAGAGTCAAGAATGTTTCCGAACAGGCAGGAGGAGGAGGAGGCAGTACTGATAAAAATTCGAGTTTTCGAGATATACCCTGCCGGTTACCTGGTCCACTTTTTCCAGTTAGGAAAATCAGTCAGCCTTGACTAACTTCTTTAATATAAAGCTTTCTCAGACTTTTTGTCGCGCTACTCACTTTGACAAGATTAGCATTAAATTAACAGTAAAATCTTCTTTAGACCTTATAAGAACTTTTCTTGCAGACATCTTGAAAAGTATTTAGTTTTGAACAAAACGTCTCATAATCCAGTCCTTGCTTATACAATTTTTTCATAAAACGATCTGTTCGGGAGATATTTTCGTTAAAATATGACTTGTAATTTTTGAAATCTTAAAAACCTACAGCTACATATCTGTAAATTTTTACAAAAAATTATAACAGTGCTTTTGTTTTAAAAATTCAAACAAGTACCAAATTTGATAATACATATCTTATCCAATAGCAATATTGTCGCTGAAGGAAGTGGTTTTATCAGAAAAAGATAACAACCTTTTTTTGTAGAAAATTTTATAACCAACAAATTACGTTAATTTTTTTTGTCCAAAAATTATACTTACATACTCTTCGTGAAGTCTGCAGCAAACTATTTCTATGTTTGTTTTATTTTTTTATATGCAGGGCTGTGGAAAGAAATGTTGGGTTCCAAGGCAAGACGCAAAAAACCCCCAAAAAGTTATCTTCCAAATAATAGTTAAACAAAATAACGAAAGCAAAAAGTCTACTTTTAAATTCCTAAATGCCGCTTACTCCAGGCCACTTGCCAATGGATCGGAGCCCCATCTGCGGACCTCAGTCTTGAGGCTACAGCCCCAACTGCCCCCTCTCGTTGGGTCTGCATATACATTACTACGTAACACGTATGAAATTAAAACTTGATAGTAGATTTTGTTTATAAAACAACTGCAACCCATTGACTAATGGCTAATACAGTGATATCATTGGTCGTAAGGTATTGAGTAATGAGCATACCTCCACATTTTTGTATAATACCTAAATTTCTCAATAATTAATCGATATATAATCAGTATGTTCGGCAACAGGGGTAAAAAAATCGATTAATGTATAATATTACTCCTTTAATTAATTACTGTGGTAATGACATATTTATTGCACTTTTTCTACTAGGTTTTACACGTGTTACGCATCAGCAAGCGAGCTGCATGAATGCGTACGTGTAAAACAACACCGCCAGAGTAAAAAAAAAAAAAGTAGAAGAAAAAAAGTAACTTATGCATATATTATGCAAATACGCAATATAAATAAATAAATAACTATGAGTATTATAATACCAAGGTTTTTAAAGAGAAAAAAAAAGACATTAATAATAAAAATATTTTTCGGTTTGCTTAATTAGCGATTCCGGTTTAGTAATTATGTAAGATTTCCTGCGAAATTTCTTTATTGAACACTATTCTATCATTTTGAACGTAATTTTTAATTTAACCTCTAGCATTTCTAAACAAATTTCATCAAATATTAATGTTGGCTTTATCTTGTTTCAGGTCGTCTAGCACTAATTGTCGTAGGACTTTTCACGCTGGCAATGGGTATTATTCTATCATCTATACCCTGGATAGATTATCTCATATTAAAGGTAAGTTTTCGCAAAACAACTATCTGACGTGACAAATGACAGGCCCCCGGGTACAGAAAAAAAATTTTTCAAAATTCTCCAAAAATAATATAGTTGATGAGTAAAAAAATGCTCTTCACTTTGTTTGGGCCCCCAACAGAGGCTCCGCGCCCTCTTTTAATGATCTGGCCCTGCGGGCAATTACCAAATAATACTGATTGATAACCATTGCAGAATATCGGCTCATGATAACTCGACTTAAAACGAAATATTATTGATCGAAAAATATCAGAAATCGCAAAAATCGACCTTAAGAAAAAATTTTCAGTATATTTGCCCTATTTTTGACAAATCTGTTTCCACTCTGTATAGTGTATACAGATTTATTTTTATTTTGGGCTTTTAGTCAAAGTTCTCATAAACGTTTACAATGTTAATAAAAAAAAAGTGAGAAATGTTACAATTTTCATTGCAATTCACTTTTGTAAGAGTCTAAAATCAAGTTTTTGTAGGTTCAAAATTCATATTATAGCCGCAAGCTCGTTTTCGTGAAATATAAAATATCAGTTAGATAATTAATTAATAAAATTTATAATCATTTATATGCATCAAAAATAACATTATTGGAAAACTACTATGTGTAATTTCTTAATAATTTCTTTCGAAAATATTTTTACCATTTAAAATACAATTTATAAAAAAAACAATATTATAACACTCCCAGTAACATTACAAAATAGTTTACTAATTTTTTTTTAATTTAAAAAACCGCGTAGATCTCTCTTGTACATATGTATACATCATATGATTTTTCTAATTTCAATTATTAAATAATAGTCCGCTATGTTTTAAAATAAAAATTTCACTTTAATTAATCATTAAAATGAAATAATTTATTTAAAAAAAATTAAATGTCAATTTAATAATATAGAGTCAAGCCTAAATACACTATTATACTTTCAAAATTTTATAACAATTGGGAATTAGCTTTTTATGAAAACATTTAAGGTTTGATGATTTAAGAAAGATATACAAAATGATGCGTATATTGCGTAATTCCTTCTGGAAGCTTTCTTAATATCGGAAATTGCAATCAAGGAATTTATGATTTCCAGTTACAGTCAAAAATTAAACATTTTTAAGCATTAATTTTAAAGAATAAGTTTCTTTTCGTTTCATTGTTGTGGTCTTTTTGCTTTCACGAAAAAAGACTGCCTGAATCAATCTTTTCAAAAATAAGTTATACAGTATTATGTTAGAACTCATTAGACAACATTATTTCTAAATTTGGATCTAGTACGTTTGGAATTATTAACTTCCCATAGAAGTTATTGTAATGGGTCCGATTTTACGAATCGCTGATTTTGACATATCTCCACGTTTTAAGGTCACTAGAATGCGAATCCATCGTTTTTAGCGTGATGTCTGTGTGCGCGTTCGTTCGTTCGTGAATGTTTTTTCCTCTCGCATATCTCGAGAATGAAGACCGGATAAAGTTTTCAGCAAATTCGGATTAGCGGTTTGTTTTTTGTGGTAAAGAAACGGAATTAACTTTATTAAGATAACATAGATTATATAGTTTTTTTACCATAAAGTTATTATATAATGGCCTAAGAACCTTCCTTGATGTTAAACACGCCAGTATTTTATTACAAAATTAAAAAATAAAATAAAATAAAATAAAACGAAATAAGAAACTTGAAAAAATTAGTTTTTGCCAAAATATATTTTGTCTCGCATATCTTGAGAACAAATGATGTTGTCATTTGTTTGATAAGGGTGGAGCCCCCACCCTTAAGTACAGAAGGTGAAGCCCCCGGTATGGTGCAAGGGGCAAAGCCTCTATCGGGGTCCCAGGGGAGGAGTCGCCTGGAATGAAAAAAGAATTATTTATGTACAGTAGTCTCTAGTCTTTAAGGACACCCAATGGGAAGTTGACAGTGTGGGTAGACCTGTCCCCCAAATTTTTTCTTTATTGCATCTCTAAAATTGGCGTGGGTAATAAAACTGGAATTAGAAAATAATACAATTATATAAAATAATTAATAAATACTATAATTGATAATAATTGAATATGCAAATCAGGAACAATTAAATTATTAAATTTATTTAACTTCTAATTAATAACGCATCACAAATTAATTTTTTTAATAGGCGACAATATACTAAAAAGTATGTAAAACACTAGAATATTGTACATAAACTTAAAAAAAATTTACTATTATTTGAAAGGACAGCTACTGACTACAAATTATCATAAAATAATATTCTAAACAATTTTTAAGTAGAATAATTGTTTAATAAAAGGTCAACAACATAAACAAATTTGTATACCTATTTTATATGCTAATTACTTTTAAATAAAAAATTTGTAGTATTTTACTCGTTCCAGTGTCAAAAGAAAAAAAATTATCTATGGAAAAAAGAATTTTTGCACTTTTACGGAAATAGTAATGACATTGAAATAAAATTTATTAATTATAGACAAAAATATGGTCTAATTTTTTTTTAATTTAATAGATAATTTTGTACTTAAAATTTTATTTAAATGCTTCAATATTTTTGCAATTAAAAATTTCAGGTTGTATAAATTTATACAGTAATTTTTTTGCTAAATACATCCTTTCTTATAGTTCAGGCATTGACAATCTATAACCTGCGGGTTACAATATATGATTCATTTAATAATTTTAAGTGACTCATTTAAGTCTTGCAAATGAAGAAATACATAAAAATAAATTTCAAATACGGTGAACATCAGTTCTATTTTTTATAGGACAGTTCCTTATTTCATCACTGAGGCTTTTTAATTGAAAATACTACTGACAGGCAGTGGCGGATTGACCAGCAGGCTGACTAGGTTGGAGCCTAGGACGGCAAATTTGGGTCAAAAACGGCGGCAAAATGTAGAATTTGTTTTTTCTTTTTTTTTTGTTCGTCATTTACCTTTTTAAGAAGGGCGGCCGATTTTAGGGATGTCAAAAAAATTTTTTTAGCTTTTCAGGGGCGGCATTTTTCAGTGAGCCTAGAGCGGCACTTAGGGTAAATCCGCCACTGCTGACCCGTAATTATCACACTTTGACTAATTTTAGCAACACTGGTTCTCTTGATATCATATCGATTCATATACCTTGTTTATTTTGTTTAGAGGTAGTTTAGAGTATGAACACCATATTTCTTTCTCTGTTTTACATATTTTTACTATTCTGTAAAACAGAGAAGGAAATATAGTGTTCATATTATTCTAAACAAAATAAACAAGGTATACTAAACTTTTCATGTCTATTTAATGTTGTAAGCAATACACTGAACATACATGTTAAGTATATTGCATACTTACTTTCTTGTGATGCTTATTCGAAGAAAGCTACTGCTGTCTACAAAACAATAGCTTACTGTCTTATTTAATTCCATGCTTAATGGTCTAATTCTAATAGCTATAGTACCTGCATAAAAAATCCCATTTCAAGGATTGAAATGCAATTATTGAGTTAGTTCTCATTGGAGATATTTATATATTATATTGTATTAATTCATATTTTATTTTATATAAATCCATTTATTAATTTGGAATTTTAATTATTGTTTCAGAATCTTAAGCTATGGAATGGATCAATCAGTTACGGTTATTGGCAGAAACCTGGTGTCATTCGATTAACAAAAATTTATATATTCAACGTTACGAATAAGGATGGCTTTCTGGATCGAGGTGAAAAACCAAAACTGGAAGAAGTTGGCCCGTATGTTTATCGGTAAGAAAAATTCTTATTATATGTTCATCAATTTTTATTTTCAAAAAAATTTACTAACTGACTTTACTTCTTTCAAGGGAGGATATGGAGAAAGTAAACATCAAATTTCATGACAACGGTACAGTTACATATCAGCATAATAAAATTTTAAGATTTGTCCCGGAATTATCCAAGAATAAAGATGATATGGTTACCGTCCCAAATATACCTCTATTGACATTAACATCCGCAATTTCAAATTCATGGTGGGCTCAATCTGGTGCTTCTCTGGTACTATCACCGTTTCGACCGAAACCATTTGTAACAATCACCGCGGAACAACTAGTGTTTGGCTACGATGATACGCTGGTTAAATTGGCGCACACCTTTTATCCAAAACATATTCGACCGCTAACAAAACTCGGTCTTTTACTTGGTGTAAGTATTTCCAACTATTCTAATGATCTCAACAAATAAGTATTCTCAATTTAATTTAATTTTTTCCCATCAACAGCGTAACGGAACTCTAAATGAAGTCTCTACTATATACACTGGCATGACGGGCATGGATAAATTTGGACAATTAACTCGAATCAACGGTTTAGATCATCTTCCCTACTGGCCAGAATCACCATGCAACGATATTGGCGCATCTGAAGGATCATTCTTTCCACCGCGTGATGTTACCAAAAAGGATATTGTTCATGTTTACGACAAAGATCTGTGCAGAATCCTTCCGTTGCAATATCGTGGCCCAGTTACCAAAGATGGTCTTCATGCAGATCTGTACACACCGCCAGAAAATACTTTTGATCCACCTTCGACGAATCCAGATAATAAATGCTATTGCAGAGATGGAGATTGCCCACCCAAAGGACTCCAAAATATTTCTCCTTGCCAATTTAGTAAGTATTTTTTTCCAAAAAATAATTTCATGGGTATAATGTAGAAATTATCAAAACGAAAATTTACTTTCTAGATGCGCCCATTTACTTATCTTACCCACATTTTTACCAAGCGAACGAAAGTTTGTTGAAGGAGGTAGACGGCTTAAAACCAGTTAAAGAACTTCATGAAACATATTTCAAAATTCAACCGAAACTTGGAGTGCCAATTGAAGGAAAAGTACGCGTTCAAATGAATTTGAAAGTTGAACAGGCATCTTCATTTCGAGCGGTTCAAAAGTTCCGTTCCATGTATTTTCCAGTTATGTGGGTTGAAGAAGTAAGTACAGTTCTCAAACTTAATTTTCTTGTCAAATTTAGGCGTTGTATTCTTATATTTAAATTTTTCGGTTTGTTTGTTTTAGGGTGTCGATGAATTAACGCCCCCAATACGTCGTTGGATTTATTTAGCAACAAATTTTGCCGATGCAGCTGTGCCAACATTAAATTATGGTTTAATCGTTGTTGGTTTAAGTATATTAATTGGTATATTTATCAAAGCTTACAAGAACATCGTTTTTACACAAGAGACAATCGAAATGGGTAAACGAACTATTCGACGTGGTAGCAGCTTTTTAATAAATGGACAACATCGGTTAATGATTGTTCGCGATAGTTATTCGTTATTATCAAACGTTAGCCCAGAAGAAACGCAGTCATTATGTTAACGATTAGACTTTAGGTAAGTTTCCGTTTAATAAATCTCATTTTCCCTGACATATTTTTATTTATTAACAAAAATTCTTCATATCTTTGCAGGTAATTTTTTTAAAATATGTGTATGCCATCGCATGATACTTACTTTAAGAAATTTTATATCAGGAGAATTAAAAATCGTTTTGATCGACGGAAAAAAAACACTTCGTGATACGTAGTCTTTCTTGCCAAAAATTAAATCACAATGGCCAATTTTCTAGTGTAATCTTGTTATTTTTAATATACAACCGAAAGAATTTCGCGTAAACATTCGATAGTTCCGTTTCGTAACGACGACGCATGCGCTTTAAAAATCCCTTATAATCCGCAAACGAAGTTCAGCGACATCGGAACACGGCGCGAGGGTGTAGAAGAGGAGACGAGAGAAAGAAATGAAGATGTTCGTACATGTTTTGAAATTAGAGTAGGAAAAGTTGATCCTGTGATTTTTATAAATGAAAGTTATTTTTTTAATGTTTGTTATAAAAATCAAGTTTTTCGTAGTGTGATAGTTAAAAAAATATATTTAGGAAATTTTAATTCTGAATTTCTATTTATTGACTGAAATATATAATTTTTAATTAGAAATAATACCAGTGAAATGGGTAAAAAAATCTTAAAAACATCCAAAAAATTTTGTATTTAAAAATAGTCAGTTTTAATGTCGATTTATATTTTGTATAATTTTTAAAATTTAAAAGTTTTCAGTGAAAAACTTCATTTTGTTTAGAATTAAATTACCTAAAATTTGGTTAAAATTGTTTCACGAAAATACAGAACCAAAATGAAAGAATTTTTTCACTTAAAATTAATCCGAAAACATTCCACAATGATTTATTATTTGTTCTTTTATGGACCAGTACTTAATGTTATTTACTTTTGTCCTAAAATTCTCCAAATACTTGTCTTCCAAATACTTATGAATAAAATTTAATAATTGCTCAAATTAAAAAATTTAGGAAAACTTTTAGAGTCGATTACTTAAAAGGTAAAAAAATCAATTACTTTTTGTATGTAATACATAGTTTTTAATTGTCAGAATCCATGCTAATGACTTTTGACAATTAAAAATCTGTTTTTAGTCAGTTTATCTAAAAAATAAACCAAACACTTTCAAATAGTTACAAAACCGTATTAATGAAAATATTCCGCGTAACATACTAATTTCTCAGTTTTACTCGAAAAACAGTTAACACAAAATAATGGTTCAAATTCGATCGTATGGAGGTTTTTCTACTCTTTCCGACAGTGTAAAAAATTTGGAAAAAATTTTGATAAATTTTGTCCAAAAAAAAGAGTTCCGGCGAAGGAGGTAAAATAAACGCTCCTGGGAATTGGACAGCGCTGGAAGTGTTTGGTTTATTTTTTGATAAATAATAATTGACTTTTGAAGTGGAAGAAGCCTAATAAATAATTAAGACTGAATAAATAAATAAACCATAAATTTCTTAATGAACGATGTCTATTAAAGCCTTATCGTAAATTATATTTGTTGTGATTTACTTGAAGTAATTGTACTTACAACAAATATAATTTCAGCTAGAAACTTATGTATAATATTATTCAATTACTATCTATATTGTATGATATTTTTTAATATTTAACAAACTATAAATTTTAATTAATTTTATTAAACTGATATTTCCCAAAATTGCACACTTGTCAGAAGATGACTTGTTCTTATGTAAAATTGTGAACAAAATAAAATGTATGAAATAATTTTTTTTTAAATTCTGTTTTATTTTTTGTATTAATCTAGAAGTTTTTCACTAGGTAAGTTCCATTACATTTCTTAAGGCGTTATATCACTTTGAAATCCATTTTTTTTACGTGATCTGAAATACACAGGATGATTTTGATCCATAATTTACAAAACAAAGTTGTGGCCTTAACACAGGTCGAACACAGACGTTTTTTTTTTTGAGACGTTTATGGTGGGCAGCCTAACAATTTTCAAACAGCAGCCGTAATATAAAAAAATTTTCATCAGTTAGATGAGTTTTAGTAGTACAGAAGATTATTAAAAAATATTGATATAAATTTATAACCGACGAAGAAATCACTCTTAATTTGTTTATAAAAATCTTGTGTACCACCCTAGATAATCTATCTAAGGAGCTGCTGATAAAATTTCAAGATAGTCGGATGAAAATTGCTAGATTTAACTTCCACACCATTTTGGAAAACGTAGTTTCGAGAACAGTTGATTTAAAGTTATGAATTATATCATTTTATTTATGGAAATATTGTAAAAGTAACGAAATAAGGTAATAAAATGAAGTAATGAACAAAAGTTATTGACCAAGCTGAGAGACTAAAATGTTACGCGCAGTGAAACGGCATTTTTAAATATTTTTAATCGATGGAAGTCATTTCAAAAATTGGGTTTTTAAAATATTTCCGGGTCATAATTCCTTGAAAATATCAGAGGTTAGGTACTACTTACTAAATTTTACATAAATTCGATGCAGGCTTGTTAGGAATCATTTACTAAAAATTCACATCAGTCTCCTTGATAAGACTTTTAACTTCTCTTGATTTTCTTGTCAATTTTTGAAATTAATTTGGTAAATTAAAAATTTATTAATTTAATCTGGTTTCAATTCATACCTTAATGTAAAAATAAGATGATGGACAAAATAAAATTTTTATTAAAAAATTAATGGAACTATTTCAATTTATACAAACATACTTTTGATCTTTTTATAAATAATATTTGACAACCACAAAGAGGCAAGAATAAATTGTAGTAGGGAAACCACTTCGAAACATTCTTTATACTCAATGTCTGCAAAAAACAAAAATTTATTATTTTATAATAAATTCTACTCTCAGTATTGTGAAAGATTTTTCTTTTAAAATTATATATACTTACCAAGAGCTAAAGCTAGAAGTATAAACATTCCAACAAGTATATTAACTAATTTATGCGCCTGCGTGTTGATACCATCTGTATTTTGTAGAATAAATGTTTCAGTCAGCACCTGAATCGATGACAATGATGCCGTCGATAAAATCCCACCTAATATTATCCAAGTTTTGCTTGACGTTACGTGAATAACTAAAACAAAAATTATTATAAAATGTTTTCAATATTTACTGGAAATATTCTAAAATTTACCTGTGAATCCCACTGATGCCATAAAGAATGACAATGATAAAAATAGTTTAACTTTGTTACGAGGTATCACGAGGCAATTCCAGAATATCGTAAAAACTAATCCGCCGATTGCCACGAACGTAATCGCGTTAATCGTTTGATTCACGTTCAGTATACTAACATCATTATAAATTATACTCGGATACAATGTCCAAAAAGTTAAGAGTGTCAATTTACCAGCCAAAATCAGCAATAAAAATCGATAGAACATGGCTGATTTTAACAATTCAGTAATTTCGTGACATTTAATGCCCCCGTGAATTATTGATTTGTTGGCCGAATTCTCGTCGGTAGCATTAGGTTGTGGTAAGGAATTGTACACGAAATTATTTTCATACGAAAACGATACATTTTCATCGGCAATAATTGGTCGTGGATTTTCTGGATCTATGACAGGATCTCTGACGATATTACGCTCTAAATCGTTTTGATAGTCTTCGGAGAATGATTGTCGGATACGATTCTTTACGGTGGAATCATCCGGTGGGTCACGAAAGATTTCTGTTTGATTGGTTGAATGACGTCGTTCAGTTTTTACGACGCTATTTTCTAATTTTCGTTCGTTTGGCGTTCTTTTAAAGGATTCAAATGACGCTGGTTGATTATCTTCATATTTCGATGAAGTTGTTGGTTGAACTTCAATTGTTACTTTATTAAATACTAATTGTTCATCTTCGCACGAGGAACTCTGAAAAATGTTATTGGAATAAGTTACAGAAAAAATTCGGTTATTCAACAATCCGGGTTTCAAGAAAAAGCTTAGTTATACATATAACAATTTTTGTACCTACGTCTAAAAGATTATATTCTGTTGTCGGTGGCATTGTTAGTTCTGGCTGCTTTAAGAACAATCCTACAATACACACTTGCACCAGGATAACTTGATAGAAAATCATACTTTCTAGTACACCATGTCGTACAATTAAATGTCCCATTATTAATGGCGCAAAAACGAACCCAACAATATAACTTAAATACAAAATATTCTTCGCGACTTTATATTTACAATGGAAATACTGCCTGATTAAATATTCACATTGTTGAGTTAGAAGTGAAGCTCCAATTCCTAAAATGCAAAATTGGAAATTGAATATATATTAAATATTTAGTACAGTGCAATTAGACTCAAACCTCAACATCCAAAGTAACAGTTTCACTCCAACTCCAAATTGTTCTATACAGTCCACATATTATTTGGTAAAAAGTTACACCATTTTGAGCGTCGGGTTTGGGAGGGAGGAAGGTAGAAGTAGGCAATTTAACGGTTTCCGTCAGTTTTTTTAAATATTTCGAAAACTATGCAGCTTAGCGCAAAAAGTGCCTATACAAAAATAATCTACATTAAATTGCAAACAAAAATAGTCCTGTGCATAATCTTGCTGAAGTGAAGAGTTCCAGAGTTATGGAGGGTGTAAAAGTAGTAACTTTTAGATTTTTTGGAAAAAATATGACACACTATCCCTAAGGAAACTAATTTTCTTATAGAGGATTGTGTTTTGTAAAAGGAAATTGAAATTACTCTTCTTCAAACATAGCATCGTTCTCTCCTAAATCTTCGTCTATGATGTTCGTATCCCTGTTATCACATCCTAGGCCTGAGCAATTACCGTATATGCTTGAGCAGTTTAGACCACTCTTTCTGTATTCGCAGTTACGGACTCATACGTCTTTACAAGCGCACACTATGAGGGAAAGTAATTCCTCGGGAGCTGCAGGACGCGCTGTTGTAATTGGTCTCAGGTGTTCGTCAATCTTCTTCCACCCCCACTCGAGGAGATTCTTCTTCTTATTTAGCCACTTCTGCTCCTGGTGAAAGGTGCAGCAGGGGCTAAAAATACTAAAAATTGATACTTTTATACCCTTCGTAACTCTGGAACTATTCACTTATATTGACTGTATAGAACAATTTGGAGTTGGATTGAAACTGTTACTTTGGATGTTGAGGTTAGGCCGTTTTTTTGAATAACTGCACCGTACTAATTGATTAGATTTAGGTGAGCGTTCTTACCTGTTACGACTCCTGCTAAAATATAAAATAAAACTATTGTCGGTTCGTGCAACTCAGCTACCCAAATTATCAAATTTCCTCCACATATTAAACAAGTTCCACAAAATGTTGTCAATTTTGGACATTTGAATGTACTTACAATCGAAAAACACCAGCAATCTAAACAGAAAAGAAAAATATTTAGTCTTATTAAGAAATAGTGAACTTTAAGACTGTTGTCGATAAAGACTAACCAAACAGAGTCCAAAATGCAATAAATGTGATTGGAACTAATGTTATCTCATGATCCCAAAGGTAATACTCATTATCTTCATTCTCCAAATTTTCAATTTGGTCAAACAATAAGAAGATACCATAACAAGCGAGCAAACTGGGAATCGTAAGCTTAAAAATAAGTATAAAAATTTACCAGAATGCAATAGCGAAACAGTGAAACCATATTTTACACTTTAAAATTTAAAATACCTGAATAAATACACAGGCGATCAATATGATCCAACCATAGCCGCCATCTAACGGAGCTGGGCCTAATTCGGGTTGTGATGACACAATCTGGTCAATTCGTAATGGTCGATTAAACACGGGCGCCATTTTTTTGTTCAAACGAAATTTATTTGTTTTTAATATACATCTGAAATAAGGAATTTTTTTTACTTTGTTAATACTCGGTAGATATGTAAACATGATTAATAGAAGTAAATCTTATCTAGAACAAAGCTAAAATAGATTACCGTATTTATTTCTCAAACAATTAAGGCATTTTCAAATTAATATAATTCAAAATTTTGATTAAAATGTTTTTTCAATAATTTTACCGAAGAATACGGTTCCACATGGCTTATTTCAATATTATTTTAGCATTTTTTATTGTTGCTACTTAACCTTTGTACTATAAGTCATTTTAGAAATACCTATTCATTTTAGAAGTAGATTTCCAATTTTAGTAAGAGTTCTTAATACGTATTGACCCGAGATACTAGAATATTTCAACTATCACGTTAATTTAATTTTATAAAATATATTTTAATGGATTTTTTTATCTATACATAATAAATTTTAACTAGTTTTACTTACCTTACATTAAATAAGTTTAGAAGTGTCGAATTTCACTTATTTCTAATCTTTAAATTCACACTGTTCTCCACACAATTTTATATTATTAAACTTAACTTGGTTTCCAAAATTTTTTATCAGTTTTGTTTCACATTATTACTCAATATTTAAAATTTTAAAAAAAATGTTATTTTTTTGAAAATAGAATAATTCTACGTTTATCATTTAGTATTACAGGTAATGATTAATTTTAAAACTGATAACACTATTATACAGTTGTGTATATATTTTTACTACGTATATCCTACCCTTATCAAATGTACTGTACAGTATACACATGTAATTGTTTAAATATGATATCACTGGTAATCGTGTATCTGTGTAATAGAATATTATTTGAGAATTTTGACGAAACACCTATTAATATTTTTTTAAAGATTTACTTTGACCGGAAAGAAGTTAGCGCCGAGAGTTGAAAAATCTTTTTGTTTTTTATATGGTTAAATTGCTCCCAAATTGCTCCTTTGAAATCAGTAATTGTTCCACCTGAAACTTAATTATTTAATTAGTTATTTATAAAGAAAAAAATTTTTTTCTGTTATTTAAGTTATCAAAATCTTCGAAAATAATACTTTTTTATATAATTTCTTTACGTCAATAAATTGCTCCCAGTTTGCTCTATTTAATTTAAAAGCTAAATCTTAATTTTTTTGAATAATTATTAAAATATTTTGTCTTTTTATAATGTTATTTAATTTGTCAAAATTCAATTATCCTTAAATATATGCAAACGACTTAAAGGTATAATGGATTGCCTATACGTTTTAATAATACATAACCTAATTCATAATATTTTTTATTTTAATATATTTTAATTATTATTCAGAGAAATTAATAAACTAACTTTTAAATTAGATGGAGAAAATTGGGAGCAATTTTTTGATATAAAGTAATTGTATAAAAATGCATTATTTGACAAGATTTTGATAATAGAAATAGTCAAACAAAAAGTTTTTTTGTTTGTAAATAACTAATTAAGTAATTAAGTTCCAGGTGGAGCAATTACTGACTCCAAAGGAGCAATTTGGGAGCAATTTAGCTATATAAAAAACAGAAAGATTTTCCAACTTTCGGCGCCAACTTCTTTCCGGTTTTACTTTGTGAAAATACATATTAAAAACATAAGCACATTTGCCATATCACTTTTACACAAAAACGTTTATATTGTAATATGACCACGGGGTTGACTTTGGCTTTTTTTAAACCATCATTAAGTGAATACAATTAAAGGTTTTTTTATTTGGGTAACGTTCTATACTTATAAAGTTTCCGCTAATTCGTGGGTATTATTCATTTTTGTTTTATGCTATAAATAGTCACTATTAAAATAAATAAATTTTAATTGTTTTCACCTGATGATGGTTTAAAAACCAGCAGTTGTTTCGTGGTCATATTAGATATGTTTCTGGTAAATATGAAAAGGCAAATGTCCTCATATCTTTTTTTTGAAATACCTATTCTTTTGCTGTTACTTTTATTTCCATAGTTACTGTAAATAATATTATCATTAACACGAAATTTCTATAAAACGAAATATGATTCATCAAAAAAATATCAGTGATAGTACTAGTAGGTGAGCTCAAGCGGGGATTTTGGGATTTGATGAAGCTCGGCAGATTAATATAAGGAGGGATACCTTGCACACTGTTGAGTACCTTCACCCTATATAAAACCTATATATATATATATGGCCGACGGCCTAGAATAGCGGATCAGAATAGTAAAAAAAAGTTGATCGTTAGAAATAAAAGAGCACGTCAGATTAAGGTAACGTGAGTTAATTACATGCTTAAAAGTGTGCATTTAAATAATCTGACGATTTTAGGTTGACGTAAGGGAGTGGGAGCGTTACTAACTTGAAGAAAAAAAGCGTCATCTCGACATTCTCGAACGTGGTCGAGGTTTCTTTCAATTCGAAGGAAATAATTTAAGAATCGTGCGAAAAATATAATCTGACGGCTTCCACAAGCCGAAGTGAGAAAAATCGTAAATAAAGTTTAACACGTGCAGTTTGAGCGAAGTGGTGTTTGCAGCCAAAAGGACAGGAGGCTTTGAAACTTATATCTATTAAAAAATAATTTTGTCTTGCTAGCTTGCATTAAACAAAACACTGTACAACTAAATCGGTTAAATAATTAATTTTTGGCACTTTTGGGCACCCAGACCCCTGGCGGATCTCATATAATACCAATAGCCTATATGCACTTAAATAATTTAACTTTTAAAAGGTGAAAAAATTTTCAAAATTGGTTGGGTAGTTTTGGCGTTTTTGGGACTCCCGGACACTGACTGACCTCATATTACATTACTTATATCCATCTGAACTAGTTTACCTCTCTATCAGTGAACAAATTTTCAAAATCGGTGATGACGCGTTCTTGAAAATTTAGTTTATTTTTATTCTGAAAAGTGAAACAGATATAAATATTGTTATTGTAATGATAAAAACGATGCAAAGCATTTATTCTAAAGAAATTTTTACATTTTTCACAATTTTTTTTACATTTTTGAACATCTGTAGACGCTCCCCCCACCACTGAAAGGATATAACTTTGTTTTCTTCATATCATCTAATCTTCAAAATCAATAGGTCTCAACGACGCTCGAGAATATCCCCATTTAGCATCATGGGCTCCCCTACTATACTATTCTTTTTTCACTTTAAGTCATATTACAATATTTTGATATTTGTCCAAATAATTATATTTATAAGGGATTGTTCTGTTCACAACTTACTTAATTTAAATTGGACCTTGTTTTTTACCTTCTTTGAACGTTGGGGCGGAATGATATTGCCAGAACTGAATTTCTGTGTTCAGTAGACGAGTAGATAACAATTTTATCAATTTGACGACTGTTGAAATGACCATCTCAGATTGTCTACTGGCTCTTGGTCTACTAGGAATGTATTAGTAATCAAACGATAAAACGCTTTTAACTTCTATGATAATAATATAGATAAGTGGTTCCCAAATTTTTAAACCTGAGGGACAACTTTTCTTAATAATATAAAAATGTTCATTTATTATAATTTTAAGTACCGTACCGTGGACAACCGGTTTAATCCTTTCCAGTCTAAATTATTTGTGCAATAATTAAATATATCTTTTTATTTGCATTTTATAATGAAAGCAAAACATTATAAATTGAGTGCATACCAGACCATCTATGAAAAATTATTGAAACCATAGTCTTGTACAGAAATCAAATTTTCATGACACTAAAGTCTATGGCAACTTCAGAACGCATATTGTTAACTGCCACGGATCACGCTTTATGAGGACCTGATATAGATAATTAAGTTTTTATGTTAAAACTAACAAGGAGAGTATCAAACATGGGAATCACAGATTAGGGAGAAATTAATATATATTGTAGAATATATTTCCCTGAGCATTGTAGTAATAATAGCTTAGGCCAATGCGGCTTCATTTAGAAATTAAACGCATAAAAAGTTTTGAATAACATATCGTGTTTGATATGTATCAGTTAGTGGGTATTGTCTGCAACAAGGGCGGCTGGTGGTGTGGTTAGCGTCTACTCTCATGTATGTAACTTTTTTTTAATATACTGACGGGAAGGTTCTATGTTCGAATCTATGTCTTTCCAACATAATTCTCTTTTCAATTTTTTTTTAAATTTTATCAATATTGTACGATGCTATAATTTATTATTTTCAGAAAAGGAGATATAATATTTTTTGTACATGTTGCACATTATATGTAACAGTAATTTTATGGTAAATTTTAAATTACTGATTTTTTTTACATAAAATTAAAGCGATTTTTATTATAAATTATTTATACTAGACAATTATTTATACCAAACATACTTTTTAGACATTTTTCATTTTATCCTAATTTAAAGTAATGGCAACTGTAAATTTTTTTATAATATTGACATAAAAAAGAATACCATATCTCCTTTTAAAAAAAGAATTATAGGATCCTCAATGTAATTGACCATTGTACAATACTGAAAAAGTAAAAAAAAAATTTCAAGAGAATTATTTATGTTGGAAAGGAATAGAATCGAACATAAAGCCTTTCTGTCTGTATATTAAATGAAGTTACATACATGCGAGCAGACGCTAACCACGCTAAATGAAGTCGCATTGGCCTCAATTATTATTACTACAATACTCAGAGAAATATATTCTACAACATATATTAATTTCTCCCAAATCCGTGGTTCTCTTTGATACTCCTCTTGTAAGTGGGTATACCTAAATTAATTTTATTTTATATGTGCTTAATTAATTTCTTTAAAAGCAAATAATTTTATTTTTACAGTAAGGAATTTAATATATTGGCTCCCCGACTATCAATAGAAAATCGTTCAGAACTAATCGATTAATATTTTTTATTAGTTTATTACTTACCTGAATTTTATTAAATCTGAATTTTTAAAGTAGCATTATTAATAATGACTTTTGGAAATCGAAAGTATATTGAATGTTTAAACCGAAAGTATATTGAATGTAAATTGCGTTATTATTAATACATGATTCGAAATGGTTTTAAAATAAACGATTATTTTCAATAAAAAGGAATGTAATAAATGAAATAAAAAATTATACTATAAGTGAATTTTTATTTACAATTTTGTTAGAAAAATTCTATCTAAATAGAAAATATTTTTGTGAGTAAAATAAATAATTTTTTTTTTAATTTCTATTTCTTTCAATTTTTTTTTAGCATATTGAAAAAATTAACAATAAATAATACAAAATTCAAAATTAATCCTATTTTAAAGTTAGATTTGTTTTAGGGCGGGCATGTTACTGTAGCACAACATTCTGGGAATGGTTTATTAACATCTTGTGGAATATCTCGACAGGGGTATCGCGCTGGAGACACAAATCCACATCTATAAAACCAAAACTTAGGTGATTAGGTACCCATTGGCACGATTCTATGATAATCCAAAAAAAAAAAAAGACATAAATAAGTTTCTTTACCCAATTCCATCAATTGAAAAATCTTCATTGCAAGTAACTTTTTCGCAATTTCCGGGTAATTTCATCGTTTCACCTGGACTAATTTCCAATTGTGATGATTCGTGGAAGCATTTCCCTGGATGATCTAGAAAGACATAATTAATTTGTTAATCATATTCTTCTTTATTGTGTTTTTAGTAGGTAATCGAATTTCTTCAATTACTTAAAATAACTGCGTTCGTCATTTAACTCATAATCCAAACATATGGTTTTCAAGTATTCTGTATAGGACAAACAATTATAATTATTTTACATAATAATTATGACGGAAATTAAAAGAAGCTACCGTTTTACTCAGAAAGAATTAGTGGTAGCCTGCTAACAATTTTTTCTTAATATTCTCAGACCTTGTTTAATTTTTTTAGATTTACATAAATTCAGAGAAAGCTACCGACGTATTTTCTAATTTTAGAATTTTCAATTAAAATCCATTTTAAATTATTATAACACGCTGGAGATTTAGATAAATCAATTCATTTATTTAAACTTAAAAAAAAAATTGCAGATGACTTACTTGGATTTGTGGCATTTTGTATTGTATAAACATAAGCATTTACTGCACTAATTATTAAGAACAACTTTAAAAAAATAAATATTAAATTTTTCATTCTTGCTATTTATCTACTCTATCTTATTAATTGTCACTTCTGTTCTATTTGAATATTGGAAAATTTTCTTACTATCCGCTGTTACTTTTAATGATATTTTTTTTCAATGTGAACATTTGTTAATCTTCCTAATAAATGTATTATCAGTTTTTAAATAATTATTTTTATCAGTTTTATAGTTTATAGTTAATTTATTCAATTAATTATTATTTCGTTGTTTCTTATACACTGGAAACAATAATAATACACAGTTATAGATAATTTGTTTTTCTCTTTACATATTTATTTACTGTAGAAACCAAAGTTTTAATTTACCAGTTTCTTCTACTGTAATTTTAGATTTTTGGTCTAAAGAATATTGTCCTAGATATCACAGACGTTTTTTTGTTTACAAAATAAAAGAAAATTGTTTAATTTATTCACCATTTTAATAATAACAATTTTATTTAAAATTTTATTAACTCTAGAATCATACGTTGGTCTACGAGAAACGTTAATCGTACATCAACGTCGTTTTGACGAATGAACTTTTTACGGAAAGTTTTAGAGTTTATTTGCAAAAAACATTTTTTTACATAACAATACTACAGAAGCGAACAAAATATTTAAAAAAACTGCATTTGGAAAAATTTCTTAATGTAAATATTTATTAATTTTTTTAATCTTTTTATCATTTCATTATAAAAATTAAAAAATAGATAAATACATCAATTGTATCATAAAACATGTGTTTCAAATAATTAATTTATGAACTATTATGAGTCAGTGGACATGTGTGACTTTACAGAATGTGAAATTTCTCAGTCATAAATATTCCTATAGATATGTAGTTATTTCCCCATTAGGCACATTTGTAAATTTTTTAAAATTTGTTAGTAATTTTTCGAATAAGATCTCAAAAAATAATAAAAATTAAAATATTTCCCACAAAATAAATTGTTAATCTTTTATTAAGTCACTTGAAACGCATTCTTTAGTTTTCGATTCAATAGATTAAAACTTCAGTATTATGTCGTCTCTATAAGTCAAACTGCTGTAATCATCTTTCACATTATCATAATCATTGAATAAATTAATTATAACATCCATATCTTTAATAATGTGTGAAGTACAAAATCCTTAAAATAAACATCGCGTAATCATACATCGACGTCCTTTTGATGGACACTATTTCAATACAAACAAAACGACAATGACTATAAACAAAATAAATACGTCTTATGTGTTATAACAACAAATAAATTAGATAACAGAAATCTCACAGCAAGCAGGTACCGACAAGTTGTAGTATTGGAGCAGGTAGAGAAGTTCGTCGTTTTGACGTGTACGTATGATTCTAGGGTTAATTCGTCTTTGTGACATCATTAAGCAGTACACTAGATATGTGTATGTTTGGTACATAGACCAATGAACATATTATATTATATTATATAGACTAATTATATAAATGTATAATTGAGGCAGCCAGTAACGACCAAGTTCCGACCTTATTGATATTCTGTAATATGGTAATGGATGGTATCCGTAGTAACGTTTTCAAATAATTATGGTAAAAATATAATATTGATAATAAAATTTTACTTTTTTGAGAAGAAACTGCAAAATTTTGAAAGAATAAAAGTAGTATTCGCTTTTTTTTTTAAAAATACTTACGTATACAAATTATGTCCTGCAATAATGACAGTTGCATTTGCTCAAAAACTGACATTAAATTATTTCATTAAATTTCACACGTCTCATCCTGTTACCTGCTTCAAGAAAAATGCCTAGAAACTGGCTTTACGCTTTGTCTAGTAGTATAATATAATAGTGTTCATTGGTCTGTGGTTTGGCATAAGAATTTACTTTTTAATAAAATGAATGTCAATAATTTATTGAACAAAAATAAGGTTTTAGTTTTAGATCATATTTTTCCCATACGAAACGAGAATATATGATGGTTAAAATTAAATATTTATATAATTATATTTGCAAAAAGCTGATAGTACTTACATCCCAGAAATGTAGGTTTAATAATGGAGGTTACGTACAAACCTTATGGCGCAGATGATCAATTTTCTAATATTTCGAATAAAATTCGAATACGACCAAACAAACTCATATTATACAATCTACTTTTTGTAACCTTTTTGACTAAATAAACAAAGGCTGGGACGAATTTGGTAAAATATTTTTAAAATCATATTGAGTCTAATACGCTTCGATTGGTAGTCTAACGAAGATAGTATTCGTGAGATATCGTGCAGGAATTATATCTATATATATACGTACGAATTTTTGATTTTTAAACTCATTACGACAATTTTCCTATGCAGGAAGATTTAAGAAAGTATGTGACTTAATTAAGTGTATTCAGTCGCATTTTGACTTCAGAATTGCATTAATATAAAAAATTATCTATATCAAACATGAAAATAAAATGATAATTGTCATATATGTCAATAATTTTCGCTTAATTCTCCTCTCTGGTAAAATGGTTAAAGTTCAAATAAGTATACATTATAGTAAATAGATGACCTCTTATCATAAGAAACTAGAGATTGTCATATGACAAACATATAAAAATAACCATTTGATTTATAGTTTAGAACAATATAAATTAATATAGCATATAGAACATTGTAATATCCTGAAACAATTTAATTTTAAAGGATAATAAATCAGTATATAATCGCTATAAATATAATTTCTGTTAAAAATAACTTCTGTTAAAAAAAAAGCTGAATAAAAATATGTTATAAATAGAAATACATGTCATAAATTATCAGATATAATTAGTGGCCAGCTTGATGGAGATTCAAACAATGAGAAAGATTTAAAAATAGAATTATCAGAGAGTTTTAATAATTGGTAAAGAATTTAAAACATACCTACATAAATTCTCCTGTACAGGTACATTAAAATATGCTTAAAGAATCATTAATTTAAGCAATAGCTTGGATTGACTAATTAATACCTGCCACTTCCAGAATTTTAATTCTTTATTTTCATTTTCGACAAAAACTGAATGAAAATAGAGTGTACATCAGATTTATGAATTAGTTTTCTCATCTGCAATAGAGGTGTAAAACTAAATGATTAAAATTGCACCAAAAAAATCATGGCAAATCGTCGTCAAGTTATATAAGTAGTAACTTTTTTCACGAAATTTAAGTTTCTTATAGCCCCACAAGCCCCCTTTGCGAAATATTGATCTTCAGAGTGACGTTTTCCTGTCACATTCGCTTAACTTTTCAATTCTGTATCCAAGAAATTTAGAAAAGTATAGATACCAAGCAATCAAATTTTTCCCAATTATATAAGAAAAAATGATCTCCAGTAAAGGATATGTACGTAAGATTTAAATACAACACTTTTTAAGATTTTTAATTTAAGAAAAATTATAAAAATTAAAAGCAAAAAAAAAAATTTAGTTAAAAATTCTTATTTTTTGCAATTTTTTCGAAACTCGAAAGAAAAAGCAGCTACCTTCCTCTGCCCATCCCCCTTGGTGACGCCGTTGGATAAATATTTACTCGCTCGCTTTATACCAGGGCCAGCTTAGCCAGTAGGCCAACCTAGGCCATGGCCTAGGGGTGGGAGATTTTTATCGGCAGAAAAATTAGTAATTGACGTTTTTTTTTGCTCGTCACTTATTTTTTAAAAAGTTTGGAAAAAGAGTAGGAATAGGGGCGGGAAATTTTTAAAACAGGGCGGAAAAAATTGACGTTTTTTTTTTTCTTTTTTTGCCCGTCACTTATTTTTTACGAGAAAGTTTGAAAAAAGAGTAGGAAAACTTAAGATTTCCTTCTTTTCAAACAAAAGGTAGGGGCGGCATTTTTCAAGGTACCTAGGGGCGGCACTCAGGGTTAATCCGGCCCTGCTTTATACTCAACCCTTTTCAAGCACCTTTTTTTAATCGAACAAATTATCAGATAAAATTGGCTTTGATAATAACATTTATAACACATTTGCACGTAACCATGCTAAATATACTTATCTATTCTGTCCTATACCTTACTGCGAAAAAAGCTAATAGTTACAAAGCGAACTTTGACTTATGGCGTGTCCAGCACATATTTGATGGATTTTTCTATAAAATCAAACTTCTAAAGGGATTCAGTTAAAATAGAGTTCTGTAGTATAGAAGCGATTCAAAATAAATAATTTCAACTGCACTAAAACAACTTTAATTAATATTAACTAATGCATGTTTGTGTTGAACTAAGACAGCGTAATAATTCCAGTAATTTTAGACATTGAGAGGCACAAATTTGATATACATTAAGTACTCGCGTCATTATTAATTTAATCTCTAATTAAAGTTAATTAGTTGAATTTCCTGCAGAAAACAGATCGACACAATAAAAATGTTGTTGATTGAAATACATAATATTTTAGTTAACAACATTTCAACGTACATATTAAACTACCATGCATATTAACTTTTTGATTCATAAAAAATGAAAACGTAAAGTTTTTAAATATTTTGTGTTAATTAAACAAACACCTAATTAAATATGAATTCACCTGGTCTATTCGGGGCGCTTGCCATACGAAGGCAACGTCGACGTCTCGAAGAAATACGACGTTCCGAGAAATTACGTCAGCTTACCGCGGAGGAACGTAAATTTATCATACAAATTGAAAAAAATATCTATTCAATGCACGAAAAACGACATTTTAAAGGTTCAAGTTTTGAATTACTCTATTTAGGTATCATTTTTATAGGTGTCGCTATCGGTATCTTTGTGTTGGGTTTAATGATACACGAGAGTTTAGTTGGAGTGAGTGCATTCTTGTTTTTTATCGGTTTAATAATTATTTGTTTGTATTATTGTGTGCGCAATGAAGAAGACGAAGAATTGAAATATATTAAGAAGCAATATGAGAAGGCGAGAAAAGTCACGGATCGTTTGGGGTACGATATTGAATTATATACTCTCGGTCGACCGGGGAAAAATTATGATACGTTAACGGAAAATCAAACACTCGTAACGTCCAATTCTCCGAAAAAAGATGTTGAAGCGACCAGAAAATTTGAGAATAAAGTAGCACCAGAAGTGAAGAAAATAAATGAATATGAACTTGAAGAATTTAATTCAAAGATAAATGAACTAACTGAAAGTGAAACGTCGGAATCGACGGTCAAATAAGTATATACTGAGTGTAACATTCAAAATGTCATTATGTGATACTGTGTAAATTTTTAAATTGTTATTGTTATGTCGCCATTTTAAAATTTTGTCTTTTATCTGTTAAGGTTTTGTAAATTAAACACTAATAATAATAAAATAAAAAAGTAAAATATTTCAAATATTAATTTTTTTGTGGAACATTCACAATTAGTCAGAAACCAATTTTCAAGTCAATGAAGGCAATAACACTAATATTAACATTAATAATTAATAGTAATTAATTGATTAAACAAGCTATTAATAGCTAAAACGTAAAAAGCAATCATTCTTTTTGTTAAATTCACAGGAGTTAAACAATTACCTTATTGTTGTTATTGCTTTCAAAGATTTGTGAAATTATTTCAAAAGCTTGGATGTGATACTGAAAGTCGTATTTTTTTTTTTTTTTAAATTTCGTTTATCAGTAATAAAACAATTTATAAAAGTTATAAGTGAAAACAGTTTCGAGTGATGCTTAAATATTCTTAATCTTAAGTACTGACAAGATTTTAACTAAAATTTTAGTTTGAATTTAATAATTTTGTATTAAAATATGAAAAACATTACAGGCATCTCTCGAAAAGCACAGTGCTTGAATTGTACGAAGTCGCGAATAGGATGAAGAATATCGTTGGCTTAGAAAAAAAATTGTAAGCTATCTCTATCTACAAATTCTGGATCTCATGTTAATCTCATGTTTCAAGTAACATGAAACTAATTAATCGTGTTATTCGAGGGATAACAGTATAAAATTTCGTTTCTGGTTTAAACTATCGAAAAAAATGTTGAAGTAGGTATAGTGGCTTCAAAATAATTTTCCAGAAGCCCGACTGAAATTTGCATTTTCGTTTTAAACCTCAAAAAAAAAATTTGGTATTAGTTTAGACGTCCAGTTTCCCTTTACATTCTTAACTTTGAAACTTCCTCAGCGATGTACAGTTTCTCTTTTTAAAAAATTTGCTATATCGGCTCAAAAAATTCGTTCACTTTCAAAATGATTTCTTTGTTCAAAAATTAAAAAATATCTGAAGTTTTTTTCTTGGAATCAAAAGAAAATTTTCTTGATACAAAAAAAAAAAAATTATCAAACTTTTTTTTTTTAGTAGTTAACAAAATATTTCTTTCAACTAAAAGAATTTATTTTTTTGATTCAAAGAAAAAAAAAATGAAAGAAATTTTTATTTTTTGAATCAAGAAATCGTTTTGAAAGTGCTCATGTTACAACAAAAACAGATCTCTTGTACGTTAAATGATTCACGCTAGTAGAGACCGCTTCCAAGGGTGAGAAGATTAAAAGTAAGTAAAATGAAAAACACAACTGTTAAAATTGAAAGATTTTTTTCTTTATTATGTTTATTACATACGTATTTATAAAAACAAGCTTGAAATGTGTTAATGTAGAAACTTTAAATAATTCACAATTTTTTTAAAAGAGCGTTTTTATTTTATTTTTATATAACATTCATTATATATAATTTTTTTTTATTTAATGGGCATAAAATAGTTTCATTACCATTTTATTTTTTAATATTTTTTTTTCAAAACAACATTCTTATGACAACGACATTTATAATATGTTCATTATAACTTTTTTGAGACAATATCGTCCCTTGGTCCTCAAAAGGTTGATAAAAGTCAAGTTATTAATTGGTACGAAACTATTGTTAGAAATATTTTACATTTTTTTTTAATTTTGTTTGTCTGTTTATTTGCTGGACCGTTTCAAATGAATTTTTTGTTTGAGAGATCGTTTGTGAAATGTAGTATAATCTATGATTTTATTTATAATAGATAAATACTAGTAAATATGAAATGGTTTCTAGTTTGAGCTAGTATGCCATCAGTAAAATATCTTATTGTTTCATATAAAATTTCTTATCAGTTACGGCCCTTTATACAATAATTATTCATCTGGTTTTGTATTATATGCATATGTACATTACATACCTATTTAATATCATTATCAGTGTAACGCTCCTTTCACATTATACGGTTTTTGCCGTACGGCAAAAAACCGTACGGTCGCATTTTTTTAGTGTAGTGAAGAAGAGCATTGGACCTTTCACATTACACGGTCACGGCAAAATGCCGTTGCCGTGCCGTGTAGCAGCCGTCTCTTGTCACTGGACTTGACGGTTGCCGTACGGCGATTTTAGCTCAGTAGTGTATGTAGTTAAATGGATGCTTTCACATTAGACGGCTTTTTAACGTACGGCATTAACAATATTTTGTTGAATTTCATGTTAATTATTAATTTTATTTGTGAAATGGATGAAACTAATGTTGAATGTGATAACCAGTATTTTAATAGATTGTATGTAATTTCGAAATTGTGTGTTTTGATGTTAAGTTCGTTAAGAAATTAATCAAATGAGTCTGTAAACATCCGAAAATAGTTGAAAAACTTATTTTCGTAATTTTTCAGGTCTTCAAAGAGTGTGATAATAAATAATCCTACTTTCTATTTCCTCTCATTTATATAATTCACTTTAATTACATATGTTACTTGTGTAATGTTGCAAATTAAATGAAGATATTCAGTTTACAACGGCAAAAAACCGTGCAATGTGAAAGTAACAATATCACGGTAAAGCGCCGTACGGTTTTTTACCGTACGGCGAAAACCGTACAATGTGAAAGGAGCGTAAGTAATATTTATCTTTTTAACAAATTATGTGTATTTTAATATTAAATAGAACAATGGAGTACCAAATATCCAAAGAGAAATTTTAAGAAAATTAAAAATTTGATTTGACTCATTTAATATTTTTTATTAAGGCATATTTTAAGATTTGCTCGAATAATGACTGGGTTTTTGAATCATGATCATCCAATATATGCTTAATTATTATATTTGCGGCCATAATAATTTAAAAAAAAAAATTCGCAAAAAGCCGAACACTAGTTTAGTTACCCCAATAAATTCTTAGTCTGAAATTAGACTGTATTTTCAGACCTAATGACAATTAAAACATGACCAGAATGCAGTTATTAAAGATTTATAAAAATGGATGAGAAGCCAATCTTATCAAATTAATTTTTAAAAAGATTTGCTCCTAGTTTCAGTTTATTGTACGTAAAGATAATCTTCTTTATGTCTTGGTTAGGGCATTCAATCTCGAAATTTCGATATTCCGACGGATTTTTATTATTTCTGGTATTTCCGAAACTCAAATCGAAATTTTAATAAGTACATAAATAGGTATAAACCCCCCAAAAATAAGCTAGTTCTAGGTAATTATTACTATTTAAGATCAAATTCATTATTCAAATTTAATCATTATTTTGTTGTGCTTTCTTTTGATTTCATTAAAATGGACATACGAATTGTATAATTTTTACATTCAATTTCAGTTTCATAATAATTAATAACAAAAAACTCAATAAAATAGCAGAATTTTTATTAAAATAGAACATATTGTATGAAAATTCCGGACTAATGCCATACTCTTAGTTGATGTAAAAAAAATATTGAGTTCCTCAGGTTTTTGTTTTATGAATTTCTGCACTCGTCATTTTATATAACTTGTCAACTATCGATGTTTTACTCCTGTTACAATTTTCTGTGATTTATATTATACTTTTATCTTTACAAAAAAGCTAAAAGTATAATATAAATCATAGAAAATTGTAACAGGAGTAAAACATCGATAGTTGACAAGTGATATAAAATGACGAGTGCAGAAGTTCATAAAACAAAAACCTGAGAAACTCAATATTTTTTATTACATCAACTAAGACTAGGACACTAGACCGGAATACTCTTTGGACATTTTGTACATTAGAATCTAACTTATATTATAATGAATTGTGATAATTTTTGAATAGAAAAGCAACTTACGACTATTATTTTTCTTTTTATAAAATTGAAAAATTAATCTTGGATATGTTAGATTTTTTTTTAATATTTCGAAACGGTCCATTCTTGTATTTAATTATTATATTCGATTTTTAAAAAACTTTATTATAGTTCATTCTCTTAAAGATTTTTTTTAATGTTTTTTTTTTCTTTATAAATAATTTTAATTTTTTACAATCAACAATTTCAAATGAATTTTGTTTATTTATAATTTTACTAATTTAATTAATAACAAGTGTATAGATTAATTTACTGGAATAGTTTTAAAGTTAAAACGACTGTTTGAATCACGCGTAAAATAAAACTTTAAAAGTTTTCTTGTAATACTCTTCGTTTTTTGGTTTCACATATTTTTATACTTCTGGACTTTTTATCGGTATTACTTTGCTAAATATTAAAATAAGAATAAACAAAATAAAATAATATAATATTTAAATTTTATTTAATCATTTTTTCCAGTTGCTTGATATTTGTGAACAGGACCGGATTTATATTAGGGAGGCCCCTGGGTTACTTTTCATGTGATCCAATTTGTAAAAAAATTAATAAATATATTGCACACTTTTAAAAAATATTTTGTTCTTTTTTTATAATTTAGTTTCACATTCTTAACAAATATATAAACAAAATATTTTTCACAAAATATTTCAGAAGTGGAACCGACTGGAGCAGACTATTAAGTTATGAATTTATATTATTATTTATTTAATTGTTTATCGATTGTAGTTTCGACGTGAGAATGTATAATTTTAGTTGCATAGGCTCCTGGGTACATGCCCCAATTTTCTTTAGCTAAATCCGGTTCTATTTGTGCATAAATCAAATTGATATCGGATAGTTTCGTAGTAACTTTTATCTGTTTAAATTGGTGTTATACAAGGAAAACATTGATTTTCCGACATAACTGGCTCTATTTTGCAAATTCGAATTTAATTTTATCAGATAATTTAAATTAAATGGTGAATCTTTTTTCTAGGTTGCAATAGAAATTGGACTGAATTTAAAGGTTACATTAGCACCATAGTTGGGATCATTACTCACATATTTTATAAAATATTCTTAATTAAATAATCATTGGAAGTTTCTGAACTGCCAGACTATTACATAGTTGTCGGAAAATCAGGAGTATATAATACATAACTATTTTAAAAATGTTTGATCGGTCCAAGAATTAATTTTATTATTTATGGTAAAGGCCCTCGCAAAAATGAAATTAATAATATAAGTATTAATTAATTATAAAAATTATGGTAGGTATGTATGTCTTCTTAAATCTTTTCTTTAGAAACCGTAAAAGGATTTTACGAATTGCCAAAATATGCCATGTAATCAATTCGAATTAATACAAGCAATATAAATTAACACCTTAAGAGATTTTTTTGTGAAATGTGGAAAAAATTTAAATAATTCAAAAAATATATTGTAATTTAATTTTTATTTAAAACTAAATACGTTACGTTCTCCTTTTGTTTAAATTAATCTCGTTCCCTTTGTTCCTTCTAGTATTTACGAACAGAAATCCGTCCGGTTGGCCGTGTTGGTCTATCTTTATCTATCATATATATTCGTAAAAATATTTAATTAAGCCTGGCGTCCACTATCAGCAGAGAACTGCGAGGTACAACTGATACAAATACTCATGTTTGCTGTTTATTCGAAATCATTAGCTTTATCAGAATTATTCAACAGTATTTGCTTATGATTTTTTCAATGGCGATTTTTTATTTTTCATGGATTACAATAATGAATATATAATATTTATGATAATAAACTGTAACTGAATATTTTATTGTTAGAGTCTGAGAAATTAACAACAAATTTTTTTTATTGATTAAAGTAAGAATTCGATGAAAGTCGACTAGTTATTGCACAATTTTCTACTCCTAGTGGACGTCAGGACTGATACAGCAGCAACGTTAATTTGCTTGGTTGTTATAACGAATTTAGTTCAACAGAAATTGCTAATTTAACAGTTCTTATTATTAAATTCCGAAAAATTTCTAAATAGTTTTTTAACACTGAATTATAAAAAAAAATTTAGATTTTACAATGTATTAAGGATAAAGAGCTTTTATTACCAATTGGACGGTGGAATTTATTATTTTTAAACAATCAAATATTCTACAAAATTAATTTTTCTAACAAATTTTTTAAGAAAATTATTTTTACGGTTTCTTGTTTATAATAATGAACATATTAATAATCTTAATGTCTCATTAAATATGAAAATTTTAATTCAATAATTTTGATAATTTTGTTTTACATAAATAAGTATTTTTCTTTTATGGAATTTTAATTTTTTTGGATTTTTCCTTGTCTTTTGATAAGTAAGTATATTATTTGTATCTATATACCGATTTTTAAGTAACAATTTTGTTTAATTATCTATGAATAAAATTCTTTGATTTCAATAACACGATATTTTATTTACTTGTGAATCAGTAATCAAAGTAATCAGGCTTGCAATTTCATACATAATTAATTATTGGCAAATATAATAATTTTGTGTTATTTTAAATCCTTTACCCTGCACCAAGGCCCCATAAAAATTAAATATAACATTTTTTTTTTTAATCTTAACGAATAATAATTATTTAAAGCATATTAACATTAATTTATATTCATTTTATAATACAAATTAGAATTATCAAATTATCCGTAACATTTCAATTTGATATTTTGTTGCTTTTTTATAACCTATTTTTATTTTTAAATTATTTTTAATAATGTCTATTTTACGAAAGGTCACTTTAGTAAGGCTTGATTTTAATATTAAATTTAATAATCATAATTAGTCAATATATTGGGCAATTTTACAGAAGCTGGACTTCAAAACTTACTAAAAAAATAAATAACACTTAAATTATCTCTCTTTTATACCTTATACCCCAAAAAGTTATTTTAAAGTGGAGAGAGCTACATTTTTACTACCCAATCTACCCTACCCTTCCACGTGACAATGAAGTATATTTTGTTACAGGTAAAACTAGACGTATAAAGCCCTACTTCTGAAAATTTACCAAATATTACATTAAAAACGAAGGAACATTAAAGTACATGCGTAAGTCATATAAGTATTTTATTGAAAGTTTTTTTTTAAGTCGACTTAGCGGGTCTTTCAATTTTAAAACACACAAATTTCTATTTTCTTAATTATTTTATGGTTCTGTGATAGATTAGAAACGAAATGTAAAAAAAAAATTAAACCATCATTGTCATTATCAGCTACTGAAGTAATGAAATGCAAGAAAAATAGCTTTTTCACAGTTTAAGAGCTATTATTAAATTTACTAAAATGATCTTTCGTAAAATAAAAATTAATTATAAATTCGATATAATTATTAGTTCAATTACCTATAATTCGTAGAAATTTGTGAAATTACCTTGAAGATAATCTAGAGGAATAAAAAAAGTTATTTCTTCTTTTCAATTAACTAGCAAATCTCACCACCAACAGAAATTTTTGTTTGTGTTATTATAACACCATAATTCGATCGTGATGTTACAATAACAGTGAATTTGATAATGTCTACTTAATAATTTGTTAAAAAAATGAGGTTCGTAATAGCAGATTTTTAAATTCTTATTTCACTAAGCTAATTTAATGCTTTTTACATTTTTTGCGCTTCATAACTTAAGTATTTGTGTAGATAAAAATTAAAATGTTACTAAATTAGACTTTTGTTCGCTTTTTTCTTTATTTCATGTCAACGATACATATTATTTATCAATGGAGAAGTGGCAGTTTATACATAATAATCAGTGTTTTAACAGTAATTATACAAAAACGTCCATTAATTTTATATTGAAAATCAAGAAGTATACAAACATTATTATAATTTTCATTTTTCATGTGGTCCAAATTGTTTCTTAATCGCATCGTTTGCTTACAAAGAGAGAATTAATTTTTTTTTTTTAAATATTTAAATCTTAATGTATTTACATATAAACATTTTAGATAATTTCTTTTACTAAAATAGTGAAAAATATAAAATGGTATGTTTACATTGACAAGCGATTATTATTTTAATATTTAGGCTTATACTGTAAGATGCAAATTAAAATAAGCGCTCAATAAACAAAAAATATTTTTTTACAAATCTTTACTTTAACTTTAAGAATAATACGCTTGCGTTAATAAAATGAAAGGAGTGAGCGCGCATGCTTCCCGATATGTGCTTCGGTCCATGTAAACACACCATACGAGCTATTAATAATACATGCAAATATTTTTTCATTTCGGATTTCAAAATAATTTTAAATATTTTGTGATAGATTATTTTTTGTAGAACTAAATAATATAAAAATTTTTAGCGGTGAATTTAGCAACAGTTAACGTAAATATTGTTTATTTTTACAATGAGTGATAACTTCACATCAACATATTGTCTTTAATTATGTATTTCTATGTATTTTATTGATCTAACGATAGAAAATTGTAAATTAAAACTATTAAATGCAAAATTAATATAAAAAAAAAACAGTAAAAATTAAATATTGCTTTTAAAAATGTACATAATATATAACTTTATTTATTTATTTATTTTTTTTTTTTATATAATAGTATTTCTTTTTAATATGAATAGTAAAACGCCCAATACTGGTCATTTAATTTTAATTAAAGCTGATTCTTTTAAACATTTTTACAATTTTTTTTTAAATTTAACTTACTTAAACTTTAATTTTCACAATTTTTATTAATAAATATTTTTTTAATTATTAGCAGTTTCTTTTGTGTTGAGTATTTAATTATATATTATAAGAAATTTGTTTTTATTTTTTAAGTAATATTATTAATTTAAATTATAAGAGAATTTTCTTTAAATTATTTAATCTTTTTATACACTTTTTACTATCGTTCTACATGTTACAAATTCGGTGATTTGAGCTTGGTCTGACATAGTGTTGTTGACGATTGTGTAGTAGATGTGACTTCAACTTGCGAGGAGGCAAATTCCAATTTTGGTGTAACAACCATTTTTAATGCTGGATTTGTTTCTAAACAACCACCGTTGGGATTTAAAGATGCCGTTATGCCAAGAGCACCTGGAATCATTGTTAATCATTATATCAAAATGGAGTTATTGATTTTGATTTGTGGAAAACTATATTTTCCACGATATTTATAATGCAATACGGAAATTATTTTTTCTAAAAGGAAGAAATAGAGACACAATATATATCATCACTAAGGAACACTAAAAGAATTAATATTTATGATATGTCTACACTCTTTCCTGAAAGCAGTAAGGATACAATTAAAAAAAAAAGAAAAAACAGATTTTCTGTACAAAAAACGCCTTTTTTACATTTTTGTAAAAATTTTTTATACATAAAAATAATTTTTTAAAAATTAACATTAACCTCTTTATTTAATCTATCTACATTTATAGTCGACTCCTTAAGTATGTAGTACCTACCAAATATTATTATGTACATGTAAGAGAAATGATTCTAAAATCTAAAAGGATATTTTGAAAATATATATGATTAAAAAATTTTATTTTAAAGAAACCTGAAAATAAAACTAAGCACTGTTTGAAACAACATGCAAAATTTTCATCAGTATGCATCATGCACAGAGCAAATTGTTATAAGCATGCGTAAGACATGCGTCAATGAATCGGTACAGATTATCACTAAGCCTTATACTGTAAATTTATTCAAAATTATACTTTTGAATGTTCAGGCCATTAGAATTAAGAATTCGGTGTTGAGTTTACAGCAAGTGGCTTAAAAATATTCTGCATACAAGAACATGTTGGTATATCAAAAAATTTTGAATTTAAAATTTATTGCTTTTTAAGATTTAATTTTAATTTTTCGTTTTATTTGAAAAGCTTGTATGTACTAATTAATTAATATGTAAATTGTTTATATTTTATATTTTATATTTTACCATTTATTGTTTAAAAATAATACTTTTTAATGCGGTGATAAAGCAGACGCGATACGCGTGAAGTGTATACCTTTTAATTAACTGTTTGTGTCAAAATTTGTATCGTTGAATGTAGTTTAATGTTTTGTGTATGTTTAAATGTGGTTGATATTGTTATTTTCAGTTTAAAGTGATTGTTTTGAGTTAAAATCACTTGGCTACTTTTTCTCTGAAATACTAAAATAATATTTTTTATAAATTTTAATTTTCTCTTTTTAACATTGAAAATACTAAATTTCCATGTCTAGACGTCCTCAGGAAATAAAAGTTCTCGCTAAGTAAAAGTAAGTGAAGCTTTATTGTGTATACAAATACAAAATTTTAAAGGATATTTATAAATTAGGAAGAGCCAAGTGATTTTAATAACAGCATTTCAGAAATCACTATAAAAATTTTATCTAAATTTAAACAATAATAATTGAAGAAAAAATATTGATTTAAATGAAATTGCTTATAATTTTGCGGATTAATCAATAATTATTAAGACCTTACTTTTTCATTAGGACACTTTTTCCTAGAATTCATATTTAAAAGATGATAATTTATTAATAATTAGAAACTTTGACACTGACATGCTAAAATTACGTAAGAAAAAATTACTTTTTTTTAAGAAATGTACACTTAATCATACCAATTAGTTTCTAGTTTTTAATTTAGAAAACGAACTACCATTATAAAATTGCACACACTTATTAGATGCGATTATATTTCTTTATTACATTGACAAGTTAAAATCGAAACATGTGCACTCGACTACTTGCGTAGTTTAACATTGTCAGAAATGCAATCGCAACTAAAATCAAATACCAATTAATTAAAAAAATAAATATGAATCAATAAGTTTCTAACATTTTATGTCCGATGTTTCAAATCTGCCCTGTCTTGGTTCCATTGGTCCGCATATTTGAATTGTGCATATCATCATCTGTAAAATACACGTTTTTGCTGTGTTTGTTAAATGTGTTTTGCTAAATTTGATGTTACGTAAATCCATACGTTTACTATTTTAAAATAGACAACAGATGGGTCTCTAACAGATGTTCTATTGAATTTTTTGAGAAATATATTTAGATATAGAAAGTTATACACGTATTCGATATGACCTACTTGAAATATTTCGGAATAAACTATTTAGACAACATTAATTACCTTCAGTTGAATTTTGAAGTTGTCAAAAACATTATTAAGTTTAATGAATTACATCCAGAATTTTCGATGATATGTTTCTAAATAGTTTATTAAATATAGAAATTGAAGTATTGTTTCAATTTGGTTTATAATAGTTTGTATATTTGTTTTGGAAAGTTTGAAAAGTTTCGAAAACAGTTAAGGTAGAGTAGTTAACAATGAAAGCTTGAAGCAAAATATGATAATTTTCAAAGAGAGCGATAGCGTTCAATTTTTTTGTTTAGTGAATTGAATTATTGCCTTAAATCAAATTCAATCAAGTTTGATTTTTGAACGGGGAAATGATGATTGATTTGTAAAGCAAAGGTGAAATTCTAATACATTTTTTTTTATTTGTACCAGTCTTATTTGTACTTTACGGTTGTTTAAAAGTATCAGAACGCGCTCAGATAGAAAAAAACATAAAAGAACACAACGTCTAAGTGTTTTGGTGTACAGAGTGTAAGAATGTTTGATGTGAATGCTTGAAATTCGCCAGTTTAACCTTTTCCACAAAGGTTTCAATTTATTAGTGGTACAAGTATTTCTTTTTATTATAGGGAATTGTGTATTTTTTGTTGATCACAATTTTAAGAAGACAATGTACTTCATTGTTTAGTAAGTTATAAAGTTTAATAACGTTTCTTAAGATAAATAAAAGGTGACTAAGCAAGTTCTCTATTTATTAGTGGAAATGTGAGGTTTGTTCTTGTACTAATTGAGAAAATAATTCGGTATCCATGATTGTATTCTATTTTTTCGCCCTGGCATATGCTAAGTCACGGTGTTTGTGAAAAATTTACTAAAAATCTTCAGTAGATATACAAAATTATGTTAAAGGAATATATAGATATTACATAATAGTAGATATTACACAATTATGTTAAAAATAATTTTTTGAAAGTGTAAGTAGGCTGCGTTGTCTGCTATGCGAGTTTTCAAACGTATCCTTATCCGAATGAAAGGTACAGGTATATGATTCATCGAATCGACATGGTTAAATTCATTAAAAGAGTTTCAGCTTCCTAAGTTCCAATATCAGAGGTGTCATTTAAATGAATTCCTCATAAAGGAATCAACATTAATGAAGTATGTACTAGAACTATTGACAATGATATGATTCTCTAGCGACGGGATTCGGAACTAACGTACGACAGATAATTCTCATACAGTTGAGTGTTTTAATAGTAACAATTTTATCAAGTTTTTACGTAAATTGTGGGTATAGTTACTGTACATGATTTAAGGTGGCAGTCTGGTAACTCATGTTGTTTTTCATGCCTATTTTGAGGAGCATTTTTTTGAGAAAGAACAAATGAAAAGTTTTGAATTTTTAATGTGTTTTTATTTACATCTTAAGGTAACAAAAAAAATTTTTTTTTGAATAAATTAAATTTTCGTCTAATTATTATTATTATTATTTATCACTTGAAGTTGCCGCCTCAGAAAAAAAGCACTTAGATGGCCCGGGTGATTTTGACTCTTGGGGACGTCTGAAATCAAAAATTCTTAATTAGTCTTAATCTATAGATATGTCATTCTGGTCGGAATCAGAATTATGTAATTTTATCAAAAAATAACAAAATTACTTATAAATAACTTCGAAAAAAGGGTCATTTATTTGTCACACAAAAAGGGTTATAAAATGGAAAGTTAGAGGTAAAAAAAAATTAATTCTAGTTCCGACGAGAACTGCAAGTGTATCGAATAACTAGTTTAAGTTTCAGAGCAATCGGTTGAATAGAAAAAAAGCTATGACCCGGACCGATCGTAAAAACGCTGTTTTGAGAAAAACGCGTTTAAAGTTTCAGCAACAAATTTTCATAAATAAACTCTTACTTACGTTAATCGTCGATGCCCAACCGCTTGCAGCTGCCGGCCGACCTTCCGTGCGCACCTATGAGGCGCTCTCGAAAGTTCGTTGTAACTCGGTTCCTATTTCGTATTTCGGTCTAAAATTTTCACAGTATATTCTCAATATATTGTACTTTCGAATTAGTAAAAAAAATTCTCGATTTTTTCAATGCAAGTTACCAGACTACTACTTTAAAGTCTTAACATTGCATATTATTGACATTTCGTTCATTAATATAGTTTGTTTATTTTGTTTGGAATATAAACAAATTATACTAGCACACATCGACATCCTATTTTTAAAATAATTTTCATCCTAGCGAAGAGGTTTTCTAATATTTTTTACTGCTTCATAAATATCTATCACAACGAAATCGCTCGATAAAACTTTTATAAAACAATGAAATAATATTTGTTCACAGAGCCGGATCTAGCGTAAGTAACGCCCGAGGCAGGGTCTAAAAATAGCGCCCCTGTAGAAAAAAATATTAATTTTTTCCTCCCAAAAAACTAGTGATGAGCAAAAAAAAAAAAAGAAACCTTACATACCTCATTTTAGCGCCCTCTTAAATCACTTTTTGGCGCCCCACAAGACCTGCCGCCCGGGGTACATGCCCCGCCTTCCCCCCTAGATCCGGCTCTGTTTGTCTACACAGTTGTCGGAAAGTATCTGTCATACGTTAGTTCCGCAAACTCCCACCAGAGAAATTTAATTGTTGCCAATATTAAGGTTAAACAGGAACAGAGAAAGAATACATACATACATTATATTATATACACAATCCCCACTCTAATAATTTATTTCATTTCGAAATAAATGAACAGTTGAATGGACGTAAGTAAAGTCAAAATATTTTTATAGAGAACAAAAAGTTTATTTAGTAATTTATGAAAGAATGGATAAAGGTTTTTTCTTCGTTTATATGTTAAAGAAATTTGTTATAAATTGAGTTTTTTTTATTTACACATTTCTTAAGACAAAGTAAAAATAATCGACAAAAGATCAGAAATTAATTTACAAAGCTGTTGTCATAAATATTTACAATCAACTTTTTTTTGGTCCTTTTTTCCTTATTACTTTGAATTAAATTTATTTTGGACAAATGCCAGTTCAAATAGTTTATAATATATAAATGCACTGTGAATTAAACATTACGGCGAGCACGGGCATCTGTTGAATTCAAGACGTTCACAAAACATATTTTTTATGTTGTCTGGTGTGTCTGTAAAGAAAATGAATCTGGATATTTTCGAAGATGTGTTCATATATGGTGTATAAATTCTATGAAAATCACTGATTTATTCATTTTATTGCATGTATTAGAATAAAAATTTCGTACTATCTATTTTTTACAAACTTTATTTTCGAATTTGCTTTTTAAATGAAGTAAAATGTTGAAATATTATGAACACATCTGAAATATGTAAATTTAGTCATACTTTCTAAACGAAAAACGAAAAAACAACATAAATAATATTTACTGCAATTTTCGGTACAAATAAAATTTTGCATAGGCAAAGGACTGGTTGTCTAACCTACGAACATGCAGTCTACAGCATTTCTCCCGCTTTGTGGTTGAACTTCAGTAACATCGGACTGTTCTCATCCCCATCTTTGCCTGTAGGAATTGTAAATTAGTGTAAAAAATAAATTTATTGTAAGGTACCCGAAAAACCTTTTTTAAACGAATAGTCAAATGCAAATATTTCTGCTGAGACGTACCTAATTTAGGTCCCATCATATCTTTCGGATGGTTGGCTTTAATGGCATTCATACGACGATTTGGTGCTCCCGGCGCTCCCGGTGGTGGCGCTCCAGGACCTGCAGGTGCACCACCCTGTCCCGGTAATCGTGGTGCACGTGGCTGTTCAACTGGAATCACTCGTCGACGCTTTTTCGGCAATTTCGCTCGAGCTTGCGTGTGCGAATAGTACATGGCGAAGTTCGATACAATAACCGGTACCGGTAAGGCTATTGTCAGTACACCGGCCAGAGCACATAGTGCACCAACAAACATTCCCACATACGTTTTCGGTACCATATCGCCGTAACCGACGGTGGTCATAGTGACCAGCGCCCACCACAGCCCTAACGGTATGCTGTTAAAGTCATTATGTGGATTCACTTGTATACGCTCCGCATAGTACACCAAACTAGCAAATATCACAATGCCCAAAACTAAGAAGAACACAAGCAATGTTAATTCTTTCGCACTGGCACGAAATGTCTGTATTAAGATTTTTAATCCGGATGAATGGCGGGTTAATTTAAATAATCTCATTATTCGAATTATTGAAAAGAAATCTAATATATCGGCATTTTCAAGATGCGACGCAAATTTCTGTAATATTAAATCTATGTAGAAACTAAGTGTTGCTATGTAATCGATGATGTTCACGGATGACTTAATAAAATCACATTTGTTTGGTGATGCAATAAAACGGACGAAAATCTCGATTGTGAACCAGGCATTACACATGCATTCGATATAGAAGAAGGCAACGTGTGCATTCGTTTGGTACTTGTCGATCACCCAACGGCGTGTATTATTCGGTGTCGTTACTGTTAAATTTCGTACAACAGGAACGCGCATATCCGGATGTGTTTTTAAACAAAACGAAAGAATCGACACACATATAAAAAAGACTGAAACTACACCAATTATCTGAAACAGAGAAACATAATATACTTAATTATATTACCTACTTAACAGGAAAAAGGTAAAAAAATTAAAAATTTTTAAATTGGAACTGTGAATTGATTAGGTCTTAAATTTTAAGATAACTATATTTTAAAAACTAGAGTATTTACGATTTCTGTTTCATATAATATTTTTATACTTTTACTAATATTAACGAGAAAATAAAACGTTTAATCTTGTTTCCTCTTCTATTACTACCTGAGCAATTCTATGACCTGAGAAGACCTATGGGATAATAGGACCAATCTCTACGCTATAAAGTGTAAGTATTCTAATTCTGTTGTATTTCAAACTTCAAATTACCTTTGCAGCATTCGACGAATACGGTTCATCAAACAATGACCAGATTTTAGGTTTTATAATTTGCCACCACGATAACGTGCCCTTGAAATAATCCTCTTCAAAACCAAATTTTCGTGCGATCTCTTCATCACTAGGTTTTTCCGTGTCTAAATCGAGACGATCTAATACAGCTAATGTCTCTTGCGTATCTCTATGCTAAAAAGAAAAACAGAAAATTCGTTAAAATAATTTGATAAAAACATTTTGCATTTTACTAAAAACTAATTTTTGAAAGAATTCATTAAACTATATTGATTTTTGATAGCGTGCTTTTAAAAATAAATAGGTGCGAAATACCTACTTATAATTTTCATTATTTTAAAATTTGCTTTTAATAAAATTTCTTAATATTTTACTAAGCTTTTAGCGTAACAGAAGGCAAAATTCATGGCGTTAATTTGTACATTTTTTAAAGCAAAATATACTTTATTTTAGCTTCCAAATATACGAGTATATTAATTTATTAATATGAAAATTAAAAATAAATTTAACAACTTTCTTTACATAAGCAAAATTAAACTTTTAATAAAAAAAGTTTACTATTTTCAAAATTGGAACTTAAAATATTTCCTTTCCAAAATCTAGTATACTACCAGTATACTACAACAGTAAGTTGCCAATCCAAATATGTGTTAGGTAAGTTTAAGACATTGTGCCGTGATCTCTGGCACTATAGCTATTTGAATACCACGTGTGGGTGAAATTTTCAAAATTAACAAAAAACAACTCCTCTAAAATAAAGAACAAAACTAACCTTCTTTTGTTTCGTAAATTTTTAAAAGTAGATCAATTCAGTATCATTTCGTCTATTAATCTATTTTAAATTTTTAAAATTTTTATTTGACTGTACAGAACCAATTAGGTGTCTTTACATATATATTTTATAGTTTTCATAATAGAATTGTTTCAAAAAGACTGTCCACCAATCAAATTTTTATAAAATTTAATTATTATAGCCTAATATTTTGATTTAACACTACATGTGCTTTTCATGCTTATAAAATGTCTTTATAATCGCTGAAATATTTGATATATTAAATAGTATATGTGAATATAATGTTGAAATATTGAAATGTTAAATATTTTTTCGATTACGAGATTTTTTTAAACTATTTTTTTCGAATCTATTCTATATATATTTTTACAGACAAAACTTCTCAAATGGTAAGATTGTATTTCAATTAAATATTTATTAATTAAAAGTATTTAAAATGTTTTAATGAAAATTTAGTAATTTGTGCTATTGCTTTTTGTTTGGTTTCCTTCATTTTACCACATTTTAGTAACACAATCTTTGTTCTATTTATATTTAAAAAAAAAAATTAAATTTTAGAAAGAAATAGAAACAATTTTTAATTGAAATTAAATGTTTATGATATCTGGAGTGTCTGTTTCAAACCTACACATTGGGTAACCAGGGCAAGAGATAGAAATGACGAGTCCCCGGACAAAATAAAACATTTTTAAACATTTTTTCCAATTTTTGTTTTCCAAAAATACAGTTGACAAGTAAAACAAAAACGTCTTCTCAGTATGTCCGGGCCCCTAATCGAGACTCCGGGCTCCCTTTTTAGACCCGGCCCTCCGAGCAGTTGTCCCACTTAAGAGCAATATACACCATAGTATATATGACTGACCTTTGATTGCCCACTTCCATAGACATTAGAAATGAAAGTACCAGTAATTTATATTACGTACCAAAGATACTAATTTACACCTTAAATAGAAACAAATGTTATAAATAGTTAAAAATTGTCATTATATATTTCTCTTTCTAAGATACCCTAGACTTTAAAATTAAAATTGAAGCGTAGCCAACCATATTTTGTATTGAAAATTTGAAAAATATTGTAAAAATTTTCACTATTTTTAATTTTTAAATTGCGTTTTTCGTTATATTTTTTTAAAGAAAATATTATGGCAACTTGTTCTGCTTAGAAATGTAAAAAGCCTCTTGGATAAAAGCACAAGAAATAACATTTCACAGATAAGATTTTTTTGACATATTTTTGACATATATTAGCCGTCTCTTTGAAAAAATATTTGCGTATATACATTTTATGTTAAATTATAATTTAATATTACATATCAAGTATGCAAAGAATGTAAAGCATGATAAAGTTCACTTATGATAAATTGACCACTTTTCTTATGTGAATTCAATAGTAAATGTAGTCAACTTATTTAAAATGAATTTCTACATACATATATAAACATTTAATCTTGTTGCTGCCACTGTCTAGTATTAGGATGACTTTTGCTTCAATATAACAATGTTGCTACAGGTCCTTTTTTAATACATAATATATTCTTTCGTCAATACTCACTTCCGAATTACAGATAGGGACAATTTCAATGGTAATTTATAGTGTTCCTACGGAAACATAGTTACAAATTTCATAAAACTATATTGGTGACGCAGATTACGCGCGCACCTCTTATGGTAATATTTGAAGCTGTATTAAGTAAAAGATGTTTAACTGACATAGAAATATGTATTATATGGTCAATTAAACGTATACGTATATTTTTACTTGATACTGGTTCTAATTTTACCACCAGAGGCTCAATGAGAATTTTTGCGTCACCAATACGTGAAAAGTTGGAAATTGTCAGAAATTACGTATGTTACAGTAAATATCATTTATGGGGATATGGATATCTGAAAAAGAGGCAGCTTAAAACATTGGACACGAATTTTGCATTTTACAGTACTTAGAGTCCATATTTATTTTCATTATTAAGATATAATTACTTTTGTTTAACATTTTACGAACATTATCGAAGTGAAACCGGAAATAATTTTTTAAATACTTTCAATTAATAAATACTTAATTCAACCTTTATCGTACCATTTGAAAAGTGATCCTTGCTCGAACAGTAAAAACCAAATAGAGGTAACAGAACAGAGACAACTAAAAATACCTCAGTTAATTCTAAGAAAAATATTTTGCGACCATGCAATTCCAAAAAAATGTCAATCTATTTCATAGTTCAGTTTAAAAAAAAAAATAATAAAAATAAGAAATGTTCAATTTGCAAAATCAGAAATCATAAACAAGGAAAAATTATATACGTCATATTTAAAAAAAAAATACCTTTGATTCTTGTATATAATCCAAGGTCTTTAAGAATCATCAATCATATTTGTTTCAGTCGATCATAAAACAAAGAGAAAACAATTCGAATATAAGTGAAATTATATTTTTGTTTCATTTTGTAAATAATAAAAAATATTTTATTTTTTATTTTCAATGTGGATATTTAAGTTATTTAACATTTAACATTTCATTTTTTTAAATATATATATCTTTTTAAATGGTAAAAATGTTATTTACTTTTTATATTAACTTAATGTAAAGCTTTATGTTACAGCAAAAGCTACGCTCCTTTACAAAAAAAAAATTAATTAATAGGCAAAGAAAGAATAAATGAAAATAAAACCAAACTGATGAAATGGTAAACGAAAAAGAAATTACAATTCGACACATTTAAGTAACATAATGTTTGTCTTATTTATTTAAAAGAAAAATTAATTTTTAGAAAGAGCTATTTGTTTTAATTAAAATTAAATTTTTTTTATGGTGATGAAAAATTGTGAAAGCTACTTACTCTTTAAGAATTTTAATTTATGTAACAATAAGTATAAAATAAAAAAAGAAATGACTTGTATTAAAAATTTTTTTAAATATTTAGTTTTAGACGGTGGAGGACACAATAATTGCTGTCTAGAGCTACGAATTTCTAGTTCACTTAAAAAAGAATTCTGTCAAAATTAAAGGAAGTTAGTGGTGCGATCCGTTATTTACTTCTACGTACATATACGTTTTAGCTAGTGTTTAATTTGGTGTCGGAATTTAGACCGTTTTAGATAATATTTCGGAAGGTCCTGCTTGGAAGTCAGCAAAAATATCAAAAAACCGACTTCGTTATTAGACAAAATATTCTAGTTTGAACGTTTATTCGAAAATATCGAATAATTGACTTCGCCATTGGGTTGGCCAGCGAAAAGGAAGATAAACAGAGGAATATGATAAAAATTTTAAAATGTTTTATTTCACAATTCACGACATATTTTTAAAACTCGTTTAGTGAGTAATAAAGGATATAATTGTTGAAAAGTGTACAAATGTCTATGAGTGCATATATTTGTGAAAGTGTGCATATATTTGTGAAAGAGTGCATATGGCCAATATATATTTGCGTATAAGCGTTTATTATGTATACTTTTTCCACAAAAAGTAAACTACAGATTCTTAGCTCTACTATCAAGCATTATTGATAACTGTAGTACTTAATAACTGTCTATTTTTAGGAATTTTCTGGCTTAATAGCCAGAACAACCGTAGAGGCCGATTATACCTACATTTGTTTGATGCTACCGCGGACGGTTATTGGGCGGTAACACACTCTCTGTGATAATTTCTCTGAACGTTACAGATGGATAATATAATAAATATAACTTTTAATCGTTTGTGTTTTTTAAATTTTTTCTCCCTATACTGTTATTATGTTTATTTTTATTACGTTTTTATTAAAAATGTGTGTATTTGCACATATGCTGAACTATTTTGTGAATTCATTTATATTATTTTATTTAATTCTTTAAAAATATGGCCAACGTCTGGGGAAGTTTACTGCCGAGACGTGTGAACAGTAAAGTGTTAATCAAAACACGACTCTTAAGTTACCCTTCAACTACTTATATTTTAGGTAATTAAAACTTTCGATGCTGAATTCGAAAATCAATAAGACAAAATTTTTATTAAACCAACAAGTCAAAAAAGAAGGGTATCGTGCTGTTAAAGTCGAATGCATCGCCAGCCTAGTTAAGAAAGGACCGAAGAATTCACTAGTATCACAGTAGAATTTGGTTCTAATGTATAAACTTTAGAATTTAACCACATTTAATATAACTTCAGATCAGTATTTTTAATAGATCTAATGAAAAGTCCAACTGAGGCTTGCCACTGTTTATAAATACTAAATGGGATTGTTGTTTTACTTCAAAGCTAGCAGAATTTACAACAATGGTACATTTAATATGGTTATTTCGTTTACAATTTCATAAAATTGGTTGAACCATTTATTTTTTTGACTTTATGATATGCAAACTATAAGATCATATTTTAGGTTTGATCAGAACATAAGATAACATACATTTGATATGCCGAATATTTTGTAAACTTGGGAAGTTTTTGTGGTAATTAAAATATATTCTGCCAATAATAATACAAAATTTCTTAAACAAACTTAACTTTTTAAAATAAATGGACCAGCCTTTATATCATGTGTAATTATATAAGTAAGTTTTTAATCTTATTCGAAAATAAATAAAACAAACTGAATAATTCGAAGCAAAAAATTTATTTAAAAAATATAAGTTAAAATAAAAACATTTATAGTGTATGTTATTGCAATGCAAGCGTTTCTCATTATTTTTATATACAATAAAATAAATTTAAATTAATTTTTTACCTGTGTATATGTCATCCAACAGCATGGCTCTACTTGATTTGCATCTAATCCCCAAAATTCTAATTCCTCTTCAAATAATGGACCGCATACGTCTGACGGATAATGTAATTTTCCAGTTCTATAATTACATAAAGAAAATTGTTAATATGTACTTATGTGATAATATGCGATTTTGAAAAGAATTTTGGTTTAAAATAATATTTTAAACGATTTAAAATAACGTTTTAAAAGAGTTCATTAAATATAAATAAATAGGTACAGGAAAAGCTCTCGATAGTGTCAAATTTATCCCTAACAGAAGAATAAACAAACAAACTTTTTAAATTGGAGTTCTATTTTAAATTTCATTATTATTATTGTAATTGTAAGTATTAAACAAACACATTTTACTCTCGGTTAATAAAAAATTTATACTGGGTGGGCCAAATAAGACCTACCAATGTTCAACACAAATAACTTTTTTATTTTTTGATATAATTATTTTTTTCTTTTTGTAGGTTATAACTGAATTCTTGGAAATTTATTATGGAACCAGACAGTACAAGACAACGGGTTAAAATTATCGATTTTTTCTATTCTTGTCAACGATCAATTGTTATGACGGAGTGTAAATATCGACAATATTTTAACTCAAGATCGTCCCAATCTTTAAATATCGTAGTCGTTGTTGGTGGTCTTGCAGTAGCAGTGTTTGCACAATAGGGTATTTTCCAAATTTTTGAAAACTGCTTATATTTAAAGACTGGGACGAACGATATTTAAAGGTTGGGACAATCTTGAATTAAAATATTGTCGATATTTACGCTCCGTCTTAACCATTGATCGTTGACAACAATAGAAAAAATCGATGGTTCCATAATAAATTTCCAAGAATTCAGTTATAACCTACAAAAAAATAAAAAAAAAAATTATATTAAGAAATAAAAAAGTTATTTGTGTTTAACATTGGTAGGTCTTATTTGGCCCGCCCAGTATAGTTATGGTGCTTCATAGTTGTCGGTAAAGTCATGTTAACTTGCAAAATAAAGTTCTGAAGGAAAATTAATGTTTCCGGGATATTATCGAGAATACAATTGAAAAATCTGGGAAAATACTAAATCATGGATAATTATGTTTTATATCTAATTCAATATACTCTCAAAACGAATCAAAGAAAATATTTTTTTGATACAAAAATATATTTTCTAAAATTTTTTTCAGTAGTCAGAGAAATATTTCTTTGAATCAAAGAAGTTTTTTTTTTGATTCAATGAAGGCCCGGGCTGGAAGAGGCAGCCCAGTTCCTGCGAAATAGTAAAAGGAGCTTTTTTTGCTCGTCACATCTTTTACAAGAAATGTACTTTGTTTCCGGAGCCCACCAGTTCACGACCCTGGATACCAGTTGAATTTCAATTGTATCCTGGCCTAAAGACATATCGAAGTTAAACTGGGATATTGTGACTGTTACTAAGTCACGACCGACAAAGAAAATATTACAATTAACCAATATTGAATTTACGATTTGAAAATTTTCTTTTACTTAAAAATTATCACAAATGTAAATTTCTTTGTATTTAAACTAAAATGGAGAAAGTCAATAATCTTCTCAGAAATTTTTAAACAAATTAAAATATTATTTTAAAAGTTTTGTAATGAGGAGTAGATATGTTTTATAACTTAGTATCATATATTTGCATTTAAGAACACATAAAAACAATATACATCATCAACATTAATTGGTCAATAAGAACAAAATAATAATAATAATAAAAATAATGATATTAATCAAAAGTTGAAGATGGCACTATACCAAGCCATGTTGAAGATGTTGTTCCAATTAAATATTATTCCAACCAGTAACCAATTTCCAGACCCTTTTCGTAACGTAATTGTTTTATTTCAAAGATAAATTTTCATAACAATAGAAATGAAATGTGAATTCGAATGGAACACTCAACCTTCACGATTTCACCAGAGTAAAAGGGTATGAGTGTGAGAGATGGATGGACTACCGAGCGACGGTGGATTGAAGTGAACGTTACGGAGTAAATAAATGAAAATAATTTATAAGTGAAAACGACGAATGTTGTACCGGGGGTAAATTTATGAAAACTTTAGCATTTCTATTTATTTTATATAATATACCAACATATAGTACTTCATAAAGTGATGAATATTATTCATTTTAAATTTTCTAAAAGGTTTATAAAGTAGTAGCAGTATTTTGTAGGTATACAAAATATGTGGAGACTGCAAGGTTGGTACAATGGACTTCAAAATACACCACATACAAAACTTATTTAAGAACACTAGTAATTTCCAGATAATTTATTTCTGTAAAATTTAAAAAATACAATATATTCTAACTCGGAAGTATTCCATAAATATGTACCTTTAAAACGCGGTTTCGTTAGAACACGAAACAAATAGCAGTTATAACCCTCCTGTGACGCGGTAGTCTCATAACTATGTAACAGTAGTAGGCGTCCGCCGAGAACTGTAGGCAATCGAATTTACACTAATGTAGTGTTGATTGCCGCCGCGAAATTTGTTAATCGTTGATACATATCATGTGTTCAAACGTGTTTGGTTTCTTACTCCAATGCTGTGATTCCCCGAACTAAGTTGTTTTTGACACAGGACTTGATGCCAGAACGACCAACGAACAACGGTGAACCTGATATAAGATGCTTCGCGTATCACGCACTCAACAACTGACATTAGATTGGTTCAGACGTTATTTTTTAAGTGAGTCACAATTCTTACAGTAGTGTAACAATATAATAAGTTAATAACCTACTGTTAAAATTAATTTTAATATTAATAAATTTTGTAAGAAAATTTTTTATAAGCAATTTTTAAAATAAAAGTGCTTAAAAATATAATAAATATTAAATATTTAAATGAAATAAACTTTTATTATTTAAACTACCAATTTATATCCTAGTCATACTATTTTATTTTTATCAACTAGAAGCTGTCGACACAAGCCACCATGCATATTGCTGGTCTTCGGAGGACAATTCCTCACAAGTAACCCACGAATAGGGGGACAAATATAATTAATGGCATCCAACAACAATATATCGTAATTTTATGGCGCCAAATTCAAGTTTTAATAATTATAGTATAGAAGCGCCCAACCGTTACAGATGACATCCGAGGCGGAGAAGTGTTTGTGTCAACAAATATAAAACTTTGAGTGACTTCTATTTTGAAAAAAGAAAAAAAAACTTTACGTTCCTATTGTTGATCTTTGCATTTTTCGTGGAACTGGTGTAGTAAACAATCATCGTTAACAATGGTTCCCGAAGAAGCTGTTGTGTCTAGCGCCAGTCAGTTTAATACAGCGGATTCTGGGATTGGATCATCGGTCCCGTCATCGGATAAATCGACTGGTACATCCAGCGGTTCAGGAAGTAAGGTTGATGCGACTACTGATATCACAGGTTTATTACTTTCTTTTCAACAAGTTATACTAGCTAAAATTAATGAACATTATAATAATATGAACTCCATGATCGATGAGTGAACTCTTTAATAATGATAAATCTGAACTTAGTAAGTCTAGTGCTAATATCAATTCTAAATTTGATGAATGTATTGATAAGATTAACCCTAAACTTAACGAATTAGATTTAGAATTAGATAATTCAGAATTGAATATTTCCGGTAAAGAAGAAGAAAATTTGAATTCAACTGATGCTCAAAATTTAAAATTAAATAGCATTGATACAGAGTTTGATAATAATTCACAAAATTCTCGTAATATTTATTGCTGTGACGATCAGTCCATTAAAAATGAAATCAATTGCAACTTTGAAATCTTGAATAGTGCATTGACTCCGGACAATTTCAACCCTTTGAGTGCCACCGGGAATTTTACAGAAAATTTTAATGACAATAGTATCCTGCCTAAAAATTTAAATTGCACAGTAAATGAAACGAATACCGTGAATATTTCAGTTTCGAATAGTAATATGTCGCCTTTTTCTTCAGAAGTTACAGTTTCTAACGAAACTGAATTTAATAATAATGTTTTATCAATCGATACAGTTAACTGTCTACCAGCGGAGTGGCCGAGCGTGCTTGTGCACTAGCAGCGCTTGCTGACTGGTAGGTCCGGGGTTCGAATCTCGCGGCTGGCTATGCTTGTGAAGGTTTTCTGCAGTTTCCCTTCATAATTCCAGATGAATATCCGCATAGTTTCTTAAAGAAGACGGCTGCAGACGCATACCTACCAAATCCTAGCCCTCACACCATTTTTCTTGGCTTCCACTCACATCATAAATGTATAATGTAACGAATAAAATTTGTAGCGAATAAATAAAGAATACAAATAATGATGTGGGTTACGTCTGTTATAGACTAAATGGTCTCAAAAACGGACGTTAAACACATTATTATTTATTATTATAACAGTTAACTGTCCGTCCGTCGCCGTTTCTGACGAAAAAACTATCAATTTAAGTTTTTGTGCCGATACTACCTCTCTAGTTGATCGAAATAATAATGATACAGTACGGATGGATATTGATGCTACCTCAAATTTAACATTTTACAATAAATCCGTTAATGTTCCGACAACAGTTACAGTAAAATTACCTTATATTGCTGAAATTGATAACAAATACTTATATGACATGGTGATTCATAATTTAGTTAACACCATCGAGAAACTTATCGAGTCTAATTTAACACTTACACTTGACGGTAACGATGATACCTCATCGGGTTATGTCCAGTCTGTTATTGATTCTTCAGAAAGTCACAAATTTGAACTTAATGATTTTCGGCTGTATTACCGCATTAGTCACTACGTGTCGCATGAGGCACGTAAGACCGAATCAAATCGAAATCCAAAGAGTCCACCCTCGGACGTTATAAGGGTTTCTCCTTTTCGTCCGCACAGTTCCCAAATAACGTGGAAATTTTCTAAACATTGACCCAATACCCGAAAATGCTCGCCCGTAGTATAAAGAATTGATACATAATATACAAAACCTTAACATAACGGTTTGTTTAATAACTTTATGTATTTAAGATTCGATACTCTATTAAGAATAACTATATTTATCAAAATTATTGTCAAATTCTTTGTCCTTTTGTTGTGAAAGTTGACAATTTCTCTTACTAATGACTAATTTCGTACAAAAAATTGCCAATTTTTTATTACCAAATGTGAAATTTTTCTAAGAATTGACTTATTCGACAACCCCAATGCTTTACATTTGGGATTACATTTTGCTGGTTTGTCGACATTTACAAATTTTCAACCAGTTAAATTAAAATTTTCATTTACAAAAATGTTCAACGAATTGTTTTATAAATAATATTACAAATACATATATGTGTTTTCTATGTGTGTATGTGTTGTTCAAAATATTTTGATGGTTCGCATAGCATGATAGTTAGAGCACGGGAAACACGTATATACTTGCTTAATGTCCATTTTAGTTGAACAAAAACATTATGTATTATTTTGTATTTAAGTACAGTATGTATCATTATTTACGGTTACGTCGAATTCTTTATTTATAACTGTGATGGCTTATAATTACTATAGCCATTTGAAAATGTTTTAAGAAATTTTTTTTAAACTAACATGTAAATTACAATATAGCAATGATGTTCTGAATTTCGAACGTTTGTTTTGTATGAATTCGGTACTGATTCCTTAGATGACGGCGCTATGGAACTTTGACCGAACTCGTGGTGTAAAAACTTGAAATTTTTTATGATTAATGCTTTTTCTGGATTCTGGGTGGCACACGCTTTAATCCACTTTTTTTTCGAACCATATCGACAAACCCATCAGGTTGACGATTCGCTTGTTAGGTATTTTAAAAAGCTTTCGAGATTTTTGAGCGGTTATTATTTAGTAGTTTCAAATTTCAACCTTTACGGATCTGTCGTTATTTTGGCCGCCTGGCAGACTCAACCGGCTAAATTTCATTGGGGTTATTTTTTGGGGGTTTTAACTGTTCTTGTAACCATCGTGCGTCGTGAGAGCGAGATACATCACTTCGTACAAAATTTTTTGTATTACCCCTGTCTCGTAGAGTAATTTTCACTTTAATTGATAAGTTTCATTCGAATTTTGAATCCTAAGGAGACATCTTTAATACGTAATCAAACATCAGTCACCTAGTGAAGTGAGAATTTTCATTGAATTACAAGTTATTTTCGTTTATTTTTCACCTTTTTTTCAATGTTCTATGATATCGTGGTGTAAGTCGTGGAACATATTGCATATTTTATTTTATCTTTATTATGTATATAAAATGTTGAATTTTGAATCCAAAACGAATCCAAAAATTGTTTAATAACGCGATATATTAATTAGAATTTATGTATTCTGAAGATTAATTACTTACGCTTAGCAAATATTCTTTATAAAACAGCGGTTTTGATAGTTTAAATCCAAAATATTAAGATAAATAGTAAATTAAAACAAATACCCACTTTTCGCGAATTTTCCTGGGAATTTATCCCACTTTTACCCACTTTGGGAATTTTGCCGAGAAAATTCCGGGTAGAATCCCATCTCTACCGAAATGGTAGCGAAAAATTCGATTCCCGTGATGGGACCCCGCTGCTCACGGCGTTTTTTAGTTATTTTAGTGAAAAAAAAAAAATGAAAAATTTTGAATGTAAATTGAAACTAAAAGACAAATTTATAATAACGCGGCACGAATTAACTGCGTTACAGGAGGGTTGACGGTAGTATTTATTTTGCTAAAAACTTAATACAATTCTAACATTAACTGACTGATAGACAACACACAGTCTATAAGCCGGTGGGTCTAGAAAGACGAAATTTTGGACAGGGTTTTTTTGTACACGTAGGTTCAAAGCGTAAATAGATGATGAAATTTTGTATAGAAGTTTGCCATTTTTGAAGTCAGAAATATGGTAATGGGAGTCTAGGTTTCTGTTTGTAAACTAAAGTGAATCGTATCAGTGTTTTATGGTATTTAGGCTTCTGAAAATTTTCGAAGTCGGATGGTTCCTGAGATGTTGCCGATGGGAAATTACATTATCAAGAAATGGAAAAATTGAAAGTCGTAGTAAAATTCAATGATATTTTTCAATCACAATGATCATAAGTTTTAACGTAAAATTGTGTAGCTTTTTTTAGAATGAAAACATTTTTCGAAATTGGTTCAGTAGGTATAGTCTATGAGTTTATATGTTACATATGAATAAACAAACTCTGGTATAAACTTTTTGGCCTTTACTGTGGCATATATAATATATGGCCATTTTAAATATGAATATTAAGTTAATATTAGATATGGAGTGCGTTCTAGAATATTTTATTATGTGTAATTTTATTGTATTACTTAAATAACGACAAAGGTCCAGGTAAAACCTTTAGTTTCTTTCAGAAAATATGCAGGAAATGTGTAAACACACTTGAAAAATTCATAAACACTAAATAAATATAAATACTACGGTATACCAGTTGAATACAACCAGAAATGGGCAAATATTAAATATTCATAACGATATTTTAATAACCAGTGTTTGCACAATTTATTAATAAATTATTTACTTATTTTTGTCGTTGATATTAGGGAATTTTAGTATAAAATTTTGGTTACATACCTATAATAATTTAATACTTGTGCAAATACGCCCGGATGTCGATCAAAAAAATATTCATTCAGTATCGGATCATAGTTCCCCAGCGCTTCTGTGAGACGAGACAGACGAGTGGCGGGAATTTTCTTTAACGTTGCCTTGTATGTCTCGTGACGAATCCCACCGACGTTTAGCACCACCCGATTCTCCGCATCCATATTAATCAGATTCATTTCTGCAAGAAAAAATAGATCAACAGATCAGTTTGATTGAATACATAAATTCAGAGAATCTAGAAATTTGCAGATACAGCTGAACTCTTTTTTATGCGGTCTTTTTTTGTGTGTTTTTTTTTTGTGCGATTTTTTTATGCGATCTTTTTTATGCGGTTTTTAAAAAAATTTCCATTAAAATGCATAATATTAATCAAAATCAAGAGACAGTAGGAAACTTAAACATTTACTATAATAACTTCTTTGATAAAAAATAATTTTTAACGACTTTTAAGCATTTAATCAATACATTGCATAAGAACATAAGTTATTGCATCATTTAATTTTCTTTATATATGTATTTTTCAAAGTCTTTATAATATTATAATAAAAAGGAAATCAAATGTTCCTACGTGTAAATTAAGGCTTTATCTTGTTTAGAAAAGCAACCTCTATTGAAATTTTGAGGTTTTGAGCGTTTTGAGTTATGAATTTTCGATGAAACTTTTTTTACAATCTGGACGGAACTAATCTTTTTATAGCTATTTATGATATTTTTGAATATATTTTTTTTTTGTGCGATTTTTTTATGCGGTCCCATCCACCGTACAAGAAAAGGATCAGCTGTATTAGGAAAAACAAATTATTATATAAAGTATGGAAATGACCGTAATATAGCATCAAATTTATTTAACAAAAATCGGAAGGTAACTTTCTGGAAATTTTCCATATCTGCTCGAAAAATGCCAAAGAACCATTTAGCCTAATTTTTTACATATTTAGCAGATGCAGGCACAGTCGTTTTAGGATTGTTGTAGACCTTAAGCACTTTTGCTTTAAGTACAGTGTCTTGTGTGCCCAGTGGATACGATAGCTCTTTCTCTGGCAATTGTAGTCTCTACTCGAAACTTCTATTCTAACACAGGAAGTATTTACAAGGAGAGACGTAACTGACTGCATCTTTTTAAGACCGAAAACCCTGATCTAATGGTTAGAAACTGTAGATCGTGAGTTCATAATCAACCGGGTGACATCTATCATCGACATTGATCATAATAACCAAAATAAACTTACAATTATCATAACTACCACCACTAAAAAAAACCATAGCAATTCACCAAAATTGGTACATATAACCTTAGATGTGACGCACCTAACCAATAATAAAAAAGTAAATTAATATAAAAACTATAATCGATATCAATTTTTCTTGCAATCTTTTCTATTAGCTCTTTAATAAAGAACACTTAATCATTAAGTACTTGTTAATCATTATAAAAAATAGCTACTTTAATCAAAGTATGAATGTCATCGCCGGATTGTAAAATCGGCCAAGTTACAAAGTGCCTAGCCGTTTTACGAAACGTCTGAACTAATAGACACCAAATTATAATAATGATTTTTCCGACTAGCTAAGCATTTGTTAAACGAGTGAATTTAGTTTCTACTTTTATCACTTTTAGCGCTACAACCATCGGAAACACAATACATGCGTAGTTTATATAGTTTTATTATTTTATTACTGTATAAAATAAATGCCAAATTTTTTATCACTATGCAACATAATAAATACAAATAAATTTAATAAAAGCAGTGATTTTAAAGAAAGTAACGCAATTAAATTTTTTTTAAATGCTCAATATTATAGAGAATTAGATTAAGAGAGTACTGGAACTCGGTTAGATGTTCAGCCTCAATCAAGTACTTTGGCTGATTCTACAAATCAACGGCGACATATATATAAGATTATGTACGTGCTTCAACAAACTGCATATTTTAAACCACTTTAGTTTAAAAGTGTTTGCCTCTTCTTATTCTTAATAAAAAAAATTTATTATTTATGCTGAAGAGGAGAAGAGTTTACCGACTAAAATTCATTAAGTGGAATTATTGATTTATTTCTTGTGTTATCATTTACTTTTACAGCCATTAAATCTGTTAATATTACTGTTTGTATTAATATTCTCAAGTATTTTATGGAACGCAAATATTAAATATTCTTCGTTGATAAAAGGAAATTGACTATTGGCCTTAAATTTAATGGTTTTTTATTTCATTGACCCTCCTGATATTTCGTTTTGTCTAAATGTTTCTGTGAATTTAATCTTTTGATGAAAAAATGTATTTCACGAATTATTATCTTTTCTATTTTTTTTTCGTAGAAATTTCAATAAAGCCGATTAACGTAATTGAATAATTTAAAACTCTTATTATAATAACAAGAATTACACGGAATGGTTGAATTTTACCATTTCAGTGGTCAAAAAGGAAAATTTGTGACGAAATGATTTAAATTGTATTAATAAAGGTACATAGGATATTTTGAGTAACAATCAAAATAAAAATTTATATTTATGACGTTATTGAGTATATTTATAATAAATTATGTATGTGGGATAGCTTCTTATTTAAGCTATACTTATTGCTCAATATTGATTGATTCGTAATTTTTGCTGCCATCGCTTCCATCTATGTTAGAATTAAATGTTGCAAAGTTAATCTGAACAGATTGCTAAAAATTTTATATTAATTATATCAGCAAATTTATAGGAAGTTCTTTGAATTAAGGCTGGATTTATACAAGCAGAAGCCCCTCTAGGCTGTGAAGTCTTTGGAGCCCTTCTTCTAACTTTTTTTTTAAATTTGTTTGGAAATAGTGAATCACTCGCCTATTCAAAGATCAAAAATGTTTGTCTTACAGAATCAAAATTTCCACACGCGTTTTACTTTTCCAAGCTTCCTTCATCTGAGTACATAAAATCCTCCAGCATGCATAACTTCGAAATTATTCGATAGGAAATTGAGAATTCTGTGAGTTGATTACTGAATGGCTCTTAATTTTTCTCTTCAATGCAAGCGGTGGGGCAATTATTAAACCAGTATTTCCCAAAATGCGTTCCATGCAACACTAGTGTTCCGCGAAAAATTTTAGAAAATGGCATCCGCGAGAACTTTTTATGGAAAGTGGGGGGAAAGAACAATATCGTGTGGTTTTGGCTACACATAAATTTTTATTGCTACCTTTTTGTGGTTATTAGTTGATCAGTTATGTCACAAGACCACGAGGTTTGAAATATAACTCAATAGGCTTAACTAGGTATTTTTGTTTTTTTTTTTTTTTTTTTTTTGCTTGCCAATTCTTTTTTTTTTTGGCGGCAATGTTCCGTATAAATTGCAAAACTTAAAAGGTATTCTGTGATGGGAACAGTGTGCTAGACCATATTTGGTTTTCAAAAATTTCATTGCAATTTTACTTACTACTTATCTAAATTTTATTCAATATTTTACTGGTTTATACAAGCATGTTATAGGTATGAAACCGCATAATTTCTAAAAAATTCGTCAAAAACGATCGAATAGTTCCAAAACCCTGCCACCTGCCAGATGCCAGATGAACTGATAGATCGACACGAAACAAGAATTATTCAGGAAGCTCTAAAATGTAAAATGCGTATTACAATTTTTCATTTGGAAGGGAAAAAAATTTTTCCTTTTTCAAAAGTAATCAAAATGCTTCCGTTACTTTAATAATCTCGGAAATTAAAATTACAATTGAATGCTATATGAACACAAAAAAAAAATCGAAATTGTTTTATATTATAATATTGATGTAACACTTACTGATAAGTAGTTTGTATTTGAACTTGCGATCAAGAAACAGATAATATCGTAATGTTGTTGACTACGAAAGTAGATATCCTGGTGAATGAATCGAGCGACGACAATTGTTTTCTTCAATGTTTGTTTGATGGATAATGATACTTGTGATGTTCTTGAATAATCACTACGATCTATTATACGTATGAAATTCTTGTCGGTTATATTCTAATTCTTTTATTATTTCATACAGTAATTTTTTAACTTTACAAAATATTCGTCTATGTTGATTTGTTGCTATATGGCCACGTTGTATGGCTAACGCCAGTCCAATGTTAAGGCGTTTTTCGAATACGATCATCGCCACGTGCACTTATTACGTCAGTTTCCGTTGTACTGGTCCGCTGCCAATTGTCGATTTGAATAATTTCATATTTGTTGGCGAAATATTTCATTGTTGGAGTTATCTGAAACAATGATAAACAAATTCTGTTAATGCAAATATAACAATCAACACAAATAGTAATTCAAATTTTTGAAGAATTTAAATATAGCTAATTATTGGTTTTGAAATTTCAAAGATGTAAATAATAAAAAGTAAATTAAAAAAATTCAAACAATCCCAACTACGTAAAACGCAAAATGAAAAGGTAAGAACAAGATGAAACATTCGGAAGTATTCGGAGGCATCAGACATTTCGGTTTTTTTTTTTTTTTTTTAATTAGAATTGGAGCACTGCTGCCGGTAGATGGTGCGGTCAGCAGTGTCCGGCGGCATCGCCAGCGGAGGGCATGCGCCGCCGTACAAAGGACAGTAAATAAAAAACATACACAAAACAGACGGGGACACATAAATGCACTAGACAACGGACAAACACATACAGAAAAAAAAAAAAACAACAAACAGACCCTGCCATCCCAGGGTCTACGGAAATGCTCTGTAAGGACAGGGCATAGCGTATAACGCCGAAACTAACGAAGTGCCCTACCTCAAATGGGTATTATGAGATCTTTGCAACGCTGAGTGGATGAACCACCCAGTGATGCAGAGCAACTCCACATTCATATACTATATAATTTTACTCATTTATTTCAAAAGACATTTCTGTTAACATTGCTTCTGTTAAACATTTGCTCCTTATTTGACTGAGTTACTTTTTTTATCCATTTTCCTTTTTTTTCAAGATCTAGTATATTTTGGGCAAATTATAACATTTCGAAACAAACTCGAAAGGCAAATTCAAAGATGTATTTCTGCATGAAAAAAATGTCTTTGAGGGAAATCTTTGAGGGTAATTTTCCTACGGAAATAAAGGCTAAAATATCCAATTTATGTAATTTTACTACTTTTGGTATAGAATCGCTGTAACCTTGCTACTTTTGGTATAGAACTCTTGTGACTTTATTGCTCTTGTTATAGAACTGGTGTAATTTTACTACTTTTCGTATATAACAGCTGCTCCTTACCACTCTTAATACAGAACTACTGTAGCCTAACTACGTTTGATATAAAATTCTGTGATCTTACTACTTTTGGCACAGAACTTCTGTAACTTTACTACTATTTATATAAAGGGGCCTACAGACGATCAACTTAGTCGGAAACTTTGTTGGAAATCAAAAACTTTGAATATTCGGTGGGCGGAGCTCGATGTTGACAACATTGTTATAACGTCTGTATCGAGGTTGACAATGACAAAATTTTATAAACATCAGTTGTATGTTTGAAGTTGTACTGTCTAGATATACGACTATATTATTTTCGATTTTACTAGGTATACGTTGCCATTTGGCCAGTTTTATTAGTCACCGACCGAAACTTTTGTTTCGTTTTCGGTCAAAAAATCTAATTTCGGCCATAGTTTCGGTTTCGACCAAAATTAGCCGAAACTTCGGCCGCTCAGTGTTCATGAATTATTGCGCTTCACTAGATTTCAGCATACAATTGAAATTTTAAGATAGTTCTAAATAAGTTTCCGTTTGGATTTCGGTTTCAGTCGAAACTGAGACCGAGATCTATTTAGATCGGACACTAGTTTTTATTTACTTTTCCTTGTTTGTTCAAACAAATATGAGCAATATACCAAAAGTACAAATTTGGGTAGATTTTTTTAATACATTAAGAGAATTGCCTGAGCTATGGAAACTGAAATCGGGTATTTTTAAGGATAAAAACAAACAGAAGGCCTGGCAAACTCTTTAAATGATTATAAAATAAATTGAATCATATGCCAATGCTCATAGCCTTAAGAAAAAATTAACAAATATTGTTCAATGTTCATTGTTCACTATCAAGCTATATTACGTGATTAATACAATAATAAAAAGAAAAACAGCAAGAGGAATAATCTAGCTAAGCCAATGACATGCACGAAAATGATGTTTACAACATGGTTGCCACAGAGCACTGAATCAAACATATTAACATATGTTTCCTAGAGATAACACAGGCATTAAATTTTGAAGCATGACTCCATTTTAGTAAGCCCAAATTGTAACCACGGAGACTTGTTTATAAATATTAGATAAACCAATTAAACTATTAATGGTTTGACCGCCATTAAAGTAATCCCATCAGTCAATTTTTTTTGCTTCAATTTCCTAATGTATTTGTAATACACAGCATTCTCTCTAGTCGATTCTCTCCTCAATGATGGTTGCCAACATTCAATTTCGTCTGTAGCAAAAACTAACAACTTAGTTGACAACAAGGTTGTCAACTAAGTTGATCGTCTGTAGGCCCCTTAAAACTGCTGTAACCTTATTACTATTTGTATAGAATTGCTGTAACCTTACCACTTTCGATACAAAACTGCTATTACCTTAGCACCTCTGGCATAATCTTATTACTTTTGGTACAGAATCTCTGTAACTTTATTACTTATGGTACAGAATCTCTGTAACTTTATTACTTTTGGTATAGAACCGCTGTAACCTTACTACCCTTAGTATAGGATTGTCGTAACTTTACTACTCTAAATATGGAACCCCTATGACCTGGCTACTTTTGGTGTAGAAATTTGTTGGATAAAATTATTGACGAGGTAAATCCCTCTTGACTAACGGTAAGTCCGTAGTAATATTTTATTATACCTCATTTCAGATACATTTGATCATAAGTTTTTGTTAAAAAATTAAATAATTCTTATGCTCGAAACAAATCAATCTTCTATTCTTTTCTAAAAACAAACTGCAAATTTAAAATTTACGTAAATGCAATAATGAAAGAGATAGAGCCAAGAAAACGGAAATTATTTAAATTCAAAGTGACGAAGCATGGTTAAATTTAACTGAAATGAACCATATCTTCAGTCTAGAAAAAGATTTTTTTATTACTCATGCGGGAGAAGTACTAACTTGGCGCGCACATTTCTGTACGCAAAATAGCTGTTTGCCCACTGTACTCTTTCCACATACTTTTTGCGTGCGGAAAGCAACTTTCCACATGCAAATTGACAATAAAACACGCAAAATTTAATCAAGACACGCAAAGCCGCCTCTTGGTTTTTCATTTAATAAATATTTCATAATTATTTCTATAGAGACCACCAACAAAGTAATTTAAACAATAATTATTTCAGAAAAAAAAGACGAACACTTAAAAATGTTATTTTAAAAAGTAATAAAAATGTCAAAAATAGTAATAATAATGGAAAAAAGTATGTGAAATTCGTAATAAAAAATAGTATGTACAACTCGTGCGGGATTGTCGCTTCGTGGGCAATCGACAATTTCCCGCACTTATTGCACAATATACTATTCTGTAGATATAATGGTAATAGTTTAATTGACAAAGTTATAAAAATCGTAACAAAATTTGAATACAGTTTAAATAAATTGCATATGTATTTTTAAATAAATATTTTTATAAAATTGTGATTCTCGAACGCAAAAACCCACGGAAAAATTTGATTTCATTAAATAAATCAATCTCGTCTTTAAAAGGTCACATTTCAGTTTTTAATTTTACAAAATCAGTTCGAATAGAGCCGGCCCTGCTTGGTGATAAAACTCTTCTAATATAAAACTACTCTTATAGGTGATACCCACGTGTAAATGGTCACTGTACATCACTAACGGCAACCGAATAATCTAACGTCGAAAATTTATCAGCTTTGTTACGAAAATTTTTAAATTTTCTCGAATTTCAGATTTAAATCATAGTTGTTTGTGATAGGCAATATTAATTGTGATAAAATCGATTAATTAATTTCAAATGTTAATTTAGATAAAGATAAAATAATTTTAATTAGGTTAGATTTTGTCTTTTAATTAATAAAATTATATAACAAAGTTTATTTGCGTGATTGTAAACAAAGACTAGTGTTTTCTGTTTTGATAACCCTTTTAGGTTTATACTTCAATCGACTATTTCCATTCACCGCTTCAACGCTTTCACCATTGTGACATTGATATATGTACGTGCAAATTTATTCACTAATAGCATTTCCTTAAGGTACCATCACAGTGTGATTTGCCGAAAGATAGTCAATTTTCACAATTTTTTTCGGATGGATAGGATGGGGGGGAGCATGAATTCTTTTTACGATTAATACCACTATTTAGCAATACAAAAATATTTTATTTATTCATTTTTATTTATTTTTTATAATTATTATAATTTATTGAAAAAAGTGTCTTTAACAAAGGGTGGAAATCGGTAGACCTGATTACGACCGCAGTTTTCATCCCCCCAAAAAATCAAATAGATTATCACACTGTCGGTAAGTCACTATGTACCTATGGGAGCTTTTCTTTTCTTTCAAATCTTCCTATTTTTCCGCATTTCGTACTCTTTATTCAAACTGCCGCCATTTTTTTAAAATTCAAGAAAAAAATTAAAGCTCCCATAGGTACATAGCGGCTTACCTACAGATTGATAATCTATTTGATTTTTTCTTTTTTCGGATGAAAACCTCAGCGGTGTGTACCGATTTCCGCCCTTTTTAAAGACACTTTTTTCAAAAAATAATAATAATTATAAAAAAAATAAATAAAAATGAATAAAAAAAATATTTCTGTATTGTTAGATAGTGGTATTAATCACTAATTATTATACAAGAGGTTTGTATTTTTTCGAATAAATTTGGGTTTGTCTAACAAAAATTAGTTGCCTAGCAATTTAACGAGAAGAATTGTCAACTAACAAAAACGCGACAGCGGAGCTGAAGCATTTTTGGGTTGACAATTCTTCGAGTTAACTTGCTGTTAGGCAAGAAATTTGGGTTGTAGAAAACACAAATTTATTCAGAAATAATATAAAACTCAAGTGTAGTACGATAAGATAATTTAACAAATAAAATAAATTAGTATAATTTATATTATTATTTAATATATTGTTACTATGGTTCTGAACCCAGTAAAATTTTTGTATCGTGTTTATCTTCAATGAAATGACCAATGAAATGTTCTGTACGATTTTTATCCCTGTAAAAGTCTGTCCTAACTTTTTTCCATGGTAAAAATGAAAAAAACTACAATATTCTTATGGGACTTGATACACATGAGTTAAATTATCGTAAAAAAATTCATCCCTATTCCCCCATCCTAACCATCTGAAAAAAAATTGTGAAAATTGACTATTTTTCGGCAAATCACACTGTGATGGTACCTTTATATATTTAATCAATTTAAGGTGCTCACAATAGAATTAAATTTTAACAATAATTTGTGACATTTTTTCAGTGGCATATTTAGATTTAGTGTCGCCATGTGCTACTTTTTATAAAACGTAATAACATATTTTTAGATTAGACATCTATTTAATGTTATACTGGTAAAAACTAATGTGCAAATTGAGAGGATGACTCACACCCGCAATGTTTCTCAAACTAAATTTTAACTTCGAAACGCTATTCTAACTATTCTAGCACCCAATATTATTCTAATCCCAAAACGTCCTTGTTAATGTAATTGGAGCATATTGCATTTCAGTAGAAATATATATAAGAAAGATACCTATTCAAAAATATAAATGTTATTTTATATAGCAAACATCCGACGGGGAGTTCCGTTTCGGCCAATATTATACCCATATACCCAATTTTTTAATTTAATTATCTATTTTCCAAACAGATATAATTCTAACTGACAGGTATACACCACTCATCATACATTATTCCATGCATAGATTCCATATCCGGCTTGTTGTAGTCGTTTTAATGTATGCTGGCACATGGAAATGTGATGAAGAAGGACAGCAGTGCGGCGACCAAATAGTGAAGCTAGTAAAGAATAGGCAAAAATGGGAATGGTGGTGGGGCGGGGAAAATGTATGGTTTTACGGAAATGGTTACACCACATTAAGGTATACCTGCACTAGTTTTCTATAAACGCAAAAGTAAGTGTACTTGTGTAGGTATGTATATGAACATTATATTATTATAAATATGGATAAAATTGTGTTCTTTGTGTGGGATATTTCTTTGACAGAAGTAATTTGACAGGAGGCCTTTATTAATACGTTAATGCCCGCACGTCCACGCAGTTAAACTTCACCGGCAAAGGACTGGCAATAATTTTAAAGAATTGAATAAAAAAAAGCTTTACATAAATAGATTCACGAAAAATAATTCAACATGTGCGAACACACAAGTTTTTAATAAAAAAAAAAGCAATAAAAATAAACACAATAACAATAAAGTGATAAAAAAAAATATTTAAAAACAATCAATTAATTATAGTAAAAAAGAAAAAATAAATGTTAAAAATTGTTAAAAAATGTTTAGAAAAATTACCACGCAGAGTGTACCTCTGCAGGCCGCTGAAGTTATCCTGAATATCACACACATGTTATGTGAGCGGCCATTGTAGTGTCAAAATAAGATTCACAATCCGATTCGCGGTTAAGAATTTTAAGGTGGCATGAATCTTGAAAAATATGTGTGATTAGTATAAAATATAAAATTTAAACTAAAAAGAAGCAACTTTAAAGCACAATTTGGCGCCCAACGTGGGGCAAAGAAATTTATTAAATTATTTTTAAGATGGTTGGTTCTCAGTGGCTTGAATTACGGATTGCAAGTTCACCGATTTTTTTTATTTGGTAATTTGGTATTTTTATAACAAAACCGGTTTATTGGTAATTTACTGTTATTTTTTTTTAAGAAAGGAAAGCATTTATACCTGGCGGTTTCTTGTAGTCGTTTTTCTTTCTTTGAAGCATTTTCGAATGTGTGCTAGCTTGTAGTTATATAAATGGTTGCATAATAAAAGTTTTTTAAGAAAAAAATTCAAAATTAAAAAAAATCATATTAGTTTTATTTTTAAAATGTGTATACAATTTATGTCTTGCAAAAAATATGGTCTTGTTTACGGCCTAATAGATAGCACATTATATTCTTCTTATCACAGCTCGTTAGTTGCTTCAGTGAGAAACTCAACAAACTGGTTTTATACTCTATCAGTGCTGATTGTTCTATGGTAAAATCAATTTTTTTTTATAGTACTTCTGAGTCTTACTATTTACTAATTCCTTATTTTAACCCTGATTATCAAATCCTGAGGGATTGAGTGTTTTAGTATAATTATTATTATTATTATTATTATTATTATTATTATTATTATTATTATTATTATTTTGGAAACAAAATCATTCAAACCATATTACTACCAACACTTGTTTTCTTTTCTTTCATAAGTATACAAGATACCATATTATAACACAACACAACACATTTCAAGAATTGCATCCCAGCTGAACTTACAACGTTGTCAATATTTAATTTCTTATTAGACTGGATTTTCATATATAGTATACCCACTTCTACCAACGCAGCTTAAGGACAAAATTACACTTGAGAAAATGTATCTACACATAGGTATATTGTACGATACATGTAGCAGCGTCTTGGCATTCTGCCCACATTTGTGGTGGTCGCATAAAGTTGAATAATTCATAAATAGAATATTAGTTTATCCTATGTATATACATAGTATGTATAGGTACCCACCCATATTTCTTTCGAGGTACACTGTCGAGGAGAAAGCTTAAGGCCATTTTAAATTTCGAACTTCTTCACCGGTGAAATTATAATCAATTCTGAACAAATGTATAAGAATGAATTATTGAGGCTAATATTAGTAAAAATGGTGAATTATAGTAATGATGGGCATGTTTAAAAGTGTATCAATTCTACTGGCATCGACACACAGCTTCCTCGCACTTGTAACAAACTTTTATTTAATCTTTAAAGAAATTTTGTAGCTAAACTACGTCTTACCTTAAATTCCGTATCTCATCATGCTTATTAACATGATGTTTGAAACGATAGTCATTTTAAGAGAATAATATGGGCATAAGGCGAACTAATTCTTAATTTTTTTCTAATCGACTATATAATACTCGTAATTACGAAAAGATTGACTGCGTACTTATTTTCTGAATAATCAATTCATAAAAAATCGGAGAAACCAACGTGCATTATTTAACGTAGAATAATTGTCAAGTAATTGCAAAAATTTAAATTTTTTATTTTTATAGTAATCAGAAAGCAGGGAGTCCACTCTATGCAACAAGTGTTAACATAGTTTATACTAGCCGTACCCGTGACGTTGTTCACGCGAAACGTTGAGTAGTTTCATTTTCCAATTTGTAGTTTCTTGCAACACAAAATTGTGTATTTATGACAATTGTGTATTTATTGTATTTTTCGGTACACAATTAGCAACATTTTTTTTGATTTAAAATTCAGAAAAATTTCCAAACTACAAAATTTATTTACAATTTTTGTTACTATAGTTATGAAATTTTTTATGAAATATGTAAATTGGCGTAATGTGTGTAGATGCTCAAAATAGTTTTCCATTTTCCCGTGGGAATGAAACATTTTCCCGGAATAAAAAGTCTCTTAGATGTTGACCCAGGTAATAAGTTATCATCATATCAAATTTCATTAAAATCCGTCCAGTAGTTTTTACGTGATGCGTGAACAGACAGACAGACAGACAGAGACAGATTTACAGTTTTATTATATGTATAGATTTTCGCATGCACAGTAGCTATCATTAATCTGATTGTAGTAAAATTTATAGAGGATCACATATGAGACCTAATCACCACAAATACTCTCAAAATTTGAGCGATATGAAACTAGTAGTAAGTAAGATATCGACATTTAATGGGATTCCATGGTAGTGCCATGGCTACGATTACTCATTTTCTGATGAAATTCGTAGGAGACCATCTAGGAATCAAATCGTACAATTTTTAAAAATTGCATCAAACATGATTGAGTAGTTCCACCACTTGTTGAGATTTGCGGGTACACAGACGAACAGACAGACATATGGACACACAGACGGAGATCTCTAAAATCTTTGAGGGAGAAATATTTTCATATCTCAGCAGTGATCGCAACGTTTCCGCTGCTTTCAGACAAAATTTTTCAAACAAGAAATAAAGTTCAATAGTATTTAACTTAGATTTTGATTCGAAGTGTATGTAGATTATATAATGTTAATATAAGTTTATGAGATTAGATATTCAAAGTTATATTTTTTTTGTTAGTATTAACCATAATAGTTACATCAAAATATATTCATGTTTATATAAAGAGTTTCTTTTACATATCAAAGATGAAATTTCAAAGTGCTTAAAGAATTACCTAAATCAAGTATTTTATGTCAATTACTTGGATCATATCGTTAAAATGAATACAAATGTAAAATTAAATAAATATTTTAAGAATTGGAATCGTGTCTTTTGGCAAAAAAATGTTTTCCGCACTTGACATGTTTATTGAAGTGATTTAGAGTGGTTGGTTGAATTAGGGGTGACCTAAATGTAATAAAATTTACATTTTTGTTATTAAAATGACAAAATTTTTTTAGAAATATAACGGTTTCCACAGGAGACTTTGGCCTTAGGTTAAGTTAGGTTATTAGGTTTATTTCCAGTGCCTTAGAAACTGAATTAAATGACAAAACCTGTGAAGATGAAAGCAAATTATTAACTTTCGAAGTTTCTCTTCCATTTCCGTTACAACTAATTACATAAGGCCACTAAAGAATTTCATAGAATCTTTCTTAAACGAATTTTTCACTCAGTCTAACATTAAAAATTACTTTCAAAAAACTGCAAGTCGAGTAAAAAGAAACTTTTTTTAAATTTGATAACGTCATCGGGGTTATTTAGATTTTTTCAAAAAGTTAAGGTCGCAAATAAACGAATAACGAAATTGAAAGCAAATTATAGTGAATTCACAATACTCAAATTAGAATTATGAAGCTTGTAAACAATTATGCCACTCCCTTAATTTAAAAATTGAGGCCACCATTGACAGTAAATTACCAAAATATGCATAACAGATATTTAAATTAAATATTTAAATAATTTCAGCGCAGTTAGTCCCCAAAGTATTGTTAGATAAGATATATTTTTAAACAGTCCTAGTATTTCGTATTTAGTATTTTAGTATCCCAAGAAGGTAGTACATTAACGGAAGTATTTTGTAGTAGTGATGTCGAGCTGTCGAGCAGTTAGTCGATTAATCGACTAACGTTGTTTTTCAGACAAAATTAGTCATTAATAGAAAATATCGAGCGAATCTTAGACGACTAATCGACTAAATTTTTAATCAAATTTCTTAAATAGTATAACCTATGCAACTCTTTCAAAAATGATATTTTCTTTTGAATTTAATTATTGACATTTAATATATTTTTTAAGGAAAAAAAAATATGAGTAACGTATCATATAATGTGTCAATCACATAAACGTGAAAAATTATACAAATAGATAATTTTTTAGTTTTGTTTTTTGAAGCCTAATAAGTAATATAAAGAAATTAATAAATTAGTCGCTTTTAGTCACTTAAAAAAAAGTAATCATATTAGTCATTTAGTCGAAGTTAAAATAGTCGACTAAAAAATGACTAATTTTGTTTTGAAGCGGCATACGTCGGAACTACACAATAGCATCTCTCAACTAGAATGAATCAACATCGTAGGAATGTCCAACGCGCCGATTTTCATTCTGGTCTTGTCCAGCATGCGTGGCAGCAAAACCACCATTTTGATCTAGAACACCCGATGATACTTGAAAAAGAAGAAAATTCTAGAAAGCGGTTCATTCTAGAACATGCGTGGATTACTTCCATCAAACCAAATTCGAACATATGTACAGATTCAATTCAGCTGGATAATGCCTACTCCAGCATCTATAAAACATACACCAAAACAACTTCATAAATCTATATAAACAGCCTTTTTGTAGCTATTTAAATAATTTTTTTTGTGCCTGTAACCTCTTTTTAAAAAATTTTTCTATTTTTATTTTTATTTTTATTTTTATTAAATTTTTATAACAATGTAACAAATATAAAAAATCTTACATCATCACATTTTATTTAAATACTTGTAAGTACACAAATTTATTATTCAAATTTTTTTAATTTTTCAACTTTTGTAAATTATATTTATATAATGTTCTAATGTTTTTAATGTATTTTGACATGTTTTTGTTTATCTTTTTAATTAATATAAAGCACCTGAAGATGTGCTGTTGCATGAAACCATGGTAGCGCCAAAAATTAAAAAAATATAACCTTGTTATTTATTTTTCACTTCTTTTTAAACCGATGACCTAACTCCAGAAATCCTCACAATTAAACTCAATGGTGTCATCTAACTTTTTAACTATTTAACTATTTAATTTTGTTTTTGTTATGTCGGATAATTATCCGACATCGCTATTTTGTAGGTTTGCTTAATAGTTCAGAAATAAATAAATTTGATACGGTTGCCTCATATAATCACCATTAACAGTATTACAAACTTTTAATAAGATTGTGAAAATATTATTTGTCATAAACAGGGGGGTGAATTTTATCAGTTTTAAAAAATTATTACAGTTCTTTGTTCGATAATAATTTCTGTTTAAATCATAAAAATTATTACGATATGCACTTAAAAATATACATATGTTTCAAATATGTACTATAACTATGTATATCAATTACACAAATTTTTATCATCACTCATGGCCAAAACACGAATAAAACTCTTTCATTCCGGATTTATTTTATTTTCTCACACAAATCAACTTAAAGTTTAACGGTAAAATGTAAATTTTGTTTACTACTATAAAATTTTATTATCTGTATAGCTTGCAGTTCTAGCTAGAGCAAGCTCTATCTACATACATAATACATAATATTATGTGCATATATGTACGGACGGAAACTTCACGTAACAATACATAACATATCGAATTTATGCAATTTATTTACATTCTTGTATAAACATATGCATTTAATATGTTTCTACAACATACATGTGGTGTGAATATTCAAAAAGTGTTTTGTCACAAAAATTCAAAATTGAGTTAGGCACATCATATGATTCATCTCATTGATTCCAATCTGCCTAGATAATTCAAATGGCGTAAAAAAATTTTTATCCAACTTAAATTTAAAAAAAAAAAAATGATTAATTTATTCAAACCGCGTTCTTTTCATAACCATATTTAATTCAGATAATTATTGTCCACCATATAAAAACATTTTTCTTGATAAAAGAAAACCATTTTAACGAAAAATCAATTTTAATTGTACTTTAAATCATGTAATTTATGAGAAAAACTTGAATAATGTAAACACTTAAATAATACGGTGAATAGCTTTTGGTAATCTTTCAAAATTTTGGTAACTATGACTAAACACGTTTTGAATATTCACTCCACACATGTAGTAGAACAGTGATTTTGTGTACATTGTGATTCTTTTATAACGTTTCTGAATTTAGATCAGACGTTCTCAAATGTGGTGTGGACTGTGAACTCCAAAAATACATCATCATGCGTCACAGCGAGGCCTCTCCACTTTCTATGATTTATACATATTTAGAGTTTGTGTTTGTATGTATAGTATAGTGGATGTTAGTATGTGTGATTGTCGTTATGTATGTGATGCGACGTGGGTGTGGGTACATATATATACGTACTATAAACTACTCTATGTATGTATCTGCTAATAATGATGTATCCACGATCTAACGTTTGCTCTTGTAACTTTCGAACCACAGGTTCTTATATGTACGCTTAATCTGTCTCATCTGTGGTTCTCGCCCTTTCGTTGGGTTTATTTCGAAGAAATATTTTGAATTATAGTTCCGTCCAATCAGTCTATTAATCCGTCAAACGCACATAATTCACACATCTTTCAACCTACGAGCATGAAATTTTGCATGTAAGTATGTATATGTTACAGATAGAGATATCAATAAATTTACAGCTAAAAAAATTTCTTTCTCAATTTTGGGGGTACTTTTTCGTACTAGAAAGGGGAGATGAAAATTTTTTTCCACGTTTCACATCGTGTGGTATATCTTTAGAAAGGACTCATAAAATGTAGTTAAAATTTCCTTTAGAATTTGCCATTTCTAAGCTCCATTTGTAAAAAAAAGAGACTGGGGCCCGTCTAATTTTACTCCATTTGTTACATTTGTCTAATGACGTAAGACCATTTTTACTTGATTTGACCTACACGTACTAATTTTCATTGTTTATAGACCATAAAGTAGGTACTACTTTATTGACCTGGATTAAAGTTGTATACAAAACGTTAGAGGATAATTTTACCGGTAAACATATCGTCTATTTTTTTCAATTTTCTTCGATTATAGGTTTTCGTACGGTTAGAAGTGTCAAGACTTAGGTATTAGGCAAAAGTAAGCGAATGAAACACAATAACCCGAGAATAAAATTTGCAAACCAAAGGTGGAAAAACAATATCCGTTACAATAAACTTTTTTATGTTTTTCGAAAGTTCAATTTTTTTTGGTACCTATAAAAAAGTACCTATGTCACATCAGCCTACTATTTTTACGGTTATACAAGGCTATTGTTGTGTCAGAACACTGATATTGTAGCTGTTTTATTCAAGTATACTTTTACATGGTGTTACAAAACTCAACTGCTAATAATTAGATTCCACGTTATTTTTTTTTTTAATATTGTTATCAGTAATTATATATCAGGAATCTGATATTTATTTGTTTTTTTATTACTCATTCGGGAGAAGTACTAACTTGGCGCACACATTTCTGTACGCAAAATAGCTGTTTACCCACTGTACTTATCCCACATACTTTTTTGTGTGTGGAAAGTAACTTTCCAACCGGAAAGAAGTTGGCGCCGAAAATTGGAAAATCTTTCTGTTTTTTATATGGCCAAATTGCTCCCAAATTGCTCCTTTGGAATCAGTAATTGCTCCACCTGAAACTTAATTACTTAATTAGTTATTTACAAACAAAAAAACTTTTTTGTTTGACTATTTCTATTATCAAAATCTTGTCAAATAATGCATTTTTGTACAATTACTTTATATCAAAAAATTGCTCCCAATTTGCTCCATCTAATTTAAAAGTTAGTTATTAATTTCTCTGAATAATAATTAAAATATATTAAAATAAAAAATATTATGAATTAGGTTATGTATTATTAAAACGTATAGGCAATCCATTATACCTTTAAGTCGTTTGCATATATTTAAGGATAATTGAATTTTGACAAATTAAATAACATTATAAAAAAACAAAATATTTTAATAATTATTCAAAAAAATTAAGATTTAGCTTTTAAATTAAATAGAGCAAACTGGGAGCAATTTATTGACGTAAAGAAATTATATAAAAAAGTATTATTTTGGGAGATTTTGATAACTTAAATAACGGAAAAAAATTTTTTTCTTTATAAATAACTAATTAAATAATTAAGTTTCAGGTGGAACAATTACTGATTTCAAAGGAGCAATTTGGGAGCAATTTAACCATATAAAAAACAAAAAGATTTTTCAACTTTCGGCGCTAACTTCTTTCCGGCAACTTTCCACACGTAAATTGACAATAAAACACGTAAAATTTAATCAAAACACGCAAAGCCGCCTTTTAATTTTTCACTTAATAAATATTTCATAATTATTTCTATAGAAACCACCAACAAAGTAATTTAAACGATAATTAATTCAGAAAAAAAAGACGAACACTTAAAAATATTTTTTTATAAAGTAATAAAAATGTCAAAAATAGTGATAATAATAAAAAAAAGTATGTGAAATTCGTAATAAATAATAGTATGTGCAACTCGTGCGGGATTGCCGATTGCCCCACTCAAACGAATGAGCGCACGAACGTAGTGAGTGCGTTCAACTTCGCTTTCTTGGGCAATCGACAATTTTCCGCACTTATTGCACAATATACTATTATCCTAAATTAATTTAAAGTTGTGTTTACAATTCCAAACGTTTTTAAAAATAGGTTTCAAAATTTTTTAACATCATCTTAATTGTGAAACATCTTGTAGCTTTTATATGCCACATACTATACTACCCGTATTATGAATATTATTTCGGTAAAAATTTTGCTTACAGCACGTAAAATTGTACATAGTGTGAAACGTCGGTACCTACTGCGGTAATATCTATATCTATACACCTATATTATGAGTTTTCCAGTTTTCATTCTGTTATTATTATTTTTCTTTTTTATCAATATAGTTCTACAGTTGTTTTTCCCATTGTAAAATTTCGACAAATAATCTGCAACGTACACGTATCGTTTTCATTTTCTAACTTTTCAATATAGAATATGAGAAATGACTATAGTAGGTACACTGGACAATGAGTAACAAAAAATGTAAGTATTTTAACAGAAAATATCCAACATACTGTAACATTTACATAACTGTTATAAATTTACCGAATTCCAGAGTGTAGCGTTCCATTTTAAGATGTGTGTTGGTACCCGCACGCAAAACATTTAACAGATTAAGGTCCATTCATATCTACAGACACTGAAAGCCACAGACACGTATCGTGGCAGACACGACAATTATTGTTTAATGGTTTTCTTATGGATGTATTCATATATACCGCATAGACACGGATTTTCTATATGTATAAATGTGTTTATAAGAAAGAATTGTTCCCTCCCAATGTTTCATCTACATTATTACTACAGGACCCCTGTGACCCTGTGCAAAATTTTACCTTTCATAAATTTTCATCCCCTACTTTATACCCTGAGGGGATGAATTTCCAAAAATCTTTTCTTGGAGCTCCCCTAAGTTACATAAGGAACTCGTCTGCAAAATTTCACGTTTCTAGACCCAACAGTTTGCTATATAAATTTTTCATCCCCTATTTAGGGGATGAATTTTGAAATTTCGTGTAATCCCCAGATTAAGACGAATCCAGCGAAACCTTCTTTACCAAAATCCGTCAAGCCCGCCAAAGAAACAGACATAGAGGATACATACAAACTTTCGAAAAACATTACCCTCCTGATGCAGTCGGGTAAAAAATAAAAACGATTTACAAATTAATAAAAAAATTTTTTTTTCATATAACATTATAAAATAAAATTAACCCTACTATTTTCTAAAATTACTTAAAAATAATTAATTCTTTTCTCTCTATTAAACTTTAGAAGCCGTCGTTATAAAAAATTATGTTCGATACGTATGCGTAAAGTGAGGTATCCAACGGGCTTAAACTGGGGCACTCGCTAAAGGGACTGACGCATACACAACGAGATCTTGTGCGCTTACCCCCACTCGCCTGACGGCTCGTGGGGGTATAGAGCGCACTCGATCTCGTTGTGTATACGTCAGTCCCTTAGACTCGTGCCGCAATTTAAGCCTAAGGGGTTAAAACAGGAAATGACAGTTCGCACGAGAAGTTCGTCATTTTTGAAATTAGAAACGTAGAAATTGGTATTTAGGCTTTATGAAAAATACTGAAAATGAGCAATGAGTGCCTAATAAAAAGATGTTGCCGATAAGAAATCCTATCGGGTATACGGCTAGTAACATATGAAATCGTGCCGGTAAAAAAAGTTATTCGGGCTTGAGGTCATACAAAAATTAGTTTTTTGCTAATATTTCTAACAAATTCAAAATTCTATATTTTATAATTTTGATTTTAATTTCAAATATTATCCAGTGCCTGTGAATAAAACAGTTCGGTGGTCTAGTGGATAAGACGCTTGGCTAGTTTCCAAGAGATCCGAGTTCCAATGTCGGCTGATCTAGTTTGATAATTTTTCTATCACTATGTAAATTATAATTAACATAAATTTACTTTCTTACATATTTTTTTGAATTAAAGTGTCCGCAACTGTACGATCATTTACACGTTTAATTAATATGTACAAACTAGAATAATTCGTGAAAAATACTCTACGTTTTCAATGAAATACTGGTCGCGCATAGGCTGTAAACTGTATATGTATGGTAACATTTTATAGATGGATATTTAGGTATATATGAGCCGTTTATTTTGAAAGTGGGGCAAATCCATTTTCGAAAAAAATGAAGATAATGGTAGTTATGGAAAAGAGTTAGTATGATCTTTTTATCTGTCAACAATTTATAGTCAAAAAATTTCAGAAGCCTAATATTTGGAAGATTGAAGTTTTAGTTCTTAACAGTATTGTAAATACGTTTATTTTGATAGTGGTGCAAGTCCATCTTACAAGTCAAGTTCCCGAGACCGGACCTATCGATTTTGATGAAACTTAGATATCTTGTAGAACACTAAAAAATAAGTAACACGTATTTTTTTTACTTGCGGAAAAGCGATTTCAAGGGGTGAAATCGTCCTTCAAAAATTGGGGTGAAAATTTAATTTTTCAAATATCTCGAAAACGGTAAGAAATAGAGTAAAAGTTTAAATTGGCGATATTGTTCTTTCTTAAAAAACTATCTATTGATATGTAATTTGTTCAAATTACACCAATAGAGGTACTTGAGGGCTAAAATTTGGGGGTTAATTTTGCGAAAAGGGGTAAAAAATAAAATATAATAGTTTTATTTAAAGATTTCAAATGTACGTCAAAAAAAATCTAATCGGCCTGTTTTTATTCAATTTCCTAATATTAAATTCAGGGGTAGTTAACTACGGGGGTGACTGTGTCGACATAATCGTACTATTTGGGTAATTAAAAACTTCTTCAGGGAAAATAGTTTAAAACAATTAGAATAAATTTTCAAAATTCATTTTAAGCAACACTGCAGTGGGGTGAGTCGCCCTTTTAAAGTACATACTAATTTTTATACACTCATTTCTACTACTAACGCTCTGGCAGAGGGTAATAATGTCACAGTACGTCTGAAGTTGAACTGTCGTATGAAAGGTTTTAATTATGTTTATTTTCAAATGATACAACTGCAAGATTATCTATTTAAATTAACGATTACAATAATTCATTAATTTTGAAAGTGAGGCAAGTCCATTTAGTTATAATAAAATCACTATTTTTTTAGCTAGCACTATAAACACTATTGGATTATAAACTTACATTATCTAACACCACAAAATACAAAAAATATATCTATTAATACTTACCAATATTTTTAAATTTATTGAAACGCAAACCCTTAAATATCTCGCAATAACAAAATATGGACTTGCCCCACTTTCAAAATAAACGGCTCATATATATGTGAACACAAATACATGCATGCGATATGTATATGCTTTCAGGAGTTTCAGGCTTTTCATTCCAATTTTAAAACTATCTAAAACTTGATAACAAAATAATGGTGCTTGCCGGGGATACTACTAGCATATTTAACATCGTGTCATACTTATAAATGTACAGCATACGTTTTCATTAACGGAACTTTTTCATTAGAAACTATATAACAGGGTGTTATGTTGGGGAATATTATGTATTTGTAATTGCAGTTGGCATTTGTATATTTTTTTTTTTTTTTTGGATATTAATGATGAAATATTAAGGTGGTAATTTCAAAAATATTTTCAAAATTATGATTTATTAAAAAGTAAAGTTTAGTTATTAATAATTTGGTTGTTATTTTAACAGTGAATAATTAAAAATTTGATATAAATGTTGTTTTGCTTGTTTCTAAAATGTATTTCAATGTTTTTTATGTATATTTTAAAAAATAAAAATGCAAAAGCCCGCCAGTTAGGACTGCTGAAAATTCGTTATTTATGGCACATTTTGTTAATCTAATTAAAAATTGTTTGTACAAATCTACTTATTTCACAAACCTCAAAAATTGTATTAAATGAGACTTCTAAAGCAGTGCAAGCATCGTAATGACTTTGAAATAAAAAAATTCTTCCCTTCTAAATGAAAATTTTCATGCGCATTTTACGCTTGGAGCTTTTAAAACAATTTTGGTTTCGGATCTGTCTGTCAATCAGTTTGTTTGTTCGTCTGTGGCTCGAAAGATCACACCAAGTGGCATAACTCTTCGGAAATATTCAACTGTTTTTGATTAAATTCAAAGAAATTATGCGGATAGGTTTCTAGATACTATTTGGCTGTACAAAACACTCTCAAGCTGGACGCAGTCACTCCGAATCCCCTACACAACTTTATTTGGTGGTATCTGATCAGATATATTTAGGAAAGTACGTTGAAAAGTAGGTAACAATTGATACATTTTATGTTAGGCTTTTGAATTTTAGATTTCTGAAAATCCTAAACAGACGTAATTGCTCATTGGTATCAGTTTCATTGTTGAAATCGCTTTGGCTGATCTTCTTATATATATTTACCGGTCTCCTTTGTCAGTTCTTTTAAATTATGCAATTTAAATAAAAGTTTTGTCGAGTTCATGGCTCTCCAGATGATATAATAAATGAAGGAACTTTAAATAGCAACACTTAATAAAGTTTTATTCATATGAACTTTTTTTTGTGAATTGCTACAATACAATGCACGTTAAAATAACCGCATAGGAAACTAGCCGGTAAATTTAATATAAATTCATAATGATATCAAGTTAGTTTTGTTGGCTTTTATCCAGAAAAATGTGCAAATTATAATAATGAAAGCTTTTGGTATATGATTTCAATTACAGTTACCGGACTGCATAAATTAAAAAAATGAAATAGTAATGTATGTATAAATAGTAATTAAAAAATTGTTTCATAAACGAACAAAAAAATTATTATCAATGCTAGTGAAGATTCACAAGAACGCAAAATAACGATATCGCATATATTCCAACTTTAAACTAATTTTACTTAATTTTTAAAAATAATAAGTAAGTATTTTCCAACAACTGGAGACTTTCATTGACGTTTTAGAGGGTTCCCGGAACATTAAGTTTAGGAGCTGCTGTTGTATACACAAGGCTTAGAAGTCCTATTTGAGAACCATTACCACTAGCAAAGGTAAATTTTTAAAAGTCAATCACGTATTTTTATAAGTTTACGTTAATATATGAGTCAAGAATTCAATCCCAATCCCAAAAAAATACTTAGAATCAGTTGGGATCCGAAGACTGTGAGATTAGATGTTCTATTTTTGGATATGTTTCAAAAAATTGTCCAGTGTCCTCTCACATCGGGGACTCTAATTCTAAATATACAAACAAAAAACTTAAAACGAAAGTTTTTGGAAATTTGGAAACTGTACTTTCTTAAAGTTGCGGTTAATTTTTTAAAAACCTTTAGTTTGTTACCCTAATAATTTTAAAATGAAGTTGATTAATTAACTAGTTTTTTTTATAGTTTACAAAATTTCCAAAATAACAATTCTCATAAAACCCGTTCTCATGAAACTCGATCAAGAAGTCGATTCTCAGACAATTATGTTGTAACCTGGGATAAGCTTTTGCATCATTTCTCGAGAAAGAAGATCACTTTTCATACTTAAATGTCTAATAAATATGTGGCCAAAATCGCGAATGTTTTATTTATATCCTTTTATGAAAAAATACCCCCCCCCCAAAAAAAAAAAACACTCCTGAAAACAAAAATACTTTGAATTGCACTCTATAACTTTAGAAATGTATTCATAAATTATATAAAAAAGGAATGATTTTTTTTTTGTTTCGTTAGATAGGTTTTCCATTTAAAAAAAAATTCATTTGCAATAAATACCGCTAATAATTTTTTTTGCGCCACTGATAATCTATTGAAAATTTATATGTAAATAGGAAAATTAATGGACCACAAACAAAAATGAGCATAGTATTTGTAAATTATTGTGTAATCAATGTAATAATGTAAGCCCGCACCGAAGTATTGAATTATGTAATTTCAATTAATTATTAATAAATCAATATTAGGTACTCGTTATAATCATATTATAGTCAATAACTACAAAATAATATCGAAATATAGAAACAATATTATCATAATAATTATGTATACTAATTTGAAAATAGATTATGACATGAGTATACAAATTTGGAAATTGTTTACAATGCGGTGAAATATAGCAAACATATTCCTCTTAAGGGAGTGGCCAAATTATACAGTCTATTGACCTCATTTTGACCCCCTTCCGATTGCAACTACATTGGCTTTTGTCATAACTAGAGTTGGGAGAACAGTGGTCCCGAACAGAATCGCCATATAAAATATTTTGAATTGGGGGGCTATAAATTTTATTAGAAGGCTGAGGATTTTCCCCTGGATTTGATGACTAGCCTAAGGAAGCTTTAAAGAACAAATCAGTAAAAATTAAAAATTACCCATTTTTCATAATATAACATATCATTTTAATTTTAAAAATAATTTAAAAAAATTAATGTTGAATAAATAAGTGGTCGACTGTAATAGAAATTAATTTAAACGAATTCAAAACATTTATATTGTAAACAATATCTCTATTTCCGTTGTGATTATTTTAATAATATGTACATGTCACCTTCTTTATACCTGCTTTAACGTAAACAAAATTGATTTTATTAGTAGATTGTATCACTCTAGTAGGTCGCTGACAAGACTGAACATGGTTTTGTTTTTTCATTAGAAAAATATAAAAATATGTATGTACATATAACAAGCAAAATGATTCATAATATTGGCAATTAAAAAACACAAACAGACACAAAATAACATTAACGATGTGGTATTAATAGTAAAACGTCGTAAAACTGATTTTTAAAAAGATTGATAATATTTTTACGTTTTATGACAGCCCTCCAGTTGTATTCGTAGCCCCCCAGTACAAAATATTTTATATGGCGACTCTGTTAGGGACCTTTTGTTCCCATCTCTGGTCATAACTCATCACCCATCCTCCCTCTTGGTGAAAAAAATTTTTTTTTCATTAAGTCTAAATGATATTCATTTAAAATAAAATCTTTTTTTTATTATAATCTATGGAAAGAATTAAGATATTTTATATAGTTTAGCAAAATATTTTCTCATAGAATATGCCTGCTTACTGTGAAAATTTAATTGCGAAAACTCTGTGACCAAATGGTAACATAGTCCATTTGAGATAGTTTTGAGATTGACTTTACGAAAAAATAGTTCAGTTGTTGATTTTAATTTTAGAAATAGGGCTGATATAGATATTTTGTGGCCTTGGATACAGTTTAAGAATCCAAGGCTGAAAGCCAACGTTATGATCAAGAGAATATAATTATGCGTTCCACTTTTAACCGTATCTTATTTTACAATAATAGGGTAAAAGAATAAAAATATGAAGCTTGAGTGGTTTAATAATTATGTATTGTTATAATTATCATAACTAGCTTTAAATTGTATAGGACATACTAAAGTTTCAATATTTCTATACAAAAAAAAAAAAAAAAAAAATTGTAATTAGTTAGGAGTAGATAAATTGGTTTTATTACTTGATATATACAGATGAGAAAGAGTAGGCACTTGTTATACATGTATCATGCTTTTTATTAAACAAAAAAAAGGAATCAAGGAAATCCTAGGAATAAAAAAAGATATTTTTACAAAATTGCGCACAGCTATAATATGTAAAACATTGTTTTTAGTTTGATGAAACAAACTATCATTTATCACAAATGCACATATATGTAAGTAATTTAAAAAATGTTATTGAGGTAATTTTTTATTTTATTTATCCGGTTTATTTATACGATCCGGATAATTTTTTCAATCACTTTGTGATTTTTAATTTACATATGCGGTTTTTGGTCGTGTTAACCAAGGAAATCGAGTGCTTAAAAGTTCAGTTTAGCTGAACGATAAGTGAACATATGAATACTAGGTGTGTTTAAATGCAGACAAAAGTCTCTCATACGTATTAGTGTTTCATAAGCACTCGATAATAATTGAAATTGAAAAATTGTAATTGCTTCTCGCATTATAGAAACTATATACACATAAATCATTGAATGGGTTATTCCACGGTCACTCACGTTACATTTTACTGCAAAACTGAGGCAAAACCACTAATTTTATATAGGAAGAATTGCAAAATAACAATATATCTTTAGGTAAAACCTTTTTTTATTAACTAAATAATTTTATTTAATAAAAAATAAAAAAGGCAGGCTTATGAATATATTTAAAAAAGTGTCTTATTTTTCTGGTAACTCATGTTACACATGGAGACATGGTTTTCGCAGTCATTTAAGTTGGGGTTGAATCTCTGTTCTATTTAATTACTGTAGATGATTTAAAAATTATACAAAAATAAAATGAATTCTCTTTATTTAGTTCAGATTAAAAGAACAAGCTTCTATGTTAAAATAAAAATTTTAAAAATTCTAAGAAAAGTCACTCATGTTACACCACTTTGGTCACTCACGTTACTTGTACAAAGGTCCATATCATCCACATATATTTCTTAAGGGAAATGAAAAAATACTTAAAATTAACTGATTAATTAATATTTCACTGATAATTATTACAACTGGGCACTCAAATTAGGTATTATTACGAAAATAAATCATTTTCAACGTACACGAAAATACCACGAAATTTCGGTGTAAAAACGGGGGAAGTTGGGGCAGGGAAATGTGGAATCCCTAAAAGACACATTCCGGATACTAACTCAATACATATACAAAATTTCAGAGTTATGGGTTTTTTTGGGGGCCTGTAAGCGTGACACAAACAACGAAAACGTTGAAAAAAACATGAAATTGTGGCATAAAAATGGTGGAGGTGAGGGTTAAACATTGTAACCGCCCAAAAGCACACTCAACGTACCAACTCTATCAAAATACAAAATTTCAACTCCCTAGGGTAATTCTGGGAGGCTATAGACGTGTCAAATTCCCCAAAAATAGTTTTTCCGCTCTCTACTACCTCCAAATCGCACTTGGAAGCGAAAGTTTGGATATATTGTGTACCTATAATAGACCAAAACGTTATACCCAACTGGTTTAGGAAAGTTTGATAGTTTTGGCGTCCCCTACGACTCCCTAGAAGGATTCAAATTTTGTAACATGAGTGACCGGTCACTCACGTTACACATTTCAATTTCTTATATAATATTCAATTTGAAACATAATGTCGTATAAGCATGGGTTTAAGCATCAGGCACTTATGAACAAAGAAAGTAATATTACAAGTATCAAATTGAAGAAGTGTATCAAGCCTAATACTAAAAAATGTTCTTTTTGGTCACTCATGTTACAAAATTTTGAGGCTATCTTTGTTGTCAATTTTTTTAGTGATATTGTTGAATGTTTCGGGCGTGCTTCATATGTAACAAAGGTGTATACACTTAATATTAAATCATATCATTGTTTTCTATATATTTCGCGAGAATTCACAGTTATTTAAAAATTATTTGCAACACTTTTCGTGAAGCGGTACATCAAGTACAGCAAGACAGTGAAAATTTTACTCTAATTGTCAAAAGTCACAACTGATATCTATAATTTCGGTGTTGTCAAGTAGTAAATTTTGTTTAGTCTGTGCTCTATTTGACTTACTTTAAATAAACCACATTTAATTTTTTGCATTTATGTCGCATTTTCATGGAATAACCCGAATGTTGTCTGTGTAGGGCGCCTGTCAAGTAAAGGATCGATGGTGTAATGTATAGCACACCTGGCTAGTTACCAGGAGATTCTGGGTTCAATTCCCGGCCGATCCGGATAATTTTTTCAATCACTTTGTGATTTTTAATTTAGACACATGTAACTTATTAAGTTAATTTAATTCATGAGAATCATGGAAGGTTAAATTCAAAAATAAAAACATGATGTTTATACTTCCTGATTTTCATTTTATACTTGACTACCAAATTAGAACAAAAATATTCACAAATCGACAAAATCGTTGGATGAATGAATGTGTAACATAAATTTTTATATCTAGATTGAAACGTATACAAAAGCATAGGTAGTATACGGTAGTATGTGCTAGTATACACTATAATATAAATATATACTACTTGCAACGAATATTTGGCAAGTAATCAGTATCCGGTCATTTTTTTTATATTTGGCGGAATACCCAATACTGAAATTCGATTCGACTGAATGCCGAACAGTGAGGAAAAACGAAATATGACTCACTAATAGACCAATCAAATTAACTCATTTAGAAGGAAATAAAACAAAAATTATTACCTAGATTTTTGTTCTTTTGTTAGTGGAAATGGTAAAGAGGGTTATAATAAACGTAAAAAAATTTATGCGTGAGCAGGAGTGGTGGAGGACTCATTTAAGGCGTCCCAAAAGATGAAAAATATTTTTGCAATTTCCGACGAAAGTCGAAGTCAAAGGAAAAATTAACCTTAACAAATGTTGTAGATCATGTAAAAGTCTACAACCTTTGTAGAGGTTACTTTTTAACATAACCTCAAAATTGCGGAGAAAAATGCGAATTTTCTTGTTTTCTCTTTATTTCGTTTTATACTTCTCATTTCCACAAAAATAATTTAATTTTGACGAAACTTGATGAAAGTATACCTTTCTGGGTCTTAAATGACCACAAGTTTTTTCGGGTAAAAAAATTAGAAGTATATGTGATATTCATTTTTTATCTCGGATACTTCCTAATAGTTATTTATTTGATTTTCTTTTGCATTTTTGAGCATGTTCTTAAATGAAACTACCAGTTTTTGTTATTTCACCAAAAAGTATATATTAACCCGAAAAAAATAAGCACCGGCAGAACTCTGTGCGATGAGTTTTTTAAGTAGAATCTTTCCTTGAACAAAAAGTGTTCCGGAACGAAAGAAATGAATATCTCCGAAACTTCTTAATTTTTTTACCCTAAAAGACTTATCGTTATTTAAGACCTAGAAAGGTATACTTTCACCAAGTTTCGTTAAAATTAAATAATTTTTGTGGAAATGAGAAACATAAAACGAAATAAAGAAAAAGCAAGAAAATTCGCAGTTTTCTCCGAAATGTTGAGGTTACTATAAAAAGTGACCCTTACAAAATTTGTAGGTTTTTTCATGATCTACAACTTTTGTTAAAGATAATTTTTCCTTTGACTGCGACTTTCGCCAGAAAATATAATAATATAATTTTTCACCGTTTTGCCCCTCCCCCCTCAAATCAACCCTCCACCACCCCTGCTCAAGCATTTATTTTTTTTACGTTTATTATAAGCATCTTTACCATTTCTACTTATAAAAGTCTAGTTAACAATTTTTTTCTCTATGTGTAATTTGATTGGACTATAAGCTATCTAAATATTTTTAAGCTAGCCGTACCCGTGACGCTGTTCACGCGAAACGTTGAGTAGTTCCTTTTTCCAATTTGTAGTTGCTTGCAACACAAAATGCATTAAATTGTCTCCAAATTGACAATTGTGTATTTATTGCATATTTTTCGGTACAGAATTAGCAACATTTTTTTTTTTTATTTAAAATTCAGAAAAATTTCCAAACTACAAAATTTATTTACACTTTTTGTTACTATAGTTATGAAATTTTTTTATGAAATATGTAAACTGGCGTAATGTGTGTAGATGCTCAAAATAGTTTTTCCATTTTCCCGTGGGAATGAGACATTTTCCCGGAATAAAAAGCATCTTAGATGTTGACCCAGGTAATAAGTTATCATCACACCAAATTTCATTAAAATTCGTCCAGTAGTTTTTACGTGATGCGTGAACAGACAGACAGACAGAAACAGATTTAAACTATATTCCCTACTTTAAATTATATTCCCTACTAGATATTACGTCATATGTGTATTTGACTGAAAACAAAGCAGTTACTGTCGTCACACACTCATTCTCCAAAAATATAATTTATTTTTTGTTATACCTAACTGCTTATAATCGTTACAATCCATGAATATATTATGTGTGCACAAATATACACACATACAGCTACATTTTCATAATATGCGTACTGTTTTACGGGTGTAATTATAAAATTTGAAATTTAAAATAATCAACAAAAGCATTAACTGCTATAATTCATTATTTAATTAATTCAAAAAAATTTAAGAAAAATACCTGATATTTATTTTTAAACATCTGTGTGGTATTTTATTTTTTTATGGTTTTATACGAAAAAGTTAACACTTTAAAATATTTATATATGTAATGATAATTTTGAAAAGTTACGTACCTCAATTTTTTTTTAGTTTCATGCGGTATCGTTTAAAAGATTTTGTTATTATTGGGAAGACAAAAAAATTCACAAGACCGAATAATGTTCGTCAAATATTCGGCTATTCAATCATGATGCTAGCTGAATGTTCGGTATTCAGTCAACGGCCGAATGTGATACAAGCCTAATACCATATGCACAACATATCTAATATATAGTAGGCACTCATATTCAAGTGTATCTCTCTGTATCGTATATAATGGAAAATGACAAGCTTTTCGTAAGCACATTTTCCATTCGTGGAAACAGATTTACTAAATATTTCTGCATCAACGCTCTATATACAAATTATAAGATCGTTTATTTAATAATTTACTGAAATTTCCATAGCGAAGATGGTCATATAATTTACTAAATACGTGCATCGTTCATAAATTTTAATTTAGACAAACAGATGTCTCTAGTGCTGTATATAAAAACCATGGAAGAAGGAGAGGTATATAATATTGTAAAGGAAGGAGCATTTCCCAAAATACTGATCAACATATTATGAATATTAAACGTGCGTATTATGAATGACGTCATTTTGTAAATATACAGTAACGGTTTTAATTTAATTAAAACATTGCCATTGCTTTTAAAACAATATATTTAGTATATTTTTCTTATAATTGTGATTTCTATATAAAAACAAACAATTAATTAATTATTTTTAATATCTGTTCTATTTAATTCAATAATCAACTCCTTAAGAATGCTGTTCGACTATTTTATCAGTTAATTTTTCGAATTCTTAATTGTCTACTAAATTATTGTATTTTTTAACGGTGCTTAAAGAATATTATAAATTACCATAAACTGAAAACAAAAATTGCTCAAATTAATCGATTATTTACAATTTATAACAATTTTTGTAAAAAGATTACGTTTTGGTTTATAATTTTCTATCACTAATAAGACATATCTTTTTGATAAAAGTAGACACAAACATAAATAAAACTATACAGTTATTAAATTATCATTTTATTAATAAATAAATAAATACAAACAAAATATATAATCTTGAAGTTAAATTTTTATATGCTCATTAATTTTACATATAAGACGCTACTGAAATGAAGGGTCAATCTAACCTATATTTTAATTTTTACATAATTTTATTTTTTACAATATTTTTAAAATTTTTGTCGTTATTATCACATATTTTAACTAAAAAACAAATTCCTGATTTACGTAGAATAATTCCTTTTTCGATATTTCCTTTACTTTGTGTAATGTCAAAATTGGTATTTTTCCGCTTATTATAAACCTGTTTTTTTAAATGAAAAATGTAGAAAAATTAACAAATTTTCCCTAGAAATGGTTGCATTTATTGATCAATACAATATTTACTTACGCAAATATTATATTTACGGTGTATTACGTTTACTAATTTTATTTTAAATTTAATTTTTTGTAGGACTGGATGTTTAGTGCTTATTTGCACGTGTAATAGTGTATATTTACTCTTTTGTTTTTTATTTTTTGTGGTACATTCAAAAGAATCTACGTATTCATTCTAATATATCATATTAAACTATATATTGTCCCTCTCTTAAGAAATAGTCTCCATCCATATTCTTCTATATCAATGATAAAAACCAAAAAGAACTTAAAAAAAAAATTAATAAAAATGAATAGCAGGTGTCTGTGTAAAAGATTATTTTCGCTTATTATTATTACACGAGAGATTCATATTTTTCCGAATAAATGTGGGTTCGTCTAACGAAAATTTGTTGCCTAGCAATTTAACGAGAACTATTAACTAACAAAAACGCGGCAGCGAAGCTGAAGCATTTTTGGTTTGACAGTTCTTCGAGTTAAATTTCTTTCAGGCGCGAAATTAGAGTTCTAAAAAACACAAATTTATTCGGAAAAGATATAAAACTGAAGTGTAATACGGTAAGACAATTTAACGACTTAAATAAATTAGTATAGTTCATATTATTTAAATAATACATTGTTACTATGGTTCTGAAATCAGTTAAATTTACCAATATGAATTTTTGTTTGGTTTATGTTTACCTATAATAAAATGACCAATGAAATGTTTTGTACCATTTTTTTCGCTGTAAAAATCTGTGCTTTTTTTCCACGGTAAAAGTGAAAAAGCCACAATGTTCTTATGGAACATGAGTTAAATTGTCATAAAAAAATCGATAAAGGTACTAATTGACGGTAAGCGATTACTAATGTTCTCAGAAATGTAACTAAACTTTTATGACTTATTATTTTTTATAACAAGAGGTTGAAAAATGATATTTTTCTACTCCTATTATTAAAAGTAACATTCTGTGCACGGCTAACTATATGCAAAATTAACAAATGCCCACACTGTGCGGAAATACAGTCGGAAATTATTTCCCACGCCTTAATATAATAAAAAAGTAGGCTGTTCCGTTAGTTTAATAATATACAGAAATAATACTAAAAATATACATATATGTATGTTGATTATTTATTATTGTTTCCATAGTTTCAAAGTATGCTTTGGCGAAAATTTGAACATCTTAGCACGGACATTATAAACTTAAAAAATTTTTACTACTTATTTAAATTTTATTTTAATTATTTATGTTAATTTTTACGAAAAAAAATATGCTCGTAGAAAAAGTATAGTGTAAAATACGTGGGAAAATCTTATTTCTCACTCATACGAATTGTTGCACTCGCCCTGCGGGCTCGCGCAACAAACTCATATTTGTGAGAAATAAGCCTCTTTTCCCACTTATTGTACAATATACTATTATCAATGTAAAATTAATCACATCGCGTATTTTTTACTTGCTAAAAAGTTCAAGTTTACACATACACACATATTTTATCATCTCATAGAATTTTTATATCAACATTTTTATTCCTATCTTATAAAATGAAATTTATGTTATATAATATATATTTATTTGGAACGTATTGTACATAATGTAGGTATGTATACGTTTGTACACACATGTTTGTATAAATTATATTAAATACGTGTATGTATATACGTATTTGTTATGATTTGCATTCATATGCTGATTCTCTACTGTTTGTGTCTTTATTCGTTCTCTTTCATTCGTTCTTTTTTCCATTCTGTTTTTTGGTTTTTCTTTTTTTTTTTTTTCTGTATTTCATTTATTTACCAAATGAAAATAAGATAAGATATACATACGTAATATGGTATGTTTATGGCACGTACTGTGTTTGCATAAAATTTTTTGTATTTTTATTTTTTTTAAATATTTGATTAGTTTTGTGTTTATTTCAAACATGAACGTAATAATGTTTTGTATCTAAAGGAATTTCATCTTAGATTTGAATTAATTAAAGAAATCTAATCATGCGTTAAGGTTTGCTTACAGTTAAAGATTTGTTTTTGAATGCCATATTTAACAATAACAATTAATAAATGGGTTTATTATTCAGGCAATTAAAATTTTTTTTAAGATGGATAATGTTACAGAAAAATATTGACTAATAAACTAGATTTTTAATTGAATTATCGCTTGCCATTAGGTGGCACAAAGATTGAGCTAGCGTCTCTGGTGGTAAAAAAAGAAATTGTATTTAAGGATGTTTGGGAGGTACAATCGGAGATAAAAGTACATGAAATTAGAAATTCGTGAATAATTGCGTTGTATAACAAACTATGAGGTAAATAAATAGTTTTCTTTGTTAAATAATAGCTATCACTACAACTGATTGTACAATACATCAAACTATAGCTCTCAACTGAGTACAAGAGCTGAGTATATTCTGAGGATTTTTCGAAGAATTTCAAAATGCTACGAGACGATTGAAAATTTAGTAAAATGTTCCCCATTAAATACTAAGGCCCCTGTGAAATTTCAAACCGATTCACTAAGCCGTTAAAAAGTTATTTAATCCGTTTTGTTTTCAAATTTCCATAAGCGTACGTGTAAAATTAGTTTTTTTTTTAATAACTTTTTAACGGCTTAGTGAATCGGTTTGAAATTTTCACAGGGGCCTTAGTATTTAATGGGGAACATTCTACTAAATTTTCAATCGTCTCGTAGCATTTTGAAATTCTTCGAAAAATCCTCAGAATGTACTCAGCTCTTGTAGTCAGTTGAGAGCTATAGTTTGATGTATTGTACAATCAGTTGTAGTGATAGCTATTATTTAACAAAGATAACTATTTATTTACCTCATAGTTTGTTATACAACGCAATTATTCACGAATTTCTAATTTCATGCACTTTATCTCCGATTGGACCTCCCAAACATTCTTAAGTAAAATATATAGGTACATAAACTCTTAATTGGCGATAGAAATAGGTGTTATACAAACTATGTACGTGCTATTAGATTTTCTGATTTGAGAATCTTTGCGAGGCCAATAAGTAACCAATTGTTCCACTGAATAGCCAAGTAGGTACCCACCTATACAGCTAAACCTTTATCATGCGGTCTTATTTTGTACCATTTGTTTTTGTGCAACTTATTTCATACGATTTTTTATGACACACTGATTGAAAAAACCAAGAGAAAGTAAGAAACTTAAACATTAACCGTGATAACTTACATTAATAATATTACTTTTTAATGGTTTTTAAGGATTTAATCAGTACAGTGCATAAGAATATAAGTTAATACATCATTAAGTTTTTTTTACAGATGTATTTTTTACAATTTTCATAATATTATAAAAGTGAAATAAAATGTTCTCAGATGTAAATTAATGCTTTATCTTGTTTAGAAAAGCAGCTGCTAAGGAAATCGTGAAGTTTTCAGTGTTATGACTTATGAGTCATGTATTTTCTTTGAGACTTTATTTATGCGATCCCGATCCATCGCATAAAGAATTTTTTTTTTACAATCTGAAGCGAACTTGTATTTTTTATAGTTATATTTATGAAGTTTTTGAATAGTTATATTTTCATTGTTCAGCTGTATATATACATTTAGTACCGATCCTGCAGATATTTGTGAAAATTCATATTAACAAAAACAGAAATCGTTTACTTAATTATTTTTTATTGAAAATTAATATATTATAGTAAACACGAGCTGGCTTTCGGGTTTTACACCGTTTTCTCGTGAAATAGAATCAAGTTACGCACCTGAAGATGATGTAAAAACCGAAAGTCCGCTCATGTTTGTATTATGTATGTTTTATAGTGAAAAGTGACGAAACAAAGGATCTTTTATTGTTTTAACTTTCTAAGTTGAGTAAAAATATCTCAATAATAGTTTTGAAGAAACGACACTGTCTTTTAAATTGGTTAAAATCCGACAGTGGTTAAGTGCGGGTACAACACCCAACGTGACGATAGACAAGAAGAATCTACAATCATTTCGTGGTTGGAATTATTAAATCCTTAAGACATTTTAGATTGTCGTAGATTTTGTTTTATTATTTTTAAAAGTATTGTTTAAATTAATATTGCAACTTTAGTTACCGTCACTTTAAAATACGGTTCACACAATATCTATAGATATAAGCAATTTTGAAATTTCTAGTACGGGCGTTTATCCATGAAATTGAAAACTTTAGTGTATTAAATAAATCATTCTACGTGTTTTGTTTCGAATGAATCATTATTTATATCGTGAAAAGTGAAGTTTCATTATTCTTTAAGAAAATACAGTACTAATCAAAAATATAAATCGATATAACAAGTATTTTTATTTTTACACAATACAGCTGAACTCTTTTTTGTGCGGTGGATAGGGACCGCATAAAAAATCGCACAAAAAAGAATATATCCAAAAATATCATAAATAGCAATAAAAAGTATAGTTCGATCCAGATTGTACAAAAACTTTTTTAATGCGATTGGTCGGGACCGCATAAAATAAGTTTCATCGGAAAAACATCACTCAAAACGCTCATAACTTAGAAATTTCCTTAGAAGTTGCTTCTATAAACAAGATAAAGCATTAATTTACACGTAGAAACATTTTATTTCTATTTTATAATATTATGAAAATTTTGAAAAATACATCTTTAACAAAATTAAATGACGCAGTAACTTATGTTCTTATGCAATGTATTGATTAAATTCATAAAAGCCGTTAAAAAGTATTTTTATCAAAGAAAGTTATTATAGTATTTGTTTAAGTTTCTTACTATCTCGTGATTTTGATTCACATTATATATTTTAATGGCCATTTTTTACAAACCGCACAAAAAAACCACATAAAAAAATGGCACAAAAAAAATCGCACAAAAAAGGACCGCATAAAAAAGAGTTAAGCTGTACACAAATTTACACTCTCTTAGAGTTTCAGATTTAAGAATAATTTAATTACAGGCTAATAATTGCACCTATAAATGGAAACAAGAGGATTTGTGCGAAATTTGTGACCTTAGAAGCCCTGAAACAATATTGAATTTTCTTCTATAAACAGTAATAACCACCAAAAGGTTGAACCAGATCCTATGCGTGATTTTCAGGCAAAATATTTTTATGTTGAAAAATGCACCTATAACACATCGCCTTCCTAGAATGAAAGTGGGATATCTGGGAATTTTCCGATTTTCATTTTTAGTACCACGTAATGGATAAGTCAATTAGTTATCGAATAACATATTTCAAAATTTCGTAGGATATATAATTTTTGAAGGGTATTCCTTTAAATCTCAAGGTCACCATTTAAACTAATGTATTATTAAGATTTAAAATGCAGTTATTTCAAAACTAAGATTTCCCAGATATCTCACTTTCATCTAGGAAGGCGAGTCATGATTCACACTTTAAAGTTTAAAAACGCTCCCCTGAAAAATTTACCTTTTGTAACCTTGATCGTTTTTCTCGTATACCCTTCATATATCGTTGTATCAAATGTTTTTTTAAGGTCGTGTGTATACCGAGATTAACCGAATATCAACCAAAATTAATCACTACTTGAGCGCTTGTGTCGTTTAATGTCATAGTTAAGCGTCGTCAAATTTTTTTGTTGGTTTTGTTAAAAATTTCGAACATAAATATTCTGTGACTAGTCGCAAACCTTTTTATTTGCAATCTTTTTGGTATAACCGCATTATGTTATCATCTTAATGGAAAAAACTGTTGGAAGGGGGAAAAAATTAAAAAATCTTCTTTTTATGACGGAATGGGGGAAAAAGCTTTAAAATAATATTCCTATCTTGTTTGTGGTGATATTGATGTGGAACCACCTGAAGTAATACACTCCCTGTATGGAGATTGTAAAGAGAGTTATAAATTTATTGAACATAATTGTTATAAGTTTATTAATTTTGTCTTTTTTCAATTATTTTTAATTAACTATTACTATTGTTAAGTTCTATATAGTTATGAAAGTAAATAATAGCAGTATTTAAATACATAATGTACCTACTTACCCGCTTTAGGATACCTATACGGGCAAAGCGGGTTTTTACAGAGCGTTTGTATTTTCTTTATTAAAAATAAATCTCGTATAAAAAATTCTTAAGCGAAGTTTCATTTTAAAGTTCGATACCTATTCTATCTGATAATATAAATAAAAAAGATCTGCTTATCGAAGTTAAAAGCCACTTTTTTGGGCGTTCAGTCTTAGCTTACCCGCTTTGGGCTACCTTCCCCTAATTATTTTGCATTATGGATTAATTTAAGTAAGTTAGGTAATATTCTATTAAGAATAGGTTAATACATATTATAATGTTATATCATTTGTTAATTTATTACTGTTGTTTGTTATTGTTAACTTTTAATATTATTGTCAACCACTGTAAGCTTCACTGCAAATACAGAAATTTCTATCTATCTATCTATCTATCTATTTTTTATGCAATAAGAAAAGTATATTTATATGAATTTTTCAGTTATTTTTGACTATTACTGTACATTATTTGAATAAATCGCGTCTGTGTGTTCATTTATATAAGAAGTTTCTTATCGTCTAGAAAAATTGCGAGTAGGTAGCTACATAGGACGCAGATGTTTTTACATATATTACATGTAAAATGTGAGAAATACAATATATAAAGTAAGATTATTAGACTCACAATGTTGTCCCCTATTTCCCGTTCGCTCAATTCGTTTCCCGCCTATCCGGCTCTTGAATCGTAATCACCGAATATTTTACAGCGTAACAAAATTTGTTAAATTGAAGCGAAGGAAACAGCTTTGTTCCAACGAAGACTGGAATTTCAATGTTTTAAATAGAATAAGTCCTTTTAAAAGTCAAGGAAGTTTCAGTTGACAATTTCAGTTTGGGATTTAATGTATGAGAATACTTTAATTTAGGCCAAAAGAATTGATTTTGTAGAAATATTCGTACCTTAAAAGGAAAACGGAACCCTTATGATTGTTATGAGGTTATTCTCGTATCTGTCTATCCATCTGTCACAAAGGTTTTTTTCGAAATCTGTGTAACGTAGGAATTTGTCATTTGAAATAATGTTAGGTCTAGATGACGGCCACATACGATATCGCTAGTGAAAAATATCGTGTGAAAAATCGTTTAAAACAGCTAGGTACCTCCAAGAATTTAAAAATATTTTTTTCTTATAATTTTTGCTCCAGTGGTTTTATTGATATACATACTTATGTATATGTTCTCAGTTGCTTAAAACATCCTATATATATATATATATATATATATATATATATATATATATATATATATATATATATATATATATATATATACCCGATAGGATTTCCTATCGACAACATCTTTTTATTAGGTACTCATTGCTCACTTTCAGTATTTTTCAAAAGCATCAATACCAATTTCGACGTTTCTAATTTCAAAAATGACGAACTTCCCAATTCCCATACAAACTTCCATTTCCTGTTTTAACCCCTTAGGGAATGAATTTCCAAAAACGTTTACACAACTGACTTTTACTTATAAGTAGTAGTGCCTAAAAATTAATCTTCATATCTTCTGTGCTAAATTCGTTTTTCTAAACCCAACAGTTTAGGCTATGCGTTGTCTGTCAATCAATCTATAAAATATCATTTATTTGAATAGTCATAGTAACATATTTTTATATACCTAACTTCAAAAATGACGAATTTCCATAAAAATTTGTATTCCCTATTTAACCCACGTAGGGGGCAAATTTTCAAAAATCCTTTCTTAGTGGTCACCTACGTTACATAAGGAACTCCTGTGAAAAATTTCATTCTTCTAGACCCAACGGTTTAGGCTGTGCGTTGTCTGTCAGTCAGTCAGTGTTACGAATTTATTAAGTAGATTGTACTTAGTTATCATTTTTATATGATAATTTAATCTATTTAATAATTTTAATTTCCGATGGAAAAAGTAATAATCGTTTAATTTTTCGTTACTGCATTGTCAAAGTGGCAACCGTATTGAACCAATATCTTCTTAAATTACATAAAATCCTAATCGTTTGCAAGTACTTGAGTACGAAGTTTAAAAGTGTCATTTTTAAAACGTAATTACTCGTAAAACGTAATATAAAAATATGAGAAAAAACAATGAAAATTTGAATGAAACTTTGAGTGTTTTGAATCATAAACAAATTTTCGAAAAACTTTTAAACATACGTTTCCATTTAAAAAAACTATAAGTTTGTATTATAACTCGAAAACCATAAGAGCTATAAAGCTCCTGACTATGGCAATCGGTTGCCCCCGTAGATATCTACAACTCTTATTTGAACAATTTTTCGATTAAATCAACGGTTTGGCTCTAATCAAAATGGCAACTCTCGAAAAACTCACGCTGTATATGTATTTAGGTATCAGCATGATAACTTTCGAGCGAAACATTCTATTTGTATGAAATTTTGATGAAACGTTGGAAAAGTCCAAAAATCTTAGATGCGTACTTCAGCCAGACACGTCCGATGTCTAAAAAATTGTTTTTTGAGCAATTTTGGTGAAAAAAATTAGTTCTTGTCAAAATTTTTCCGAATTCAAATGTTTTTCTACACTTTCTAGCGACACCTTCAAAAAAGACTTTTGAACCGATATTCTATGTAAACTGGTTTCCGGGAAAACCTAATTTTTCTAAACGGGAATTCGTTATATTATGCAGGATGCTGCGACCGGGGTATTTAATATTAAAGGAAATATAAGTAAAATAATGCAAGTAATGTTCGTTCCTTTATTTTTATTTGTTTTACATTTTCTCCTTTTTTATGCAAGTATAATTATCATTTTTTAAGAGACATTATTAAAAATATAAATAATTTTGGGATATATGTAAGCTAATAAAATAAATACAATATTCATATGGCGGTTTCATTTCGTCATTTCGCATTCTCACTACACGTCGCACGTTCAACTGGTAAAACTATTCAGCTTTTGAATTGGTTCGCCGTGAATCATTGTTAGCGGGCGCAATTGCATCATTTTGCCCTTCTCTGGCACCAGAACTACTGCTACTAATATCGTTCGCATCATTTATTTTTGCTGGAGCCATTGCTCTTACGGCCATTCCAGGAGTGCTTCCACCAGTGTACGATAAAGGACTAATACTACTAGTTATTTTTAAAGAAGTTAATCCGCTATCATTGTCTCTTTTAAGAACATGACCGTTACCTGAGTTACCTGGATAACTGTACGAGAACACTGGACTATTATGAAGGGAACTGTACATTTGATGTGACGCCATTGGATTCAACATGTTTGGCATGTTTAAAGGTTTAGTATAAGTGAATGGTTTGTGTGTATTGTAGCCGGTATTATCCGGGGATGTTAACGAATTTGTAGCGAATAATGAAGGGACAAAATTGCTCGATTTGCCGTAATCGAAATCAGTAACTGCAGGAATTGGCATCATTGATGGTTTATAATCGATATTTTTATATTGCTGGATTACATCGTAGAGGTTATGGCTTGTTAATGTTGGAAGCTTGATACTGGTTACTGTGGTGCTGGGATTTATAGCTGAATTACTTGGTGGTTTCAATACTCCTAGATTCCCCAATATTTGAATTAAATTGGGATTTTCCATTGCCAACGAATCTAGTGTCGGCGTGGGTGGATTTCCATTTTCACCTTGACTTCCCAAGATACGCACTATATTGTAGATCAAATTTCCCATGTTACCATTTACATTTCCGCTATAATATTCCCGTTGAAGGGCGTCCAATAATTGGAAAATATTTAACCCATCTACAGTGTACTGTCGCCAATCTGTACACTGATTACCATTATCATGAAGGTGCGACGATCTATAAGTGGACTGAGGTGTGGGGAATTGAAGGGATCTACGTTGATTTACCAGTTCGTCAGCTACCGCCTCATTTATTTCTTGATACTCTGGATCATATAAAGATATATCTTCTTGTAGGACATCATTACTCCCGACTGGATTGTCACGTCTAAATGCTCCGGCTCTGCGCGCTGCTAAGGGTTCCGAATGCCTGGCACCGTATACCTCTGGCCGAAAAGTAGGAATCGTAACTGTTGATAGGTATAAAAATTGGAATTATTTGAAAAATGAAACTTTTATTAGCTAAATATTAAGTTTGTTCACAATTTTAAAATTTTAATATTATTTTGACGAGTTCTTGTATTAATAGTATATTACTTTTTAAGCATCCATAGCCATAGAAATAAACTAACGGTTCGAGCGCGAGTACGGGTCGGTGAGATATGTTTTCTAACAATTATCCTATGTAGATGGGTTTTCGAGAAAAAGAATTTTTTTTGTAATTGAAAATTCTTTATATAATTTATGCAGAATGCTGTGACAGGTGTATTTTTAAATTTTTAATCCACTAATCATTTGGAATTCATGAAATTAAATGTACGTTAAATACACTGATTTTTAGAATTTTGTACTTCCCGCACAAAATTCTTATGAAATTATTGTGTGAAAAGAAGAGATGGAAATCTAAAACTTCAGTCCCATTTCTATGAAAATATATTTTAGGGTATTTTTTAAAATAGAGAAAAAAAAACTGAAATGAAATTTATTATTTCAGATCGACATTTTATAGTTTAGATGGTCATATTAAGGCCTAATTTTAATATTAAACCCAGAAATTCGGAAAAATAAACTGATATTAACGAACCCCCTCAAATTAAAAAAAAAAATGCTATGTCTCTTGTGAAATAGAACTCTCAATATATAATATAAAGTATACTTCAAATAAATAGGACACCCTAAAAATATTTCAAACTAGTTTTTTAATAAATTTCCATTTTTTCGTAAAAGTAAATTATAATAGACATATAAAATTAATAAAAGAAATGTCACAATAAGTTTTTTTAACATTTAAAATTTATTTTTGACAAAAAAAAAGTGCAAAGACTCAAATTATTTAAAGAGAAAAAATAATTAGCGTGGACTGTAATTTAAACACTGAAGCCAACTGAAGGAAAAAAAATATTATTTTATCTAAGATAATGGGTTGGGTCAGCAGACTGAAGCGTTCAATAAGCGATTCGTGATCAATTACAACTATGATCTATTACAATGATATATCCAATAACATATTACGCTTATTTTATGCGTAATTTAAGTATGATGGAAAACGTAGCAACCGCTCAAATGTTGCAACTCAACGGTAAGTACCATTCAGCAGAAAATCATAAACCGTTTTGCAACTGCTGAATGAACCCAATGACTTGTATAATGTCTTTTTGCGGTGAGTAGTGACATCTGCCTCATCTGTTTTTAAATATTGCATACATATATTTGTGTAAGGATATTTTTCATACCATTTTTTATTTATTAAAACATTATTGCTAATCAAATAATTAAAAACAAATGTTTTATAATAATGATAAATGTAATATATAGTAATAAAACAAAAAATTCTACTAATGTGTATATTTGAAATAAGACGAACCGATAATACTATAGCTAACCTCAATATGATAACAGTGAAAAAATAGTAAAAATGGGGCGAATTTGCAATCTATATTTTCATGTGATATTTCTGTTTGTTTATAAAATAGAAATTAATTAAAGAGTTATATCTGCAAAAAAGTGTTTCGTTACAATGAAAGCAAAGGAATTTGATTATTTGATATCCTTTATAAGACAACAAAAGTGGGAGGTCACATCGCTTGGTAAAAGCGAATATAGTACCATAACAAGGCTTAACAATGGCGTCTAAGCAATGAACTTGGAAGTATGTGCAACAAAAAGCACTAGTAGAATATACTATCTTATAACCCTGGTGGTTGGAGGGAGAATATTATTTAAATCGTATTTTAACTGTACAAGGTAATATGGCATTAAGTATACTGTGGAAAAATTAAACAGTATAGACAATGCAAAATAATTGTTGGTCTTATCTACAAGTTTAAATTTGTTTATTATTTAAAAACTATTATAATTTTTTTAATCATATTCTAATTAATATTTATAAATTAATAAATATTTTTTAATATTAAATAAAAGCAATAAATATTTTAGCCCGAGAATTATGAAAAATTTTAACTACTGAAGTACAAAATTCTTACTTAATGCGTGTCTAACACGCACTTGACGAATTTTTTTGGTCTTGGTACGAATTTAACAATTACGTATTAATTACAGCTTAACCTTCTTTTATGTGATCATTATAAAATGGCTTAAAAAAACATTCAAAAACTCAATAAATAGCTATAGAAAGTATAGTTCTCTCCAGATTATAAAACGGAAAAAACATTTTTTAAGCGGTGAATACATAACCCAAAACGTTCAAAACATCACAATTTCCTTGGAAGTTGCTTTTTTAAACAAAATAAAGCGTTAATTTATACAGAAATATTTAATTTCATTTTTATAATTTTATAAATGAAAACATGAGTGGATGAAGGTGTTATGTAACACTTTTATAATTTTACAAGTTTTTTTTTTTTTTTGAAAGTATTTGTTTACATATAGTTACTTCCCATGCAATACCACATGTTTATTATTGAATTTCTACAAAACTATTAGATCTAATGAAACCAAATTTTAATATATAATACCTAAGCATAGAATATTTCAAAATTTTGCAAAAACGAATTTTTGGAAAAAATGTTACATAATATCTTCATCCACTCATGTCTTCAAATATCTGTAAAAAAAAAAAATTAATGATACAATAAGTAATGATACTATGTACCGATTAAATGATTAAAAACAATTAATAAATAATTTTATTAAAGTAAGTTATTATAACTAATGTTTAAATTTCCTATTTTCTCTTACTTTTTAGTCACATTATGCATTTTAATGGGCAGTTTTTTAAAAATCACATAAAAGAGTCACAAAAAAGACTGCATAATAAAAGGTTCAGCTGTAATAATCTTTAGATAAAGAAATCGTTTTGAGAGTGTATGTATTTGTAAAATCTAGTTTACAAATTTAAGTTTCTATGTTAAACAGTAAAAGATGTTTATATCGTCCCAAGAAAAAAAAAATTTAAACAAAAATTGTTCAAAATATTAGATTAATTCGTCACCTTCCAGGCATAAGATCGTATCTCATTTTTAGTGATTTTTTTAGGAGAGCAGAAAAACAAGAACTACTTAAAGAATATAGTCTGCAAATACATTGATACCTTTGGTTTAAATTTATAAAGCAAAATGTAACAGTAGTTCTTCCATTTCTGCTCGCCTAAAAAATCACTAAAAGTGAGATACGACCTTATGCCTGGAATGCGACGAATTCATAAGGAAAATAAACAGTAAGGAACAGTTAAGACTTACGTGATCTGAACTGACAGTTAACAAGAGGAAGTATCACAGCAAATATTTGGAGAAAATAATTGGTCCACATTGTCCCGAAACGTTTTTTTTTGTGGTGTTAACAATAAAAATCCCAAACAATCCAAGTCGGCAATTGAGATGTACGATTAGAAACGAACAATTGCAATGCTTAATAAATTACGATCAACATTTTATATATATCGCACAAATTTTGTTTATGATTAGGTATGAGCGAAAATTGAGACGGTAAATGAAATTGTAGTTTTGTGAAAATTAATATTATTACTCATGTGTGTACATGCGTAATAAAAATAATAAATATTTATTTTCAAAAATTGCAATAAAATTTTTGAAAATTGTAGTAAATTATGCATTTCCGTATCAGTTTTATTTACGGGTAAGTGGAGGGTATGTTAAACAGATGGAAATCGCATTATTCGTTAATCAAATTTATGCAACACTTGAAGTTAAATACTTTTTAAGGTTATTCAGTAGGGGTAAGGGTTAAAAGTTGAAACCTCCAAAAAGCAGTGGCTGGCTATGTGCTTAACCTGTACACAAAATTTCAGCCGTCTAGGTTTATTTGGGGAGATTTTAACCCGAACGAAACTGTTAAAAAAAAGAAAAATCATGTTCTTTTTGGTATAAAAATGGTGGGGGTAGGGGCTAAAAGTCGAGACCCCCAAAAGGCACCCCTTTGATACTAACTCAATCCGGAATACAAAATTTCAGCCCTCTAGGTTTATTTGAGTTGCCTGTGCAAGTGGTACAAACTTCGAAAATGTCAAAAAAGCATGAAATTGTAGCTTAAAAATGAGGGGGGTGGGGGGTAAAATATTAAAACCGCCAAAAAGCACAACCTAGGTACGAACTTTATCAACACATCAAATTTCAATCCTCTGCGTTGATTCTGGGGGGCTGTGGGCGCGTTAGATCCAGCAAAAATTATTTTTTCCCCCTCTACTCCTTCCAAATCATCCTAGGAAGCTGAATTTTGGATATGTTATAGGTAATTGACCGAAACATTATTTCCAACCAGTTTGGAAAAGTTTTATTGTTTTGTTGCCCCCCACCACCCCCCTAAGAGTTGGGTCGGATCCAAAATTTGCCCAAAAATTGACCCCACTTTGATAGTATGAAGTGCCTCGAAAATGAGCCCCACTTACCAAATCTTAGTTCTTAACTTCCATAGGAAGGCCCTACACATATTAAAATTATTTTTTTTTTAAATTTATGTATATTAAAATCTGTAAAAAGCATGAATTGTTCCGCATTGTATTGAAACATTAGTAAATACGTTATTTATTTACTGTTATTTAAATTTTTCAGCAGCCGTTACACTAAAAAGTAAAAGTCCTGCTAACCCTATAAAAATCAAAATTTTAGCTTCAAAGACCTCGAAGATGAGGGGGCACTCATTTTGTACTACCTATATATTATTAAAACCACTGGACCGAAAATTATGAAAAGAATCATTTTTCAAATCCTTATACAGGTAGCTCTTTTAAATGGTTATATTAATTACAACTTTTTTTCGAATCACACTTATCCCCTATTTTAATTCTAAAAAATATTTTCCTAATTGTTGCCTGGTGATATATGTGTGCGTCATCAAGACCTAACTATGCCAAATTTTAATTTTCACCGTTACATACTTTTCAAGAAAAATCTGTATGACGGACGGATGGACAGACACGAGACTGATCTTATATAGATTCCGTTTTTCCTGTTAAGGTACGTCACCCTTATAAATAAATTGGACACAATTTTGATTGTGTGGAATTTAACAATCTTTCTTTGGGCTCAAATATAGCAAATTCGAGTTTAAGCATATTATTCGAATCATTTGAAGCATTTACATAATTGATATGAGATGTTCAACCAATCAGCTTTTCACTTTCAATTTGGTTTCGAAATTTTTTGACTGGTTATCCGGCTACAAAAAGTTTCATCATAAAAATTAGTACGGTCCTAAATTTTTTATTAAAATTTAAATTTGTAATTTCTTGTATGTATATAGTATATGCATATGCTTAACATATTTTATCATGCTTTATTAATTTACAACTGATTAAAAATTTTTCGCTGCAATCAGAGAAATTGCGGTAATAAAACAATTATCGTAGCCTAGAGATATTCATTTACATCTGTACTAGTACCAGGAAATTTTATGTAAAAATTAATATATTGCATATATTCACGCATTTATGAAATTTAGTGGAACATTTGAAACATTATTTCAAATGCACTATATCTAATATTTTGATATTTTCAATGCCGTAACCAGAACAGAATTCCAAGGGCAGATTTTGCCAATAAGAAGTAAACAATAAAAATCGTAATGACTGAGAAAAAAAATTTAAAAAAACGTAAGAAAACGTAAATAATTTTCAATAAGTTTGTAAATATGAGGTAATTATTAAAAAAACTACATGTTTTGCTATCTATTAATTGCTGATTCATTTCTTGGATAAAAACATAAAACTAGGTACCTACCCCGATTGAATCTAGCTTATACAGATACATATCATTTTGCCGTAAAATTAATAAACATTTAAATTTCAAAAAATAAATTTAAGAAAAAATTTTTTTATTTATATTTTTTTCTAAAGCAATATCTAGTTAGGTATATTTAAAAAAGTATAATTTTGTATTATAGCTTGAAAACCAAAGGAGCTATAAAGCTTCCGGTTACAGAAATCGATTGTGCTCAGCGGTATCAACAACTGTTATCTGAACAGTTTTTTTGATTAAGGGATCTTTTGCAAGTTATGTGCTAAAAAAAACACTTTTTTGGAATGTTTTACGTTTGGTGCCTTGGTTGGTCCTTTATAATAAAATTAAGCATTAGAAGTAAAGAAAATACAATAAAACTCAGTTTATGCAATCGACATTACTTATCTGTTGTATCGGTGGTATTAACCAATTATTGACCTTTACTTTTTTTTACTCTTTATTTTTACTTATTTTTACTCTTGATAATCGGAAAATCATGAAAATTAATACGGAAAATACAAAGTATATGAAAGAAATACGCTACCCGTAATGGTGGAGGTTCTATTTCGTTACAATGGGTAGATGGAAAGCCAAAAAAAATTCAAGATACACTTAATTATTATAATATGTATACATATATCTCAAAATCTGTCTATTATTGAGCTTTGCGCTTATGCAGACTTTTGTTCTACAGGTCAAGAACTATTATTTCCCAAAGTTTCGAAGAAATTAACCGGTACCAAATTCCCATAAGATTTGTGCGGGGTTCTTTAATGGGAACCGAAACTATAACGATTTGTTAAAAGATTAATATAATCGATCCTAAAGATCCGTTTGTGCTATACGTTCGGTCGCAATACAGTGGAGAAAAGTCTTTTAAAAATGACTTGAGTTCTAGACTAATATCGTAATACAAACGCGACTTTTTCCACAGTTTAGTCAGAACATAATTGTCCGAATATTATCCAGACATGGTCTACGTTGAATTATTAATGTTTTATGATGTGAATTTAATCCTCAGTTGTAGACACATATCGTTGACATATTATGCTAACATAATATTATGTCCATAATATGAAATATGATTATCATAATTGTTGTCTGTGTGTCTGTTTGTAAACATGGACGGATATATTACGGTGATACGGACAATGGATATATGTATATTCAGATGGGTGTGAGTATGTATATTCAGATGGGTGTGAGTATTGGCTAGATGCCAATTTATTTTTAATTCCCATAGGTACCTACAGAGGTCATGTTAAGTATATAGAGTATATACACAGATGAGACAGATCAAGCCTACATACAAAAAATTCATTAAGTGCGTGTTTTTGACACGCACTAAGTAATGCCATCTCAGTGAAAGTGTTAATTTATGATCTTTTGTTAACTCTATAGTTGTTTGTTAACTCTACAGCCCTCTTGTGTTTATTCTGTATGGATGTACAACTCAATAATTATTCAATCACGTGTTCAATTCAATCACACAACGATATTAGTACGTCATCTTCGATGATATAAAAAGTGTGATCCAAAAGTTGCAGTAAGTAGCAATTTATACTGCTTACTGATTAGTCGTCCATCAGCTCTTCAAGCGTACACATTCATTGCTAAGTCGTGGGCACAGTGGTGGCTGTTCATTGTGACATCACTAGTAGCAGGTACATGCACATGGTTGTTCTAGTATACGTATGCGACGTATGCATTCTCACCTTGGACCACTGCTACATACATACAGAGTATTACACTCACAAACATCCACTACCTTACACATACCAACACAAACTCTAAATACGTATATAACCTTCCACCTCTCTGCCAAGTCTGATGACGTAAAATTCTGATTACAGTCGGGATGCTAACTATCATAATAGTAGTCTGGCCCCTCGAGTATATATGTTATGTATTTTTTTCTCCATTTTTGAATATTTGAGGAAACGTGATTTCAGATGTATTTAATTGTTACTAATAGCTATATACTAATAATGTCGATGTCGATTAATTGACTAAAATTATTTTTCAGACAAAATTAGTCATTAATCTAAAATACCAAGCATAGAATAGTCGACTAACCGACTAAATTTTTAGTCGAATTCATGAATAGGGTAACCTACGTGATACGTAACTCCTTCAAAAGTTAGTTTTTCTTCTGAATTTAGTTATTGACTCAATACTTTTTTTTTTTAAGAAAAAGAAACATTTGAGATATCACACAAAGTGAAAAATCATACAAATAGATAGGCAATTTTTTAGTTTTCATTTTTGAAAGTCCAATAAATATTAGAGAAAAATTGTTAATTTAGTCATTTTAAGTCACTTAAAAAAAATTAAAGATTTTGGTCATTTAGTCAAGGACAAAGTAGTCGACTATAGAATGAATAAATGAAAATAAAATTAATCGACTAAACCAATTAATCGATTAATCATCCGACATCAATACTATATACCATTAAGTTTCTATGGGATATGGCCAAACAGCAATCTCTTTATCAGGTCAAAAAAATATTGTGTCAGCGTCTGGATAACAGAGAGTTTACTTACGACGCTGCTAAATGCATTGGTCTTCGTGCCATTGTCATAAAAAAATTATCCAGCTGTAAGAGAGGTCCGGTAAAGAGAGGTAACTGTAATCATAGGTTTTACTGTATTATTTAACAAATTCTCAAGAATTATATTCTTCTGGATGGTGAAATTGTGAATATAAAAAAATACAACTATCTATGTTATTTCTAAATATGCTTGAATAAACCCAGGATAAAATATAATAGTATAAAAATTAATTTTAATAATGAACCTCTCTCGGAGTATGAATACCTACCCTATACGAGCAAAATGTACGGACAAAAGATATATAATGAAAAACATCAGAGACTCTTGTTTTTTAGTGTTATGTTATATAATATACGCATGTATACTTGTGTGTGCAGGTATAGAGTCAGTTAGAAAAAGTGTGCGCAATTTGCGGGCATTTGTAACAAAGAAAATTAAAAGAAACAGGACAATTAAAATGAAACATTCTTATGTATTGGTCTTTAGGAGTCATTGTGACATCTTGAGGTTCCTGCGATGATTTTTTTGTTTACCCAAACAAAAATAAAATTGGTCAAGTAACGTAAAAGCCCCTATACCGGAACACCATTTTTAGGTGTGTAATTAAACTGGCTTATAAAAATTGACAAATAAATTAAACACCCATTCTTGTTTTCAAAACAAAGGAAGTTTGTATTTTTCTTTATTAATGTTTTTTTATTTAAAAATGTCGACATCTATATATATATATATATATATATATATATATATATATATATATATATATATATATATATATATATATATATATATATGTGTGTGTGTGTGTGTGTGTGTGTGTGTATTTCTTTAATTAAGTAAGGAAACATTAAATGCAAGGTGAATTTAAATTGAAAAATAATCATTCTATTAATAAAATTTTTGTTATCAGTGGTTTCTTTCAGAAATGACTTCATTAACACTTTCAGTCCCATGGCTTCGGCAGCCGAAACCAAACAAAACATCCCCAGAGGCCGACCGCGATCAATGATTAATTGAATAGTTGGTTACGCATTATGTGTGCGATGTTTATCATCATTCATCACACGGATGTGTTCCTACTCGCACAAATACATGCCAACATACACTACTCTTTTGGTTTTTATGTATAAAAAATTGTAAGATAAACAAATAATACATAAAAAATATAATTTATATTTTCAAATAAAATTGATTTGAATGTCAGTGTATATTTAGTATGTACGTATCACGTACGTATGTTTACAGTTTCACACATACATGTTGAACCAATTGTTGAACTGTGTTGAATCTATTCAGTGTTTGAATGATTTTATTTCATGTATTTGTTCATATAAAGTTTTTTTTTTAATATTGCCGGCTTCCGGGGAAGTTTACTATGAAAGTGCTCGGGCCTCATAGTGTTAATATATAAAGGTCAAAACTGTTCGGACATATGATCGCGTTTCGGTATGGGGGCTTTTACGTTATACGTTGGACACGAATTAAGTTGGGATTCGTCAGTAATTAGAGTATTTTACAGCTTCCAAAATAAAATATAAGATGTTAAAGTATACATTTTTTACGGTTTATCATAAAAATGTATTTGACAATGTTACCTGCCCATTAATGATAACCAATTACGTGAAAATTTGGTGGCAAATATAGGTCAATGAACAATACTTTTGCTAGTGCATAGTATTAATCATACGCAACACTAAGAAATCAATATTTTCATAGAATAAATGTAAGCGTGGTTTGTCTGTGCGTGCCACTATAACACCGTAACCTACCTCCTCCGTCATGACCCCCCCTCCCCACACCTGAACAGAGATTAATTCAAGTTTTATCGTAAATTATCTGATGACATCAAAAAATTTACTAAAAGGAATTTCGTCATTTTAATAGCAAATATTAAAGGTTACACTAAAATTACCCGAATTCAACCAATCACTGTAATTTAAGTAACTTTGGTAGGGATTGCTTTTATGGAAAAGGGAATTTTTTTTTAATTTAGTGACGTCATCAAGTTTATTAAAATTTTTTTAGTGCGTGAAAAACCGTAAATTTAATGATAAAACCATGAAATTGGAAGCGAATTATAGGATTTCAAAGCCGTTATTTTCATTTTTACCAAAATAAGACAATTTCCAAAAGGCATTAACTCCTTCTGATGGAAAAAATGAAAATTTCACATCCAGGTTAGCCTAATTCTAGAAACCACCCTAATTAAAGTCACTCCCATAAGGTTTGATTTGAGAATTAAAGAAACTTTTAATTTGATGATGTCACCAGATTTAAAATTTACTATAATTTTTCAGTGCCCTAACAACCGTTAATGAAATGATAAAACGCTGAATCTGAAAGAGAATTATTGCGGTTTTCGAGGACGTTCTTTTTAATTTTAATTTACGTACCTATATATTTTTTTAAAATTTATAACGATAACAAAAGTATTATGATGGTTTTACAAAAATTTGAAAACTGGATCCGTCTCTGTATGGTAGGGTAAAACAGGAAGAAATTCTAAATTTTTCGGTAATCTTTCACCAAAAAGCACATAAAGAAAACGTTGCTGTTTAATTTTAAAAATTATGAGATCATCCGTCATTGGCTATCATACCTTTTCTGTTTCCTTCTAAATAAGGCTTCTTAAGGGGTTAGATGGGTATCTTTTTTTTTTTTTTTTTTTAAAAAAAAAGACACTATTGTTTCGATTTTTTTTGCAATATAATAGAATGTAATTTTGGCATATTATTATATATATTATTTAGAGAAACTAAAAAAAGTTGTCAAAAATCTCATTTCTTTTTATGAAAATTTTTTTCACAGTATCTCAAAATAATATATAGTAATATGCCAAAAGTTAAAATAAATATATTTTCTTATGTTGCAGACAAAAATCAAAAAAATATTGTTTTTTTGTTAAAAAAAAAACCATCTAACTAACCCCTTAATAACAGTTGATTTTCACATCCAGTGTGCATACTGCGCACACTTATACTGACTTACTCTATATTTTCTAGCACCAGTAACAACATGCAGATGATAATCGAGACTCAGATATTAAAATATGGAAAAAGCGAAAGAAAAGATTTTAATAGGGTCAAGTGAATAGGCAAGTATATTATTTATTACTGCAGATGAAAATACATAATATATTTAATATAAGAATTTTTTTTAATTAACAGCTATTAGTACAATATTTGAATAGGTAGGTATATTGTTTCATGAAAATATGAGAGAAAGGTGAGGTGTGTCGAAAGTATATAATCAACAGTTATAAAAATGTGAATAAGTATTGAATTTTTTTTTATAAAGGAAAAAATAAGATGCCAAAATGTCCACTTTGTCTAAGGTCTATTAGACATTCTATCCAATGACGTAAATAAGTTTTCTGCGTCCTGGAGCACCCCCTCAAAAATCCATTATTTCTCGAATAGTACAGGTGATGAGAGACACCATTTTCCAAAATAATACCGGCAAATAAAGGCACTTCCTTATAGAAAATTGAATCGGTGAGTGCAGAAATCACGTAAGTCACATTTTTGAAATTTTACAGGAGAACGAAAAAAAAGTATAGGTACTGTTCCTAAAATACGAATTTGGGAAAAATTTTTCAACTCAAACTGTACATTCATATTACGGAAATATATTCAAAATATTATTTTCTCATTTTCAAATAAAGTTTTCTTTATAAAATAACAAAAATAAATTTGACTTATGTTGTTTCTGCACTCACCAAATATTATATATACACCACAACTTTTACTGAATATACTTTTTTAACGACAAATTAATATACTTTTTTAATAACAAATAAGACAACAAGAAAATACAATATGTACAGACTAAATTTAATGTTAAAAATGACAGCTAAATAATAGAAAACCATCTCGTGAAGAAAGTGACAATTTTATCAGCGTTGAGTGCAGAAAGCACATAAGTTACAGACTTGTGCGCTTTCTGCACTTAATACTATTTACCAAGTCTTTATATTTTCAAAAATAAAAACCCAACTGATGTCGTTTCTTTACACAATGTCAGTTTACCTTAGATAAACTCATTGAGTGTAAAAAGTGAATTTTCAAATTTTATTGACTTATGTGGTTTCTGCACTCACCGATTCAATTATTTTTCTCACTTTTTTCCTGTTGCGCCCTTTTTTATCATGCGTCCTTAGGCACCTGCTGCACCTACTCCATTGTAGCTACGCCCCTGATTCTGTAATAAATTGCATAGGCAAAGCTTTACAAATTTAAACAATTAAAGCTGCACGTTTAGCCAACAAAATGACAGATCGATTAGTTATTAAGGGGGACAACTAGTGTGAAATTTTGAACAAATAGGAATATTTTTTTTGCATGTTTCGATAGTCTATACCTTTAGAAATAACATAGTAAAATTTCAAATGCATATATCAAATATTTTTTGAGTTACAGCCATCCGAAGAGCGGATTCTGATTTTCATTGTTAACTTTAAGGTATTGAGAAATGTATGAAGATTGATAGTTCGGAAGTTTCTGGACGTGGCTGCCAGTCACATGTTGTGGAGAAGCTAGACCCTGGCACGTGTAAACGACTCATCTAGTTTTACTATGACCGTTATAGTGAGTACGTTGTAAATAGTTTTAGTAAAAATTCTTATTGATTAAAACTAAAAGTTAAAGTAATAAAAAACTACATTTTTCAAATTTGCTGCAGTTATAACTCGAAGACAAATCATCCGATCGATTTGATTCTTATTGCAGCTTCTTTTATATATGTTTCTTCGTGCCATGAACCTCCAGTTTTCCAATCGAATAAAAAATGTAATTTCTGCAGGCCAAAAATCATCAAATTTTCGCGAGAATTTTGAAACTTTTTTTAAAAAAATTCCGCCATTTTGTTAAATTTCAACATTTTTTTTCGATTAAGGTTCATGGTATGGACATTACCTTCTAGTTTAATAGGCTTTTGGTTTTTTTGGTTTCAGGCACTGTGAAGGTCGCTATCACTGCGGCAGTGGGGAAGCATTTTTTTCGAAGCCTTGGGAGATCGCGAATAACTCACCGAATGTTCGATATTTTGGTCCAAAAATTTTATCATGAATTTATTGTATCTCACCGAATATATCCTTAAAATAATAAAACATTCCATACGGTAGTTTTCTTTAACAAAATTCCCAAAAATCACGTTTTTTCAGACGGTCACACTAGTGGTCCCCCTTAACAAAACTTAGTCTTGTAACTCCCATATTTATTAATTATAATATTAATTAATATTAATAGTGGTAGTACATAGATTCATAGAAAACTATTTCCTTATCATAAATTAGAACAGTAAGTTGTACAGTAAACGTTTGTTCGACGGGTCATTGCTTTATTAATATTTGTTTATATATCAGGCCTGCTAGAAGGATAAAGTTTTAAATAAAGCTGTCCTTACACTACTACACGCCCAATAATACTATACAAACAACTTGTATATTTTGTTTATTGTGTTTGGAATATGAATCTGTTCTGCAAAACAGATGAGGAAATATGGTGTTCATTCCAGGTGTTCATATTCCAAACAAAATAAAAAGCTATATATAGGTATATATAGGTATATATATATATATATATATATATATATATATATATATATATATTATATATATATATATATATATATATATATATATATATATATATATATATATATATATATATATATATATAAGATATATACAATTTATTGATTTATTAAAGTTTTCTGCATACAATTCCCTAATTTATAAAAAAAAAATAATTGTACAATAAACTGAATGTAGGAATTTTACAGTAATTCGATTTTTGTTTAATTCAAAATTTTATTCGATAAAGATGCTACGAAGCCGTAAATAGTTATTTTTATAAAAATGAACAAAATCTGCAAGATACACCTTCATGACGTTTTGTTATTCTTGTGGGATTTTAAGGAGCTTCTTTATAATATTTCGCCCGGATACACGAATAAATCTGTACTTGTGAAGAAGTTTACATGTTTACATTATAGTTCCGGTAATAATAGAACAATGTATTATATTTATCTTTATCTATAGATATTATCCATTATATTGAGATATTTATGAGTAATTTACTAAAATGCACAGCAAATGAGCCGTACATACATAATGGTAACTTGCAAAATGGGCGATATATCCCCCTATATTTTATTAATATCAACAACTGTGTGGTCAACAAAATTATAATAACACGTGCACGAATAGGGGAACTCTGGATTTAGATATAATTCACGTCCATATTTAGAGTCCTCGTATCAATTGAAAGAGAAACTATTTGATAAATTTTCTACATGAATTAACAGGGTTAGATTGTCTCATGCGTCATACAACCACAGTCCTAGGTATTTTCTAATATTTATTGAACGTGATGGAGGTATAGATCAAATCAATTAAAAATGGTCTGACGTCATCAAACAAATTCAATAAGTAACACAAAATTAAACGTATCTAGCTTTCTATCTTTTTTTTTTTACCAATTTAATCTTGTATGTCTAACTTTGTTTCATCTGTTAATGACGTCACACCCACGGAGGTGTGTGGAGATGGCATCTCGTATGTGTGAATAATACAGAAATGAAGCATTACACACACATTTACAATCGCATACGTACCTAAAAAAAAAAATCATTGTGATCTAACAATTTTAAATGGGGGATATTTTTATCAAAATAATATAGGGAACAAAGGAATATTTAGCAAAGTATTTACCAATAACAAAAACTTTTTTTGGTGTTTTCATGTTTTTTAATGAATATGAGTTATATGTATAAAAAAATTAAAATACGAGGATGAATCAAAAAGTTCTTAGAATCGCATATTCATATAATATCTTTGGAGGTAATTTGATATTAATTTTGAAGAGCGTCCTTGCCATAATATTTATGCAAAGTTTCAATCGATTTAATCGTATTATTTTAAAGTTATGAATTATTTTGTGTAAATACGTAGTTATCAAAAACGCTCCTGCTCATCGGTCAAAAGTTGTGCTTCAAGCAATTCGCAGCGCTGGATTCGAAATATTGGACCACCCACTATATTCTCTGGACTTACTTACTTATTCCCGAAATTAAAGGAACATATCCGGAGGAAGAAAGTTGACGATGATGGTTTTGCGGTTATGGTTGCCGTAGAAGAGTTTTTTGAGAGTAAAGAAAATGGTTTTTTTTTTTAAAGAAGGAAGATATTCTAAATATATAGAATTCTAAATATATAGAATTGGAAGGAAATTAGGTAAAAAAATAAAGTATTTTTGATTGAATTTTCATATATTTTTATAGTGATTCCAAGAACTTTTTGATTCGCCTTCGTACATAAAAAATATATACATAAAAAAATTTTGCTTAGACACCAATGTGTGTAACATTATAACATGGCGGATACCCGTATTTAATTTTTAAAACATGATTTCTACTTACCTATGAAACGTCATTAGGTTTTTTCCTTCTATTTTTACTCTATTGTCGCTCTTGCACGATAAAACACAACAATTAACCATTTTGGTTTCCAATGGAAAACGTTATAGTCAATTTTAATTTCACCACAACTTTTCAAACATTCCACGTGACGCACACACACAACTAAACAATGACAGGAGGAACAACAGTGTTTGGCTTCAGGTCATCTAACAAAGTGACTAGTCCATATACGTCATTGGACTGGAAAATTTTTTTTGGTACTTTACCGAATAATAGGTACCTACAAAATAGATAATCCATATCACCTCTGAGACAACATTGTATTTGGTAAGTGTTTATCAAATGGGCATGGTGCCAAAATAATTCCACTTAGGAAATAGTATGAAAACTCTTGCTAGCCAAATATGGTGTAACAGAACAGAACTTTTAATGGTGGTATTAAAATTCAAGTAGTAAATATTGTCACAAAAACCCAATATCACCCTATTGAAATTTTAAATACTGTATATCTGTTTCGTTGTGTGGATATAGATATTAACACAGTTGAAACCGGAAATGAAGGTTAGTTGTATGAATGTGTAGTAGGTAATTGTTTTGCCAAATAATCCCGAACTTCCCCGAATTAAATTTATTCAATTTCGAATAATATTGTGTATTAGCTAATATTGGATAATACCTTATTAGTGAATGTGTTACAGTTTAATTAATTTTCAAAATTACCGGTAATATATGATTTCTAACCTCTCTTTCGCCAACTCAATTCGCTTGTATACGCTTGTTCGTATACTACCAAACCAGTTTAATTGAAAATCATAATGTTTATAATAGAAGGTAATTTTGTCGTTAATAGGAACTAATTAAAATATGTGTGTGATTTGGATTAAGTGAAAACTATTTGGTGATTGATTTTGGAAATAGTACCGTATTGATTTACCTTATTAGAATTTTGATTAAAAAATACTTATCCTAAGTTGCAAAGATGGGTATACTTATTAATTTTACAAAAAGCCTAACTTATTTTCAAATTTTTATGACAATTTAACTCATGACTCTGTATTAGTACAATATAAGAATAATGTAGCTTTTTAACTTTTAACGTGGAAAAATGCGAAAAAAATGATACCAAATATATCACTGACCATTTCATTGTAGGTGTAAACACGATAAAAATAAAGGTTTTTATTAGTAAATTTAACTGATTTCAAAACCATAGTAACGAAATATCAAATTATAATAGGAATTATACTAACTTTCTTTTATTCGTTAAATTTTCTTACTGTATTACACTCGAGTTTAATTTTTTTTTTCTGAATAAATTTGAATTTTCTACAACTCAGATTTGTTACACATAAAAACAATTTAACTGGAAAAATTGTCAAATGTCGTATTTTTGCTGGCTGACAGCTCTACAGTCTACACGTTCAATTTTTAGCCAAACAAAAAAATATAAAGTTCTCCCGAAATAATAACTGAAAAAATTTGGTGAGTATTTTTGTTGCATGATGTTGAAACACAATTATTTTAAAAGTAAGTTTAGATAATTTTTAGGATTATGTATTTATTTTTGGAAATAGGAAATTTCGAAATAAATTATAACCGGTATTGGCTAACAATTTATTTTATTCACGGCTACGTAAAGGAAAACTGGAAAATATGGGCAGTGGTCCAGTTATGGGTTAGTAGCAAAACTATCTTAATAAACAAGCAAAGATGAGTAAGTTAGTCATTTTTATGGCTACTGTTTGTGTACTACTGGCTTAAAAAATGATAACTGAGTTAACCTGTTAACCGGGGAATTAGCTATTGCTCAACTCGTTTCAGAATGGGGACTTTTTGTTCGCAGCGATAAGTAATATCACACCTCAAATAATAAAAGAATATCGTTTTTAACTTATGGTTTTTTTTATTTTGATAAAATATTTTATATTTAAAATATAATTCAAATGTATTCAATGTACAAGGAATTAATTGAACAAATTATAATAATTATTTCGCAGTATGATATTGCTTGAAACAGTGTGGCATACACAAGGCAACACAGCAGTCAGGACACCAGAATCCATGGGACTGAAAGTGTTAATTTCCATGACGAAAAATGTCGTCATGCCCATTGCAGTAGGCTTTTATGTATGACGAAATATTTCGTCATACCCAGTTAACAGGTTTTTCCATGACGAAAAATGTCGTCATGCCCATTGCAGTAGACTTTTATGTATAACGAAATATTTCGTTATACCCAGTTAACAGGCTAATATGAAATAATAACATACAACATCTTAAATTTTATCGTCTTTAATACGTTAAAAAATCCTAGACAGTGACAAGACGTGATATTAGAACTTCTATTATAGGAAATATACTTTGAAAAAGGAAAATCTTTTTTGTTTTCTTAACTCTTTGCACTCAAGCAAAAATAAACGTGTTTCTCGGCTAGCTGGTAAGACATGTGACACATGACATGACGCATGATTTGTGTTCCTATTTTTTTTAAAAAAACTTGCAACCTTCTTTCTCAAAGCTCGAATTAAATGTTTTAAATGCTCTTTTTGTTAGATTTGTTACTTTCAAAAGTTGGTTCATTGCTATTTATTGTCCACAAACTCAGATTTTAATGTTTGATGCCTTATAAGCGCAAAGGGTTAAAAGTTCATCTATTTTCTCTATCCCATACATAGTTTAAAAGGTGATTAATTGTAGATTACTATTTTGAAACTATACATTTAAATTTCACAATAAGGCCAGGCGCACATTGAGCTACATCACACAGTAAACGCAGGACAGGGCAGAGCAAAGCAGAGCAGGAAAGCAGTAAGCACGTGTGGTCGAGCGCACATTGAGACGCAGTTAACGCAGGCAGGGAAACGTAGTTTCTATGACTCTTGTTGTAGAACGAGATAGCACGAATTTTAAAAGCAGAGCAGAGCAGAGAAGCACTATTTTTCTTCAATTTTTTCAATTGTTTTCATTTTGATGAAATAAGACCAACTAAAACTCGAGAACGGGTTACAATGTCGTACAGCATCGAGCAGTCTCTGTGTCACATTCACGAGTACCACATCAGTTTCGTGCGACGCAGTGCTGCTCGGCTCTGCTCTGCGTTTCAATTCGCTTTGTCCCGTTCTACAACACGAGTCACAGAAACTGCGCTGCCCTGCCTGCGTTAACTGCGTCTCAATGTGCGCCCGGCCTTAGCCCCGATTTACATTAAGGTTCCGCTCTCGGTACGCCCCCGCTCCGCTCTCGCTCCGATATAATATTGTTGTGTTCACATTAAGCCGGTTCTACACGATGCTACGAACGTTTCTTCCAACGTTCGATCGAACGTTTGATGCAAGTAAATTCGATAGTTGGTGCTGCGAATGTTCCTGCTACACGGTGAATCGAATGTTTGATCCAATAGGATGTCATCTGTCTGATGTTATCTCTAATGTTATACACTGATGTTGTCTCTTTTCATAGGAACGAGTCGTGTAGCTGTTGAGTCGATCCAACAAATATTGTCCTTCAAACGTTGGAAGCACCCCTTTGACTCGGTGCAAGAATACCGACATCGGCTGGAACATGGCCAAATGCGTACGTTTGATGCTCGACATTGGACGCTTGTGGGTTCGAACAACGGCCACACGATGCGACAAATCATCAAACGTCCAATGTTGGAAGGTGTTCGTAGCATCGTGTAGAACTGGCCTAACAGTGCCGATAACATGCTGGTACCTATTCGTTCTCCATTCACACTATAGTGCCCCTCTCGCTCCCATAATTTTTTTTTTCCATATTTTAAACACTATCGTATTAGGAGAACATATAATACAATATATCTATTAGTTAGTTAGTAATATGTATCATAAGAACTGTATTGTCGCAAGACGTCGCGTTGTTGTGTTGTATCATGTTTTCCTAATACAAGAATTTTCAAATAAATGAAGAAGGCTGAGAAACGAAGCGGAGTGGAATCGAAAACGTGCTCACACTATCGATATAGGTCTATATCGTTTCGATACCGCTCCGATAAAATATTATCTGAGTGGTATTGTTATTAGAGCGATATTGAAGCGAGAGCGTTCCGCAACTGATATCGGAGTGATATCGGAGCGATGATGTGAATACACTCATTGTTTCTTGTGTAAGAATATTTTATCGAAACGGAAGCGTAGCGATATTGTACCGAGAGCGGAGCGTTAATGTAAATCGGACCTAATTTTGCTAAATATATACCTAACCTCCATACACAATGTATACCTATATGTTATTAATCAATTAGATATTGAACTGTAAAGTGATAAAGTTATTACCGGAAGGTAAGTCTTGTTTGTCCAGTAATTATTTGATAATCTTAAACATTGTTTGGTCAAGTAATTACATTTACACTGTATTATTGACCAGAATAATTCAAAACTACTACGCAAATGATATCTAAATGTAATTTATATTAGCGAAGTAAAACAATGATTTTACAAACATCTATAAAAATTGAAATAAAAATAATAATAATGACAATTTAATTCATATGTATATTTCGTCTCCTTAGAATACTATAGTTTCTTTAAGGGGGGAGTTTACGCCAGAAACGGCTAATAGACTAATTTTTTCGAATCTCGTTTTTTGTTTTTTTGTTTGTATTTTGTTTTGTGGTTCTTTAAAACACGGTGATCTATAAAACATGGCCAAAAAAATTTTTTTCCAAGTAGAAAAATATTTATTTGTGAGCCGCTGCACAGCCAAGTTGCTGCTCCTTTGCAGACAACACTCGCTCCCCTCGCAATTTGATCAGTAATATAACTACTTGAAGATGAAGAATCTTCAGGATGAAGAAGAGAAAAAGGAACAAGAGGGGACAATATATGGGGTTGGAGAGTTTTAATAAACAGTGAGTAAACCGCTTCTTTTGCTATTACTTTTGCTTTTTACCGTTTCCCGAAAGTTGTTTTTCCCGACAAGGAAAATCATATCTCAAGTTCTAGAAAAGATAGAGACTTAATTTTTTTTTTAAAGTTTGTTCATAAACATACTGCGCATAGTGGAGTATGCTTTTTCCATTTGAACAATTGTAACTATTTTTAAACATTTTTCTTTTTAATAAAAAATTAGATTTTATAATTTTTAGAAGTTTGGGATTACACAATTTTATAGTTAATTTTTAAAATTACCTGAAACCCATACTCAGCTTTATGGACAGGTTCTTTAGAAATAAAATAATAAAAAGATATTTAAAAAATATTCATTACTTTTGAGATATGCTGGCAATCTCATAACCGATTCGAAGTAACATATTCTGCATATACAGGAAGAACTATTGAACCAGCAATTAATGAACTTTACGATCGATCCGTAAGCATTTAAGGGGGACCACTAGTGTGACCGCCTGAAAAAAGGGGATTTTTGGGAATTTTTTTAAAGAAAACTACTCTATGGAATGTTTTAATATTTCAAGGATATATTCGCTGATATATAATAAATTCGTGATAAAATTTTTGGACCAAAAAATTGAAAATTCAATGAGTTATTCGCGATCTCCCAAGGCTCCCGCCACTGTTGCAGTGATAGCGATCTTCACAGTGCCTGAATTTAAAAAACCAAAAAGCCTATAAAACTAGAAGGTATTGCTCGTGCCATGAACGTCAATCTAAGGAAAATTGAGATTTAACAAAATGGCGGAGTTTTTTAAAAAAAAGTTTCAAATTTTGCGCGAAAATTTGATGAATTTTGGCCTGCAAAGCTTACATTTTTTATTCGATCGGAAAACTGGAGGTTCATGGCACGAAGAAACATATAAAAGAAGCTGCAACATAAAAATCAAATCGATCGGATGATTTGTCTTCGAGTTATAACTGCAGCAAATTTTAAAAATGTAGTTTTTCTTCACCTTACCATTTAGTTTTAATCACTGAGAATTTTTACTAAAATTATTTACGATGTACTCACTATAACGGTCATAGTAAGACTAGGTGAGTCGTTTAAATGTGCCAGGGTCTAGCTGCTCCACAACATGTGACTATCTGCCACGTCCAGAAACTCGGGAATTATCAACCTTCATACATTTTTCAATACCTCAAAGTTAAGAATGAAAATCAGAATCCGCTCTTCAGATGGCTGTAACTCAAAAACTATTTGAGATATGCACTCGAAATTTTAGTATGTCAATTTTAAAGGTATAGACTATCGAAACATGCAAAAAAAGTTTTCCAATTTTTTCAAAATGTCACACTAGTGGTCCGCCTTAATGAACATTTTTAACTAACAAGTAAAGGTCCCGAGGCCGGACCTATCGATTTTGATGAAACTTAAATATGTTGTAGAACACTAAAAACTAAGGGACACGTATTTTTTTTTATCTGCGGAAAAACGGTTTGAAGGGGTGAAATCGCCCTCCAAAAATTGGGGTAAAAATTTAATTTTTCAAATATCTCGAAAACAGTAAGAGATAGAGCAAAAGTTTAAATTGACGATATTACTTTTTTTTAAAGAGCTATCTATTGATATGCAATTTTTTCAAATTACATCAACAGGGGTGGTTGGGGGTTAAAATTTGGGGGTTAATTTTGCAAAAAGGGGGTGAAAAATAAATAATATAAAAATTTTGTTTACAGATTTGAAATCTACGTCAAAAAATCTAATTGACCTGTTTTTGCTCAATATCCTAATATTAAGTGTAGGGGTAGTTAACTAGAGGGTGACTATGTCGAATAATCGTACTATTTGGGTATTTCAAGAAGTTCTTCTTCCTGGAAAATAGCTTAAGACAATTAGAATAACGTAGAAATGAAATTCTCGAATTCAAAATTGAGCTTGAGCAACATTGGAGAGGGGGTGAGTCACCCTCTTAAATTACATACTAGTTTACATACACTAATTTTTGCAATTAACACACTGACAGAGGGTAATAATGTCACAATAGATGGTTCTGAAGTTAGACTATCGTATGTAAGGTTTTTATTAGGTTTCGTTATTTTAGGTTAGGTTATGTAATTTTCGCTATCGATAATTTTCGATAAGGAAAACTTCATAGTCCAACTTCAGAACCACTTATTGTGACATTATTTTACCCACTATCAGTGTGTTTATAGCAAAAATTAGTGTATATAAACTAGTATGTAATTTAAGAGGGTGACTCACCCCCTCTCCAATGTTGCTCAAACTCAATTTTAAATTCGAGAATTTCATTTCTACGTTATTCTAACTGTCTTAAGCTATTTTCCATGAAGAAGAACTTCTTGAAATACCCAAATTGTACGACTATTCGACATAGTCACCCTCTAGTTAACTACCCCTAGACTTAATATTAGGGCATTGAGCAAAAACAGGTCAATTAGATTTTTTGACGTAGATTTCAAATCTGTAAACAAAATTTTTATATTGTTTATTTTTCACCCCCTTTTTGCAAAATTAACCCCCAAATTTTAACCCCCAACCACCCCTGTTGATGTAATATGAACAAATTTCATATCAGTAGATAGCTCTTTAAAAAAGAGTTATATCGTCAATTTAAACTTTTGCTCTATCTCTTACTGTTTTCGAGATATTTGAAAAATTAAATTTTTACCCCAATTTTTGGAGGGCGATTTCACCCCTTCAAACCGTTTTTCCGCAGATAAAAAAGAATACGTGTCTCTTAGTTTTTAGTGTTCTACAATATATTTAAGTTTCATCGAAATCGATAGGTCCGGCCTCGGGACCTTTACTTGTAAGTCAGGCTGTACTGGCTGTACCTATATACGCATGTACTTACTACAAACCGTAAACGAAGAAATTAGGGATAAGTTTCCCAATTTTTTCAAAATGTCACACTAGTGGTCCGCCTTAATGAACATTTTTAACTAAGTCATGCTGTACTGGCTGTACCTATATACGCATGTACTTACTACAAACCGTAAACGAAGAAATTAGGGATAATTTATGGTAAATATAAGTATTATTTTCAAACAATTAATTAATGCATCCAAATTGTCTATTGGATCTAAACAAGGGACCAATAGTGATACATATATTGATAATATTTATATATATACAGGGTAGGCCATTTTAATCTTTGCATCTAAATATCTCGCCGGAGGTGCCACCTGACAAAAAAATGACTTTTACAAAAGTTGTTAGGTACGCAGGGGGACATTAAATGGTGACCTTAAATTTAATTTTCAAGGTCATTTTGAAGTCAAGTCGTATTTTTCAAATGGAACGACCTACTTTTTATTTCGGATTCTGAAAGAGCGTGAAATTTCACGTTGAAAATGCTATGAACGAGTTTCTTTTATTGACCTTTAATTTTTCATTTTTTAGCTATGAAATTTATTAGCTATGAAAAATTAATTTTTCATAAATTTTTAGTGGCATTTTTTTCTGGATTTTGACCTTAGAATGACCTTTACACGTCATTAAAAACGAACAGAAGCTCCAATTTTACGTCTCCAAAAGATGCCGACTCTTTAAAGTTAGGTTTTTCTTATAAAAATTTAATTTTGGATTATTCTTTGGTGGTCTTTACACCTCTTGACCTCAAGGTCAATTATAAAAAAATTCGTTTATAGCATTTTCGACGTGAAATTTCACGCTCCTTCAGAATCCGAAATAAAAAGTAGGTCGTTCCATTTGAAAAATACGACTTGACTTCAAAATGACCTTGAAAATTAAATTTAAGGTCACCATTTAATGTCCCCCTTCGTACCTAACAACTTTTCTAAAGGTAATTTTTTGATAGGTGACCCCGCTGGCGAGATATTTAGATGCAAAGGTTAAAATGGCCCACCCTATATATATATATATATATATATATATATATATATATATATATATATATATATATATATATATATATGCTATCGATATTGTACAATATATGTATAATGTATAATATAAATTTATTATCAAGTATCCCTACTATACTTACGGCGGTACAGAAATAGGAACTAGCTGAATTGATTTAATCGATAAAGTAGTTATCTGATATATTCAATTGTTTATACATGTTTGTTATGGTAATGTTGAACGATATTAATTAAGATGAATTTTGTACGGGAAATAAGTAATGAAGCGATCTGATTACTATGCAGTACTTGCTTACCTAATTGTACTTGTGTGATGCATATTATTGGCTTTTGGTTGATTAAAATGTATTTGATTTAATCAGTGGAAGAAGTAGAAATTTCCTTGAATGTTTCCCGGTACGTATTTCAAAATATCAAAGAGAAAAGTAGTAGGATGGGATACTGGGGCACAAAATTTTCTAGTTTGTTTAAAATATTGGAACGTACAAGCAGTCGAATTCTAGGTGCATAGGTACATTCTACTCAATTTTTATTGTCATAAAACTATGAATCGACGTATGAAGTTTTGATTGCGATGGCGGAGTTAACGTCATCTATATAATATGAGTTGCCTAGTTTCAAAATCTACATATCCAGTTTTCAAGACATTTGATTTTTTAGGGTCATTAACTTTTAAATGTACGAGTAATAAGGTATATGCCCCCAAACATTTTTTGTTATAATATTAATTGTTTGCTAAAGAAATTTGCAACTGAAATATAACATAATTTTCAAATCCTGCTAATTACATTGATCGCTTTGCTAATTTTTGCTAAATGACTATTTGAATAACATTAAAAAAACAAGTATTAGTTCCAAAAACTGCTAAATTAAACTTAACATAACCTATATTTTAGATTTTAACCGTTTCAACTTTTAATTTTTTTAGTGACATGCGGGACATACGAAGTATAAAATTATGTTTTCACGTAAAATTTGTAATTTAGTATTTATCTAAATTTTTAAATAATGAAATCGTAGATGTAAATGAATTACAAAATAAGCACTTTGGTTTTAAGTGACAAAATGAAAATATTTTAGAATATTAATAGATTTGAGCGTTACTTTATGGTATTCCATATTTGTAAATAATAAACAAATACTTTACTTTGCCAAATACCACTTTTATTTTTGAAACTGTGACAATATTGTTTCGAACCGTTGTTTGAAAATGAACTAACGGTTAGAGAAGTTTTTTTAATTCTGTTTGAAAATGAACTGACGGTTCGAAACAATATTGTCACAGTTTCAAAATAAAAGTGATATTTTTGCGAAGTAAAATATTTGTTTATTATTTACAAATATGGAATACCATAAAGTAACGCTCAAATCTAAAATATTATTTGTTAAAATCCTTTAAAAAATCGTTTTATCGACCAACTACCTTAAGCCTGACGAGGAACCGTACTGTTTTATTCTTTTATTATCAGTAAAACATCACTTCTGTTTGGATGATATTGTTTGGCTCGCTGTTTACATCAACAATAAAATTAATAGTTTATTAAATTTGCGAAAAATTATCAATATATGTATATATAGTTTCGTTTTTAAGTAACCATCTTGCACTAACGTTTGTATTTCAAGTTAATGTTTTTTTTGTTTAAAATGTTAAATTAAATTTTCATTTCGAATAGAAAAAAGTTCAAATCCATTAACCTCAATATTGTAATGGAATTTTTAGATAAATTGTAGTTGTATATCCGGAATTGAGAATGTAGTATAATAAAATTATCTTAATATAATTTTGCGAACAATTTTTTTACCGTTCTTTTAGTTTTCTTATTTACTATCTGATATATAGTTTAGATAGTTTGAATGCTTAAAGTTGGTTAGACATGAAATAGTGGTGGTAGCGGTAACAAACAGCTAAAAAAAGTAAAATTTGATTTTAATTTTTTTTTTTTTAGTACAATATTGGATTTGTAAAAATATGAACAACTGATTCACGAATAGAATCCATTTCATAGTTGAATAACTAACAAGCAAAAGTTTCAAAACCGGATCTACCGATTTTGATGAAATTTGAATATAATATTGTAAATCAGTAATAAGTAAGTGCCATGTATCTTTTTATCGACGGAAAAATAATTTGAAGGGTTGAATTAGCACTTCAAAAGTTTGGGTATATATTTAATTTTTCAAATAGGTATTTCGAAAATCGTAAGAGGAAATTTTTGGGGGTGAATATTGCGAAAAGTCTTTCCTACTATTAGGTCTAAAGAGTAGTTTAGTAAGGAGTGATTGTATGGATATACTCGTGCTATTTAAGTAGTTCAAGAATTTCTTCTTCATCGTAAATAGTTGGAGACAGTTATAACAACGTTGAAATGCGATTTTCGAGAAAATGCAAAATTCAGATTGCGCCGTATTGCGGGTGTGAGCCACTCCCTTAAATTACCAATTAGTTTTCATGGTGGGTAGTAATGTGCTTCTCAAACTGGACTATCACACGTAAGGTTTTTTACAAAACTTTAAACGCGATTATCTGAAAACTAATTTTTTCGGCTTAGTCGACATAAAATCTGGAGTCTGGAGAATTCTATGATCCACCGAGCGTTTAATATACCTTTGTCGAAAGAACATTTTGAAAAAGAAATAAATAATAAAAAAATTATAGCGAATAATAACGGATATAATTCAATCTTAATCGATAAATTAATAGCTAAGAAAGAATTTAAACAAATTTTAAAAGAAATTTACCCCTTCGTTAAACCAGGGCTAAAAAATACCTTTAAAACTATAACATATTTTGGTAATATATCGGGTAAAATTAAAAAAATTCTAGAAAAATCAAACATAAATATAGCATTTAAATCAGACTTTAATCTAGGAAACTTAATATATAACAATAAAAAAAATTGATAAATTAAAAAAATTGGGTATCTACAAATTAAACTGCCAAGACTGTAATAATTTTTACATCGGTCAGACTGGCAGAAACTTTGAAACCCGGAGAGCAGAGCATTTCAGATCCTATAGGAATAAGAAAACCGACTCTGCTTTTGCGAGGCATTTAATTGACACCGGACACACACCAGAACGGGAAATTACCGTGCTACACGAGGCAAACAAAGGAAAAAAGTTAACAATCCTAGAAGCAATAGAAATAAATAAACATAACTCCGATCACCTTTTAAATGACTACATCGATATCTACAGTTCAACTTTATTTTCAGTATTATAATTTAATTAAACTTTTAAAATTATATTTTTCTGTAATATTGTTTGTTTGTCAATTTCAATCTTTTGTCACGTGTTTGCTCGCATTTGTCACATGTAATGTAATATTGTTTTTCTTATTTTTCGGATTCTTCCACTACCCCCACCCCTTCTACTTCCACACCATATACCACTCCCCTTCATAAGTATAGGTAAATAAAATTAGTATATAAGGGCATGTATCGAATATAATTTTTATTCTGTTTGAAAATGAACTAACGGTTCGAAACAATATTGTCACAGTTTCAAAAATAAAAGTGGTATTTTGCAAAGTAAAATATTTGTTTATTATTTACAAAAATGGAGTACCATAAAGTAATGCTCAAATCTATTAATATTTATCGAATCAATTGCCTTCAATTTTGAGAAGAACGTTCAATCAATATTTTGCTATGGTCAAAATTTTGGAAAATTCAAGACTCTTTTAAACCAGAATCATCATGGCAACAAATTAGTCAAAGAGATTTTTTATATAAATTCAAATATCATTTTAAATTATTTGAAATAATATAATATTTAGAATACTGTGGAAAAATCAAATACAAAAATAAAAGTATTATTTATATATTAACCCCCGAGTAATTTACACATAGAAGCCTTTATTACCCATGTCTAAGAGCTATCATTTATATATTAACCCCCGAGTAATTTACGCATAGAAGCTTTTATTACCCATGTCTAAGAGCCATCTTAGGACACTCACTCTACCCACAAAACTTTTCAAAACATATTAGAAACAAAATTACAGACATCTGTATATCGTCCCGTCCTACACTATCTAAGTATTTGAAGAAAAACTATATTGATGCTTTTTCAAAAAAAAAAAAAAAAAAAAGATTTTCAACATTTTCTCTATTGAATTCAACTAGGTAGCTACTTACTTATTTCGTTACATTTTACCATTCAGTATAAATCAATAAAATAAATCAATTAACAATATAACCCACCCACATTTGTGTAGAGTGATACACAAAATTTCAATTGCTCGTTTATTATCTGTGTCAAAACAACAAAGAACAGACCAAATTCTAACGTCGAAGAACACAGCAGAATGATTTTTATAGTTGCCAATAAAAATAGAATTGAAATATTGGAAAACATTTATGTAAATAAATGATATTGTAAGATATTGGTGCATTTTATGTTACAAAAGAAAACATTAGAGGTAATCAATTTTATGTCTAGATATATTACTGTTTACAATATGTTCAATATTTTTTTTTGAAAATATGTAAATAAAACGATATATAAAATCAATATACTGGGTGTCCCATTCGGATGTATTCATACGATTTACACGTTAATTGATAACATTGGATTCCCATTAGGAAAAAGTTATGTCACAAGAATGCTTCGGATAAACATTTTGACATAATTGGTAATTTTCTTTTATAAAATAATTTTTTTCCACCTAATTATTTCCACTATTCCTTCAACAGAATACTTTTTCGGTATTTTTATTATCTTTATATTTATTTTCAAGAGAATAAAAAAATGCCTTTTGAATTTACAGAAAATGACACAAATATTTATTATATGAAAATATGAATTGCTTGAAAATTGCCACATTCATTTCTTTATTTTACTGCATTATTGTTGTTAAAGGGATAGTAACAGTAGTTATAATATTAAATTACGAGTTAGTTTGTTTAAAGCACTCTTGTGATATAACTTTTTCCTTATGGGAATCCAATGTTATCAGTTAACGTGTAAACCGTATGTATACATTCAAACGGGACACCGGTATACCTATCGTATCATCTGGTATAACATTGTGAATTTCCTAGCGCCGTATTTCTTAAATTTCCTCATCGTCGTAGACCATTTAAATTTGAATACTCTAGTATTTACCCTGTGGAGTACGAGACCTTATTTTTCTGTACAAATACAGAACATAACTTTTCTCGAAAATTAGTTTACATAGGATATTAGTTGATGATTCAAAAGTCATTATTATCTAAGTATAACAGGCCGGACGAGGGGGTGGGGGAGTTGGGGTTGTAGCTCCGGGACCCGAGCTTGAAGATGGGGCTCGTGGTTGTCGATAAAGAGCTCGGGAAAAAATAAAGTTTTCTTTTGCTCACCACTTATTTTTTGGGAGGAAATTTTTAATAAATGTGGTTTATTCCCCGGGCCCGCAATTTCCTTGCACGGCTCTGATTGTATGCGGTTTTACCACTCTTTGTGATGAAAGAAAACCTATTATTTCCCAAAAAGAGCTTAAAATACCAGCTTTCAAACACTGAAGACAAATTTAAATGAAACACTCCATACATATATATCATTTTCGGTTAGGAATCTCAAAACAAATTATTATCAGCGTCTCGGGCTCAAATATTACGGTGACACTCACTGTAATAAGTGAATTTTCTGTATGGAAATTTTGAAGTTTGAAAGTTTGAACTCAATCAGATAAAAATTGAAGGAGCTAGCGGTTCGCTGTAGGCTCGAAAAACACGGCTTCGAGAAAAACGCTCTGCGATGCCCGCACCATTATTTTCCTCTTCACCTTTCTGGCAAACATTGTGTCTCAACATAAAAAAAGTCATAAGGTGATATTACCCCTTAAGAAGAAATATGAAACCATTTCCGAAATAATCATGGTTTTTTAAGTATATTTTTAATGTTATACCAATTGACTAATTGTGTTCATTTTCAATATTGCTTAGAACCTTCGATACGTTAATCAAATTCACATTACACTGAGCTTGTTTATATTAAATTTTAATAGAAATCGGTAAAATAATATCTAAAACCAGTGATTAGCTTCAAAGAAAACGTTTATTCACTATCCACAAAGCACTTACTAAATTGTACACTAAAGAGATCGCTATTTAATACAGGTACATAAACTCATGTGGATAAATATGTATGTATATTTTCCTCATTTTCCGACTGGTTCCTCGTAATATGGAACATGACGTAAGTAGCTCTGACATTAATATTGGAATTAAATTTCACAGTTGAAATTACCATACATCGTTGTTAAATCATATACATACATATGTATAACTAATACCGGATGAAATTTGTAAATGTACTGCTGCTGGCAAAAGAATTGTCACATTAATAGTAAATCATATTTTAAAACCGTGTGAACACACTTAGTTACAAAATATGAATTATACAAAAAAATTTATTTTTTCGAGTGTTTTTTATGAAAAACCAATAGTAATTTTTTTTTCAAAAATAATGTCCTCTAAAATTAAATTCGCACGTGACTAACAAAATACAAATCGTATATAGTACCTATATCCTAAGTATAAAACTAGGCTTTCGAGATTATTGGAAGTGCTGCAGGTCGACTACCATATTGCACTGTCAAGAATAATGTAACGGTGAGTTAGCCAAAAATGTTGCTAAAAACTTGTTCGTATAGATAATATAATTGTTTACAAAGTCGGAAATACTTTCGCGAGAAATCAATAAATTATTTTGAAAAAGTTTCTTAGCAAAAGCGTCAAAATCTGTAAGGCCGTATAACATCTTTTTTCAATTCGAAAAGTTCTCCGTAGTTATTTTATAGAGTACTAGCCGAATACCCGATGGGATTTCCCATCGGCAACATCTTTTTACTAGGTACTCACTGCTCAATTTCAATGTTTTTCAAAAGTCTAAGTACCAATTTCCACGTTTCTAATTTCAAAAATAACGAATTTCCTATACGAATTTTCATTTTCTGTTTTAACCCCTTAGGGAATGAATTTCCAGAAACGTTTACACAACTGACTTTTATTTATAAGTAGTAATACCTATAAAGATCAATCTTCATATCTTCTGTGCTAAATTTCGTTTTTCTAACCCTAACAGTTTAGGCTGTGCGTTATCTGTCAATCAGTGTATAAAATATTATTTATTTTAATAGCCATAGTAACATATTTTTATATATCTCTAACTTCAAAAATGACGAATTGCCATACAAACTTTCATTCCCTATTTAACCCACCTAGGGGACGAATTTTCAAAAATCCTTCCTTAGTGCTCACCTAAATTACATAGGGAACTCCTGTGCAAAGTTTCATTCTTCTAAACGCAACGGTTTAGTCTGTGCGTTGTTTGTCAGTCAGTCAGTGTTAGAAATTTATTTAGTAGGTTTTCCAATAACTAATTCTATATACTTAATTTTTTCTATTCAATATAAATTTGCTGATTTCATGCGCAGGGAAAATGAACAAATGATGTAGGTAGCTCCTTAAATTTTCTTTAAATTTTCATTTTGGAAAAATTCTCGTCTGGTTGCATATGAGTGTATACTTCGCCATTAATATTTATATAAACTTAATTAGTACATTAAAACTTATCGACCTTGCGAATAACAAAACCTAATTTCCTTACGCACTGTTTCAATACCATTTTTAATTTTTCTCGAAAATCAAATTTGTGTAGCTGTAATAATAATAGCTGAATTGTTTACTACTTCAACAATGTTTTATAATCACTAGAAGTATCCTTTTTTAGTTACAACATCCAAATAAATTTATTTAATTCCAAATTTCAATAAAAAATTATTTCCAGTTGTGATAAGTAAAAATTTTTAACAGTGTACTGTACATACATCAGTGTATTATCGTCTGCAGCACGTGTGCCAATTATTTTGTGTTCGATTGTATCCGTGTTTTGATTTGAAATCAACGTTGCTGGTACCTCATGAGTGAAATGTTATTTCAAAATTATACTGGCATAAGTTGTGTATAATTTATAATAGCGAGAATTAAATGCCTGTATTGCGAAATATACATACATAATATTATATAGAATGCATACATATATACTTTATGTAATTAATAAAAGAAAATTATTGTATTTAGATAATATGTTTGAGGATATGTTTTAAGCATAGGATTATTATTTAAGAATAAATCATGGGTTGGTAACGCATTACCGTATTTTATAAATGGTTTATACGGTTACAAATAATTAATGTGTTTTCATTGATCTAAAATTTTTGAAGAATGAAAGCTTTTTGTACTTGAAATAACAAGTTTTGTTTAATGCAACCATGTTATTTGAATGAAATAACATTTTGTATTATTCAAAGCATTGAAATAACCGGGCTTCAAAAAAAAATTTTCCATATCTTTTATATATTTAGTAAGGTTTTGCCCCGGAGGCGTAATTCTTTACATTCATTGAATTATTTGACATACCAGCTTGACCTTTATACAGGATATAATGAATTTGTAAAGGATTTTATAAATGTTTGTAAATTCAAAAATTTTCCGGTCTAGTCACTTTGAAATGATCGCTGGTCGACAATTTCGTTATCGGTCGTAATTAGTATAATCATTTTGGGGGATCAGTGCTTTTATCTGAGGGAAACATTTCAGGGGAAGCTACAATCCTTGAAGTAATTTTAACAATACCAACAGTTTGTCCAGAATATTAATAGAACCTATTGGCAATGATAAAATTTCCCTGGTGAGGTAATCTTTGCCCCTTACACCATACCGGGGGCTTCGCCTTCTGTACCTAAGGGTGGGGGAATCAGTCTTTATTAATTGGCAATAATGATATTAAAAATAATCGACTCAACAAAATAATGTCACTTTGATCTTAACAACTAAACAACAATTGGGAAATTTTGAATCTTCAGTAGACAATTTAAAATTGTATAATTTTTAATATCTTATATATGTATATATTAAAAAACATTTATTTATTAATAATTAGTCTTTAACTATTTACTTAACATTATTATACTTGTTACCACTTGAGAGAAGGGCACACTTGACGCGTGCACGACTAGCTGGGTAAAGCTGGTGGGTGGGGGGAGGGGTAATTGGTATATCCTCTAAGAGAATAAAATTACTTACGATTACTACTAATTAAAAAAGTTGAGCGCCACCATATTTTTATCGAAAAAAAAAAAAAACATGGATAAAGATGGAAATATTTTCACGTAACTAAATGTAAAAAAATAAAATTTAAAATTATTAGCTTAATACTTTTTATTACTTCATCATCACGTTTCCAGACGAACACCACAGAATTGAGAGGTAGGGTCACCAAAACTTTCGGCAGCATCTGCACAGCAATTACCAAAAATTGGAACACTTCTACATAGTAAACGGCGCCAGCCAAAAATTTTTCACCACGTGGATACCAATTCCAAAATGCATTACAACATGAATTATCAGGCAACCATCCGTGAAGGGTTCCGAAGAAAAAAATCCAACCAATGGACCAGTATACTTCAGATAAGTGCTATATATCCTTTTTATTAAAAACTTGTACCATACACAATATGTAGCACGAAATTGTATAGTAGGTAGTCCCCAAATCCCAACAATGGTTAATTTAATTTAACAGTTAAACTCCGGTTAGACTGCTGCGCAATACCATTTATTTATAAGATTCGATACAGTCATTCGTAATATTTAGAATATTAGATATACATCTCCGTTGTTTAATTAACAAATATATTGGGAAATCTTACAATGTTTATTCTAGTTTGATAATTTCGTATTATCTATATGGTAATTACTAAAGTATATCTATATACAGAGTTGTAGTTAAATAAATTTCAGGCCAAAGTATGTACGTCCGTAAAAATATTACTCCATTTAATAGCCTCGCAGTCTACGGTCCATATCTGGATTTGCTAACAGACGGTGAGGAAATACAGATCCAGAACTTATATGTAGATCCAGACCCTTGTACGTATATTCCATGTACTACAAGATCTATTAAAAATATCAAATTTTCTCATAAATTAAATTTCAATTTCATAACAAGTTTGACAAGCCATCGATACCAAATTTAACTTTATTGGTAATATTGTGAGGTGAACCGTGTTATGTATAGGTTCATGTAAAATCAAATTGCGTAAAATTAGAATTATCAGTTGAAATTTTTTTTTAATTTCGTTTCTCGCCTACGACTCGTCTCGAATGTCAAACACATTTTCCTTGTAAATGTGATAATTAAAAAAATAATTTTTGTATTTCTTTTGAAATATATGGTAAACAGCTGGCATATTTATTATTTTAATTAAGAAACTTTCATGTTTTTCTTGCAGTGGCTAATAATTTTTAAGGATAAATAAATGTATTTATATACTGTTAGGACCCTATGGTATTCAACATTGAGTACGGCATAACAAGGTGCTGCTCTACTTAACATAAGTCCACCTGCACACGAATAAAGTCTTCCACATAAGCGCTAGTCCACTCAGTTCACTAATAGCCCAGCGGTTAAGGAGTCCTGCCACGGCTCCGGAGGGCCCGTGTTGAATGCCTACTATCAGGAGTAAAAGTTGTTAATGTTTTTTTTTTTTTTTTTTTTTTTTTTTTTAACACAGGATTTCGACACATTTTTATATAATGGTGGAAAGTTCCAGAACGTTCTACAAACTTCGATTAGTAGTCGTCCACACTGCGTGCGAAACTGGACCGAACGTTACTGTACCGAGCGAGTCTGAATCTAGCTAGTGTTCATACTGCTTGCTTTTTGCGATTTGCTGGATTTGACATTACGGGCTCAAGTCGCGCCATGACAGTGGCTGTAATAGCTGAATTTCATTTTGGAAATTCACTAATATACTTAAGTGTTCTATATTTTAAGTACCTATGTCGAAAGTATACTTTTCTTCTTAAAATATATATGCTAAATACTCTCCAGTGAAACCATGTTACTTAAGTTCAAAAATTTAATGTTGTCTCATGGAATATTTTAAACTTACAAATAATAATTACAACGAAACAATTATTTCTAACTTTCCCTTCACACCAAGAGACGCCTGGAGATAACATTTCTTATAACATTCACATGCAGATATGCAAAATTAATAACCAATTTTGCCCGGAAACCAAACTACATAGATAATATAATTGTTTATAATAGGTATGTACTTGTGTAAAAGAAGCACAGACTTTTCTTCGAAGAAACTCAATTTCATAACAAATTTTTTATATACATTTTTTCCTCTTTTATACACAAAAAAATTCATATTTTCTTTACTTTTTCCTATCATACTGTAAACAAGTTAAAACTATTTCGAAAATTTCAAGTCATTTTCCTTATGAAGGAATCTTGTAAACTAATTAAAAACTTTATACTTATTGTATTACAAATTGTCTTAATAATGTTGCATCGTTAATAAATATTTTGTTTAAAACAAACCAATTTTTTATTTTTTTATTAGGGATATTTAAATAGCGGAAATTCAGTATTAGACAGTTTAAAAATGGTTGCGATTTATTAAGTTATACAATTTCATATCTTCGACCACGCTTCGTTTGATGGAACCGTTGCTAAATTTTAGATCAATAATTACGCTAAGAATTCTTTTCTCTACTACACATATATCATTTTTAAATATCGTATACATATTTAAGGGGCGGTTTACTTGAGAGTCATTAAAAATTATGTATTTTTCTCGAATTTTTTTCTCAAGAACGGAAGTAAATATCAATTTCAAATTTTGTACACATATTTATTAAGTACTAAACTACACAAAAAATATGAAAAATTGTCCATTTTATAGATAGTGCAGTGTGATGATCCGAAAATCCGATGCCTTATTGGTTTACATCATAGCGCCACCACTGAATGGTAATAAACCACTGAAATCCAAAAACAAAAAAGATTTATAAAATATATGAAGAGTACCGGCACCTATACCTATTATAATATCAATAAATTGGTAAAAGAAAAAAAAATGGCGGATGTGTGACCTTTTGATTACGATTTTTGTCTTATTTTTCGCTCTTTAAAGTAAAATAAAAAAAATATAAAATATTGAAAGTGTATCGGACTTAGGTATAGCTGTCGGAGAATTGAATTGTTTAAAATAAAAAATTAAAAAAAAGGATGCATCGAATAGTTTTTGAGTTATCGTGTCAACCAGTTCCAAAAATGTGGTTCCGAGATATAAAATATATATAAAGAAACGTATTTTCAAAATTTTATATTTAATACTCACTATTGCGTGAATTACGTTTTTTGAGTTTTTTTTATAGAAAGCTGGATTCGGTTAATGTGCAAAAATCTTTTTTTTAAATTTTTTTCAGCAAAATCACTTTGGTAACATATTCTACACATAATTTTCTATTAATTTCGGCAAAAAAATCGATTTTTTGGTCAAATCTCAAGTAAACCTTTACCTTAAATTACTTTCAGCAAAATCACTTTGGGAACATATTCTACACATAATTAGCTACCAATTTCTGCAAAAAAAAAAAAAAAAAACGATTTTTTTTAACGACGCTCAAGTAAACCTCCGCTTAAACAGATTTTTAAAAAAAATGTCAAATTTTTCACAATAAGAGGTGAATTGAGACAAGAAGGGGAACTTAAGGTTTGGTAATAAGTAACACTCAAAATTTTTTGGGATCAAGAGATTCTTTATTTATTTCTGCTATCATTGAAAATCAGTCCTTCGAACGGAATTAGAAAAAAAATATAAACGTTTAATATTTGCTTAAAATATATAAATGCAGAAATTGCATTCCTCCCTCCCCTCTTGATCCATTAGTCCATACAATATTACAATAGATCTTAAAAATAGATAAAATTCATAAGGTTAAAAAGTAAGTTCTATCTTCTACAAAAACACTTGTCTTGAAAGGATATGACAAAATTTCTAACTTTCATGTTTCTCTCTTCTATAATTTCTGGAACAATTCCAACAAAATTTACTATACACTTAATAAAATAAAAAACTTTACACCCGGAAAGAAAAGTGAACTTTTAACCTGTTTGTCTTTAAAATTTTACATAAAGTTGAAAATACGTCAAGTGCATGTTGAACGCGCATTAAATCAAAGTTTCCCAGTGGCAAGAATTTTTGATAGCTTTCGAAATAAGATATAGGGTAGATATTTAAGTACATTTTGATAGAATAAGTTCAAACAGAGGGACAGCTTAACTCGCCTATGATTCTTATGGTAGGGAATTTTTAATTTCAATATTTCGCAAGCGAAACTTAAAAATTTGGGGGGACCGTTCTGGACATGTGAAATGTGTGAATTTTAACAAGAATTTTTTCACTGTGTATTAATTATTCTCGAGATATGCGAGACGATAAATATTTCACAGAAAGTTTTTAATTTCATTTTTTTATTATAAAAAAAAAAACAAACCGCTAATCCGAATTTGCTGAAAACTTTATCCAGTCTTCATTTTTCAATCATGTCTCTAATGAAATTAGTCCGGAGCTGATATCAACATTTGTTCTCGAGATATATCAGAAGAAAAAAATTCACGAACGGATGGATTCTAGTGACCTTAAAACGTAGAGACATGTTCAAATTAGCGATTCATAAAATCGGATCAATCTCAATAACTTCCAATGGGAAGTTAAAATGAAAGTTTTAATTTAAGACTTTTTATTAGACTTTTTTATTTATCACAACTAATTTTTATTTGTTTGGCTGACTTCATTTAAGGTAGTTACCTCGACATTCAACTTTTCGACAGAATAGTTTCAAATTTTAATAGTATATAGAAGAATACTATATCTGATTGTCCTTGTGATTTGGTAAAAATTGATCGCTTCTGAGTTAAGATAATTAGGGTTAAAGTTTGTATCTACTCCATATACTAGATCTCAAAACTCTGACTATACGTATCCTTATTTTGTATTTAACAATATAAATGACTCGACAGAATTCAATAAAAAACTAGGAAAAGAAAGATTAATAAGTTCTGAATGTAAAGAAAGAATTGAATTACTTGTTGATCGTTTTGAATTGAAGATATCATCAGAGAAATTATAGTATTTTAATAAATACACCAATTTCAAGCAACTGAACCGAAGCAGTCTGGCAACTCTGTATATTAAATAACTGGTTTATTCGTATTTGTTGTTTAAACAATATTAAAAATTCATGAGTAGCGTTTTTTGACATTTCACCGCTTATGTAGCGAAACGGTGCTAGATACATTAAAAAGTGTTAAGACCTTTTTTGTAGAGAATCGAATTCTCTACAAAAAAAGTCGGCGAGAGCACCTGTCTATCTTGTACAGGTGAAAAAATAAAGCGCTCCAAACGCATATGCATACCACTTAATATGTTTGTTGGGTAAATAACAATGATGTCAAAGCATTTATCATAAAAACTTTGATAATATAAGTGTGTATGCACAGACTATGTTTGAATGTATGCATACACGTTCTTATGAAAAATAGTATGCATCAACATCTATCCATTAATACATACAATAATGACATAAAGTAAGTTTGGTTTGCAATTCTTTCTACTAGCATATCACACAGTAACTACCTTAAATACTCTCATGAATCATAAGAAATTGTTAGAGTAACTATTTCAAGTTAACTAAAAAATTTTTTATTAATAGCAACAGTTCAGTGTACTTTGTTTCATTTTCGTTACGTAATTGCGATAATAGCTTTTGTAGGTACATCTATACCTATGTATAGTAGGTAGAGCAGTGGCGGTTTGAAGTATATGGTAGTATGAGTACGTTATTTGAGAATTTTCGTCATCTACCCGTGATAATAGTAATCAATTCCAAGATAATAAGAAAGATAAAAGTAGGGAGCACAAAACAAAACGGAGCAGAACAAGAGCTACACGTCACACGATTGTTATGTATCGATGATGATGTGTACTCGTGAGTAAAACAGACGCGATCAGCTTTTCGTCTTTGCATCACTCCGCTCCCCGCGCCTCTGCATGCCACTCATTCTCATCTCATTATTGTTGAAACTAAAGTTTTAATTACGTTATTATTAATCATTCATAAACACACACACTGGTACAACGGCGTCTTTCGACATAAAATATTCTTTATTAGGTCATATAATATATTTTTATGTGGAAATTAATCCATTCGCCTTTAACCCAGGTATTAGGATCAAATAAATTTATTAATACAAACTTTTTATGGCCATTTTATTATTAATAATGTGATATGGATTATTATTATCGAAAAGAAGGGATGACTTTTACAAAAGTTTTCTGATTGCTGGTTTTATTACATCGATCTTTTAAACTTTGTTTGTTTCAGATTTTATCTGTTCGTTTATCCGCTTGTATTTTACATGTATGTGAATTTTTTTAGGGTTCATCTGAACTGGAGAATAAATTTTTGAAATTCCACGAAAGAGGAAACAGCAAGAAGTTGAAAATTTAAAGAAAATCTAAAACTCCACCAGTATGCAGAGGGTGACTGTGTAATAACCTAAAAAATATATGTTGCTGCTAAAAAGCGATTCTAGATGGTAGAAACCCCCCTTTAAAGTTGTAACTACAAAAAATTTAAAAATTTATGATATTCTGTTTATACGTTGCTTGCAGAGTTCTAGTAATAAATATAACGCATTTTTTGCATCTACACTCTCTATGTCATAGAGTGACATCTAGTAATACATAGAATGTCAAAGTAGGTAACACCACAGAATGGTTTAAATATTCGATGAAATAAACGATGAGAATACTGTATTTTGCACAAATATTGTTTCGCCATCTATGTATTTTGTAAAAAACGACAGTGATTACTTTATTTTATTTCAGTTCTAAAACTAATTTGTCAAAATGGCGACAATATTTAAACTTTATACAGATTGAAGTGAACTATATGTAGTTGACTATACGTGAAAAGATGGTAGAAGATGTATGTGATGTATCTCATGTACGTTACATACGTGTTCTTTTTTAGGTGTCCGTGCTGATTTTTTAAAGGTGTTAATATATTCTGTCCGTTTTTTTTTTTTTATAGATGTCAACAAATTATAAAACAAAACATTAATAAATCAAAATTTTTGGGTTATATTTTCTTAACAATATATTCATTGGATTAAAAATACTTCATTCTTATTAAGAAAAATAAAATGGGTGTTTAATTTATTTATTAATTTTTATAAGCCACTTTAATGACACACCAAAAAATAGTGTTCCGTAATGGGGGCTTTTACATTACTACACAACATTCTAGTAATAAATCCCCTAAGTGTTTCCATAGTTATAGCAATATAATTTAAAAGAATATTTTTTATTTACCCCAGTTCAAATTTACACCAGTTACATTGCGTGCCGTGTAGCGCCTGAAATTCAATTTGCTCTGGCAGAATGGCCTCCGGTATCGCCATTTTGCAATATTTATCAATGGTTATTTTTGTATGCTTTAATTTATACCGAATAACACCTTTGAATAATATTTCCTTATTATCTTTCCTTCCGTCCAAAAAATAGTATCTTACAATATAAGTTCGGTAAGTTGCTTTTACTGATTGAGAAAATGTTGCGAAAACGAGACCCGCAGGGTCGAGTTTTTGCAATTTTCGAGATCAGTAAAGGCACTTAACGCATCGTGTATTGTATAATATTTTTTGCACGATCGATTTAAAATAATTAAAGAATAAAAATATAGTAAATAAAAAATAAAATTCAGATAATATAGGTGAAATTTATATTTCTATGTTATCACATAGAATGCTATGAATAAATATTATAAATTTTTATATTAGCAACTATACGAATCTTTTTAGTGACAATTGACAACTATATTTGTAAATAAAAAATTAAGTGTCAATATTTAATTGATGTGAATATTTTTTTGAATTTTCTATTAAAAAAATTAGGAAAAATAGTTTGTTAAACTATAATATTAGTGAGAATAATGAAATTGAAGAAGAATTTTAATTTTGGCTGCAAATTTATTCTCGTAAAATGAAGGGAAGATTATGAAAACCACAGAAAATTTTAATGATTGAACGACCTTTTGAAATGTCAATAAAATATGAAGACTAATGCCAACAATAATAATAATAGTGTGCAAACTAGTGAAAGTTTTCATATTAATCGATTTATTTTCCTAATTGTTCAAATTGTACTTTTAATTTCAATATAAATAAATAATTACAACCATTTTTGAGCTAATTTAACTTACCACACTCCTATTTACTTACCACGCATCTATTTCACTTACCGCACTGTTATTTTTTGGTTTCCATGGATATAGACAAACGTTCGGGAAATGTAACTTACCAGCATTGTCAACAGCATCGGTAAATGCATGTAAATACACGATCTTGCAAAAAAAATGTTTCAAAATTTTATTTCAGAGAGTTTTCATTATATGTAGCTCGAAAACCACAAGAGTTATAAAACTTACAACTTATTTTAACCATTTTTTGATTAAGTTAATATTTTGGCCGTAACAAAAATGAAAACTTTGGTTTCTGTAGCAGTACTTCGGAAAGTACGGATTAATTTTTGTTTGAATGCAAAAAGTTCCATAGTTAAACATAATAGACTTCGGGAGTTAATGCGTCTTTTAGAAAATCTCACAGCATTTAATCTTTACAGTAAATTAATAAAATTTTAAAAGTCAAAAATAACAAATGTTTCTCTGCTATTAATGAAAATGTTCACAATTGAATTGAAAAGTCAATATTAAACTGTACTGCTCGTGCAATAGACCATTATAAAATACATATACACGAAACAAATTACATATCATAATAGCTACCTCTATAGATATTGAAGCATTGAGGTTGACAGTATTCCATTATTTTCAGTAAAAACATCATTTTTCATCATTATAACCTCTGCGTCTGCAGCGTCAATAATAGGTTATACGTAGCTGTGACAGCCAGAAGCACCGTATTAATTGAGTTTTAATGTTTTTATTATTCGGGTAACACGTGTTTACATTATTAAATTGTTATTGATTAATTTCATGAAATTTTTCGAAACAAATATCAACAAAAGGAGTCAATTTGTTAGAAATCACCCGAATTCAAGTTGCTAAATATTTTTTTACTAGTTACTCCGCAATACTAGGTGAGTGCAAAACTAAGGTTAAAAAATTTTTAGACGCGTACTATTTTTTGGCAGCCATTTTAAGTTTGCCTCGGGATCATTTTTCGACTGAAAACAAATATCGTGAAAGTGTATCTAACTCTATCTGTTAATTTTACAGATATCAAGACAAACTAAAAACCGAAATTATCAGAATGATATGCTCTAAATTTTTGATTTTTAAATATTTTTATCTAAGTAGCGAGAAAAGTGCACCAAAAATTCACAACTCCAAAGTGAAAACTAACTAAAAATGGAACTTTTAACAAAATTTTTAAAAGCAAGAGAGACTCACCTTCAATTCTTTTCTTGTACAGATTTATTATATAGGAATACTACTATTTGTCTATGAAACGACGATCTCTAATAGCAGGACAAAGGGAAGAGGAGAATTGACACGAACTGTTATGCTAAAAAGAGACAGACAGAATACATATTATGCTAAAAAGAGACAGATCACAATGAAGGCAACGATGACGTCAGAGATCAACGTCTCATAGACAAGTTGTAGATTTAAATTATATGCGTAGTATCTTGTTCTTATAGGTTTGGCCTATGGGAAGGGAAAAAAAGGGGAGAAATACGATCTTTTGTACTTACATATTTACGTTTTTTGTTATATTTTTTTTTTGGTTTAAGTTGAGAGACCGATTACCAAAAATAGAAAAAATTATTTTAAAAGAATTTTAACCTTAAAAACTTTGAGTCTTATTTACCATTGAGACTTAACTAGCCCGTCTTGCCCCACCTTCCCCTACTTATTTATAAGAATACATATATATTATAATTTATAAATAAATACATACTTACATATAGAATATAAACCAAATAAAAAAATAAATTATAGACTGTTCTTTTTACGCCTTCCGTCAATATTGTTCCATTCAAATCAATTTGAGACATTGATTGATATCTGTATACATGTCAGGACATAAAAAATATGAACATTAAGCACCGATCGATTATGTTCTCTATAGGTTACAATTATCATAATAAAATTATAGTTATTTTCTGTAGCTTATTGGAACATTGCCAAATAATAGTTGCTTAAATGTAACAAGTAGCAACATGATGCTTTTTTTTCTAAAATCGTAGTAGTTGTCCAACGACAGTTTACAACGAGTGAAAAAATTATATTTTACACGTGTAGCATATAAGACTTTTTGCAATCAAAATTAAAATGGAAAAAATTAATAGAAAATGGAAAATGTTCTTACATGTTTTAACATGACGGCTGTTGGTGCTCTTACCTTACTTACTTAAATAATTAAAATCTAATTTACAATACGTTGCAATACATTTTTCCATTTAATTGCCGAAATAAAAGGACGCTAATATACAATTCGTCAGGTTTTCTATTCGAAAAAACCGCCGACCTTTGACAAATAAATTTTCCGGGACATCGAGAAGCTACGACATCTTTCGATATAAGTTATATCACTAGAAAACTGGGACTCTGTGGCGGTTAATTAAAATTTTGTGATGGTTATTTATTTTAAAAATAATAATTTAAGTATATATTATCGTAGAGAATCCACTTGAACATTCCCTTTGACTAAGAATGTACACCTACGAAAAAATTTTATAACTTGATTCTTATCGAAGAAGTGAGGATATTTAAGCACGGGCTATATTTCAGTTTCTCTTCATCCTTTTCTCTTGGTCCTCCCTCCCTGTTGGCAAATGAATGAATGATTTAAAAAGAAAACATTAATTATTTTTCTCTTTTTTTTTGGACCGCTTTTCTAAAAAATTGATTTTCTCATCCCCCGTTAAGTCGACACGGAAGAATAGCGCTTCCCTAAGCTACGTCTTATATTCATGTAAACTTCATTCATTTCCTTTATTTTTGTGCTGCGATATTCTCTTTTTATTTTTTAAATAAAAAAATATTGTCATTTATAATTTTTGTTGAACAAAATGTTTAAAAATTTTACGTGGATTGTTAGATGTTAAATTTTCTATACAAAATTTTTGCATTACAATAAATAAACGTAAATGGTTTTTATTTGTTTATTAAATTAGCAAGGATAGTATATATGGAAATACGCTCTGCTACCACGAGTATTTGTACTTGCTTTTCATGCTTGGAATATAATAGTTATTTATATGTAAATATAAGTAGTTCTAAATTTTTTGTAGCTTTTAAAATAATCTTACTTTTTAATTTGTTCATTATGGGATTTAAGACCCCATTGCACTTTTTCGGATGGGAAAAATCGAATTTTTTAAATAATCATCCAAAATCATCCACCTAAAAACTGAATATTTCAACGAAGTATCCTACTGGAAAGTATTATATATCGATAATATTCTCTAAAAATTTCAAAGAAAAATTCCATATAGGGTAAACTTTATGTTTGGCTATAAAAAAATATTTAACCCATCGATCTGAAATTTTAATTTTCCACGCAACAGTGGCAACAGAAGATATTACGATTATTTTATTTAAATGATGGGCTTCCAAATTTGGTAGTTTTATCAAATTTTACAAATTATACGCCCATTATAGTACTTGGAGTTATAATCGTCTATAACATCGAAAATATTTTTTGTAATTTCTTTGAAATTTTCAGAGAATATTAATGAAATATAGTATTTTACAATATAATATCTTCGAAAAATTTGATTTTTCCGATTAGAAAAGTGTAAGGGGCTTTAATGTGACATACATCAACAACTAAGGTAAGTTGCTTACGTTATGTAATTTGAGTATTTGATGGTTTGCTAGTTCCTTGAGGGGGTACTATTTAAATTTTAAAATTAAAAATAACAGCTAAACTTTCCAAAGGCACTGAGAGTACTGAAAAGTAAATCATAAGCTCCAGTTCCATCGCTAATATATGGAAATGTATACCTATGTATATTACTAACAATTTTTTATTATTTAAACCAACTAGGATATATATTAAATAAATATTTATTTTTTTACTAGCTGACCCAGCCACGCGTTGCTGCGGCTCAGTAGTTATACCTGATTGAATTAATTTTTTCTTGTCATTTTGATACAATCAAATCAATATTTACTAAGATAGCTGAAAATAGTTTAGCCAATTTTAAATCATATGGGATTGAGAATACGCACGAGAATAAGGTGCTTCGTTTCGCTCGCTGAATAGTTCATAATTCTATAAATGGTTAATTCCATGTAATGCTTCGCTCCGCTCGCGATGCGACTCGAAAGTAACCATTAATATATCTAATTTTCACACTCTGAGATTTTTCCGTAGATTCCCATATTGATGGTTTTAGATACACTGCACAATTATAACACAATACACACTATAATAATAGTAGTATATGGTACAACAAGTGGGAAAAGTGGCTTATTTCTCACGTATTTTACACTATATTCTTTCTACGAAAACATTATTTTTTGCAAAATTTACATTAATATTTATTTAAATAAATAGTAAAATTTTTTATTAATTTATGTCAGTTGTAAAAAATGTGCAAATTTTTGTCAATGCATACTTTGAAACTATGGAAACAAAAGTCAATAACAAACTTACGTATGTATATTAAGGTCAATAATTGAGATAAAAACTATCCTATATTTTAAGTTGGACCAAATTATAGATAGTTATCAAATTTGATCAAAATCGGTTCAGTAGTTTCGGATTTTATTGTAGCCAAACATTGTGACAAGAGATTTATATATATATATATATATATATATATATATATATATATATATATATATATATATATATATATATATATATATATATAGATGGCTTAATAAATTCTCGATTACGGTTAATATCATTAATATTCTTTAATTAATTGAAAACACAATTTTCACTATTTTCACTCTACATATACGTACGAATGCTCAAATACTCAAAATAATAATAATTTTAATCACCAATTAACTTAAATTATTTTTATGAAACCACATTTTAATTTCTCGAATTAAATTAATAGCATCACATATTATATTTTTTTTTTATTATATAACCCATATATCCATTCACATAGCAGTATCCGATATTATTTTGTGTATTGACGTCAAAAGTGTATTGAAAAAAAATATATAAATCACACCATTCATTTGTTTATGGTATTGAAATATATTGTTTTCTTTTTTTATTGGGAATACCAAAAAGTTTTTTCGTTTTGGCAAGTTGAACAGACAATAGTATTTTAGGCGATAAGTTGTCTGTACTGATCGAGTTAATGTTATGAAAATGAGACCCGAAAGCTAAGAGCTTTTCGGTCATGAGTTTTTAAGACTTTTTTATTAGTACATAAACGAACGAAAAACCTTTCTGGTATCCCTAATAGAATATTGTGTGACGTAGGCTTGAAGTCTATTATTTGGCTTTTTTTATTTTATTTTCTCGATATGGTTTTGTTATATAATAGAGTAGTTATAGTTTGTAATCTAAAAAAAGGATTTTATTTAAAAAAAAATTATACTTTTTTTGAAAGATTATTATTTTCGTATCATCTTAAGGCCTCCATTACACGATGCAAGATCGTCTGCTTGAACTAGTGCTACAATCCATACTGTTGGAAAATGACACTAGTGGCTCCGTTGCTTAAACGCTTACTAAATTTTAAAGGTAGAACCTGTCCCCTTTTTATGAAATACAATAGGGTTTTGGGTTTTTGATAACTTTATAATGCGCGTCAATTAAACGAATTTATCTTATAACAATAATGCCGTGTTCTATTCATTTTGAGACACTTTATCAGTAACAAACCCCACCCACATCATATTTATATAAATTATGTACAATATAATTACACACATTACATATGGTAGATAAATTTTTTATAAAAAAAGTGTAAATAACAATATTATTTCGAAAAATTATCCAATAGTATTTGGCTTATGCTGTCAACTACCAAAAATTAACGCTTTGGAGGTCAACATAATTCATTGATTGTCGAAATAATACACTAATTTAAATTATTTTTAAATAATACATACCATAAACCGTCTTTAAGATTTAAAGACCCCTGTCGCAGCATCCTGCATAACATAGCGAATTTCCGTTTATAAAAGCTAGTTTTTCTCGGAAACTAGTTGACCTAGAACAATAGTTTAAAGACCTTTTTTATGTAATTTTTTCTCCTCTTTTAAATGGTGTAAAAAAATTTCGCAAAAATTGTTGATTAAGTGGAAATTTTGGCAAAAAACTAATTTTTTGCAAGAACAAAAACCATGTTCCTGGCATCCGACGTGTCTGGTTAACGAACTCGTCCAACTGTTTGGGACTTCCAATATTTTCACCAAATTTCGTAAACCTAGATATTCCGTTCGAGAGTTATCGTACGGACATATATATATATATATATATATATATATATATATATATATATATATATATATATATATATATATATATATGTATATATATACATATATATATATATATATATATATATATATATATATATATATATATATATATATATATATATATATATAAATTTTAGCGAATATTATTTTCGGTTTCTAGGGACCGAAATATATATATATATATATATATATATATATATATATATATATATATATATATATATATAGAAATTTTAGCGAATATTATTTTCGGTTTCTAGGGACCTCAAAACAAATTTCTGCCATGGTCCCGGGCTCAGGTCGCGTTATGACAGTGGCTGCAATAGCTGAATTCCATTCTGGAAATTCGCTAAAAAAAGGTACGGCTAGATGGGGAGAAATGCAATTTTTTGTATTTATATATTTTATGGAAATGTTAAACGTTTGTTGTTTTTATTTTATTTTTCGTAAGTGAAAGAAATTCTCTTCATTATCAAACTTTAACTACCCTATCTAGTCCTACTCCCCTCTAGTTTGTTAACAAACAAACTATTGTCATGTGTAAAATTTTTAAGACCATCAATATCGATAGTGAATTTTTTTTCTAAATGACGAAAACAAAGACGGACATAAATTCCAAAATACTTCTAAAGCGCGTAATGAAATTATAAGTTCAGAAAGTCGAATAATTCAACTTTTACAACTTATTTATAGACAACTTCCCATTAAATACACTTCAACCTTTGACGAAACAGCAGCTGTTAGTAACAATACCATATAAAAAAAATGGTTTTTATTTACAATATGTGCCAACTTTAAATAATAAAACACATTTCATCCTCGCACTATTAATTTCGCTAGAATATCTTCATTTGATTCCACGTCCATTCCTGTACTATATAACACTGTATCATAGTATAATTGTTACGAAAAAAAGCAAGCTAAAAAGCAAAGAGAAACAAAAAACACAAAAAATAGAACAAAAACAGAAAAAACGCGACATAAAAATCTTATATTTTTCGCCTTCACCGTTTTTTGTTTTCCATATTTTAGATTGTTCGCTTTTTTGTTTTGCCTCATAGTCATAGTCGCGCGCCGTGTTCTTCTTGTTCGTGCTAAATGAAAATCATTTCATGTTTCTATCTGTTACAAGAAAATTGCATCAAAACATCTGCTAGCATGTTTTTCACTTCCATATGTTAGTATAAGTAAAAGTACCTATGTCTAGTAGTAGTAGGAGGGTTTTTTAATGGGATGACATACTTATGTTGGATACTAATACTGTTATAATACCTACCGAAAGTATCAACAGTATTCGCATTTAAATAAGTATGTTGACAGACCGGTACGGTACGCCGTTACGTTGAACGAACAGTTGATCGTACGGTTACTTCAATACGTGTATTTAAATTTAAACGTGTTCGTATTAACTCGGTCTGGTTAGTACGGTCACATTTTGTGTACGGTCAACCATCCTCTGTACAAAAAAATTTTAATGAAAAAGTTATAAAACCATAAAATATTAGGTCACACCACAAATTTTGACACCTTTTGTTTTGTAATTATTTTTATTTGGGTAAATGATTAAATTATATACAATATATAAAATTAATCAGTAGTCTCTTGGGTTATCAATGATCCGTCTCCAAACTTCCGGTAATTTAGACACACCACTGAAATTACCATTTTGATTTAACCTACCAATTATTTCATTTAAATTGGAATCGAGATATTCTTTCAAGAATTGGGTAATTACCTCTCCAAATTGCCTTTGTAGTGTAGTTTGAGGAATGCCTACATGTTGACTAAGATGCTGGACAGATCAATTACGTGCTTCCTTAATTTTATCAAAGGCTTCCAGTCTAGAAGTTGATGTTGGTCGATCTTCCCTCGGCAAGTCTTTTGCCTGTACTCTTCCATCTTTGTAAAAATGAAGCTACTTCGCTACCGTTCTCTTACTAGGGGCATTACACCCTAAACATTTCAATAGAAACTTATGCGAAACTGCCGCAGCGTAATTAAGGAGGACACAAAATTGTAAAAAAATTCGTTGCTTTTGCACGAAAATTGATTTTTTAAGTTTTCCATTTTCAAAAATGGTCTTTTAATCACAATAATACTATCAAAAGAAAATTCAGTGTCCGCTCTACACAAAGCATGAAATATGATCGCTTAATCTTAAATAAGTAAAAAGATAACCGGAAAGAAGTTAGCGCCGAAAGTTGAAAAATCTTTTTGTATTTTATATGGTTAAATTGCTCCCAAATTGCTCCTTTGAAATCAGTAATTGCTCCACCTGAAACTTAATTATTTAATTAGTTATTTATAAAGAAAAAAATTTTTTTTCCGTTATTTAAGTTATCAAAATCTCCCAAAATAATACTTTTTTATATAATTTCTTTACGTCAATAAATTGCTCCCAGTTTGCTCTATTTAATTTAAAAGCTAAATCTTAATTTTTTTGAATAATTATTAAAATATTTTGTTTTTTTATAATGTTATTTAACTTGTCAAAATTATATTATCCTTAAATATATGCAAACGACTTAAAGGTATATGCCCATACGTTTTAATAATACATAACCTAATTCATAATATTTTTTATTTTAATATATTTTAATTATTATTCAGAGAAATTAATAACTAACTTTTAAATTAGATGGAGCATATTGGGAGCAATTTTTTGATATAAAGTAATTGTATAAAAATGCCAAGATTTTGATAATAGAAATAGTCAAACAAAAAAGTTTTTTTGTTTGTAAATAACTAATTAAGTAATTAAGTTCCAGGTGGAGCAATTACTGATTCCAAAGGAGCAATTTGGGAGCAATTTAGCCATATAAAAAACAGAAAGATTTTCCAACTTTCGGCGCCAACTTCTTTCCGGTAAAAAGATATCAAATACAAAAAATGTGTTGAAACTTGTGATATGACGTAATAATTGTACTGTGTACACTTGACGTAAAAGGAAAACCTGACAAACTGACTAAAACATGTATTAAATTATTTGGTTCAAGACCAGTATCTATAATACTTGATTTTAATTGTGTTATATTATTATCTCTGAGTGTTTGTATATGGGTTAATTTGTACAATAAAATTGTATCAGACCTTCTATATAATTGTTGTGTCTGACAGGTAGAAAAATTCGTGTCGTGTTTACACTCGTGTCATATATTTATTTAAATATTTTTACAACTTAACCGTTTGACCACACGTTACATTCCGATCAATTTGCGGTCGTGTTACGATCTGTCGTGCTGGTCTATTCGGTTCTAAACAATTCACGGATAGACGAAGAACAGTTTTGAGTTTTAGGAAATATGAATACATATATTAGAATAAAATTACTCTTTGGTAAAAAAATTGTATTATGCTGCAAAATTTAATAAAAATTTACGAATAGACTCAAGTATTTCATTTGTATTTTCTTATAATTATGTAAGTATATGAAAAATGAATCCAGAAAAACACTTTTTTTGGTTCGTTAGATGAGAATTTTTCCTTAAACCAAATCAAATTTTTCCATTCTTTTACTAGTGGAAAAAACAATACATGCATCTATACTTCCTTTGTTCCCACTTGAAAATTTCCTTTCTTAATTAGCTAAATATATTACTTATAGATCTAACAAAGTATTTTTTCGTCCTGAGTAGACAAAAAACAAATAGATAGGTAAACAGAAAGAAAAAGTTTACTTGGAATCCATTTGAATCTTTTAGATAACAAAGTTTTCGACGTACAAGATTGGAAAAATATGTAAATTATTTTGTGGTTATTTTATTTCCCTTTGTAAAATATAATCTTCTTAAAGTTTCTCCCTTCACTAACCATATATGCTGATAAACATAAAAAAATTCACACCAAGCAATAATACATTCTAGTTTATTCTTAAACTTTTATTCTCGTATAATAGAAGAAAAGCAATACATGGTAAAACAGGTATCAGATTGTACATAAATATGAGTATAAAACAAAGGTACATACGGTACATACCTATCTAGTTTTCTGAAGTTGAAACAGGTAAAGAAGAAAATGCGTTTCCTTCTCTGAGAAACAAGTAAATATTTAATTGCACTTTTTTTTTTTTTATTTGAAAATAAAATATTAGTTACAATAAAAGAAGACAAAAGAAATAAGGTAAAGTATTAGTGTATATAAACACAATAAATATTTAATTAGTTATTTGTATATGGAAATACTTTTCGCTCCTATGCTTTGCTTTTATTGCTTAATTCTGGCAAAAAACTTATTTTTACAGATATGAAAATTAAAATTTAATATTTTCTAAAGTTAACTGTTCAAACAAATATATTACTAATATTTCCTTTATATAAATACTCGTGGTTTGGTACTATACCTATTATACTTTGATTAAAAAATGTTCAATAATACCCCTGTTGCAGCATCTGCATACCATAGCGAATTTCCTCCTATTAACTTATTTTAGTTCAAAAAATAATTTTTCAAAAGACTACAAGACATAATAATTAATAATAGTGAGATTCTACGTCCGTTTTTCAGACTTTTGTCTAATACAGACGCCACCTAGAATTTTTTTTTTTGATCTATAAAAACATCAGTCTACAGAATTCAATTTATTACTTAGGATATAGCTGAATATATATAGCTGAATAATGTAGCTGAATCGTTAAATTGGATTAAAAAAATCATGACACGCCACTTATAAAGTCTTTTTTTTCGAATGTAGCATTGGAAAAAATGAGACAGAAAAAAAAAGACTGTGAGTGTGATTGTAATGGAAAATTATTTCTTCCAACATATTTTCTAACTTTTCTCAAAAAGTAATTAACTTAGAGCAACGGTGCAAAAACATTTTTTACGCATATTTCCTGTTACTTTCGATTGGTGTAAAGAAAATTTTGAAAAATTGCTTAATTCTGGTAAAAAACTTATGATATTCACTAAAATATATATATATATATATATATATATATATATATATATATATATATATATATATATATATATATTTTGGAAATTCGCTAAAAGATAAAAGAAGAGGTAAGAATATAAGTTTTCTTTCTCTTTTTTAGCGAATTTCGAAAACTCGAAATTCAGCTATTACAGTAGGTCTCATGACGCAATCTGAGTCCGGGACTATGGCAGAAATCTGTTTTGAGGTCCCTAGAATACGAAAATAATATTCACTAAGATTTATATATATATATATATATATATATATAAATATATATATATATATATATATATATATATATATATATATATATATATATTTATGTGTTCCCACGATAACTCTCGAACGAAACGTCTAACGCTTATGAAATTTTGTGTGCGGACTGGATTCTGAATTGGCTTGGCTAAGTTCGTTAGCCAGACACGTCGGATGCCCAGAAGTAGGTTTTTTGGCCATTTTTTATCATTCGATCCTATCATAAGGCAGTTCGATTTTTACATCGTTGAAAAGGAAAAAAAAAAAATTTATATTTATATCTCAGTTCTTTATGAAGTGTAAAAATATTTCACTTTTTTATTAAAGAATTTTGTGAGAACAAGTGAAAACTATTCACATATATGTGATATAACACACATACATGTATAGAGTTTTGTTTCTCATTTATTGCATTATAATTAGCATGGTTCTATCTCATGTTAAAAAATGTAAATTAAACAGATTTTCTAAGCTAATGTAATGAAGAATTTTTTTTTTTATTGAATTTTTAAGTAAACAAGAAATTGAAGATTATGTTATGATATAAATATTATTAAATATGAAACAAAACAAAATATGTACAATGTACATATGTATGTACGGAAAAATATTTTGAATCGATTTTGAAAATTTTTTCACTAATAATTAATAATGTTAAAAAATTAAACCATATCAAATGGATTTAAGGTATTTTATGTGAGGTCAAGGTTTTCGGGACCTAAAAAGGCCAGAAATTAATTAACCAATCGATTTTAAAAATTTTTTCACAGTTAGTAAGTTAAAGTATTTGAATTAATTAATTAAATGATGTCCGCAAGAAGCTTACGGACTGCCATAAGTTATATGAGATCCTTAGAACCCTTTTCTTACTGTTAGAGTACTAGACTTGTATGAGTTTCGCCAGGATTTAGTGATCCCATAATTGTAAAAAATAAACTAAACGACCAATTTTAAAAATTTCTTCACTGTTACAGAGCTAAACTATTTTAGATAGATTTAGAATACATTATGTAAGGTCCGCCAGGGTCCACAGGACCCAAAAGTGTCAAAAATAAACTAACTGACCGATTTTGAAAATTTTTTCACTGTTACAGAGCTAAACTATTTTAGATAAATATCGATTACGTTATGTAAGGTCCGCCTGGGTCCATAGGACCCAAAAGTGTCAAAAATAAACTGCCTGATCGATTTTGAAAATTTTTTCACTGTACAGAGCTAAACTGTTTTAGATAAATATAGATTCCGTTATGTAAGGTCTGCCAGGGTCCATAGGATCCAGAAGTGTCAAAAATAAACTAACTGACCGATTTTGAAAATTTTTTCACTGTTACAGAGCTAAACTATTTTAGATAAATATAGATTACGTTATGTAAGGTCTGCCAGGGTCCATGGGATCCAAAAGTGGTAAAAATAAACTAACCGACCGATTTTGAAAATTTTTTCACTGTTACAGAGCTAAACTATTTTAGATAAATATAGATTACGTTATGTAAAGTCTGCCAGGGTCCATCGGATCCAAAAGCGTCAAAAATAAACTAACCGACCGATTTTGAAAATTTTTTCACTGTTGGGGAGCTAAGCTATTTTAGATACATATAGATTACGTTATGTAAGGTCTGAAGTGTCAGTAGGACCTAAAAGTGTCAAAAATAAAATAACTGACCGATTTTGAAACCTTTTTACTATTACCGAGGTAAACTATTTTAGATAGGTACAGGTTGTGTTATCTGAGATCCACAACTGTCCTGCGGATGCAAATGCGGCGTAGAATGCTACACAACGGGTTTTGAATATATATATATATATATATATATATATATATATATATATATATATATATATATATATATATATATATATATATATATATATATATATATATATATATATATATATATATATATTACATAAAGTCCGCCTAGAATATACGGTCGAGCTGATTTTTTAATGAGGTCCACCGGGATCTTGCAGATCCGAAAACGCCAGTAATAAGCTATCGGACCGATGCTAAAAAATTTCTCAGTGCTAGAGAACTAAATTATTTTAGATGGATACAACTATGCTGCACAAAATTCGTTCGGGTTCTTGGGTCCCCAAAAATACCAAAACTAATTACCCAACCGATTTTAAAAATTCTTTTACTCTTAGAAAGCTAAACTATTTTAAATAGTTACAGGTCTTAGATGAGATCCGCCAGTGCCCAAGATTTGGAAATTCGCTATGTTATGCAGATGCTGCGACAGGGGTATTTTATTTAGTTGTCGATCAGTGTAATCGACATTAAGGGAGAAACCACACTAGGAGGTTCAAAAAAATCGGTCTTTTGTATTACATAAATCGCTAGCTTAACTATCCAAGAATTCGCTTTTAAAATTTCAAAGCGAAATTCTCATTTGCTTAGATTTTATGAGAATAGAATCGAGCGCACCTTTTGTACAGGCTACATAGGCTTGAGCGCACAGAAGGTAGGGCGGCGCACTGCCTTAAGTAGTCGTTTTACTTACGAAAAATGAGACGACATATGGGGACAAAGAAGGATTAGTATATGGTGCTGGAATCGCAGATTATTCGGTTTTCTTTGCACTACTGTGTTAACTTTCTTAAATTTCTAGTTTTTGAGAATTTTCTTTTCAAACGCGTTTTTTTTCTTTAAATAACATGTTTCACATTTGCGGGATGTCTAACTTAAAAAAGTAATGAATCGATCATTATGAAAATTAACAGTTTTATTCCCTATGAAATTACAAAATATATGAACTAACCTTTGAAATGATATCATGATTTTAAGGGTGTATTTTATTGAATAATTAGTGGAAAAAGGACGGTGAAAATTGAAGTAAATTTTTCCAACGTTTACAAAATTTTTAATTTTCATTATTTTCACCTGCGCATTGAGGTTCATATTTTTAGAAAATAAGTTATTAATGTAAAATGAAAACCATTTTGATTTCAAATGAAAATTATAATGACTACACACTCCACAATTGAAGAACTCATATTTACGACTTTTAACGGATATCAGTGTGTAGCGTTGCTATTTTTGGCTGAAATGATTTAAAAAAATTCACAAAAATTGTTCGAAATATAAGTAAAATGATGTCAAAATTTGATTGAATTCCAAAAAAATTCTAAAAAATCAGTGAAAATGGCTTCTCCCCTTAAAATCAGTAGAACAATCTACCTAGTTGTACTGGAGAGCACCGCTAACAATTTTTAATTTATAAGTAATATTTGAAATTACAACTACTATGTAATGCAGCCAGACAAGTTGTGACTCTATCAACTGAGGAAATTTATGCAAATGGAAATTCTAGAACGTTATATGGTTAAATTAAGTAGCATTTATCAATTTCAATCCAAATAAAAACTGTAAATGGAATTTCAAAGAAGAAAGGTAGAAAATAAAATAGGTAAGAAATAGAGGAGTCTAAATAGTTATAGATATAACCGACGTCTATGAAAAGAAAATTGAATTTCCAAGTGTAAGGAAGGGGGAAATATTTTTAAGTGATACAATTGTTGTAGATAAATATACATAGGAAACTTCCATTACACAATCCACTGGGACCAAATTGCTAAATGAGAAAGTGAAACATCACGGGCGTCAATGTTTCTGATTTATTTATTTGTATGATTTACTGTTGCAAACTATTACTTAGACACTAACACATTCAAACATATTTCCTTTAAAACACGGAGGGATGCCAATATACACATCTTGTGTGCGACGAAATTGTTAAAGGGGGGCGTTCGATATGGGAGCGTGAAAATATGGTCTCTTTCATTAAACAATTTGAATGATTAAGTAATATTTTCTCCGTGATTTTCCATATTTATCAAAAAAACCTGTAAAAAACAAGTGGAAGGGGTAAGATCCTTAGCTAAAAAATTTGAGTTAAAAATTTTCGTGGCGCCAACATATCGCGTAGCTGATACACATAACTTAATTTAGAGGGATTTTGCTTAGTGAATGGTTATACAGGTACTGAGGATAGATGGCAGTGGAGTAACACTGCATAATATATGTATTTTAAAAAGTAGCGATTGTATAATATTTTCTAACTCAAAATATTATCCAGTATCTAAAAGTTTATCTAATAGTATAGGTGTTAAGTAATTTAAAACAAATCTTCTAAAGAAATTAAAACAAATTTCCAGAATAAAAATTTTGGTATCACTTGGCCTAAATTTTTACTTGATATTAGTCAAAAAAGTTTTAGTTTGATATTAATCAAAAATTAAAAATTTGGCCAAGTGAAACCAAAATTTTTATTCTGAAAATTTGTTTTAATTTCTTTAGAAGATTTGTTTTAAATTACTTAACACCTGTATTTAGCATAGTTATTATTATTATAACTGTACTTGGCATAACAATCGATTTTAACTATTTTTCTTTTTTCTTTAATATTGAACGTACTTGGCTCCATTTTTACAGATATCTTTGGATATCTGTTTTTGTCGCATAATAAAATAACTACACCATAGGTATATTATATACATAATAGTTAAAGCCGGAGAAAAATAAATGAAATTATATCATATTCTCTTTGTAGCCTATTTTGTTTATGAAAATAAAATGAACAAATATTTTTGAAAAATTAAATTATCAAAGAAAAATCAAAAATAAAGCAAGAAACGACACAAAAAATGGTTAATATGAAATAAATTGAAAAGAATGAATTGTTTTTTAATAAATTTTTCAAACAACTGATTTTGAATTTTAATTTTATCTAACAATACAATTAAAATAAATACATATATTTGATGCGGTATTTTGTATTCTTGCTTTGTCTGGTTAAATGCAAAGTAGACACTCAGACAAAGTGAAAAGGTATACGTATTTAGTCAAATTTTGGTAAAATTGTCAGAGAGCATAATTTGAAGGAATTCGAATTCAAAATATTGTTTCTTTGTTTGTCCCGTGTGTGTTTAAAAACTTTGGTGAGACATTGTGCGCTGTCCCGTAAAAGTTTCTAAATTAGTACAATCAGTTCATAATAGGTGTCGCGCGAGTCATTTCAACAAATGTGTGTATCTCGTATAGTTTATTGCGATCAAAACTTTAGTGAGTTTACTGTAAAACGTTTGCAGTTTTCAGTGCAATTGATTTTGCAATAACCATCAACAAAACACAGGAAGAGTCACTACATGTGTGTGGATTAAATTTGGAAAATCCCTACTTCTCACTTGGAAACTTGATGTGGCCTGTTGACGTGTCAGAAATCCTACTGGTTACTCTTATTTATTGAAGGATTAAATTAATTAAAAGACATATCGATGGTTTTCCAGAAAACTGACACAAGTCAAAAAACTTGATTTTGCAGGAAATCATTTTTAAAATTATTTGAACAAACTATTAAGTTTTTTTCATCATCTTTATTAATTTTGTAAACTTTTAATTTATTTGTGCTATTGTTATAAAATAATATATTGGAAAATGACTTTTCTTCTAGTTTCATATATTTCTTTTTGCAGTTTAAGAAAATAAAAATTATTTTTTTCCCAGATGTGACATTTTTCTTTAAAATTTTTATTATGTTGCAAATTTTGATTAGGCTGCAAAAAAATATTGATCATGAAAAACGTCACAACTAAGAATATGACACTTTTCCTGATAAATTAAATGTATCTGATACCAGTATTTTTTTTATATATGTCACTTTTCCTGAAAAAAAAAACTATGAAATTTTAATTTTATTAGACACTTTTTTAGATATGCCGTTTATCTAGAAAGAAAACGATGCTTACCCAACCAACACCAAAACACAACTGATTTATGACAGTTTTCTTGATATGTCTCGATGCGATTCGGTCTCGAACCAAAACGACACTTACGTTCTCTCTTAGCCATGTTTCAAGTTACACTTATGACATTTTTCCACATAAAAATATACATATTTGGAAGTTTGTTTTTCACATAAAACGTGAAAAGCCGTTTTTGGACTTATGTCACTTTTCTCGAAAACCATCGATATGGATCTTTGTAACTCTCAGCGAAACCAAGCCGGATGCATTGCTCCCCTCTCCTTGGCTAATTAAACGAGTCCTCATTAGAGGTTTATCCCTCTACTTGAAGCTGTATTTCGAACCGTAAAGAAGTGGCGAATCTATTTTGATTTAGAATCGGTTTCTTACTTTGAGAAGATTCTGATAACAGACTTCCTTATAGTATCATAAGAGTAAAAAAAAATTCAAGAATTCGAGAGTTTATTAAAGAGTCTTCTGGAATTTGAAGATTTGAAAAAACATTTGAAAAAACTGTTGACAATCATTCTTCTAAACTCAATATAAAATTAATTAAATTAAAATATTCCGTTCTTCTATAAATTCTCCTTAATCACTCTCTGTTGGCACCAGGCCCGGATCTAAGAGGGGGCAAACCGGGGCCCCTGCCCCGGGCGTCAGGTTCAGGGGGCGCCAAAATCATACTAGATCGGTCTATATCAAATGGTCTAAAAAAAAAGTTGGTTATTCGACCATTTTAGAAAAAATTAATATTCTTCCAGTTGTTTCCATATTATATTTGAAGTATTGAGAACAATTCTTAAAAAAATTATCTTGAACCGTTTAAGCGTGGTAGCCATTTTTGTTTTCCAATTTGTGCTGATTTTTGTGTTTGCAGCCATTTATGCCAAAGCACATATTTCATAAACCGTTCATCCTAAAAAGTTGAAATAAAAACCATTTTAAAGGAAATAAATGTCTCTATTTATATAAAGTGATGTCCATAATTAACCTATTTTCGTCCCTTCCATAAGAAAACTTTACCTAAAGTTGGATATCAGAATTTAGCAAAATTCACTTTTTGAACATTTTCTTTCTTATAGAAGGAATGGGCTAACCAAGGAATGTTTTAAACCTCTTAGTATTTTTTATGAGAATAGCTGTATACGGGTACAACTACTCATTATGAAACAAATACACACTATTTCAATTGTGAAACTTTTATCCTTTAATTTTTACAAAGTTCCGAAAACTGACTTTTTTCCAAATTTTGGAAATTTGCGCCCCTGTATCTCTGACAGGGCTGGTGATAAAATTTTGAAATTTGTACAACTTGTAGTGCTTTTGGAGTAGTTTTATTAAAATAAAAAATCAACTTGTACCTATATTGATCCTTTACAAGACCCTCAATTTTTATCATTGGCGTAACGAGAAAAATAGGAGTTTTGTAAAGGACTTTTATACTTATGAGTTTTTTGACAACTTATGTCAAACGTTGCAGAGGGGGGGCGCCATTTTCAAGTTTTTGCCCCGGTTCTAAAAAATTGTAGATCCGGGACTGGTTGGCACTCAGTAAATATGATTTCCAATAGTATATTATTAATAAATAAATTTAAATATAAAATAATTTATTAATTATGAAAAACGAAAATATTTATATCACGTATATAAACGGTCAAAAAAAAAATATAAAACTAATATTGATTTTTTTTTTTTAAATTTAAAACAATATTTGTTTTATTAATTTCATAATCAATTAAAGAATCTGAACTGTTTTAATTTACATATTTTATTGTTTAACCATAACGCCATAAAATGATAAATATAATATTTTGTGTTTGGAAATTTATTGCGGTGTTTTTTATGTTTTTTTTTTTTTTTTTTTTAAATTATTGATGTTCAAAAATATGGGGAAAAAAATTTATTATTACCTACCTACAATTCATAATTGAATTTTCGAGTGAAACAGGAAATATTTTTATTTTCATATTTTAAATTGGTATCCATGTGCATTTCATGCATTGGTTTCATGCAGTGGTAATGCAGTATTATTTTGTGAAATTTTCACCTAGCTTGTGTAAAGTGTAATAGTTGATATGTTGTAGGGATGTTATGGATATCCGTAACCGTAACCGAAACTACCGGATATCCGAAATAATTAATTATCCGTAACCGAAATCGTATCCGAAAATAAAAGTTTCGGATTTGTTTCGGATAAGGACAGACAACTGCCGCTGGAAAATTGTGTTTAAATCGAAGAAAATATTTGCTGCATGTGTTTCTCTTGATAGATTTTCTTTGATTCGTATTTGGTGTTCACTTTTTTTGGTACAATTTTCCCCTTTTTTCTAAAAAAAATATTCATTAAAAGCAATTATTCGTAACCGTAACCATATCCGAAACATTATCGGATATTATTATATATCCGTAACCGAAGCTGAAACCGAAATAGTATATTCTGCAATAAGTGCGGGAAATTGTCGATTGCCCACGAAAGCGAAGTTGAGCGCACTCACTACGTTCGTGCGCTCATTCGCTTGAGTAGGGCAATCGACAATCCCACACGAGTTGCACATACTATTTTTTTTATTACGAATTTCACATACTTTTTTCTATTATTATCACTATTTTTGACATTTTTAAGTGTTCGTCTTTTTTTTCTGAATTAATTATCGTTTAAATTACTTTGTTGGTGGTTTCTATAGAAATAATTATGAAATATTTATTAAATTAAGAGGCGGCTTTGCGTGTTTTGATTAAATTTTGCGTGTTATATTGTTAATTTGCGTGTGGGAAATTACTTTCCACACGCAAAAAAGTATACGGGAAGAGTACAGTGGGCAAACAGCTATTTTGCGTACAAAAATGTGTGCGCCAAGTTAGTACTTCTCCCGCATGAGTAATAAAAAAATTTTTTTTAAATATCCGTATCCGTATCCGTATCCGAAATTTCATATCCATAACATCCCTAATATGTTGTAGCAGAAAAGAACTACAAGAATGAAGTGAACAACATCTCGTATTGTTTATGAAACAAAATTATGTTTGTTGATGTCGAATTATACCCCATTTTAAATATAGTTGAGCTAGAGTCATATCTTTAAAGAATTAAATAATTATTTTATTCGAAACGAATCAATTTTCTATTCTTTTCTAAAAGCAAACTGCAAATTTAAAATTTACGCAAACGCAATAGTGAAAGAGATAAAGCCAAGAAAATGGAAATTCTTTAAATTCATAAGTGATGAATCATGGTTAAATCTAGGTGAAATAGTTATACCAATTTTTTTGTTGAAATTTTGAAAGATTATACTTGTTTGTCTGTAGCATGGTCGAGAGTGCAAAAATTTGTTTTCCAATTGTTACTTGATGGAAAACTGCACAACAATTTTATGGTGTTATGAATTATGAGGCTTTGTAGACAAATTTTATTTTCAAATGGTAGTATTAGTATCGAATATTTTGTTTCTGAGTAAAGTAGTAAAGTTACGAAAACACTGTGATCACTTTTGAAATATATTTTTCCTCCCAAAATAAACATATTCTACATTTTAGAGCTTCCTGAACAATTTTGGTTTCGTGCCTGTCTGTTAGTCCGTCTGTCTGTTCGGCTATATCAATATGTCGCTAGACTGCACCAGATGGCATAACTATTCGATTAGTTTTAATGGAATTTTCATAAATTATGTAGTTTGGTTCCTAGATGGCCCCGTACAGATTTTATCGCAATCGAAGTAACGATAGCTACGCTGATATCATGACATTAGATTAAGATACCAAATCGCACCCGACTGCATCAGAAGGAGGGCAATGTGTTTAGGAAGTATGTATGTATTCTCTGAATATGTCTGTTTCTGTGGCGCAGCCTGCAGCTTAAACGGCTTGACGGATTTTGGTAAAGAAGGTGTCGCTGGATTCGTTCTAATCATGGGAGTGCTATAGACTACATGAAATTTCAAAATTCATCCCCTAAATAGGGGGTGAAAAATTTATATAGCAAACCATTGGGTCTAGAAACGTGAAATTTTGCAGACGAATTTCTTATGTACCGCAGGGGCGCACCAAGAAAAGATTTTTGGAAATTCATCCCCTAGGATATAAAGTAAGGGATGAAAATTTATGAAAAGTAAAATTTTGCACAGCGCCACAGGGTTTTTTAGTAATGTACATGAGTATTAAGAGGGAGAATTTTTGTAAAAATTTATCCATTAAGGGTGTAAAATAGGGTATGAAACTTTATATAGGAAACCGCTGGGTTTAGAAACGTAGAAACGAAAGATTACACACAGTAAAGTTTATTAAATATCGAAAAAAGCTACTAAATTTCTACCAAGAAACGTTTTATAAACTTATAAAAAGTTTTCCTGGGTTGAGCATATGTACAGTCTGTTTCGCAAAAGTAAAACATACAAAATTTAATATGAGAAAACGTAATTTAACTAATATGAGAAAATAAATATGAGAGAACTTACCCTTAAAAATATGCTTAGAAATTGAAGAAGTGATCACGAGCGTTCTAGTGGCTGGGTTTTTTTTTTAATCGATGCAAAATTTAAAATAAAATATAAAATTCAAATACTATTTTTTGATTAAACCACGGATTCAATACTAAAAATTGATAAAAATAAATAATTTGACAAGCATTCTTATGAATATTTTATTTTAGTCTATGTATTCATTCTAAAATATCATATTTGTCAATAGTTTTTTCTCTCTTTAAAAAAATGTTATAAATTTTGTGTTATAAAATGTTAAAAAATGTTATGAAACGTAATAATAAATGTTATAAAATGTTATAAATTTATAAATCAATTGTACTTATAGAATACTACTAGTACAAAATTTATACATGCATCTTACCTATTATTTTCATTAATTTTCATATACTTTTTACGTGACGCCGGCATTTGATAAACAAAAAATAGTATTGCAATTTTTTATTCGTTTTTAAATTTTGAATCGATTAAAAAAAAATCAGCCACTAGAATACTTGTGGTTGTTTTTTGTTAAAAATTAGGGTTAAGTTTCTACTCTACATAGTATCATATTAAAAGTCATATTTTTTTAGAAAGTGTTGTTAAATTTTGAAAAAGTTCAATATTATTTTAAGATTTATTTATAATTTTAATTATAAGCTGCAACAAAGCTGCCATTGACTTTTATCTATTTCAAAACATTATTTTGCTTCAATGTCATTTTACTATTTTGGGTTAAATATCCAGCAGAAAAAAAATAAAAAACCTTTGATTGTAAGAAGTGTATCTGTTTATCCCATGTTAAAATTAATATTATGTTTCTATTTGACTGAAACACCCTGTATAATTTAAAATTGCTTCGTATACTCTCTCTTAGTAAATATACCAAAACAGGAGCAAGCCATATTTTAACAATTTGCGTGATATCTCCTACAAAACAAATATTGATATTTTATTGAAATTTTTCTTTCAGTAAAGAAAAATAAAATATATTATACATATGAAACTTTTATTGCCTAATATTGTAAATATTATATTTCCATATATAATGTTTCCGAGTGTTAACGTAATACGTATATTTGTGTATATACAAATTTGGAAATTATACCTCTTGGATTTTAAGTTTGCATTCAACAAAACTAATAATTAATTCCTAAAATTGAGATGTGTACACAGATATATGATTCTTTAAATTTTCTTCTATTACTGCATTTATTTATTTTTTTTTATTTATACCTATCTATAAATAGAATTTAGCTTGTAGGTTTCTGGTGGACTCACATTTTAAAAGTCCTATAAAAAAAATTCACCTTGTCAAAGACCGTAATAAATTTTGTGACTTATTTTGGTAAAAATTGTTGTATGCTCTTAAATTTTTGAATATTTTTAAATTGTGTTAAAAAAAAAGTTTAAGTTCTGTATGGATTTATATGTAACTTAACTAAAAGTAAATATTATATTATAAAAATGTGTTGAAATGCTCACACAGAAAACTCCTCACATGGAAAAATGCGCAAAGTGATAAATGCTCACAAGAAAAATGCCCACGTTGATAAATCCTCACACTGAAAAATGCTCACATTAGTTATTAAACAGGTGACATAAAATTAATACTTCATGAATTTCTCATGCAAATAAGTTGTTTAATAAAAAATTTGACATCTTAGAATCCAGACTAAATTATCAATCTCATTATATTCCGGTGGAATATTCTCGTAGGAGAAAATACAAATTTATTATAACGACTTTGATAAAATATTACATACAGACTTTTTATACACACAACTAACACCAGGATGAACTTTATCCCGGCTCCAAGTTCCTGAGGGTTACAAAACTACTTGCACAATCACTCCCAAATAATGAAAACGAATTCGATGGAATTTGATACAAGATACTATTTACCCGGAATAAACACATAAAGTTATTTTATCCCGATTGACGTTTCCTGTGGGATCGAGATAAAATCATCCTATGCATTATTAATATTAAAATTATTGCTATATGCATTCGTAGTAAATAGCTTCTGTAGATATATCAAATTTAATGAAATTTAGTTCAGTCACTTCGCTGTAATTAACTAACTGTTTTTGTATCCCACAGGACCCTCCATCTGCGATAATTTTTAGGGACCGTAATTAATTTTATGACTTATTTTGGAATAAATTCTTTTATGCTCTGAAATTTGTAAATATTTTTTGAATTGAGTTAAAAATAATTTTTTAATACTCATGCTAACTTGGCGCATTTAGCGCACACATTTCAGACTAACTTAGCGCATACATTTCTGTACGCAAAATAGCTGTTTGCCCACTGTACTCTTTCCGCATACTTTTTTGCGTGTGAAAAGTACCTTTCCACACGCAAATTGACAATAAAACACGCAAAGCCGCCTCTTAATTTTTCATTTAATAAATATTTCATAATTATTTCTATAGAAACCACCAACAAAGTAATTTAAACGATAATTAATTCAGAAAGAAAGACGAACACTTAAAAATATTATTTTAAAAAGTAATAAAAATGTCAAAAATAGTGATAATAATAGAAAAAAGTATGTGAAATTCGTAATAAAAAATATATGTGCAACTCGTGCGGGATTGTCGATTGCCCTAGTCAAGCGAATGAGCGCACTTACTACGTTCGTGCGCTCAACTTCGCTTTCGTGGGCAATCGACAATTTCCCGCACTTATTGCACAATATACTATTTTTAAATCCAAAATGTAAAATTCCCAAAATATTTACATGAACTTTCTATACGACACTTCCTTTGGTGTATAAAAAAAGACTAGGTACTTTGATCAATCAATTTCAATTAAATTTTGTTCTACAACAATAAAGCTGAAAATTTATTTGTTTCAAATGGGTATTACTAGCGAATGGAAATAAATCGACCATAAACGTAACCTACCTGAATTGACTGTATTTTAGCCATAAACCATACATATAGTGACGATAATCAATCAAAGGTTGATTGTCAATTTCCAGTACACTATATCTGATGGTGCACGTGATATTATTTATTATTAATAGAACAGAAAAATTATTTTATAAACAATTGCTGTAATTTTTGTGATTTTTATTGTTTTTTAAAAATGATTTTTATTGTTTCATTATGTAAAATTATAATTTTTTGATATTTCGCCACTTTTAACCCTTCAAAATCAAAATCCACCTATTTTTGTCGATTTCCCCCAGAATTTATCAATAAAAATCGATGAAAGTAAAAATAATTTTAAATTTTTCGTTCATTTTATTTTGTTTTATATATCTTTAACTTTATTTCCCTTATCAGTGTTAAAAAGTTTTTGAAATATTATTAGAATGAATAAACGGATTCTTTCAAAATGGCGTCACAATGAGTGGGAGTTAAATCCTCATCCTTCTAAAAATTTAAAATAAAAAACTTTGTTGATTTGTAAAATAAGTAATTTTTAATTAGAAAAAAGGAGATATTTTGTATCCAACTATTTTGGCTGTGGTAAAAGTTAATTAATTAATTAAACTTATTTTCTACTGGTAAATTTTATTTTTAAATATAATGAAGTATCTAATTAAAATAATTAATAAAAATATTTTACTTTTTTATATTTTTATAAACTCACCTGAACATATCGCATTTTCAACGTCAGTCACTCGGTCTTCTATTCTGAAACCAAAAATAAAGAAAACTAAAATTATTTTTAAAATATTAATAATTCATTAAAAATGGAAATAGAATAGTACTGAACAAATGAAAATACAAAAGCTTAAACAATAAAATGTTGACTTTCTCTGACCTACAAAACTTTTAAGATAAATTACACATAAATGAAAATAGTTATACAGATTCCCTAATTTTCCAACAAGCCTAATTTCTTCGAATTTAATTTTTTTAATTTATAAACTTATTTACAATTCCTAATAGGTATGCAATATTTATGTAAATTTATTCCATTTGTACTAATAGTGAAACAGCGGCGTTTGCAGACAAAATAGACACTTAATTTCAAGTGTCATAAAAAAAGAATTGGTATATAGCGCTTAAATTATTTATAAAATTCATTATAAAAATCAATACCAAACACCTGGGCCGGACCTAGCCTAAGTGGCGCACGGGACATGGTAAAAAAATTGCGTCCCTGAAGAAAAAAAATTTTTTTTCCCTCCCAAAAAACAAGCAACGAGCAAAAGAAAAAAGCAAGTGATGAGCAAAAAGAAAAAAATTTTGGCGCCCTCTTAAATCACTTTTTGGCGCCTCCCAAGAGCTGCCACCCGGGGTACGTGTCCCGGCTGTCTCCCCTAGATCCGGCCCTGCCAAACACTAACGTATGTTCTCTGTACATAACTTGATGACTGACAGGCGTATGAGGGCGAGGGTATGCGGGAATCGAGTCTCAATTAAATACGCAATGGGTCTTCACTCTCCACTTTCTCCGGCAATATTAATTGGTCGGTCATCAGGTTTTTAATCATATGAAATATTGTGATGTTATTTTATTTATTATAAAAAATATGTTTGTTTATTTTGATATTTTGGCAATACTAAATTTAAAAAAAGGAAAAACAGTACAGAATATAATAAAAGAATAAAAGTAACGGAATAAATAATTTCCGTTTCTCGGTTATTCTTATTTATTCTTTATGTTTCAGGGAAACGAAGAAAAAGTTTTCAAATAAAGTTTTCTACGTAAAGTTTTTCATAGGTTTAATATTATATTGGTTTATTTAAGAAACAAAAAATTTGGGGGACAGGTCTACCCACACTGACAACTTCCCATTGGGTGTCCTTAAAGACTAGAGACTACTGTACATAAATAATTATTTTTTCATTTCAGGCGATTTCTCCCCAGGGCCTCCGATAGAGGCTTTGACCCTTGCACCATACCGGGGGCTTCGCCTACTGTACCTAAGGGTGGGGGTTCCACCCTTATCAAACAAATGATAACATCATTTGTTCTCAAGATATGCGAGACAAAATATATTTCAAAAAAAGTTTCTTATTTCTTTTCTTTTTTTTTTTAATGAATTGAGCAAACGCGAAATTGATGACAGTATTCAACACGAGAATTTAGATCGTCATGACCTATTAGCACCAACCACTGTCGAAATTGAAAATATTAATTGAATTATTATAAAATGTTAATAATTATTTATTGTTTAACGTATATTTATTTTTACATAAGCATTCAAATTATATTAATACTTACAAATTTGCATCAAACGGCACTCAGAAAAAACATAAATTGAAATTTTGTTTTGAATGATTTAAACAAAATTTAGAAGCACGAGAGCTATCACCAGATATTTTAAGCCACCATAATAACTAAATCTCAGAAATATCTTACAGATCACAAAACACAATAAAATTACAAGGAAATATCAAAAATAACTGATGATAAGCTTTAAATAAACAAAATTTAATGACAGTTAATATTCCAGTGCCATTGTTGTTAAAAATTTTAAAAAAGTCAGTGAAACTTAGACAAAATTAATTAATTTACATAATTATCAACTGTAAATTTTCACAAAATAATTTAACCTGCAAATTTATTTTTCTAAATTAAATTTACTTTAGTGATGATATTTTCACTGTATTAGTATGCATGATATTATGCATTATTTAGGTACATAACATGGATAACCCTTTGGAATTTTTGAATTCCAAATGACACTCTTACGTCATCTCGTTTCGTAACTGTTTGTGAAACAAACTATTATTTAAACTGTGGTAGATGTGAAATTTTGATGCTTTTCCTGAACTCAAATTTGTATAATACTTTAAAGAAAAAAATTACTAAGTGGGTAGGTGTACTTAATCAATATAAAACAAGAACTTCTAGAAGTAAAATAATAACTAATTTCGAGAAGTATACAAGAGTAATTTTTTTGTGTATGTTAATAAATTCTGGGATGTTAAACTAAATAATCGATGCAAAAAAAAAAAACTGTCTGCGGTCGAATAATTTCTAATGATTCTCTTTTGCTGATATTAATTTTTTTTGTCTCTTATAAAATGAAATTAGAACTGCGAAAACATGTTCAACTGATTACAACTTGATTGAAAAAGATTTACGGATTTCTTTTTACACCTAGTATACCTATACTCTGCCGTGTCACACGAATGTCATGTATCTTTAGATACAGCAATTTCGCGTAACAACGTTTAAAGGATTCTACTCAATCCCTAGTATATACATTGACAATAAGATTAATTAATTTGTTAATAATAATATAATAATTATCTATTGTATATTTAAATTTTTATTTTGATTGTATCACATTCCTTATTTCTTATATTTTCAAATAGTATATTTATACATTATTAAATCAATACTGCAACATTGAATCAATAACGCATAATAAAAATCAATTATCTTAGATATTTAATAATATTTGAGCGAATTAAGATAATACGATATTTTATTCAAATCAAGTTTTCTCAAAACTATCATTTCTGAGATACGTGAGATTGGTGTGACACGGCAGTACTGACGTATACATACGTATTTTAATCAACGTTACGGCGGCGTATTTTCAATATATATATCATTGATTTTGTTGAAACGGGAACTGAAGAGGTTGTGATATTCCATGAAAATACATTATTTTTAATGGTAATATCGGCACAAAAAAGATATGTATTATTAAATACTCCTGTTGTAGCGTCCTGCATAACATAGTGAATTTTCGGTTATATAAATTACTAATTCTCGAAAACCCGTCTACAAAACGTATCTTATGTGATTTTTTCCGCTTTTTATTGGGTTGTCCCAAGCAAACACATCCAATTTTTACATGTTGTATCTTGTTAGTTTTTAGACTTGTTGTAACATGATTAATGTCATTAGAAACGCGACACTGTAGGTTTATTCTCAGTGATAGTCAGTTAGCTCTTTTGTGAAATGTCATCAATTAAAGAACAAATAATTCATTCAGTTAGTGATTATGAGCAACGAGTTTTATTCAAGTTTGCTTGTTTGTGGGACTGGTCTGTGGGTGTCACTCATTCTAATATTACAAAAGCACTTGGCAAAGGACCTTTATCAAATACCCCTGTCGCAGCATCCTGCATAACATAGCGAATTTTCATTTATAAAAATTAGTTTTTCGCGGAAACTAGTTGACATAGAAGAATAGTTTAAAGAGCTCTTTTATGTAATTGTTTCTCCTCTTTTAAATGGCTTAAAAAAATTTCGCAAAAATTTTTGAATAAGTGGAAATTTTGGCAAAAAACTCATTTTTTGCAGGAACAAAAACCATGTTCCTGGCATCCGACGTGTCTGGCTGAAGAACTCATCCAAGATTGTTGGACTTCCAACGTTTTCACCAAATTTCATTACAATTGAATGTTTCGCTCGAGAGTTATCGTGCTGATACATATATACATACATACATACACACACACATACACATATATATATATATATATTTAGTGAATGTTATTTTCGGGTTCTAGGTACCTCAAAACAAGTTTCTGCCATAGTCTCGATCTCAAGTCGCGTCATGAGGAAGACCGTAAAAGCTGAATTTTCATTCTGGAAATTCGCTAAAAGCACCATATCTCTCCGCTGGACTTCAATCGTTTTGCCAGACTGAAGAGGAAGCTAAGAGGAACACACTACAATAACTGGGATGATTTTCAAAAGTTAATAGTGACGGAACTTAACACGTCAGATTCTATGACTGGCGTACAACAACTGCCTGAGCGATGGCAACGTGTCAAAAGTTCTGAAGGCTCGTACATTTAACTAATACATAATTTATTGTCATTTCGATCAATAAAGATTATTAACAATGAAAAAAATAAAATGGGTGTGTTTGCTTGGGGCAACCTACTATGGTGTAAAAAAATATTCGAACATATTTTAATGACTAAATAAACGCACAATGTCAACATAATATTTCACTGTTGACTTTTTGCAAATTTCGATAAAAACATACCATTGACGTTAACAGATAATCAGATAAATATACCTATCATAATTTTTCGTCATATTCTGTTGTGCTTACCAATTATTTTTATGTTCTGTGTCGCATTCCCCCTTCTATGCGTAGCACAGTGTTCCGGTCATTAAATTTTTCAATCAATTTCCAAATTGAATATTCATACAAAATAATCAGTTAGGGTTGACCGGGGTAATTGTGAATTGGGGCAATTGTGAACGGCGCCTATAATTTCTAAAATAACATTAATCTTGTTAAAAATAAAATCTTAGTATGTTTTTCTGTTCTTTCTTAATATGGTATTAAAATTTGATAACAATTCTGCAAGTATTAGTATCTTTTTTTTTTATTTTGAAAAAACCTTTGCTAAATTTTATGTATCTTAATGTATCTTTTATGCATTCTTAATTTGGGGTAACTTACTTCGACCAATCCTGAAAAATTTTTTTTAAATACATTTTCTTTTTTTAAAGGGTAAGAAATGGCTAAAAGTACTTCTAAAGAAGTGGCCTAAACCTTGACAGGGTTCCTTATTAACTGCTAAAGAAACTGGACAATTTATTACCAATTCACAATTACCCCATGATTTTAAAATTGTGGGGTAATTGTGAACGTCATTTACAAAAACAGAAAAATTACTTGTTTTCAATGTCTCTGTGAGTGTCCAAGGGCAGTAGGATTAATAGAAAACCATTTTTTTTTATTTACATTATTAGACCAGTTGTTTTTTATTCATATTAACTAAATGTATTCCCTTGAAAAAGTCTCATTTTCCTTGTTTTTGTGTGAAAATTTTGTAATTTTTTATTTGATAAAATGACAAAATATCATCAAATTATCATTTTTAGTTTGTAATAAATTTGTTTCGACAACTTTTGTTATTTTTATTTAACCTTGATTTTTGGTACAAATTTGAGGTATGGATAACTTGCATTAAACAAAGAGAAATTGTGACCGCTAAAGTATGATGAAAAATTTGAAAGTGGGGTAAATGTGAAGAATTGAAGTTGGGCGTTACTTTGGTGTACCTCACTTCTCTTGTAATCCATTCTAAATAATTTTTCTGATGGCATTCACTTTTACCCCAAAATTCATAAGATTTGCAAAACCGCACCGGGGAAATGTGAATGCCTTATAAAATTTTTGTTTTTCATACGAATTTGCTCAAAATTTGTGTGGAGCATCCTGAATAGTATAGAATTAAAAATAAATGAACCATAATATGATATATAAAATAAAAAATATTAAAAACAACGCTTTTTTCTCAATTCATGAAAATCCATTCACATTTACCCCGGTCAACCCTATATTATTTATAAATCATACCTTTCCAAAACAACAAAACTATACAATAAATTAAGTGTTTTTAATCGATTACTGTAATATCATAACATTAATATGCCTAATAATTTCCAATATTCTAATTCTTCATAACATATAATATTAGGTCAATGCCCTACATATAGATCTTTACAAACGCAATCCAAACGTGTACTACAGTTGTTATAAATATCTGTAATTGTATTGTTAAAAGAAAGAGTTTTAAATAAATAATTTGTACTAAATTTATATGTACTTACGTTAATAAAATGTTATTTATTAAACAACTGTGGAAAACTAAAAATAATTTTAATTTGAAAATAAACCAAAAATATATCTATGAATTTTACTATATGCTTTTGCTTATACAGTTTGTTTATTTTGGCCATAATATTTTAGTTTAGACGTTTGTTGGATATATTATTAAATTTATTGATTTTCAATTTTTTTGTTGCCGTTTTTTGTTTAAATCAACAATACGAATAAATTGATTTTAAATTGTTATTTATGAGTTTTATACTTTGGCAAAAATACTTGTGAGAATACTTGTGCCTTTGGCCTTTGAACATAGGCTCAGAGGCGTAGTGAACATAACTGGCGCCCGGTGCGTGACACTTTATTTTCGCCCCCCTTCTAAAATTTTAAAAATTTTAGGTAGTGGAAGGGTGTATTAAAATTTCGGAATAAATTTTCTTCCGTAGTATATTAGATTTTTTCTTAAAAATTGCCTTAACGACCTTTTTTTGTCAGTGATTAGTTTGTGTGTATATATTTGAAGTCATAACCTGGGAGTAATTTCGTAATTTTTCTACACTTTCACGTAGCAAAATTTTAATGACAAACACACAAAAAAATTTTAAAGTAATAGCGTCTCTCCTATTAGCTTTTGACGCTCCCCCTATTAGCTTTTGGCGCCCCTCTCAAAGTGGCGCCCGGGTCATGATAGTACCCCTTGCACCCCCTCGCTACGCCACTGCATGAGGCGTAGCGAGGGGGGTGCAAGGGGGGCGTAGCAAGGGGGGTGTTTGTACACAGTGAGTTGAATGTTAATGTTTAATAGAGGTGGGATTAATAGCAATTTTTACTGCGTAACGATCACAGAGAACAGTTTATCAATAGAAGAGTTTGTAATAGTAGTGACATAATCAGTTTGTTTTTTGTTTTGAACTTTTAACACATTTTCAGTTCTGGGCATATTATTTACGTTTTTTAAGGCATTAAAATTTTTGGTGGGCTTGATGACGTCACAAGTTTAATAAAATTCCATACCAAGCTTTGTTGAAGGTCAGATTAGGGTAAATTCAGTGTGAACTTTTAATTTTTAGTGTTCTGCACATGAAAAAAATACATAGGAAACTCCCATTACGCAATCCACTGGAACCAAATTGCTAAATGAGAAGGTCAAAGATCACGGGCGTCAGTGTTTCTGATTTATATATTTGTACGATTTACTGTTACAAAACTATTACTTAGACATTAACACATTCAAACATATTTGCTTTAAAACACGGAGGGGTCGCATTATACACATCTTGTGTGCGACGAAATTGTTAAATGAGGGCGTGCGATATGGGAGTTTGCTATGTATTACTATTTCTACACTAACACTACACTAACACTAACTGATTGACTGAGAGACCACGCACAGCCTAAACCGTTGGGTTTAGAAGAATAAAATTTGGCATAGGAGTTCCCTATGTAATGTAGGTGAGTACTATGAGGGGATTTTTAAAAATTCGTCCTTTAAGTGGGTTAAATAGGGGATGCAAATTTGTATGGAAATTCGTCATTTTTGAAGTTAGAGATATGTATATAAAAATATGTTACTATGGCTATTAAAGAGTAAATAATATACCCAATTTCAAATACAATTGAGTATGAGTCATCTTTAAACACTGACAATGAGTACTGAATCGAACATATTATCATAAGTTTCCTAAAGATATCACAGGCATTAAATTGTAAAATATAACTCCAATTTATTAAACCCAACTTGCAACCACGGAGACTTGTTTATAAATATTAGATAAACCATTAAATTAATGGTTTAACCGCCATTAAAGTAATCACATCAGTCAGTTTTTTTGCTTCAATTTCTTAATGTATTTGTACATAATACACAGCATTCTCTCTAGTCTATTCTCTCCCCCAATGTCTTTAAAGAGCTAAATAATTTTTTTATTCGAAACAAATCAATCTTCTATTCTTTTCCAAAAACAAAATGCAAATTTAAAATTTACGCAAGTGCAATAATTAAAGCGATACAGCCAAGAAAACAGAAATTCTTTAAATTTATAATTGATGAAGTTTAAATTTAAATGAAATGGATTATATCTTATTTAATAAATTTTTAACACTGACTGACAGACAATACACAGCCTAAATTGTTGGGTTTAGAAGGACAAAATTTTGCACAAGAGTAAGTGAGTACTAAAAAAAGGATTTCTGAAAATTCATCTCCTAAGTGGGTTAAATCACTATACTTAGTTATTTAATATTTTATTAAATTTTGTTATGGTAACTATGGAACTAATGGATTCAAAATATTCAAAAAAATTAACAATAATATTTATATAATTTGTTGACTGAAAATTATTATTCCTTCTGATTCTTTCTGGTTAAACTTTCTTCGTCAAGAAAAATAATTTCTCTACTTTCATAGGCTAATTATTACATTAATTCCATAAAAACCATTGTTTGTGCGGCACATTATTTGCGCAAGTATAACTTGCACTTGACGATTTCTTTGCTTTTGAAATGATGCAATTACTTTTAGAAATAAAACAATATTGATATTTACGCTACACAGGTCAATTTAAACATGCAAGTGTACAAAGATTAGGGAAGAGCTGAAGATTGGTACGAATGTTCAGAACACGATTATAAATAAGTGTTGAAAAGTCCTCATTGATCCTGTACGTGTAAAAATTTTATTAAAGGTCAAAGCTGTTAAAAATAGGTTTTTCGCGTTTTTCAACAAAACGGTAAGTTTTATCATAAAACTAGGTCAGACAAAAATTGTAGATCATATAATTATCTATAAAAAGTGAATACTTTTTTCCTAAGAGCCACCGTTTCTGAAATATAACTAGGTATTACAAAAGTTGTACTCTTCATAATATGCACACGTTTCCACGCCACCTGTGAGGTAGTGTACTAAGCGGGTTTTTTTAATGGGTTTTCCCAGTAGGCCTATTCCACGGTCTATGGTGATCCTGTTTAATTGAAAACTATTGAATAATAAAAAATATTAGTATTGGGAATGGTGAAAACGGTATAGATTTAAAAAAATTCAGGGAAATTATTCGTCAGATTTATAATCGATATTTCAGCTTCCCCTTCTTCTTGTTCTTCTCCTTCTTGTTCTTGTTTTTCTTGTTGGGTGCAAGTAAATTGCCTCAATAGTGATGGATCACATGTCTCCTCGCTGGTATCATACGAATTCTCTTCTGTTGGTGATTCAACATTCGAGCACGACTGGCCTTGACAACTGGTACATGCAAGAGAACAAAACAATCCAACTTTTTTGTAGCCGCATTTTGCACTACATCCCTTTTTACAATTACAAAAGATTGTGTTGAGAAGGTTTTCCGGCGCAGGTGGGAGATTTTTATAATAGTTATATCTCAGAAACGGTGACTCTTAGGAAAAGAAGTACTGAGACATTTTTATAGAAAATTATATGATCTACAATTTTTGTCTGATCTAATATTATGATAAAACGTACCGTTTTGCTGAAAAACGCGAAAAACCCATTTTTGAAACCTTTGGCTTTGAATAAAATTTTTTCCACGTACAGGATCGATGAGGACTTTTCAACACTTATTTATAATGGCGTTCCGAATATTCGTCCCAATTTTCAGTTCTCCCCTAATTTTTGTATCTTTACTACTATTTTTAGGGCTAAATTGATCGGATTAGCATAAAACTTTTGTTATTAAATATTTATAAACACTCTAAAGGTGGAATATTTCGTTACTACTTTAAAATAATACGCCTCCTTGCTGCGTTCATTAAATATTTATTTTAAAATGAAGGTTTCAATTTGTAAATAAATATTGAAAATATACTAATTGCAAGAAATAAATTTTCTCTCTCCGCGCTTTTAATTATAATCAACAGTTAATTTTTAATTTGAAAATAATGCACAAGAGCTTGTGTTATTTAAATTGAAAAAAGCAATACAGAAAATGAAAAACAAGCGCTACTTAGGGATGTAGCCAGGCAATTTATTCTGGAGTGAGTCGAGGGAAAACTGGGAAACGATAAGGAAAATGTGAGTGGGTAGCAATCAGCGCTATAAACGTGGGTTTCTATTCTAATAAATTCATGAAACGTCATTCTTAGTCTACTGAAGCAATAAAATAATGTTTTTGTAAAATACTGAACTTTTTCGAACCAGTTCTTCAATACTGGAGCCTTAAATTTAATTCTAATTTTCAAGAACAAATTTAAATTTTGACACAAGCGCGTTATAAACGATCAACATACACTCATAAAGATAACTAGGTAGGCATCGAAACGTTATTTTGATAAGTGGCTTCTGTCTCAAAATAAGAATGTTTTTATTTGTGTTTTATAACTCAGTATTAAGTACATTATAAATTTGGTGTAAATTTATATTACATAAATTTTACAAAGTCGAATCTATTTATTACATTTTGTTTCAATAATGATATTTTTTCCCCTACAAATTCCTTACGCAAATTAATATTAGGTAGGGTGAATGCGGGAGAGACGCCGCACATTTTGAAAACACTTGATAATTCTTAAAGTATGCATTCAATTGATTTGAAATTTGGTACACATTAAATGTAAACATTGTTCTTTAAAATTATTTATAAATAATTTTAAATTTTAAGTCATAAAGGATTCATAATTAACATTTTTGTAGAGCCTGCAAAGCGGGAGAGATGCCGCACCTATGGGAGAGATGCCGCATCAAAGAAGGAGAGGCGCCGCATATTTCATATTAAAAATTTTGCATTTTATACACATCTCCATACATGATGCATGCCATATGTAACCATTTTTGGCACTTTATACATCTTAACCAGTCAATTTTCTTTTGTTTCTGAGGACTCTTCAAAACAGTCAATACACAGGCAATCATCATTATTTTCGTTATCTTCACCAATATGAGAGCTCTTTCTGATCCATTAATGGATCTTTTATATTTACGTGGCATAATTTACAGTCGAAAAAAAAAAATTTTACATGCGGCATCTCTCCTTTTTGTTGGGGTAGATGCCGCATGTTGCCATAGCAAGCATAGTGCGGAATTCTAACCTAAAATTTTATACAGTACTTTTAAAATATACCTAAATTAATAACAAAACTCATTTTCATTAAAACAATGAAATATACATTCTTAAATTCTAATGAATTAAATGCTTGATAAAATATTATGTTAAAAAACTTACCTTTCAATAATAAAAAGTTGGATAATTACTAAACTGACGGACTAATCATAAATATTACCATATACAGCTTAAATAAGTAACTTATTCTAAACATATAATTCATTAATAGCGCTATCTGTCAATCAACGGACGAACTATGGCTACTGCGGCATCTCTCCCGACGCGGCGTCTCTCCCGCACTTACCCTACATTATCAATTTGGTGTAAATTTATATGACATAAATTTTACAAAGTCGAATTTACTTATTACATTTTATTTCAATATTTTTCCTTTTACAAATTCCTTACGCTAATTAACTACCTTGCGATACACTTAGTTGTGCTTTTATTTAAATGTTTTTATGTTCTTATGAAAATTAAATTTATAATTATTTACAGTTAACATGGATTTGACTTTTTCACTTACCATTTCGTTAAACTAGTTTTATCTTCAACTGTTTGACCACAAATAATAACTAATGTGCGAATATTTACTTTTCATCTTACTGTATTATGGAATATCCCCACCGTCATTTAAGTAATTAGATTTACCTGTCTGTAGATAATAAGTCGGGAGCGAACTAACCTACGACCCTTTTTCAAGATAATATTAAAATCTGACCGCGGGAGTGAACTAGTATGCACCCGTCATCATTCGTTTTGTTGTGAATTACGAAAAACTGTGGCGAATAATTCAATAAAATTTCCTTTTTCGAACACTACAAACATTAAAGTCATCATTTTCAAGTAGGTACTATTCATTTTAAATTAGAACGATTTAACATCATATTTCAGAGATATTAATTAGGATTAAACTTTCAATGGAGTGGAATTGGATAGAATTGCTTATATTATACCGTCTCCATAATCGCCGTACCTTAAAATTTTTCAAACTTGAATACCTATATTTTTTCATAATGGTAGCACAAATCTAAAGTGTTGCCATCACAACGAGCCCACAGAATTTTGGAACTAATAATTTTGGGTGTAGTATGATATAGTTCAATAAACTTTGTAACGTTTAAACAAAATAGTCTTTTCCTTTGGCTGTCATTAAAAAATACTTATGAATCAATATTTTGTCAGTTATTAACTCCAACCATCGCCCCTTAACAGGCTTCAAATAAAAACGGAACGGGAAAAGTGCTAAAACAGTGTAATTAGTATTTTTAGTTCATTATAAGTCTAGAGCAGGGGCTGCCAAAGTCTTGTGTTGATGCGCCAAATTGTAAATATCAAAATATTGGGTGAACCAAGGAAAAAATTTAACATAAAGAAAGACACAAAGGAAAAATGTGTTTATTTAGTTAAACTTCGTTGATTCGGTTAACAAGCTCCATATTATAGCCGTGCTTGATCTATCGATCGCGATGTAGAGATAAAGCTTAACAAAAAACGAACTTGACTATTTTTATAGGAAAAATGAAAATTTCACACTCAATTTATCCAAATTTCACCGACAGATCTAATTCAGTTCATTTTTGCCATTCTTAACTTAAAAGAGAATATCACGTATACCAACTTTTTTGAAAGGTCCAGAAACGGTTATATGGTACTGAAAACGTGCAATTTGAAGCTGCTGATTTTTAGTACCTATTTTTTGTCATTTTTAACGAAATTGAAATAGCAAAGACGACACAAAAATCACACGCAATAATTAAGAGCCTGATAAAAATTGTATAAAACTAGTTTGCTGAATAAAGAAAAATAAGTTGTATAGAGGGTAAAGTAAAAATGTTTAAACACCACTGATATAACCCTAGAATCATACGTACTCGTCAAAACGACGAACGAACTTCTCTACCTGCTCCAATACTACAACTTGTCGTTGCCTGCTTGCTATGAAACTTCTGTTATCTAATTTATTTGTTATTATAACACATAAGACGTATAAATTTTGTTTATAGCTATTGTCGTTTTTTTTATACTGAAATAGTGTGCGTCAAAAGGACGACGATGTATGATTAACCGATGTTTTTTTTTAAAGATTTTGTACTCCACATATAAAAGTTTTCCTAATTTTTCTAAAATTTATTAAAGATATGGATGTAATTAATTTATTCAATGATTATGATAATGTGAAAGATGATTACAGCTGTTTGACTTATAGAGACGACATAATACTGAAATTTTAATATATTGAATCGAAAACTAAAGAATGCGTTTCGAATGACTTAATAAAAGATTAACAATTTATTTTGTGGAAAATATTTTAATTTTTATTATTTTTTGAGATCTTATTCGAAAAATTACTAAACAAATTTTAGAAAATTTACAAATGTGTCTAATGGGGAAATAACTAACATATCTATAGGAATATTTCACATTGAGAAATTTCACATTCTGTAAAGTCACACATGTCCACTGACTCATAATAGTTCATAAATTAATTATTTGAAAGCCATGTTTTATGATACAATTGATGTATTTATCTATTTTTTAATTTTTATAATGAAAATATGCTTTAATAAAAAGATTAAAAAAAAATTAATAAATATTTATATTAAGAAATTTTTCCAAATCCAATTTTTTTAAATATTTTGTTCGCTTTTGTGGCATTGTTATGTAAAAAAAATGTTTTTTGCAAATAAACTCCAAAACTCCCCGTAAAAAGTCCATTCGTCAAAATGACGCCGATGTATGATTAACTTGACTCGTAGACCAACGTATGATTCTAGGGATAATGTATAAAATCTATATAACCACAAGATATACTTTGATATAATTTGATATTTTATCAACGAAAAAATGTTTAACTATACCTAATAATCAGATTTATTAGCTCCTTTAAAAAAAAAATTGTAAATTACCTTCACAAACCAGAAATTTCAGGCGATCTGGCTTCCCGGGTCCCACTTTGATTTGTGAGCCGCATTTCGCCTACAAGTCGCACTTTAGTTACTAACTTGGTGCAACTATAATTTTGTCCATGATAGAAATAGAGCAAAATTAATGCCGTTTACTCGACTATAGACAAAAAAAATATGGTACCTTGTCTGTTAATAAAACTATTTCACTAGATTGAAGCGTATATAAGGAGTAAAAACTTACCTTATTGAAAGATAAAAATAAAAAAAGACTGCCCGAGAACATTATTAATTTCTGATTGATTTTTATTGTCACGTCCGGATGTAGTGACAGTTTTGATTATGATGGAAAAGTAATAAAACAATATTTTATCATTCGTTCTAGAAAGACAATAAAAATTTTTTTGCGTTGTCTATTTACACAAAAACACACATTTATGTATAGTTGTTTACTTAAACATTAGATTTTTATTTTCTAACAAAAAAAAAAGAGTAAATAACTTTACGACTCTGTCTTTATCAAAAAAAAAAATTAAGAAATTGTATTAACACTTTACGGTCCGCGTTTTCAGCATCTGAAAATAGCCCAAAAAACCGCAGAGGCCGATCGCGCTCGGTGATCACAAGTAGGTACCGACCAGTAATGAACTCGACAAACACATACATAAAAATATAATTTTAAATTATCATTTAGGGTAAAAGCCCCCTTTGTGGAACGGTATCAAATACTGGAACAGTTTTGACATTTACATATTTATTTCTTTAATTAAGTAAGGAAACTTTAAATGCGAAGTGAATTTAAATTGAAAAACAATCATTCTATTAATAATAATTTTTGTTATCAGACGTTTCTTTCAGAAATAACTTCATAAATATGTAAATGTTCATAATTAGATACCGTTCCACAAAGGGGGCTTTTACCCTACTATTTATTTCTTTTTTAGCCAATTTTCGAATCGAAAATTCAGGTATTACAGCCACTGTCATGACGCAACCTGAATCCGGGATATAGTAGAAATATTTAGTTATGTATATATGTATGTATGTATATATGTGTCCGCACGATAACTCTCGAACAAAATATCCCATTTGTGCTTAATTTGGTGGAAATGTTGAAAATCTTAACACTTGAACAAGTTCGTTAGCCAGACATGCTCGATATCTGAACAATTATGGTTTCTTGGGCATTTTTCATGAAAAAAATTTCCAAATTTCCAATAACTTCAATTGTCCAAATTTCCATTACTTCAAAAATTTTCGCGACAAGTTTTTACACCATTGGAATGAACAGAAGAACTCACATCAAAAAGGTTTTTGAACCATTATTCATATCCTAACGGGTTTCCGAGAAAAAAACAATTTTTATAAACGGAAATTCGTTATGTTATGCAAGATGCTGCGACAGGGGTACTTCGTAATTGTATTGAAATGCGTGCATGTAATAAAATTTGCTTGTGTTTCCTTTATTTGTTTATCATTATCAGTGTGTTTGTCTGCTATTCGTTTTATTAAAAATGTGTATGTTTACAGTTACACATGATGAATCATTTCGTGGATTTATTTATAAACGATTTTTTTTTTTGTTAATTCTGTAATAAAACTATTGCCGGCTCCTAGGGAAGTTTACTGTGAAAGTGCGCGGACCGTATAGCGTTAAATTATTTAACGTTTTACTGTACTATGTGTATCTTTTGAAAACAAAGAACATATGTTTCAACTTTTCAACTATCTATGTATCTTTCACGGTCCTAAATTGAAAATGAAGCGATTATTTTTAAGCTGGATTACATAATTGACACATTTCCAGAAAAAATTTGTGTTAATCTCATCATTTGAAAATATCCATTACTGATGTACTCACTGGTGTATTTGATGAGTGAATCATTTTATATCAAAACACTTAAAAATTATTAAAAATAATAAATGTGCATATGGAGTAGAAATAAACAGAGATTATTGTTTGATTGGATACATAGGAATTATTAAAGACATACACTGTATGAAGGTTTTCCGAAGTTTAAATTTTTTTCTTGTTTATTTTGACTGGACTAAACATGATGAACTTTCGCACCCGTTGACGTAAATACAATTATGTAACGCCAGTGCTATTTTCACTCTTTTCAAATCTATCTACTCAATTTAATTATAATGAATGTATTATGTGCAAAAAGTTATTTATAAATTTTAAAAAATAGTCATATGTTTTTCACTTTTCTTTTGCAGCAATTACAGCAGCTGGTTCATTGTCAAAATATTTTTACAAAAACAAATTTGTTTACTTTCATTGATGTCTGATTTTTATGAGCAAAAATGTTGCTCTTCATTATCTATAAATAAATCGTTATGGACTCAACTTCCAAGAGAACACTTCGATCATCAGTAATAAATCGTAATAGATAAACCTAGTTTGGTGCTTCAAAATATTGGATAATATTTGATCTCATCTAAAATTTTCTTACGAAATCGTAAGAAGATTTCGAGTTAAATGTAAATGGTTCCACTTTTTCGACTTTTCCTAGGGAATATGGTTTTCTTGTGTTGCATGATTACAAACTTTTTTGACCGTTAAAAACCAAGTTTTAACACTCAAATCTGGTTAATCTGTGTTCCACTAGTTGATGTAATTAATGTTTTAACCACAACAATGGATTCTGTCGCGAAATGACGACACAGACAGCGGCCAAACAGCCTCACTTAAGTTAAAACACATTTTGAAGGTGCGAGACAAACTCACATGGTTTTTTATTTTTTATTGTTGTTTATGAAAATAATATAGTAGATCCAGAGCTGGTTTTACCTTTGAGAGGCCTCTGGACACTTTTCATGCGGAGGCTGCTAAATGCTTGATATGTGGAAGTTCCTGAGCACTTCTGTAGAAGTCCTTGGGCGCTTTTGTGGAGACTCCTGACCTATTTTGCCTATTTCTTTCAAAAAAGGAAACTTATCCCTCCTATTCTACTCCTGTTTTGAGGGATTCCTTATTAATTTTGTGGAAATGAAAGCGTTTTATTTGCCAATACTTACAGCCGCGACTTTAGATACAATTGTTTCTCTTCTGGAATTGGCCCAAATTAACACTCGTAAGGTATACCTATATAGAAGAACCATCGAAGAACTATGTGGAAGAACCACTATAAGCTCTATCCACAGCTAAACTGGAAGCACTTCAATTGGGACCAACATCTTAACCAGTGAGTTTAAGTGGCAATTTCCATGTTTTAATCTGTATTAATTTTACCGAATCTTTCCCCGTTACACTAGCTCCCGTAAAAATCACCACCCCTCAATATTGACATGAAATCGATAGCAGTCTTTTAACATTAACTCAACAAACGCATCGTTATTTTCTCATGCGCCTTTTAAACTTCCTGTTGCCCGCGTGTACTATTTGTATTAGTAAGTGATAAATTTTTACTTAACAATAAACGGAATATAAAGAAAACTGCTAATATAGAATACGTTATCACAATTGTGTGAAAATTTATTACCATTTGTTTGTATCGAAGCAACAACAATATAATAAGCAAACAGATCCCCAGGAAGCGGGGGGAGATGGGAAACAAAATATATATTGTATGTTATTTTCTTTATTCAATTCATAAATAACGTCGGCAATTTAGTTGCATGCTTTTATGTAATAGGGTCTTATATAACTGAACAGAAAGTTTATTCCTTAAAGGTTGGTCGACAGTTGTAATTTAGGAGTCATCCGTAAAATATTTTCGCAAAATTTCCGCATTTTGGCCTTCCCTCCCTTCTTTGCCTTGCTGAAACACATTTTTTACCACACCCTTCTCTAATTTTTTCCACTCACTTCCAGCACAAGTTATTTAAAAAAATGGAAAACAATGCAGAAATAAGAAATTGGGTCATGTCAGGTTTATTCGAACCCCTTTCTCTTCGTATATCATTTGCAGTTGCTCTCTCTGGGCTCTTTTTGCGTACGTATTTTATGGACGGCTCCCAATGACTGTAAGCGAGAATTAACTTATACATATATAGATGAAAAGGAAGTTAAAGAAAAAAATACTATCAGTAGCAAATATTTTGAAGGTATTTCTAATTTTCTACTTTTTGGTAGTTGTTTTTTGGGGCACGAAAGTCTCCGTTAACATTGGTAGCACATCGGTGGTAAATTCAGTGCTCGATTTACTCTAGGAGAATGCGAGGCTTGTATCCGAGGCGGCAAAACTTGGAACACAATACGGCAATTTGGCATCCTTCTTTGTGCTCGTTATTTCTTTTTTTTAGAGAAAAGTTGTTGTGATATCTTTCCAGGGACGGCATTTCTGACGATGCCCAAGGCGGCACTTACAATAAATTTGGCTCTGGGTAGATCAATTTTTAATGTGGTAGAGTGGTAGGTCTTACGTTTCCAGCAAGTCTCATCATTGTTAAATACCTCCCAGGAGTAAGTGGACCTAAAGGTCAATGTATATTCAACTCAATTAATCGAACTAAAATCAAATAATTGGGACTCTTATGGGAAAACCCTATTTATTTTTTTGAATAAATTGAAAACGTGTCAAAGGAATTTGATAAAAATTTAATATGTTATAAAATACAAAGTTACAAACTATATTTAACAACAAATAAAAATTATTCACTACACTGTTTTTGAAATATAATTTTTGAACATCATTTTACAACGTTTTTGCAACACTTTTTCAACGATGCGTTTATATTGCTACAACATAAGCACGCGGAATTTAAAAAAAAAAAACAAGTGGTATACAAATATAATAACTAATGAATAATTAAGGGGGACCACTAGTGTGACATTTTAGAAAAAATTGTAAAATTTGTTTCATGTTTTGATAGTCTATACCTTTAAAAACATCATACTACAATTTCAAGTGCGTATCTCAAATAACTCATGAGTTACAGCCATCTGAAGAGAGAATTCTGATTTTCATTGTTAACTTTGAGGTATTGAGAAATCTATGAGGGTTAATAGTTTGGGAGTTTTTGGACATGGCTGCCAGTCACATGTTGTGGAGCAGCTAGACCCAGGCACATTTAAACGACTTATCTAGTTTTACTATGACCGTTATAGTGAATACATCATAAATAATTTTAGTAAAAGTTCTCAGTGATTAAAACAAAAAAGTAAGGTAAAGAACAGCTATATTTTTTAAATTAGCTGCAGTTATAACTCGAAGACAAATCATCCGATCAATTTGATCCTTATTGCAGCTTCTTTTATATGTTTCTTCGTGCCATGAACCTCCAGTTTTCCGATCGAATAAAAAATGTAATTTTTGCAGACCAAAAATCATCAAATTTTCGGGCAAAATTTGAAACTTTTTTTTAAAAAACTTCGCCATTTTATTGAATTTCAACTTTTTTTCGATTGAGATGCACGGCACGGGTAATACCTTCTAGTTTAATAGGCTTTTTGGTTTTTTTGATTTCAGGCACTGTGAAGGTCGCTATCACTGTAGCAGTGGGGGAACTTTTTCTTTGGAGCCTTGGGAGATCTCGAATAACTCACTGAATTTTCAATTTTTTTGTCCAAAAATTTTATCTTAATTCATTATGTATCAACGAATATAGCCTTAAAATATTAAAACATTCCATACAGCAGTTTTCTTTAAACAAATTCCCAAAAATGGCCTTTTTTCCAGGCGGTCACACTAGTGGTCCCCCTTAACACATTATTCAATTTTTGATAAAAGAAAATTTTTTCGCTGAGATACACTTTTGTACCTGGCCGCATTTTCCGGAGCAACTACGCTAATCTATCCAAATTTTCTTAATTTAAAACAATTTCATAGGATGTTATAATGTAAGTTCATTTTACTTCTTTTTAAATACCACTTTCTCTGTGTCACCAATGTTAATGTTACATTCTAAATGACACTAAAAATTGTTTTGTTACACCGACGAAAAAAAATCCTTTTTATTCCCTCAATGTTCACCTATATAATGCTGTTTACGCTTTTATTTTTATTTGTTGCATAAATAACCGTAAATATCTACTTTGTCTTTCATAAAATATCACCTTTGTTGCCGTTACGTGGTTGTAAAACGAGCGCCCTCATTAGAACATAAAAGTCGTAAGAGAAGTGTTTCTTCACACGCTGATTTACTGACCTCATATAAGTTGATTTACTTCAAATTAACAACATTAATGTTTATTTTTGAACACTTTGATCTTTTTTGCTCTGATTTACATAGAGTAAGGCGAGATGATTGTCGAATAGGTCGAGTAATTTCGAATGGGTGCAGTGTTATGATTAGTTAGGGTGACTTCATCTATAAGATGATAGTATATATTGTGTTTGTAATCACTTCATTTTAGCAGAGGCGGTTTTAGTAATTTTATTTCACAAGGAAAGGGCAAGAAGTCGAAAATTCAAAAAGATCTGAAACTTTTTCAATATATAGAGAGGGTGGCTACTTAATAACATAAAAAATATCAGTTGCGACTAAAGAACGTTTTTAAGGGGTGAGACATCCCCTCAAAGTTGAAACTCAAAAATTTAAAAATCGATGAAATTTTGTTTATACGTAACTTAAAAAGTGCTAGTAACAAATATAACATTATTTTTTGCATTTACATATTTTTAAGGGTTGAAACCACCCCTCAACTGTGTAAATTGGAAATTAGAAACAAAAATTTACGAAATTTTTGGAGCTCAGTATAGTAGATATATGTAAACAAAATATCATAAATTTATACATTTTTAAGTACACATATGAAGGGGTAGTTTCAACCCCTAAAAATTTATAGATGCAAAAAATAATGTTATATTATTACTAGAGCTTTATATATTATAAGTAGTAAACAAAATATCAAAAATTTATAAATTTTTAAGTACACATATGAAGGGGTGGTTCAAAACCCTAAAAATTTGTAGATGTTATGTTTATTATAAGAGCTCTGTACAGACTATACATAAACAAAATATCATCAGTTTTTATATTTTTAAGTACACAGTTGAGGGGTGGTTTCAACCCTTAAAAATGTATAAATGCAAAAATAATGTTATATTTGTTACTAGAACTTTTTAAGGTACGTATAAACAAAATTTCATTAATTTTTAAATTTTTGAGTGCCAACTTGGAGGGGATGTTTCACCCCTTAAAAACGTTTTTTAGCAGCAACTGATATTTTTTATGTTATTAGGTAGCTACCCTCTATACACTGACAAAGTTTCCGATTTTTTGAATTTTCCACTACTTGCCCTTTCCTTGTCAGTTAGACCAGAATTTTCTTATATTACAAAATTTATAAACATGTATAATGCATTTTTTGCTGCACAATTTTAAAACTGAAAAAAAAGTGGTTTTAAGAAATATTTACAAATCTTTTTAGTGAATTATATACTACTTAGTAGGCCTTGAATCCTTGTTTCTTGAAGCCTTTGGAAATAATATAAGGACACGAGGATTGTAAAATGCCTATTCATATTACTTTCTGTAATGATACTGCTATTCATAACTTTACACCTATTTAAGGGATATTTGTGGCTCTACACAAAAAATTAAGTGGTATAAGAATTTTTTGACCCCTTTCTAAGACACCTTCCACCAATCTGGCCTTACTGAAATTTCTACACACGATATCTATGTTAGAGCCAAATAACATATATTTTTTTAGTAGGTGTCACTCAAGGGGCTGGTCTAAAACACGCACCCTCAAAAATTCAATTTTTTTTTAATATAGTATAAATGACGTCATACGAATGTAAAAAAATTGTATAATATAAAGCGACTATATGTCAACATCCTTTGTTAATTTCATCTAATTATCTTCAATAGTTTTGGAGAAAAAAAAATTTTAAAGTTAAGGGTTGTTACCCCCGTATATCTGGCAATATAGGGGGTAGAGGTCTAATACCCATATTTTCAAACATTACTCACCATAAGCAACGTTCATGAAAAAGAATAGCCGAAATTTTATATAAATACAGCAAGGATTCTTTTTATAATACACCCTGATCGGATAGAAACGCAATTATATTTCTATCATTTTTTAAAGAGAAATTCAGAATATACAGGTTGATAACTATGACTTGCGATTTCGATGTCTATAGAATACAAATGTGTATGATAACTGTTTACAATATATTTCAGTACAAAATATTTAATAATCAGTTAAAAACTTATAACGTAAAAGCCCCTATACCGGAACGCGATCATCTATCCGAACAGTTTTGACATTTATATGTATATTAATGAAGTTATTTCTGAAAGAAATCTCTGACAACAGAAATTATTATTAATAGAATGATTATTTTTCAATTTAAATTCGCCTCGCATTTAATGTTTCCTTACTTAATTGAAGAAATACGCATATATATTAAACAATTTTTGTTGAATACAGTATTTTGGTCCTTTATTTACGTCTGATACTTAAACCATTCTATGTTTCCTACTTTGACGTCCTTTGACTCTATGTGTCATATTACTCCTATTACACGTCTGTTTGTATATCGGTTCCCAACTTCTAGTGTCATTAATATTTCTCTGTTTGGATATAGATGTCGACATTTTGTAAAAGAAAAACATTAATAAATAAAAATTTTTGGCTAGTATTTTTTTGAAAACATATTCATTGGATTAAAAAAAACTTTCTTTCATGCTTATTAAGAAAAGAATGGATGTTTAAATTATTTGTCAATTTTTATAAGCCAGTTTAATTACACACCTAAAAATAGTGCTTCGGTAAAGGGTGTATTATATAAAGAATGCTTGCTATATATACCTAATAATTTTTTCTGATGTTACCAACCTTTTCGCAAAAAAAATCTGCAGTAAGTCTATAAAATACTTTTTACTATTTATCGAAGCAGAACGATTCACAAGCTCATACATTGATACCATTACTAATAACACTACATACGAACCAAAAAAAAAAGTATATAATATTTTTAATTTATTAAGGTATCCTCTCTACATTGGTTTTTTCATTCTGGTATAAAAAAAAAATTTATGCCATAAATTTTGTTTATATTATGAAATATAGCCATACCATACGTTACTTAATAATCTCATATGTACGTAACTAACCTATACGCTATACCTACCACCCCTCGGCACACGCACATTTTGTCGCATGGAGGTTATGGTGAATAAGAGAGGCGCATTATAATGGGCGGCGAAATTGTAGGGGTGGCAACTTATGGCCTTATTACATATTTTTCTATATCTTTTTATGTCACCATTAAAATGTTATAAATCTTCTTTTACGTTGTTGAGTGTTCTCGCATATATAAAGGACACATGATGCTAGAGAGTAAAAATTATAATATAATCATAATAAAATTCTAATCTCACCGGAATTCAAGATTAGATTTTTTTAAAAGCATAAAATAATATACCGGAGGATTTTAATTTCAAATATTATCGAGTGCTTGTGAGACACTACTACGTATGACAAACTTTTGTTTGCATTTCAGCACACGCAGTATTGATATGTTCACTAATCGTTCAGCTAAACTGAAACTTTAAGCACTCGATTTCTTTGGTATAGTATGACCAAAAACCACATATAAATTAAAAATCACAAAGTGATTGAAAAAATTATCCGGATCGGCCGGGAATCGAACCCAGGATCTTCTGGTAACTAGCCAGACGTGCTAACCCCTACACCAACGATCCCATGCTCGGTAAGCAACCGAGCCGGACACCCATTCAATCACCTATGTGTATTAGTACTCTCTCTGATTCGAGAAACAGTTACAATTTTAATTTCAAATATTATCGAGTGCTTGTGTGTCTCGAGTGTCCGGCTCGGCCGCTTACCGCGCATGGGATCATTGGTGTAGAGGTTAGTACGTCTGGCTAGTTACCAGAAGATCCTGCGTTCAATTCCCGGCTGATTCGGGTAATTTTTTCAATCACTTTGTGATTTTTAATTTACATGTGGTTTTTAGTCATACTATACCAAAGAAATCGAGTACTTAAAAGTTTCAGTTTAGCTGAACGATTAGTGAACATATCAATACTGCGTGTGTTGAAATGCAAACAAAAGTTTGTCATACGTAGTAGTGTCTCACAAGCACTCGATAATATTTGAAATTAAAATTGTAACTGTTTCTCGAATCAGAGAGAGTACTAATACACATAGGTGATTGAATGGGTGTCCGGCTCGGCCGCTTACCGAGCATGGGATCGTTGGTGTAGAGGTTAGCACGTCTGGCTAGTTACCAGAAGATCCTGGGTTCGATTCCAGGCCGATCCGGATAATTTTTTCAATCACTTTGTGATTTTTAATATACCGGAGGATATTTTGATTTCCAATATGGGCGATTCTCGCGTGACGGACGGGATATTTTTGCAACAAAAACATTTTTTTATAAAAAATTCAATTAATAATAAACAAAACAGAATGTCTATAATACGCAGAAAATGAATTAAAATTTTTTGAGCATATTCTAATTTTTATCTACAGTCCAGTTACTCAAGATATAAGGCATAAACGCACGTGACGCACGGGACATCGTACAAAACGAAGTTTATGTCTTATATTTGGAGTACTGCATTTCCGATATAAATTAAAATATGCTCAAAAAATTTTAACCCAGTTGCCTCGTGTTACAAACTTTTTGTTTTGTTTTTTATTAATTTAAAATGTATTTGTTGCAAAAATGTTCCGTGCGTCACGCAAGAATCACCCATAATATATTTTATATTGTGAACCAACGAAGAGGCCGAGCGTGCTTAGGCACTGGTACTGTCGACAGATAAATCTAGGGTTCAATTCCCACGGCTCGTGAAGGTTTTAAATATCGGTATACGTATAGTTCCCTTAAGGATACGGCTGCAGATGCATACCTTCCAAATTCTAGCGTGCTACCACTTTCTTTGTCCTCCACTCACATTGTTATAATGTATTGTATTGAGATAAATATATAAATAAAGTATAAAAATAAAGATGTGGGTGGCGTCTGTTTTAGGCTGTAAATCTGAAAAGCGTAACATCATTATTATTATCTTGCTTTATATTGTGGAAAGTTAAATAATAGAAGTTACCTTCGAACTTATCGAAGGTAACTTCTATTATTAGGTTACTTCTCTATTATTAAGTTAACTTCTCTATTATTTCTATCGAAAGTAACTTCGAGTTACCTTATTACCTTGGAAAAAATTATGGCGCAATGCGTAAGATTTGGTCCGTTGCTCAATAACTTCATTACAAAATTATTTTTAAATTCAAGTTTAAAAAAATTTGAAAATTCATGAAAAAATCAACCTTATTTTACCTACAAGAAATTTACATCTTTGTAAACCAATTTCAAAAATCCGTATGTACCGCCTTAGACAATCTGTCTAAGACGCTACAGGTAAAATTTCAAGTTAATTGGATGAAAATTGCTGATGGTATCTTGCCCACCACTTTGGAAAACATAGTTTCGAGAAAAATGCATGCAAAGTTTCAGAACACGTTTATCGTTTTGTGTATTTATACCTATCGTTAACACCATCTGTGACTTATTCATGAAAATATAACTGATCTGTAATTAAAAACAGTTATCGATCAAGCTGAGAGACTCCAAAGTGCTACACGCAACGGAACGGTTTTGGACATTTTCAACCGCGCGAAGTCGTTTCAGAAATTCGATTCAAAACGATTTCTAAAATATTTTTGCAGTCTTAATTCCTTTTGAATATCTTTCTAGAGATTTTAATACACGATTTAAAGCAATACAAAAATATCTTTTTTCTACTCCTGTTGAAAAACACACTCATTACATATCCGTTAATTGTTGAGAAAGTTAGATATTATTCAAAGTGGTGGAGGAATGATCATTACTCAACACCTTTCGACCAATGAAGTCACCGTATTTATCATTATTCAATGGGCTTGCGATTTTTGTGTGAATAATACTTATATCAATAAATTTTAATTTCATATATGTTGCGTAGTAACGTGTAAAATAATCAAAACAATTTTAATCATTTCCATCTATCTATATATTTATATATATATATATATATATATATATATATATATATATATATATATATATATATATATATATATATATATATATATATTTAATGAAATTAGAGATACTTAGATTAAAAATTTTATTTTTTTGATTTAAAATTTAAATTCAATTTTATTTAAATCAAAATGGAAGAAAGTCGTAGAAAAATTATAGTAAGTATTCTACTCGCTTGCAATGGCTATTACTCACACAGATGCATTACGACACTCGCATCGCAAACTCGGCTCGTGTCGCAATTACATCTTCGTGAGTAATAGCTATCCTTACCACACAGTCAAAAAATTTGTGTTAAAATTAACACATTTCACTTGTCCAGAATGGTCCACTCAATTTTTTGTGTTTCCTTTGTGTTTCCGTATTTCAACACACAGCATAGGTGTCAAATCTTTACACAAGATTTGTGTCAGTGATTTAACACACAAGAGGACATACATTTTGTGTTAATTTTTCAGATTTTTCAGAGTTAATTGTTAAAATTTTTTGTTCAATATTTTACTTTCACTGCAGTTTAAGATATTTCAAAGTCGTCAAAAATTATAACGAATTTGTTCATATATTACTATAAATGAGACTTAAAACACGTAAAATCTGTCCTTTGTAAAAATTATTACTTGTTTCCATATATATCTACCAAAATATATATAATAAAATAGATTGAGATTACTTGAAATTGTATATTATAATATTATAATATACAATCTCAAGTAAGCCTATATGAATTTTTGTAACAAAATAACCTTAAAATGTAAGAAAATTGTTTCATTTTTAAACGTTTAATAAAACTATATTCGTCAATAACTGAAAAACTTATAATTTTGCGGTTTTGTTTAATAATAAGAACTATTCTCATCTTTTTTATTATACCTATATATTTTGGTAGATATATATTCTAATGTAACGTAAAGGGGCCCTAGTTTTGTGTAGGTATGACACAATTTTTGTGTTGAAATATACAAAAAATAGCGTACTTATAAAATTATTTTGCTTTACACAAAGATTGTGTTATTTTTTGTTGTTCAAAACAGATTAACATTTTTATTCTGTTAAATCGAAATTTGTGTTAAAATTTTCATTTAACACAAACACTAAATGTTACATTAATGCAGGGTTGTGTTACTTATTTAACACAAAAATCTTAGGGCACTAGTTTTTTTTTTTACGCAGAATACAAATTCTTTTACTGTGCAGCTCGTTGAATAAGATACTATTTTTCCCGAATGATGTAACGCTTTTATGATCTTTCCTATAATTGAACTCATTTCCTACACAACAAATCAGTTTCCAACACAAAAAAAGAAAAATACTTTTACTCCAGAGATTCATTACAATACTACATTAACATTTTCAATAATTAAATTTGAAAAATAATCAAAAACCGTTAACACATATTTTGAATACATTGTACACTAGCCCCAACCACTGTAAGTAATTCTAATCAATAACAAATGTACATCATACGTAATACATAGAAATGCAAGTAATAATATGAAATGAAAATTATGAAAATTGAGCAAATGTTTACACGAACAGTATAATGTATTTAAATTTCCACGTAATACAAACGTGAAAAACACATTTTGAATGCGATAACGTGTGCAATCAGGATATGCTGATATTAATTGTTTATGTTAACTGTTGCATGTAAATTGGTATTCTAGTTGTAATAAGTATGAGAGAAAATATACACTTATTAAATTAATATTTCCAGGGAAAAATATGAGAAAAATCGTTGTTATTGTGTTTTGTGCAAAGTAATGCAACATGAAATATCTTAAGAAAGTATTTTATTTGTTATTCACCTAAAAAAAGCAATGATATTCTGTGTACAGTTACAAGGATAAAGATAGACAATTTACATTCAAATATCGTTCTATTTGTTGGAAAATAGAATATTTGTATTCCAAGCAAATTTAAAATATTTTAATTAAAATTATTATTAACAATAAGTACGATGTTTATGTAGATCGGCGTCTAATTAAAATTCATGTATTATTTTGTTCGTGCATTTTAAAATAATGGATTATTTAGTTGTCTTTTCTGTGAAACTAAATATTAAAAATATCAGTTTTTTGAGACATCAAAGAATGAAATCTGTAATAGTTAGTTAATTGCAATACTGCAGATTAATTTTAGCAAATTTTTTTTCTGAAAATTTATTTATTACAGCGGCTTTCATGATAAGACTTAAGCCCGGGACTACGACAGAAATTTGTTTCGAGGCTTTGGGAAACCGGAAACGACCTTCACTAAAATGTATCTGCGCGAACGAAGCATTGAATTTTTACGAAATTTGGTGAGAAGGAAAGTACCAAACTCTTAGATGAGTTCGTCAGCCAGACACGTCCGGTTTTTAGAAGCCAAAATTTTCAGACACTTTTCGCCATTATTTGTGACTTCTTGCAAAAATTGGCATGTTTGGTCTTGACCAATTATGTTAAATGTTTTCTTAAGTATTAAAAAATTAATATTAATAGATTTGAGCGTTACTTTATGGTATTCCATATTTGTAAATAATAAACAAATATTTTGCTTCGCAAAAATACCACTTTTATTTTGAAACTCTGACAATATTGTTTCGAACCGTCAGTTCATTTTCAAACAGAATGCAACAACTTAAATGTAGTCAGTTTGTCAAATTATCAATTATATACATTCGGAAAGTGATAAAATATTTGCTAGAAAAATATCACTTACTGGCATTTACCCACGGCTTCACACGCGTGATATTTGACATCAAATTATGGCATCATGTTAATACCTATAGTATATACCTATTCGTGTCACAATTGAGAATTGCTATTTTTGGAGGAATTTTCCCACTGGAATAGAATATTTTTCCGGGGTAAAAACGAACCATCTCTGTTTTTCAAGCTATTTCTTTGCAATGTTTCAAGTTGATTGGTTATGCTGTTGAAGCGTGAGAGCAATACAGACAAACTCACTTTCGCATTTATAATATTAGTAAGGATTGTACAAACGTTGCTTTTGCATAACGTTGCCAAGAACTCTTGAGTAAAATTATAAATTTCTTGATACAAATAGGTATATTTTCCAGAAAAACGTATTCGTCTTTTTGAATTCTGACTACCATTTCTAGCTACTAGGCCGGCAAACTATTGCTACCCTAATCACCAAAATAATTTTGTATTTTCGACTGCAAATGGTCCTTGATAATTATAATCGATTTTGCTTATCTGCTTTCCTACATTTTCCAATATAGTCAATTTAAGTTGATCCGCAATTAATCAATAAATATTTATCAAATTATCAACAATGATTATTTTCCATATTTTGTAATTGCAGTCAATCAAAAAATTAAAAAAAATCTAAAAATTAAATATAGTTAAAAATTCAAGAATATATTCGATTTTATTACTTGGTAAATTGCTACCTCTTTAAGGAAGTTACCTCGACATTCAACTTTTCGACAGAATAGTTTCAAATTTTAGTAGTATAAAGAAGAATACTATATCTGATTGTCCTTGTAATTTGGGAAAGATTGATCGCTACTGAGTTAAGATAATTAGGGTTAAAGTTTGCATCTACTCCATGTATTAGATTTCAAAATTCGGACTACGTATCCTTATTTTGTATTTAACAATATAATAACTCGGCAGAATTCAATAAAAAACTAGAGAAAGAAAGATTAATAAGTCCCGAATGTAAAGAAAAAATTGAATTATTTGTTGATCGTTTTGAATTGAACATATCATGAGAAAAATTATAGTATTTTAATAACAATTTAACATCGATACCAATTTCAAGCAACTGAACCGAAGCAGCGTGGCAACACTGTATATTAAATAACTGGTTTCTTGGTATTTATTTGTATACAGTACATATGTATGTCACACAGAATACTTTCATGTATTGAAAATTATTGGGCCCAATAGTACTAATTTTAAGCCCTATCTCACTAAACATTAATTTTAGAATTGACATAAAAATTTTTTAAAAAGAAATTCTTGTAGGGATTGCCGAGGAGAACATTTATGGAAAATGTTAACTCCCGGAAATGTTTTTTTATATTGTTTAAACAATATTGAAAATTCATGAATAGCGTTTTTTGATCTTTTACCGCTTACGTAGCGAAAACGGTGATAGATGCATCAAAAAATTGTCCAGACCTTTTTTGTAGAGAATCGAATTATCTACAAAAAAGTCCGCGAGAGCACCTGTCTATCTTGTACAGGTGAAAAAATAAAGCGGTCCAAACGCATATGCATACCACTTAATATGTTTGTGGGGTACATCACAATGATGCCAAAACATTTATCATTAAAAACTTTGATGGTGTAAGCGTGTACACATAGGCTGTTTTAAAGTATGCATATACATGTTCGTATGAAAAATAGTATGTATCAACATCTATCCACTAATACAGACAATAATGACATAAAGTAATTTTTGTTTGCAATTTTTTCTACTAGCATGTCACAAGGTAACTACCGTAATTATAATATTACCTACAGGAAATTGTTTTCACAAAAGTAAAAGAACACACAAAAATACCCATGGTGATGAAGAAGAAATGTGTTCTGAATGTGGATGGAGAGTTTTATAGTTATGTGGTTGGTAAATAATATTATATTACTGTTACTAAGTTCATGCAATAATACATAATTATAGTTTCTGGTTACTATTACCAGTCGAATACGAGTAGCGTGACACACGACATATGGAAAAGAATATATTAAAAAAGAAAAATGTGGGTAAGTGCGATGACGCTAATAACTATGCCTCGGAAAATAAGACTGGCAGTTGTAATCAATGAAAACCATGTTTCGGATGATGGCTACAGGCTACTGCAAGCTGAATGGGTACTATCAGCGTATAAGGGGAAATATTTTTGATGTGGGGCAGTTGAGAACATTAATCAACAATTTTTTTGTAGTTTATTAAGGAGAATTCAACAAAAGATTTCACCGTCTCCAAACTTCAACAAACCAAAAAGAAACATTAAGTGTTTTCTATTCGTATAAAGGAAGACAACATAGGGGTTTATTCATAAAAAAGTTAAACATACATTTGTAAGAATAAAGCCCGGCATACACGTTACGGTATACCGGAGAGGTATACCTGTGCAGGTAACCTGCACAGGTATACCTGAGCGTGTATGCTAGTGAAACTGCATAAAGAAAGAATTGGAAATCAGTATTTTCTACCCGCGTAGGTATGTATACCGGAGCGTGTATGTGAGTCAAACAACACCTGCACAGGTTTCATTCAATTGTTTACACGCGTTCACCAATGATGAGTAAAACCTGTACAGTTTACCTGCACAGCTATTCCTCTCCGGTATACCGTAACGTGTGTGAACTCGTTGCCTGTGCAGGTAAACCTGTGCAGTTTACCTGCACAGGTATACCGTAACGTGTATGCCCGGCCTAAGAGTAGTAGATATTTTTTTTTTCTTATATGACAACTGGAAAGTTTATTGAAAAAAGATATTGTAGGTAGACAAAAAGGAGATAATGTGATTGTATTTAAATAATATGTTATACACCAAGGGACTAAAGTGTGAGTTTTAATCCCGAGTGTGAAGTTTCTTGCCAGTGCCTGTGGTGTAGCTATATATTATTTTTTGCAATTTCAAATAATCTAAAATTAGAAAAATTAAAAAAAAATTATTTAAATGTCATTCAAATTGTTTGTAATAATATTCCATCAAGTATATTTTGGATTAATCAATCGAATTGTACTGTTTACCTTTATCTACAAGTTTTAATTTGTTTATTATTTTCAATTACATAGCAACGCTATTTAAGTTAAATTTCTGTAAGTTGTGCTTGCTGATTGGTTTAAAAGCGGGAGCAAAATAACTTTCTAGTTCCTTGAGACTAAAAAATTCACTTTTAGTCCCTTTAGTCCCGGAATTGCAAAAAATATTTTTTATCATCTTTTTCGGGGCAGAAACCGTATCAAAAAATTTATTCTTTAAAACTTTTAAATCCAAATTGCAAGGACACGCTTATAATATGGAGTTTGCAAATATTAATTATCAAACGTTTAACCAACTCCAGATATGAACATCGTTCTGAAGTCTACCACTTGATTCTTTAATCAAGCCTGCTACTTCCAATCTCATTTATTTAAGCCCGAAAAATATCATAGATAATGAAAATATTGCAACGCACCTGTGCTGAACGTTCGCTAATATTCCCCAATTCTAGTATAGTTTTTAAGGGCAGGGTAAGGTATTAAAATAATTTTTTTTGCATTTTTTTTTATTTTTGTAACTGAATGCATAATATCTCAAGAATATTGTCTCAAAATTTCAAATTGATTGGAGCAAAATTGACGAAGTTATAAGCATTTTTGTTGTTACCTGGCAGATGTTTCGCTCTCTATATATCTCTCTCTCTCAGTTATATTATAGAAATTTCAATGGAAGTGCTAACGTGTTTATATCTGTACTGTATATTTTGTCAGTGTAGGGTACAAAATTTAGTTTAGCAGTAAGTATTCTATATCAGTTTTATACAAGAATTTTTAAGTGTTCTAAACTTTAAAGCGTTTTCCCCACAGCTCACGTTTTCAAAGTCGGTGCCTCATAACTTCAAAACTACAGCACCGATCAATTTGAAATTTTGAACACTATTTCTGTACATAATTTACGAGGTAACGCTGGAGAGTTTTTTTCAAATTTGTTAATAATTTTTATTTTACAATAACAAATTAGCCAATTTTTTTCGCAAAAATCGTGTTTTTCCGTTCTAAGTGTTCCAAAAAAGTCAAAAATTGAAATTTCGAAAAACACTCCCAGCGTTACCTGAGGAAAACTATTATCTAACGAATGAACTTTAATTTTTTTATTTCGGATGATCCAGCACCAAGTTATGAGGGGCACCGCAATTCTACTTTTTTCCGAGACACGTTCGAATAATTGCTGCCATTACTGTATTTTTTAATATTTCTTCGTGAAAATTTTATACAATATTCTTCGAATGTTTTACTTTAATGCACCACTGATTTTAGTAAAGAGATTTTAACTGTGTCGTCCCCCAAAAAATAACAAAAACATGCTTTTTTTGTACGAATTAACCTTACTCTCTCCTTAATGGAATCGAAATTTTATTTTACGAACAATTGTGTTAGGGTTAAAATTATTTTTGTCAAAGTGTATATTAGGTATGTATATGCACGCCAGTGTCTTATCGATTATTTTATATCTATTTTTAAGAAACTTATAAAAAAGTTAACACATGAAATTTCACTCGACCGATATACTTACTTGACGTCTACCTGTAATTTTCTTGAGGAATTGTAAAATCACAGTATAGAAAATAAATTGTGGATAAAATTTTTATCCTGATTTTTTCCTACAAACCATGTTAAGACCACCTGAAAAAAGGTGATTTTTGAAAGTTTTTTAAAGAAAACTACTGTATGGAATGGTTTAATATTTTAAGGATATATTCGCTGATATATAGTAAATTTATGATAAAATTTTTGGACCAAAAAATTGAAAATTCAGTGAGTTATTTGCGATTTCCTAAAGCTCCAAATATAAAAGTTCCCCCACTGCTGCAGTGATAGCGACCTTCACAGTGCCTGAAATCAAAAAAACCAAAAAGCCTATCAAACTAGAAGGTATTGCCCGTACCATGAAACTCAATCGAGAAAAAAAAGTTGAAATTCAATAAAATAGCGAAGTTTTTAAAAAAAAGGTTCAAATTTTGAGCGAAATTTTGATGTTTTGGCCTGCAAAAATTACATTTTTTATTTGATCGGAAAACTGGAGGTTCATGGTACGAAGAAAGTATATAAAAGAAGTTGCATTAAAAATCAAATCGATCGGATGATTTGTCTTCGAGTTATAACTGCAGCAAATAAGAAAAATGTAGTTTTTCTTTACCTTTTAGTTGTAATCATTGAGAATTTTTACTAAATTTATTTACGATGTACTGACTATAACGGTCATAGTAAAACTAGACAAGTCGTTTAAATGTGCCAGGGTCTAGCTTCTCCACAACATGTGACTGGCAGCCACATCCAAAAACAATGAAAATCAGAATCCGCTATTCGGAAGACTATAATTCAAAAACTATTTGAGATATGCACTTGAAATTTCATGCAAAAAGATTTTTCAGATTTTTTCAAAATATCACACTAGTGGTCCCCCTCAACTAAATCAATACAGTAAAAAAAAAAAAGAAAAAAATAACAATTAAATAACTGGTGAAGGGCCTTTTTTTTAAGGCGACGGTGGTTATAGAGGGTAGAGGTGGAATAAAATGTACCCGTATTGAAAGGGATAAATCAAATAATACGTAAACTATAAACCGAAACAGCTTTCACGGTATGAAAACGTCAATACGTCAGGGGCGATTGCGTAGGCCCGAATTTTTCTGTATTGTAAACATGTAACTTATACGTATCATTCCGAAAAATGTCCTATTTTTTAAAGCTCCGAAAGAAATCTATCGGATCTATAATAAAAATTTGTTTTGAGGTCTCTAGAAACCGAAAATAATATTCACTAAAATTTATACATTATATTTATATTTAGTCCCACACCGTTGGACAAGTTCGTTAGCCAGCCGTGTCAGATGCCTGGTCATTTTTTTTGTGAAAAAATTAGTTTTTTGCCAAAATTTTCTCAAGTTAAAAATTTTTTACGACATTTATTTACACCATGAGAAAGAGGAGGAAAAATCACTTACAAGAGTGAAAAATCACAGAAAAACGGATTTTTATAAACGGAAATTCGCTATGTTATGCAGGATGCTGCGACAGGAGTATTTAATTAATACAGTTCTGATGGGCTTTGAAGCGAGAGAAACTGTGTTTTTAGTCCATTGCAACTAAAAGTGACACTTTACTCCCAATTACATATGTGGGACTAAAGGCCTGGAATTGCAAAAATATATATTGTGTATGTACGTAATAATTGTATAAAGCCGGTTCTACACGATGCTACGAACACCTTCCAACATTGGACGTTGGATGGTTCATCGCATCGTGTGGCCGTTGTTCGAACCTACGAGTGTCCAATGTCGAGCGTCAAACATTCGCATTTGGCCATGTCCCGCTCGATGTCGGTATTCTTGCACCGAGTCAAAGGGATGCTTCGAACGTTTGAAGGTCAATGTTGGTTGCGTTGGTTGGTTCGACTCAGCAGCTGCACGACTCGTTCATGTGAAGAGAGACAACATCAGTGTATAACATTAGAGATCACATAAGACAGATGACATCCTCGTCCATTGAATAAACGTTTGTCCCAACACATTATACAAGAGAGACAACATCAGTGTATAACATTAGAGATAACATCAGACAGATAACAGCCTCGTCCACTGAATAAACGTTTGTACCAACACATCATCATTCGTATTGGATCAAACATTCGATTCACCGTGTAGCAGATACATTCGTCGCACCAACTATCGAACTTAATTGCCTCAAATGTTCGATCGAACGTTGGAAGGAACGTTCGTAACATCGTGTAGAACCGGCTTAAGACGAGTAACTGGTAGGTGTAGGCGCGGTAATGATTCGGTGCTGGACCACAGATGTCAAAGACATCCACCTCTATGAATGGGCAACATCTATACATTTATATAACAATCAAATAAAATATAACAGTGTCGCGAAGTATACCTACCTAATCGTTTCAAATAATTACCACACATAATTTTCTCCCATCTTCTCTATTACCATCAATAAATCATATGTATATCTTATCTACTAACTCCGTGCGCTACATAGGTATTTAAAAGTACATTTTATACTACGGGAAGAATAATTACAGTTTTAGGGATAATTCGCCAAATGTTTACAAGTTCTACTACACTAGTAAAGTGTGATATTATTTTATAATAATTATATAATTAGTTCCATTAGCGTGCCGCCATATTATAGCTTACGGTAAGTATATGTAGTTTGGTTAATTTCCACTATTATTTTCATATAAATGTCATACATAATATATTATACCTATATTAAGTGCTTACGTGTAGGCACTCTTATGTGCTATATATTTTATGATATTCATTAGCAATTTTATTCAGGAGGAGAGGGGAGGAATTTGAGAATAATAATTAAATGGCGGTTTTCTGTATAAAGCGGGTTCTACACGATGCTACGAACGTTCCTTCCAACTTTCGATCGAACGTTTGAGGCAATTAAATTCGATAGTTGGTGCGACGAATGTATCTGCTACACAGTGAATCGAATGTTTGATCCAATACGAATGATGATGTGTTGGTACTCAGTGGACGAGGCTGTTATCTGTCTGATGTTATCTCTACTGTTATACACTGATGTTGTCTCTCTTCACATGAACGACTCGTGCAACTGCTGAGTCGAACCAACCAACGCAACCAACATTGACCTTCAAACGTTCGAAGCATCCCTTTGTCTCGGTGCAAGAATACCGACATCGAGCGGGACATGGCCAAATGCCAATGTTTGACGCTCGACATTGGACACTCGTAGGTTCGAACAACGGCCACACGATGCGATGAACCATCGAACGTCCAATGTTGGAAGGTGTTCGTAGCATCGTGTAGAACCGGCTTAAGAAATTGTATCATGTTGTTTTTGTCTTGTTGAATATAGATTAAAGTGGTTGTCATACTATCCACTGAAAGATAACACCGGTCATGCTCATCGTTTCAGAACGACAATGTCACAGTGACAGCTTTTTGGAACAATGTCACTATACACGTGGCACAGTGGGGCCAAATCCCAAAAAGCTGGCGAAAAGTCGAAAAATAGAGTTTAAGTTCCGGTAATTTCTAGTCGTGGGTTAGGTTTAGTAAGATCTCGAAGGTCGAATTTCAGACTTTAGCGCGCTCTATTTTTTATACCTGCTACTATAGGACAGTTGAAAGGGAACTTTGAATCGAGGTAGCCGCGTTGTGCAGTAAACAAATATTTCAACGTTATGTTCAAGAGGACGCCAAATCTCTAGAAATCGATCGATTTCAATTTTAGCGAATTTCGAAAACTCGAAATTCAGCTATTACACTAGGTGTCACGACGCAACCTCCGGCGGAGACCATAACAGAAATCCAACTTCAGAACCACTTATTGTGACATTATTACCCACTGTCAGTGTGTTAGTATTAAAAATGAGTGTATGTTAACTTATATGTAATTTAAGAGGGTGACTCACCCCCTCTGCAATGTTGCTCAAACTGAATTTTGAAATCGGAAATTTCATTTCTATGTTATTCTAAATGTCTTAAACTATTTTCCATGAAGAAAAACTTCTTAAACTACCCAAGTAGTACGACTATTCGACACAGTCACCACCTAGTTAACTACCCCTAGACTTAACATTAGGACATTGAGCAAAAACAGGTCAATTAGATTTTTTGACGTAGATTTCAAATCTGTAAACAAAATTTTTATATTGTTTATTTTTCACCCCCTTTTTGCAAAATTAACCCCTAAATTTTAACCCCCCAGCCACCCCTGTTGACACAATTTGAACAAATTGCATACCAATAGATAGCTCTTTGAAAAAGAGCAATATTGCCAATTTAAACTTTTGCTCTATCTCTTACCGTTTTCGAGATATTTAAAAAATTAAATTTTTACCCCAGTTTTTGGAGGGCGATTTCACCCCTTCAAACCGTTTTTCCGCCGATAAAGAAAAATACGTGTCGCTTATTTTTTAGTGTTCTACAACATATCTAAGTTTCATCAAAATCGATAGGTCCGGCCTCGGGACGTTTACTTGTTAGATGAGATCCGCCAGTGCCCAATATTTGGAAATTCGCTATGTTATGCAGATGCTGCGACAGGGGTATTTAAAAATGGAATCAATAGCTGAAAATAAGTAGAAAATCATAATGTAACATAAAATTTATAATAATAGTTTATGCGATAGCAATAAACGAATCATTTGTACGAAAATAAACGAAAGATTACAACGGAAAAATTTAAACACGTAGAGAAAAGTTTATAACTTCTATAGACTTTTACGACTTGACCGATGGCATATCGTAGATGGCACTATTATTGAATGGAAAAAATTAAAACTGACTGCCTCTAGCTGCCTTTGTGCCATTGGTATGAGTTATTGCAATGTAAAACATAGTTTTCTGAAGTTCGTAAATAAACGACGTAGAATCATATATTTTCTTTAAACGTTAAAATTTAATTGTAAAATCCTCTTTCGTAAAAGAAAAACTACTAGCAAATATAAAATAATAAAAATGATAATGAAAATGAAAAATTTACTTAAAAAATTTAGGAAATTATTACTAAACTAAAATGACTTCGGATTCATAATCAGCGACACCGAAAACCCCGGAGTACTGACTTTCAACCAAATTTATAACGTTTTCAATTTTTGACCAGCTTTTTAGAATTTGGCCGCACTGTGCGTCGTTCCAAAACGATGTTTTTGAGCAACTGGTAACACCGTCATTCAAAATTACTGTCGGTGGCTGAAAACTGTCGTTTTTGCTAACGTTCAAAAATATCTTGCATAATTACAGTTTTAGACGACGCAGTGGTTTTAGTTGTCATTTTTATATGATGGTTATGTGGACCGAACCATAAATAAACTTTATATAATAGATGCTATATAGATTTTAGCAAAACCTCATCTTGCCCCTCGCTATGGAATAACCGAATTTCGAGCTTAATAAAGCCTAACTGCCTCGTATTGCGCCACCTTCCCCTATCGTGTCTACTTCTTAAACGTTCTCTGTTCAGTGCAAATGAAGTGTTCTACTATTAGTCTACTTTCAACTGTTAAACATTTTTAAAAATAAATATTTAAAATAAAAAATAACTTAAAGTGCAGAACAGTATGCAGAGGTGTAACTTCAAATTTTGCGATTTTGACTTAAGCGCCCCCTACGAAATGTTCCAAAAAAATAGAGGTGTCAAGTAAAAAAAACATTGTGTTTCCCATTTCGTCCAAAAATAAACCTTACAAGCAAAATACTGTACTCATTGCGCCCTCTTTTCTCATGCGCCTTGATCCGGATGCTCCACCTGCTCCGCCTCTGACAGTGTGTCCTCTGTTCAGTGTTTTCGTAGTAGCAACGATCACAAACACTGTCTCATCACTAGTAGGTTATATTATCACGTTTTCATATATTTTTATTGTCTCATAACATAATGTAATATTGCGTTTAATATCCTGCATTTTATGTCTATTATCCTTTGAAGTCATTTAAGCGTTTTATATACCTAATTCGTATGATGATTTGTGGATAAAATGAAAAAATGAGAAAATTTGGAATGAAAAGACACAAATGAAACTGGGTCACCAGTAAATATAATATTCTGACTGAAATTTTCTTTGAGAAAATAAAATAATTATAAGCTAACCAGTAAGATTAATTCTCGAATTTTGGTTTTATTAACAGAATGTTTTTGAAACTGTTGGGAACTGTTAATCATTATACTGAATACACTCTCTCTCTCTTTGGACATTCAATTATGCTTCGCCGGTAATGTAAGTTGCAGGAACTTGTTTAAAGTTTCCTTACGTATAACTTTCTGAAACCATTTCTGTATACAAAGTATGAATACGATACACATATAGGTACATATAATTACAAAATCAGTTTGTTGCAACTGAAACTAACGAGAAGTTTGTTTTACACCGCAACTGCTTACTGTTTTTATTTTGTGAAAAACAAAATCTTTATACTTTCAAATTATTTTTAACACCCTTTGTTTGGACACAAACAAGGACGTGATATAAATATATATAATACAGGATGTTTCAAAACTTTATTTTTTGAATATTTACAGTAGAATAGTTACAAAAGTACCGCTTTTCAAAAATGAAACAAAACTATAACATGGCCGTCGAGAGACATGACGGGTCATGGGGACAAGCAGGATTTATTCCTAGCAATACAAAGGAGGAAACTTCTTTTCTCTATTGCCCAAGCCCCTGACGAGTGACTCCTGGCCTCTTTTCAAACCCAAGCCTCAGGACTACAGCCCCGGTTGCCAAATAATTATACAAATTTCAAGTCATTCTCATCTTAAGCCAAACAAACACACAAACAAACAAAAAATGGAATTTCAGCTGTAAAATTTTTGTTTTTCAATATTTTTTTGTAACAAAAATTTTGGTAATAGATTAATACATTATATTAAGTGGAGATATAAATAAATTTTGTTTGAATAAATATTAATATAAGTGAAGGGAAATAAGTGAAATCCTGTTATTTTTTCCTCGATGCAAGTGCATATAACTCGTGCTATATAGACTCAAGGTAGTAACCTAACGCTTTACAGTGAACATACTCCTCTATTACCTTTTAGCGAATTTCCAGAATAGAATTCAGCTATTACAGCCACTGTCATGATGCGACTTGAGTCCGGGCCTATGGTAGAAATTTGTTTTGAGGTCCCTTGAAACCGAAAATAATATTTACTAAAATTTATATATATATATATATATATATATATATATATATATATATATATATATATATATATATATATGTGTGTGTGTGTGTGTGTCCGCACGATAACTCTCGAACGAAATGTCTTACTTTTACGAAATTTGGTGAAAATAATGCACGAGTTGTCCATGAAAATATTGGACGAGTTGATTTGGTGAAAATGCTGGACGAGTCCCAAGCCGTTGGACGAGTTCGTTAACCAAACACGTCCGAATCCCGAAACATGTTTTTTGACAATTTTCGTGAAAATAATTAGCCAAAATTTCCCCATATTCAAAAAATTTTGCATTTTTTGACACCATTGAAACGGGGAGAAAAAATCACACAAAAAGGTCTTTAAACTATTATTCTATGTCAACTAGTTTCTGAGAAAAACTAATTTTTGTAAACGGAAATTCGCTATGTTATGCGACAGGATGCTGCGACAGGGGTATTTTATGTCTCTGACGGTAAGAAATTGGTACACGCCGTATAAACATTACTAACGTGCTCTTTAATAACAAAACTTAGTTGAAATTCAATTCAAGAAGCAAGTTAGTAGAGAGACGACCAACAAAACTAAATTTGTTCATCCATTATAATGAAAGTAGTATCCAAGATTAGACACGCTGTAGTGTGATATAATAGGGTTAGAACGGGATAAATGAACACTTACATATCTTGTCCTATAACTGGCGTGTCATCCTGTAATGAAATATTGTAAATTTTATAAACTCACAATAAAAAGGTGAGACGAATATATTAGGTACGTGGGTTCTTATGAGTCGTTACTAAATGTAGATATATGAGTTCGTTATCCGTATGACTACTAGCAGACGCTTTTATATATTCAAGGTGGATTTCAATTTAGTTTTATACACTTTAACAATGATGCCATAATTTTTATGGCAATTACTGAATATATTGTTGAGGTTAATAAAAAGGTCAAAAATATTTTTGTAGAATATGCAATTTTGTAATGTGTACACTGTTAAAAAATTTTACAATATTTAATGTTGGCATTTAATTGCCAACATTAAATATTGTAAAATTACATTTCGAAATTTTTAGAAAATTTTTCTATGTAAAATTACATTGTAGAATGTTTTTACTTACATTTCGGATGTAATTTTACACCACTCAATGTAAATTATTTACGTATGACATGTAAAATTACATTGTTAACTCAACTGACGCCGTCAATTGCGCAGAATCAATCATACATTTACATACAAGCACAGTAAATTTTCGTTTGGAAATGTAATTTTACTATTTTAGCATGTCAAATACCACTTTTATATGTAATTTTAGTATCAAAGTATTTAATATTACAATGAAAATTTATTTTTACACAAAATTTCATATTTTAAAACTAAATTATTTAAATTTACCAACACGTTGTAATTTTCAAGATATATATTGTAAAAAATTACCATATTTTTTATTGTAATAATACATATTTTTTTAACAGTGTATAATATATGCACAGATATTAGAGAATGCAATTTTGTAGGTTTATATATGCAGAAATTTATAATACTTTTAAATAGAAAAAAGTTTTAGTAGAAGCTACTTTATAGCACTTTTAACAAGATATTTCTGTATAATTATATATTTTCTATTTGGTGTAGAAAATTTTTAACTTTATAAATTTTGCAATTACATACTTAATATTGTTTTTTGGCTAACGAACGTCAACTCCTAAAATCACTGGAGAAAAGAACATGTATAAAGACGCTTTATTTTTGGAAACAAAACGATTAGGGCCGAATTAAACCTATTATCGATTTTGAAACCCCAGCGTTAATTAAAGTACTTACATACAAAAAGGGATAATATGAGATAACCAGAATTCTAAATTATTGGCGATATTACATCATATAGTTGGAGTGTAGATGGATGCGTGTAGTGAAAATCGTTACTTTTGGAGGTGCTTTCAACCAATTGGTGATAGGTTTTTGAAACAATGCCTTTACATAAAACAAGTTTCGTAAACAGTTTTGAGCGACGAGCAGGTAAAACCGCTGTTCAAAATTGTTGCGGGTGGCTAAAAACTCTCATGTGTCCCGGTGTTCAAAAAAAAATAAAATTCTGATCTGATTTTGGCCATGAGTATTTTGCTTATTTATTCATCTACAATTTTTCCGATTTTTTACCCGATTTCCAGTTCTCAATTGTCTCCAATCACATATTATATTCTAAATTAAAATAAATTTTCAATTCAATCCAAGTTTTACCTGATGATGGTCTAATTAACCGAATAGTAGCTCGTAAATTTAACAAATTAAATATTTACCATAATTATTATGAATTTCACAAAGTTAAATTATTAACAATTAATTTCGTGAAAAATAATATTAACATTCGGTTTAACTTTTCGGTTACCCCTTCCTTTTTTAAGGAGTTTTCAAAAAGTTTTAAACAACGATGGATTAAGGCATCTTTTACAAGTGATATGGTATTAAAAAAACACTTTCTTGGAATTTTTTGGGGGAAACTATTTATCGTAATAAAAAAAGAACTTTTGTACATTAAAGTACATATAATTAAGTGTATCTTGAATATTTTTTCTTATATTTTAGCTCAGCCGCCTGCACTTGTAAGCCTGTTGAAGGTCACAGGGCTAAAAAAATCAGCCCTTAATACAAAAATTTCGATTTTTTAGAACGGCTGAAAGGTCATAAAACCGACCAATTTTTCCTACTTTTTATTCAAAATGGTGCCGAAAAGAAAGTATGAGGTCTGATGGGTTGATTCTAGATACTCGAACCGGTGCCAACGATTCAATAAAAACTATAAGTCCGATTGGACCAAAATTGGACGCATTAAAACCAATAATGTTATGTATTTTATATTCAGTACAAATATTGTGTACACATTTGTCTATCTGCTTACTATTGAAAATTTATAAGAAAAAAAAACTTCTATTTTTTTTTTCTTATGAGAAGGCGTGTAAAGTGCGAGAAAATGTCATGTCCGTAACAAAAGAATGGCTGATATGTAAAGTACAAAATCTTAAAAAAACATACGTTAATCATACATCGTCGTCAAATTGACGAACACTATTTTAATATAAATGACACGATAGCAGCTATAAACAAAACTGATACGTCTTTTGTGTTATCATAACAAATAAATTAGATACCAGAAGTTTTAGAACAGACAATCAACGACAAGTTATATTATTTCAGCAGGTAGAGAATTCTTGTCGTCAATTTTACGAGTACGTATGATTATAGAGTTAATGTACAAAGCTTTCTATTACAATAAATAGTTTCTCCAAAAAAAAAAAGAAAAAAAAAAGTGTTTTTTTAGCACATCACTTGTAAACGGCCCCTTAAACAGTTGTTTTTGAATAACGTGTTCTTTTCTGGACGCGCTATGGTCCATTTCGGGGCAAAATCTTGTCCGATTACAGTACCCTTCATTACCCTATTCGTACTTGGCATACAAAATTAAAATTATCCCTTAGTATTAGTTAATATGGATGGAAAACACACACTTAATATACATATCCCGAGGACCCACGGTGAGGCACTAAGTTTATATAATATATGCTTACCGTGAATCACACTAAAAGATCAAACGTTTTAAATGGAAAATCAAAACACCTTTATTGTGTTATTTCTGAATAATAAACGGAAACGGTAATATGAAACTTGTTTATATATTCCATCTATTTCACTCACTCGGTCGCTGGCTCGCTCGCGCTCTCTCTTTTGTCATTTATTCATATAGTCCTTGGCGCTGCTGCACAGAACCGCTCTCCAAAGTATTAATGTGTTTCTCATTCAAATAACACAAGTAATACATATTATCGACTGTGAAAAACAGTGACGTTCATATAGGGGAAGAGATATAGTTACTTGGTATATAGGAATAGTATCTACTAACCTATATATGGAACACAAGATGGTGTCGTACACTTTCATCCAATGTAACTGTACCTAATGTTTTTATGAAGAATGGAAATAATTATTGTTTTCGCACCAAAATTATGTCTATTGTACAGAAAATTTCTATATCATAAATTAATATTAATCGACAAATTTATATTTTGTAATTCAATTTCTCAGTTTGTTTCCTTCTTGTAGAAGTGTCATGGGATCACAGTAATTTTATACCAAAAACAGTAAGGTCGCAGTAGTTCTATACCAAAAGTTTTGTACCACAAGTAATAAGGTTGCAGCGATTCTGTGCGAAAAGTAGTAAGACTATAGCGATTCTGTACGAAAAGTAGTAAGGCTACAACGGTTCTGTACCAAAAGTAGTAAGGTTGCAGCGATTCTGAACTAAAAGTAGTAAGGTTGCAGCGATTCCGTACCAAAAGTAGTAAGGTTACAGCGGTTCTGTACCAAAAGTAGTAAGGCTGCAGCGATTCTGTACCAAAAGTAGTAAGGTTGCAGCGGTTCTCTGTCAAAAGTAATAATGTTGCAGGGATCCTGTACCAAAAATAGTAAGAGTACAACGATTCTGTACGAAAAGTAGTAAGGCTACAGCGATTCTGTACGAAAAGTAGTAAGGCTACAGCGGTTCTGTACCAAAAGTAATAAGGTTGTAGGGAGTCTGTACCAAAAGTAGAAGGTTGTAGCGATTCCGTACCAAAAATAGTAAGGTTACAGCGATTCTGTACCTAAAGTAGTAAGGTTGCAGCGATTCTGTACCAAAAGTAGTAAGGTTGTAGCGGTCCTCTATCAAAAGTAATAAGGTTGCAGGGATTCTCTACCAAAAGTAGTAAGACTACAGCGATTCTGTACAAAAAGTAGTAAGGTTACAGCGGTTTTGTACCAAAAGTAGTAAGGTTGCAGCGATTCTGTACCGAAAGTAGTATGGTTGCAACGGTTCTGTACCAAAAGTAATAAGGTTGCAGGGATTCTGTACCAAAAGTAATAAGACTACAGCCATTCTGTACGAAAAGTAGTAAGGTTACAGCGTTCCTGTACTAACAGTAGTAAGGTTGTAGCGTTTCTGTACCAAAAGTTGTAAGATCGAAGCGATTCTGTACCAAAAGTAGTAAGATTACAGCCAATGACGAAAGAATATAATATATTTTGTATTATAAAAGGACCTGTAACAACATTGATTTATTGAAGCAAAAGTTGTGCTATATCTAGACAGTGGCGAAACCAAATTAAATGTTTATATGAATTGCTAACTGCAGAAAGGAGACATCTTCAATTATTTTCAAAACTGACATTATAATTTTTAAGTTTTTATGAATATAGAACATGATTTACTGCGGAAACAAAATAAAATATCCAACTTTACAATATATAATTACGTGTATAAAATTTTCGGTTACTTCAGAAAGGAGACAAACTTAAAACAAACGGTTATAGATGTCACCTTTCTGCAGAAAAGTAACGGTCATACTCAGTTTTTTCTTAAATTTTTATGAAAATAAGTGAAGTAATTTTTTAAATTTTTAAAATGAGCTCACCGGAAGTTGATGTTCCTAAGAAAAAAAGGAAAAAAAGGCTTTCTAAATGAAGATAAATATAAAAAATTATAATCCATAAAATTCATTCCATGTTTCTAAATGGAATTTTGGAAAACATCCTAAAATGGCTTACTATAAATAAAACAAATAATTTAGAATTAAGTCATATTGTTTATTAATAAAAAAAAGAATGTATTTTTCAAAAATAATAGAAAAATAAATCTGAAAAATGTTTGCATAATTTTCTACTTTACCTCAGAAAAGGGACATGTCGCCCTTTAATTGCAAAAAAGAGATATCTTCAAAAGTAAAATTCTCTTTAAAAGACAGTCAAATGGTAATATATTTGATCTGTAGTAAATAATGAATAAAAGTTCTTTATATATTTCGATTTTTGTTAAAAAAAAAATAAAGAGAAACAGAAAATATAGTATTTATACATTTTTTTCGATTCCTGTAAAATTAGAAAATAGTGACTTGTCTCCTTTCTGCAGTTAGCAATTCATATATTATTATGTATGTAGAAATTCATTTTAAATAAGTTGACTACATTTATTGAATTCACATAAGAAAAATGGTCAATTTATCTTAAGTGAACTTTATCATACTTTACATCCTTTGCATACTTGATATGTAATATTAAATTATTATTTCACACTCTAATGTATATACGCAAATATTTTTTCAAAGAAGCGGCTAATATATATATGTCAAAAATATGTCAAAAAAATCTTATCGGTGAAATATTATTTCTTGTGCTTTTTTTCTAATAATTTTTTTACATTTGTAAGCAGAACTAGTTGCCATATGCTAAGAGATTTATCAAAATCACATAAGAATCACATATGATTGTGCGTTTTTTCATTACCCGTGCAACCGTGTATTTTGTTTAACAGTTTATTTTTATGCAGCTGAAATTTTGTATGTATATGTCGATAACATATTATGTCGGCAACTTTGTTGAACAATCCTACCCCAAGACTGTACAAATTTCTTCAATGTAAACCTAACAAAATGCAATAAATTAATGCAATATTCTTGTACGAAATTTGTTTCAAGACTCTGCATATTAACTTTGCACCGAACCTCACTTTTGGCGCGATCGGCTCTGTCTATAAGTGGAGGTTAAGTTAAAATACTTTTGATTAAGAAATACTTTTATCCTATTTAAAAAATATATAGCTATCCAGCCCGATAGTTTCTGCCGCGGTTAGTTTGCATAATTCCTTAAAATTCGTCGAAAATCTAATTTTACGATACGTTTCGAATTTTTTATATTCACGTGTACTTTTTCTATAATTATATGAAGAGAAGAATACAGTTGGAGTTATTTATAGCGACCTCGTTTATAACTTATAATCGTTTCGCAAGGAATGGTAAAAACAATTTGTTTCATAACATTCTGATTTTCAATCTGAACGAAGCGGGAACTCTTCACTCGCTCGCTTTACTCGTTTGCTCTATATGAGAGCGCGCGCTTATGCCGTGTCTATCCGCCTTTTTGTTGTAAAATTTATGTTTGACAATATTTTGAACAGCTTTTGAATTAAATGAATTGGAAATTGTTATGTGGTTATCTAGCTGACTATGGAGTGACTACTATGTAAGTATACTATACGGTACTAAAGATAGAATAATGTTATAATTTTAGCTAACGCTAACATATCTAACCGATAAATGATTTTGGTTTTTGGTATTTGATATTTAATCCTTCAATCAAGAATAGTTTATGGATAAGTGTTATCTATGGTGACCTTATTTGAGGTTGGTCGTAACATTTAATAAGTTTTCGATTGCAATTTCTTTTTGAGGATTTTCTATCAAAGATATTCAATCATATATATAAGGAATTCCAAAACGGTCCAGTTTTGTACAGATGTCATCTAGACAAGACTTTTTTCAAATCGTTAGTGCTCCACAACAAAACTAACAAAATAGGACACTTATGCAGCCACTTCGCTGTCCGTTTGTCTATCACAGGCGATTTTCTCTGAACCTATTCAACATGAAAAGATGGAAAGTGGTGGTCCGATTATAGATGTGAATTTGATTTTTGATTCTGAACATAAATTTCAGGAGAAAAACCTAAAAAGTGTAAAAGAAATTTTCCCTAAGAGTATCGAGAAGGGTGTTAAGGAGAGCTTATTAAAACACAAATTCAATAGTATACAGGGCCAAATTTACACAAGGGTACTTGGGACACATGCCCCGGGGCCCCCATAAAATCTACTCGTCTACTGCTCGTCAATCTTATTTTTGGGGAAAATTTGAAAAATATCCGAAATTTTCCAGCGGGCTTCCACAAAAATACTCAGGCCCCCCCATATGTGTAATATTAAGGGGCCACCACATGAGAAGTCGGCCAGTGTCTCCGCAAAGGTATATTCGGCGCTGATAGTAGATGTAAGTGTACTTCCAGATATTTTCTTTCTCTTTGTTTTGGAAAATCTCTTAAACTGTTGCTGTTCTCTATCCTTATTATCAGAAAAACTGTTCGGAAAAATTTTTAAAAATTAATAAACATTAAAATTGAGGTGTATATTGAACGAAAACTATCAGGACGGATATTTTTTACGTAATTTTCCTTACTGCATAAAAAAAGCTTGTTGCTAAAGATGTTGTTAGGCATGTTGTTGTTAAATTTGAATTATAAAAAATTGTTAGAGCAACTATTTTCAGTTAACTAAAATTCTTTTAGTAACAACAATAATTTAATTTTTTTATTGAAGAAATAGAAAAAAAATCTTTTCTTGCAATGAAAAAAAACGATTTTTTACTTTCAAAGTAAGGTACATGGGGGTAATATGGTCACCTTAAGCTTTGAGATCATATACCATAAACACTAGGAGAAGGAAAGAAAAAAAAACAATTGTCAACTGTTGTTAATGTATTGTTAAAAAAAAAAGTACAAAAATTTTGGTAACAATTAAGAAAAAAAATCAGTTTACTTAAAACAAAAAAATGGCCATATTTCCATCATGTGCAGAAAATATGGTCATGATCATGTCTTCGTCATGTCTGTGAAGGATAATTTACTTTTTTCGTCCATATTTCCTGCAGATGTTGAAGGTCTAGGTTGAACAGAGAATGAAGAAATATAAGGTCAATCCTCATGACAATCTGGGAAGTTTACTGCGGTAGTTTTGTTCAATGTTAATTCAATTCGGCAAAATTGAACACAAATTTCTGCAGAATTGAACTTTTTTAACTGTCAAAGTGGCGTCTGTAAAACAGTACCTACAACATCTGGTTTACTAATTTGCTTGTCTATGGGCTCTATACTAATGGTGCCATCTGTTATATATTTCTTGTGCTTTTCGAGATATAAGAAAATGACCATGTTAACCGATTGACCATATTACCCCCAGGTACCTTATTTACAATTATTGGATTCTTTATATAAAATCATAACGTTTACTACAACTCTAAATATAATTTTGAACACGCTTATAATAAACCAAAATACTGGTAATTAGAATTTAAAATTTGAAAATTCCACTTTTGTAGAATTGGGACGCTCATAAGTGGAAAACCTAGTCAAAAGATACGTGAAAGAAATAAGTTTGGAGACCGCTGTTCTAAAAGCACATCAGTGTACAAATTTAAATTTAACTCATACCCATGAATATCAGACAGTTATTAATAAACCAATTATATGAATTTTAGATAAGATAGATAAAATAACCATCCATAACAGGATAATTAACGCCAGAAAAAAGTACATCAAAAAACATAAATTTCCCAACCAATAATAAATATTTGTTTATGCCATTTTGATTAATTTATCTACATTACGCCACTGATTTATTAATTAGCGTTAATATTTTGATACCAACTAATAGATAATAAACACACACATACGTACATTTTAACGTACAACACACGCACAGATACAAGCAGAAACATTGACTGAGTATTTAATAGCCACATTAATATTATGACGGTAGCTTATTGACTGTAAATTATATTTAATATGTATATACTATTGGGTACTTACATGTAAAAAGTATACTGTATATCACAAAATAAGAGCAAGATTGAAACTAACTTTGTTAGAAAGAGATGTCTAAACATATTTGAAACTAGTTATGCGCTGAGATTTCACCCGCGCCAAAGTAATTCCAGTAGAATTTTTTTTCAAGTCAGGCATTCCAACATTCGTATAAAATCTGTTATTTATATAGTGATTCGCTTTACATTATTGGAATTTGAATTCGATTTATATAAAATTAGTTCCGCCTTTTAAAAAGGAATTAACAGACTTTTAGAAATGGGTCCTCAAAAGAAAATTTAAAAATTTTGAAAATTAGTAAAGTTATAGCCATTTTAATGCGATAGGTTGTTCCAGTATCAGGTAGGTACTATACTTTAAACATTTAAATGAATTTTTATTGAAATTACATTTTTCAGACTTGTCGATAAATGATATTTCGAGTTTTATTTATCCAATCGACTTTGAATTTGCGAAAATTTTTTTTCATTTTAATTCCTGCCAGAACCATAACCTTTATAAATCAGTATCTTTTTCTTTTTTGTCGCAGATGAACACAAATCCCAAAATCGTGTCAACCAGCATATCCCTTTTATGTCACCGAAGGATGACATATTAATCTCGTTGTGTGATTATAGTGGGGAAGTGGGGAACCATATAATATAATAATTATAGAGTTGTACATGCATATATTGAATAAACACAAGAGGGCTGTATTCTCACTGTATTATAGAGTTGTACATGCATATATTGAATAAACGCAAGAGGATATATTCTCACCTAACTTAAAAAACGAGCCAAAAAATCATAAATTAACACTTTCACTAAGGTGACATTACTTAGTGCGTGTCAAAAACACGCACTTAACGAATTTTTTTGCATGGCTGTAGTTGTTATGGCGCTATAAGTCCTTGAATTTTTATTTTTTGGACATGATTTTTTTTATATATTCTTAAAATATCAGAAAATAGACGGTTCTAAATGAATGGTAAAATACTAATATTTTTTTTTTTTTTAAATTCCTAAAAAAGTCGGAATTTTTGTTCTTTAGACTAGAAAACCACCTTAAGATCTTTTTTAGTCTTAAGTATTACTTGTACCTTAACGTCCTTAACTCATGGCATTTTTAAAAAGAGGCAAAAAAGTAAAATGAAGTATTCTTTATAATCTATCCCATATATTATACAGATCACTTTTTATATTTCTAATATTGCCAAGGATTTGGGACAACATGTACACAACGTGTCGTTATATATTAAAAGTCTGAAATGTTGCCTGTTTCGATAAAATAGGTATCAAATATGTTTACTTTATGGTTCTATTGTGTATGGAAATGGAGGTATGTCAAAATCTCATCTGTTTAATTAAAATAATATATAAAATTAAAATATGGAAATTTAAAACATATGTAAAATGAAGATTTTATATAATTAAAATTTTATATAACTAAAATTTAAACAAGTATTTTGATATGACAAGTTATTCATTGTTTTCAAAATTGTATCTGATGTGTATATTGTGTAAATACGAACCATCACAAAATTATTTGAGTAGCATAAAGAGAAGTCAATATTATTATAAATTTACACTTGATAATTTTAAGTAGGTATACGCAAGGAAACGGAACTGATGTATATATCAAGAAAAGATACGAATCATTGTACTGTCAGTGAACCAATGGCATCCTATACTCTTACTCTAGATAATTAAATAAATTAGCTCTAGTTAAAATTTTGTTTTCTTTAACTTGAATTTCCAAATGATGATTTAAATACGCTGTGGGGTTTAAGTCTGGCGATTGTCTATGTAGGTATATGAATTTATTGGAATACATTATAATATGGCAGCTAGTTTCTGATTATAGAGGCAGAACAGAGATTTTCGGCTTGTTTCAATACCCACAAACATTTTTCAAATTTCAGTCTTTCAGCGCTAGATTAAACATTCCTTTTCTAGAAATTTAAATTTGCGCGTTTCTTTAGCTGATACGTCTAAATTCCCCCATTCTGTTTGGTAGGGACCACCCCTGTGTCATAACAGAATCTTCATTATTGTTAAGTGAAGGAATTAGATATCTTGTATTGTAATTTTTCTCGGTTTCCTTCGTACATACAATTTAAATGCTATCTGGATCTAGGTGTTAAAATTACTTTCGTCTAAGTAAATCAATTATTTCCCAAAAGTTCATATTTCTTATGACAAAGAGATTGTATACTTATGCAAAAATGAAAAAATCGGGGTAAAACTGACGGAAGGGCTCAATTTTGGGTGATCAATAATTGGGAAACTACATGCTTTTTTTTTAAATGCCTTGGAAACGGTAAATAAAATGATAGGATAATGAAATTGTAAGCAAACAATAGATTTTTGAAGACGTCGTTCTTTTTATTTTTATCAAAATCATAATATCTCAAAGGAATTTTATTAATAGCAAAATTGAAAAATTCACATTCACATTACCCTAATTCAAATTACTTCAGTACAGGTAGCTTGATTTGCGAAAAAAAGAATTTTTCATTTAGTAACATCATCAAGTTTATTATAATCTTCCAATGTCTCAACAACTTTAAATAAATGATAAGGATCTTGATTTAATGATAGTATAGATAAATAGGTACTAGATTTTTAATAATCTATTAATCAGTCAGTCAATGAGTGGCCAAAAGTATAATTTTTGCCCTTTAGTATTTTGCAAACCATTCCATATAAACACATGAAATGTTTGGAAAATTGCTTTTCTCAACCTCAATCTTTCTGAGAAAATTTAGTCGCCTAACGTAACTAACCTCGGAAAATGAGGCAGGCGGTCGAAAATTTTAATAAGGTTTAAATATGCATAAATAAAAACAGTTTCATTTGGTCCATTGACTGGTCCCTGTACAAAACCATAAATTGTGCCAGCCCGACTAGCTCTTGACCAATATTTATTATTTATTTACTTGTTGTTTATTCAAAATCTTGTTCGGAACGAAACTGTGTTTTGGAAGTAGTAGAACCCCATTCTCCCCATTGTATTAGTTGATTATTAAACTGCTTATGTACTTCTTATTTCTTGCCTTTATCTAAGTACTTGACCAGGGATATTAAATGGGACATTATGAATATCATCTTGAATTCTGATCTTGACCTCAAAGTCAAAGTCACCATTGGATTTATATTAAATTATGGGTGAAATTAACCCATAAAAGACTTTTGGATTTTTAATAACTCGATCGGTATTGAGTTTATAACAAAAATTCTTTATCACGACGTTGACTAATCATTAAGGTACTACAATAAATACAATTTACTTCTATAACGTTTTCCGTTATTTTTTTATAGCCATCTAAATGTTAAGTGCGCCGTCTCACACGACACTACCCTACTTGGTTTTGAAGTAAAGACGAGTTTTAAAAAAATGTCCCATTCAGTAAATCTCTCCCCTAGTACCTACACTATTCAGAGTGGCATTATTCAGAACTTTGACTGTACCTACTTTAAAAAATATTAATATTAAACAGACAATCACTTCTTTTTTATATAGCTTGTAATTAAAGCTTATGATCACACTACTTCATTCAAATATAAATTAATTAACTGTTATCTTCATGTTATGTCATAAACGATGTATGTAAAAACATTTGCATTCAGACTGATGAAAATCGTAAAATGTGTCGCGATATTGACTGCTCCTATAGGTATGAGAGAGTAGAAGTTATTACAGTAGGTAAATGGTAGCGAGTATGAATGTGGCTGATGATGAGAAACATGAAACAACTCTACATACGGCATGGCATCGTCATCAGGAGTGCCGGTGGAAGAACTGGCGGCAAGGGAGGGGGGTAGATATTTTGTCAACTCAATTAATTACATTATTTTAGTTGGAAGGTTAAAGAGATTGATGACTGTAAAACATCAACTCAAAATGGACAAACTAATTTATCAAATGTCATTTTAGATTCTCGTTATGTGTATTATTATTATGGTGAATATGAAACAATGTTGTTCGCACCAGAGGAAGTCACTTGAGATCTTATAGATATTATTCTGTGTTAAAATTTTTTTAAAGTGAATTCTTGTATAGCACGCGGGTAACTCTGCGTGAAAGTTTAATAAAATTTGCAATATGAGAGTGTATTGACAATGGTAGCGTTTTGGTTGTAATGAAATTTGCAATCGTTGCAAGGTGAAACAAACATTAGTGGTTGCTTGATCATCGCTACGTGAATTTGTTTTGCATAAATTATACACTCAATTTGGTATATACTCTAAAGTGGCAATAGCATGTCACGGATCGAGAATTCTTATCAAGTGAATTTCCATTTTGGAAAAATTCACTTATTATAGCGGGTGCCATGAAAAGACCTGAGCCCGGGACTATGGCAGATGTTTGTTTTGAGGCCTCGAGAAACCAAAAATGAGGTTTACTACAATTTGAATATATATATATATATATATATATATATATATATATATATATATATATATATATATATATATATATATATATATATATATATGTATGTCTGAGCGATAACTCTCCAACGAAGCATCCAATCTTGACGAAATTTTGTGAGAAGGGAGCAGGTCAAACGTCGCAATGGCTTCAATAAGTCGCAATTGTCGCAATTTTCGCCAACTGTAGTGGTTTTTTGCAAAATTTGGCCAAAATTTAAAAATTTTTTTATTTTTTTTTACACTATTGAAAATAGCCTAAAAAAATAACGTAAGACAAGCTTTTAAAACATTGTTCTAAATGACCTAGATTTTGAGAAATATTAAGAACCTTACTGAATTTTATTACAATAAATGCTTTGTTGTTTTTATCATTACAATAACAATAATATGTATATCTGTTTCAATTTTCAAAATATAAATTAACCAACTTTTCAAGAACACGTCATCACCGATTTTGAAAATGTGTTCACCGTTACAGAACTAAACTATTTTAGATGGATATATGTTATGTTATATGAGGTCTGCTAGTGTCCAGCGGTCCCAAAAGCGCCAAAAATAAAACTACTCAAACGATTTTGAAAATTTTCAACTTACAAATGTTGCCAATTTCAGACACTAAATCACAAACTCAACTAGTCTGTTTGGTGGAAACTTAGCTTGAAATCGACAAATCTATATGGAAATCAAAATAAATCAAAATAAATTTTAAAATTAATAGAATTGAAATCACATTTAATATGCATTTAATTAATATTAAATATAACTATGCTAGCCGTATACCAACCCGATGGGATTTACCAACGGCAACATCTCAGGATGTTAGTGTTACAAATTTATTCAATAAGATATTGTTTATTTTAATAGCCATAGTAATATATTTTTTTATTACTCATGCGGGAGAAGTAATAACTTGGCGCACACATTTCTGTACGCAAAATAGCTGTTTGCCCACTGTACTCTTCCCGCATACTTTTTTGCGTGTGGAAAGTAACTTTCCACACGCAAATTGACAATAAAACACGCAAAATTTAATCAAAACACATAAAGCCGCCTCTTAATTTTTCATTTAATAAATATTTCATAATTATTTCTATAGAAACCACCAACAAAGTAATTTAAACGATAATTAATTCAGAAAAAAAAGACGAGCACTTAAAAATATTATTTTAAAAAGTAATAAAAATGTCAAAAATAGTGATAATAATAGAAAAAAGTATGTGAAATTCGTAATAAAAAATAGTATGTGCAACTCAACTCACTACGTTCGTGCGCTCAACTTCGCTTTCGTGGGCAATCGACAATTTCCCGCACTTATTTTGCACAATATACTATTACATGTATATCTCTAACTTCAAAAATGACGAATTTCCATACAAATTTTCATTCATTATTTAACCCACTTAGGGGACGAATTTTTAAAAATCCTTTCTTTGTACTCACCTATACTACATATAGGGAACTCCTGTGCAAAATTTCATTCTTCTAAACCGAACGGCTTAGGCTGTGCGTTGTCTGTCAGTCAGTCAGTCAGTGTTAGAGATTTATTAAGTAGATTTATATTATTTCAATCTTCTTACATAAATAACTGTATGATAAATAGGCAACAAATAAATTATCCTATTTATTTATTTTAAACAGTTCTTAGTAAATTTTCTTACGCAACGACTTAGAACTAGATAAACAAAACGACTGATAATGCAAAGATAAACATTTGTTTAGTATAGATATTAACCAATTTGATATATCACCGGCAAACAAATACTCTTCGTTAAATTTCGTAACACTTAAAGGATTTTTTGTTTTATAACGTAGGTACCTAATATAAATCATTGACAATTTCTTTTTAATGTTACATTTAACTATTAGAAAGAGCTCTCACCTAAATAGATAATTACATATCTAGAGAAAAACAATAGATTGTACTGAGGAAATTGTAGATTTATATTTAGAATCTCGGATAATTAACTTTCAACATAGTTTCTACTGTCCGTAATAAAGAAACTTGATCGTTTACCCAAGGTATACATAGGTTAGGATACGATTATATATCGCTGTATATATAGGCGATTATTAAATCAGTGTACATTTTATATTTCATTTTTGCATTGCATTGATCGAAAATTTTGCGACTATCCAATCAGCCAATGATAGTCCAATAAATAAGCCGGAAAATATGTTAAAGTGGTGGAACAGCACCGATTCCAGGTACCCAAGAACATTTGACAGCATCGATCCCTGCATTATCTCCGAATATGAGAACGTTAGGTAAGTTTAAACTTCCCCATAGTGCAAAGTATCATAAAAATCAAAAAAATTATGAAATTATTATTTCGCCTCGAAAACACTCTAGGGTTTTTAGGGTCTTTAGGATGGGTTATCGCGAATCTGAGACCCAATTTGAGAAATTCCAAATTTCAGTATGAAAATCGTGCCATTTTTGGATAAAAATTCACCTTTTTCGTGCGAAAATTTAAATATGAATATTTTGCTGCGAGAATGTACTCTAGGGATCTTTTGGGATTATCTATTATCAGTGCTGTTCCACCACTTTTCTACATTTTACACTTTTCTTTCCGGATAATTTATCCGGCTTATCTCTGAAACAAGAATTTTGAGCAATTTGAAACTATGTAAGGATTAATGTCTCATTTTAAACCATTACTTAAACCATAGGCGGGATTTCAAGAAAAACATTAGGAGGCAAGGAATATATTTAATATAAATACCACTTCATGAGATTCTTAAAATAGAAGATCAGTTCAGATCGACAAATGCTTGACTTAATTTCTGCATTCGCATCTCTTTTCTTCTGCTATATCATTTTAATAAATCTTGTTCAAGTTTTTAATTTTTTATTCGCACGAATATTGGGGAAGAGTTACCCCTCTTTACCCCCTCCCCCTTAAGTCCCGCCTATAACTTAAACCATGCTTTTTTGAGATCACCTTTACTCGATTAATCATTAAATATAGGGTAAGTTCGGGAGAGATGCCGCAGTAGCCATAGTTCGTCCGTTGATTGATAGATAGCGCGATTAATGGATTATATGTTTAAAATGAATTACTTATTTAAGCTGTATATGGTAACATTTATGGTCAGTCCATCAGTTTAGTAATTCTCCAACTTTTTATTATTGATAAGTAAGTTTTTTTACATAATATTTTATCAAGCATTTAACTCATTAGAATTTAAGAATGTATATTTCATTGTTTTAATGAAAATGAGTTTTGTTATTAAATTAGGTATATTTTAAAAGTACTGTATCAAATTTTAGATTAGAATTTCGCACTATGTTTGCTATAGTTGGTATAGATGCCGCATCATATTACATGTTAAAAACATAGACTTATTCCTTAATTATGCAATTTTTTTTTTTGGACTGTAAATTCTGCCACGTAAATATAAAACATCCATTAATGGATCAGGAAGAGCTCTCATATTAGTGAAGATAACGAAAATAATGATGATTGCCTGTGTATTGAAGTTTTCAAAAGTACTCAGAAACAAAAAAAAGTTGACTGGTTAAGATGTATAAAGTGCCAAAATAATGGTTACATATGGCATGCATCATGTATGGAGATGTGTGTAAAATGCAAAATTTTTAATGTGAACTATGCGGCGTCTCACCTTCTTTGATGCGGCATCTCTCCTATAGGTGTGGGAGAGACGCCGCTTTGCAAGCTCTACAAAAATGTTAACTATGAATCCTTTATGACTCAAAATTTAAAATTATTTTTAAATAATTTTAAAGAACAATGTTTACATTTATTGTGTACCAAATTTCAAATCAATTAAATGCAAACTTTAGGAATTATCGAGTGTTTTCAAAATGTGCGGCATCTCTCCCGCATTCACCCTAGTATAAAATACATCACTGTTTACAATATACGCATCTTAACTAAAAAACAAGTGAAAAGGTTTTATCGAATAGACCCAAATTTTATTACTCCACATTTTCTGTTATCTTTTTAATTTTCAACATTTTATGTTTCGAATTAAAAATTTTTCGGTCTAAGCCGTGTAGATAGATACAAAAAACAACTTTATGTCCTGTCTATATCTAACTAGTGCTAATATACATGACTGTAGTAAATTATTGTAGCTACTGCATAATATTTTATCTGTTTTGATGTTAATAACATTAAAGTTGTTTTGTTTGTTTCTGTTTGGTTATTGTTTAATGCTGTGACGTGAGGTAAATGACAATGAATATAATTTATAATTTTATAAAGTACATACATGGCGACAAATCATAATTCATATGTAGATGCATGATGTTTTACATAATATACGTATGTAGAGTGAAATTTTATATACAACTTTTAAAATCATTCACTTTAGTGCAATTGAATCAGTTATTTCAGAAACAACACATGTGACAATTTCGGCTATTTTGAGTTAGAAGTGGATTTGTATATAGTTTACCAAGACGCATCGTTTGGAGCAAAAAAAAAAAACACACATAACATTAACCCAACCCGTTGAAATCTAATCTTGAAGTTTGCGTTTAGAACAGAAACAACACATGTGAATCAGTTGTATTAGTGATGGAGAACTATCGATAGTTTTTGATGCTCAAGTTTTTCGACTTGGGCGGCATTTGGATAGCTGGCGAGCAAAAAGAAAAAAACATAGCCGGGAATTCCCTTAAAATGGTTGCTTTTTTATCTCTGGCTATAATTTTTATTATCTTAATGGTATTTATAAGTAAACGAGATGGCTGAAAAATACTGTCGATAGTAACAAAAAAAAAAATATCGATAGTTATCGATAGACAAAACTATCGATAGTTATTGATAGTGCTATCGATAGTTCTCCACCACTAAGTTGTATTGTATTGACTATGAAGATGAGTGAGGCTGATGTGATCACAATCGTACATGAAGTTTAATGTTTACGCTTATTTTAATAAATGTCCTCTTTTCGAAATAGGTCGATGTTAATGTTCCTGTTAATCATTTTTTTTTTGCCATTCCTTCTTTTGAAAGCAATCAAAGTTAAAAAAAAAGAAGTTAATGCGTTACTTTTGTTGTAGAAAACGATTTCCTGCAGAAAAGTGAAATTTCTTTAAAATGTCATATTTTGATTTCTGATGAAATTTTTTCGTCAAAAACTTGTCAACGGACGTAAATATATTTTGTTTACAACGTACATTTTTTTCAGATTTCTAACGCACAAATTGTGTGAGCTGTACAGTTTCTTGTTGTTTACACAAAATTTGAAAAATGTAACATGAGTTGTTTCTGAAATAACTGATTCAATTATAATACAGAGTATTGGTTCATAAAACTATAAATCTAGAACCAACAATTATATTTTCACTTACTATTACACGAGAGGTTTGTATCTTTTCAAATAAATTTGGTTTTGTTTAACGAAAATTTGTTGCGTAACAATCTAACGAGAAGAACAGTCAACTAATAAAAACGCGACAGCGAAGCTGAAGCTTTTTTGTTAGTTGACAGTTCTTCTCGTTAAATTGCTTTTAGGCCAGAAATTTGAGTTGTAGAAAACACAAATTTATTCAGAAAAATATAAAACTCAAGTGTAATGCAGTAAGACAATTTAACGAATAAAATAAATTAGAATAATCATTGAGGAGAGAATCGACTAGAGAGAATGCTATGTATTACAAATACATTAAGAAATTGAAGCAAAAAAATTGACTGATGGGATTACTTTAATGGCGGTCATACCATTAATTTAATGGTTTATCTAATATTTATAAACAAGTCTCCGTGGTTACAAATTGGGCTTACTAAAATGGAGTCTTGTTTCAAAATTTAATGCCTGTCGTATCTCTAGGAAACATATTATGTTAATATTTTCGATTCAGTGCTCAGTGAGTACAGTTCATCTTATTATTTAATTTTAATACATTGTTACCATGGTTTTGAAATCAGCTAATCGTCTTAACCTACAATTAAATAACCAATGAAATGTTTTGTATCATTTTTTTTTCGCTATGAAAATCTGGCCTAACTTTTTTTCCATGGTAAAAGTGAAGAAACTACAATATTCTTATGGGACTTGATACACATGAGTTAAATTGTGACAGAAAGTTTTAAGAATATTCTCAAGGACTCTCATAAGTTTGCACATGGCTGGTCAAAATTAATCATTATTCGAATATATTGAACATACAATATTGTGGATTAATCGAACGGGTGTAGATACCGTTTCGTGTTAGAGCTAGGGTCACTTAACCTGGTGAAATAACTAACTTTAGTATTTACTTGCGGTAGTCACCAAGTGGTATAATCATCCGGTTCTTGCTCACTGTTGAAGATGTTGTATGCTACGCGTTACTATGGTATCCGAAGAAGGCACTCTTTAGGTTTTTTTAGAACTTCGATGAAATATTTCTTTTTCATTGTTATATTTAATTCTATTTTTGATTTCTATTAACACTAAAGTAAAATCATTCTAGATCTGATACCTAAGTATACAATAATTGTGATATAAATTATTGATCTATTTGTAATTTTTAACCGACTTCAAAAACGAGGAGATTCTTAATTCAACCCGTGTTTTTTTTTGAACATTTTAATGATTTTTGGACACTTGTATTTTGGAAACTATTCCACATCAACGTATGAAATTTGGAATACGTTTCCTTTTAATTATCTCTATTGTCACTAAAAGGTATGAAATAAAAGCTCTTTTAAGAAACCGACTTCAAAAAGTAAAAAATAATTAGTAGCAGTTATTTTGAAGTCAGGCGGGAAGTAGTATTAAAAAAAATATACTTCTTAAAGAATTCATGAATTTTGCAACCACATACGATCGCAATTTTTCATACGACGCCCCGCCTGACTTCAAAATACCTGCTACTAATTATTTTTTACTTTTCGAAGTCGGTTTTTTAAGAGAGCTTTTATACACGCTTAATTGATAATTACAGGGTAATCATTATTTTAACATTGAAATTCACATCACACATTGTTCACATCAGTCCATATTACTAGATTATCAAGAAATATTTCACTGATTCTATATTTAAATTTCGAATACTTTATTTTAAACAGAGGTTGCATTTGCACTTCTGTGTACGCTTATTTGTCACAAACTACACTTTATCTTCCAACAACTAACATAAAACTGAGAGCGAATCAAAAGTGCAGCACCTTTTATACGTTTCTAAATGACGCCAAAATAGTATTTTTCATGGAATTACATTGTCAAGTTGTTACTTTTAGCAACGAAAATCACCAAAATTACCAAAATAAAATTGACAAAAATTAAAGTAAAAAAAATGTATTTTAAGAAAAAGCTTTTATTTAAAAATGGGGTAAAAAGCATTAAATAACTTTTGAGTAAAGTTTGAAGCAATATGCAACATAATTTACAAAAGCTATGGAAACAAAAAATTTGACAATTCGAAATGTCAAAAAGTTGATCAGGACTAAAAATCAAACATTTTTATTTAGGGCGATTTAGGACAAAACAAATTACACAATATTGCATTGTCATCAAGGTTAGACAGGTATGAAAAATTTGAAACCTCTAGCTCAATTAGAACCTGTCTAAATTTTGATTCCAAGATTTGATCTAAACCAACATACTAACATAGCAAGTTAAATAAAAGCTTTTAAAAAAAATCTTGTAATTTCGATCGGAATTTTCGGTCAACAATTGGCACCACTCTGTCTCAGTTATAGACACTTTCCTCACAAAATTATACACTTAAAAATCAATAAAATGTGTAAAGAATATAACCGCCTTGAATTCTCGCACTCATAAAGTAATTCTGGGATCCCTTGTTACATATTCCGTACACCCGTTGCTTGAAAGTGATGCAACAGATCCAGTCTTTGTTTAGGCAATAAAAACCGAATGTCACACCAGCAGCTACTGCCTAATTTTTGTGTCAATGCACTTAATATAATCTCGCCATCCTATAAAGAATCGACGACATTGCTTCAACAAATTTTTAACTAATAATAACACTATTTGTCACACAACGCTGAAATTACTCTGGTGTTAAAGTAGTCTCGCGATGTCAAAATAATCCCCATTTACGATAAGTACAAAAATTAATATGTCACAGCTATGTTGAATAAGTTTAGAATATTCTCAACAATTATCTCTTTAGAACTATTAAATAAAACCCTCTATATACTTGCAAGCAATTTTCGAGATAAAATCTACAATTTCCACACCTGTATAATATACCTATAAAACTTTGTTTCTTTTATGTTGTGTATGTATAACCAGTTTTAATAGGAGTTTAGAAACAAAAACTAGCACCACCCATCGCAGTTTATTGTTCAAAATGAAAATATATCATACACACGTAAAAGATAGAGCCGTGACTACATAACATATTATTGCATACATATATACATGTCGCCGCTAGATTGTAAAAACAGCCAGATTACAAAATGTCGCCGTTTTGGTTCGGTCGTATTGTAAATGTATCGTGTTTGTGAGCACGCCTACAATATTTCGCCGTATTGCAAAATTGTACCAATCCGGAAATAATATATTATAATATAATGATGGCAATACCCGATTAAAGTTTTTAGCCTTTTTACAAAACAGCAACTTTTTATATAATTACTACGTATCTTGTAATCTGATTAATTCTACAATCCGGCGGCGACATACATACACATATTCGTAGTTTTTGAAATATACTAAAAGACTGGGGATAGAGTTATATGCACTTGGTTGTCTAACTAATTTTAACAAATTATGTTATCCACTTTATTTAGATATAATACATGAAAGCATTATACATAGTTGAGTGTACTATAGATACTACTGTGCTTCAATCTTTTATGTTGGAATTTTTAAATTGAATAAACATTGAAAAATTAAAAGAAGATAAACTTACTATAGTCCAATAGTAGTAATTTTAAGCCCTATCTCACTAAACATTAATTTTAGAATAGATATAAAAAATTTTTAAAAAGAGATTCTTGTAGGGATTTCCGAGGAGAACATTTGTGCAAAATGTGAACTCCCGGAAATGTTTTTTTATATTGTTTAAACAATATTAAAAATTCATGAATAACGTTTTTTGACCTTTCACCGCTTACGTAGCGAAAACGGTGATAGGTACATTAAAAAGTGTTAAAACCTTTTTTGTAGAGAATCGAATTCTCTACCAAAAAAGTCCGCGAAAGCACCTGTCTATCTTGTACAGGTTTTTTTTTTTTTTTTTTTTTTGAAGCAGTTAATAAGGGTGAGACGGGTGAAATTTAATGAAATAATACAATGTCAAATGTTGAGCAAATGCGACTATAATTATTGCAGGAGATACTTTGTAGAGGTACATATTTTGAAAATAATGTGAATACCACTATTCTTCTTTCAAAACTTTGCAGTTTCTTCTCAAAAAACTAACATTTTATTATCAATATTATATTTTGACAAAAATTATTTGAAAACGTAACTACGGATACGAATCCATTACTATATAACAAAATACTATTGAGGTCGAAACTTGGTCGTAACTGAGTGCTTCAATGACACATTTGTATTATCAGTCTATATAATATAATATATAACACGTTCACTGGTCTGTGTATAAGAGACTTTTTTTATTTCTTCTAAATTCTGTGGACTTGAGCAATTACTTTTTTTTACGGACCAGTTAAAGGAATTAATTGACCAGCTACTAACAATTTGTGACCCACAAGGCCAGTGTTAAACGTTTCAGATGGAATGTTGGCATCATGGAACCAAACTTTAGATACATTTTTTGAAAAATCTAGCAACTGACAGTCACTAGACAAAATATTTTGTAATATTAATCGTTTTTTTCTCTATCGGAATAATTTTCCCGTAAACGGAAGAATAGGTTATTCAGATGCAAAAGTGTACCTATTGAAATTTACAAAACATTATCGAAATTTATAGCATTCAAAAACGGCGCTACTGTTTTATTAAAATACATAGTAACAATTTTTTGAATGTTTCTGTTATAACTGCTAAAATGAATACTTTGTATACCTTCTGGTTATTTCTAACTAAAACAGCCATTACAAAAATACTAAAATCTGGTTTTAAAACATTAAGTATAGCTCTAAGTATCTTCAAGCATAAAACTTGCAATAAAAACTATTTTACAGTTGCAACAAGTATACAAGTTGTTATAATTCTCTTGCAGTATTAATTTAAAAAGAATGTTGTAGAAATAGTAGTTAATGATAATTGCACATAGATGAAACAGAGAAAAAAATATCTTTAAGTGACAATGACGCTTCGTTGATCTACTGCAAATGTTTTCAAAATGCAGCCCGTGATGCTAGATCGTCTGCAGCCTCGAATTCGTAAAGATAATTTACATTTTTTCTCAAAAAAACTTATAAATTTAACTATATTATTGTTAAACATTTATCCGTCTTAAAATAGCACTTTTTATATGTAATGTATCTTGTTATCATCTGGACTATTTAAGTGATATTCAGGAGCTACATAAGTTACTTTTTTGTTATAATTTATTCGGCAGTCTATTGTTACATAAATCAAATTCCTAAGACAAAATAACCAAATTTACTTGTTTTTTATTATCCTTACAATGTTGATCAATATTACGTTTTTGGACCTTTTAAAAAATTTAGTATACGTAATGACGTCATCAAATACAATTTTTTTCTAAATTAATATTTACAAAAATGAAATGAGTTACATCTGTTGGTGAAATCTTAATAATTTGAGTGCGAAATTTTCTATTTTTGTGACAACAGCTAAGTTGTCACTGGATGTGATTTTTGTGATCAACTTGAAAATTATAACAAAAGATCGACCAAGAGGCCACTTTAGGATCAGTCGATCCACAACGACTAACGGACTGAAGAACAGTTATATTTTTTTACAAACATAATGTTTTTAACGACCACATTCCTCTGAAGATGACCAATTGATTGCTCGAAACATGTCAGGTTAATATATTTGACTTTGTTGTTTGATTTTTGTATTTGCAGGTTGTCGTCTTTTTCTCTTTAAAATTTATGTACGATTTGCTCACAAACGCATCTTTCTTTTGTGTCTGCGCGTTAAAATTTATTCTTGGTCCACCAAATATTTTGATATTTACAATTTGACCGATCAATATCACAAATGTGTTTTTATTTCTCTTTTTAAAAAAAAATTCACCCCAATATTGCTTTCATTGCAAGACATACGGTGTATCCTATCTAATATATAAAAACAATCGCTCGTGCCAACTGTGGAAACTTATACTAAATATTACGCTATATTGATGAACTTGATGAGTTTACTTGGTGGTACAGTATAATATAGTCAGTGCGGTATTCCGCAAATTTATAAATATTGACAATTAAAACTTACGAAAAGTAAATCTTAACTTTAATAATAAAACATAATTGGTATTGTGGTGCTAACTTTCTCAATTACAATGAGATAGATTTTAATAATATAGTTTTCGTATTGTATAGAATACTTGTAGTGAAAATTTGTTGAAAGATAGAGGTTATGCTGTTAATTAAATTGTAAGAAATTGTTATATATTCCGTTGTCCATAACTTTTAATATTTTCATTCATAAATTAAGAAATAGTTCAGAAAGGAAATGCGCTTTTTAGTTTTTTTGCTCTCCAATCATATTTTTCGTGTTGCATGTTGCTTTTAGCTTGTAGCCCTAAATAATTCCTTAAGGGGAGCTTTACTCGAGAGTCCTTAAAAATTATGTATTTTTCTAGATTTTTTTTCTCAAGAACGTAAGAAAATATCAATTTCAAATTTTGTGCACATATTTATTAAGTATTAAACTACACAAAAAAAAAATTCAAGAAAAAATATAAAAAAGTGTCCATTTTATAGATAGTGCAGTGTGACGATCCGAAAATTCAATGCCTTGTTGGTGGAGATCCTAGCGCCGGTAATAAACCACCGAAATCCAAAAACAAAAAAGATTTATAACATATATGAAGAGTACCGGCACCTCTACCTATAATATCAATAAATTGCTGAAAGAAAAAAAATGGCGGATGTTTGAACTTTTGATTACGATTTTTGTCTTATTTTTCGCTCTTTAAAGTAAATTTAAAAATAAAAATAAAATTGAAAGTGTATCGAACTTAGGTAGAGGTGCCGAAGAATTGAATTATCTTTAAAATTAAAAAAAAGGATCCATCGAACAGTTTTTGAGTTATCGTGTCCACTAGTTCCAAAAATGTATTTCCGAGATATTATAAAATATATATAAAGAAACGTATTTTCAAAATTTTATATTTAATACTCATTATTGCGTGAACTACGTTTTTTGAATTTTTTTTATAGAAAGCTGGATTCAGTTAATGTGCAAGAATCTTGTTTTTAAATTATTTTCAGTAAAATCACTTTGGGAACATATTCTACACATAATTTGCTATCAATTTCGGCAAAAAAATCGATTTTTTTATCAAATCTCAAGTAAACCTTTCCTTAAATTACTTTCAGCAAAATCACTTTGGGAACATATTCTACACATAATTAGCTACCAATTTCTGCAAAAAAAAAATCGGTTTTTTTTAACGACTCTCAAGTAAACCTTCCCTTAAAAAGAAATCAGCAATTCTCATCTCCAAGATTTTCATCTTCCCATACACATAAGATTGGCATATATATTCTTGGTGTTTCTTGATGTTTTTTACCACCTTAACTAATTAATAGCTTGACGCAAAGCATCGTAACATTCAAAAATAATAATTATAATTTGTCTATTCACATTTCTATTTCATTCAACTAAACGAAACCAGAGACGGGAAAAGCGAAAAAATATTTTAATATTTTTTTTTATACAATTATATTTTTCTAAAGATGTAGAAACAAGCAACATCCAGTAAAATTCAACAAGCACAGGCACAAACATAGACTTTTACGCCACCATACTTTAATTTAATGGCACGTAAGCATAATGAGCTAAGGATGTATATGAAAAGATATTTTATCCATGATATGATTATACACACCATTTCAAAAGAATACCACAATATATACATATTTTCTACTAATGAATGTGCTACAAGAAATGTTCAGCGCTGTGGTGCAATCAACCAGCCAGCTAGTAGCTCTAGAGCTAGGCTACTAATAGCTAGCTACTAGCATGCTTATATATAATAATATTTATTTTAGAAAAAACAAAATTATATGTTTTATTAATGAAGTCTGTTTTTTTTTTTTTTAAATAAAGAAAATATAAACATAAAAGATAATTTGTGAAATGAAAAAAATATGCTACTTCTAAAATATTATTACATAATTTAATTGAAGAGGAGCTACATATCAAAATTCTCAAGGTACTATCACGGCCGAAAATGGATAGGATGGGGGAATGGGGATGAATTTTTTTTACAGTTAGTACCACTATTTAACAATACAAAAATATTTTTTTTATTCATTTTTATTTATTTTTTATATCTATTATAATTTTTTGAAAAAAGTGTCTTTAAAAAAGGGCAGATATTGGTGCCTACGATTGCGGCCGCAGTTTTCATTTTTAATTTGTAGGTAAGCCACTATGTACTTATGGAAGCTTTTTTTGCAATCTTCCTATTTTTCCTCACGAAAAACTATAAAAAATTTTATACTTTTTATTCAAACCGCCGCCAATATTTTAAATTTCAAACAAAGGTAGGTACATAGCGACTTACCTACAGATGGATAATCTGTTTGATTTTTTTTCCCCAAATGAAAACTGCAGCCGCAATTGCGGGCACTAAATTCCGGCCTTTTTTGAAGACACTTTTTTTCAAAAAATTATAATAATTGTGGTATTAGTCGTAAAAAAAATTCATCCTCATTCTCCCATTCTACCAATCCGAAAAAAAATCACGAAAATTGATTATTTTTCGGCCGATCACACTGTGATGGTACCTTAAGATTAACAATTTGGTATAGTAGCATCCATCTGCTAGCAAAAAAAAAAGTACACAGCCAGTGATTGCTAGTTTAGGTTCCCTCATACTCATAACAGGCTTTCGTCCAATCTTTAGTATACTAGTAGTTGCCCGCGACTTCGCTGGTGTGACTTCCATAAGAAGAAAAACGACAAAAAACATAAGACTAATAGATAATCATAGCCGGAGAAAAGTTGTTACTTTGAATCTGTATTCACAAAATCTTCTAAAAAAAAGTATAATTCTCTTATCGAGATTTTGGTACCCCAAGGACGACCATGTCTTGAAAACAGTTTTAGAGGAGCAATTACAAATTTTGTGCTCTGGATCGACTTTAACCAAGCACCTCCATAGGCGTCTACTTTTTCCCGAAAACTTAGAGTGGCTAACAAAAAAACGTTTTCTTAATTGCGCCCTGGAGCGACTACTCCAGCTGCTGCATTTCAGTTACGCCTCTAAACCATTTGAATTTCGAGTTTCGAATTTTAAACTTCTGATATTTTCTTTTCATTTGCACGTCAATTACATATAGACTTCTTTCATTTTTTGCTACCTATTCCCGTTTTTTCCAAACAGTTTGGGAAAGATAAATAATTGAAAAAAGTCCATATTTCATTCTGATTTGTTAAAATTAAAAAGACATGTTTTGAGCAAGAAAAACTTTAAAACAAAAATAGAGCTTCTTAACTTTTCCTAATCGGCTATATAACTATGGAAATGTACACAGTACATGATTCAGAACAGTCCTCTGATTCTATTGAAATTTATCGAGGACCATGTATGGCTAAACCCCCAAATATTCTCAGAAATGGAGCGAAATTCGACTAGAGGTAAGTAAGATATCGATATTTAATGGGATTTCACAGTAACTCTGCGCGCGTGGCGACCATTGCTCCGATAGTGATGAAATTCGCAGGAAACCATCTGGGAATCGAACCGCACGATTTCTAAAAGTTATATCAAGAGCGATTAAATAGATCCTTAATTATACCATTTGGTTGTTGTGAATAGTGGTACCATCAAAGGGTTTTAGAAAATCTGTCTGGGTATAATCAATGGAATCGTTGGTTGGTGTGATGAAATTTTGCAAGATAATTATTTGTTTAACAGAAAATGAAAATTACAACTAGACTGTATTCTCATGGGTCAGAGCCAGACAGAACATCTTAGAAGTTGCTTTGAGAACTTTATTTAGGCAACTTTTTGAAGATGGTAACTGGAGGCATGCTAGTAGCCAGCAACCAAATTGGTGATTTTCACTTTCCTAGTGTATGGTGCATTTTTTCGCTACAACTCTGAGCACCCACCGATTGCAGATGTCCCCGAACTAAACAGTACTGATCGCAATATGCTTACTTACACATTGAGAATAAACAAATATACATATTTCAACTTTTATAAAACTGTTTGACTGGTGTCAATTTCTGTTTTTAGTTTGTAATGAACAATATAGAAATTACATACCTAGATAAAGTTACACCTCAATAAAAAGTTGTAATTAAAAAATATAACATTAAAAATTTAATTTACCAGTATCAATTTTCCGACTTGATTAATTTTAAAACTGAATTTATAACAAAATCTAAGTGGAATACTGATACCTCCCAACAAAAGAAAATAAAAATTATATTATTAACTTAATTAGCAAAATACAAGCGAAAATTAACTTCTTCCTCGCTTTCATTGGTGAAAAACTTGTTATAATTTTCCAGCGTCTACATCTCTATCGCCGTTTCACATAAAAGAAAATTAATTCCATCCAATTGACACCATTAAACAGAATAAAATGGATGGGGAGAAAGGAAAACTTTTCTCTTTTTTTTGTCAAACTAAAAATAAAATTTACGTTGGCGCAAAAGGTAACAGGAAGAAAGAAATTTAAAAATTTTTCTAGTTTCTTACAAATAAAAAAAAATTAATGTTCTTTATTTCTTTCCATTATTATTTACTTAATTGTTTTTAGTTTGAGTTTCTTTATCTTCGTCCAACTTGTCCAATGAATGTGGAAAAATAACAATTGTTCTTTGTTTTGGATCGTGATATATATTCAATTGAAATTTATCCTACAGTTAATGAATTTAACTTTGACAATGATAATAAAAGGAGGTACTATATTTAAGTATTGTTTTTAAAGTTCCCGACTTTTTTACGTTCTTAAAGTGTTTACTAAAGGAAAATAAAAGGAATTTCTCGATTAGTTTTCTTCTTTAGTACCTATATTAAAAAAAAAAAAAAAACTTTTAAGTATCTTTAAGTTTTAATGTCGAAGATATCATTTTTAATATAAGCTGTATGTGCAAAGCAGGCAAGATGTTTTTTCTCCAAAATTTTGCTCAAATACTACTGAGATTCTAATAAAAATGGACGTGAAGTTAAAGCGACTCCCTATATCCTGGAGACCCAAAAAAATGTCCAAAATAAACGGCGGAACAGATTTAAACCTAAATTTTTCTAAAAAAAATAATTGAGATTTGGAAAAAAATTAAAGTAAGTTTATTAACAAAAATATTCTTCAGAGCCATGGAATCTCAAAAGTATCGTTAATTAAAGTGCTCCTAAAATTATCAGTATCGATAACTACGAACAGCGCCGGATAAAGGGGCGGGCAAGCCGGGAGACTGCTCGAGGCGACAAATTTTGGTCTTTTTTGCTCGTTACTTGTTTTTTGAGAGGAAAAAAGGAATATTTTTTTCTACAGGGGCGCCATTTGTTGACCCTGCCCCGGGTGCCACTTAGGCTAGGTGCGGCCCTGTCTACGGAAAGGTCTCAAGGCATGAAAATTAAATACGTTTTTAGAATATGAATATAGCTATTTTAGGCTTACGAGCAGCAAATCAGAGAAATTTACTACTTTTTTGAGTCTTTTATTGAGAAATTTACTACTTTTTACAGTCCCACCAAGTAGGGCCCAAATTAAAATAGTGAAGAAATCATGACAAAATTTAGTTTAAATACTATCGAGACTTCCGACAAAGATGAGAGTGAGGTTAGAATGGTCTCTCAAGACCTTGGTGGTATTCCAAAAACCACTAATACGGACTTCCACATAGAAATTACGGGAGGGAAGTTAGCCATGTTATTGAAATATGAAGATGTTATTTTAAATTATTTTGCCGAGCAAAACCAAGCACTATAAAAAATTGATTGCAGTACCTATATACAATTAAAATTATTTAAATTTGAATTTGATGACACTGAAAGTATAATTTTTAAAGGTATTTAGGAATGGACTTCCTTGATGATTAGCACTTCTAAATACATTTAAAAATTAAAGTTATTGTTCAATTTTCTAGCTATTGTTCAAATCCGCCTACAAATATAAATTTTTTTTTCTTTCCATTTTTCTTTGCCTTGTACAAAAAAACAAAATTTATCCAAATACTTTTTACTGAACATACAGACACATGCCACTCAAAAATAGAGCCCTTTCCTTCATTGTAGATAAAAAATTTTTGATGAGTGAGAAACACATTCCATATGTTTTATCCGCGAAGGAAAGTTCGTCTATATTTTCATATTAATATATTTAGTTCAAATCTATTCAAAGAATTTACTGCTTCAATATATTGTATAAGACGTATGTAAGTACACAACTATGTATACCATACGTATGAAATTATTATAGAAATCTTGTAAAATGGTATTTTCGTGCTTGTAGTATACATATATCAAGTGCAAATATATTTTCTAAATATGTATAATGGATGGTTGTTGTATATTAAAGGTTCTTTTACATATTTAAAAATTATTAATATATTTTCTACCAATTTTGAACAAAGAATCTAATTGCGTGTCTACATAACACCAGTAGTAAAGTTCGCGAAATTCGATACCTAATTGAATTCACACTTAAGCCTATTTTTGTGTTTTTTATGGGGTATGCAAAAAAATGCAAATGGAATTGCGTAATTTTCTATATAAGTTTAATTATACTTTATCACAACATAAACCAACTTGCTATTTCTGTACTAGCGATACCAGCGTGGACAAAAAATCTCTACCACTTCTCTTCACTATATTATGTAGGTAACACTGTTTGTAGTTGTATGTGTTTGATGTTTGCATCTCTGTGAGTTTTTACACACACAGCTACACAACATAAATTGCGGGCAGAGCAAGGTCCAGTGTAGCTAACAATGATCTTAACAATCAATAACAACTAACGCGCATTCGGTCACCGCTACCGAAAGAATTATCAGCTAAGCAGTGACAAGGGCTCCGACTGTTCACAGATTTTTTATATGTACGCTTGGGGCTTGTACCTTATATACATGAAATTATATTAAGTTACAGAATTTTCAAGCCACATAGAGGGTTAGTTTTTTTAAAAGTTTCGATTTTTATTACAATCGAACTGTTAATTTAATAAAAAGATAATTGCATTAAAAGTTGAAATCGCTAGCTCCCGATGAGTGTAACCGACTTCCATAGATAAGTGTAACTGACTACGATGAGCGTTATACTAAAACGCTTTAAAAAATTATCCTTCAAAACAACCAGAAACACTCAAATTTTAATCGCTTTATCTCATATTTTTAAGCACGTTTTAAAAATCGCAGTTTTGAAATTCATACTCAAGTGATTTCAAACAGAATAGGAATTTAAGTTATTCAAAAACACATTTGATCAACATGGCTGACTTCCAATCGAAGTAATTACAGAAAGAAAAATAGTTATTAAAAATTAGATCAAATTAATATATAGTATCTATCATTCAACAAAGCATAAGCTTGCACTATTGAAATCCATAAGAGCTATAAAATTCAGTTAATCCTACCAGTATCAAAAACTGTAATTTAAACAATTTTTTTGATTAAATCAAAGTTTTGGCCGTGATAAAAATGGAAACTCACTCTGTATATAATAATTGTTAAATTTTTATCAATCATTTCTAAAAATGAAAATTATTGCTTAAAAGCATCCTCATTTTTGAAACGGTTCAATCTTAGGAAACAAGGCAATGATTACATTAGGTAAGTATCAAAGCGGGATCCCTATACGTTCAGTAAAAATTGAAAATTTTCTGTTTCATTCCATCAGAATGGAAGGTTAAGTAGAAAGTTTAGACTCCCAAAAGGAATTATTTGTTTAAGGATTAAAAAATTCTTTATTTTTTTCTCTGAATTAAAAAAATATTTCTTTGAATTAAAGAAAATATTTTTTTGATTCAGAGATTTTTAATTTTTGTATAAAGAAATCGTCTTATGAGTGTAGGAAAAATGCTACATGGCAAGTTTTAATGTTGCCATTGATGAGGTCTATCGATTTGCAATTGAATAAACAAATAAAAGGAGAAAGAAAAATCAAAATGTTCCTAAAATTGCAATTTTAAATCCACCGTGTGGCCCATTTTTTCCCATCCGAACGACATTACAAGTTCAGAGTCACGTAGAAGAGAGGTTTCATTGTAAATTCAATTAAAATTCATTGTTCAATATGTAATTACAGTGGCACTATTAGCAAATATGGACATAATAGAAATTAAAATTATCTGTAATATACTCCCTTATTAGAGGCTTTAACCAACATCGTTGTAAATGTTCAATTATTTACAATATGTACAACATGGTCACAATATGTAACTAACTTTGTCATATATGTACGTTTAAGGTAGTTGTCTGATAACTTGCACTGTTTTTTATGCCTATTCTTAGAGACAATTTTTTTTTTTTTTTTTTTGAGAAAAAAAAAAGTAAAAGTTTTGAATTTTTAATATGCTTTTATTTACATCTCAAGGTGGCAAAGAAAAAAATATTTTTGAATAAGTTAAATTTTGTTTTATAATTATTATTATATAAAAAAACTTTTCGCCATTTCGCCAAAAAGTCCGCCATTTTGTTATTTTTTGATAAAATTTCATAATTCTAGTTCCGACCAGAATGACATATCTATAGATTAGGACTAATTAAGAATTTTTGATTTCAGATGTCCCCAAGAAACAAAATCACGCGGGCCATCAAGGTGTGTTTTTTTGAGGCGCCAAATTCAAGTGATATTAATAATAAGAAAACAAAATTTAATTTATTCAAAAATATTTTTTTTGTCACCTTAAGATGTAAATAAAAACATATTAAAGATTCAAAACTTTTCATTTTTCTTTCTCAAAAAAAAAAAATGTCTCTAAAAATAAGCATGAAAAACAATGCAAGTTACCAGACTACAACCTTAAGGTAGTTACCGTGACATTCAACTTTTCGACAGAATAGTTTCAAATTTTAATAGTATAAAGAAGAATACTATATCTGATTGTCTAATTTGGGAAAGATTGATCGCTTCTGAGTTAAGATAATTAGGGTTAAATTTTATATCTACTCCATGTATTAGATCTCAAAATTCTGACTACGTACCCTTATTTTGTATTTAACAATATAATGACTCGACAGAATTCAATAAAAATCTAGGAAAAGAAAGATTAGTAAGTTCTGAATCTAAAGAAAAAATTGAATTATTTGTTTGTCGTTTTGAATTGAAGATATCATCAGAGAAATTATAGTATTTTAATAAATACGCCAATTTCAAGCAACTGAACCGAAGCAGTCTGGCAACTCTCTATATTAAATAACTGGTTTATTCGTATTTACTTGTAAACAATATTGAAAATTGATGAATAGCATTTTTTGATCTTTCACCACTTACGTAGCGAAAACGGTGATAGATACATTAAAAAGTGTTAAGACCGTTTTTGTAGAGAATCGAATTCTTTACAAAAAAAGTCGGCAAGAGCACCTGTCTATCTTGTACAGGTGAAAAAATAAAGCGTCCAAACGCATATGCATACCACTTAATATGTTTGTTGAGTAAATTAACAATGATACCAAAGCATTAATTATAAAAAAAACTTTGATAGTATAAGTGTGTATGAACAGACTATGTTTGAATGTATGTATACACGTTCCTATGAAAAATAGTATGCATCAACATCTATCCATTAATACATACAATAATGACATAAAGTAAGTTTGGTTTGCAATTTTTTCTACTAGCATGTCACACGGTAACTTCCTTAATCTCACAAAACGTACATTTAGGCCATTTAGGCGGCATTTATACTAACACCACTGTCAATGTTCGACCAACATTGAACACGTGCAAATGAACCTTTAACGCTGACGAATGTATATTTTATCGTACTTACAGCAGTTGCAAAACGACTGTAGTATAAATGAGAGTATAGTCTAGTGTGCTGGAGTAGTAACTCGACGAACCGTTCGTCGTTGGCGTTGCCGGTTCTATACTTGTGTGCATGGTGATGTTGTATTCGTAGCGTTAGTCGTATAATATCGCATAGTCGTAACTTGGCGTAACATTAGTTAGTCGTTTGTCAGTTGAACATATACAGAGCATTTTTGACGGGTTTGGATATATAAATTATAATAATCAATACGTTTCTTAAATCACGATTAGAGGAGTCAACTGAGGAGATAGGATAATAAAGTATGTTTGTTGAGGGTGGTCGTTTTCGGGAAAACTAAGAACATCGAGAAAATTCAGCGAGATGTTTTAATCTGTATTATTTACATTAAATTCTGAGGCCAGGCGCACATTGAGCTGCGTCACGCAGTAAACGCAGGACAGAGCAGAGCAGAGCAGTGCAGGGCATGAAAGTACAAGAAATAAACTGTTTGGCTGGGCGCACACTGAGATGCAGTTAACACAGGCAGGGCAGCGCAGTTTCTGTGGCTCTTGTTGTAGAACGAGATAGCATGAATTTAAAAGAAGAGCAGAGCAGCACTGTTTTTCTTCAATTTCTTCAATTGTTTTCATTTCGACGAAATAAACCCAACTAAAACTCAAGAATGTGTTACAATGTCGCGCAGTTTCTGTGTCACATTCACGAGTGCCACATCGACCTCATGCGATGCAGTGCCGCTCTGCTCTGCTCTGCCTTTCCATTCACGTCATCTCTTTCTAAAGCGAATGTCACAGAAACTGCGCTGCACTGCCTGCGTTAACTGCGTCTCAATGTGCGTCCAGCCTAATGCAATGATCCGTAATATTTAAATTAAATTCAATTCTGATGAAAACCCACCCTAAGTATAGCGAAGTATCTTTGATATTTCATATCCATGACATTCACTTTTCCTTTACAGTAGGGAAACGTATTTTCTTGAATAAAAAATTTAAAAATGTGGGTCTTTTTTGGGTTCTGTGTGCCATTGCCTCGGTACTGACGGTTTGATTGCAGTTACCAGGACACCGAAAATAAAAAAATATTAATCTTTTTTCTATTAAAAAAATTACTTGTCTCCACATTTTCAACGTTGAGATCAAAAGAACCTTTATTTTTTCGATAATTCTACTATTCTTAAAAGAAAATTATTGTAAACTAAAAAAAAATTTAGCATACAATTCTACCAAAATAACTAAAAGAAAAACCTAATACTTTATATTTCATTGAGATTTTGAATGCCATTGATAGCCTCGGTATTGGTAATTCAATTGCACTTCCGGTTTCTTTAAAAAAATTAGATTAATTTTAAACTGAAAATACTGGAGTCAGTAAAAAACTTACCTAAATATTGTCTGGAAATCCAAGAAATATTAGGGAAATTTGGTTTTAAGAATAATTGAGCGCCTTCTATACTTTCCAACGTTGAATACTGCTCTTCATATATTACCTCAAAAAGTGTAGGATTTCACACAGATCCGAACGAAAATCCATAGGTCTTGATTTAATTATAGGGCCCGAACTAAGTTATTTTGATGAAAAATGTCCACAGTATCCGGTTTCGGTCATCGGACGTGGCTGACTGGAGAACTCATATACAAAGGCTTGGAACTCATCCAAAGTTTTTATCAAATTTCGTAAAAATCATAGAGATACATAGAGAGGCAACTTAAAAAATCGTTTAAAAAGTTAAATAGTCATTAAAGAGAAAGATGACAGCAGTCATTTGTATTTCTAAACTATATTTTGTCTTTATCTAATGAATGACAAAATACATTTGTTAAAGAAATGCTAATTTTGAGTCTACAACATACTTGCTTAAAAAATAGGTACATAGTTGGCCATCCATGTATATCACTGGTAAAAATAGATTGTTTCCTTCCAGAGTTATTTACTATAATTAGGGCCCGATTTCTAAATTGGCAAACTAATCTATTGTCTAAGGCCTCATAGGCTTTGAGAGGTCTTGCAAATTGAAAAACATTAAAATTATGTAAAAATCTTGACATCGTTTACAAATATTGCAATTTTTTACACAATAAAATTTTTCTAAAATTAGCCATACTCTATGTTCATCTAGTATAGTGGCTTGACTTTCTAATAATGCAAAAAATTTCAAAATCTTCCCAATAATTTTGAAATTTATATATAAATATAAATACGACATGATAGCTACTTATGCATTCTACTAGCTATCTACTATTTACCACTTTAATGGGACCGTGCTATAACATAATAAAATTCGTTAAGTGCGTGTTTTTGACACGCACTAAGTAATGTCACCTCAGTGAAAGTGTTAATTTATGATTTTTTGTTAACTCTATAGTTGTTAAGTCTACAGCCCTCTTGCGTTTATTCAATATGGATATACAACTCTATAATTATTCAATATAGATATACAACTCTATAATAATGTTTCCCCGACTATGATCACACAACGATATTAATATGTCATCCTTCGATGACATAATAAACCAAATATAATACTGACATGTTATCATTATATTATCTGTATGTGCTTAATAGTTTGAAATACACCGTGCACCACTCATAGATGTATGTACACCGTCACTGACTCTGCCGTAGCGTAGAGTAAACGATCAATAACGAAAACCGTTTGCCACATTGTTAACTTTTCATGATGGCTCCACCAAATACACTGAATATGCTATGTTGAATGTATTCATGTATGTTTCAATGTATGAATACGTATATTATGTATTTCAGTATGTATGTATTTCAGTATGTATGTTAAAGTTCTTTTTTGTAAGATTATTTAGTATAAACTTGGTGGAAGAGAGATGTAGCTATTTTTGCATAAACTTTAGCTGCAATAATTAATAGTTGGCTATATTGGATAAGGCAAGGATTGGTAATCTTTTTAGGGTAGTGGGTTACTTGGAAAGGTAATGTCTTTAAGGGAGAAGTTCACGCCAGAAACGGCTATTAAACTAATTTTTTTCGAATCTCGTTTTTTGTTTTTATTTTGTTCTGTGGTTCTTTACAAACCCGGTATATATAAAACATGGTTAAAAAAATAGTTTTTTAAGTAGAAAAATATTTATTTCTGAGCCGCTGCACAACCAAGTTGCTGCTCCTTTGCAGACAATGCTCACCCCCTTCCCCTCGCGATTTGATCAGTATTATTTAGTTTTGGTGTGTACAGGAGTTATAGTATCCACTGAGATAATGTTCTTTAATTTGTATGCCTTTGTAGACGTTTTAATAAACAGTGAGTAAACCGCTTCTTTTGTTATTATTTTTGTTTTTTTACCGTTTCCCGAAACTTGTGTTTTTCCCGACAAGGAAAATCATATCTCAAGTTCTGGAAAAGATAGAGACTTAATTTTTTTTTTATTTTGTTCATAAACATATTGCGCATAAAGTGGAATATGCTTTTTGCATTTGAACAATTGTAACTATTTTTAGACATTTTTTTTTTATAATTTATTAAATTACTTAAAAAAATATATATTTTATAATTTTTAGAAGTTTGGGATTACAATTTTATAGTTAATTTTTAAAATTACCTGAAACCCATACTCAGCTTTATGGACAGGTCTTTAGGAATAAAATAATGAAAAAATATTTAAAAAAAATATTCATTACTTTTTGAGATATGGCGTTCCTTGTAAACGCTTAAAAACTTGTGCAAAAGGGCCCACTCCCCCTACAGAGAAGGGTAATGAATGTCTCAAGAACAAAATTTTCTATTTGAAACACTCCTTAAGTTGAAAAAAAATTTCAACAAGCCAAATAATCATAAATAAAAAACCTGATTTTTATTTGAACCGCCGCCCTCCCCTCCCTTAAGCAGTCTACAATTTTATAGACAGCCAAAAAAATAAATTATAAATTTATGAATATAAAACAATGAATATTTTTGAAAAAGCATATACTTAACCCTTTAAAGTTTTCGTTACCATATGGTTATATCAACTTAAAATGGTTTTAACTATTTTGACTAATGAACATTTATATTATATGCAATACAGCGTATAGACTAAGTGTGTCATTCAATAAATGAAGCACTAACAAGTAAAGGTCCCGAGGCCGGACCTATCGATTTCGATGAAACTTAAATATATTGTAGAACACTAAAAACTAAGGGACACGTATTTTTTTTTATCTGCGGAAAAACGGTTTGAAGGGGTCAAATCGCCCTCCAAAAATTGGGGTAAAAATTTAATTTTTCAAATATCTCGAAAACAGTAAGAGATAGCGCAAAAGTTTAAATTGGCGATATTACTCTTTTTTAAAGAGCTATCTATTGATATGCAATTTGTTCAAATTACATCAACAAGGGTGGTCGGGGGTTAAAATTTGGGGGTTAATTTTGCAAAAAGGGGGTGAAAAATAAACAATATAAAATTTTTGTTTACAGATTTGAAATCTACGTCAAAAAATCTAATTGACCTGTTTTTGCTCAATATCCTAATATTAAGTCTAGGGGTAGTTAACTAGAGGGTGACTATGTCGAATAATCGTACTATTTGGGTATTTCAAGAAGTTCTTCTTCATGGAAAATAGCTTAAGACAATTAGAATAACGTAGAAATTAAATTCTCGAATTCAAAATTGAGTTTGAGCAACATTGGAGAGGGGGTGAGTCACTCTCTTAAATTACATACTAGTTTATATACACTAATTTTTGCTATATTAACACACTGATAGTGGGTAAAATAATGTCACAATAAGTGGTTCTGAAGTTGGACTATCATATGTAAGGTCTTTATTAGGTTTGTTTTTTAATGGATATTATAGTTTTCCTTATCGAAAATTATCGATACCGAAAATTACATAACCTAACCTAAAATAACGAAACCTAATAAAAACCTTACATACGGATAGTCTAACTTCAGAACCATCTATTGTGACATTATTACCCCCTGTCAGTGTGTTAATCGCAAAAATTAGTGTATGTAAACTAGTATGTAATTTAAGAGGGTGACTCACCCCCTCTCCAATGTTGCTCAAACTCAATTTTGAATTCGAGAATTTCATTTCTACGTTATTCTAATTGTCTTAAGCTATTTTCCATGAAGAAGAACTTCTTGAAATACCCAAATAGTACGATTATTCGACATAGTCACCCTCTAGTTAACTACCCCTAGACTTAATATTAGGATATTGAGCAAAAACAGGTCAATTAGATTTTTTGACGTAGATTTCAAATCTGTAAACAAAAATTTTATATTGTTTATTTTTCACCCCCTTTTTGCAAAATTAACCCCCAAATTTTAACCCCCGACCACCCTTGTTGATGTAATTTGAACAAATTGCATATCAATAAATAGCTCTTTAAAAAAGAGTAATATCGCCAATTTAAACTTTTGCGCTATCTCTTACTGTTTTCGAGATATTTGAAAAATTAAATTTTTACCCCAATTTTTGGAGGGCGATTTCACCCCTTCAAACCGTTTTTCCGCAGATAAAAAAAAATACGTGTCCCTTAGTTTTTAGTGTTCTACAACATATTTAAGTTTCATCAAAATCGATAGGTCCGGCCTCGGGACCTTTACTTGTAAGATACGCTCACAATACGACCAACTGCTATTTTGTAATATCGTAATCAGTGTAATAATCATAGTATCTATAACCGTGGGGAAAACTAGAAAATTCTGACAAAAAATGGTTTTGGTTTTCCATAACAAATTACCTGTCTTGCAATAAATATGATCGTGTTTACTGCCCAAATAATAGGCAGCACTATATGTTTTTTTTTAATATTACCGGCCGCTAGGTGTTTCTCTGAAATAGTCCACAAACTGTCTTTACGCTCTGTCTATTTACTACAATATAACTGTGTTTTCTCATGGTCAAATCATTTAAGGCGGCGCCCTTTCTGCACCGAAAATCAGGTTTCTCAAAAGTTTCGCCCCAATATACGTAAGTAATCAGCAAAAATAGCTCCGGTCCGGAAATTTTGCATATTTCTTGCGACTTTCTCTTCTCTTTGAAGACAAACAAACGTCACTGTCGATCTTTATAACCTCAAAACTTTGATTATAATATTCTATGTGTCAGGATAGGAGAATTTGATTATATTCGTAAGATATTCGGGATTATTCTTACTGTATATTCAAGCTAACAGAAATATTGACAATAAAACATAATTTCAATTCGTCGATGAAAATTATCATAATAGACTTTATTAATTGTGATGTCACGTTCAAGTAACGGCACATTTTCAATTATTTGAACTATCGTTGAAAATTAACGCCTTTTAGAATACAATTTCTAAATAATTCATCATTACCATTAAAATCAAACATATTTAACATAAACAATTACGATTTGTCTTTATTTACTTTTCGTATTATATAATCAAACTTTAAAATGCATTTTTGTTCATAACGGAATTTACAAAATTTACACACTTTTTCCATGCCCCTCCTCAATTATTGTAATAAAATTATATTCTGTGCAAAATTAGTAGTACAGGTACATCTGGTATTCCAGCTTGATAAGTGCAAAACGATAAGAAACAATTTGAAATCATAATTTAACGCCGTTTCTGATTTCTATTCTGCACCTGGTAAGTATAAATAAAATCAATATTCACACATATTGTCGGGCTCATCAAAACATTTCAGATCCAGGTTCTATGCAGCGAACAAAGAAATCGGATTCAAAATGATGCGATGTTTAGATTTTTTCTACAGTAATAATTCCTTTTGAATATTATTGAAATGTTAATTTTTTCCAAACTGATGTAACACCTTACACTGGATCCCAAAAATGTTTTGCTGAGCCGCACCGTAGGTATATGTTTCAATATTTTATGTAGAAATACCTATATATTATGATGCTTTATGTACCTATTATAAAATTAAATATTTCAAAAACGCGTTCCTATATCTACATATACCTATTATTATATGTAAAACAAATATTTTATCTATATTACAACAATAGTTCCGGTGATTATATATAATTAATACTGTAAACATAAATTATTTATCAATGCCTTTTCTATATATTAAAATATAATTTATACGTAATGTTCGAAATCTTGCGGTGCTGACAGGACCGTACTTATATATTCAAATTTAAAACGTTAAAAAATCGGGGTAAATACATTTTTTTTTAAAATTGTATCAGTATATTCTCTATTAACCATCAGCTGTTAATAAAAATTAGTTTCAAGTTACAAAAAATGGTTATTTTAAAAAAGTATAAAAATTTTAACTTTTTTTAAATTAAAATTGTTGAAAATTTGACTGACTGACTGTAACTTAAAACTTGTCAATAAAAAAATAAGCTGTCATTTAAAAAAATATTTTTAGGAAAACAAAATAATGTGTTGTCTCTCTCACATTTTACCGGGAGAAAAAAGACAATTGATACACATAAATCATTTACTTATAACATCAAAACATACCTTACACAATATATAAAATTAAAATTGGACCAAGCAAGTTGTGATATTGTCCGTACATAGGCATCCATAATTACCAGTTGTATATATTTAAAATGGCCCCATTATTGTTTTATCTAGAAAAAATAAACAATTTTTAATACCTTAAAAAAATAAAGACAATACTGTCAGCCCCGCAACCTCTTCGATCACTAAATATTGATATGTACATCCTATTACAATAGTCATTTCTCATTGAACACCCTCTATTAATACATATGTATGGATGTATATATAGATATATATGGATTTTGATTTATTTCAGCTAGCACGCATTTATTAATGACACACACTTTCATATATATTTAATAATTTATTACCAAGTTTGAATTCAATATTTAGACAAATGTAAAGACCATCATTATTTAATGTTAAATATGTAATTATTTTTTAATTTCAAATGTTATCGAGTGCCTGTGAAACATTATTAATGTATGGCGGACTTTTGTCCGTATTTTAAACATACACCAATATTCATATGTTCACAAGTATCAGCCAAAGCTGGACATTAAGTGAACATATGAATATTGGTGTATGTCTAAAATACGGACAAAAGTCCGCCATACATTAATAATGTTTCACAGGCACTCGATAACATTTGAAATTTAAAAGTGTAACTGCGTCTCGCATTAAAGAGAGAATGTGTTTGATTGATTATCAAAATTGGAGTGGCACTCGAACGAACGGTCGGTGGCCTAATTGGTAAGGCGCTTGGCTAGTAACCAAGAGATCCGGGTTCGAGTCCCAGCCGATCCAGTTTTGAAAATTTTTCAAACACTATGTGAATTTTAATTATGTAATTATTGTTCGAAATTATAATTGTAATTGTAAAATTTTATACTTTGAAATATATATAAATGCTTTCTAGTGGAACCATGTTTTCAATTTCCCGTTCTAAAACCGCGTTTCCCAAACTGTAACTATGGCACAACAATGCGTGCTTTTATATGCTTAACAAATTTTTTAATTTTTTTCAAGATAAGAAAGTGTTTGTGCTCATAGACTTTGTCTACATTAGCGTTCGGCAAAATTTTGTTGACTTAAAAAGTATTTCGTAACAAAAAAAACTGTACACTGCACTACAGCCACAGATGAGACAGATCAAGCCTACCTATAAAAAAGTGAAATCTTAAAGTTGTAATAATTAGCAATTTACACCACTACTACTTTAGTCTGTTACTGGCTGCCGTGGTGTTCACGTCAAAATAAAAATCATGTTTTTTTAATCAGCTCGTGAAATTTAGACAGAAAAAAATGTGAAGTGTGTCGTATTTAAGTGTAAAAATTCTACTGAATAAAAAATTTCTCAAAATAAAGGGATATCTTTCTTAAAATAAATAAATTTATTTTTAATTGTTGATTGGTTGTCAAATATGTCGGCCATCATAGTATATAGTGTATGTATGCGAACTGCATTTATCATCATCAAAATATATTACTAACACATTGGTATATTTGTGTCCATACATCGTGTGTTGTGATTGTATTTGTGCTGTGTTATGTCAGCCATTGATTACAGGGGGAACAGTTTGGTAGATATTCTAGTTTGACCCCTTGACTACAGCACAAATATATAGAAGAAGCAACAGATATACACAGCACTAATGTTAAACAACACGCCACTCTTATAGCTGTAGATATACTACTATTACAGTATGTCAGTAATGCGAACTTACAAGATTTTACCCATCCAAAAAGCGTCTAACGCGTACATCATACGTAAATACATATATGTGTATACGTGTACACGTTATACTCATAGGTACAAATATACCATGAACATTAGTATGTCGGTGATACGAACACATAAAATTTTCCTTTTCCAAAAATAAGTCAACGCGCCTGAAGAAGCGTTCACTTCAAAAAGATTGAGAAATACTGATCTAAAGAGTGTTTTTCTCTAAATCTCCGTATCTCTAAATTGTTTAGAGAAATGTACCAGTCCTCTTATGAGGACTGATACAGACTGTGTCCTCTTCAGCTCCCCACTATATTCATACATCAATTTTGAAATTTTTTAAGATTTCGTAGCTCTCACAGCGAAATCTTTATGTACAGTGAAAAAATTTGTGTTTTGCCTAAAAAAAAAATAGTGGTTAAAATTTTTGTGTTAAATAAGTAACCCAACCCTGTGTTAATGTAACATTTAGTGTTGTGTTAAATGAAAATATTAACAAAGATTTTGATTTAACAGAATTAAAATGTTAATCTGTTTTAAACAACACGTAAATAACACAATGTTTGTGTAAAATGCGAAAGAATGTCATAAATACACTTATTTGTGTATTTCCAACACCAAAAAAAGAGCGGGGGTAATGCTAACTGATACCATCGGTAGCATCATTGCCAATCATTGAAGTATTAGACATTGTGCGACGTGCGTTCAACAGAAACATATCTATATATAGAAGCAGACGGAATATTTCAAAATCAAAAGCGTATTCCTGAGGTTAAATTGGTTTTAATTATCTAGATATTTAATATTGGTAAGTTAATTAAAAGTACTATAGATTGAATTTTTTTCTTTGTTTGCAGAATTTACTTGAATTAATTAAAAAATTATCGAATATTCGGCGTTCCAGAACACATTCAAAGGGGAAAGAAGATGAGGTAAAGAAGGAAGAGTAGTCGTTCCATTTTGCCTTCCACGTTCAGTTTAACAACGATCTTCACAATCTAATCTTTGGATATTGCTTCATTATTTTCATCAGAGCACAACTTTGTAGAAATATTAAATAAAAAGCTTAAGTACTGAAAAATTATTTTTTACTATTTCCTTTCATTTATATGATAAATAAATAAAAAAAATACTAACTTAAAAAAAAGTGTCAAAATATACCAACACATTTACTGAGTAAAATTCTACATTCTAAACCGTAATTGTGTAAATTTAGCACAAAATGTATGTCCTGTTGTGTGTTAAATCATTGACACAAATCTTGTGTAAAGATTTGACACATATGCTTTGTGTTAAAATAACACAAAAAATTGAGTGAACCGTTCTGGACATGTGAAATGTGTTAATTTTAAGACAAAATTTTTTTCACTTTATAAATTCGTGATTTCTGTCATCGCAAAGGTGGTCTACCCCCATTTGAGCACTTTGTAATTTAGTCAAATTTTGATCTTATGAAATTTTAGAAGTGTCTAGAAAGTAATCGGCTTAGATAAACAATCAATCATATTATTAGCCAATGAAAAGCTAATTTTGATATTAGATAAAAGCCAGGAATATTTTATCCCGAAAATTCTGAATAATTCAAGCTACTGAACTATAAACAATCCAGATTTAATACGCGTTTTTGACAAGTATTTATTGAATGTTTTTGCAGTTGTTACATTATTAAACTGTAAAATAATAAACGTAATATGTTACACATTACATTAAAATATTTTATTACAAAAGTTCTGAGCTACATCCTATTATACACATCACAAAATGAAAGAAATAATTTTAATAATAACAAAACTGACATGTAACTGTAGAGCAATATAATAGCACACATGACAAAAAAGAGCCCGGGATTGAGTAAAGAAAAGACCATAAACGTTTTTTTTTTTATTTCTAATATAAAAATCAATAAAAAAGTTATTAAAATTGAAAAATATATAAAAAGCACGGGAAAATAGAAAAACACTATTAAATGATTATTAAATTAGTTTTTCTAATGTATCCCTCCACTGGGGAGAAACAGAAGACGAACAAGAAAAACAAGGTCATGTCGTACATAATCAAAAACAAAAGATTGGAGAATGAAAATGTGGAGTGTGATTTCAAAGTTAATTTTTGGAAAGATTTAATTAAAAGGAGGACATATAGCTTTAAATAAGAGCGAAAAATTGCTATAAACAGGAAAAAACTGATTTGTATTTTTATGTTTGGTATAAAAATTCGAAAAAGTCGGTCCAGTTGTTTTTGAGTGAGAACGCCAACCAATTGTAAAAGTGCCGTTTCAAGGAAAACGTATTTAAAATTTCAGTATATGTATATGAAGGAAGCATACGAATAAGATATAGATGTAAAGTTTAGACTTGAGACGCTAAAATATATGAAGTGCTTCGAATATCGATCTGAAAATTCGGGAGTATTTCTCGCAATGAAATTCTAATGGTGCTGTTCTTGCTTGCAGTTGTGGCTGATTCTTGTTTCGCTAAATTCCTCAAAGACAGAATTTGGTTAAATACTAAATTGCAACAGAAAAAGAATTAAGAATAAATTACAATGTAATTGCTCGAAAAGTAAAAATGTAAAAATTCGAATAACTTTTTTATAAATTACTTCAAGTCGTATTGCAAGAGTATTAAATTTTGAATGTTTTTGAAAACAAACCTCTACAAATGTTGAAAAACAAGTTAATATCAAATTATACCTTTTTTTTTACCTTTTATTTTCTATTGTCGATAAAAAGAAATTTCTTCTTTAGGGGTCTGAAGAAATATTCTCCGAGCGCTTATAGCCTTTTCTTTTTTATAGACCAACTACATTCTCGCGAAGTTAACCGTGTACAAGAGTGTAGAAGGTCGTCTCTTTGTGCCTCGTGGTTGGTGTTATAATGCTATTCATATGCCTCGGCCTGCCTCAGCGAACCTCACCTCGGTCAATTTCACGAGAATGTGGTTGCTCCTTTACGGTTCTGAAGAAATATTTCGAAATACTTGTAGTTTTGTTAAATTATTATATTTGTCTCCCCGTCTGTTTGTCTGTACTTCCGTCCTACAACCATAATTTTTACAATTTTCTGATTATGAGCATAAAATTTTTCTTGCAGAAATTTCTTGAGATACTTTTTTTTCATATGGAAATTGCTGATGAAAATCTTTTTCGTGTATATCACCTTGTGTGAGAAAAGGCACATAAAATGAAGTTGAAGAATCCGTTTACCACTTTTTTTTTAAACCCCTTTTCTTCGGAAATATTGAGTTTCAAAGTGGCGAATAACTTGATCCCCTTTCCGTAATTCCTAAACCACTGACTCAAACAATCTGAAAAAATTATATATAGGTATCTAGCATTTGTTAAAAACACTCAATTAAAATTATTTCGAGTAAGTTGGAACAGCATATTTCGGAAATATAGGAAAGTAAAATTTTCTAAAATTTTACATCGGGATATATTTTAGTATTAGGAAACATCCATCAAAAATTCAAAAGCAGAAATCATAATTTCATTTTTCGTAAGTAACTACAGTCTACAGAAATAATTCCACTTACCATACATCGTGTCGGTGAGATTCTGTTAACCATTTTTCATTTTTAGACTTGGGGTTCTTGTAGACTTTATTCCGAAAGCTGTGAAAATTTCTAACCACTCAGGAACCCTAATTTTATCCATGGCCGTCACGCACCTGACATTTTTTTTAATTTTTAAGTAGACCAAGTGACATTTAATCTCAGTATGATTGATTTTTTTTATACAAATATTTGTATTTTACTCGAATAATATTTACATTGTGTTATGTCATAAATAACCTTGCCTATGTTTGAATTGTATTTAATCATTTTTTTTTTTGCCATGTTTAATCAACGGATGATTATATTATTGATTTGAAATCGGATCTTTGGGATGGGTTAGAAATTTGATGTAGGTATTTGTGAACGTTTCCGGTGAAAGATGAGGAGGGAGATGAAAATATAAACCTCTCGCGACTGAATACCTTCAAATAATTGTCAAATAAATCATAAAGAGGGTTGCAGTGGTTGATTAAAAATGAAATTAAAATGAATGTTTTCCATGGTATAAAATTTAAAATTATTGCTTGTCAATTATATTTCTACAAAATGTAGCTGTTCAGGGTGGGGACTCTACGAAACATTCGAAATAGTCAATTAATACATAATCATATAATCTGCGGTTACCGTCCATTTTTGAAACTGATCTCTATAACAAATAGGGTGAATGCGGGAGAAACGCCACACATTTTGAAAACACTTGATAATTCTTAAAGTATGCATTTAATTGATTTGAAATTTGGTACACAATAAATGTAAACATTGTTCTTTAAAATTATTTATAAATAATTTTAAATTTTGAGTCATAATGGATTCATAATTAACATTTTTGTAGGGAGTGGAAAGCGGCGTCTCTCTCACACCTATGGGAGAGATGCCGCATCAAAGAAGGTGAGACCCAGCATAGTTCATATTAAAAATTTTGCATTTTACATACATCTTCATACATGATGCATGCCATATGTAACCATTTTTGGCACTTTATACATCTTAACCAGTCAACTTTTTTTGTTGTTTCTGAGTACTTTTCAAAAGATTCAATACTCAGGCAATCATGATTATTTTCGTTATCTTGACTAATATGAGGGCTCTTCCTGATCCATTAATGGATCTTTTGTATTTACGTGGCATAATTTACAGTCCAAAAAAAATTGCATAATTAAGGTATAAGTCTATGTTTTTAACATGTAATATGATGCGGCATCTATACCAACTTTAAATGCGGCATCTCTCCTTTTTGTTGGGATAGATGCCGCATGTTGCTATAGCAAGCATATTGCGGAATTCTGACCTAAAATTTTATACAGTACTTTTAAATTATACCTAAATTTATAAAAAGAACTCATTTTTATTAAAACAATGAAATATACATTCTTAAATTCTAATGAATTAAATGCTTGAAAAGTATTATGTTAAAAAACTTACTTTTCAATAATAAAAAGTTCGATAGTTACCATATACAGCTTAAATAAGTAACTTATTTTAAACATATAATCCATTAATAGCGCTACCTATCAATCAACGGACGAACTATGGCTACTGCGGCACATCTCCCCCACTTGTCCTACTTATAGCATGTGCTTTAAAGGCTCGGATTCTGAACAGCAAAATTTTGGGAGCTGCGGTGAAAATTCCTTTATCTATTTGTATACGAAGTATCTCACGACTCTCATGGACTTAGTAGAACGGTAAGGGAAAAACGGCTGTTCTTCTAGAGCTATTGCACCGTCATTCTGTTTTCGGAAAATATGTTTTTATGCTTTAAAATGTGTACCAAAGAGAATATAAACAAACTCTTTCATTTCTATTAAATAAATTTGAAAATAATAATATGATCCTCGGGTTTATCAACACAAAGTAAGTATACGCTTTAATGAGGTTACACTTCATTATGATGTGGGTGGAGGATTTGTTTCTGCCAGTCGATATCAGTGGCTATCAGAGTCGTTTACTTGACCGCGATAACATGAATTATATTTTTTGTATTTTCCTCTTTAAAAATTCAAATTGAATGATTAAATTGTGCTTCCGGCAAGAAGTAGGTAACATATTATATAATGTACCTCAGTGGACTGTTTGTTCCTCGAATCAATCGCTCGAAGTTAATGTAAATATTTACAAAATCAATAAGGGTAATTTGTGTATTTTAAAAATACGTATTTACTAGAATAATTATTGTACCTATACTGATTCAAAGAATTTTAATGGTATTAATTCTACAGCAACTAGCCTCTTGGGAGAAGTTTTATAAAATACCTAGTAAGTATCGTTGCTAAGTAAGAACCGGATTGATTATTAAATTAAAATTAACAATTTATTGTCTATGGACTAACGGTCTTTAGTTACTAGATATAAAATTTAAGAAAGAAGGAATATAAGTTAAAAATACTTTAAGGAGGCAGAATTTATACTGATTCCAAATTATAAGAATCCTATTTAAAACTGATGAACTGTTTTTAGACATTTCTTCAGTGCTAAAGATCGTTTTTAGACATTTCTTCAGTGTCGATATTTATCTGAATTAGACTGTGGACCAAGTGGTCGGAAAACGACATTTCATATTACACAACCTAATGTTATTCAAAATGATGGCAAAAATGATCCCAGTTTACAGAAATTCTACCTAAAATTAACGCACTGTTTTAAAAAAATTCTCTAAAGGTCCGCCCACACGGCTCAAGCTTTACCACCGACTTACTTGCACAAACCAGGTTTGTGCAAGTAAACATGTTCGTATGGACGGGAAAATACGTACATGTTTACTTGCACAAACCTGGTTTGCGCAAGTAAGTCGGTGGTAAAGCTTGAGCGTGTTGACGGACCCTAATGCTTAAAATAGATACATACTTGTATTGCTTTTTTATCGATACTTATTTGGTCAAAAATCTGTTCTATGTTATGTGGTTAGAATTTAATCAAAATCGTTAGAGTCGTTTTTCTGCAAATGCCCGATCTGTCCTTGGTTTATAGACATTTATAAGACCAAATAAAAATTATAGGTATATATGGAAGAGAAAATAAGAAGACACTAAAAATTAAGATTAGTTATGATGGAAAATTTAGAAATTATTCAAAATACCTTGAAATTAACTTTTTACCCTGCTTTTAACCTATTTTATTTCACAGTCAGTAGGAAAAAAAAATTAACATTTTTTTACTTGATCAAAGCCAAGCTCACTGTATTGTACCTACCTACAAGGGTCCACTGTTTTGTGCGAGATGATAAAAAAAATTTAAATAAAAATCTACAAAAAAATGCTAATTTTGAAAATAAAGTGAATTTATTGCCTCTACTGCGTTATTCATGGACATATCATCTATTTTTTATCTCTTTAATTTCGTTTGAAACATGGGTATCGCCCCATATTTACATTTCTGTAAAATAAAAAATCAAAGACCAAATTTTAATATTTTTCATTTCAAATTTTCTATTAAAAACTTGTTTAAATATATATATATATATATATATATATATATATATATATATATATATATATATATATATATATATATATATCACTGTACATAAAAATAGGTAATACGGTTTCGATAAGACTAGAATTTTTTTTATTTTTCGTTTTTCAAGATTTTTATCAATTAAGTGAAAAATCAATCTAACTTTCCCTAACCCCCGTCTTGCTCCCCACCACCTTGTGTGCGCCTACGTTTATACCTATACTGTTTGCTTAAACAATCTGATTTTACCTGCGTTATTTAAATCAACTGACGTTGTTTGAAGTTTGTTTAAAGTTGTGCTGCGTTATCAGTGGGAAAAAAAGAAAGATTGGAGAAAAAAAAAACAACGGAGAATCGATTACCAGAATTATGCAAATTTTATGTGAAATATATTCAAAAATTCAATAAGAATGCCTCTCTATGCCATGTGCGGGCAATTTTCGTCTGATTTGTATAATTTATTGTTATGTAGTTTTAAAGAAAATATATTTTATTTTATTTCATTTGAAAAAGTTTTTTTCTTTTTTTTGTGAATCATGTTATTATTAAATGACCGTAAAATGAGGGCTATTATGTGTAGGATGAAGTGATTTCGTAGTTCATTTGAATGAAAAATAGCTCCTACGTGCTGGCCTCAACTTTTTCTGTGACAATTTCAGGGAAATTTAAAAAAAAATTATATACTTAAATAAAATAAATAACGTAAAAAGAATGTATTGTTTCTTATCTATCATTGCTTTTGTTGTTAGCTGTAAATGTTTAAGTTGGAAATAAAAGCAGTAAACATCCTGATATGATAAAGCTAAAAAAACAAAGCGTATACTGCTCTTTTATCAATACGCGTTGTATTGTAAATAATATTATCCTTTCTGACAAGATAGAACAATATGATTATTTTTTATGTGAAACTATTCGACGTAAAAATTTGAAATTTTACACTAAGATAGATGTTAGTGGTCTAGTTATAAATGTGAAAATTTTTGATTCCGTCGAACAATTTCAAAGGGTAAACTGGAAGATGAAAAAAATTTCAAGCACTTGTTGTATGGTGTCAAAGGAAAGCTTTTTTAGAAAAATTGCTTGGAGCTAGGAAAATGATTGTCTAAAAAAAAAATGAGAGAATGAGATAATAAAAAATTTTTAGGACTGAAAAAGTTTTTAGGCGGCAAATTCTGGTTCGAGTTACCCACGTTTAAAAACAACTTGTACGGAAATATTAATTATGTACTTTTAGGTATAGCAAATTTAGTTTAAGGCAGTACCCATTAAAAATTTTGAAAATTTACAAAGTTATAGCCATTTTAATACGGTAGGTTCCGCAGTATCAGGTATTATACTTCCAAACTTTATATATATTTTTCTTGAAATTATATTTTCCAGACTAGTTGACATGATATCTCGAGTTGTCGACTTCAAATTTGCATTATGGTAGAAACTACGCATTTTACGAAATTTTAATTTTACTATTTTTAAAAGATAATAAACTTTTGTAAAAAAAACTCGAAAATTGTAAAAACGCGTCCCTTTGGGTCATGTTTTTGCAACATTTTCTCCATCAGTAAAGGCAACTTATTGAACGTATATTGTAAAATACTATTGCCAGAAGCAAGTAGTATTACATCACGTCAGAATTAACAACTAGAGTATTCGATCGAACTAAAAATTTTAGTGAGCATTTAACTTTTTATATTCATGGAAGTACCTATCATTAAGTTAATTAAAATTCACATAAGTGTTTGAAAAATTGCCAAACTGGATCGGCTGGGACTCGAACCGGCATCTCTCGGTTTCTTGATCTCTTGGTTCGAATCTCTTGGTCCGGGTTCGAGTCCCAGCCGATCCAGTTTGGCAATTTTTCAAACACTTATGTGAATTTTAATAAATGAATTGGTCATACATGCCAAAGTAAAATCGAGTGTTTCAAGCATCAGTTAAAACTGGGCATTAAGTGAACATATGTATATTTTTGTATGCACAAAAAACGAACAAAAGTTCGTCATACATTAATAATGTTTCACAGACACTCGATAACATTTGAAATTAAGAATACCTATCATTAAACTGTTCTGATTTTGCAATCTTCTTTAATCTATGACCGAAAAAAATGCGTGTTCTTTAACAGAAGAGAGGTTTTAACCTAACATAATTACATTCAAAATAATGCAGAATCCGAAAATATTTTTCAAGATTCATAAAGTTTATTATAAAACTTAATTTTTAAACAAAAGATTTTATTTATATTTTAATTTAATTAAATAACCTTTTCAAATTTTCCATCAGAGTAATTTCATTCCCATGTAAACTTTTCCGACCAAGTAAAAAAATAAAATTGTAATGTTAAAATGAAAAGAAAATTTTGGCTAAATGAAATTTTAATGGCCCATACATCAATGTATATAAATAAAACAGATTAATTCCATTTTCTTCTCACGTAATTTTAGTGATTACGACGATTGTTACAACAATAGCAATCGTAAGTATCCATAGATACACCACGCGTTCGCCTTATGGGATACAATGGGATACGTACCAACGAATGAATATACGCAGCGGCATTAGACAACATTTGTAAATAAAAGTTACAGGTAAAATAAATAAAACTGTAGACAAGAGAAAATACTTTATTCGTCAGCAGAGGCACACTCACACATAATAATACATACAGCATGGTCACAAATTCGGATTAGTTAAAGAAAGTTATAACAAGTGTAAGCACTGGCAACAAGCTGATGTTATTTTTTATAAATGGTTATAATAGTATATTACGTGACTGAGGTTGTAAGTTGCATATTCCACACGAGCGAAAAAGTTACGCAAGAGCCACGTAGCGGCGAGTGCGTAGTTGCCCAAGTATGTAATTAGCTTTACAACCGAGTTACGTACTGTACTTTATCTACGACTAACATGAAATTCAAAATAAACGATAAAAATTTGATACAAATTGTTACAATACATTAAAATTATGTAGTATTTGAAGTTTATTAAAAACAAAGGTAAACATTCAGTTGCTAGGTAAAATTTTTGTAACAGATTCTAGTATAATATGTTTACAACTGTATATTTACTTAATAAATTTCTAACACTAACTGACTGACTGACAGACAACGCACAGCCTAAACCGTTGGGTTTAAAAGAATGAAATTTTGCACAGGAGTTCCCTATGTAACGTAGGATTTTAGAAAATTCGTCCCCTAAGTGGGTTTAATAGGGGATGACAATTTGTATGTAAATTCGTCATTTTTGAAATTAAAATATTTAAAAACATGTTACTATGGCTATTAAAATAAATAATATTTAATAGACCCTTGACACTAACTGACATCCTGAGATGTTGCCGATGGTAAAACACCCATCGGGTGGGTATACGGCTAGTATCATATAAGAATTAATAAAAGTGTAGTAAGTTTTAGTATTTTATGTATACATGCATGTAAAAAGCCACTTTTTGTACAGCTGTATATATATTGCTGTATGTAAAACGTAGCTTACTTAGATTAGTATTTTGTACAATAAACAAGCAACTTCATGGTAGTCGTAGATAAAATTTTTTATGCGTAGATAGGTATGACCCACGGAAACGTCTCCTAAAAAAGTTATAGACTTATTTTCAAAGACCCAAAACAAGGAATTAAGACAAGGGTTCCAAATCATCTGTAAACTCATGGGAAAAAAATGCAGTCATGGAAGCTGCCAATAAAAGTGAAAACTTAAAATCATGAAATGACAGATATACACAGCACTAATGTTGCACAACACGTCTCCTTTATAGCTACAGATATACTGCTATTGCAGCATATCGGTGACGCGAATTAACAAGATTTTACTCATCCAAAAAGCGTCCAATCTGCACATCATACATTCGGGTACCTATATACAACATACATAATATATGTGTATACGTGTATACGTCATTCTCAGATAGGGGAGATCCACATAATTAGATAGCTACAGATAGGGGAGATCCTTGTACCTTGGGACACTTTCGATTAAAACTTCATAACTTGAGTAAAAATTGATGTATGACTTCGAAAATTGAAAATTCTGTAAGCCACAATAACATCTTAATATTATGATACAATATATCACGATGTTGTGTTTCATTTTTGCGAAAATTTGAATTGAATAATCGAGGATATTTGCCCCAAGGTATAATCACAGCTTGTACCTTGGGACATCAATGGTTGTACCTTGGAACAAACTATGCAAGACATTTTAAGCCCTGAAAGCAAAATATATATACTATTTTTTTAAGAACAATAAAAATTTTTTGGTATTACTTGCAATAATTTTTATTATAGAAAAAATTACGATTTTAATGTCATTTTTGACGTTTTCTTCATTTGGCTTTGGCCGGGTGACCTTGTCCTTACTCCGCGGCATCTGGATAGATAAAGACAAATATTGAAAACAAACTGACCTATAAATCTCTGTAAAAAAAGCAATGTCTTGTACCCTAGGACCGTTCCAAGGTACAAAAAGTTTGCTGTCCCAAGGTACAAATTTCAATTGCATACAATAAAGTGTGGTTATATTTTTTAATTAGGGAACTCCAGCGATATACGTCAAAATAAATAGTTACGAATGTGTATAATAACTATTTGTATCTTTAATCATTTGTTTACCTCAAAATACTTCGAGTAAAATGAGGATTTATATGGATCTCACAACCTTGCATATAGAAGAAACGAGTCAAAATGGCCGACTTTGCTGCGTGTGTTTTGAGTATTTGTGACAAATACTCATTAAATGTCACTATCAATCATTTTACAATACATTGGTTCTCAAATTATGGGCTTGTCCCGAGGCACAAGGTGTCCCAAGGTACAAGGATCTCCTCTATATTGTTAACATTAGCATGTCAGTGATGCGAACCCATAAGATTTTCCCCTACCAAAAATCACTCAGCGCACCTAAAGAAGTTTTCACTCTAAAAATTTTAACAATTACCCGATAGCTATTATTCATAAAAATATTTTGTTAAAAAATTTCAAAACTAAAAACATGAAGCTTCAAAATCCATTTTTTAAAAGCCCCGTACGACCATTTTTCACTGAGATAACCCTTCAAAAATCACTTTCCGAATTTCAAAACAAACTTAATTTTTTCTAATAGTGTCCAATTCTTCGAGCCACATAATTATTTGTATCTTTATTTATTCGTTTTATGATTTTTACAATATCTTTTACATTGTACATATCATTTATCATGTGAGTTGAGGACAAGTAAAGTATAGTTATCACTTTCACAATGATTGAACATATTTGAACACTTGGTTCGCTATGAATGAGATTAGAAAAAACTTCCCACATTCCCCGAAAAAGAGTTTTTAACGAGTTAATTGAGTTTAAAAACATACTGAACAATATATATATATATATATATATATATATATATATATATATATATATATATATATATATATATATATATATATATATAGATATATATATATATATATATATATATATATATATATATATATATATATATATATATCAATGCTTGTTGGATATACCTTAATTATCCATGTTAGATGTGGGAGAATATGGGTTGATGATAGTAATAAAAACGAAAATAAAATGTTTTGAACATGTTTTTGGGTAGTAGATATGTATCTATCAAGCTAAATACGATAATTCACCCATAGATAAGGATTTTCCATACAAATTTTACGTATTCAAGTACCTATATACCTGTGTATTACATCATTATATAATTAAACAGAAACTAAAAGTTACATTGGAAATTGTATCCAACAGTTTTGTTAACCGTTTTTGTCGGTCTGACTGAAATAATAATTATTTGTTACCTTTTTTCGTACATGGTATATAACCAATGTGATACCTAAAATTTGAAATAAATTTTCGATATTAAGAACAAGTAATAGTATATTATGCAATAAGTGCAAGTAATTGTCGATTGCCCACCAGAATCGTGGTTAGGTTAGGTTAGTTATTTATGACAATATACTTAGATTTTTGATATAAAAATTAGGTGGTGAGGATGGTTTTGGTTAGGTTAGTTTAGTTAGTTTTGACAATATACTTCGATTTTTGACCTAAAAAAAATAGGTGGTTAGGTTTTGACTTTGAGGATGGTTTTGGTTAGGTTAGTTTAGTTAGTTTTGACAATATACTTAGAATTTTGATATAAAAGCTAGGTGGTGAGGATGGTTTTGGTTAGGTTAGCTTAGTTAGTTTTGACAATATACTTAGAATTTTGATATAAAAACTAGGTTTTGAGCATGGTTTTGGTTAGGTTAGCTTAGAGTGTTTTGACAATATACTTAGATTTTTTATATAAAAATTAGGTGGTGGGGATGGTTTTGATTAGGTTAGTTTAGTTAGTTTTGACAATATTCTTACATTTTTTATATAAAAACTAGGTAGTGAGGATGGTTTTGGTTAGGTTAGGTTAGGTTAGGTTTCTGATTTCCCTAGATTTACTATAATTTTTGTTCCGTCAGTGAATGCGCAAAATTGTGATTTTTGGACATCCACATCTTGGAAACTATTCTACCTAGAGAAACGTGGCATACTGCTTCTTCTAGGTAATCTTGGCATCCCTGGGAAGTTTTCTAACTTAATTAGCCTCAAAGATGTAGAGGATTTAACAATGATTCCAAATGGTTCCTGTAAATATTGAACAATCCGTACATGATTTTATATAGAAAAAGGTTTTATATAGACAGGGTGTTATATAGAAAAAGTTTACAAATAATTGTTGCTCAGAATGTTGTTGCTTTTTTACTGATATTTATGCAAAACTTTAAAATCGACACCTAATTTATTGGTGAAAACTGATAAAAAGTATTTGGATATTTACCAACCGTCCAATTCCCGACCGGATAGTCCGGTTATGACGTGATTTAGCCGAGTCCGGTCCGATATACATATGTGCAAATGTCCGGTCAATTGGTAAAATAGAAAATACGTTGTTTTGGTGGATTGTTGTGAGTAGTGCGTTTTTTGTTTTTGGTCCTTCAACATTGCGGGAAATTTTTCAAAATCAGCTCAAAAAATGTCCCGACAAATCAAAAACTAAAAAGTTTAGAAGCCTGTAGGTACTTCATGTATATTAGGCCATTGAAATATATAAGAATCCATTAAAATAGGTCAAAAAGTTAATATTGTTTACTTTTCAATACATTCAATCTCACGATAAACTTTGTAGGTAATTTATAATCATTATTAGTTGATAAGTCTCTATACGGGACCCCTATATTGTATTTCTCATCTATTCCATTCTAATAGAATATCATAATAAAATAATAATGAATATCATATTTGCTCATCCTACGCAAACACATCCAGTCACACCACACATACTGGTGAATATTATATAATAATGTGATTGATTGAAAGTGAGAATTGGTAAATTCCGATGGGAAACGTCGACTAAGTAAGTAAAACTTTTCATCATTTTCGTGGGGAGGAATATATAATATGGTGGGTATGTCTCTCGAAATCTCATTTTAAGATAGTTTTCGTTCGGATACTTACGGCACGGTTATTAGGTGACCGAATTTTGATACGACGTAATTCAAACCACTTTTTATTTAGATTCTATAAAGGTTTCGTGTATATTGTACTGTGAATTGGGATTGCAAGACTCAGATCAGTGTAGGAGCCTCTGAATACACTCGTTGCCTAATTCCATTTATTTTTTCTTGTTTTCAACATCCATATGTAATACCCAAAAACTTCATAAATAGCTATAAAACGTATAGACAAGCTGCGTACTTTTAAAATTCGACTGTTGTGCCGCCTATCGGAAAAGCAAGTCAATACTGACGTTCGCTATTACCTTATAAATATATATGCAATTTTTTTAGAAATGTTTTATTAAATTAATAACAATGTCCATTATTATTTTTTTTTTGATTTTCAGTTGATTAAAATGGATTTTTTATACTCTAAATCAATACCCACATGTAAAAAATTTGCGACTCATTTTTAAATAATTATTTTGATTTTAAAATATAAAACAATTTTCTTTATTATTGACTAAAATTAAAGATTAGTATAATTATTTCATTCATTCATGGTATCTATTTTAAAATTTGTACGCAATTTTGTAGTAATTATAATAATAAACAGCACTGAAGTTCGCTAAATGTATATGTAATATCGGATATCTACGTAAAGTACATGGATGCCGCGCAAAACGGTACACCAAGAAAGGTTTGTTTCTTTCTATATGTTACTATAAGTGAAGCGTATATAGGGTGTTCAAAATGTACACATATATGAATAAAGGCAATAAAGGTAACATAAGTGTGATGAAAATAAAAAATAAAAAGTTTTGTGCATACCAAACCCGTCATAATAAATGCACATAAACAATTTCATTTTTTTAGAGTTAAAAATATTTTTAAATATTCATGTTATGATATCGTTTCTGAGAAAGAACATCGTGAAAAACGCACATATTCTGTTCAAAACTAAATATGTATCTAATTATCTAATATATTAAATTATAATTTTGTATAAAAAATACATAAACATATGACAATTTGAAGGTTTGAAAATAATATAAACATTTATGTGACTAAAAGCCTATCAATTAATGTTTAAATCATAGAACACTACACAGAAAAAAAAACAGTGATTTTATTTACAAAACCGCTTTTAGTATTCAGTTTTCGTTGTTAGAACTAAAATTTTAGTAATTGTAACGAAACTCGCTTCCAGTGATTGATATAAGTTTTATTAATACTACAAATTGCGTTTTATTAATGCGTACTCTTAGTTTTAATATAAAATTTTGCAAATATTACAAAAACTTTTGTAATAACGAAAAAAAAGTTTAGTAGTATATTTTTGTAGCATTAATTACAGTTCTATTAAATATTTTAAATAAATATAACAAAAATATTTGTAATTATAACACTGTTTTAAAAATCAAAATGCGCATGCTTAAAGTAAAAATCTGTTTTGTAATTAAAACGAAAATTTTTGTAATAATTAAATGACACTTGCGTAGAGTTGACAAGCTGATACGTTTAAATGGTATTTTGTAACCGTTCATAATACTTATATGTATGCATTTAAAGAAGTCCTTATAATATTTACAAAGCTATTTCTGTTCTTCAGTTTTTGCTGTTATACCTAAAATTTTAATATTGTTACAAAACTTGCCTCTACCACGATTTATTAATTCTTACTGTTATTTTTAAGACAAAATTTTGCAAATGTAACAAAAATATTTCTAATAACAAAAAATATTTTGATAGTATACTTGAGTAATTTAAAAATTTAAATGACAAAAAAATTTAGTGATTGTCATAAAGTTGTTTAATTTATCATTTAAAAACAGAGTTTTGTAATTACAACAAAAAGTTTTGTAATAAATAACTGACGCAAGCGCAGTATTAACGAATTCTTTGATTCTTAGAATAGCGTCCATCATCATAAATGTTTATTACAAGCTGACAAGAGTTTATGAAAAATATAGTATACAATCTGAATTTAAAATTGTTTGAACGTTAGAAATATGGGAAGAAAACTTGTTAATGGTTTTATTATCGAAAATCTAATAGATATTCAAACTAGTAAGTATTTTCATAAATTATTTTTTGCCCACAAATGTTAATACTATTCCTATTAAAATTTAATCTCTTTTTTTTCAGATACTAAAAGCAATTTTGGACATTATGGAAAAAATAGTATAAATTTGCAGTTAAATTAAACTTTTTTATAACGAAAAAAAAAAAGTTCCTTCAGTTCAGAAATTTATAAAGCACTAGCAAATTAAATGCATTTCTTTTCAAATTCAAGTAAGGGTTCATTTTTTGGTTAGACATGATTTTAAGCTTCATATTTTAGTTAGTAAAATATTATTTTTTTACAGATTGAAAACATGCTACTCTTTTTTCATCTTTTCACTCTGATTCTGAATCGAATATGTAATCCATTATTCGGCTATATGTGGAACAACTCAATTAAGTAAATTACTAGCAAATTAAAATCATTCTTTTTCAAATTCAAGTAAGTTTTTTATTATTTAGTTAGACATTTTTTATGTTTCATATTTTAGTAAAATATGCTTTTTTTACAGATAAACAACATGCTTGTTTTTGTTTTGTTTTTTTAAAATTTTTGACTGGATTTTGAAGATGTAATTAAATATTGGACTACAGTTACATCTTTCAATGAAATTTGTTTAATATGTGTTCTGAATATAAAAATATGTTAAAATTATTTCTAAAGCACATGTCATATCTCCTGTAAGTTAAAAAATTTTAACATAACTTTTTATTTTTTGTATTAATTAATTAATAAATTCATTTATATAAAATAAAATTTTTCTTATTTTACTGGGACTAACTGGATGTACTTTGATAATTAATGTAATGCTGTGTAAAATAGATGTGAAGTTTGAATTTTGTACATATTTTATAGTCACATCTGCTTTCTTTTTTACATTAATTATCAAAGTATATCCAATAAGTTCCTTTCCTTCACAAATATCCTTAATAATATTTACAGGGGTAATTTGTAAGTACAACAAAAAAATATAGTAAAATTTACTATAAATTTTAGTATTATTAATAAATAAATCATACCTATTACAAATTCCATTTAGTAATTATAATAACGTTTATTAAATGTTCAACAAAACATACATTGAGTTTTATTCACAAAAATAAGTATTTGTGATAATTACAAAAGTTTTAGTAATCAGATTTTTAATAAAAGTGGTTTTGTAATATTACTAAAGGGTTCTATTGGAGTAAAAATTTTGTAATATTAATTCACGTTTTTGTAATATACAGTGAGTTTTTTTTTCTGTGTAGAAGCCAACTAATATAAAAAAAGTGTAATTCGCTTGGAGTCATTTGTATGCCAGTCACAGCTTAAGGCAGGTAGTCAGTCAGTGTCCGTCGCCGAACACACACTGCATTGTGTTAACAATGAACACCATTGTTACTTAAATTGGACAGCTTGGTCTGCCCCATAATACGTGTGTTGTGGTGGTATGTGTGAGTACGCACACAAAGGCAAACAACAAACTAACACAATTGCAAGCGGTGTGTACCTACACGATATGGTGGGAGAGATTTTACGTCACAAACTCATTACAAGTGGAACAGAAACATAGACTACCTAGTTTGTCCCCTTGGTTTAAATAAATCAGAATATACATATAACATATCTTACATGAGGATACATAAATTATGTGCATATTTCTTTTATTTAAAAAGTTGCTTTATAATAATATCATTTTTGTAAGTAAAAATTTTGAATTAAAATATGTAAAGGAACAACTACTGTATACACTACATTTTAGCAAAAAAATACTTGTGATAAGGTAAACAAATAACGTTCCATCTCTTTCTCTATATTCAGTTTGTGAAGTAACCTTACTGCGAAGCATACGTGTAAAATGCATTAGTAAAGTAAAATTTATAATGATCATGCTATAATCAAACGATATTAAAAGGACGAATATTGCAACATACTGTGATTATTAACAATCACTTTTTCGTTACAACTGATGTAGGTAAATAAATAGCAACTGTAGAAAAGAATCCTTCAAAATGAAAATATCAAATTGAAGAAATTCATTCTCGTCCGTAGATTAAAATAATATAAACTGAAAAAGAGTGTTTTCAGTAAAATAAAAATCTTGAAATTATTTATTTTAATTGTCATTGAGGATTTTTGGTTATTTTTTCGCCTCTAAAATACATTTTGACAAACTTTTTACATTAGTATTTTTAAATTTCAAACGCCAGTTTTGACAAAAATGCCACTAGGGCGCACTATGCAGCTTGTCTATAGGTCACTATAGATTGTAAAAAAGACTTATGAGGTGTATCGAGATCGCATAAAAATAAGTTCCATACAAAATACATAGCTTAAAACGTTCGAAACCTTACGATGTCCCTAATAGATGTTGCTTTACTAAACACAGTCCCGACGAGACGGATGAGTAGCCGGGGTTGCAGCCCCGGGGCTTGGGGTGGAAAAGAAAAAGTAAATCGAGCTTATTTATGCTCGTTATTTATTTTTTGGGGAAAAATTTTAAGAAAATGTGCTTTATTCCCGGGGCCCCCAATTTCTCTCCACGACCTTGTCTAAACAAGATATCTTAAGAATTAATTTCGATATAAAAATATCTGAATATATATTTCAAAAAATTTTTATAATATTACAAAATCGCAGTAGATATATATGTAAAGAAAATGATGCAATTTGAAAACAGTCAATAATTAACCTTACCGCAAATTAATGTTTAATTTTTTTTACTTTTTCTTACTTTCCATTCTAATTATGGGCTTTGATGGTTACTTTTTAAAAACCATAAAATATCGCACAGGAAACGATCGCATAAAAAGAGTTTATACTGTACTTCAAAAACAGCTTCGTTCTACTTCATTATTAGCAATATTATCATTATGGGCAAACGACATGACATATCCATTTAGTGGAATGCATAAATAATCAAATTTTATCAAATAATTTAAATAATAAGCTGGAAATTTTTTTCCAATCAGCAATTTTATACCCGGAAATGGCGTGGTGTAATACCATTAAGTTGTTTTATGATCGATAATAAAATTATCTTATTAAAAATTCGGTCAAATTTTTAGAGGAATAAAGTTTGTAGCCGGTGAAACTTTATTATAAAATTTGAAACTTTTTTTTTGTTTTGTTCCGGTTACCACACTTATTCGTATTTCTTGAGAGAATATTGTACGTGCTTTTAATATAAATTTTTGCTGTGTAAGAATATATTCCATATGTTTTTGTCGTCAGATATTTCTTTCTTTGTTGAGTATATAAATATAATACTTTTTATATCAATATTAAAAACTTGTATCATTCAAAAAAAGGTTCACAAAAATTTCATAGTAAAGTGTCCAAATTTTGGATACCACTTCTTTAATATAATGTAGTTTTGTCAATATTGATCTGTAATGTACGAGATTTGCATAGTCGATACTTCTTTTCTTATGGTTTTTAATTTCGGATACATTTTGATTTACTGTTAACCTTTTTTGAATTGTATTGGTAAAAAAAATAGTAATATTAGTTTTTTAAATTTATATTGAAAACTTTTTGAACTTTTTATCCAAAGGTAGAGCAGTTGCTCCAAGACATATGATAAAATAAAAACGCAAAAAGGAAATGTATGAGCGCAAAATGAAAAATGAGAAGAGTATATAATCACATTTTTGGAAGAAAATGAGCCTCCAGTTGAGTCAAAATCCCTCCAATGACCAAAATTTGTAGCTATTGCATTTTTTGCCCTTGTTGAACCTCTAACTCCTTCAATTGTTATTTAGCTGAACTAAAAATTTTAATTGTGGCTTAGCATTTCTTCGTTAAATTAAAATTTTCCGATTTTTTAACCGACTTTTCAGCAAGAAAAAAAAAAAACCGTTTTCGTTAAATCAATACTATTGTGTGAACAGTTAACCGAAAAAAATCCTTCCGTGCTCACCAGAAAAACTATAGTTAAAATTCCTTGTATATCGGTTAAAAATTGAAGCAGTTCTGGCAAAGAAGAAAAATATGTCTTACAAGAATTATTTCCCCGTACTGGCGTACTTTTATTTTTAAAAAGTACCTATATAAAAAGAAGTTTGGTTTTTGTATTTCAAAATTTGTATTTTCATGTATATCAAATAGAATATCTATATAAGTCCTTTCGTGCTTTTTAAACAAATTTGAAAATATGGCAAAGTGAATTTGTGAACATAAGGTGATCTTACCCCTTAAGGTAGTAGTCTGGTAACTTGGATTGAAAAAATCGAATTTTATTTTGCGTAATTCGAAAGTAGAATATTGAGAATATACTGTGAAAATTTTAGACCGAAATTCGAAATAGGAACCGAGTTACAACGAATTTTCGAGAGGGTTTCATAGAATGACATATGACAATAACAATCGGGTTATATAACTGTACCGGGATAAGTTATACGTACATACATAATATGTAAGTTATAAACCATATTTAGAAACTAAATAGAACCAAAATGACAGAATTATATATATTTATAGGAACACATATGTTGAATGGAAACAGTGAACGCCAAAAATTTTCGTTATAAATTATTCAAATGTTATTTGTGTGTAAATGGTAACCACATTTTAGTTTGAATGTTTACATTTCATTTATGGAACTGTTTACAAATTATTAAATATTTTATACTTCCATTCATATACGGATATATTTTGGGGAAATAATAATAAACTTTTGAAATTGTTTTGAACAAAAAGAAATAAAATTTTTTTTTAGCAATAACAAAAATGAAAAAATTGATTGTTTATGCAGAAAAGGGACGTAATTATCTTAGCAAAGACTTACAATTTAATTTAATCAAAACTATAAGAAAAGAATAAAAATCTTATTTATACTGAATATTGAAAGAAAGCTATATTTTAATTCAGAATAAACGTCGAAACCGAAATTTACTCGATTTTGAAACGGAAACTTTGATTTGATATTATTTATTACTCAGGGGTAAGTTTTGTTTTAAATTTGACGTTTTATATAATTTACTGCAATGAAATACCCATCTCAAAACTATACGAAATAGGTTATTTATGGTGACTGGTTCTGCTCGTCAAACGACTTTTAAATAAAAAAGTCGTCAGGTGTAATTTTTTTATTCCGAATTCCAGTCACTTTAAAAATTGGCTCTCCATTCCGACCCGCTCTCGATTCCAAGAAAAATGGTCAAATTCCGCTCAATTCTACTCCCGTCCGAAATGGAGTTACATTATCTTCAATGTCACTCTTGTTCACTTTTTTTCTTCAATTTCACCCGTTTTCAAAAAGCCTACCCGTTCTTCAAGCATCGGAAAAGGATACCAATTTACGGTCTTGCTTCTTGGGATACTTAGCCCGAATAAGACGGAATTCTAATCTAGAAATCTGAAGTTACGTGCTTTAGTCGTGGCTCCGGAATCAGTTGGATTCAAACCTATGCACTATACACTGAGAGAAAAATGGCAACTTAAAATTAAATACGATCATTATTGTTTCAATAATGTACAACTTAAAAGAAAATGTGTTGAAAAGATAGGGAACTTTGTAGTAAATCAATATTATTCAACTTTAAAATAAAGTTATTCTACATTAAAACAATAAATCTCAACATTACTAAAACTTTCGTTAATGTTATACATTAAATCAATATTGTTTTTATTGATATTAAGTTGTTTTTTATTACTCGTACCGGAGAAGTACTAACTTGGCGCACACATTTCTGTACGCAAAAAAGCCGTTTGCCACTGTACTCTTCCCACATACTTTTTTGCCTGCGGAAAGTAACTTTCCACACGCAAATTGACAATAAAACACGCAAAATTTAATCAAAACACGCAAAGCCGCCTGTTGATTTTTCATTTAATAAATATTTCATAATTATTTCTATAGAAACCACCAACAAAGTAATTTAAACAATAGTTATTTCAGAAAAAAAGACAAACACTTAAAAATATTATTTTAAAAAGTAATAAAAATGTCAAAAATAGTAATAATAATAGAAAAAAGTATGTGAAATTTGTAATAAAAAATAGTATGTGCAACTCGTGCGGGATTGTCGATTGCCTACTCAAGCGAATGAGCGCACTCACTACGTCCGTGCGCTCAACTTCACTTTCGTGGGCAATCGACAAATTTCCGCACTTATTGCACAATATACTATTTTCTCCGGGTGTACCTAATTACTTGGATTGTCTGTCTATATGTATAGTCAAATTAGGTCAGTGTCCGGTCTAGATTCAATCTTCAAGTAATGTGGACCTAGACTGTTACGGTTCTTTGAAATTTTCCTCAAAACATTGAACTTCTTTTTTGCGACAGACTAGTGCAACCGAAAATTTACTTTTACTAGTTATAGCCTTTGATCAGTTATTATAGGTATAGTAACGCCCAAATTTAACCCTAGAATCATACGTTGGTCTACGAGAAATGTTAATGGACTTTTTACGGAGAGTTTTAGAGTTTATTTGCAAAAAACATTTTTTTTTACATAACAATACTACAAAAGCGAACAAAATATTTAAAAAAATTGGATTTGGAAAAATTTCTTAATGTAAATATTTATTAATTTTTTTCTTTTTTTTATCAAAGCATATTTTCATTATAAAAATTAAAATATAGATAAATACATCAATTGTATCATAAAATATGTGTTTCAAATAATTAATTTATGAAGTATAATGAGTCAGTTTACATATGTGACTTTACAGAATGTGAAATTTCTCAGTCATAAATATTCCTATAGATATGTAGTTATTTCCCCATTAGTAAATTTTCTAAAATTTGTTAGTAATTTTTCGAATAAGATCCCAAAAACTAATAAAAATTAAAATATTTTCCACAAAATAAGTTTTAAGTTACTTGAAACGCATTCTTTAGTTTTCGATTCAATATATTAAAACTTCAGTATTATGTCGTCTCTATAAGTCAAACAGCTGTAATCATCTTTCACATTATCATAATCATTGAATAAATTAATTATAACATGCATATCTTTAATAAATTTTAGAAAAATTAGGAAAACTTTTATATCTGAAGTACAAAATCTTTAAAAAAAAAACATCGCGTAATCATACATCGACGTCCTTTTGACAGACACTATTTCAATACAAACAAAACGACAATGACTATAAACAAAATAAATACATCTTATGTGTTATAACAACAAATAAATTAGATAACAGAAGTTTCACAGCAAGCAGGTACCGACAAGTTGTAGTATTGGAGCAAGTAGAGAAGTTCGTTCGTCGTTTTGACGTGTACGTATGATTCTAGGGTTAATACAAAGTGTCAGTTAACAAACAAAGGTTTCAATTAATACTTGCAAAATAAATTTTCCTGCTATAGTCACACCATGCCACGGGACATCTATGTAATAAAGAAATCTATAAAACAAAATTAATTAAAAAATTTTATTCCAATTTTTATTTCAAATTCGACACTTATTAAAAAAATCCACCATACACACTCGTAAATAACTAATTGAATTTTAATTTAACGTCCAATTTTAAAATAAACCAATCTATCCTGTATATCACCAACCAACTAAATTTTGCATAATATTTCTCTGACTGTATAATAACATTGAGCGGCCGGCAACGTGTCGAGTTGGGGTCAACTAGTTGTTGTTTTAATTGGAAGTTTGGATACGAAGCATTAAAGCATTAAATTTCGTTACAGTGTGCAATAATATAGCAATTAAAACAGCATATATACCTACAGCAATAACAACATAACAGTGCATATTATAAACCTTTTCTAATTTTGTCATTTGATACAACACTTATGCTATTGTTTTAAATTATATGTGTAACAATATAAAAGTTGGGAAAGTGTATATTTTGGATTACAAATTATATGGGATGCAGAATAAAAAAGGCTTGAGTAGTAGGCAATGCAAACAAAACGCTTACAATGATATCATTGACGATTTGAACTGGAAGTAACGGTTCCAGCCATTCTGGCCAACCCAAAAATTTTGAAAATTCAGACAAATATTGAAACATTTTTAAGCATTGGAGAAATGTCTAAAAGCAATTCTTTAACCGCTAGTAGCCTGAAATCATTTCCGCCATTAACTGAAATAACACAGCTCCCGTAATATGAAATGTCGTTTTTCGATCACTTGGCAAGCCATGTAATTCAGAATTCAGACAAATATCGACACTTTTTTAAGTATTAGAGAAATGTTTAAAAGCAATTCTTTAACTCTGAATAGATTTTTTGTAGTACGGAATCATTTTCGCCATTATCTGGAATAGTACTTGGTCATGTAATATAAAAGGTCGTTTTCTGACCACTTGGCCGACTATGTAATTCAGACAAATATTGGGACTTTTTTAAACATTAGAAAAATTGAAGATTCTTGTAGCTCGTAATTGTTTCCAACATTGTCTGAAATATTACTGGGTCTTGTAATATGAAATGTCGTTTTTTCCGACATCTGTATGGTATCCAAAACAAATAGGGAAGCAAAAATAGGGTAGATTATATTGCATTATTATTGATTGCAAATACCTTTTATATTTCTTTATTTTTATGTTTATTTCATCATGAAAATGTCAATTCTCACTTTCCGATAATGATTAATGTATTTTTCAGTAGTTTGTCGGCATCTCATTTTAAAATTATGATTTTTACCCCGTTGAACGTCACTGACAAAATATATGAAACTTACAGTATTTCTGTGTATTTGTTATGGTTATTATAGGTAGGGGCGTAGCTACCGCCGTATCAGCCGTATCAATGATACGGGGCCCCCGGGCTACAGAGGCCCCTAACCTGTGTAAGCAAAAATTAGTAAAATGTTATCCACAATATCACTTAATCTCGTGCTTCCCGGGAAAAAAACATATAAAAAAATGTCATACGTGCCTATATAATAGAGTTTTCTCTTCAGAAATGACAAAAGTTAAAAAGCAATCTCCTTTTTACCCGGGCTAAGTGTGCGCCCAAAAATTGGCAACATGGATAACTTCAAATATGAGACTTCGATGGGGCAGGAACGGCAATCAGATTATCTGTCACTATTATCTATAGAGGCAGAAATTTTAGAAAAATTGAAACCGTCTTCAGCGATAAATGATTTAGTAAATCAATTTACCGAAAAAAAGGCAAGAAAAGTGTATATTTAATTTGAATTGTTTGGCTAGCTCAATCTCTAGAAGGAAGCAATAACTTATAATCAATAAATATTTATTTTAATTTAATGCAAGCATTTTTGTTTCTTTTGTGAGAAATCTTTACCCTTCATTTGGGCCCCCCAACTAATTTTGATACAGGCCCCTCCAAGGCTCGCTACGCCACTGATTATAGGTTTATTTACTTTTCTTATACCTGTGAAAATGGCTTGCCCGTTGTCGTAACAAAAATGGGTATAAAAAAATAATAGGGGAAACCTGTACAAAATCGTATACCGGGGTAAAACAGTATAGTAGTCTATTTTTCTCACTAATTAAAATTTCCGGAACGCAAGCCGCTCAACAGCGCCCACTAATGAGAGCTACTTGTCAACAAACACTTGTAGCGACAAGCACGAATGTTTTCAAAATATTTAATTTTCGTATTCTTCGGTAGACTTGATCTTATTTTTGTGAAAATTCAAGTAAAAATAGTTAAATTTAGGTGTACTATAAGCTAGTTTCCAATCAGTTAAGTTAAAGTGTGTGTATTTACTCGTAATTTACAATATTCGTATCGGCATATCGATTTGCATATGTAGAAGTGAGTTATATGTTTATACATAGGTCTCCGGATCAAAACCGTACGGGGTAAAACCGGTCTATATACAATTTTGGCTTGGATACAGATATTATTAGTTGCAAAAAAGATGCTACGTAATCATAGAAGAGTTACTACTAGTAAAAAATATTGAAATAATATGAGAAAAACCATTGAAGCGATATTTGACGGAACCATGGGGTACTTCAAAACTGCTGGAACATGTCAGGTATCAAAATCAACATTATACAACATTGAGTCAACAAATTCAAACACAAAAATTGTTTGGGTTCTTCAACACGCAAAGGTTTAAGGGAATTTAAATCGATTTTTTCGGTGTTAAATATAGTATACGGTTTTGTCCATGTGTCGGGGTAAAACCGTAATAAATAGTGATTTAAATATTTTATGTTATTTTTGTTTAATATTGTGATTATCCAAAATATGTTGACGTGATTATGTTCCTTATGAAATTTACCAATCTATAGCCCTAAATCCTTAGCTATACGGTTTTGACCCGGTCTCCCCTATGTATATGGCCTACCTGTCTAATAAATATTGCCAGACTGATGCACTCTGGATAACAGCTCTCTATAATTTAAAATCCAAAATGTAAAATTTCTCAATTTATATCCGAGTACATGTAATTTAATAGTTGCATGTTACATTGGTAATACCTACGTGGCCGTTTAAATATGTTTTGATGCGATATTTAGTTACTGTACGTAACTAATAGGTTAATGAGCAATTTATGTTATTGTAATTTTCAATTCATAATTTTTATTTGCGCTCATAAAAATTTAATCGTGTAAAGTAATATGTTAGAGTTACATACATATTAACAAAATTAGTTTTGATATTGAATTTCATAGATTCTTAATCGGATTGATGTGTCGCAAATGAAAAACAATGGGTCGCTGTACAATTTCTTGGTGTCATTTCGCTCCCGAGACTACTAAAGTAGCGGTAGTGTTGTGATCACTTTTAAAATATGAAAATTTTTTTCCCTCTAATATGAAAATTTGCGTACACATTTTACATTTTCGAGTTTCCTGAACATTTCTGGTCTGGATGTTTCTCTATCGGTCCCGCTATCTGCCCGTCTGTGTGTTTGCAGATCCCACCAAGTGGCATAACTTCGAAACTATTCGAACCTTTTTGAAGCATTCTTTAAAAAATTGTGCAGTTTGGTTCCTAGATGCGCTCCTACGTACTTTATCGTAATTGGAGTGATGGTAGCCCGGTGCTGTTGTGAAATCCCATTAAATGTAGATATTTTACTTACTGCTAGTCCCATTTCGGTTAAATTTTCTCCCATAAATTTCAATACAATCAGAGCAATGATAGTTACTGAACATGCACAAACGTAAGTTATGCTAACGTTTAAGGTATGTGATGGACTCTTTGTTTTGCTTATTACTATAAAAAAAATCTGTAATTTTAACTTTTTGTAATTATTTGACAGTTCAAAACTTCAAATAATGTGTACTGTTTTTTTCACTTTTTCTACGACACGTAATTTTAGGTAAGATGCAGTCATGGGCGCCCATACTCGGGTGCAGGGGGGCAGAAGGCCACGGTATCCCCTAGCTGACAATGTTTAGAATAAAATTTTTGTGAAAAATATCCACTGTTCGTGATCCCCCCCAGCTGGTTACATTGGGGGGAAAATTTTGGAAGAAGCAGAAAAAAGGGAAATAGGTTTTTTTTGTTCGTTAATGTTACTTTTTGGGGATATCTGGAAATTTTTATGCTTACTTACAAGTCACGTCAAAATATTAATAATATTCCTTGCCCCTAGTTCCAGCTTCCCTACAAATCATCATATGGGCGCCCATGGATACAGTTTAAGCACAAAATCACTTTAAATATTAGATAAAAATTCGAGGAAGCTATGTGCCATCTCCTCGCTACAAGCAATGTATTTTTGCTTGTTGTTTTTGAAAATGTGTCCTCCAATCCGAAAATATCTGTTAATGAAAATTATATTTAGAAAATTTAAAATTAAAAAATAAAGAAATTATCAAATTCTTCTCCGACATATCCATGAAACCAACTGAAATATGTACATAATACATCTAACTTGACGATACATTTTGCTAATACGCTAATATCCGTCTCACACGCATTTATTAAAATTATAAATATTTACGTATTTTAACTAATGGATCAAGTGGGCGAACGTTATTTGAAAAATTAAATGACGTTGTGTTTATAGAATTTTTATGTCGAATATAATATCTGCCGCATAGTGGTCCCATGTATAAATTGTATTTGAACCGCATTTGAGTTTGATTCATTGATTTTATTAAGTAATTTAACTGAATTTACTTTAGTTATTTGTATATATTTGTATCCGGAAATATTTTTGTGTGGTAGATATTTTGAATTAAACATTGTTTAATATAATCTTTTTCACAAAAATATCGGATGAATGTAAAATGTAAAATTAGTTTTATAAGTATATTTACGTATGTAAGATAATTGTTTTTATGAATTAACAATTGATATACCTACGTTCAAGGAACAGTTTAGCTGAATAAATAAATAAAATTGTGAACCGTGAACGTCACCAAGGTGGACAAGAGAATGCAGCTGCCTCTTCTTCGTCATAAAATTTCAAAAAACTCGCAATATATCTGAGATCTGTCTATGTTTTGATTACATATTTATTTACAAAAATAGGTGAAGTTGTGCTTCCGGATAATAATAATAAATTAAGAAACTTAGAACATTGTATCCAGAGTAGAAGCTCCCGGTAACACTCCTTTCACATTATACGGTTTTTGCCGTACGGCAAAATACCGTACGGTCACATTTTTTTAGTGGAGTGAAGAAGAGCATTGGACCTTTCACATTACACGGTCACGGCAAAATGCCGTTGCCGTGCCGTGTAGCAGCCGTCTCTTGCCACTGCACTTGACGGTTGCCGTACGGCGTTTTTAACTCAGTAGTGTATGTAATTACATAAATGGATGCTTTCACATTACACGGTTTTTTAACGTACGGCATTAACAATATTTTGTTGAATTTCATGTTAATTATTAATTTTATTTGTGAAATGGATGAAACTAATGTTGAATGTGATAACCAGTATTTTAAAAATTGTATGTAATTTCGAAATTGTGTGTTTTGATGTTAAGTCCGCCAAGAAATTAAGCAAAGGAGTCTATAAACATCCGAAAATAGTTGAAAACATATTTTTGTCATTTTTCAGTTCTTCAAACTGTGTAATAATAAATAATCCTACTTTCTATTTCCTCTGATTTATAGAATTAACTTTAATCACACTTGTTGCTTGTATAGTGTTGAATATCAAATGAAGAAATTCAGTTTACAACGGCAAAAAACCGTGCAATATGAAAGCAACAATATCACGGCAAAAAGTCGTACGGTTTTTCCCGTACGGCGAGCAATGTGAAAGGAGCGTAATACCAAGAATTTCCAGTATTAGGGTAAAATTCTTGGAAAATCTATGCACTGGCACCAGTCGCCGTCATATTTTGTTTCAGTTAACTTCTAAGTAATTTCAGCCATTAAAAAAAAAATGAAAAATTCCACTAAATCTTTAGTGGAATTTATGAATATAATTATCTATGCAATTCTTGCAAAAACAATATTTTCTTTTAAATTTGATTAACATTTTTTTTTTAAGAAAAAGAAAGATGTGACGTATTACATTGCGTTAATGTAATAAAAGTGAAAAATTGTAGAAAGGAATAATATTTTAGTTTTTAATTTTTCAATCTAATAAATAAAGAAAGGAAAAATTAAATTAGTGATTTTTAGTCATTTAAAAAGTAAGTAATCATTTTAGTCATTTAGTCGGGCAAAAATAGTCGATTAAAAAATAACAGAATTTAAACAAAATCAGTCGACTAAACCGATTTTAATCGATTAATTATCCAACATCACTATTGTTCAGTAAATAAGTAAGTGGCTATTAATAAAATAATTACTACTCATATACTGTGTGAGTTTTTTGAGAGTTGCCATTTTTATAACAGCCAAACCGTTGATTTAATCGAAAAATTGTTCAAATAAGAGTTGTAGATATCGACGGGAGCAACCGATTGCTACAAGTCAGGAGCTTTATAGCTCTTATGGTTTTGGAGCTATGATACAAACTTATAGATTTTTAAATGAGACTATATATTAATTTTTCGATAAAACTGATCTAATGCATTAATTAACAACATAAGTGAGCAAAAAACATTTTTCACTCAAATTTAATTTTTTAATTTTTCTTTAATTTAATAGTTAGGCGGTAAAAATATGCATATGTACTTGAGGCTACTTCAACCGATAGTGTTCTGGTTAGTGACATTTCCATTACATCCAAGAAAATGACCTTTTCAAGTACCATTTTTATCATACAAATTTGGTTGTAATAAAAATGGCAACTCTCAAAAAACTCACATAGTAGATAGTAATGTTGATTGCAATTTCAATATTTCGCAAATTCTCAAACATCACACTAGAAATAATATTTTTCTCTAAAATACATAAACTCTATCATACGAAAAATTTAACTTAAAACACGAAGTACAATTGTTTGATTACTAGCAAAAAATTCCGGTTGATTACAATTTTTATTTGTTTTGGAAGATAATTTCCTTCAAACTGTTGCTGTTGTGTTATTGTTATGCTTAAACTATTTACATATACTTACAAAATCCATAGTAAGAATGGTGTACTAGTGGCGACAAGCTTTTAAAAAAAAAACAGTGACTTTATTATTATCTAAAAAGCTTTTTCTCCATTATTTTTCATTCATTATCTTCAATTTTTTTGTTTTTTTTGTCTATTCGCCGTCTTCATCCCTACGATTACTTTTATTTGTGTAAATATTATAGAGCAAACAAACAAACAAACAAACAAGCAATGATGATAGTTTGTTTTTCAATTCACAAAATTCACAGTTGGGACATTGTCCACGAGTAAGGGAGGGGTGGTACGTAGGAAGAAAGATGAAAGGAGAAACAAAAGAGATGAAACAGATTGTAAACAATATGTCAGATCGTCAGTCTATTTTTCTTTTTGTATGGAAAAGTTAATTTGTAAATTTTGTATAGTCATTGTGTTGTAATTTGGACATCTCTTTCATTTTCATATTCATAAAATTTTAATAATACCTAATAATATTTTGATCTCAAAAAGGGTATAGCTGTGTAAATACAGGCAATCGGCCTATTAGAGGCGTAATTATAAATCCTGAATTCTGGAGAAATTTTGACGCAAGCGCCCCTTTCGAAAAATTCATTTCTCCCGCCGCAACACACCGCCATTTCTGACTTTCCTGTTTTTGAAGATAATGAAACAATTCCTAAGCACTCAAAATTGCCAAACAAAAAATTACTTTCCCTTCTTGCGCCCTAAAGAAATAGCTCCACATGCTCTGTTGTACACAGTGAAAAAATTCGTGTTAAAATTAACGGAAATCACATGTCCAGAACGGTCCACTCAATTTTTTGTGTTATTTTAACACAAAGCATATGTGTGAAATCTATACACAAGATTTACATCAATGATTTAACACACAAGAGGACATACATTTTGTGTTAATTTTTCAGATTTATCAGAGTTAGTTGTTAAACTTTTTTATTCAATATTTTAATTCCACTGAAGCTTAAGATATTTGAAAGTCGTCAAAAATTATAACGATTTTGTCCATATATTATTATAAATGAGACTCAAAGAACGCAACGTAAGTCAGAGTTTGTAACAATTCTTACTTGTGTCCATATATATCTACGAAAAAAAAATATATATATATATATATATATATATATATATATATATATATATATATATATATATATATATATATATATATATATATAATAAAAAAGATGAGAGCAGTTCTAATTATTAAACAAAACCGAAAAATTGTAAGTTTTCTCAATTATTGACGAATATAGTTTTATTAAACGTTTAAAAATGAAACAATTTTCTTGCATTTTAAGGTTATTTTGTTACAGATTCAGTTAAAAAAAATCACGTAAGGTTATTTGAGATTGTATTATATAATAGACGGTCTTACATGATTTTTTGGAACTGAATCTGTAACAAAATAACCTTAAAATGTAAGAAAATTGTTTCAATTTTAAACTTTTAATAAAACTATATTGGTCACTAACTGAAAAAACTTGAACTACTCTCATCTTTTTTATTATATATATTTTGGTAGATATATATTCTAATCTAATTTACAAACTTATAACATTCTTTTGCTCTACACAAATATTATGTTACTTGTTTGTTGTTCAAAACAGGTTAACATTTTTATTCTGTTAAATCGAAAATTGTGTTAATATTTTCATAATAGAGACACGAAATATTACATTAACGCAGGATTGTGTTACTTATTTAACACAAAAATTTTAACCACTAGTTTTTTTTTACGCAACACACATTTTTGTACTGTGTAGCTACGCCTCTGTGGCCTCCGGTAACGGATCATTTAAATAATCGGATAATTCTTTGATGACGAGATCAACTCAAAGATCCATCATTTTAATTTTTAATGATTCCTCTCTTTTTATAATCGGTAAGTGCTGTGAGAGATTGTATTGACCTGCATGTTGCCCCCCGGTCTGTATAATCTTAAAAATATTAGTCCGGGGGCCAGGGGGTGTTTTCATCATTGATTACCACTCGTCTGTATAACTTCGTGTGCGGCTTCATTTTGACGAGTCTTCCAAGTTTTTTATCTACGAAAATTCTTATAAGTGCGGCGTTTACTAAATACGCAGTTGCGAAAGACGTTAATTCAACGATGTTATAAACAGTTATTACCAACGTTTTACTTTTAAGTTTACGTAAAAGATAATGAAGTAACCTAAGCGAAAATATATTTGTCCGACAAAAATGGTGCGCCGTTCGTCGTGTCCGCCGTCTGTAATTTGGCTAAATTGAGGACGGCGGACACGACGAACGGCGCACCATTTTTGTCGGACAAATATATTTTCGCTTAGGTTACTTCATTATCTTTTACTTAAACTTAAAAGTAAAACGTTGGTAATAACTGTTTATAACATCGTTGAATTAACGTCTTTCGCAACTGCGTATTTAGTAAACGCCGCACTTATAAGAATTTTCGTAGATAAAAAACTTGGAAGACTCGTCAAAATGAAGCCGCACACGAAGTTATACAGACGAGTGGTAATCAATGATGAAAACACCCCCTGGCCCCCGGACCATATTTATATCGTTGAATCAATTCAAATAAAGTCGAGAAAATTTAGTTTAGACGGTTTACACATGTGTGTAGTTTCTCATGTCTACTTTACAGAAGCAAGTAGATATTTCATAACAAACAGGTCAGTACAAGTTCACAACACAGATTGTAAGTTTTGAGTGGTCCTCATTATCAGAGAATTACCCAACTATATTAACGATATAATATGTATTTATATATACAATTTTTAGATAAAATCCATTGGTTCCAAGTCAGGCAAAACTCCAAGGCCTTTTCCGCAGTCAATGCCTGTAGCATGTTCCTACATATCATTCAAATGACACTCACAAATGTTTTATATTCGTATTTAGACACATAAACACTTGTCAGGAATTTAGACAAAAGAAAACGAAAACAAAAAAAAATCGAAAAACTAAATGAAAACAAATATATCTATTGAGATAAGGCAGAAAAAGAAACTGAACATAATTGAATGCCAAAACGTCAAAACAATACTCAAACAAGAAAAGACGAAAACGAAAAAGCACGAGATGAAAATCATTTATCATCCTGCACGACAGACAGAGATAGATAAAGAAAACAGAGTAGTATTATCGGCACTTAATCACAAGTTGCTACTTGTCAGTCTATATTTGGTAACATTGCCGAAATATAAAAAATGTGTAGGTACATTCAAAATTATCATTTTTTTTTCCTTGATGGGAACAAAAGAGATGGAATACATCGTGTAGAAACGGGGGTGGAGGGAGAAAGTGGAAATGTGGCGGCAATTTTAATTTATCACTTTAGTTCTACCTCAGCGACTACGACTTTAAAAAATTCTTCTCATGTGTAATGATGTTTGATTTGAATACCCGTACGTAAAGCAGTGTTTCTCAAACTTTTTCATCGCGAGTTACCAGTTCACAAATACAGTTGGCGAGCGAAAAAAAAAACATGGGACTTAAAACTTTAAAAACATAAAACCATATTCCATGTTATTCTCTTGCCACTTTTAATAATGGTATCCCAGGACGACATTTTGAAAAATTTTCTGCGAAATACAGTTTAGGAACATGGACATATATTTATGAATGTTTTATCAACCAAATACAGTAAAAGTTCCCAATCACGTCCGCTATGGGAGCGACAGGGAAAACGTTTTAACAAAAATTAGTACCGCCACTGTGATGTTCGTCTCAATAATAAAATTATAGATTTCGTGAAGAGCGTTATAGGGAGTTTCTTGATTCAATTCTTAATTCACAGAAACGGCCTGCTATATACGGTTAGAACGTAAAATTTAATCGCGACAGTATTGAGAACGAAAATATTGAGAACTGATACTGCATTATCAGTATTTATTTATTGATTATACATATATAAAGAAAATATAGGTATACCTATATATTTAACTTACAGGAGAACATATATTTTGTTTTAAAAATGTAAGCCCGAATCCGAACTCTTTCAAACGATATCACATCATGATGCTTGAAAAACTATTTCATCTCCACTTTTCAGTAAGGGAAAGGTACCTCAAAAAATTGGAAAAAATTTGTTTGCTACGAATTAATTGGTGTCTCTACATGTAGCATATATGAGCTCCATAGAAATTATGGGGGTGTGACAGACGGGTGGACGAACGAACAACGAGGTAGATAGACAGACAACTTTGTCGTAATTATAAGGATTCCGAAATGTTTCTTCGAAACCCTACAATCTAAATGTGCCGCGTTACCAATAACACAGGTCTGCGATGGTTTCCCCCTTTAAGATTTGACAACTGACTTTGATCGATTTTAGGGCGCTGATTACGAAAAAAATATTCAAAAAATTCCAGCATGTCAAAATTTTTAGATATTAAATTTTTGACTAAAATTACCTAGGTCGACCAAGTCAAGAATAGATTATGCATTTGTATTTATTTCTTATCTAATAAATAGTCATTAAATAATTTTAATTGGCTTTTAGGAACGTATTCTCATCAATGGTTTCATTAAATCAAACCTAATTAACTAAGTGACATACCTTTATTTTTGGAAAAAAGGTGAATTTTAAGTTCATCCGCTAATGAGCTCATTATTGAGGGTAATTTATTTTATTTATTCAGTTTTAATTGATAACTAAACCTCGCAATTTACGGTGCTAACAGGACCGTACTTATAAAAACTTAAAAGTTAATAAGTGGGAGTAAATACGTTTAAAAAAAAAATTATATGGATATATTCTCTGTTAATCATCGGCTGTTAATAAAAGTTTATTTAAAACAACTAAAAAACAAAAAAGTTGGAATTCATTTAGAGAGGTAGTGAAACATTTTTTAGGAATCAAAAAATCCCAGATTATAAAAATATAGCGAATAATATGCTCAGCAATTTCCATAAACTGGATTGCTTGCTATAAGAGTGTCAAGTTACATTTTCTGCAATCTTATATTGACTTCTTTCCTGAGAATCTTGGTGCTGTAAATGAAGAAGAAGGTGAGCGCTTCCACCAACGTATAAAGGTTATGGAGAGCAGATACCAAGGAAGGTGAGGCGCAAACATGATGGCAGACTACTGTTGGATGTTGAAGAGAAATGAACCAGATAGAAAGCATAAGAGAAAAAGATTGAACAGGAGTTTTGAAGAAAGTAGAAAAAGATATTATAAGTCCTTTTAATTTACTTAGTTATCTTAGCATTTTTTTCAACTAATACTGTTGGTTTTTTGAGTAAAAATTTAATTTTACATTTTTATTAATTTTTATATTTTCATAATAATTGTTACAAAATTTTAAAATATGCATGTCATCAATAAAAATACATCTTGATGTACCAGAGAAAAAAAAACAGAACTGTATTTTAATTTGACATACCTAGATATTTAAAAAAGACCATAATTATTGGAAGGGGGAAAAAAGCCAAATTTCGTAGGCCAGTAATAATTAGCTGGGATATTTTTTGATAAAATTCTACAAAGACATAGAATCGTGGGAAAGTACACCATGTTAGTCTCTTTCGAAAAATTTACGCCACCAGTTCCTGGCTATAAAAGGTATATATTCTTAAAATTACCCGAGAAGCTACCTTAAATTAAAAAAAAATACTTTTTTGTTATCCGTTTCGGTAAATATTAACAATAAAATAGTAGCCTTATTCTGTAACGAGGCATAAAAAAAAAAAAAAAACTGGACAATAATAGGTAGATATCTCTATTTCTCTCATACACCTAAATATACAGCCGTTTGTTATTTATTGTTAACTTTTTACATTGTTTTTATGTTACGAATGTGTCTGATAAAAGGGAACTTTTAATTTTTTTCTAAAGTTTTTTGTTTTTTCATTCGAACAATAAAAAATTCAAACCGAAAAATAAAAGAAACATGAGCTAATTACTTTTCTGACATATTTAGTACAATAATTGTAACTAAAACACTGTTATATTAATTTTGTGTACTTTTTAGTGTACCGTATCAAAATTGAACACTTATGAAATCATCTCAGTGTTCGTCTTAAACTATTCGACGTAAAAATTTGAAATTTAGCAAAGCGGCACAGAGTATAGTTGTTCAGTTATAGACGTGGAGATAAAGGGCATAGCCGGGTAAGATAGGGAAAACGGCCCTTGACGCAAAATTGATTGTTCTTATAGGAAATAATACTTCTTAGTCCCAGATACATTCTTGCCAAATTTCAATCCTCTGAGGCTAATAGTTTTCGAATACACAAACAGACAAAAATTTTCAAAAAAAATTTTTTTTTACGCAATTACTGAGCCGATTTATTTAAGTTTAATATATATTGTGTACCCACTTTAGGCAAAGTTATAAAAAAAAAATTAACGTTATATCCCTTTATTATACTAATTTTTGAAATTTTTAATTTTTACTAAATTTTTTTTTGGCACTTACGCGCTAGCGACACCCACCATTTTTTGTTAAATAATATGTCTCTTAGTACTCTATAACATATATTTTTATGAAAAAATTTTAGTTGGTAGAACATAGTAATATTTCAATACAAGTGCATACCATGTTAGGTACTACATATATTACTTATGTATAAGAAGGGCTATAAAGTAAAATATCTACCCTATTTCTAAAATAATACAATTACATACGTTCGTAACTACGATAAACTAGTTTAAATTTACTCAAGTCCAACATTTTCTGCCGTTTGTCTTTTTTTATTAATAAAACAAAATGGATATTGATTTCTCTTTTGTTAGTGTTGTTTTCTTTGTAAGACGTCAAGTAATAGCTCATACACTACGTATTACGACGTCAACAATTTCATACAAAGTTTTTTAGCTGTCAAAATAGTATACCAGTTGGTCATTTCGTCAATTCCCCATGACCCGTCATCGTGTTAACTAAAGAAGACATTTGTCTAAGCTTGTGTGTCGTTGTTATGAACGTATGTAATTTTATTACAAAAAAAATCCACTTTCTGGACCTCCTTAAGAAGTGCAACAAAAACATCAAGTGAGAGGGTCTGTTCAAGTCAGTTATATGTACCTACATGTAATTTACCTACATATTTTTATAACTACAAGTTTTAGTCGGACTGTTGTTATTACTATACATTGTTGAAGTTTTTTGTTCCAATCTATTAAGTTAATGTTTATTATTATTAAAACAATATAACATTTAAAACGTATTATTATTATTATTATTATTATCTTTATTTAAATAAAGTTTCTAAAACTTATAATTTTTGTTGAGTTAGATGTAATTTTAATTAGTAAGTATGCTGAGATAATTTTACTGATTTCATTCAAATATTCAGATTCATGGTAAAATTAACCTTGAAAATTATTTTTTAACAAGTAGAAATATATTTTTTATAACAAGTCAAAATATAAATTTTTTTAGACCGTCACAGGAACTCCAAGAACTGCAACTCAGGGGAGAAGAGAACATTTTATTGCACTCCTCAGAGTTTCTATAAAAATCATAACTTAACACTTTCACTGAGATGGCATTACTTAGTGCGTGTCAAAAAAACGCACTTAACGAATTTTTATATTTAGGTAAGAAAGGAAAAAAATAATAAAAACCTGAGATTGCAAAAATACCGGTCTGCAAGGACACTAATTTTTTAATCGTATAAAAGGAAAAATATTTAGTGCTATCAAAATATTAAGCCATATCATTTCACTTTATTACAATGATCCATATAAATTTTTGTTGAGTTAGATGTAATTTTAATTAGTAAGTATGCTGAGATAATTTTACTGATTTCATTCAAATATTCAGATTCATGGTAAAATTAACCTTGAAAATTATTTTTTAACAAGTAGAAATATATTTTTTATAACAAGTCAAAATATAAATTTTTTTAGACCGTCACAGGAACTCCAAGAACTGCAACTCAGGGTAGAAGAGAACATTTTATTGCACTCCTCAGAGTTCTACTGTGTTTTAGAAATCAGGCAGATGCTTTACTTTATGGTCCTTTTTATATATAAGTAATATATGTAATACCGAACATGACATGCATTTGTATTGAAATATTACTATGTTCTACCAACTAAAATTTTTCCGTAAAAATATATGTTATATGTAGAGTACTAAGAGACATATTATTGAACAAAAAATGGTGGGTGTCGTTAACGCGTAAGTGCCAAAAAAAAATTTAATTAAATTTAAAAATTTAAAAAAATTAGTATAATAAAGGGATATAACGTTAATTTTTTTTTTATTACTTTGTTTAAGGTGGGTACACAATATATATTAAACTCAAATAAATCGGCTCAGTAATTTCGTAAAAAAAAAATTTTTTTGGAAATTTTTGTCTGCTTGTGTATTCAGAAACTATTAGCCTTAGAGGGTTGAAATTTGGCAGGAATGTATCTGGGGCTAAGAAGTATTATTTCCTATAAAAACAATCAATTTTGCGTCAAGGGCCGTTTTCCCTATCTTACCCGGCTATGCCCTTTATGTAAATCTGAGGTGACCTGAAAAGCGGAAAAAGACATTTTACCCAAGAACATTGTATACACATAGGGTGTCAAAGGAAAGCTTATTGAAGCTTTCCTTTGCTTAATCTTTTTTATTTTTGAGAAGAATCTTTAAAAAGTGCTGCTTCCGACATTTATCACTAGAAAGATCACTCAGAAAAGTTTTAAGAAGTCATGAACATTAATGAAGCATAGATTCAAGAAAAATTACCAGTACTGAATTCTCTTACATAATTTTCTTAGTACATAAAAGCAAATCATAAAAAACTAATTTTACTCTGATGAAAATGTTATTAACTTGTTAGTCAATAATTATATATTATTAATGTTATATTAAACGGATATTTTGGTAAATACTTTTTGGAAAGAGAAATAGGTGGCTTGCGTAGATATATCCAGTTCATTTAATAAATAATACTGTTTCTTTTTTGGTGAGCATAAACTCCATACCATCGTTTTGAAATTGTAAATTATAGTTTAATTTAGGAGTAAAATTTATTCGTCAGGAAATGTATTTTGTTTACTCTCATTTAGTTATACTATTACACCAAATCCATAGAAATAACTGGATGTACGGAACACTACTTGCGCAAGTACAGTTTACACTTATAACGACTTTTTTTGAATTTGAGACATTATTATCCGTTTTATAAAAAATAGAAAGATAAAGAATTATATTATGTGTGTTACATTCTTTCATTTTAATAGGAATTTATTAATAATTTAATAATTTATAGTCTACTGATTCTTTGATGTACTAATTTGAGAATTTTCAATCAATTTAATAATTTTAATTAATTTCAGATTTGAAAGTGTTTCATATGGAATGGTTTAATTATTTGAAAATGGAGAAATATAGGATAAAGGATCGTTCATGGACTTAATATTTAATTAACAGGGTTAGTGTTTTTCAATATTTGGTATATTTAAAATTTTGAAAAATTTCAAATTTCGATACTCAAAATAAATGCAGATTTTGCCTAGGTTGCAGACTATGGCCTCACGTCACAAAAATCTTTGTTTTCTGAGCTGGCTGTGATGACGTAAAATGATGTGACTGTTGGCTCTGTTGCGTGTTTACTTTCTACCTTTCAAACATAGAACCTGTCCTGTTTCCATGCTTGCTTCTCTGCTATATTTAACCGCTAACCAATAAGAAAGTCGTATTTCTCATGTGGGTATCCGTTTATCACCATTACCGATAAACGATAATGGTGGTAAATGAGTGATAATCACATGCGAATCATCTGCAGTCGCAGACCAGCAACATACTCGTATATTATGTGCAGCCAATTTGCAGAGGAGCCATTAAAGTATTCAGCTCAGCAGCTCGCTTAGAACCGAACAACGCAAAAAAGCTAGCAATCAGGTAGAGAAACCAACGCCAAAAACAAAATTGACGGCTCCGTGTGGTGCAAAAATGTTATTTTTATCTTAGTATTCCAGCGAATAATAATATTTCTTTATCGAAATTTTCAGATTTTCACAAAATCAATAATGAATCATATTGTTACTAAAATGTGCAATTATTTTGCTAAAAAGGCACAAATAAAGAATAGTAAAAAAGTTATTTCTAACTTTTTGAAGAAAAAAAAATCCAAAGAACACAAACTTAAAAAAATTCTTTGAAAAAAGGACGGATGGCCACTGTATTTATAATTTTTCTTTTACATATTTTATTTACTGGACACTTGGAGACCCGTAGGTCACAGGTTGTCGACGTCGTCCTTACTTCGAATTCCTAGTAATTAATCGAATAAAATTATATTATTAATTTTCTTTATAAAGTTCACTTACTGTTGAATTAAATTTATATGATTTAGAAAAAATTCACCAAAAAGATTTATTTTCGGGTTATATCTTTTTATATTTAGGTAAGAAAGGAAAAAAATAATAAAAACCCGACATTGCAAAAGTACCGGTCTACAAGGACACTAATTTTTTAATCGTATAAAATGAAAAATATTTAGCGCTATCAAAATATTAAGCACTATCATTTCACTTTATTACAATGATCGATATAAATTTTGGGTTCATGTTTATTGATAGATCTCCAACAGCTAAGGTCTTATGGATGTTTTGCCATAGTACTATTAGGCCTTGAAGCGCTTACTTTTGTAGCTTTCGCTAACATATTATGAATCAATTTTGTTTTCTTTTTTAAAAGTTTTGGTAATCAACTTCCACGTCTTCAATAACCTTTTTCTGTGCCAAAATATTATTTTAATTCTTTTTCGCTGACTATTAATTCTAATTTTATCTTCTCCCCCTCCGTGAGATGCCGTATTTATTCATCTCACTCTTCGACGACTTCATTTTTTCTTGGCATCCTTGTTAAATACCTACAAACTGCGTGTTGCGCGTATCTAAGGAACGACAGAAAAGGCGAACGCATAAGGATTTCGTTGTTGTGCTGTCGAAATCCATAAAAAGAAAACTTAAAAAAAGGACATTTTGTTTTTCAATACCCCACTATTATTTATGTATTCATTTGTTTCTTATTCGATTAACATTAATTCATATTACCGTCTCGTTTTGTATTGATTGATGAATAAAAAAAGCCATTGAACACGAAACAAAACCAAAACTATATCCAAATTGAATTGTTCCTTACTCGTATATTACCATCAGCTGGGACGAATCTGGACAGCAGGGGCGAATCTAGACAGAGCTGCCTCTCGATAATTCTTCGTCAGTGTTATGACCGTACAAGGTCATAGATAAATTTATAATACTGAATTTTGTCAGTTATGAGTTAGTCATCAAAGAAGAGCGGTGAACGTGACTTCTTTGTATTTTGTTATTTTACAGGCGTATTGTTTATAATTTTTAAAAATAACGCACGTTTTGAAATCTTATAAAGAAACTGCTGTACAAAAAAAAAAAAACAAAAAAAAAAAAAAACAGTTATATATATAAAGTAGGGACTGGCAAAAAATGTTTGGTGTTTTTTTGACAATATATGTACCAAAAATGAAAGTTGTCAATACAAAAAGAAAGTGGGTATAAACTACATAAACTGTAGTCTAGATAACATAAAATCGGCTCTTTTCCACAGAGCCGCAACAACCGGGGAAGTCCAGGGCGTCCGGACCCCCTAAAATTACCTGGAAATTTTCCTTCAATTTATTTTATTTATATTAAAAAGTAAAATTTTTAGTGGTTTACTAATATTTTTTATTTGAAAATCAAATTTTCGGAGACGACATTTTATTACAACATTTTCCATTGTTATCGGAGAACTGCGTTATCCAAAAAAATTTGATAATTTAAATTTTTTGGCCCCCTGTAGATATGTAGTTACTGCGCCCCTGCTTTCCGATATTAAAAATAAAAGAAAATCGCTCAGAAAAGCTGCTGAATATTCCCATGTTCCCAAATCGACCTTGTATGATAGACTTAAAGGCAAATCGAAATAAAATTCATTTAAATCCAAAATGTTTTATTCCACCCGTCAAAAGTCATTCGCCGATGCAGTTATTTATCTTAGCGAATTTCCTAAGATAAATAACTGCATCGGCGTTACAGCTGTAATTATACAGCTGTTTTTATCTTTTTATGTCCGATTTTACACATATGCATGACTGAATGTCATTTATATTGCAAATAAAGCACTGTCCAGATTCGCCCCACACGTAGGGGCGAATCTAGACAGTATATAACCAAAAAAAAAAAAAAAAAAAAAAAATGTTGCAGTACCAATTTTGATATTTTTATTACTGCCCTATATATGCTCGTGATATTAAAGCATTTAAATTATTTTTTTAGAATTTTTTAGATAAAGTCTAAACAATTTATTGCTGAAAAACTGAAAAAATCGTCCAGATTCGTCCCAACTGACGGTACTTAATGCGTATGAACAGCAGACAAGCTCGTAAATTATGTAAATTTTCGTTAAGACGAACGAATTTTGTTTTAAATGTAATAAATTTCTCAATCAACCACGCATTGTTCAATTTATTGAGATTGAATAATGAAAATCTGGTTCACCCGCGCTCACTTGGGCTGGTGCGGCTGGCACGGTTGATTGATCGTATCGATGTGTTCGTGCGTGTATTCGTCTGTCAGTAGCTAGGGTAGTTAGCGTATAGCTGTATAGCTCCAGCTAGAGCTAGCTAGCGGTAGCTGTAGTGAGTTACTATGTTGAAAATAAATTAATGAAACATATTATTGAAAGGTTGTCAATCGATTTTCATTTCAGTAATTACATATATGTACTCACCTACATGTGTTTATAGGGGAGAGTTGGCTTAATTGGACTACTGGCTTTGTCGGGCCACCTAACCTTACGCCTGCTTTTGTATTTATTTTAGAAATTTTTTGGGTTGTAGCCGCCTCATGGGTCCGACTTTATATGTATATATTTCAATTTATATGAGTGTGTTTGTAAAAATTTTTATCATTTCCGGTAAATAAAATTAATTTTATAAAAATGTATTCTATTGTATTATTTTCCAAGAAATATATTTTTTATTATAAATGTGTCACTCAAAAAACTCAACTGTATTAAAAAATGAAACCAATGTTGCCTGATAACTATAAAGTAATTTTTTTTTTAAATTAACAACTTAAAAAACAAAAGGAAGTCAATATATATATATATATATATATGCCCTCGTACGAAATATGTTGGCTTTTTCCCTGCTAACTGCTATCGGCACAAAATTGAAATTTACTGAGATTCAGCCCTTAAAAACTTAAAACTTTTTTTAAAGCCCCGATCAACCGGACACTCATCATCATTTTTGAAACCACCAAAATGACAAATCGCTTGTGAACTTTCAATTACATTTCGCTTGTAGACATTCAATATCGAAGATGAAAGGAAAAATTCGACTTTCGTGATGGGGCTCCGCTGCTCACGGCGTTTTTTTTTATATATGTAAATATATGGTAATGTGTAAAAATGTTTAAACTTTTTATCCTACCCTATTAAACAATCTAAATCTTTTTTAGTCTTAAGGAATAATAAAAAAATATTAAGTGGTAGAATCAGAGCAACCCTCCCCTATATTATGCTGCAAGAATAGCAATGTTTATAAAGTTTGTTCATATTAGGGCAGACATCATACAAAATTCTTCATATGAAATGATGTGAATAATGAATGTATACGTTGTTTATGATACGTTTGCAATTAGGGTAATTAAAGTTTTCGATACTCCTGTTTCAAGTGATGATAATTTGAAAATTCTTGATAAAAGCCGGAAGAGATAGAAATGAAAGCAGTGACGGTTTGTGCAATTCTCTAATGAACTAGAACTAAAGATATAAAAGTGTAAAAAAAATAGTATCTATCTCTTCAACAATTTTTCTCCAAAAATATAGGTGACGAGCACAAAAAAAGCAATAAACTTTCCCAATAAGCCATTTTGATCTTTTTCCCAGCCCCTAGAGCTACAACCCCACCTGCCCCCTCTCGTCGGGCCTGGTATTTACAAGTAAAAGCTTTCAAATATTTTAGAATGTTCAAATAGTTGAATTAAAATTTTTAAATTGTCTCTTTATGTTAACATCATTTTGTGAAAAACCAGTTAATCGAAAAAATCCTTCAGCATTTACTAAAGAAGATTATCACTGAGCTTCAATTAAAATTTGAAATCAGCTGGATGAAAATGGATAGAGTTAGAGACACGGTAACGAGAAGAACTGACTGTTTTGCAAAAAATGTTGCGTTATCGTTTTGGTTTTAAAAAATATACCAAAAAAAATGTTCTTTTATCTTAAAACTTATACTTTTGTGTGATTGGCCTACTAGAAGGCAATACATTTTTTTGTTTGTTTTAAATATAATTGAAAACAAAAACCCTTGAACTTGTGAATGAACTGTTAAACAAATTGACCTAAAACTTTGAACAGATCTTTCAAAGTTAGATCCTCTTAGCATATAAAAACTAAAGATGACACAGTTATAGCTAACAAAACAAATATTTTAAACTAAGCAACAAAATACATACCACTTTTATTTTTTAATTGTGACAATTGTTTCGGCTTAATTGTTCATTTTCAAATAATGTAAATATAAAGTATCTACGTAGGTGGTATAATTTTACTTTGTTTGAAAATGAGCAATTAGCTTAAAAAATAAAATGACAATTTTTTGCTAAGTAAAATGATTGTATTATTAGTTACAAATATGGAATACCATAAAATAGCGCTCAAGTCAGTAAATATAATGAAGTTAATTAAATTATAATTTCTATACGACTACGGAAAACTGCTTCCAATTGTAGATTAAAAGACAATTAGTTTATCAAACCTGCTCCTTCAAATTTTATTAGGAAATTTTATCTAATCCCTAGTGGAAGAAAATGTTAACATAGATAAAATTCATAGGATTTAACGTCAATCATTATATTAAACACTTTCCTCAAGCTGTCGCATTTTATCGCATCCAAACTAGGAAAATATTTACTTGAACAGAAATAAATTGTTTTCGGAACATGGTTAGCAATGTTCACACTCATTTAGACGTGCATCCCATCATACTGTACCTAAACGACCATCAATCTACCAATTTACAAAAAGTGCTATGTTATTTTAAGTGTTCCGTACCAAAAGTGACACAACGAAATACCGTCTGTCACAGGCAATTTTTTCTGAAACTATTCGACAAGAAAATTTGAAATTTGGGAGAGAGAGATAGAGTGTGGTGGCTCAATTATAAGCGTAAAGTTGAATTTCGGTTTCGAGGGTTAATTTTAAGAGATTCCAAAACTTCGAGTAGGGGCATACAAAAAAAAAGCACGAATTCAATAGTATACATAATTGTATTTTTAACTTTTTCGCGGTCTCCGACCCTTATAATTGGAAAGATCGCCCAGAAATATCTGAAGAAATTGATGGGCATTAAGAAGGAGATGTAGATTAAACGAAAATTAGCAGGAGTGAGTTCCTTAGTACATCAAAGAAACCTTCATAAAAAATTTTGTTTTGATCAAGATGTTATAGCCAATAATTATGTCAATGTTAAATTAAACGAGTATTTCTATGATTGTTTTTAGGTAATGAGTTCTAGAAATTAAATAAAAAGGAAGAAAAAATAAAACTGATAAATATATACACGAAAATTATAACAATAAGCATGCCCGACGAAAGAGCGGATTAGCCAGAGTTGCAGCTCCAAGGCCCGATCTTGAAGAGGGGGTGTTCGTAGTTGTTGGTAGGGGATCCGAGGAAAAGTGAAGAGTTTTTTTTTGGCTCGTCACTTATATTTTTGGAGAAAAATTTTTAAAAATTGTAGTTTATTCCCGAGGCCTGCCATTTCTCTTAACGGGCCTGACAATAAACATAGATTATTTCCGTATGTTTTACATTTAGTAGCCTATTCAAAGAAATAATAAATCCGAAATATTCAGAGAAAAATTGACAAAAATTTTTTGGTTTAAATTATGATCTATCAATACATCTTTATAATAAATCGTACCACAAATAATTACTAAAAGAAAAAATTTGGGGGACAGGTCTAGCCCCACTGTCAACTTCCCATTGGGTGTCCTTAAAGACTAAAGACTACTGCACATAAATAATTCATTTTTCATTTCAGGCGACTTCTCCCCTGGGCCCCCGATAGAAGCTTTGCCCCTTGCACCATACCGGGGGCTTTACCTTCTGTAACTAAGGGTGGGGGCTCCACCCTTATCAAACAAATGATAACATCATTTGTTCTCAAGATATGCGAGACAAAATATATTTTGGCAAAAATTTAATTTTTTCAAGTTTCTAATTTGGTTTTTTTTCTTTTTTCTTTTTTTAATTTCGTAATAAAATACTGGCGTTTTTAACATCAAGGAAGGTTCTTAGGACATTATATAATAATGTTATGGTAAAAAATTCATAAAGTTAATTCCGTTTTTTTACCACAAAAAACAAACCGCTCTTCATCATTTGTTCTCGAGATATGCGAGACGAAAAAAAATTCACGAACGAACGAACTAACGAACGCACACACAGACATCACGCTAAAAACGATTGATTCGGATTCTAGTGACCTTGAAACGTGGAGATATGTCAAAATTAGCGATTCGTAAAATCGGACCCATTACAATAACTTCCTATATGGGATGTTAAAATAAACAGACTCCGGACGTTGACTCATTCAATAAACATTCCTGTTTCGTTCTGATAAATTTCAATAGACCAAAATAAAGAAAGATACGATCGTTTTGATATCGAGAATTTCAATCTATTTTAGGAACATAATTACATTTTATCCATAATAACAACTGACATAGTATAGAACACTATTTACACAAGTACAACTTGCATTTGAACAACTTATGTTTTTTTTATGCTGTTCAAATTCTATTTTCTTTTGTCCAGCCAGTGAATACCATTTTTGTTTTTTCACATATACCAGCTCACAAGCACACGGTTGGGTATGTGTGGGTGGGTGTATCCGTGTAAGCACGTCAATAGTTACGTGTCAGTCAACACATTTTCACCGAGGAAAGAAAACAAAACAATGGGAGGTAAACGACGGTACCATGTTTTTCTCCAGTCGATACATTTAAAGAGATATAAAAAGGGCGAAAAAAAAGAAAACAGAACAAAAGGTAAAAGAATTTTTCGCATGATTACATTTTTACGTTTCCGTATTCAATGACGCGATGATCTACTATGCCGCGCTCTTAGTGAAAACAAAAAAAAAATTCATTCATTATAAGATCATTAGTAGACTGCAGTAATTTCTGTGGCGGTGCGTTGAGAAATAAGTTTGGTGGGCAATGAGATTTAAATTGGTTAAATAAGATATTATTGGTTAAGACTCCTCTGCACCAGTGTTTCCCAACCGCTGATCCGCGAAAGCATCTCACCGGTTCGCAGAAAGATGTGTGAAGTAAAATGAATTACAAAAATATTTACAACTTTTAAATTTGGGTTTGATAACACTGAAAGTATAATTTTTTAAGATATTTAGGAGTAAATCCGAAATATCTTTAAAAATTTTCAATTTTTATTTTTGCCTTAAGCTTATTTTTGCGTGAGAGTCCTTAAAAATTATGTATTTTCCTGGAATTTTTTTCTTAAGAACGAAAGTAAAAACCAATTTCAAATTTTGTACACATATTTATTAATTATTAAACTTTACAAAAAAAAAAATTTCAAGGAAAATTATAAAAAATTGTCCATTTTATAGATAGTGCAGTGTGACGATCCGAAAATCGGATGCCTTGTTGGTTGACATCAAAGAGCCGGTAATAAACCACTGAAATCCAAGAACAAAAAGGATTTATAAAATATATGAAGAGTACCGGCACCTATACCTATAATATCAATAAATTGCTGAAAGAAAAAAAAAATGGCGGATGTGTGAACTTTGGATTACGATTTTTGTCTTATTTTTCGCTCTTTAAAGAAAAATAAAAAAAATAAAAAATATTGGAAGTGTATCGGACTTAGGTATAGGTGCCGGAGAATTGAATTATCTTTAAAATAAAAAATCGAAAAAAGGATTCGTCGAATAGTTTTTGAGTTATCGTGTCAACCAGTTCCAAAAATGTGGTTCCGAGATATTATAAAATATATGTATATAAAGAAACGTATTTTCAAAATTTTATATTTAATACTCATTATTGCGTGAACTACGTTTTTTGAGTTTCTGTGGAAAAATTTTTTTTTAATTATTTTCAGCAAAATCACTTTGGGGACATATTCTACACATAATTTGCTATCAATTTCGGCCAAAAAATCGATTTTTTGATCAAATCTCAAGTAAATTTTCCCTTAAATTACATTCAGCAAAATCACTTTGGGAACAATTTCTACACATAATTTGCTACCAATTTATGCAAAAAAAAAAAAATTGATTGTTTTTAACGACGCCAAAGTAAACCTCCCCTTAAAAACATGAAAATGACGGGGTTAACTTGACGGAGACATAAGGTCGACCAAATGGTCGGAACCCGACATTTCATATTACACAACTAAATGTTATTTCAATTAATATTGGAAATGATTCCAGGATACAATAATTCTATTTAAGATTAAAGAATGGCTTTTTAACTTTTCTCTAAAGCTTTCTCTAAACTTTTCTCTGCTGGTTTTATGGGCCCCCCAAACCTTATCCTTTCACACGTATCTGCTATTATTTCAGTTTTTATAATCAAAATAAATTAATTAAATTTATTTAATATTACCAACTGATCGATTCGAGTCCGGGAGCCGACCATCATAACAGTCAAAGATCCCATACCTCCAAATTTCCTTACAATTGTCATTTTTAAATGTTTTTCACACACTTCTTTAATTATTTTATTCATGTTTTTTTGTGACAATTTCATATTACACGACCAAATGTTATTCCAACTAATGGCGAGAATGTTTCTAGGAAACAGCCACTCAATTTAAAATTAGAGGATTGCTTTTAAACGTGTCTCTAACGTCTAAGAGTGTGTCGATATTTATCTGAATTACATGGTATGACACAATTTTTTACCTTGGGGTACTGGGAGCTCGCGTAGATCTCAATGGTATTCCATTATTCAACCCACCCCACAACCTGGTTCTTATTGCATTTCAACTAAATTAACATTCATTACTCTTCATCAAATTTTCAAGGTCATTAAAAATGATTAAATATTTCCCGCTAAATAATTCGTTATTCTATTATTTTTAAACAATATTTAACAACTGTAGATCTACCTGTCTGTTTGAAAATCGACAATTTAATTATCAGTTTTCTTAGCATATTGCCTGTCATCACCCCCTTTCCTTGACACTTTCTCTCAACAGGATAACTCGTCACCCGCTTACGTATATTTACGAAATTTAATTGAAAATTCAATATTTTAACATCGCCTCATTCAATGCTGTTTATTACTTTGGTACTGGCTGTTGGTGTTATGAAGAGGATTAAGTAGTCTCACAAATGTCAGTGAGCGTATCGAGCGTATATTCGGCATGATGTTGGCTGACTATTGGTATACCAAACTGATGAAATTTTGGTGTGTCAACATTTTAAACGTGGCATGTCTGTTTCAGTACGGTTCAAATATGTAAGTTGGTTAGATGCCAAATTTTATAATTATTATATTAGTTATTTGAAACACTTAATATCAATTAGATGAGTGTTATTTAATTAGACTCAAATTACCATACTCATATGTGTAGTTAAAATTATGATTATGAATATGAGGGGAAAAGGTGGCATGAAAGGGAATTTTTGCTATGAAGATTGTAGAAACTAAATGAAATAAAAAAATAGTATATTGTGCAATAAGTGCGGGAAATTGTCGGTTGCCCACGAAAGCGAAGTTGAGCGCACGAACGTAGTGAGTGCGCTCATTCGCTTGAGTGGGGCAATCGACAATCCCGCACCAGTTGCACATACTATTTTTTATTACGAATTTGACATACTTTTTTTTTCTATTATTATTACTATTTTTGACGTTTTTATTACTTTTTAAAATAATATTGTAAAGTGTTCGTCCTTTTTTTCCTGAATTAATTATTGTTTAAATTACTTTGTTGGTGGTTTCTATAGAAATAATTATGAAATATTTATTAAATGTAAAATCAAGAGGTGGCTTTGCGTGTTTTGGTTAAATTTTGCGTCTTTTATTGTCAAGTGTGGAAAGTTACTTTCCGCACGCAAAAAAGTATGTGAGAAGAGTATAGTGAGCAAACAGCTATTTTGCGTACAGAAATGTGTGCGCCAAGTTAGTACTTCTCCCGCATGAGTAATAAAAAATATTTGTCAACCATCGGTACCAATAATAAAGTTTAGTTTTTAAAAATTGTCCGTTTTTGTCCATTTTGTCTGACTGTCTGGCTAGGTCAGAACCGTCCGGTCATGATGTGATTTATCCAAGTTCGGTTCTTCATGCGCATCCGGACTTGAAATGTCCAATCAATAGACTTATCGCCCTTATTAGTTTGGTTTGACTTAATATGTAATTATTTTTAGTCGAATTTTCTCCGAAAAATTAGACTTATACAGTCTATACGATAAGAGCTGCGAGAGGCGAGACCAGGGGCGCTATCCGTTTTCGGACCCGTAGAACACGATTATGTAAAAAAAAAAGATGTCTGATATATATATATATATATATATATTTTCCCGCAACCTTTTAATATGTGTAGGGCCCCCCTATGGAAGTTAAGAGATGAAATTTGGTAAGTGGGGCTTATTCCGATGCACAACAATACTATCAAAGTGGGGTCAAATTTTGGGCAAATTTTTTTTCGGACCCGACCTTTAAGGGGGTGGTGGGGGGCGGAAAAGCAATAAAACTTTTCCAAACCGGTTTTAAATAATGTTTCGGTCAATTATCTACAACATATCCAAAATTCAGCTTCCTAGGATGATATGGTGGGAGTAGAGGGGGGAAAAACGATTTTCGCTGGATCTAACAGGCCCCCAGCCCCCCAGAATTAACGTAGAGGGTTGAAATTTGGTGTGTTGATAAAGTTCGTACCTAGGTTGTGCTTTTTGGAGGTTTTAATATTTTACCCCCACCCCCCTCATTTTTAAGCTACAATTTCATGCATTTTCGACGTTTTCGAAGTTTGTACCACTCGCACAGGTCACCCGAATAAACCTAGAGGGCTGAAATTTTGTATTCGGATTGAGTTAGTATCAAGGGGGTGCCTTTTGGGGGTCTCGACTTTTGACCCCTACCCCCACCATTTTTATACCCAAAAGAACATGATTTTTCTTGTTTTTTAACAGTTTCGTTCGGGTCAAAATCTCCCCAAATAAACCTAGACGGCTGAAATTTGGTGTACAGGTTAAGCTAATAGCCAGACACTGTTTTTTGGAGGTTTCAACTTTTAACCCTTACCCCCACGATTTATACGCCAATATTTCCTTAATTTTTTTGCTTGTTTTCTAACACGTCTAGAGACTCCATAAGGAAACCTAGAGGGCTGAAATTTTGTACGTGTATTCAGTTAGTATCCAGCTAGTACCTTGTAGGGAGTCCGCATCACTTTTCCCCCCACTTCTCCCATTTTTACATCGGAATTGAATGCTATTGTTAAATGTGTTTTAAAAGCATTATGTTTATTCTAAATACAAGTAGGCGAATAGTAATTTTAAAAAATTTAAAAAGAAGTGAACTTACTTTTATGACAAATGAAATACATACATATTAAGTAATTTAAAAATGTTATTAAAGTCACTGTTTATTTATAAATTAGGAATTTTGGATTTTTAGTATTTATAAAATAGAAATTTTGGATTTTTTTGGAACGAAAAAATATCTTTATAAAGGCCTTCCAGTTTACTATTTAAGGTCCTTTTTTAATTTTTAAAACTAAAACATAAAGGCAATTAGCGGATAAACATGGGCAGGAATGTCCTCGTACGAATTGTGTTGGCTTTTTTTCTGCTACCTGTTTTCGGCACAAAATTGAAATTTACTGAGATACAGCCCTTAAATACTTAAAATCTTTTTTTAAAGCCTCGATCAGCCGAACACTCATCACCAGTTTTGAAACCAACAAAATGACAATTCGGTTGTAGACTTTCAATCACATTTCGCTTGTAGACATTCAATACCGAAGATGAAGGGGAAAATTCGACTACCGTGATGGGGCCCCGCTGCTCACGGCGTTTTTATATTATAATCTATCTAGTAGGCGAAGGGCTTTGTTACCCGTCAGCCGTATTTTTCGGAGTAAGTGGACTTGTGAGGATGGATCGCTTTACATCGAAATCGTTCCAGAGAGCGAAATTGTAATTAGACCTTTGGATGGAATACCTATAGAGAAAAAATTTTCATACTACAGCTCTACCTTCACAATAAGTGTTGATGTGGGGCCGTCGAAAACTGAAAAATTGGGACGAATGATTTAGAACGAATATTTCTCATTTCATAGTATTCTAGAATAGCAAAATAACAAAAAAGTGTTCAAGCACTACAAACATTTTCTCGCAGTCGTACAAAAGTTAGCTTAAAAATGTCTTGCTCTCGCGAATCCTTTATGTCGCAAATTAAGACAATTATTACTTATATAAATTTGTTGCTCGTACGAAGAACATAAAATATATACAGACATGCGTATGAAGAATGTGGTCCTATAGTGCAGCGCAGGACGAGTAACAATTCCGGGGCACACAGCACACTTGCACACTGTGCGCTTGCACAATAGTGCACAGAATAATAATTAAGGGGGACCACTTGTGTGACATTTTGAAAAAATTCGAAAAAAAATTTTTTTGCAGATTTCAATAGTCTATACCTTAGAATAACATACTAAAATTTCAAGTGCATATCTCAAATAGTTTTTTAATTACAGCCATCCGAAAAGCGGATTTTGATTTTTATTGTTAAGTTTCAGGTATTGAAAAATGCATGAAGGTTGATAGTTCGGGAGTTTCTGGACGTGGCTGCCAGTCACATATTGTGGAGAAGCTAGACCCTGACACATTTAAACGACTCATCTAGTTTTACTATGGCCGTTATAGTGAGTACATCGTAAATAATTTTAGTAAATATTCTATGATTAAAATAAATGATTAAAACTAAAAGGTAAAGTAGAGAAAAACTACATTTTTTGATTCTTATTTCAGCTTCTTTTATATATGTTTCTTCGTGCCATGAACCTCCAGTTTTCCGATCGAATAAAAAATGTAATTTTTGCAGACCAAAAATCATCAAATTTTCGCTCAAAATTTGAAACTTTTTTTTTCAAAACTCCGCCATTTTGTTAAATTTTAACTCTTTTTCTTCGATTGAGGTTCATGGCACGGGCGATACCTTCTAGTTTAACAGGTTTTTTAGTTTTCTTGATTTCAGTCACTGTGAAGGTCGCTATCACTGCAGCAGTGTGGGAACTTTTTTTGGAGCCTTGGGAGATCGCGAACAACGCACTGAATTTTCAATTTTTTGGTCCAAAAATTTTATCGTGAATTTATTACATATCAACGAATATATCCTTAAAATATTAAAAGATTCTATGTAGTAGTTTTCTTTAAAAAAAATTCCCAATCACCTTTTTTCAGGCGGTCACACTAGTGGCCCCCCCTTAAGTACGTAAAAGATAGAACAATATTATGTTGATATTTTCAGTAAATTAAATATAAAAACTAACTGGACAGTTCTTCATCACTGGAAAAATTCTTTTCCATAAAAATAGAAACTTATTAAGTCAACAAAGTAATTTTCTAGACATTTATTTCACAAAATCATTCCTTTACACACATAGATAAATAATAAGTTAATCCAGGGTATTACGGCTGACTGAACATGGGCCATTTTGTCTTTGTATATCAATTTTGACGGTTATCCCGGAAGAAATTTTCGGTTCCTATTAGGTGTAGTGGTGATACAGAATTTAATTATCGTATATAATATGATCTATAAAACAGAATCGGACTAATTTCCATAAACATATATATTTTAATGAAACCTTATAGCCGTTGTATAAAGTTATATATTAAAATTTGTCCCGATCGTAGAAATAAATTTAATGTTTTTGATAAAAAAAACTATATACCTAAAGGGAAAAATATTTACATTTTATCTTTTCTCTTCAAAAGAAGAGGGAATACGAGTAACATGTTTGACATGGTAAGTGTAACAGCTTCTGTGTCTATCGTGTAGTAGTGCCTTTTTTGCAACTATATAAAGAAAGAAAATTTAATAATATAATATTTCAAACTGTTGAAATTTTTTTCCTTCATTTCTATTCAAAATGTTTATGATATTTTTATTAAACAAATAAAAAAAATTGTCGGTATAACAGATATGATTTTGCTCAGCACATGTAAAATATTATCACTAACAATTTGAATAGATATCACTTTTACAATTTAAATTTTCCTTGTCTATTTTTGTTACTCTTTTTGATATTTTAAAATTTGATTTTACGGAGACTTTATTTTTGTGTGTTGTTGTGTGTTTTGAATATCTTTGACTTTTGTTATTTAAATTTAAGTATAAATATTTAAATTGTTGGATTGCCAACAAAAACTGAATTGAAAAATTTGATTTTAGAATTAAATGTAGAAGTAAGAATGTTAAAAACATATGTATCAGTTCATTAATAAATTTCAGCTTCAACAAAGACAGGCAAACTACGTGAAGGATTAATAGTTGGTTTCGTGGAAAAATAATAAGAAATTGTCGAATACCAGGAAATGATGGAAACAAAATTAATTATCGTAATGATTCCTTGGCTGAATTTTCTTCACAAGATTTTCTCGCAAACTGCAGAAACATCCTTAACAAATATTTTCATGATATTTATATAAGTATATTACAAAAATTAGTTCAATAATGGGTATTAACTAATAAGTCTAAACTGAAATCGAAATTAGCCAATGAATACTTACGAGCGGTGATTAGTGTTAATAAGACATTTAGTTTGACTTAGAATTAGTGGCAGATTAAGAGGCGGACTGGCCTGTCCGGGTCACATTTTAGATAGGGAGGCTTCAGCCCATCATTGATAAGCCCCAGATTGACGCCAACTGTAAAAGTGTAGTAGGCTATTTCTGTTTATTGGTAAATGCTCTTTGTTTTTGCTTATCAACGCTATTCCTGGTACAAATTCATCCTTTTATGTGCTGACCTGAGACCTGGCATTAGGAGATGCTCCGGGCCTCTGAAGGAGTTAGTCTGCCGTTGCTAAGAATTAACCCTTTGCACTCGAACCAATTTTTAGTATGGGTACTCAGCTACTCGACAGTAGTTTTAATAAAAAACTGTAATACATCAAAGCTAAGTATTTTAAACAAAAGTATGTAGTTTACTTACATATTTTATTTTTATTTGCATATTACAAACATTATATTTTAATATTAAATTTTATAATTTTCCTTAGTGTGATATTTGAAGTAAAGAATAGGATGGCGCCTGAGAGGCGCCTTTCGAGTACAAAGGGTATTTATTGTGTCGCCGTGGCGGCGCCTATCGAGTGCAAAGGGTTAAAACTTACCGACATTTTTCTTAAATTCATTTGCTTTCACATAAGAAGTGAGAAACATCTTCCTGAGAAAAGTTTGAATTTTAAGAATATTTTACCATTTTATATTAAAATATCAAACTTATTGCGTATACAAGGAATTATCGATTTTAATTCTAATATTACCCATCAGTCAATGAATGTGATTGAAATACAAAAGTTTTTTAATATTATAAAATTTTTCGTAGCTAAATCAAATTGTTTCTGATACAAATATTATTAAATTAACGTATATTTGGATACATTGAATATACTTACGGATATACGTCAAAATATCACAAATGAAGATTGATTTTATTATAAATATTCATAATATAAATATATAAAATGTATAAATAGGTATAAGCTGATTTTTTAAAATAAATGTAAATGTAACAATAATTTCTGAAAATAAATTTAAATATTTAATTGTAGCCTACAATACACCAACATTTCAAAGAGGTAAAGGTCACTCCTTAATGCCAATTATCATTATTGATTGTCAATTGAAAATGAAAAATTTTCGGGAACTTAAAAATTCGGGAATCTACAATTCTACAAAATAAATTGTTAAGTATGTGACATCTTCTACATCGGTCAAACTGACAGAAATGGTGAAATTCGCAAAGTCTAAAGACTTTCAATCCTACAGATACAAGGATTCTGACTCAATTCAAAATAATTTTAGCTTACGGTCATCAGAGTTAATAATACGCGTTTGGTTTTAAGGAAAAGAAATTTTTATTCTATACATCTACCCTATACAAATTTTGTGATGAGGGCAAGAGAAATTATTTTCATTGATATTTACAAAACAATATTGTTTGATTCTTGTATAAATACAAAAACTACTTCTTTAAACGACGGTACTTAAATACTTTTACACTTAAATCTATAGTATTCATCATTTTAATTTAAAAATTATCACAGTTTTAATAAAAATACATTACAATACACTATTTACTATCTAATATAATCGAATAAGATGTTTTAAATGTTTAAACTACTTAAAGAGAAATTTAATTTAAGTAATCGTAAAAATAATTAAACGAAGAGTAAAGAGCAAGACAAATTGCAGGAGTGCAAAAAAGAAAAACTAATAAAAATCACGTTGCTTTTATGTTCTGTATTTAGAATATAACAGTTCTTACAACTTTTATTCTGATTATATTGATAGAATCAAATATAATAGCTTTAAAGATGTATTGAAACTAATATTTAACAATAATAGATTCAAATGTCCAAGAAAAAATACCAAGTGTTCAATGTAAGAGTGTTTCAGAGTTTCGAAGAAGAAACTTATTATTCGCTTTTACCTAAAACTAATTTTTCTTATCAAATGTTCAAATATGTATTTTGGTATATTTTCCAGCGCTCCCTCTATAAACTCTTCGCAAGTTTTCCGCCAAATAGTTTAAAAAAATAAGTTGAAGAAATACTAGATGTGATAAACTAGAAGCAAATTTCCAGATTTAAATTATACCTATAGTTTTTAGTCTTAATGTAACAAATATAAGATTTTAACAGTAAAATATCTCATAATAAATTCTGACTTGCTGTTAGTCTGATAGCTAGAATAATTTCAACGGAAATATGTTCTTAGGCATAAGTAATTATTATAAACCTACTCCCGAAAGATTCTAACAACAACGTACTAATAATTGGCAGTTTTCCCAGTAGTGTCGACCTGTTGTTTGATTGTTTTAGTAATGGATATTCTTATCTAACACTTGAATAACTGCCTAACCTGAAATCTCTCTTGAATTAATCACATAATTAGGGAGTGGGGCGGAGGGGTACCGCGTCAAGAAAGGTCCATTTTTCTCGAATTTTTTTTTTAAAGAAATGATGAAGTTTATTGAATTGAGATATAGTACATTATATTAATGGCAATTTAATCTAAAAAATTCCATTAGTAAAAACTTTTTGAATTTACACCGAGCAACACTCTAGCAGAAATTTAAAAAAGATTTTGTTAGTTCATTTAAAAATACACATCAAGTTAAAAAAATTCTGTTCCCATATAGAACATCCGGAATAATAAGTACACAAAACTTGCGCGCCTTTACCGACTGAACCACAGGACTATCAATATAGTCAGACAATGTTCTCAAATATACGGTACTATAATTACTTATGAAAAAAATTTCTTATGTTTCTATTTTCGTCAAAAAATGGCAGAATAATTTTTTATAGGTTTTATTGAATAATAATTGAAAAATTGGTTGAACAATAATTTAAACAAAATTTGAAAATCTTTAGAAAATTATTCCCCCGATGGAACTACTTTTTCTAGCAACAGAACAAAAGTTATAACAGAAGGAACTTTTGTAACATTCTGTATATCTCCAATGTATCCAAAGAAGTAAATCACACATTGGTATATATTAGAAACATGCACATACATTGGTACATCATTTGACTCGACGAAGAAAACTCACGACGTCGTAGGTATATTGTATGAAAAGATAGTGGTGTTCTGGTGGAAAGGGCTGGCTACTGGATGGTGATGGTTGCCAACGAAACGAATGAAACGACATCTATTCATGATCAGTTACACTACACTGGAGTATAGTATATAATAGCGTAGTGTTATACTTACATACATATAGTGAAATGAAATAGGTGGGAGTGAGTGAGTGGTGGGGGTAGGGTAGTAGTGGGAGAGAGTGGGTTTTAATAATAATTTATTATCTCCACTACCAGTTGCTTTTTCACATTGTATGTGTAAGAAAAGACATGGATAAATTGATGGTCGAAAAATAAGAAGGTCATATCGTATATGTGTTACGTGAATATCATGGATGGATATACATAATATGATCTGTTCACCAACTCCTTTTCTGGTCGTATTGTGTGCTGTAAGAGGATATTATTAGATATATTTGTTATCAAAAATTATATTGCAGTATTTATTTTGTTTCGATGAAAATAAATCAAAACTAATAAACAGTTATTTGAATTTATGTATATGATGTCCAAATGTTATAAAATGAGATTGAAATATACTTTTAAGAGTTTATAACTCCGTTTTGTCTGTGCACTTCTGTCAAGATTTTGTGCCACAGTAAACACCAAGGTTCTATCTTCAAAGTTTTCGGTTACAACGAATTTAAAATGTACAATATTTAGGGCCGGACTTACCTTTGTGGAGGCCTCGCGAAATTTTTCATGTGGAGGCCCCTCACCCTCAGTTTGAAATTTTTCAACTTCTTCTGAAAAATAAGTCCGTATGCGCCTTTATAATCCTTTTTATTCTACTCCTCTTTTAAGGGATTCATTATTAATTTTATGGAGGCCCTCATTGTGTGGAGAGCCTGGGGTACGTGCCCCGAGCGCCCTTACGTAAATCCGGCTCTAAGAATATTGAAGCCGTATTGGATCAATATTTTGAAAATATTTTACAGTTGACACAAGCTTAAAAATTTTAAATGGATTTCCCTCACTGAGCACTGAACAGAATAGAGTGAATGCAACGTAGGGGAAGGTAGCCCAAAGCGGGTAAGCTAGGATTAAATGCCTCAAAAGGTGGCTTTTGACCTCAATAAGCAGATCTTTTTTATATTATCAGATAGAGTAGTTGTCGAACTTTAAAATGAAACTTTGCTTAAGAAATTTTTATACAATATTTATTTTTAATAAAGAAGATACTAAACCTCTGCGAAAACCCGCTTTGCTCGTATAGGTATCCTAAAGCGGGTAATCCTCTTTGGGCAAAGCGAGTAAGTACATTATGTATTTAAATACTGTTATTTTTTTAATATAAACTTTATTAATCATATAGAACTTAATAATAATTAAGTAAAAAAATTGAAAAAAACAAAAATAATCAGTTTATAACAATTAACTGTAACTTTCTTTACAACCTCCACATTGGAGTATATTACTTCAGGTGGTTCCACATCAAAATCACCACAAACAAGGCAAAAATATTCTTTTTAAGCTTTTTCCCTCATTCCGTCATAAAAAGATTTTTTATTTTTTCCCCCCTTCCAACAGTTTTTTCCATCAAGATACTTCTATTTTGTCTATCCGCTTTGTCCAAAAAGACTTAATTTTGATCCATGTCTATCTTTTTTTACATTAAAAGTCAAATGATGATAACATAATACGGTAATACCAAAGAGATTACAAATACAAAGGTTTGTGACTAGTCACAGAATATTTCTCGTCAAAATTTTTAACAAAAACAACAACAAAATTTGGTGACGCTTAATTAGGACATTAAACAACACAAGCGTTCAAGTGCAGCTGATTAATATTGGTTGATACTTGGTTAATCTCGATATACACACGACCTGACAAAAACATTCGAAACAACGATATACAAGCGCTTACCCGTTTTAAGAGAGGTACCTGCTTCGTGCGACCTTCCCCTATTACAAAAACATTAAGAGATTGAAGCAAAAGAAAAAGATTAACATTCTGAGTTTAATGGCGATCAGACAGGATTGGAATTAATAAAATTGATAATTGAAAGCAAATTTTTATTTTTTTTACGTAGAATAGATTCTGTGTATATTAAAAAAAAATATGGAAAAAAGAATTATTTTATATTGGGAAGCTTAATAAATCATATTTTAAAGATTTACTGAAATTGGAAAAACGTTGGAATAAATGTATCGAGCTAAAAGGAGGCTAGATATATTGAAAAATAAAGCGAATTTTACTTAAAAAATGTATGTTTACTATTTCACTATAAGGATTTGCCAAATCATCCTCGTATATACTTATGAAATTACATAAGTAAGTATTCATGCATTAGTGACTTTCGAGTAAATTTTGATAAGCCAATCTCGCTGTAACTATCCTAGGAATCTGCTATAACTCAATTCTAATTAACCGTATGCTGTGATATTTTGATGAAATTATTAAAATAAACACATTTATGTAAAAGCACAACTTAATTTCTAACGTCTTAACGGGGACCACTAGTGTGACGTTTTCAAAAAATTGGAAAAAAATGTTTTGCACGTTTCGATAGTTTATGTATACCTTTAAAAATGACATACTAAAATTTCTTGGGAGCCTTGGAAGATCTCGAATAACTCACTGAATTTTTAATTTTTTGGTCCAAAAATTTTATCATGAATTTACTATATATCAAAGAATATATCCTTAAAATATTAAAACATTCCATACAGCAGTTTTCATTAAAAAAATTCCCAAAAATCACCCTTTTCAGGCTGTCACACTAGTGGTCCGCCTTAAACATATTCTGATGTTTGATGTACGATAATATACCTTACATCCATATTGGTTCTCTTCCTCGCACTCTCGTCAAAGAGACATCGCCAAATAAAAATATTTACACTTGCTTTAGAGACATCTTCTTGTAAATTTTTCAACGAATTTACGCTATGGAATCCGTTACGTTTGTCACTTTTAATCAAAATTGACATGTCTCATTATTAATTAAAATTATAATCTGTGTCCTGAAATTTAATATTCCAGTCCTTTCATTAATTTGTATTAGTATAGACGAAGGTATGTACATTAAGAAAATTATTATTAATTCTTATAGAAAATAACATCAAAGTGGAAAATATGATTATCAGTTAATATACATGAGCCAATGTTAGGTTAAACGGAATACACGTTGAATTCGTGACAGTTGACTAAAAATATCTCTTCTAGATAATTTAACAAATATTTTCGTACGACTTTTTAAACTGAAGCTGTGAAAGTCGAGGAAAATGAGAACGAAAAATCTTTTATTGAAAAGGAATTTAATGGAAATGAAAAGAAGTTTATTTTAAAATTTTCGAAACGCACAGAAACTTGACTTTTCGATCGCTTCAAAACGTTAAAGCATACCAAACAAGTATTTCTAAATAAAATTCGCCAAGCACGTTTTGGACACGCATCAAATCAGGATTCCTCAGTGGTTAGCGCTTTTTACAAATTTTGGAGCTTTAACTGAAACATATCTCAATGCAAAATTTCATTTACTGAGAAACATTTTTTCTTACTGTAAATTATTCTTTGAATTTTCGGGAACATCTTTGCCTGTATTTCCAAAAGTTACCGACACACCTTACTGTCAGTCGTGCCAAGGCTTACTTTTAGCGGTAACGCGGTGAAACGGTGTCCCACCACCTAGGATTTCCACACCTTCGAATGACGTTCCCACACCTTTGTCACTTGTCACTGGCTGAAAAGGGTACAAAGGGTAAAATTTTCTTTGTTCGCCAGGATCACTTTAAGGGGAACTTACGGTTTTCCTATTAGCTCGTTAGCATCATTTTTAGGAGAAACGATGTTCTGTTTTGCTCGCCAAATGTATTTTTTGACTTATTTTTACTTTAACTTTCCAATACGTGAAAGTACTTTAAGAGATCAAGGGAAAATGTTCTCCTATGTTAATTGAAATTTACACCCATAGAATGTACATGTAAGATTATAAGGGTTCACAGATTTTTTTTCTTCGGAACCGTACAAACTGCTCAATAATCATCTGAACTACTAAACAATTCAATTTGCATCAAATACAAAAGCAGCAAAGAAACAACCAAATCACAAACGAACAGTTGAAAATATTTGTATTTTTTATTTCCCAGTGGAAATATTGTTGCTAACATGATAAAATTTTACTCGGTCTCAAACAATTATTACACCCTATTTCCCTTTACTGTCGCTCTGTCTCATTCTCTTTTGTCCGTTTTAACACGTCAATGGTTACGATCGCTGCGCAACATCAAGTGAAACCTGACTAACTGCGACACAACGTTGTACCGCGTCAACAATTCCATATAACGTACATAAACGCCGCTCGCGTTCTCTCTAAACAACATATACACATTGTGCAGCACATCAAATACCTGTGGTATCGATAGAAAGCTGTAGTAGTTGGGCGTTTCGTCATAATTTCTCATGTCCGTTAACGTGTTAATTCACTAGACGTATATGTTCTCGATAAACATAACATATTATATGTACACATTTTTTATCTCACTTGCGTAATTCTTTTGTTTTACGTTTGTCCTTTGTTCGTGTTCGTCTTACTCTTTTGCCATCTCTGTTTTGTAAATGTTATTTCTGCTTAACGTTATTAACACAATAAGAATAAATGAATAAATAAACTAAAATATATTTTGTTTATGTTATTGCGAATGTCACGTCATTGCAATTGTTGGAATTGTTATATAGATGTAATTATTACTGCAGTGGGAAGAATAATGGTGAAATTTCATTTTGGTTTGATGTAGAAAATTGTTTAGTGTAGAGAATTGATTTGCTATGCTGCTATAGGAATATATGCAGTTTGTGGTTATGTAGAATTATGCTGTGGTAGAAAATAGTGCTTTATCTTACGCATTTATGATTTATCTTTGATTACTTCTTGAAATCTTTGCTCCCTCGTTTCTACAGAAGAATGATTAATATTTAATGTATGTAATCTAATTTGTGTTATGAAAATTGGTTTTCTTTGGCGTTCATGTTTCTATGATTTTGTGAAAAATGTTGCTTACGACACTAAAATTATAACTTTATCATTAATATTTTTTTTGAAATTAAACGTTATAATATAGTAGATGGTTTTTGAATATTAACTATTAGATTGACAAAATTTCGTTAAAAAATGGATGATAATTCCGATTGATATGGTATGAAAAAATCAATTTTTAATTAATTTTGTGTTTTTAATTATGTCAGGAACCAAGTGACAAATCAAGTTAAAAATGAATAACTATATTCATATTTTGTGGCTCTACCATCGGAACACAGATTAGACAGATTAACTGTACATATAAAAATTTGTCTTTCGTAAGTTGCAATGAGCTGCAATTTACACCGCTTCTGATATAGTTTGTTACTGTTCGTCGTAAAGGTCTCATCGTTCCTATGTCATTAGTTTTTTAATCAATTTTAATCAAATTTAAACAGAAAAGAATATGAAGTATGTCGTAAAAAATTCTATTGAACAAAATCATTCTCAAAATAAAGGGATATCTTTCTTAAAATAAATAATTTTATTTTTAATTGTTGGTTGTTACTTAAATAATGCGGCCATGACAGTATATGCTATATATATATATATATATATATATATATATATATATATATATATATATATATATATATATATATATTATATATATAGGGTAAGTACGGGAGAGATGCCGCGTCGGGAGTGATGCAGCTGTAGCCATAGTTCGTCGGTTGATTGACAGATAGCGCTATTGATGGATTATATGTTTAAAATAAGTTACTTATTTAAGCTGTATATGGTAATATTTATGATTAGTCCATCAGTTTAGTAATTATCCAACTTTTTATTATTGAAAAGTACGTTTTTTAACATAATATTTTATCAGCCATTTAATTCATTAGAATTTAAGAATGTATACTTCGTTGTTTTAATGAAAATGAGTTTTGTTATTAATTTAGGTATATTTTAAAAGTACTGTATAAAATTTTAGGTTGAAATTCCGCACTATGGTTGCTATAGCAACATGCGGCATCTATCCCAACAAAAAGGAGAGACGCCGCATTTAAAGTTGGTATAGATGCCGCATCGTATTACATGTTAAAAACATAGACCTATATACCTTAATTATGCAATTTTTTTTTTGGACTGTAAATTATGCCACGTAAATATAAAAGATCCATTAATGGATCAGGAAGAGCCCTCATATTAGTGAAGATAACGAAAATAATGATGACTGCCTGTGTATTGAATGTTTTGAAAGGTACTCAGAAACAAATAAAAATTTGACTGGTTAAGATGCATTAAGTGCCAAAAATGGTTACATATGGCATGCATCATGTATGGAGATGTGTGTAAAATGCAAAATTTTTAATATGAACTATGCCGCGTCTCACCTTCTTTGATGCGGCATCTCTCCCATAGGTGTGGGAGAGACGCCGCTTTGCAGGCTCTACAAAAATGTTAATTATGAATCCTTTATGACTCAAAATTTACAATTATTTATAAATAATTGTAAAGAACAATGTTTAGATTTATTGTGTACCAAATTTCAAATCAATTAAATGCTTACTTTAAGAATTATCAAGTGTTTTCAAAATGTGCGGCATCTCTCCCGCATTCACCCTATATATATATATATATATATATATATATATATATATATATATATATATATATATATATATATATATATATATGCAAGTTGCGTAGTCATTCATCACCATATTACACTAACACATTCCCATATTTGTGTCGACACAATGATGTGTTCTATTGTATGTATCATAATCGCTTGGTAGGGGTAGTGGCGTCCACGTCATTTGCCGGCGACAGCGGCCACAGTAGGTAGAAATAGAAATATTGTTTCTGGTCTTCTTTTCATCGGAATAATGATTTAAATAATTTTGAAAAATTGACTAATTAATTTATTTTGTAGGGTTCTAAATTCGCTACCTTATGGACAACAAATATTGTATCACCATGCATCAGTTGCTCAGTTTTTGGAAACTTTTTTTACACTATTAATAAGCATGATTTTCGCACGGTAAAAATTATGGATATAATTTTTGTACACGTAAGCGAAAAGTATTTTCGGAATCAAATTTACTAACAGATTTCAATAAGTTATTAAAAGTTCTTAGGATGATGTAATAATCATATAGTCTCTGCTTGGTGAATTCACCAATTTCAAAACCGGTTTCAGCAAGTTAAAATTGCTAAAAATGACGTAATAATATATGAGTTTCAAAATATGATCCAATACTTTTCGATCTTTCTACCAGCATTATTAGCCTCTTAGATCTATTTTTGTCCGCAAAATTGTGAAAAATTAAGACAAATTGGCCCAAGCTACTTTAAACTACTGCTAATTGTAAAAAAATTTCCAGAAATTGGGGCAGGTGGTGTCAAAATGATTTTATACACAAGTTAGTGGATGCAAAATTGACTTCTTGAATAAACTTCATGACGTGACTCACAATTAGTTTAATCGAATGTTATAAAAGTAATTTAAGAGGGACAAATATCCAGTACTTCTACCACCTCTTAATCCTCCCAAACCATTTTTTAAACAATTTGCCCTATATACGCATGTCAATACTTTCAGAAATATGTCAACTAATAATTACGTTCAATTTCCAATAATAAAAACAATCTACTATTACGCACATAATCTGCATAGAAACAAGTAGGCCACATGTCAAAACTTCTATGTGTACGTACAAATGTAACATGTAACATGTAGCATGTTAGTGATTTGTTTTTACAAACAATGTCCGTGTTAAAAATGTAATAACGTCACAACAGAATGACATAATAAATATAGAGTAGCCACAGTAAAATATAGTGGAAACATGCCTTTCAATGTACATACGTATTTTATTGATTTGCTTTGAAAATATTCAACTGCGAAAAAAGAAAATTAATAAGTTAATAACTTTGTTTTGAAAACGTATACACGCATATTTTAATTTTCAATAATTTATTTATTTTTTGAACTATTGAAATCGTTGACAAGGAGCTAAATTTATCATTATAATACAAAGGACGATCAGATCTTTCATAAGTGAATCAACGTCCAGAATAAAAAGTTATTCCAAACGGTACCAGAAATACGTTTTGACGATACTTTGAACTTAAAGGAAAACATTTTTTTCATTAAAAAAAATTTTCTGCACCTCATGCACAACTTTGAGGATCATTTAAAAAAATACAATCCTGCTGAAAAAAATTTCTCAGAATCCCAGCATTAAACAGTGGATACTCACTTCAAGTTTTCAAATGGTCTCTTCAAAATCATTGCCGAAATATTTTTGACTGAGATACAACCTCCCGGAAAAAAAGCAGCAATTTTTTTGATGAGTAGATTCAAATTTTTTAAAAGGGCATAGCCGGGTAAGATAGGGAAAACGGCCCTTGACGCAAAATTGATTGTTCTTATAGGAAATAATGTTCTTATAGGAAATAGGAAATAATTTAAAAAAATTAGTATAATAAAGGGATATAACGTTAATTTTTTTTTTATTACTTTGCTTAAGGTGGGTACACAATATATATTAAACTCAAATAAATCAGCTCAGTAATTTCATAAAAAAAAATTTTTTTTGAAAATTTTTGGCTGTTTGTGTATTCATAAACTATTAGCCTCAGAGGGTTGAAATTTGGCAGGAATGTATCTGAGGCTAAGAAGTATTATTTCCTATAAAAACAATCAATTTTGCGTCAAGGGTCGTTTTCCCTATCTTAGCCGGCTATGCCCTTTGAGGACACCTATCAATACTTCAAGAAAATAGTTAAAGTAGTTTCATTGCTAAAGATCTGACCCTATTTGCCCAAAGTTGTCCCAGATGTGCAAATTAATACAAATCTGATCAGATAAAAGTTAAATTTATCCTCACTGAATTTCTTGTTTTAAATTATTACATCTAAAAAATAAAATGAAAAATATCGACTCTGTATGTTCGATGCCAGCATTCTTGTTTGTTTATGTACAGTTTAATTAGTGTAACTAACTTATTTGTTTAATAATTGATAGAAAGTTATAATATGTATTTTGCTTAATTAAGCATTTATGCAATATGTTTCCAAGAAATTAATTACAAAAGTTGTAACATTCATATTAATTCAAGTACAAATAAAAAATTAAAAATACATAGAAAATTTCAATATTTATTTTATAAGTTTTTATAATATTTTCTATGAAATTATAAAAAGAAATTTAGTCATTTTATTTTAAAAAAATTACCTAGATATTGAAATTATATAAATTACATTATCAATGTAATTACAAAAAAACACTTAACATAAATTGTTCACAACATTACCCCAACATAATAGATGTTAAACATAATTTACCCAACTGTAAATAGGTGTTGAACTTTATTTTTATTTTTTCTTCCATTTTGATATCTATCTCTACCTTCTTAAAACTGGGTAACACTTATAAGAAAAATATTTTAGACCTTACAGATATGTTGATCGAACTAAAAATACCAAGATTTTCTTTGATAGTGAGTGATACTGACCCCCAAAAGTATATAGACCAACGACTTAACCCTAATTTTTCACAAAAAGTGATCATGAACGTTCTAATGACTGATTTTTTAATTAATTTAAAATTTGAAAAGAAATAAAAAAATCCAATATACTATATTTTTTTATCAAATTCCAGCTTGCAATGCAAAATAGGATTAACGAAATTTCTAGGTAAGTTATATTATATATAAATTTTATATTAGTAATATTCAGTAAACACCACCGATATAAAAAAAAATGAATTAACACATTTTCTTTTAAAGAGAGAAAAGCTACATATTGTGACAATATGATATTTTAGAATGAGTACATAAATTTAAATCAAATATTTATAGAAATTCTTGTCAAATTATTATTTGTGTTAATCAAATTTTAGAGTTCCGTAACTGAACTATGGAGACCTAATTCGTTGGTCGAATCTGTCATTGTCGTGTTTCACCATAATGCACTTGATTATTTTACTTTTGACAGTTGTACCCGCAATTTTTTTTTTAATTTGAGTAATTATTTATAATAAAAAAATAATTAAATTTAAAAGATTAATATTCGAAAAACTTTTAATAATTCGCTGAAAATTATCGACGTGTTTGTCATATTATTTATTAATATTGACACCGGTGTTTAATAAAAAAAAATGTGTTTATAATTTATTGTTATTCTATTTTGCATTCTAAAGCGATTTAAAAAAAAAGCAGCCACTAGGGCACTCGTGGTCACTTTTTCAATTTCTAAGCATCTTTTTTAGGAATAAGTCGCTCCTTTAATGCAGATACCATTGAAAATATCTAATCCACTTCTAATATGAGAGAGAAATCCATTCCGGTTCAAAAATAAAAATTTATTTAAAAATGTTTTAAACCATAATTAGATTACCAAATAATTATATATAGTTACCCAGTATATCAGATAATTATATATCTATTTATTTAACGTTAACACGAGTTTAATTACAAAAAAAAAAAATAAAATTGAATAGAAACCAACAGAAAATGTGGTTGCAACGAGAATGCCATCCACTCATTCCTCTGCATCTATATACATTTCGCTACATACAGAATTGGGTCTCATGCACTCACTGCTGCTATCCAATACATCTCTACTATGTGGATGTTGGCAATACTGGCAATGAATTAAATATACTAAATTCAACAAGTGTACTACTATCACTAGCACTTACTGGATGATAGCTCTAGCAACTATTATATAATAGTAATATGTACAATCTACATATATATATTGTAAAGGCCTCCTACAACTTTACTCTATATTAACCACTCGTACCCATTATTCTATGTACATACGCCGCTTGATACTAATATTGATCTATTTTTTGTGTGTATATATTATTATGTATGTAAAGATTGAAAATGATAATTGTGCCTCTGAAAAAAAATTTTACGTATTGACCGTATGTTTTAACATTTTAATAGTTAGGTACCTACTTGAAATTACGTCTATTTACGATTATTATGGAATTACTTCTTTATAGTAGAAAATACTATCTTGGGAAGCTATATTTTACATAGGTACAGCTGTGCGAAATTTTGTACTTTATACACACCAGTATGTAAAGAAGCACAACTTATCATATTGTATTAAAATCTGTACAACTGAAGATTGCCATTTGTTATTAAATACATTATTCGTATCAAATTTATATCATTTATTGTGAATTTCATACTAATCGTAGATACAGTATAGCAAGGATCGGCAACCTTTTTTGGATGGCGGGCCAATTTTAAAAAAATATATATTTTAGCCGGGCCGCACAGTCAAATATTTTGCAATGTAGTATGTGGCTTAAGTAGGTTTTTTTAACGAATTTTCGAATCGAAAATTCAGCTATTAGAGCCACTGTCTTGATGCTACTTGAGTCCGGAACTATGATAGAAATAATTTATTTTGAAGTCTCTAGAAGCCAAAAATGACATTCACTAAAATTTAGATAACTCTCGAACAAAAAATTATGTTTTTATGAAATTTGGTAAAAATATTGGAAGTCCTAAAAGTTTAGATTTTTAGGCATTTTTGCCTAAAAAATTTTTGTGGAAAAAGTAAGTTTTTCCCCAAATTTTCTCAAGTTTTTGCCATATTCTCTTACACCGTTGGAAAGAGGAGGAAATAATCTCATAAAAAGGATTTTGAACTAATTTTTGTAAACGGAAATTCGCTATATTATGCAGAATACTGCGACAGGGGTATTTTTTTTTAACACAAATTTATACGTATAAATATTATTAAAAATCAACATGAGGAAAAATTTTTAGTAACAGTTTTATTTACGTTATAAAACATCGGAGAACAAAAAAAGTATAAAGTATGCTCAACTCTGCATAGGCAGAGAAAATTGTTCGAAAAGTTATATTTATTGACGAGCCGGGCCGCACGAAAGCTTGCAACGGGCCGCAGGTTGCCGACCTCTGCAGTATAGTGTGTAACTCGGCTGTGAGGTACATTACAGATTCGCTCGTGTGTGATATACAATTTACAACCTTAACCACGTATAAACTATTTATAAATTGACAAAATGTCAAAATATCGAAATTTGAATTAACTTTGACGTATATACTGCAAGTTAAAAATCTTGAGAAAGGCGTAGCTGATGCTGGGGAAATCCCCCAAAAATATCAAAAATCAACACTTAATAGTGAAAATAAATATTTTTTGCTAAAGATTAAATGTAAAATACAATTTACATTGAAAAACATTTAAATAATAACATCCAGTATTTTAGTAAATCAACTTTAAAAACTGAGAAATATATCGAGATTTATGTTAATCATAATGAACACCAGTTGAACATAAAGTTTTCCTATCATTTTTGAGATAGTTTTCATCCTGGAGCAAAATTACTCTTATCACTGTTGTGAGTAATCTCGAACTATCTATTCGCAAAATGTAAATAATTTATTATTTCACCGAATTTAAATTGGATGTTGCTTCGTTGCACTTATTTATTCCCGATACGTAGAACGTAGGATGGCTTCTTACGGTTAATCCAAAAATCTGATAAAAGCATTATACCTATAATATACTTCGGATTTTATTGAACATACATAGTTATTGTGTTGGAGGAGAAGTCTAGAGATTTAAAAATTTATTGGTTTCAATTTACAATTAGGTACTTGGCGTAAATTGTTGTGGTTTTTATCTGCATATTATTTTTCTTTATTGTGATTTATTATCAAAATTACCTACTTTTGGCGAAAAATTATATATATAATAAAACTGACGAAATACGTAATAAAAAATTTTAAAATCAATAATTTTTCTTGAATTTTTTCTACTTTTAATACTTTGAAAGATCGGAAAATTTGGATATTTGCTGATTTTCTTCAGATCCCCTTTGTGAAAATCGATAGAATTTGATTGGAGGTGGTGGTACAAAAGGTCTCTTTTTGAAATTTTGCACTATGATAGAATTAACAGTTTATCTCAATAAATCCTTGTCAAAAAAATTTTTGCGTTTAAACTTTGTATCCTTTTTTTATGAAGCACGTTGAAAAAGTTCTATAACTACAGCCACGTGCAAAAGTATTACGCACCTCTATTGTTTGTCACTGTATCAATAATAATTAGCGCCAAAATACGCGTTTTGTGGTTTTACTACTTAATCGGTGGCATTTTTAAACATAAATAAAACAAAAACAAATATTTATGGCACCTCGTTGTGCTTGAAAGCGGTAATTCTTCGAATTTTATTATTTTACATTTAAAATTTTAGTGTGATGTCAGTACGGGCAGTGAACATACATGTATTGCACGCCGTTAGTGCTATTATATTTCTAAATTCTAACATTTATCGCGTTAATCATGCCAAAAAAAAACTGCATTAAGTGTAGAAGAGCATCCAAAAATTAAGATTTTAGATGAACAAGGCATGTCTCAAGTAAAAATATCCCGAGAAGCGCTCGTGTTGTGCACTGCAATGTACACTAAATCGCTTTAAAGAGACCGGTACCCATGATAATAGACCAAGAATAGGTAGAATAAAATTAATTATAGATCGTGAAAATCATAATAATCATATAGAGTTGACCGGGGTAAATGTGAATTGGGGCAATTGTGAACGGCGCCTATGATTTCTAAAATAACATTAATTTTATTAAAAATCAAATCTTAGTATGTTTTTCTGTCCTTTCTTAATATGCTATTAAAAGGGTATAGCCGGATAAGTACAGGTGAATCGGCCCCGGAAGCCAATTATTTTAATAACTATATTGGCGGTATGGACAGGCTGTAAGTAATTGATATCTACAATTTTGGCGGCCAAAACTGAGTAGTTATGGAGATAATTAAAAAAAATTAAAAAATTACAAAAATTTTTTTCTTGGTAACTACTCAACATAGGAAAAGAATTCCAAATCCACATGAAGGCAAACACCCTCAAGAATATTAGACATATTTATTATCGTATGAGTCCTCGTTATTAAGGATAATAACAAGGATAATATCCAATTCAATGTTGTTTTTATAGGGTTCCAATTGAGCGACCACTTTAAAAAAAATTCAGTAACTGTGCCCTAATGCACTTAATTACTGCACGAAGTTTTATCAAAATTCAAAGGGTACAACATGGTAAAAAAAAATATTTTTCATTTCTAATCTGCTGAACCGCCCCTCCAGTGGGTCCGACCCTGGAATTATATACATCAATCGAAAGTACTTTAAAAATAAAGTGTTGTGTCTCATAAAGTGTTTTTCCTATCTCCTATAGTTTTCGAGATAATCAAGAATAATCGAAACAGGTATACTAAGATATAGGCTATCTGCCCCTGATAGAAAGTCCCAGTAGTAACTGTATTATCGTTTATGTGACACTGCAGGTACTTCATATGTATAACTTTCCTAGATCAAAACAAAACCATTGTAGAAATATAATAGAAAATTTTCAAAAAATGTGGTGTAGTAGGCATTTTTAACATGTAGAATACAATGCTCATTGAACTTTAATATTCTACATGTTAAAAAATCCTATTACAGCACATTTTTTGAAAATTTTCTATTATATTTCTACAATGGTTTTGTTTTGATCTAGGAAAGTTATACATATGAAGTACCTGCAGTGTCACATAAACGATAATACAGTTACTACTGGGACTTTCTATCAGGGGCAGATAGCCTATATCTTAGTATACCTCTTTCGATTATTCTTGATTATCTCGAAAACTATAGGAGATAGGAAAAAACACTTTATGAGACACAACACTTTATTTTTAAAGTACTTTCGATTGATGTATATAATTCCAGGGTCGGACCCACTGGAGGGGCGGTTCAGCAAATTAGAAATGAAAAATATTTTTTTTTACCATGTTGTACCCTTTGTATTTTGATGAAACTTCGTGCAGTAATTAAGTGCATTAGGGCACAGTTACTGAATTTTTTTAAAAGTGGTCGCTCAATTGGAACCCTATAAAAACAACATTGAATTGGGTATTATCCTTGTTATTATCCTTAATAACGAGAACTGATAGGATAATAAATATGTCTAATATTCTTGAGGGTGTTTGCCTTCATGTGGATTTGGAATTCTTTTCCTATGTTGAGTAGTTACCAAGAAAAAAATTTTTGGAATTTTTTAAATTTTTTTAATTATCTCCATAACTACTCAGTTTTGGCCGCCAAAATTGTAGATATCAATTACTTACAGCCTTACCATACCGCCAATATAGTTATTAAAATAATTCGCTTCCGGGGCCGATTCACCTATACTTATCCGGCTATACCCTTTCATAACAATTCTCCAAGTATTAGTATCTTTTTTTTTATTTTAAAAAAACCCTTGCAAAATTTTATGTATCTCACTTCCATCAATACTCAAAAAAAATTTTTTTTTAAATACATTTTCTTTTTTTAAAATGTAAGAAATGGTTAAAAATACTTCTAAAGAAGTGGTCTAAATCCTGAGGGGGTTCCTTATTAACTGCTAAGAAAATTGGACAATTTCTTACCAATTCACAATTACCCTATGATTTTAAAATTGTGGGGTAAATGTGAACGTCATTCACAAATGCCCCTATTCGATTGAAGATGATGGTGACATTATATACAAGTTTCCGTTGTACAAACAATACAAAAAAAAAAAAAAATTGTGTAAAGAGCCATGTTTTGTGTATCAATCTATGAAATCATTGCCGTGCTCCCTTATCCAATAACAACTTACAAAAACAGAGAAATTATTTGTTTTCAATGCCTTTGTGAGTGTCCAAGGGCAGTAGGATTAATACAAAACCATTTTTTTTTTTTCATTGACAGTATTAGACCTAATAGATTGTTGTTTTTTATTCATGTTAACTAAATGTATTCCCTTGAAAAAGTCTCATTTTCCTTGTTTTTGTGCGAAAATCTTGTAGTTTTTTGATTTTTTATTTGATAAAATGACAAAATATCATCAAAATATCATTTTTAGCTTGTAATAAATTTGTTCCTACAATTTTTGTTATTTTTAATTAACCTTGATTTTTGGTACAAATTTGAGATATGGATAACTTGTATTAAACAAAGAGGAATTGTGACCGCTAAAGTATGATGGAAAATTTGGAAGTGGGGTAAATGTGAAGAATTTGAGTTGGGCTTTACTCTGACGTACCATACTTCTCTTGTAATCCATTCTAAATAATTTTTCTGATGGCATTCACTTTTACCCCGAAATTTGCAAAACCGCACCGGGGAAATGTGAATGGCTTATAAAATTTTTGTTTTTCATACGAATTTGCTCAAAATTTGTATGGTGCATTCTGACTAATGTAGAATTAAAATAAATCAACTATAATGTGATATATAAAATAAAAAATACTTAAAACAACGCTTTGATCTCAATTCATGAAAATCCATTCACAATTACCCCGGTCAACCCTATGTAGTTTTATTTACATTTCCTATGCTAAATCACCCTAAAACTGGCAATACTATAGGGTGCCAAATACTTTTGCACGTGGCTGTATGTTGTTAACTTTGAAAGAAAAAATTAAATACAAGTAAAAGAACGCTAAATTTGTTATCTAACCACTTAGAAGAAAGTAAATAAGATCATACCAATTGAAAATGCTAATTTCGGAAAATAAAATTTAATGACAAACCAAGTAGGTAGGTACGAGGAAATAGAACAACGGTGAGTGGCGTAACTCAATAAAAACAAAATAATTAAACTTCCTTAAAACTTTAATTCCACTTCAAGAAAAAAGCCATTAATAACTTTGACTGTAATTGAAAATATAATTTATTTTTATACATTTTTTCTTTCAGAAAAGTAGGTACCTACAAATTTCCCATTCCATCGCGACACTGCCGCCGGTATGGCTTATTTGACATTTTTTTCCATTATACTCGAAATTCATCGAGTTAATAATAAACAAAGGAGAATAAAAGGGCTGCGACTAATAGCTTCAATTATTATTTAAAATAAAACAAACGAGCAATTGCCTGCCGGTTCTCTCTCTCTTTTTTTTGTGAATAGTTCAACTGAAATGGAAAATTAGTGTAAAGTACTATGTCGTTCAAAAATTATGGTATATCTCCGATAAAACTTGCAACTTCGAGGGTATAAACTTTTTGGTGTAAAATTTTTTGCCGGTGAAAAATATTACATTTTTTTTTAATTTGGTGGCACAATACCTCAATTTTGATAGACTGTCACGGAGTTTATTGACGGTGATGTCGGGTATCTAAACATCTCCAGATCTCTCAATTCTCAATCTTTCATTAAATATATTCTTTCTGTTTCATTTATTACCTATAGTGTAAATGTTTTAACGGCTTGACGATCACTGAAGCTGTAAGAGGTCAAGTGATACCTAGTTAACTGTGATACTATGCTGTACCACGTTAACAATTCTATATAAATTGTATTATGGCGGTCAAATATAAAATATTGTGTTTTTATGTATAAACTATCAGGTGCAATAAAATGAGACCGCAAATGTCATGATCGAATGATGTAAGCCGAAGATACATTTATTTAATATGCGCAGTGCGCATGACTCAGTGACGTTAGCTTAAGATCAATCAATGTTTAAAAAATGGTTTGTTTCTTTCTCTTTCGTCTTTTTAATTAACACTTTGTGACACTTATAAATCAAGCATGGTAGCCCAGTTTAGAATTAATAGACGTATTCAACGTTAAAAGGGGATTTATCAATAAAGTTGCAGAAGTAGAGGTTGCAGAAGAAACTCCTTATTTTTGTCACGAAAATGGAAAATATTTTTTAAGAAATTTAGTCTTTTTTTAATTTAATCAACAAAGTTACAATTTTAAGACTTTTTGTAATTTATTATAGATATTTAATGACGTCATCAAGTCCAATTTTAATTGTGTAAAAATTGTTTTAATTAGACCATATGCGTTTGGTTATTAATTTAATTGCAAATATTTAGGCTTTACTTTCCAAAATAAAATATTGCAAGAATTATAATTTAATCTCAGCGAATACCTAAATTCTTGAATTGCACTGTAGCGTTTTTGAATGGCAATGTTTATTTCAAGTAGCTGGTACCTCTGAATATGTATTGTGTACATGAAAGTGATCGGAAAATAAGAGAGTATAGGCAAAGAGAAAGTGGAAATTGTTTTGTTTTCGGAAAAATTTAAATAAATTTACAATTCAATACAATTTAGGTAGGAAAAAAGGTAATTTATCTAGGTGGAGAAAACGTATTGGTACGATTATCTCTTTAATAACAGGCTTCATCTATATGTAGAGGAATTTGCATTTATTAATTGTTGTTTAATTAGCGCACACAGAAAATACTGATGAAAAATTTATTCCAAAATAAAAAAAAAAAAACAAATTGTGTTTCAATGAGGTTCAAAAGGGTTAAAGTGGAACAACTTGTAATAAAAGATCAAAAAATATCTTACTTTTAGGTGCCATGAAAGAAAAATTGATTGCATAACTTAAACAAGTCTTCTAGAAAATGCAATTATCTCTACTAAGTCCCACTTAATTTTTATTTTTTAACTTTTTTCTAATTTTCTTAAGTTACACAAAAGCAGAACATAAGCTATCAAAATACCCTTCTCACAGCATCCCGCATAAAGTAGCAAAATTTCCTTAAAAAATTACTTTTTTAAAAAAATCTGTTTAGACAGGAAAATAGTTCAAAAACGTATTGTGACATGTGCTTTTGTCCGTTTTTTATCATGGTGAAAATTATTTCGAAAAATTTTTGAATTTTACCACCAAAATTTTCATTTCTTTGGGATTTTGGGCATTGAGGCTTTCAACGTTTCCACCAAATTTCGTAAAAATAGGATGTTTCTTCGAAAGTAATTGTGCGAAGACATACTTATATAAATTTTCGTGAATATCATTTTCAACTTCTAGGGATCTCACAACAAATTTTTATTATAGTCTCGGCTGAAGTCTTACCATGAGAGTGACTACAATAGCTGAATTTCTCTTTCAGAAATTTGCTAATAAATTATGAAAAGATTGAGACAACTCTATTAGACATACAAAAGCATTAATAGGACTAAAACTCTTCGAATTTATGTTTAAAAGTTATAACAGATGATTTGAAGATTTGTTTATCAGTTCTTAAACAATCCAGACCCTGGTTCAAGTGATATCAAAAATTAATGATTATGAAAATAATTTTAAGAAAATTTGGGGGACAGGTCTACCCACACTGTCAACTTCCCATTGGGTATCCTTAAAAACTAGAGACTACAGTACATAAATAATTCTTTTTTCATTTCAGGCGACTCCTCCCCTCGACCCCGATAGAGGCTTTGCCCCTTGCACCATACCGGGGGCTTCGCCTTCTGTACCTAAGGGTGGGGGCTCCACCCTTATCAAACAAATTATAACATTATTTGTTCTCAAGATATGCGAGACAAAATATATTTCAAAGAAAGTTTCTTAATTCGCTTTTTTTTTTTAAATTTTTTAATAAAATACTGGCGTTTTTAACATAAAAAATCCATATAATCTATGTTATCTTAATAAAGTTAATTCCGTTTTTTACCACAAAAAACAAACCGCTAATCCGAATTTGCTGAAAACTTTATCCGGTCTTCATTTTTTGATTACGCATCTAATGAAATTAGTCCCGGTCTTGATATCATCATTTGTTCTCGAGATATGCGAGACGAAAAAAAATTCATGAACGAACGAACGCACGCACAGACATCAGGCTAAAAAGGATGGATTCGGATTCTAGTGACCTTGAGACGTGGAGATATGTCAAAATTAGCGATTCGTAAAATCGGACCCATTACAATAACTTCCTATGGGAAGTTAATAAACGTTTAAAAAAAATAAAAATAAAATCTTATTAGAATTATTCTGCTGTGAATCAACACACAGGCATTTTTTAAATGTTCACATAAAAATGAGTAGGATATCTTGCGAACCGTTGCACTAGAATTATCCTTCATACAAAAATCTTATTATAAATCTTTTAGCTCCATATATTTTATTTGAAAAGTTAAATATAGGTCAGCAGTTCGCAATTCCTCAACACACAAAAAACATCGGATATACGAATAATTTAAACTTTTTGCACGATCGTGTATTTTCATGCATTTACCGATGCTGTTGACAATGCTGGTAAGTTACATTTCCCGAACGTTTGTTTATATCCATGGAAACCAAAAAATAACAGTGCGGTAAGTGAAATAGATGCGTGGTAAGTAAATAGGAGTGTGGTAAGTTAAATTAGCTCAAAAATGATTGTATTTATTTATTTATATTGAAATTAAAAGTACAATTTGAACAATTAGGAAAATAAATCCATTAATAATATGAAAATTTTCACTAGTTTGCACATTATTATTATTATTGTTGGCACCAGTCTTCTTATTTTATTGGCATTTCAAAAGGTCGTTCAATCATTAAGATTTTCTGTGGCTTTCATAATCTTCCTTTCATTTTCCGAGAATAAATTTGCAGTCAAAAATAAAATGCTTGCAAAAAACGTGTCGAAAAAAAAAAGCGAAGCGTGAGCTAACAATATTTGTCGCATCAGTACCCTTATACTATACATAAGTCCAAAGTATTTAGTACCTAAAAGTCGCCACTAGCCCGCAACATAGTATTCATACATATGTAGGTATGTGTGTATATTCTCCCACCATTAATCTACTCCCACCACGGCGCGCTACTACAAAACAAAATAACAAAACAACACCGCACTGACTGCGGCTGGCTGTTAATTAAAGGTAAAAATAGCTCATTCAAATTATAGGTATAGGTATATGTAAAGTGAAGATGGGTGTAAAATGTATTTTAACACGTTTTATGATCCGTAGAGGAAAAGAAAATATGTTTGTGAAAAAATTTTCTGTTTCCTTTTTGAGTGTAGCGCGGAAGATTCGGAACGGTTATTAATTAAAACTGACGCAATGAATATTCAAGAGGATTTTATATACACAGTGAAAAAATTTGTGTTAAAATTAACACATCTCACATGTCCAGAACGGTCCACTCAATTTCTTGTGTTATTTTAACACAAAGCATATGTGTCAAATCTATACACAAGATTTGTGTCAATGATTTAACACACAAGAGGACGTACATTTTGTGTTAATTTTTCAGATTTATCAGAGTTAGATCTAAAACTTTTTTATTCAATATTTTAATTCCACTGAAGCTTAAGATGTTTGAAAGTCGTCAAAAATTATAACGAATTTGTTCATATATTAGTATAAATGAGACTCAAAGAACGCAAAGTAAGTCAGTTCTTTGTAACAATTCTTACTTGTGTCCGTATATATCTACAAAAATATGTATAATAAAGAAGATGAGAGTAGTTCTTGTTATTAAACAAAATCGAAAAATTGTAAGCTTTTTCAGTTATTGACGAATATAGTTTTATTAAACGTTTAAAAACGAAACAACTTTCTTACATTTTAAGGTTATTCTGTTACAGATTCAGTTAAAAAAAAATCATGTAAATTTATTTGAGTTTGTATTATATAATATACAATCTTACATACAAGTAAGCCTACATGATTTTTTGTAACTGAATCTGTAACAAAATAACCTTAAAATGTAAGAAAATTATTTTATTTTTAAACGTTTAGTAAAACTATATTCGTCAATAACTGAAAAAGCTTATAATTTTTCGGTTTTGTTTAATAATAACAACTACTCTCATCTTTTTTATTATATATATTTTGGTAGATATATAGTCTAATCTAATTTATGTACTTATAACACTTTTTTGCTCGATACAAATATTATGTTACTTCTTAGTTGTTCAAAACAGGTTAACATTTTTATTCTGTTAAATCGAAATTTGTGTTAATATTTTCATTTAACACAAACACGAAATGTTACATTAACGCAGGGTTGTGTTACTTATTTAACACAAAAATTTTAACCACTAGATTTTTTACGCAGAACACAATTTTTTTTCCTGTGTACGGTCTAAGGCAGTGTTTCTCAAACATTTTTCATCGTAAAAAGACTTTTTAAGTTTAAAAAATTTTACGGAACATTTTGGTCAACCAATTAGTTTCCTAACAATAGTAGGCTTCGTATGCCTTAAAAACTAACGATTTTTAAGGCTCTGAAACATTTTACTAAACTTCGTGACTTCATCAAATTACGTAGGTGTTACTAAAAATTACGCAATTTGATTCACCCTCGTAAAACTTTTTTTTTCTCAATTCAAGTTTTACGGGAGTGATTTGAATTAGAGAAATCAATTGAGAATATCTTTGAAATTCAGAAAAATACTTGGCGCTATAAGATCATATTTAAATCTTTTTATTTTTTTGGTAGAGAGGAGAAGTGGCATGAAAGGAACGTTTTCGTTTTAAGCGTTCTAATAAATAAACGAGATAACAAATTAAATAGTTATGAACGGAATTAGAAACTTCAGTTTTCTTACTCTTGAAATAAAATCCAATAATAAACATTTCTTTGTTGTTAGTTGTAATTTCTCTCAGTTTTTAAAAAAGTGTATTTGGTCCCTTTCATCAATAGACTGTATTGAAACGGACTTAATAATTTATGAAAGGGACAATAGTAAATATCATTCATGTTGTTCAAACTTGCGCCTTATGTACATATGACATACGGTTCCCAGAGGCGCAGCGACGGGGGTGCAAGGGAGTCTATCATGCACCGGGCACCACTCGTAGAGGGGCGCCAAATGTGTGCCAAAGAGGGGTGTCAAATGTGCCCCAATGGGTGGCAGGTCTTTGTGGGCGCCAAAAAAATGGGGTATGTGAGGTTTTTTTTGCTCGTCACTTGTTTTTTGGGAGGAAAAAGGCAATATTTTTTCTACAGGCACGCCATTTTTTGACTCTGCCTCGGGCGCTACTTAGGCTAGGTCCGGCTCTGAGGGGCGCTAATAAAGTGTCGTGCCCCGGACGCCGGTTATGTTCACTACGCCACTGACGGTTCATACTATTGCGCAGGTCATCTTACTGAACTTACATATATTAATAAATTTGATTCAATAATGGGAACAACAGAATGATTTCAGTAATCGATGATTATTAATTGTGTGGTTTTAGTAATCGATAATTAAAATCACTAATGTTTTTCATTTGAGTATTTTTGTTCGAAAATTTTAAACCAGAAGAAAATTTAAAGAAAAAATTAATTATTGACAGTAATAAAACATGATAATAGAGAAAAAATTGTGACATTTGGAAATTCAAGTAAAACTAATTCGAAATCACTAGTCTTAAAGATAGTCCCTTTCATAACTGTTTGCTCTGCACCTTTCATAAATATCACACCCAAATTAAAAATTTACCCTCTAAATCTACAATTTTATTTAAAAGATATCTGATCTGTTGTTTTTCTCTAATTGAAAGAATAACTAACTGTATATAACTGCAAACATTTCAAAAATTACTTACGATATATCGGAAAAAGATCGGAAAAATTAAAAAAAAATTACTTTGGAACATAAAAAAATTTACAAGCACAACATTACCATGTTTGAAATGACAGTAGCTTGGAGTCAGGAACAAATATATCTGCATTGGTGCTGCCACACAACACAAATACTTTTGATTCAGGTGGAATTTGTATTTAGCGCGTAACTTGAATTATCCCTTTCAGTACGTGTCTCATTCATACCACTTTTCCCCTATTTTTTAAAATTTTTAATAGTGCCGAGTCTCTTTAGCTCACCTACTTGCTAGAGGCGCCACTGTAGTTACGTGTATATTATAACCTGGTAATTTGGTTTCTAAAAAGAGCACTTATATTGTTAAACGAACAGTTTATTTGGGAGCAACTTGATATGTACTTTTATTTAAAAATGTTTATTTCTGCAAGTATACCCATAATGGTCTTTTTTTGATAAAGGTACATTTAAATCTACCCTGTTACATTATGTACATAAAATTTTTTCAAGTACCTACGCAAAACCATCTTCTGCCAACGACAGTCTTGTGATACGAGGTTATAAAATAAAGTATTATACGTACGACACTCGGAACAATTTTTCCCTTGAAATTTAAATGTCAAAAACACATACACAGTTGCAACAAAAATAAAAAAATGTAACTATAAGGACGATAAAAATATTTTTACAAAAATTTTATTGTTCTTTAGAAAAAATATACTTTTCAAAAAGGTAATAAGACACAATTTATTTTATCATTCATTATTTAAGGAAGAACTGGAAGTACAATCCACGATAAAAGTGTAATAATCAAATAAATATAAATGTTTAAGTGGTTATTCAGGACTGCAGAAAAGAATCCTAACCTTCCGGTATTTTTATTTCTGTCAATTCAAATTTGAAAACGAGATACTGAACAGCTACTAGGTTAAGGTAGTTGGGTGATAAAACGATTTTTTCAAAGGATTTTAACGAAACTTCTCTAGATAGTTATTTAATCCAATACCAATAATACGAGCCCTTACCGAAAAAAAATTGACTCAATTTTGAGAAAAACTATTTCAAAGTTTTGTAATTTTAACACCGGCTCTTATGGAAAAACTGTATTTTTTTTTAGTAAAATGAAAACGTATCAAAGGAGTTTGATAAAAATTTAATATCTTATTTAATACAAAATTACAAACCATATTTAATAAGAAATAAAAATTATTGACCACGCCGTTTTTGAAATATAATTTAAAAACATTATTTTACAACGTTTTTACAACCCTTTTTCAACAATTCGTTTAAATTGCTGCAACATAAGCGCGCGGAAATTAAAAAAAACAAGTGGTATACAAATATAATAATTGAAGAATATTAATACATAATTAAATTTTTGATAAAAGAAAATTTTTTGCTGAGATATGCTTTTGTATATCTTGTTTATTGTGTTTGGAATATGAATCTGTTCTGCAAAACAGAGAAGGAAATATGGTGCTCATAGGTATATATATATATATATATATATATATATATATATATATATATATATATATATATATATATATATATATATCTACTTAATAAATTTCTAACACTGACTGACTGACAGACAACGCACATCCCAAACCATTCGGTTGAGAAGAATGAAATTTTGCACAGGAGTTCCCTATGTAACGTAGGTGAACACTAAGAAAGGATTTTTGAAAATTCGCCCCCTAAGTGGGTTAAATAGGCAATGAAAATTTTTATGGAAATTCGTCATTTCTGAAGTTAGATATATAAAAATATGTTAATTACTATGACTATTCAAATAAACAATATTTTATACACTGACTGACAGACAACGTACAGTCGCACGGATTTAGAAGGACGAATATTTAGCACAAGAGAAATGAAAATTGGCGTTTAGGCTTCTATCTATTAATAAAAGTCAGTTGTGTAAACGTTTCTGGAAATTTATTCCCTAAGGGGTTAAAACAGGAAATGAAAGTTCGTATTGGGAAGTTCATCATTTTTGAAGTTAGAAACGTGGATATTGACTAAGGCTTTTGAAAAACATTAAGAGTGAGTACCTAATAAAAAGATGTTGTCGATGGGAAATCCTATCGGGCATACGGCTAGTATATATATATATATATATATATATATATATATATATATATATATATATATATATATATATATATATGTATATATATATATATATATATATATATATATATATATATATATATATATACCTATATATTGCTTTCCATTTTGTTTGGGATATGAACACCTGGAATGAACACCATATTTCCTTCTCTGTTTTGCAGAACAGATTCATATTCCAAACACAATAAATAAAATATACCTGACTATCTCAGAGCAACTACGTTAAGTATATGTATACCTATCAAACATGTTTTAATCAAAATTACCTTTAAAAACGGTGCACTGGCTGCAGCCCGTAGTATATTTTATTACTGAGGACATATGAGGGCGCACTGGTAGTTTACAATTTTTTTTTTGGTCACTAAACCTGAAAAAATTACTTTAAAAAAAGCAAAAGAAACGACAATTTTGTTTTCCAAAAAAATTACAATATTTATATTACTTATTTTTTTTTTAAGCCGATGTCATTTTGTAGGTTTACTGATCCCGAAAATTTGTTCTTTTCAAAAACCCGTTTAATTGTTTAATTTCTCATCACCCACGGAACTATGTGGTGTGCAATATAAAAGATGTTTTTTTTTTAAGCGTCGACTTTTAACATCATGTATAAAATACATCGTCATATAGGGCAACAGGAAAATTGCTTTTGTTACTTAAAGGGATGCCTGGTAATGTGTAAAAGGTTTCAAATCGATTGTATATAACGTTTCTTTAGAAAAAAATATTAAAAATTTGTCCTTTTTTAGCGAATTTCCAGAATGGAATTCAGCTATTACAGCCACTGTCATGATGCGACTTGAACCCGGGACCATGGCAGAAATTCGTTTTGAGGTGCCTAGAAACCGAAAATTAATATTCACAAAAATTTATATATATATATATATATATATATATATAAATAATTATATATATATATATATATATATATATATATATATATATATATATATATATATATATATATATATATATATATATATATATATATATATATGTGTCACCACGATAACTCTCGAGCGAAATATCCTAGGTTTACGAAATTTGGTGAAATTGTTGGAAGTCCCAAACCGTTGGACAAGTTCGTTAGCCAGACACGTCGGATGCCAGGAACATGGTGTTTGTTCTTGAAAAAAATTAGTTTTTTGCCAAAATTTCCACTTATTCAAAAATTTTTGCCAAATTTTTTTACACCATTTAAACGAGGAGAAAAAATTACATAAAAAAGATCTTCAAACTATTATTGTATGTCAACTAGTTTCCGAGAAAAATTAATTTTTATAAACGGGCATTCGCTATGTTATGCAGGATGCTGCGACAGGGGTATATATAATTATGTATATGAAAGTAGGTACTTTACTACCACATATTATGGATAATACTACGTATGTACATAACACGATAATATAGCTTGTCGTATAATGGCTTGTATAGTCACATACATATGTATATAATATTATGTTTGTATGTTATAATATGCCTTCTTTTTGGGGTTCCTAAGAAAGTCCTACTCTTTAGAGCTCCGAAAGAAATCTTTCGGGACTATAATAGAAACTTATTTTGAGGTCTCTAGAAATCGAAAATAATATTCACTAAAATTTATATATATGTATTTAGTCCCACACCGTTGGACAAGTTCATTAGCCAGCCATGTCGGATGCCTGGAACATGGTTATTTTTGGTCATTTTTCGTGAAAAAAATTAGTCTTTTGCGAAAATTTCCTCAAGTTAAAAATTTTTTGCGACCGTTATTTACACCATTAGAAAGAGGAGGAAAAATCACTTAAAAGGGTGAAAAATCACAGAAAAACGGATTTTTATAAACGGAAATTCGCTATGTTATGCAGGATGCTGCGACAGGGATATTTAGGTTTTAATCAAGGGGACAAACTAGGTGGTCTATGTCTCTGTTCCACTTGTAATGAGTTTGTGACGTAAAATCTCTCCCACCATGTCGTGTAGGTACACACCGCTTGCAATTGTGTTAGTTTGTTGTTTGCCTTTGTGTGCGTACTCACACATACCACCACAACACACGTATTATGGGGCAGACCAAGCTGTCCAATTTAAGTAACAATGGTGTTCATTGTTAACACAATGCAGTGTGTGTTCGGCGACGGACACTGACTGACTACCTGCCTTAAGCTGTGACTGGCATACAAATGACTCCAAGCGAATTACACTTTTTTTATATTAGTTGGCTTCTAGTGTTCTATGGTTTTAATCCTTAATAACCGCATAATGATTTTGAATGTTTCCAAAGTTATTAGTTTATTTCAAGATTTAAATTGGAATTTTACAAATTGTTGTCATTTTTGTCTCTGATTGTACCTACCACTCGATTTTCCTTAAATACCTTTACGTAGAAATTTGACAATTTTCAATGAGAAAATACCGTTGTGTTCCTTTCTTAAAGATTATATGCTTGAGATGTTCGCAAAACAATTACCATAAAATAATAAGGGAACAATAATATATAATTATCAAACAACAAAGAAATATATATCTTATTTAATCTTGCAGCTACCGAAGTTGTTTATGTGCTATTTCAATTTCTTAAACAACTCTAATACTACGGGATCAAAATTAAATTTATTGTATTGTTTGGTAGCAGTTGTGTTCACAGAATGTAAAATTAACATAGACTTTCATTAATTTTCATTTCAAGTTTGAAAAACATTAATTTGACTTTTTCAAAATTGTTTCGTCTACTAATGTTTGAAATAAAGTTTAGAAGAGAAGAATAATTTGGTGGTAATATTGGCGATAGTATTGGGAGTAGTGAAAACAGTCAGGTGTGGTGAGATTTTAGAAGGGGGCCGGAACTGAATTTTGAAAAAAAAAATTAATTAGGCAATGTTGTATTACATATTTAGCGTTAGCTATCTGTACGCGGAGTAAAAATATTAATAGTGAGATGAAGAGAAAAATGGAAAAATATTCGTGTAAGAAAATCCTCCGTCAAGTTAAGAGATAAATCAAATTATTCTTGATTTATACTTTTCTTAGGAAAGCATTTTATTAGTAGCAGAATTTGCCAAAAGAAATAAGAAAATTTAAAATTAAATTAACTTTTTCTTTATTTGTTATTCAGGGGGTCGATAGCCCATCATAAAAAAAATCCCTGACTTTTTCCTGACTTTCCATGACTTTAAGTTCGATTTTCCCTGACCATTACTTTTTTGTTTCCCATTAATGGTTAGAAATATAAATGTCCAAACACACGATTTTTATTTAAATTTTAATACATACCTACATAATTTTTTTTTATTTTATCGAATAGATACGTGTGACACTGAAATTAAAGGATTGGGTAAAGCTAAATTAACTACATAAAAAACTACTTAAAGAAAATTATTATTTACGTATTAGCCCAGAATACGGTAGTTTACACTATCAAAAACAAATTTCAAAATTATTTAAGGTACTATTAATTAGCGAGTGAAGTTAAAAAAAAAGACACTTTTTAAATAATTTTTTTTTAAGTGAAAAATTTATTTTTAGGGGATTTTTTTTTACATATGGTAACTTAGGATCTGTATTTTATAAAAAAAATTTTTCCCTTTAATTATAACTTTTTTCAGTAGTACAGAGGACGTTGAAGTTGATGTAAAAAAAAAAATGACATCACAAAAATGAAGGCTAGTGTTTTCACATTCAAATAAACAATTAAAAATTAAAATACAATTTCGTGTTACTTATTGAATTAGTTCAAAGAAAATAAAAATATCGGTGAGTCTTTATTATAATTTACGTGATATATCTAAGAATCCTGACGTGCTGGAATTTTTTGAATATCTTTTTCATAATCAGCGCCCTAAAATCTATCAAAATCAATTGTCAAATTTTAAAGGGGAAAACCATGGCAGACCTATGTAATATTTTATTTGAACTTTAATTTCAGCTGTATTTTCATATACCTACTTATATCTAAGAATTGATAACTAGAGCTTTCAGCGATACAAAATATCACAAAGAGAAAAATAAAAATAAAAAAAATTTAAATCATTTTTAAATGTTTCAAAATCAAAAAGTGGAAAACTATACGGAGAGAAAATTCCTATAAAAATTACTGTGCTCATACTACAATCGACGTGTAACTGGCGAACATATCCAATTTTTGTACGGTAAAATGATAAAAATTATAGTTATATTATTGTAATTTTTATAATTTTACCGTACAAAAATTGGATATGTTCACCTGTTACACGTCGATTGTAGTATGAGCACAGTAATTTTTATAGGAATTTTCTCTCCGTGTAAAATTGCAAATGATTTAACGATATAAGGAAATTAATTACAGCTGCAATCCAAACAGTATTTATGTAGTTAAAGCTTTGAATATAATATCACTCCAAATAAAGTAGTTCCTCTTTATTTCAGTAGGGGTGCTACCATATCCATTACATGGTTTTATTTCAAGAGGGTTTTTGAACTTTGAATAATGCCGCTCTCAATAATCTCGATTCTAAACAATAAAAATAAAAATCAAACGAAATATAATAGCATGAAGAACTTGAAGCTAGAATTTTCCAAGAATTTTGTTCCTCTAGTAGACAAATTTGACATTATTACTGAAAGCTTTATCTGCATTAAAATTTCTCTGTGTTCAAATTAATGTAATAGAATATAGTTAAAATGATGGAGGTGTTGGGAATTCGTTTCTGAAAATGTTGAGTGTTCTATTTTAGGTGCAAAAAAATTATTAATTTTATTATCGGATGCACTTTGATGACGTTACAAATTGCCTGTCAATACACATAAAATTCAAATTAGAGTTATTTTTTTTATTTTTTCAAATGGTATTACTGTGAAGCAGGGCCGGATTTACCTCTGTGGAGGTCCCTAAATACTTCAGATGTGGGGGCCGCCTTTGAAGAATTCCCGAAATATTTCAAATTTTCACGAAAAAGAGGGCTGTGACGCCTGAATATTTTTCGAATAGTTATTTTAACAAATTAATAGTGTTAAATTTATCAATGTAACACTACAAAGTAACAAACAAATCGAAACTTTAACAAATAAAGTGGTATTGCGCAAGAGTATCTACAAAACCCACAGACATTACAATATTTACTGATTGTACAATATAAGTATTTCAAACTGTTTTTGATCACCACAACAAATTTGATAACACTTCAATATAACCTACAGACGATCCATAACATTTTACAGTCTCACATTTTATGCAAAATTATTGAAAATATATAGGTCGCTTAATTCAAATTTGTAGAATATGCCGTATTGTCTGTGAACAGTTTAAGTTAATTTTTTATTTGTGTTTTAAAAAAAAATATGTATTTCAATAGTGTAATACATATTTTCTTTAATCCACAAACAAAAATCAGTCAGTAGAATTATTAATAAAAATATTTAATACATCCATGAAACATTTTTAACAATATTTAGACACCCATCATATCACATGTTTCAATATATTCGTAAAATGTTCCAAAAACATCAAAAGTTTAAAATACTTTTTTTTCCACTTTGTTGTGAAATAATATATAATGACATCAGAAATAATTTATATCCAAAATATAAATTTCATTTTCATATATTTCGACTAGATACATACAAAAGTAAAAAATAAAAATTGCGTGTATTCAGAAATTGCAAATTGTATAAATAAATCTTTTTGAAACTCTATTAATTTAAAATGTCATAACGAATATTTTATGAAAAAAAAGACTATGTATATGTTCCGAAAAGAATAATAAATGTAATAATAATTTTTCAGATTTTCTCGAAACTCGTTCAATTTTTTCGAGGGGGATACCTTTAGTTGAGGGAATAACTTACCTTGTTTAAAATACTCTATAGAAATCTCTCGAGAGTAAAACATTTTAAATAAAAAATATACTCAATTATTGGAGGTGGATTAATAGTATATTGTACAATAAGTGGGAAAAGAGTTTGTTGCGCGAGCCCGCAGGGTGAGTGCAACAATTCGTATGTGTGAGAAATAAGCTTTTCCCAAGCATCTTACACTATACTTTTTCTACGAGCACATTTTTTTTCGTAAAATTTAACATAAATAATTAAAATAAAATTTAAATAAGTAGTAAAAATTTTTTAAAATTTATAACGTCAGTGTTAAGATGTTCAAATTTTTGCCAAAGCATACTTTAAAACTATGGAAACAATAATAAATAATCAACATACATATATGTATATTTTTAGTATTATTTCTATATATTATACATTAAACTAACGGAACAGCCTACTTTTTTATTATATTAAGGCGTGAGAAATAATTTCCCACTGTATTTCCGCACAGTGTGGGCAATTGTTAATTTTTACATCTAGTTAGCCGTGCACAAAATGCTACTTTTAATAGTAAAAGTAGAAAAAAATGTTTATACGCCGAATTGGACAAGTTGCCCAAACTAATCTCACTTGAACACAATTAAGCATAATAATAATTAATGAAAACACCAAACTCTCTCTTTTCGTTGTAGAAAGTTTAAACGCATTTCCAAGGAAATATACTCTTGCATAGTTGACTTCTTTAAATCATCTACTAATTATTGTGTTTTCGTTATCTAATATTAATCATAAGCGAATATTTTCAATTTACGGGCTTGCGTAGCTTCACTATATATTTGTAAATTTATTAAAAGACAAGAAGTTTAATTGTAGTCAACTGAGATAGCTTCAAGCACAGTAAGATAAAATTTTAGACTGCAAAAAATTTATTTTAAACAATAATCTAGTACAGTTGATCCTTTTTTGGTGCGGTGGAGGGGACCGCATAAAAAAAATCTCACAAAAAAAATATATTTAAAACTATTGTAAATAGCTATAAAAAGTATAGTTCGATCCAGATTGTATAAAAAACTTTTTTTATGCGGTTGGTCGGGACCGCATAAAAAAAGTTTCATCGAAAAAACAACTCAAAACGCTCAAAACTTAGAAATTTCTTAGAAGTTGCTTCAAAAAAAGATAAAGCATTAATTTACACCTAGGAACATTTTATTTCCTTTTTATAATAAATTATGAAAATTTTGAAAAATACATGTGTAAAAAAAATTAAATGATGCAATAATTTATGTTCTTATGCAATGTATTGATTAAGTTAACGCTTAAAAGTCGTTAAAAACTATTTTTATCAAAGAAAGTTATTATAGTAATTGTTTAAGTTTCTTACTGTCTCGTGATTTTGATTCAAATTATGGCCATTTTTTTACAAACCGCATAAAAAAATCGCACAAAAAAAGAACGCATAAAAAAGAGTTCAGCTGTACTTTATAAAAAAAGAAATTGTGGCTAAAGGAGAAAGAAAAACACAATTCACAACATCTCTTGGTTACAAATTTGTCGAAAATTTTCCATTGATATAAAAGTTAAACTATGTGGAAATGTTCAAGATTTAAAAAGGGCGGTTTTTGTCAACCAGTCGTAATCTAAAAGTTCTAGAAAGAGAAATAATCATTCAAACTTAATAATTATTGATATTTACTTAGGATACGATAAAGAAAGATCAACATCTAACTTGGACCGAATGCTTTGTGATTTATTGATAAGAATAATTCAAATTTATTGAAGAGGGTTGTTCTAACAACCTGCTGCCAAAATATTTTATGTAATTGCGAAAAGTTGAAAAAATTCCCACGTGAAATCAAATACAACCTCCAATATATTATATGAAGTGATAAACAAAACCCCCTAATCCTCTCCGTGCCCTTAGCCCCGATAAAAACATTAAAATTTCACCAACAAACCCTTTTTGAAACATGCACCAAGATTATCACAAAATTTATTAGGGATACCTTCACTTATTTTGCCTAAAACCATTTACAAGATTTTACATAACAAAAGGAACACCATTAATATATCGTTTGACCTGCATTATCTTTTCTCCATTGTTGACTTATTTACATAAATCCTTACATAACAAATTTTAAAAAATCGTCTTAACCAACTTTAATCCGAGCAGAGGTCAAATAAATCAAAGGAAACACAACAAAAAAATGAGATATATGATTGAAAAAGTTTATCTGTTAAACAAATATTGTATTTCTTTACCGTTATTACACAGAAAACACATAAGTAAGTACACATACACACACACACTGAAAGACAGACACATTCACAAACACGAACGGACTCAGCGAACTCGGTAAAGAGTACATAAATAAGGGTATTCGACGAAGTACGGTTCAATAATTTTCTTTTGATATACTTCTTTCTCTACTTCCAAGTTTTCAATTAATCTTTTTATTTATTAATTGAATAAGAAAGTTTTTTTCGATTTCTTCTCCTATATCGGACTAACAGGAAATTGAAATAATAGAATTAATGTTATTTCATTGTGATTTGATCAAAATCGAATCGAAAAAGCCCCTCCCCAACACCAATAAAACATTTTTGTTAAATAAAAATCATTTGGAATTATCTAGAACAATGAAGGGCTCGTTTTAATTGTTACCTGAATATCAATCCAAAAATGTATGTAATCCCAAAACACAACCGGATCATATAAAACTTTTAACCATTTCAACAACACTCAACACTAATTCCATAATAATTGATTGATGTTTTTTTTCTTCATTTGTTTTCGAACAAAAACGAACAAAAATTTAAATTTCAAAACACAAAACAATTGATTTTAACATTTGATTGTTAACATTCGATTTTTTTGTTTAAATGAACCAATTAAAACAGACCGATTGACAACAATTAAAACTTAAGTAACGGATAAACTTAAAATAACATCGTTTTTGGTTACGGTTTTTGGTCTTTATTGTCAATAATAGTGTATATTTATATTTTAAATACCTAGTCGCCTATATGTATAAATATTTTAATAGTACATTATTAGTAAAAACGACATAAAATTTTATCGATATTAACGGACCGGCGTTAGGCGTCGGTTGCGTCCACTCGACTAAACATTATATTCAATAGTAGTGTGTACGTATGCATGTGTATGTACCGGCGTCGATCGTGTTGCCGTGTTATTGCGACGCCGGATATTCTTCTTCATTCCGTGTATAGTATTGACATGCGCGTGTATTATTTAGCAATACTTCAGTGTTTAAAAAGAAAATTATTTTCAATTTTGAATTGTAGTATTTTGTTTATTTCTTTTCTGTTCAAATTAAGTACATATTTAAATTATCAATTTTGTTTACACTGATTAAATTTAAAATATCTGGAATGTTTTGGAATATTTAGAAAAGAAAGTAGTCTTGAATTGTTTTTTAGACTTGATTAAATTCATAATTGGATTTACTAGCAATAATTGTTGAATATTAATTGAAGTGAAAATTTCCTAGAAATCTTATTCTTATTTAAATGGTTGGGTAGGGTCGTGTAAGATGGAACACTTTACATTTAGATGCCTATCAAAAAAATTACAGAAAATGCTATAGAAGTAAATTGTATTTATTCTAGTACCTTAGTGGTTAGTTAACACTGTGACAAAGAATTTTTATTACAAATTCAATACCAACTGAGTTATAAAAGAAAATTCACAAAAAGAATGCGCAAACGGTCGTGTAAGAGCAAGCACTGGTGTCGCCGGTAACAAGTGAATTTTTCTTTAAACTTTGATCAAAGTATCTCATAAATAGTGTATCTTAGCAAAAAAGTAATAAAAATTTTAAAACTTAACCTAAGTAAGATATTTCAAATACATTATGTCGACTAAACTGTAGTTTTCGTTATCGAAAGTTATCGATGACAAAAGTTTAACGATATTTTCGTTGAAATAGTGCTATTTTGTTGTACAGTGTTAAATAGTGTAAATAAAAATAAGTGTTATAAAAGAAACTGGCATAAAAGTGGCGATTACGTGTTAACATGAGTCCATCCGTACTGAGTTGAAAAAAAATGGTTAAAACTAATTACTGACTAACTTTACTAGCCACAAGAATATTTATATCTTTTGATTGGTTTTCGAAATAAAACGTAGCAACATCCTCAAATTTTAGAAAAAATAATATCAAATCGTACTAAAAATTTGAAACTTATCTAGAATATTGGACTTAAAAACCAATATTTTTGGGGAACAGGTTTCAAAACACGATTGAAATCAGTTACAAATTTCGTTCTTGTTTCAAGAAAACCGTAGTGCAGTCTTACGGATAGCGCAATCTTAAACAATCCTACCCTACATGAGATATTGTGGGGAATCAAATATTTCGTGAGTTAACAAAATTGGAAATTAATGTTAAATCTTTCTTTAACGTTATCTCTTAAACCAGGGTTTCTTAAACTTTTCCTCCGTGTATTCCTATTTAAGCATGAAACCTTTCTGCAAAAACCACCAAAAGATATGTCGTGTATAGAAAATTAGAAACCCTATCACGTTAAATGGAAAGATATGTAAATTATCATGAATATCCAAACAAAATTTTTATTTTATTTAATTTCTTTATCTAATAGCATTTTCTAAAGCGTTTTCTTTAAATGTACCTAACTTCTATTATCATACTAACTCAGATAAGTTTATATTTTGCACTATTAAATTTTTGTACCAATTTTGGGGAAGCATTTTATTTCCGGTTATCTCACAATTATTTTCATAATCATTAATCTTTAATCAACGTTAGATTATTAGAGAGCTGCTGTATAAAGAAGCGATCGTATTATTGCCCACAAAAGTTACAAAACCATAATTAAATGTTCAGCCAATTCGCAAAAAATTCGTCTTGGTTTGACCGGTATCTGTCATAGATAACGTTTCAACAGTGACTGGGTTTGCGGTACCTGTGAGCCTGTGCAGAAGACCACCATTACTTTTTATGAATCAAAATTAAAGTTTGACCAATACCCAAAGATATACTTTGAGTATTGGTCAAACTTTAATATTATAATTATTCTCAACCCAAAAAGAAATCTTCCTCAATAAAAATAAAAGTTAAAGCAAATTTAAAATGTGTAAAAGAAAAATTAAGGTATCTCAACAACTAACGAAATTATGGGACTTTAAAGTTGCAGTTTATATAAATAGTTCTGTTCCATCTGATACAGATGTGTGACCAGTGACATCATTATAAATAGAGCGAAGAGATTTTTTTTTTAAATTAAACTTTTATAAAGCTGGTAAATACGTTAATTACTACGAATACTGTAATTATGGATATGACAATTTTCATTTTTCTTTTAACTCAGTATTTTGAACTTTTGAAAATTTATGAATTGATGTACTTAATTTGTCAATTTGTTAACATTAAAGGTGAGTTTTCGCTCATAAAATCGCACTGCTTGTTTAGCTTGTTACTATTTTTGTAGCCACTGAGATATCAAATCATGTACGCGTGCGCTCCACTGCTTATTTGATTTGATATCTCATTGGCTAACAAAAAGTAACAAGCTAAACAAGCAGTGCGATTTTATCAGTGAAAACCCACCTTAAATCCGTGGTAATTTACCATACACAAATATCTTACTGTGCGGATATTTGATGTCATAGACGAATTGGAAATCAATCATTCTACTCAAGCTTTGATCTTCTGCTCAAACTGATTATTTATTGACGGATTTCAAAATTTTTTCACGGATTTATTAGTTTTGGTTTATATTTTAGTTAAATGTAACTGTAATTACATTACCCAGGGCCAGCTTAACCCTAAGTGCTCCCGTAGTTGCCGTGAAAAATGCCGCTGTACACGGAGAGAAAGATCGTATAATTTTTGTAGATAAAATTTCAGAAAAATTACCATGCTTTCTTATAATGCGTGCGCTATCGACGACCAAAGTAAAGAATATATTATAGCATGGTAAAATTTAATGTGCTAACACAACTTCTATCACACTCTTATGTATATATGTTATAGTTTAATTCTTGTTGTCGTGCTCTTTCATTTGGGCATCTGACCCGCAACCTTATGTTGCTTGGGCTGTACCTGTAAAAACTTCGAAGATGCCCGATGTTTTCCGACGTTCGATTCTTTATGATGCATACAAAAATGATTGGCAACAATATATTCTAATACTGAAGATAGTGAAGTAACAAAATGATGAATTAAACGATGGCCATCCGTCCTGTAAGACATTCTAATGAGCACTACTTCGACACCACACAACACTACACCAGCAGTGACCAGCTACTTGCAACATCACCAGTTTGGCTATGTGACCTTCATATATGATTGTGTTGATACCTTCTGCAGCTTGCCTCGTTATGTGACAGCGTTGATACCTTCTCTTTCTTTCTTTCTACTATTAGCTTCTTTTATTCTTTTCTACTTTGCTTCTATTTTAAGACAGCATGGTAATTTTTGTAAGGAAAACAATTAAAAAATATTTTTCTGTCGGGAATGGAACTTTTTACTGTGCTGTTTTACAAATTTTACGGAGGTAATATTACGGAAAGAGCATTCTATTCTTTATATTTTCTATGATTAATTATAATTTTTATATTTTTACCGTACAAAATTCAATATGTTCGCATTTTACACGTCGATTGTAGTGCTGAGCACAGTAATTTTTATATGAATTTTCTCTCTGTGTAAGTAAGCCTAGTGGGTAATTTGTCCTTAACATTATCCATACTATGAAACTTTTTCCTTCTTTTAAATTCTTTAATATTACATTGTCATAGATTATACGTTTACAGTTCCATAAAATTTCTGCATATTTGCGTGATTGCCAGCATCATAATGCTTAGCACAATAAAGATAACATTTATTGTATGTAACTGGTAAATTATATTTCTTAATAATGGCAAACACTGTTTTCTTTTATAAACCACAAACACAAACATAATATATTGCATTAAGAAGGAAAACTATTACAAATATAAATTTCCATTATGCTTACTGGAAAATATTGTGGTACGGACAAAGGTAATATAGCCTCTAAATTGTACAGTGACATAAAGTTTCAGAAACTCACTACGAAAAGTTGGGGAATTTCATTTTCAAAATTTTATTATAATTTAGAATTCACTAATTTTCATTCGTCGCGTGTGACAAGTCTTGTCGTCAGAGGCGTAATTACAATGGAGCAGGTGGAGCAGCCGCTTCAGGGCGCATGGTAAAAGGAGGCGCACTAGGGTAACGAAATTGGGCACAAAAAAAGGCTGGCGACGTTTTTTATTTTTTTGCTCGTAACTCTAAATTTTTAGCAAAAAGTTGACCCCTAGGAGGGAGCGCTTTGTTAAAGTCGCCCAAGGACGGAAAATTTATAGTTATAGTAATATTTTTACCAAATGACAACATCGCAGACATGCCTTTAATATAGCTATCTCTTACAAGATCTACTACCAAATGTATTGAAAAAGGATGATAAAAATTATAATACCTTTGATAAATAACAAAATTTCATTTTTAAATTCCAAAGCCATGAATCATTTGCATTTGATAAAAATGCGACTATACACCTCTGCTTGCCGTGTATTTGGTAGTAAAATTGTTTCACACGACGATTGAAAATTAACGTAATCTAAATTCTAATGAAATTTCATACATGCAGGGATTTTTATTTGAAACTTTTAAAAGCTTCTCGTCCTGGGATTTTAAAACTTTTTTGAACTTTTATTGTACTGAGACACCATGCACGCAAGTACGATTGCATTTGATCAATTTTTATCAAACCTGGCTGAGAACTATCTCGCAATTGATCAGCTTTGAAGTGGTTTGTTAAAATTTTTAATTTTACTTTTATCTTGGAAACCTTAAAGACGTTCGTGCGCGTCCACAAAACACTACAGAATAATGTTATGTAGCTACAACAAGTTACCACAAAACATTATACCTGTATGTTATGCATACAGAGCTTGTGCTTGTTCATGTGTCATATCGTGTCGTGTATATGGGTGTTTGCTATACGTACCACCTATATACTGATCTATAGAGAGCGGAATTATATGCACAAAAATATTGAAAAATATGCAATATAATATGCACGATTTTATGGTAAAATATGCACCAATTTTTTCAAAATATGCACAAATATGCAGTAATAAATATAAAAATAGGGTTTAATAATTTTGATGTAGGTAATAATTGTGATGTGAAATACCAAAAATATAATTTTTTCTAAAATCTAAAACAGAAATAAGAGCATAAGGTACTTACAAGCAGGGCCAGATTAACCCTTAGTGCAGCCCTAGTCACCGCGAAAAATGCGGCCCCTGCCTTTTGCTTAAAAAGAAAAAATCGTAACTTTTCCTACTTTTTTTCGAATTTTTCCTAAAAAAATAACTGACAAGTGGGTAATCCGGCTGTGCTTACGGGTTTTCCACAAATACAGAAATCAGTGTTATTTCTTGTATCAAATTGAAGTTCTGGAATAGATTTTATCCAAGGCTGAATTAATAACATCTTTATTTTTGGGATTTTAGATAAATTTTTTGCAAGCTCCGTTACAAAACGTTTTGGAATAAAATTTTTTTCACGGACAAAAATAATATTAACGCTTTTGTTTCCAAATTTTTTTTTGTTTTTAAATGTTTTTAGCATTAGGAGTACTAAATATTTACTTTTCAAGAATTATTCTGCTGATTTCAGTGTAAAATAGGAAAGCATAATTCTATGTTTTGTTAAGGAAATTTGTATCTCTTTTATGAAAAGTGCTAAATTTGGTGAAAATATGCATATTTATGCAAAAAACTTGAAAATATGCAGAATTTTGTTAAATATACAAAATATGCAAATTTTAAGTAGTCTTAATCACTTCGAAAAGTGGAGATTCGGATACATCCGAAGTTTTATTGATATATGACCATAATTTATCGATATGCAAAATATGCTAATTCCGCTCTCTACTGATCTATGACATCAATGCATACACAGTTGTTGATTGAAATTTAGTAGTCTGATTTGACCTTGTATGTATATTGTGTACATGTGCACATCAAAATCTACCCGAATATTAATTTCAGTAATTAATATTTCATTTTAACGTTCGTCAAAACGATGTTTTTTGTGCAATTATATAAATTGCATATTTCAAAGGATATTTTTAAGCATTTTTATTATGGTATCTACTCTTATAATATACATACTATAATTTTTAAAATGAAAAAATGCTGTTTAGAATATTTTTTCCTAATAGCTCTGTGTTAAAAATTTGATTTTTAATCGTCAATTACTTTCAGAAATGATCTATGAAAGCCTTAAAACCTTTGAGGGAAGATAACTACGTAATTGGACTTGTCAATTCTCTAAAACTAAAATTTTTATCTACTATTAGGTTTGACGCACGAACGTCCTTAAAAGATCCTTGAAACGGTTGGATTCATTTTCATCAAAACTGATTAAAAACCATCGCATAATTACCAGATTTCAAAGTGGGCTTTTAAAATTTTTAATTTTATTTTTATCCCCGAAATAGGTAAGCCAATTTTCATAATATCTGGCTAAGAACCATTTCAGGATTACCAACTATCAAATAAAAAAGCCGCACTAAAATTGGTTAAGCCGTTTTGAAGATAACGCACACACGCACGTACCTCTTACCGCAAACGTATTTGCCTGCTTCGCTCTGTTGTGGGTAAAAAGGAAAATGAAAATGAAACGCGAATTTATTACTGTTTTCGAAGACTCTAGTTGCTAAAAAGGGAAGAGTCGAATTATCTTCCAAATTAAATATACCTCTTGTATTACGTCCAGGCTATCTTGTTAATAGGATCGATCTGTCAGTGGAGAAAATGAATGTTTTGACTTAATGGACACCGCACTTCTAGCGGTTCAGAGACACATTTATTCTTCTCAGCAAGTTTGCGCACAACGTTATAAAACAAATGTTACTTACATTACGTCAATGTGAACTGTAAATAATGTTATCAAATCATTTTTGTTAATGCACCTAAATGTCACCTCAGGTTGGCAATAATACTTCGACACTATTAAAAATTATATTTTTATGTTTTTATCCAGTTTATTGTTTCAACGTAAGTGTCGATACAGACGATACCGGGTGCTTGCAAAAGAACTGGCATGTTTTAAAAATTATTGCAAGCAAACGGCATTAGTTGTCTCAGATTAGTGTTAATAATTTTGAAAACAGTTTCATCAAGTTTAATCCACAGAGGTTAGCATCGTAGCCCATTTTAGTGCAGTGCTCTGGCGATACCACAGCAGAAGGCTTAAAGACTGGAAATGTTTTGAAACAGAAGTCGACAGGTAGGCTGCGTGTGTTTGAAGCAAAATCGGAAATAGTCCACACTTTATGTATGCAAAGTCCTAGAAAATTCTTGCCACAACGTAGTCTTCAGTTGGGAATATCGAGATGGTTAGGACGTGGCAAGAGGTTGAAAACCGTTTGAATGTATGCTAAGCTAACTTGACAATACTAGTACCTTTAAAAACATGTCTAACACATTATCCTAAAAGTGTTTGATTCCATTAAAATATTTATCTTCAAAACCACAGAATTATTTTAGAGACATTCTGTATATATAACTCTGTCTTTCTTATATTATGTTACATTACAGTAAAGAATATAACAATATTTAATCTGTTACTTTTAAAAAAGTTATTTAATGGAATTATAAAAGTTTATTAGAAATTTTTATTAATGTTATTTGAAAGAAGTACCGTATATTCCGCAGAAAGTTCAACCATACATTTCTTAAATGTGGGAATTATGTGCAAATCATTAGAATTTCGTGCTTTGTAGACTAAGTATATTTCATGAAGTAAGGACAGGACTGCAGTAGATCCTAAACCAAATTAATTGAAACTCCAAAATTGTCAACGTTTTGATGTCAACGAGTGTACTCATTCGTTTTTTACTTTAAAATATCCGTAATTTTATGGTGTTCATAATATAGATTTTTCTGATAATTACTTTCTTTTACGTTGGGAAGTATGGTAATGATATCAATTTGGACATCTGTGGTTTTCCCCAATTCTTGACCTTTCAGAGCCTAAAGAATTCAATTAAACAAAAAACCGAATGCAAGTTTTTTTTATCTAAATCAGACAATATTTCCAGATAGATCTACTTGGGTCATAAAACAAGGCTTAAAGGAACAATATTTGATCACATTTTATCTAATGGTTATTTTATTTCTTTCGATTTACTCCAGATCTTGTACGAAAGTCTCCCATTGCTTTAACCCTTTCCAGTTAAAGATTTGTAACCTTTGTGCCTCCATTAAGGTCATTGTAAACTCAACACTAGGCCGAAAAAAGTTAAATACAGAATTGTTGTAATAAGTCACATAAATTAAAAAAAAAAAACTCGATTTCTGAGAAGAGTTTGCGACACATTTTTCATGAGTACTGGCTAGTTATCACTACATAAATATCTACCTAGTCATTTGCAGGCACAAAATGTATCCAGAACACATGTAACACTAACACATGTTGTAATTGCTAAACGTGTCACAAGAAAGTCTCAACACAATTAAACCTTTTATAATATGAATAAATAAGTTATTTTTCGATCATTTCCCTTCTGATATATTTAAAATATCATTGATAACCTATATTCATCACATCCGAGCTAACCGTATGGGGCCATATAAAACATTAGCACGAAGAATAAAATTCTACCTTTATGAATATGTTACCATATTATTATTTTAATAGTAATAATGATAGTAATAAATGTGTACGCAGTATTATTATAGACGAGAATTCAATACGTACCTATATTATTCTCGAATATCTCGAAATTATTCCAAACTATGACACATGTATGAGTCTGTGAATGTGTTCGCATATATGTATGTATGTATGTGTTATAGCGTGACCTGCCCTGACTGTAGTACGCACGCGCGACAACCTGCTGCTTGCTTGGCTTGTGTAAATAGTGCCTCACTCATATGCTTGCGTTACTTTCCTTCAGTGTGTGTAGTAGTATGTAAGTAAACCTAATATCCGAATGTAGGGTAGGCTATATTGTATTTATACAGTTTGATCAAATTAAAAGGTTAGCCTGCAGATCCTGCAGATTGCGTATGTAGGACAAAATACATACATACGAGGCATGGATGGATCAACGATGGAAAATCTGATGAGGTGGCTGGCAAATATTTTCTTTATTTAATCGTTGTCGGCGGGTATTGGTGGGTTTGAGGTGAAAATGGCATAGGGATCGTTATATAGATAATATATAATTTTAATGTTTGATTTTTAGGTAAGAGTTTGGTGCACAGTTGGTGTAACTATTAGCTATAATAATGGTTTCAAATTGCCTAATTCCATTTAACATGTGTATATATGGTGACAGTAGATGAAAGATGATAACAAAAATTGGTCAAGCCTAATTTTTGCTAATAGCTTTGAAAAACTTTTTGACTTATTTATGGCAAAACATTAGTGTTAAAAAGAACGTATTTGTTGAATAATTGAGCTGAAGATTTGTGATAAATTCAATTGTAGTAATTCAAATTTATTAAAGACCTTTTTAACTCAAAAGGTTTTTCAAAGCTATTAGCAAAAACTTCGTATGCTTGACCAATTTTTGTTACCATCTTTTACCTACTGTCACCGTATATACACATGTTAAATGAAATTCTTACGGACAACTCTGTTTCGGTTTACAGAGTGAAATACCAGTGTCAGTAGTAGACAATTAAATTAAATCTATATTTAAAAGACCAATGATATCAGAGAATTCTTTAAATCTTTTTTTGCTAGCACTTTGAGATTTATTTACACCCCCGACAGAAAATTAAAGACCACTTCAATTTATTTTTAAATGGTTTTATCTATGCAATGAAAACTTTAATTTAAACAACGTTGTGTGTTCGATTTGACTACTCATTTGGCTCCCAATCCATGCGCTTGTTTAGATTATTTAGGTATTTCTTTGACGATCACGTCACATCAAAGAGTAAAAATGAATGTTCTCTATTTTTTTAAAAATTTAAATATAATTTTTTTAATAGATAGAAATTGTTTTCTCTTAATTTACGTTTCTACCATAATAAATAACACATTTTTAGGTTTCTAACGACCACCGAAAAATTCCTGTACGATGATTAGTTACGAAGTTATGAACAGTCAAAATTTAGTGTATGCTATACTTTTTGAATTACTATAACTCTGTTAAAAATTTCACTTCAGGATTTCAAGGATTTAAAACACATACTTTACCTTCAGTTCCATATTAGATCATTTCACTATGAGAAAGTTATTTTCTGTAATTACTTACATTAGCGCTTTATAACAACATTAGACAAATTATAATCACTTTTAAAATGAAAATTTTCAGCGAATTTTACGTTTCAAAGTTTCTTGAATAATTTTAGTTTCGTGTCTATCTGAAAATTCGTCTTTATGTCCGAAGCTATGCAGTTTGTCTTTTCGTAATTTTCATTGTTATATAGGTAGCCGAAGAGAAAAAGTTAAACTCTATCCTTGTCTTAAAGTGATTCTTCTTTCGAACATGGCGTTAATAATATGATAAGACACGAAATTTAAGATATGACACAGCTTAAGCCGTTAGATATCTACAGGGTGTAAAACAAATAACTTTCGTCCTTTTGTGAGATGACTCATAGCACCCTGTAGACACTAAAATCGCAGGAATTTTTTCGGAATTAACAGTCGCGTCACCCCTTACAAGGATAAGAGTTATTTCCCTTACACCCTGTATCTATATATATATATATATATATATATATATATATATATATATATATATATATATATATATATATATAGGGTGTAAGGGAAATAATCCTTATCCTTGTGAGGAGTGACGCGACTGTTAATTCCGAAAGAATTCCTGCGGTTTTAGTGTCTACAGGGTGCTATGAGTCACCCCACAAAACGACGAAAGTTATTTGTTTTACACCCTGTATAAAGATAAGATAAATGCCTATCTAGTACGAAGAAGCTGTGTGCCATCCTCATTGGCAATGAATTTAAACTTAAATTTGAAACAATTTCACAGGAATTAAAACATGGCTAATATAAAAATTAGTACTAAACAATTTAGATTTCCTACAAATAACAACTATTTCTTAAAAATACTACGGCTAGGGCGTTAAGAAAGTAAAGAGTTATGAATAAATATCTCGATTGTAGATATAAATCACCTCAAACCGATTAAAGAAGTAAATTTTTTAAGCGACTATCATAATTTTGAGTTTGGACCAAATCGGGTGGATGCAAGTAGTTGAAAATTAAAAAAAAAACATAAGGAAAAAATTGTCTTATCGTTGTCATCGAAAAATTCCGCCTCTCAAAAAAACATTTATCACTCAAATCTTACGTAATTGAAAAGTCAAAAGTAATTAATATATTTATTGGTTTCCTCGACACCAAGTCGGATAAATGAAATTAATATAAAAAAATCCGCTTATTAAATGCACGCTTGACCTAACAACATTCAACTTTTCTATGTCAGGGTGATCATTAATTTTTTCTCTCTATTAATATTTCCCATCCACTTGACAACATCCTATTAATAATCATTCTATAAGTAAATGCTACACTAACATTCCTCTCGTTGTCTTATTCCGTTTTGACTGCTTATTCCTTGTTCACTTCAATAAAGTGAGCTTGGATCATAGACCAAATAAGGTATACAGACAAATCATTTAGATTGTCGTCAACCGGGGTTACTTTGGTATAGTTTTGAAAGTTCTTGTAATGTTTTCTTTTCTTATACCATCGAAACGAGGTTTTTGTCTGATCAGAACATTCCTCTATCTACAAGTTTTCCTATGACTACAAGTTTAATTGGAAAAAAGCCACTTTGAATTTTCGAGGATGGATTGTGGGACCCCTAGTTGTTTCACTGCTCGTAGATGACGCAGCAGATGCACTGTCTGTTTAGGCAATAAAAGTGGAAGTCATGCCTGCAGATGTTGCCCAATTTTGGCACTCAGTGTCCTCATTCTGGGTTGAAGCACTCAATGGAATCCTCTAAAAAGTCGACAACAGTGCTTGCAGAAAATTTTTTACTAATAATAATCGACTTAAAATGTCAAAATTACTCGTATGTATATCAAAGTAACCCCAAATATGTCAAATTAGCGCGAATGTCAAGATGGCCTCAATTCAGGCTACTACACAATATGTAATTTTGAAAATGATACTTCGAAATAAAAATTTGAATTTCAATAGTAAATGCGGCAGACAATCCACCTTCAAATTACTAAGCTTCTACTGTTAAAAATCGATAAGCTAACTGAATAATATTTAATTTGGAAAACAGTCAAGTATGTTAAAGCTAAATCTACGGAAAGATTTCAGTTAGGCTAATAGAACCCTAATATTCCTTTCTTCTAATGACTTTCATCGTCGCCTTGAACAATATCGATCAAAATTAAAACTATTTTAAAGCTGTGTGCAAACACAGTTTCGAACTAAATAAATTGTATTTCTAAGCCAAAATTTAAGGTTTTCATATATATGATACGTAAGAAATTCGGCAGCATATCTAAATCAAAATTAATCAATAATCTGTCCCAAGAATCCCAGAAAAAATACAGTTAACCCCTGTGACGTCATAAAGTAAGTTTGATTATTTTTTATCCGTTCCAATAACGAAACTGAATTTTAATAACAAAGACTTTATAGTTTTTAATGCTTTTTGATAGAAGAATTGCAATATTAATTCCGAAATTTCTAAAGTTCTGCCGGTAAATTTGTTAAAATTTGAAGACTAAACAAATAAATATTTTACAATTACAACTTTCTACAATATACAGTGGCCATCCAATGGTACGTACTCCGATTTTACGTAGTGACGTCAGCGATTTAGTGGGGTTCTCCTCTCACAGATATGTTGTTGTTTGTCTGTGTTGGTGAAAATTTATGTACCAAGCACGACTCAGGGCCATAGGTTATGTTGTCTGAGAGTCTCGAGGCCTTTAAAAATTTTAAAAATTTTACGGCAGATATATATGCACATATTCTGTATGCGTAATATGCTAAATGCAAATGCAAAATGAGTAACGTAAAATTCTAGAATATTCTAATCGTCAACTAGCAGAAATATCCAAAAGCAGACCTCACTGTTGAATTGATCATTAAAAGTGAGATTAAACAGTGTAGTTTGATAAAAATTCTAGAATGTTCTATTTGTCAACTAGCAAAGATATTGAAAAATCAATTGTACCATTTAATTGTCCATTGAAAAAGAGGTCAAAATACGCATTTTGAAAAAAATTCTAGAATATTCTATTCGTCAACTAGCAAAGATATTCAAAAATAGACGTCGCCATTGAATTGGCTACCAAAAAATAAACCAAATAACACATTTTGAGAAATTTTCTAGAATATTCTATTTGTCAATTGTCCACTTAATTGTCCAACCGAAATTAAACTAATGTAGACCAATTGTCCATTTTTGCTATTTGACGAATAGAATATTCTACAACATTTATCAAAATGTGTTATTTCGTCTTTTATTAGATAACCAATTAAATGGTGCAATCGATTTTTCGATATCTGCGTTAGTTGACGAATAGAACATTCTAGAATTTTTGTCAAAATGCGCTGCTTAATCTAATTTTTAGTGTCCAATTCAACAGTGCAGTTTGTTTTTTGGTATCTTTGCTAGTTCACGAGTAGAATATTCTAGAAATTTTGTCAGTTTCCGCTATTTGGCGTCTTTTACGCTGATGAATGCGATAATGAAGTTGATTTTTCGACAGTATTCTAAAAGTCGTCACTCATATTCATTAGTATAACATTCGATTTGCTTTGTCTACACAACCGAATTTTAGGTATAAATTGTCTCTTAAGATAATAAATTGTCTTAAATAAATTCAGATAAATAATATTTACCAACCCCCGAAACAAAAGTTTACTGACGCCATGATCTTCCGATTTTACGTACTTCTCCTTAAATTTGCACCGACCAATACGTAAAATTCGATTTGTGGTGTATTTCGAAATCTGCGATTGGGTGTTAATATTTAAGACATGACTCTCTGTGTAAAAGTTATCTATAGTTATCTCTACGATCTAAGATTGTAAACGACGAACACAAACAAACCATTGAGTTTTCATTAGGACGAGATGAACGCGGAGGTGTGGATACAGAACACATATCGCGAAGAATGAAGAAAAGTGTCTCAGATAAGTGCGGAGAGTCAAAATATACTATAGGAGAGCGCACAGAGTACACCAAGAAAAGAGTAAATAGGTTAGTTTCTCGCATCTTTTTCCACTATCCTTCTGCTGCATCTTTTATCAGAGCGAACGTCTCAAGCCACCCACCGTTTGTCTGCCGTATGATATGTTCACGCAACCCGCCCTGCACCGCACCTCCAGAGAGTGTATTCTTGTGGCCCATCACTCATTTACAATAATATCATCTCTCCACTGAAGAGAGTTAGAATTTTCTTTCCTTCTTTCCTTCGTGTTCTCTTTTTTCGTTCACCTTTCACCTTTCTCCGCTTCGCATCGGTTTCTGTACACTGAATTCGTATACATAATGCAGTGTGTCTCAAGCTACTAGAGACACATAACAGACGCTACTCACATCATATAGTATATTTTATAATTTTGACATGTTACATTATACATTTTATGAGTGAGTGAGAGAGTGAGTGAGTGGAGAACAAGAAAAGTGGTGAGGCCTAAGAATGAGAAATATTTATTGTATTCCTTTTAGACTAGAAAATGTATACCAAGGAATTAGTTTGCAAGGTACCCGCCTATAATACTCATGCACATAGTGGAGTCTCTAATCCTTATTAACTTTAGTATAGAAGAGAAAATGCGCATTATATTAAATCAGACCTGGTTGAAAATAAGAGTGTCTTTTTTGTAAACTCCCAGTATTATCTACATTAATATTGAATTTCTAATCAACCAATGTTGAGAAAGTGTATTAAAACGTACAGTGTTTGACCAATTGCAGAAAAGAGTCTCATTCTGAAGTTAGACACTTCCTTCTTGAGTTACTCCTACTACTTCAAAGCTCATTTATTTGAGGAAAATATTTGGGGGACAGGTCTACCCACACTGCCAACTTCCCATTGGGTGTACTTAAATACCAAAGACTACTGTACATAAATTATTCTTCTTTCATTTCAGGGAATTCCTCCCCGCAAACACCCGACAGGGGCTTTGCCCCTTGCACATCATGGGGGCTTCGGGCCCTTTATCTCGTGGGGGACCCCACCCCTCATTAAACAAATGATATCATCATTTATTTTCGAGATGCGAGATGCGATTTTATTATAAAAACAAACCGCTAATTCGAATTTGCTGAAAACTTTATCCGGTCTTCATTTTTTAATTACGCATCTAATGAAATTAGTCCGGAGTTGATATCATCATTTTTTCTCGAGATATGCGAGAAGAAAAAAAAATACACGAACTAATGAACTAACAAACGCACATACAGACATCACGCTAAAAACGATGGATTCGTATTCTAGTGACCTTGAAACGTGGAGATATGTCTAAATTAGCGATTCGTAAAATCGGACCCAGTACAGTAACTTCCAATGGGAAGTTAAGAAACTCATCTACTCAGAAAAATACCTATTTTTGAATATTCATAATTCTTGTCAAAATAAACCACAAAAACGATGGATTCGGATTCTAGTGACTTTGAAACGTGGAGATATGTCCAAATTAGCGATTCGTAAACTCAGAACCATTACAATAACTTCCAATGGGAAGTTAATACATCTACTCAGAAAAATGCCTATTTCTGAATATTCATAATTCTTGTGGAAATAAACCATATGTAATTATTGAAATACTTATTTTTTATGTTGTTGGATGTCTTTAGTATTTTGAAACACACAGTATGTATGTATATCAATATTTTCCATCTTGTTCCAGCGTCTTCAAATTTTAAACGAAATGGGGAAGAGGGAAGTTTAGAGTGAGTGAGTGATAGAGTGAACAAGTATATATTTATTCATATTTTAACGAATAAATTTTCTACTTTTTTTCATCACGGCCATCCACGGTGATGTGGCTGTCTGTGTGCTGGCTTGTATTGAAAGAATTTTTCGCTCGGTAGGTTTTTGCTTAGAGTTAATGCTTTTCTAATGGCTATATATGTACGGGTGGTGTTTGTAGACGAGACTACGCCGAAGGGTACCTACTAAGTGATTCAGAAATTTCTTTTATTCACTTTTTGTGCTCTTTAAATAAAAATTTCGTTTCTTTTTTGTTAATAAAAAGATGATATTTTTTGGAGTGAATATTAAATTCTGGACTGTTGAGTACCTATATAATAGATTTAAAGATTCGAATCGTATTATATTTATTAAAATTTTGGAAAATATAGATTTGTGAGGCAAAAGTTTATTGTATAAATTGCAATATCAATGGAGATACGGCGAGTTAATCTTGTAGAAGGGAAAAATTTGAAATGTATGTTTACTGAAAAAATATTTAAATTGGTTATCAAAGATGGTTTGGTTAGAGATCAATCAGTTATAGGGGCGTATGTAGCTCTCAAATTAGAGGCGTTAAATGAAATTTTAAAGGAACGTTAATACCTTAATTACCATCAAAAAAACAACTTTGAAAATCTATAGTTCTCTTCCAATTTTATCATATTGTCAATTTATTTATAGCTCTCGGCAGTTCTTCTGATATTAAAAAATTCTAAGAAATTTAATAACGTCAGAAAATTAAAAAGAATTTTCATTGTTCTTAAGCTAAGCTTTATTAAAGCGATTTGAATTAGTGTGATTAGCCGAGTTAGACTAACATGGGTGTGAACTTTTTACTTTTACTATCAAAGTTGAATCGATATGATCGTAATGGTTAAAGACGTCCTACGTACCTAATTTTCAATAGATTATGCAATTTTTTCAACCATAATCTGTACAATAACTTATAAATGCAAAAAGTTTGGTCAAGTATATCGGTTTGTAATACCTTTAAGTAAAGATTTATTAGAATTATATTTGTGATTAATTTGTAATTTTCATTTTTATGTACAGTTGATTGCGAAAAGTGCGAAAACTTAGACTAGCTTATCCTATTGCTATTCTATAAGGTTTGATGTTATACAATTGGCACTATGAAAGTGTTACAGCACGGGACTAAAATTACAGTTTCATAGTGAGATGTACGCGAAAGTAAAATTTTTATTATACATTTAAGAAGTTTATGAATAAATTAAAATCTAAAGTTTATAAAACAAAATATTCATTGTAAACAAATAAATTAAAGAAAGTAAATAAAATTAATATTTTATTTATTTTTTGTTTTTTAATATTAATAGATTTGAGCGTTACTTTATGGTATTCCATATTTGTAAATAATAAACAAATATTTTACTTTGTAAATTACCACTTTTATTTTTGAATCTGTGACAATATTGTTTCAAAAATAAAAGTGGTATTTTGCAAAGTAAAATATTTGTTTATTATTTTTGTTTTTTGTTGATTCAGTTTTATTAAAAATATCTAGACGTCAGGAACTATTTTACTGCTATGTATCTGTACTATGGAAATAACGAAAGCAACATCCTGCGTTTACAGACATGCAAGGTGTTTGTCATATAATAGTGGATTGGTTGTAACACTTTGATAGTGCACAGTTTCATAGTGGCTACTGTACTTATACATGTATTTCTATTTCATGTGCCTAATTTTTAATGTGTCTGATCGAATAAAATTAACGATAGCTTTAAACTAATTGTATGTAAAAATTAAATTTATTATCAAAGTATATAATTGAAGACACGAGTGGATGAAGGTGTTATGTGATATTTTTATAATTTTACAGTAGAAGCGTTTGAAAGTTTTTATTTACATATACTTTCCATGCTAGCACATGTTTATTATTGAATTTCTACAAAAAAAGTTACATAACACCTTCATCCACTCATGTCTTCAATTATTTTGTTTTATTTGATTGCATCAGTATGCAGTGATCGTCATTTCCTCTTTAATACCTATCTTATCTACATACTTGTAGTTGAACTATTGTAATTCTAGTGAACTTTAAATATTGAGCACCGCGATAACAGTATTACGACACATCGTATGGCAAACGTCTTACGTTATCGATCCTCTATAGTCAAATTAATTGAGAAACAAGTTAGTTTCAGCTATTCAGGAAGTTAATAGAATAATGAAAAACTATTAATATACAAGATTCGCCACAACAAAGTTCGTATCTTTTTGGTAGAAGATTTATTGCATTTGATGATGATTGACAATTACTGATAGTCCCTCGGTCGGTTTCGAACTCATGATATACCAGACAAGATTGGAAATGATAACCAGTTAACCAACTCTGGATCTTGTACCCGTAATTACTAGAGTTGACAGTACCTTCAAAAGTAATAGTAGATATGTATCCAATTTCCAAAGCTCAGTAATAGGAGGGATAAAGACCAGAGGTGAACAATAAAGGGGTGAAACGAAGACATTTTAAAAAATTTTCTAGACATTTTTGAATAACGGATTCGTGTTTCAAGAGTGCGTATGGATTTACTTGTGCTTCAAATTATTCAAAACGCATTTTCTGCGTTAAATAGTCTGGAGAATCAAATTACTGAGAACTGTTTTTTTAAGTAATTGGAAATTAAAAAGGAAAATACGTGATAACTCACACATACCACCCAAAACATAAGCGACTGAATCTCTTAAGGGGGGAGGGTCCTCCAGAACTTTCAAATTTCTCATTTTTGTTTTGCTTTAAAAGTTCATTTGAAACTTAACGAATATATTTATAATGTTTTAATCCCAACAGAAAGATTATCTTAGATAACGATAAACTGTTTTTAACTCTACTTTTCAAGAACGAAAACTTTTTAATAGCGTTTTTCTCAAAACAGGTTTTATTCCGCGCCGTGGAACATAACTTAAAAAGTTATTAAGGTATTAACTTGAAATTATGTACAGATATTCTTTAAGATATTGGCCTTTGCATATACCTAAAATTTTGCATAAATTATTACTATAAATATTGTTTATAATAATTTGTTTATAAAAAAAGTGACATTTTTTTCTTTTTGATTTTAAATTTTGGAAAAAAATTCTCATCAGAAGTAGGTATATGTAAGGCGTAATGACTTATTTTAATAAAATTTTTTTGTCCGATTGAATTCAGTTGATTACAAGATGCTGGGCATTCCACGACGCAAATTAATAGAATCAACTTGGGCCGCCATTTTTTCTTTGTTTTGCATCAAAATTTATGAGTAAATACACCATAACATGTACTATACTATGTAACTTCATTTGATACAATAAATGTATCCAGTTTCTTAAAAAAGATTATTAAAAAACCTATTGTCTAGAGGACCCTCCCCCCTTAAATCATATGCGATTGAATAAGTGTTAATGTAAATTTAATTATCGTAGCATCAAACATACACTCCTAAAATATCAATCCCTTATTTCAAAAGCGTCTGGAAAATTTTTAAAGGAAAGTGTTTTTCATTTCATTCTCGCACACGTACAGGGTTGTATTCCCTTTATTAGTAATTTTCGAAAAAAATATATCTTTATCTTTGAATGTACTATCAGTTCTTGCAATCACGGTAGAAAATTCTGGTCCACCCTATGTATGGTGAAAGATATAATAATTAAACAAATATTTATTGCGATAAAAAACAAATGTGTGATTGGGCTGGACCAAATCCAACTCAAAGAAATATTATAGGAAGGTAAAATAGTGTCTTTACCAAAAATCACATTTTGAACTGCGGCATAAAGTTTAAAAGAAACACCCTTGTTTTTGATTTTTTCCTTAATGATATCTTAAAAATGCAATAATAATATCTCAAGAATAAAATAATTCGGTAGCTTTCAAATTTGGCGTTAGATGTCATGCTAACCAATGTCGAGTAGATAGAGGCTAGATAGAGAGCGAGCTACGTGTGTTTACATGTCCAAGTTACAATAATAAACAGGGCCGGATCCAGGAGGGGGCAACGGAAGCACGTGCCCCGGGCGCTAAGTTTTGGAGGCACCAAAAGCACAAGTTTGGGGGCGTTAAAATGTTAATACTGACGTTTTCTTTTACTCGTCACTTGTTTTTTGTATACGGAAAAAAAATATTTCTTTCTCATTTTAGAGGAAGACAGGGGTGGCCTTTTTTTCACGGTGCCCTGGACGAAGTTTTGGATAAGTCCGGCCCTGACAATAGATTAGTGTATTAGTTGTTAAAATATTGTATCAGTTGGACGTTTCGCAATTCTACATGACCGTCAAGGCGTTAATTTTAAAAATTGTTTTATCAAGAGGTCGTTCTCTATTAACATTAAAAGATTAAATTCTTCTTTAAAAGCTTAAATATTTCTTGAACAAAAATGATTTAGTAGGTAAAGTTAATATCATAAATCATATTATCTTTACTTTGAAAATAAATTGATACTATCAAAGAGAGAAAATTCGTATCTTTTTTATTTTCCTACTTCTTTTTCTTTTAACGTGATACGCGATATTCGGCATGTATTGACTCATCTTTGTCATACGACAAACTACATACCTTGGGAGGCGAGGCGTCTCTCTCAATGAGATTGAACGTATATAGACGTAGGAAAAAATGGTAAAACGGAAACGTGTGGTGCCACGGGGCACCTAACTTTAAGAATGCGATAAACATTTGTCTTGTGTCATCACCTGTGTAAACCATAAAACATGTGTTTCACTTCTTTACGTGTTTTTCCTGTAACTAGGAAGTTAATGGAAAATTTTATTATAGGAAAGGTGACAATTTCAGTTAGAGTTGTAGGTGAAATTTTAAAATAAAAAAAATGATTAAAATTTTAACTCTGGCTTAGAAAAATGTTTGACGAATGTTGTAATTAGAGATTCTTTAATACAGCTGAACTTTTTTTATGCGGTGGATAGGGACCGCATAAAAGAATAGCATAAAAAATATATTCAAAAATATCATAGATATCAATAAAAAGTTTAGTTCGGTCCAGATTGTAAAAAAAAAACTTTATGTATGTGATGGATCGGAACCTCATAAGAAAAGTTTCATTGAAAATACTAGAAACGCTCAGAACCTCACGATTTCCTTAGAAGTTGCTTTTCTAAACAAAATAAGGCATTAATTTACACTTGGGAACATTTTATTTCGTTCTTTATAATATGAAAATTGTGAAAATATGATACATCTGTTAAAATATAAATGATGTAATAACTTATATTCTTATGCAATGTACTGATTAAATGCTTAAAAACTATTAAATAGTATTTTTATCAAAGAAAGTTACTATAGTTAATGTTTAAGTTTCCTACTTTGTCTTGATTTTAATTCACATTATACCGTTTAATAAAAAAAATCGCACAAAAAGGACCGCATAAAAAAAGGTTCAGCTGTAGTTAGTGTAACAAAATACATAATAAAGAAAAAGAAAGTCGTCAGGTGCAAGTTGTATTCGGACAAATAGGGTTGCGTACTGCTAGTTGTTATTATGGTTTTGATGAAGTAGCATATGAGAGTCTAGATAAAATATTTTCCTGAGGGATAAATTTTATTCCTAGAACAAATTATAATTCTCTATTTCAAAACGCTTACTGGAAAGAAACAGTGACATTTGCTTAATATACCAACGGGTCGCCGCGCCTGTTTCTCTTCCAGTATTTATTAGTCCGAAATTTCCAATACTATTTGGTTCCAGTACTTAGAAAATTATTTAAAAATTCTTGTCAATTTTTTTGGGATATTTTGGATCTATTATTTCTAAGGATACACTAACAAATATAAGCAATATATTTGTATTGCTTCAATAACAGTCATCTCTGTTTGTGGTATCAAAAAATTGTTATATTTTTAGATTTATCACCGATTCCTTAACTTTTCTTTAATTTCTAGAACTCATATCTTAAAGGGTTCACAAAAATACCCGTTTAAATTTAAGTTTAAGTTAACTAACAATAATATCTTGATCAAAGCAAAATGTGTCATCAAGTGTTTTTTATGTAACAACGAAATTACCTACGTAAGAAAATTAAATTCTTATACATTTCCAATTAATCTACACCTTCAAGGTCAAATGGGCCTTGGAAAAAACGAGCTTTAGGATACCAGTTATCGTCTCCTTCATTTGACTTTTCATTCCTGGCAAAAGAAAATTCGACACTGAAACAGAAGTATTTAATTTCTCAAATTTACTCTGGTGCAATTTTTATATTATTTAAAAGTTTTTACTGGCGAAATTAACAAAAAAGTGTAAAGTTGACTTAAAATTCGACCGTTTACCCACATGTTTAGAAAGACAGGATTTATAAGAAACAATCAAAATTACGACGAATCCAATTAAATATAGATTTATTTAATTTATCTGTCCAGTCCAGATATATTTTGAGATGTTTAATGCCTTTTTCAGGCAATGTTGAAAACATGTCGAAATATAGGCTAACCAAAAAAATGCATCACTGCTTACATGAGGCAGAGTCAAAAGTTCAAAAACGCATCAGACGCATCACAACGAAAAATCAAAAGTTCATTTTTGCATTTAATGCGTCAAAACAATGCATCAAGAAATTTGGTGATGCGTGTCCAAGACGCATGTCATATGTATAATGTAGAATTATAACTACTTGCCATATTATGTAGGTATTAACACCAACAGGAATAATTCCGAAAAACAAATTGTTGAAAAAGATGAATGTATATTTAACTTTGATTAAAATTGTTTAAACTATTTGAATACATCTTGCACTCAAAATAGGTATGTAACATGTTTTATTCAAATAATTTCAATATTTTCTATTTCAAGTAAGTTCAAGTTGAAATTCAAAGATAATATACCTATACAAGGACTGTATTGCTATATTATCTATAGTCTATCATGCTACATTATCTGTCTTATTTATAGCCAAATCAGAGGCTAAATGATGTCAATATCCCGTTCAAAAACATCTAATGTGCATCAAATTTCAAGAGAGCACCAGCAGCGAATCATGTAGTATTAGACACATCAGAAAAGTCATGATGCTGCGTCGATGCGGTAAAGTTTACATTTTTGAAGTTACCGATATTATCTGGACTGGACAGAAATAAATTATTTTATTGGATTCGTTGGAATTTTGATTGTTTTCCATTAATCCTGTCTTCCTAAACATTTGTGTACATGGTCGAATTTTGAATAAACATTATATTTATTAACTGCCCAAAAGAAACTTCCTAGAAAGTGTAAATTTAAAAATTTTTACTGACGAAATTAATAAAAAAGTGTAAAGTAGAACAAGAACTGAACGATCTCTTTTTTTTTTAAAACCTTTTAAAAATATGTTATTACTGATATTATCCAAGTCTGTCGCTCGCTAGGAGTTTCTTCCCAACTTTTCAACTGACAAATTTTTAAAATAAAACGCAATTGCTTACTCAACAAGTTTCATACATATAGCACAAAATATCTGTATTCACATTACGTTTTACAAGGTGATAAAAAAACCAAAGATCTGTGTTTTATTACTTCCTACAAACAAAATACTCTTAATGTCCTATCTTTCTTCTAATATCCTCTTCACTCCTTATTCGTATCCGTAATATTCATCCTCTTCTACGTCTTATTCTTGTCAACCTCATCTATGTTTCAAAAACAATTTTCATAATGATAAAACATTACGTAACTAGCGCGAAGCCAGTCAGTTAGTTAGTCGATGGTTGACGAGATGGTATTATTATGATGATAGCAGCTCAAGTGAGCTAGCTAGCGAACGAGCTAGTCAGCTCGTAAGCCACGGTGATGGGAACCATCAGGATGAGTGGTGAATGACAATGAATGGGTATTCAGTGGCATCGTGTCCATGGAAATCCACAATACCATCCATTTTATCATTTAGTTATATGAATGTATGTCATTTGAGAAATGGGGATAGAATCATGTTCGTTTGTGGTCTATGGCGAACAGGGGAAAGTTGGATATATTTTTTAGGAAAAATCAAAGCAATAACATCTTTGTCATCACATAAAAAATCTTGTGGAGAGCTTCCAGTTAAGATTATTTAACGAATTTTCAAAAATGCGGTATTTACAAACAGAAAGTTGTATGCCATTAAGAAATCCAGATTTTAAAATTTAATTTGGTTGATGAACTTTTAGTTTTAACTTTTTTTTTTACTGAATTTGACCGTAAGTTTGAAATCCTTTTCTCTTCCTGTTGAAGGATACACTCTCTATATATTATGCATGAATTATTTAAAAAGTTATACAGCCGACTCTCGTTAATTCGAAACTCGAGGGACTCTTAAAATATTACGAATTATCGAGTGTTTGAAATATCAAATCGTTCAAATGGTTCAAAATCAATCAAAATGTGCAATCTTTCTGTCTCTTTCCGTCTGCAACTTTGAACTGTCGAGTGTTTGACGCCGATGAGTTCGAATTAACGCGTCGTTTTGTTACGTAGCAATGATTTTTTCGTTCGAATTACCAAATGTATAAAAATGTATTGATTTAGTTCGACATATAAAGAGATTTTATAGGGAACTCGTGAAAATTTTGAATTTTAGAGAGGTTCGAATTATCGCAGGTTTTAATTAACGAGAGTCGACTGTATGTTATTCAAAGGTATGGATGAATGATCATTACTCAATACTTTTCGACCAATGAAATCGTCGTATTCATCATTAATCAATGGGTTGCAGTTGTTATGAACAATAAATTTACTATAAAGTTTTAATTTCATATATGCTACATAGTGACCTTGATTGCTTCTATAGATACATGTACAGACATTTAATAAAATTATAGAAGTAAGTTAGTTAATTTAAATTTTGTATTTATTTTTATTTAAATCAACGAGGGAGAGTGTCGTAGAAAAAGTATAGTATTCTATTCGTGTGCAATTACCAACTCATTGAATAATATATTATTTTTTAATAATTTGTTCCATATTCTTAAGCAACTGGGGGGGGGGGGGGGGGAGAGGAGTGTAACTTAAGTATGACCAACATAAGTGTTCATTTACGTAACACTAGAAAGGGAAATTTTATTCGCCAAAACAAAAAATTACTTTAAAAATTTATTGAAACGATTAGTGTGGGTTCTCTTATATTAGTATTATTCCCTTTAACATTTTAAACAAGGAAGTGTGTAACACAAAATTAATAAATTATTCGTAATATCACATTATGGTGTCTCCGATAAGTCCTGTAGTCCCCTATGTGATAAATTTTTAATATATTGATGTGCGTGTCTATGTTGAATAGAGCGAGCAGGAGAGGGGCACAGTGTTTTGAATGTGAATATTATTAAACAATATAACATGATATTTCAATTTATTAGATAACTTTCGCTATTATGTAGAAGTTTTAAAATGTACATATTTATCTACAGGACAACTTATAAGTAACTACGTGTACAGGGAATCTGGATTTATCACAAGAGTCAGAAAAGAAAACCTATTTTATTGTCACTAACAATATATAATAAAAAGTTTAATACTCCTGTTGCAACATCCTGCATAACATAGTGAATATTCGTTTACAAAAATTAGTTTTTCTTATCTTATCCTAAGACCTTTTTCATCTGATTTTTTCTTGTTTTTAATGGTGTATAAAATTTCGTAAAAATTTTTGAAAAATGCCTCAAAAACCATGTTCCGGGCATCGGACGTGTCTGGCTAACGAACTTGCCCAACGGTTTGGGACTTCCGATATTTTCACCAAATTTCGTAAAAGTAGGACATTTCGTTTGAGAGTCATCGTGTGGACACATATACACCGCCAACAGAAAGTTTAAGACCACTTCAATTTTTTTTTTTTTTAAATGGTTTTATCTATGCAATGAAAACTTTAAACAACGTTGTGTATAGGATTTAATTACACATTTAGCTTCAAATCCATGCACTTGTTCAGATTATTTAGGCATTTCTTTGACGATCACGTCACATCGGAGAGTAAAAGTGAATATTCTCTATATTTTTTAAAAATTGAAATATAATTTTTTTATTTTAATAGATAAAATTGTTTTTCTCTTAATTAACTTTTCTATCATATTAACTAACACATCTATAGCTTTCTAATGACCACCGAAAAATTTCGGTACGATGATTAGTTGCGAAGTTATGAACAGTCAAAGTTTAGTGTGTTCTCTACTTTTTGAATTACTATAACTCGGTTAAAAATTGTCGTACAGCGGCGAAAAAAAAACGAAATTTAAGGAAAAAAGTGATCTTTTTGAATATAATATTAAAATTAATTGAAAAAAATTCTTCGAACTAATTGTGAGCTTTGAACGTAAAAACTCCATTTTAAATTCTTTTATCAAGTTTATTTTTGACCACAATTCAAAAACAGTAAAACATAAAAAAAAAATTAAGGAAAAATTTTGAAAGTAGAAGTTCTAAGTTTTAATTCTGTTTTTTAAATCAACGCTCTCTCATTTTTTTGCCGAATTTGCAGGGACTTAAACATAAAACACTATTTTTATAGACATGCAAAATCCTCAAATGGTTTAGGATCATATCCAATAGTACTACATATATTTTTTGGTCCTAAACTTTTTGACGATTTTACATGTCTTTATAAAAATACTGTTTTATGTTTAAGTCCCTGCAAATTCGGCAAAAAAATGAGAGAGCGTTGATTTAGAAACAGAATTAAAGCTTAAAATTTCTACTTTCAGAATTTCTCTTTAAGGGTCCGTCCACACGCTCAAGCTTTACCACCGACTTACCTGCGCAAACCAGGTTTGTGCAAGTAAGTCGCTACGTTTTTTCCCGTCCACACGTACATGTTTACTTGCACAAACCTGGTTTGCGCAAGTAAGTCGGTGGTAAAGCTTGAGCCGTGTGGACGGACCATAAAATTTTTTTATATTTTACTGTTTTTGAATTACGGTAAAAAAAAAAATTGATATAAGAATTTAAAGAGAATCGTAGTAAATTTACTGAGATAACGCTAAATAAATCTTAATCTAATATTGAAATATTTATTAACAAATAATAGTGCTTAGTACAAAATCGAGCTTTTTTGCAATTGAAGAAAATTTTAATAACTGTGGATACCTATATAACCCTGTGGATACCTGTAATACCCATGTTAAATTTTGGATGTTCTTACTTCGCTGAAACAGACCGTATATAAATTTTAGTGAATGTTATGTTGAATTTCTAGGGACCTCAAGATAAAAATTTCTGTCATAGTTCCGATCTCAAATCGCGTCATGACAGTGGCCTTAATTGATGCTAAAAAGTCGTCCGATGCAAGTTGTAGGTATACTTACGGAAACAGTGTACCTACCGTACTATCCGTTGTTAAGAGGATTTGATGTAATAGGATGTAAGTCGTTTTGAGACATTCAGATATTTATATTCAGCTTTTTTCAGTTTGGTTGGCGCTTTCAATCATATTTAAAATTTTGAGGTTATGGTATGACATATTTTATGGCTTTCGAAATATACCCTACACTTCATTTTATACTATACTCTTTGATATCTACTTTATTGCGGAAATCATATTTTTCCACCTTGTATTATTTTCGAGTTAAAGCCTTTAGACTGAAGACAGTTTTCGCCCACTAACGCCCCAACGGTTTGAGTTAAAGGAATTTCGACTTCAGATCCGTGATCAGCGTCAAAAAACACATAGGGTAAGTGCGGGAGAGATGCCGCAGTAGCCATAGTTCGTCCGTTGATTGATAGATAGTGCAATTAATGGATTATATGTTTAAAATAACTTACTTATTTAAGCTGTATATGGTAACATTTATGATTAGTCCATCAGTTTAGTAATTATCCAACTTTTTATTATTATAAAGTAAGTTTTTTAACATAATATTTTATCAAGCATTTAATTCATTAGAATTTAAGATTGTATATTTCATTGTTTTAATGAAAATAAGTTTTGCTATTAATTTAGATATATTTTAAAAGTACTGTATAAAATTTTAGGTTGGAATTCCGCACTGTGCTTGCTATAGCAACATGCGGCATCTACCCAACAAAAAGGAGAGATGCCGTATCTAAAGTTGGCATAGATACCGCATCATATTACATGTTAAAAACATAGACTTATATACCTTAATTATGCTTTTTTTTACTGTAAATTATGCCACGTAAATATAAAAGATCCATTAATCGATCAGGAAGAGCCCTCATATTAGTGAAGATAACGAAAATAATGATGATTGCCAAAAGTTGACTGGTTAAGATGTATAAAGTGCCAAAAATGGTTACATATGGCATGCATCATGTATGGAGATGTGTGTAAAATGGAAAATTTTTAATATGAACTATGCGGTGTCTCACCTTCCTTGATGCGGCATCTCTCCCATAGGTGTTGGAGAGACGCCGCTTTGGAGGCTCTACAAAAATGTTAATTAGGAATCCTTTATGACTCGAAATTTAAAATTATTTATAAATAATTTTAAAGAACAATGTTTAAATTTATTGCGTACCAAATTTCAAATCAATTAAATCCATACTTTAAGAATTATCAAGTGTTTTCAAAATGTGCAGCATCTCTCGCGCACTCACCCTAAATAGAAATTTTGAAATTTGGACGGACATGATACAATTTGCAGTAACTGACTAGCATTACATGAAAGTCCTCAAGTTGTTGACGCTAGTGCTTTGTATGCCTAATATACATCTCTTTCTTTCAAATATAGGTTTCCTTCTCTGATGCGTTGTTTCCATACTATCTAATAAGATACAGATATACTGTATACAACAGATACTTTAAAGTGTTTTTGTTGATATTATATGCATGTTGGTTATGCCTGAAGAAATTCTTAAAATTTATTCTATTTTTTTTCAGATGATTCCATAAAAATTTATGATAAAATCTACTTTTATATTCGTCGATTATACGTGTTGTTTTTCGGGAAACTTTTTTTAATCTGATCAATGCGAATGTAAAATTGTTACGTAAACGAATCATTTAAATATAAATGTTACCTAAAAGCGTATGATTAAAGAAAAACAAATATAATCAAATATTACCACGATTTTTCAAAAATATCGTTATGGAATATTTTGGTTATCATTAATCCCATAGGACATTTTTGGATTTAAATATATAATTGATTTGAGCAATATTATGTAACTTCATATTATAATACTTTTTTCCAAAAAAACTATTAATCATTTAGAATTTAGAAAGTTTTAATTAAATATATACCACAACATATGTTATCGTAAATAATTTCGTAAATATTCTCGGTAATCCCCTTGTTTTGATGAAAGTTTATCTCATACAGTGAGGGGAGGTGTTAGGGAGGGGGAGGAGAATGGGGACCACAAAAACTAAATTTTGTAACAATTGTATAGTTAGTATTATAAATTATAAATATATATATGTAAAATAAGTGTTATATGTGTAATTACATATGCCTATAGGAAGTATTAAGGGGGACCACTAGTGTGATCGCCTGAAAAGGTGATTTTTGGGAATTTTTTTAAAGAAAACTACTGTATGGAATGTTTTAATACTTTAAGGATATATTCGTTACTATGTAATAAATTCATGATAAAATTTTTGGACCAAAAAATTGAAAATTCAGCGAGTTATTCGCGATCTCCCAAGGCTCCAAAAAAAAAATTTCCCCCACTGCTGCAGTGCTAGCGACCTTTACAGTGCCTGAAACCAAAAAATTAAAAAGCCTGTTATACTAGAAGGTATTGCCCGTGCCATGAACCTCAATCGAAGAAAAAAAGTTGAAATTTAACAACAAATTGTTTCAAATTTTGCGTGAAAATTTGGTCTGACAATGATTTTTGGTCTGCAAAAATTACATTTTTTTTATTCGATCGGAAAATTGGAGGTTCATGGCACAAAGAAACATATACAAAAGAAGCTGAAAGAAGAATCAAATAGATCGGATGATTTTTCTTCGAGTTATAACTGCAGAAAATCTTTGAAAAATGTAGTTTTTCTCTACTTTACTTTCTAGTGTTAATCATTGAGAATTTTTACTAAAATTATTTGCGATGTACTCACTATAACGGTCATGGTAAAACTAGATGAGTCTTTTAAATATGTCAGGGTCTAGCTTCTCCACAACATGTGACTGGCAGCCACGTCCAGAAACTCCCGAACTATCAACTTTCATACATTTCTAAATACCTCAAAGTTAACAGTAAAAATCAAAATTCGCCCTTGGGATGGCTGTAATTCAAAAACTACTTGAGATATGCACTTGAAGTTTTAGTACGTTATTTTTAAAGGTATAGACTATCGATACATGCAAAAAAAAAATTTCAAATTTTTTCAAAATATCACACTTGTGGTCCCCCTTAAATAATATATTTGATATTATGCCAGTGGCGAGAGCTTATAAAATAAATGGAAGGAATGAACACTTTCGAAATATCGTATAAGGTTAATATTAAAACTGGACAGAAAGTGCGGTCGATTTTACTACTCTTATTAATCGTTTTTAACAGATACGGATATCGAGTTTTGTTGTCTGTGGGCTACCAGTATCTTTATCGTCTTATAAATTACCTATTTTAATTACACAATTAACACAAACACATACGTAATTTATATTACTGTTTGAACAGAGGCTGGAAATCTACTGACACAGCAAGTCCTTAAAAATTTTAAGCACGTTCGATTCACTGTTCGTCTGTCTTAGAAATTCTTAAGGGAAATATACACCTGGTGCAAAAAGTATTTGCAAATGTTCAAATATTTTTCCTTAACTTTTCATTTTTACTACAATTAGAAATTTTTTTTCTAGTCGTGCTTAATTTTGGTAAAAATTAAACGAATTTGGTAAAAACAAAAAAATAAAAAAAACAATTTCGAAACCTTATGGCCTCTTTGCTTTCGGTTTTATCAATGTATCCTTTTATTTGCGATTTTCAAGGTATTGCGAAATTTTAGTAATGATCTCATCAAACTAAGAAATTTTTTTCTAAAATTGAGTATTGCGAGGTGATTTGAGTTAGGTTGACGGTGTGTACGGAACACTGATAATTTACGTGTAAAACTTTTGTGTTTACTATCGAAATTGCAATTATTTTTCAAATAATGATTGATTCGACAGAAGTCTTTGTCTAGTGGTTCTACATATCTAATTTATGCTAAGAATGAGAAGAACGATTTCGAAAGCCTAAATTTTAGTTCCAGTTTTGTCATTCCATTATCTTATTTATAGGGTTGGAAAGTTTTAAAAATTTTGACGTCATAAAGAAATGATCTAAAATAGGACGACTGTTTGAACTAGAGTAATTTGGATGTAAATTTTTCATTTTTCCTACCAGAATAACGAAATTATTTTCAAAATCAGAAGCGTAACTGCAATTTTTGTGTCCTGGAGCGATGTTGACTCAAGCGCCCCCACCGTACAGGTTCATATTTGCCTAAAAATATAGCTAACGATTAAAAACATAAGCAATGAATTGAACTGATTGATCAAGAGCTGTGGTCCATTGTCTATAAGTAATGAGCTAACAACCTCCCAAAAAAAAGGTTTTCCCTTCATGTGCCCGGAAACGACTGCTCTATCTGCTCCATTTTAGTTACGTCATTGTTCCAGATTTTTGGTTACCACGGAAAATGACCCACTGAACCCCGTTGTAAAGACACCACTACCTCTTAGGACTATCATAATATATTTTTTCCAAAAACAAAAGCTGGGAAATCAATTAACTATTACCTAATTGAGGTTGGAAATAGATGGAATAGGAAAACCAAAATACGAGATAATTGACCGCAAAATTTCCGACTGTTCTTTTTTTTTAAAAAAAAAAAGTTAATCATGTTTAATGATGAAACGGAAATTGTCAATAGAAAAGCGGAAAAACCGAAATTTGTAACTATATAATATATTGCATAGGCGACGTGAACATTAAATTTGTGTATGATTGATTTGTAACTGTAGGCTTTATTCATATGGGCATTAATGGAATTGCAGGGTGTAAAATAAAACGTGGTATAGAATAAACTGAGCTGAACCGCAATTGAAATGTCAATTAACGGTAATTATGTCACAAATAATGGCACAAAATTTCGAAATATTTTATAAATATGATTTGTAGAAATGTCAGTTTATAACAACTTTGTTTCATAAATAAATGAAACAAACACTCACTCACAAATTCTTACACATATATCATTCCCTTATCAGCTACTGACCCCAAACCCACCCTTTCAGCAGGTTCTAAAAAATAAAAACGGGATGAGAAAGTCCTACAACTGCATTGTCAGCTTTTTAGTCGAATTTTCCCATGATGAAATTAGACTTATACAGCCTATACGATAAGAATGGGACGTGTCGAGAGCAGGGACGCCCTATGGAAGGGAGGAGCCGAAATTTGGTAAGTGGGACTCATTCCGATGCACAACAATGCTATCAAACTGGGGTCAAATTTTGGCCAAATTTTGGATTCGACCAAACCTTTAAGGGGGTGGTGGGGGGCAATAAGACAATAATACTTTTTCAAACTGGTTGGAAATAATGTTTCGGCCAATTATTTACAACATTTCCAATATTTCGCTTCCTAGGATTATTTGAAGGGAGTAGAAGGGGTGAAAAGTATTTTGGCTGGATCTAACACGCCCACAGCTCCACCAGAATTAACGTAAAGGGTTGAAATTTAGTATGTTGATAAAGTTCGTTCCGAGGTTGTGCTTTTTGGAGGTTTCAATATTTTTCCCTCACTCCCACCATTTTTAAGCTACAATTTCATGCTTTTTCGACGTTTCCAAAGTTTCTAGCACTCGCACAGATCACCAAAATAAATGTAGAGAGCTGAAACTTTATATTCGGATTGAGTTAGTATCAAGGGCATGCCTTTTAGGGGTCTCAACTTTTAACCCTTACCCCTACCATTTTTATATCAAAAAGAACATGATTTTTCTTGTTTTTTAACAGTTTCGTTCGGGTCAAAATCTCCCCAAATAAACCTAGAGGGCTGAAACTTTGTTTGTAGGTAAAATTAATAGCCAACCGCTGCTTTTTGAAGGTTTCAACTTTTAAACATTACTCGAACGATTTTTACGTTAATATTTCCTTGATTTTTTTGTCTATTTTCTAACACGCCTAGAGACTCTCTGAGTAAACCTAGAAGGCTGAAATTTTGTATCTGTATTCAGTCAATATCGAGGGTGTGCCGTTTTAGAGATTCTACATTACCTTGCTCCCCACTTTCCCCATTTTTACATCGGAATTCAATAGCGTTATATGTGATTAAATGTGATTTATATCGATAACAATACAGTAGGCAGACTAAATTTAAAGAAACAAATAAAATAAATACTATTATTTATTACAAATGCAATACATATATTATATGTAAGTAATTTAAAAAATGTTATTGATGTCATTTTTTTATTTTATTTATAAAATAGAAATTTTGGATCTTTTTGGAAAGAAAAAATATTTCCATAAAGGACTTCCAGTTCACTATTTAAGGTCCTTTTTTATTTAATATTTAAAAGTAAAACACAAAATCAATTGGCGGATAAGCATGCGTCGGAATGCCCTTGTACGAATTGTGTTGGCTTTTTAACTGCTATCGGCATAAAATTGAAATTTACTGAGATTCAGCCCTTAAAAACCTTTTTTTAAAGCTCGGATCAGCCGGATACTCATCATCAGTTTTGAAACCACCAAAATGACTTGTGACGTTCAATCATATTTCGCTTGTAAACATTCAATACCAGAGATGAAGGGAAAAATTCGACTTCTGTGATGGGGCCCCGCTGCTCACGACATTCATTCACTAAATACCTACAGAGATAAATAAAATTATCTCGACTGCTTATGTAATAAAAGGAAATCTAAAATCACACTCGAATATTTTTCACCAATTAAACTAACATTTTACAGTTTTAGTTAAAATCCGGCGAGGATATACCAACTATTTTATTCAACTCACAACACGTCCACTTATGAAAATTAATGACTCCGTGTTCAACAACATCTCAACAAATACTTTGTGACTTTTTTGCAATATATCACCAAAAATCTATGCCATTACATCTATAAATGGACGTTGACAAAAACGGGTTGCGAGTGGAACATTGGAGTTGTAAAGCAAATAAATAATTGTGTGATTAATGTTGTTTTTCTTTCTAAACCACTTGATAAATTCAAACACATGAACAAACATATTTATGTACACAACATAACATACACGAGTGTCCTGCTACCCTGTTACCCTGCTACCATAGTTATACCTTCAATACACGTCCTACTGCACCCCTATCGAAAACCATATAAAAACATGTATGTTGTATAAAGCATATACAGACATGAAACATGTAAGTTAATTTCAAAGACAATTCTGTCCATCCAATTTAAGTTACGTGACTTGCAAGAAACAATTTTCCTCTTGATAGAAAAGCGCCAGTTTTGATAAAACATTGTCCCTACACGGAGAGAAAATTCCTATTTACTGTGCTCTTACTACAATCGACGTGTAACAGGCGAACATATCCAATTTTTGTACGGTAAAATTATAAAAATTACAATAATATAACTATAATTTTTATAATTTTATCGTACAAAAATTGGATATGTTCGCCTGTTACACGTCGATTGTAGTATGAGCACAGTAATTTTTATAGGAATTTTCTCTCCGTGTAGATTTGTCAGTTTTGTACAAATTATTTTGGATAATTTATTTCCTTTTACTGTGTTCCACAAGAAAAGAACGATGTCCAGGTGACAATATTCAAGTCACCGCTGTCTGTATCGTGTTTTCGTGCAGTATTTTGTGCAACCGGTGTACATGTGAAGCTAGGGACATTTTTGCTATGATTCAGCCTCATATTTACTTACGTTACTACAGAGATCTAAGTGAAATATGCTCTAAATGATTCTCGATGGTAGAGTCAACAGATCAAGTAACCAACGTGTCCTTATTTGCTGAAAATGTTGACTTGCCACGCGGGAAATTAACGGGTACGTGAAAGAAATTTAAAGATTCAAATTTATAGATGATCAAAAAACATTGTGTCAACTTTTTTAATTAATACAATATACCGATTAATTTCTTTGTCATTCATATTTCATAATATATTGATATTTTATTTTGATTTACACAGTTCGATAGTAAGATAAATGATCTAAAAGGACCCCGCAATTATTAGGTGTAAATTAGGTTTCCGTCAAATTGTCTAATTTTTTGATATATTACTCTATACATCCTCCCGATCAAAAGTCCCAATGGGCATAAAGTCCCAAGGACTCGAAATTTTAAGCTACTGACCTTCAAAGTTCAACGTATTGCCTATGTAATAATTCACAGGTGCTATCATTCGACTAATAGGATCTGTGGATTAATGCTAGGTTAACATGTTGAATATTTCTCACCCTGTCACGGATGGTAGTAGGAAGAATGACTATGAGACATATTCATCCTCCCTTACGCTAGGGGTTGATTTAGGGGTAGAGATAAGATGCTTGATAAATATATAAGACTTTTGTTAATAGTAATAAAAAAAAAAAAAATTTTATAGACAAAGTCTTGTGGGAGAGAGTGGGTCTCGAACGTAGAACCATTCTATTACGAGCCCAACAGCTATATCTCTAGACCACTAGGAATGTTATTACATACAGCAATCTTTTTTAAGCTTATCAAGTACACCAGCTACGGTAAAATTTTTTAATTATATTTTTTACAGGTTTTTCTGAATAGTACGCGCTATTATTTTAGTATATTAATATATTAAGTGTACTCTATCACCAAAAAAAAATCTTAGCTAAATCGCCGACTCCAAATTTTTGTTAAAAACCGTTCTCCGTTTCCTTTTTACTCACTTCAGACCAAAAAATATCGCTATCTCTGATTTTTATGAATTTTAAACGTTTTTAAAATTTACCTCCAAATATTTATTATTATAGTAGTATGGCAAAGAGATATGAAAAAAGGTTATTAGATGAATGGCAGCCAGTCTAACAGACAGGCAAGCAGACAAACAGACTATATAGCAAACGAATGAACAGGAACGGAGCGACACCATCACCAATGAGTGAACAAACCCCATGTCAAACCATGAGAATGATGTCGTGTTACAACAAGCATCGATATATTCGTGATAGTAGGTATATGTGAGGGAAAGCGAATATTGTTGATTGTGTGGTGTAAAGCACTCGGAGGGATAGGTCTGGAAATGTATTGGAAAATTCTGTTCTTAAAAAATGTAAAAATAGATTATTAGGTTACATTTGCAAGTGTATTTGTGGAGTAGTCGAACAGAAAGTAACATTTCCATTTTTTGACTTTTTGCTTTTTTTTGCAGAATCGTACTTACACATATATCTATCAACTACACGTCCTAGTTGAATTTGGCGTATTAAATAGCACTAATTCTCCCCTAAAAACGAGTTCCAATCTCGGTTTTCGAACAAAAAGGAACATATCCACATCTTTATAAAAGTATTATTTTAGTTCTATCAAAAAGTGACATTTTCTTATGCAATATTAGATCTAGATTTAGATTATTAGAATTAATAATAAAAAATGGCTTTTATTTTTTTTTTTTTATTCAAATTTTTATTGATGCATCGACATCTAAAGGGGCTTTTATTTTATTACTTTTAATTAAATTCCTTCAATTTCCATTCAATGATTATCAAAAGGTGACATTTCCAAGTTTTACTGACAAAAGGTCACGTTTCCAAAATTCAAACTCAATTATCTCTTGTAGTATGAAATTTTTTAAATTGACAAAACAGTGACGTAAGGTAACTTTTTTCAACGCACAGTTGTGCATAAACAGAATATTTTTAAAAATAAATACTTACTTTTTAATCACATTTTAGTGATTTCTGAACAAAAAGCAACGATGGAAATGTTACATTCTGTTCGACTTCTCCACATTTGATGACAATGTTCATTATGGTAGGAACTATTAGTGTTTTACATTTTTAAGCAAACGTCCAGTTTGCCTAAGGACATTTATGTTTAATTAAAATTTCTTTAGAAATAATAGTCCCGGTAATTATTGATCAATTCTTATGATAAATAAAGTATGATACTAAGTGTGTAATGGCATCTGCTTCAGCATCACAAAATTTCGTTTAATTTGGAACAACAGAGTCCGTTTGTTGTCCTTGTAACAATGCCAATGTTCCCTCCGTTCCCTCCTTTACCTGGGGCAGTTGAGTCAACGCTTCCTTCACGTCTCACTGCAGTTCGCTGTGATGCGACGTGAATTTCGTTGAGTTTGTTTGAATATTCACGAGCCAACTTACGTCTGGAACAATTCCCAAGACTATTCAGTAAGCAATACTTTCGGAGATGCAATGAAATTGGACCGCGACTGATACCGTACTTGGATTGGAGCGATGGTGTGAATACTCGAACTGGGAGCGTATCGAGAGCGATACGATACTGTGGATCAGGGTTTATTCTTGCTATACACCGGGTAGTTGTTTGAAAATCAATAGGTATGATGCAATCCTCCACCTCTGAGTAGGTATACATTAACTAAACAACGGTATAAGAAATCCACTGCAATAAATGTAGTGATAATAATATAATTCAGATTATTCGCTTCATTCATTTTACTCCGTTCACTACAGACTCATTCTTTTCAATGTTATTAATTATTTTTATCCATTTATACAGAATTTTAATTTACTTCCTTTTTATTATCCTTACATATTATTTGATATACGTATTATGTAATATGTCGCTTATTATGTTTTTTCTTTGCAATTTATCTCCATTATATATATATATATATATATATATATATATATATATATATATATATATATATATATATATATATAGCTTCGTGGAAAATGTAGAAAATATTTCTGTAATCCATAACCTTTAAATAATTCAATATTTATAAAAAGGAGTTATGCAATTAAGTGTTTCTAGAGTTAGCCAAAATAATTTTTTTTTTAAATTTTGAAATTAAGTGTGGCATTTCAGAAGTGATAAATATTAACAGAGAAAAGTTTAACGATACTATAGGTAAACCCCGAAGAACACGGTACTCGAAGAAAACGGGTCTCGAAGAACACGAGTAGGTACCCTTCCCTCGAATTACACTGTTTCAAACAACACGATTTTCAAGTAATTCTTCTGAAAAAGAATAAAATACATTTATTATATATTTGATATAAAGTGTTACATCGGTCCTTAATATACGCAAATATATCAGTTCCATGTGAATTTGATTCACACGAATAAAATCCATATAAAGTGAATCTGTCATTATAAAAGAAAAAATGCTGGAAATAAAACTACTAAAATTTTTGAAAATTTTATAATAGAAATGGTAACAAATGTGTAGAAATTTACATATTTAAATTTTGAAAATGTCGTTATTTTTTACATCGATAATTTTCGGTAACGAAAAGTAGGTTTTGACAGTTCCAGTATGTTCGAAATACCTGCCACTTGCTTCGCTTAAGCCTTCAAAGCTTCGTTATTTTTTCGCTACGATGCACCATTTACGAGATATTTACGATCAAAAGTTTACGTTTACGAAAAGTATCGTAAACTAATTTTTTCGAAAATATTCTATTGGTGACCAAACCAGAGGGACTAATAGAGCTTAAATTAAACAATTATAACCAATTTATGATAAGTAGTTCGTTATCGATAATTTTCGGTAACGAAAAGTAGGTTTTCACAGTCTCAGTATCTTTGGAATACCCACAACTTGCTTCGCTTGAACATTGAAAAATTTCGTATTTTTGAGCTACAATGCACCGTTTACGAGATATTTACGATCTAAGTTTTCAATAAATTTTTATGATAGACCGACTTCAAAGCTAACGAATGCTCAATTCAATTCTATTTTAATCTAAATAAATACACATTACATACAAATAGGTATGTAAGTATGTAATTCAAGTGGAATTTTATATTTAACAAAATAAAATAGAAAATTTAAACGGAACGTTTTTTTATATTTTTTTATTACTCATGCGGGAAAAGTACTAGCTTGGTACACACATTTCTGTGCGCAAAATAGCTGTTTGCCCACTGTATTCTTCCCACATACTTTTTGCGTACGGAAAGTAAGCTTTCCACACGCAAATTGACAATAAAACACGCAAAATTTAATCAAAATACACAAAGCCGCCTCATTTAATAAACATTTCATAATTTTTTTCTATAGAAACCACCAACAAAGTAATTTGAACAATATTTAATTCAGAAAAAAAAAAGACGAACACTCAAAAACGAGACAAACACTCAGAAAAAGACGAACACTCAAGCGAATGAGCGCACTCACTACGTTCGTGCGCTCAGCTTCGCTTTCGTGGGCAATCGATAATTTCCCGCACTTATTGCACAATATACTATTTTTTCACACTTGTGATAGAAAATGCCTATCTTTAGTGGTCTCGAACATCACGGTTTCAAAGAATACCGAACCAATTAGTCGTGTTCTTCGGGGGATTGTTGTAATTGCTAAAATCATCAATTTGATGAACAAATAAAAATTAAATATATTGAGAAAAAGGGATTGATTGAGCACTATGGATACAACGGCGAGGGATATGTCATACGTAAAAGTGTTAACTTTAATTTTTCTTTTTATTCAATTTTTTGTTCAAATTTCTTTCCAACAACTTTAGTTACCACAACTAATTATTATTTGTTTAGATGACCCTATTTATAGAAAGTTGTTGGAGCAACTATTTCAAGTTAACTAAAATTTCCTAGTAATAACAATGTTTCAGATTTTTCAGTTTAATTTTTAAACTTAAATATTGACGTGAAAAACATGAAGACTTGCAAAAGGCGTATTCGCGAAATACAAAGCGTTATAGTTCTGAACCACTCATAATATTTTTTTTTTAGACAAAATTAAAAAAGTTTTTTTTTTTTTTGATTTTGAATAATTGAAAACAAATCAATTACGTCAATTCCCTGAGGCGGAAAGAATTGGTTTATACGATTCAGTGATTCTGAGTATTTACCAATGTGCGTTCTACCTATTACAAAAAAGTTCTTCGTACGTTTTGAACTAATATTGTTTGCATATTTGTAGTAAAAAATGCAAAAGCACCATTAGAAGGTCATAAAAGAAAATTTTATTATTACCTAACATTATAACACAGTACATAGTCAATTACGAAACATTAAAAAACATTAATTATTACAGCTTCATTTAATTATTAAAATAATAAAAAAAGTACAATTTTTTTCTTGTTAGAGAATTGTCTATTTTACTTCCTTTTATTGCAATTATTACTTTATTTTGGTGATTATGAAATCTGTATCCAATCGATATATTGTAACCTAGAATTAGTATTTAAATTTCCTTCTCCTTTGTATCAATCAATTTTAACATAAAATTCAATGTTTTTAGTCACGGGACTAAAGTTATTATCTTAAAGTAAGACGTCGGTTCTGCAAATTTATAGAATTTATAATATCTATTGTTTCTTTCCCTTTAATTTTTTTTTTAATTACAATTATATTTTTTGCGACATATTTTCGTTTTATGTTATCTACCATTAACAACAGTGTTTTCATGTACAACTAGCAGAATAAAAAATTTAAAAAAAAAATTAATAGGTTAGTTCTTCTATTCTATACAAGGTTCAAGAGTATTAATATTAAAAAAAGAAATTAAAATACAAAGTTTGATTAGAAATGATATTTAGAATTATAAATAAATATTTATTTATTCTAAAGAACCATCTTAAAATATATAAGCTATAATTTATGTAGATTTTAATTTATAGTTCACATATTTTAAGAAGGCCTCTTTTTAAATAAATAAAAATAAAACTTAAATAGAAATGAGTATTTTACCAACTTAATTTGTTCTAACTTTTTTGTTCAATATACGATACTAGATTTTCAACAGATCTATGCATCTATGATCGGGATAACTGTAGCGTGCTTTCATTACATATTTACAAATTATATGCTTAGATAAATTGTGAAAATTACATTATTTCCAATCGATAAAATTGGTTGATGTATGTTCGGTAAACAAGTGAATAAGATTTATGTGTAATACGTTTTAAAATCCAAATGAACATGTTAATGTCCTTGTAAAAATACAGCTTAAAGATTATTTTTAAAATTATGCTGCTATAAATTCTTATTATGGTCTATTTCAGTTAAATTTAACCATGCTTCCTAACTTTGAATTTAAATAATTTCCGTTTTCTTGGCTTTATCTCTTTTATTATTGCATTTATGTAAATTTTAAATTTGCAGTTTATTTTTAGAAAAGAATAGAAGATCGATTTGTTTCGAATATAAGAATTATTTATTTTTTAACGAAAACTCATGATCAATTTTATCTGAAAAGAGGTATACCTATGTATTTCTCAAGAATGATTGAATATTGTCGTATATATTAATTTTTAAATTATTCAGCTTCGATTGTTTTATTATTCTTTTGTTTTCAAAATAAAATCATCTGTGTGGAAAATAAAAGAAGGATTCTTCTTTTCAATGAATTCTCTAGAAATACTATAACATAGTACAAGTATGAATCAGGAGAACGATGGACAGAGCTGTGTGAAGTTGGCACCCACTTTTGCAAATTTTTCGATTTAAACGTGCACATTCGTTTGTCCATCGTTTGTCCACGATTGTCCACCAAAAATTTTCGTTTGTCCACTTTTGGTTTTGAAATGGCGGCTCAAAAACTTTTTTTGCACATTTTTCTCACTGGCACCCCCAAATTGCAACCACGGTTTCTGAACCACCTAAATCGTTTGTCCATCGTTTGTCCATGTTTGTCCAACAATTAGTTTCGTTTGTCCACCCACCGGTTAATTATAATTAATTATTAAAATTTTCAGAAAGTGTGAAGTTGGCACCCCTTTTTTGAATTTTACATTTTTTTTTACTGCATTCGTTTGTCCATCGTTTGTCCACGATTGTCCACCCAAAATTTTCGTTTGTCCACTTTTGGTTTTGAAATGGCGGCCCAAAAATTTTTTTCACATTTTTTCACCGGCACCCCCAAATTGCAACCGAGGTTTTTGAACCACCTAAATCGTTTGTCCATCGTTTGTCCATGTTTGTCCAACAATTAGTTTCGTTTGTCCACCCACCGGTTAATTATAATTAATTATTAAAATTTTCAGAAAGTGTGAAGTTGGCACCCCTTTTTTTGAATTTTACATTTTTTTTTACTGCATTCGTTTGTCCATCGTTTGTCCATGTTTGTCCAACAATTAGTTTCGTTTGTCCACCCACCGGTTAATTATAATTAATTATTAAAATTTTCAGAAAGTGTGAAGTTGGCACCCATCTTTTTGAATTTTGCATTTTTTTTCACTGCTTTCGTTTGTCCATCGTTTGTCTATGTTTGTCCAACAATTAGTTTCGTTTGTCCACCCACCGGTTAATTATAATTAATTATTAAAATTTTCAGAAAGTGTGAAGTTGGCACCCCTCTTTTCGAATTTTGCATTTTTTTTCACTGCTTTCGTTTGTCCATCGTTTGTCCATGTTTGTCCAACAATTAGTTTCGTTTGTCCACCCACCGGTTAATTATAATTAATTATTAAAATTTTCAGAAAGTGTGAAGTTGGCACCCCTTTCTGTGAATTTTGCATTTTTTTTACTGCATTCGTTTGTCCATCGTTTGTCTAGGATTGTCCACAAAAATTTTCGTTTGTCCACTTTTGGTTTTGAAATGGCGGCCCAAAAATTTTTTTTGCAATTTTTCTCACTGGCACCCCCAAATTGCAACCAAGGTTTCTGAACCACCTAAATCGTTTGTCCATCGTTTGTCCACCCACCGGTTAATTATAATCATTTATTATAATTTTCATAAAGTGTGAAGTTAGCAGCCCTTTTTTGAAATTTTACAATTTATTTTTACTGGATTCGTTTGTTCATCGTTAGTGCAAGATTTTCCACCCCCAAGTTTCGTTTGTCCACACGTCATTTTAAAATCGCAGGTGAAAAACAATTTGCATTGGACTATTACTCGGAGCGATTTTTTTTATTACAATTTACAAATTAAATGATTTCTTACTATTACCGTTAAATTTCCATATCCTATTAGATTTTTAAAAAAAAAAAAAGAAAAAAAAATATTTAAAATTTATTTGGGTTAGGTATATGCATATTCGCTATTAAAAAGGAAACATGGTATTTTTGCTAAGTAAAATATTAATTTATTTTATTATTTATACAAATTTACATTATTTTACATAAAAATTAGAATAAAAAAATATAAAAATTGTAAGTTAAAAATTTTGGCTAGATTTAAATTCACCAAACCTGTGTAAAAGTATGGAAATATCCAACTTAAAATTTCATTGTTGTCTATTATTATATTTTGTCAAAATGCGAAATTACAAAACTAATCGTTAAAAATGTAATTTCCCAATATGGAGTAATAATACAATATTGTGTAAAATTATATAACATTTTGTGTGTTGATGACGCCATGATCATATTCCTTTTTATCATTCACCTGTTTTTTTGTTTTTTTTTATATGACGTGGTCAGATGTCCGTGTATTATAAAGTTTTCTGTTTAAATTATGTAATAAGTAACAATTACAGTAACCACTATGAAACTGTGCACTACCAAAATGTTACAACCAATATTATTTTCACAATATGAAACGAAAGCAATAAAAGAAGTTGCAAATATCCATATAAAGGGTTGCTAGGGTACCAAAAAGTCACACTTTCTGAAAATTTTAATAACTAATTATAATTAACCGGTGGGTGGACAAACGAAACTAATTGTTGGACAAACATGGACAAACGAAAGCAGTGAAAAAAAATGCAAAATTCAAAAAGAGGGGTGCCAACTTCACACTTTCTGAAAATTTTAATAATTAATTATAATTAACCGGTGGGTGGACAAACGAAACTAATTGTTGGACAAACATGGACAAACGATGGACAAACGAATGCAGTAAAAAAAAATGTAAAATTAAAAAAAAGGGGTGCCAACTTCACACTTTCTGAAAATTTTAATAATTAATTATAATTAACCGGTGGGTGGACAAACGAAACTAATTGTTGGACAAACATGGACAAACGATGGACAAACGATTTAGGTGGTTCAAAAACCTCGGTTGCAATTTGGGGGTGCCGGTGAAAAAATGTGAAAAAAAATTTTTGAGCCGCCATTTCAAAACCAAAAGTGGACAAACGAAAATTTTGGGTGGACAATCGTGGACAAACGATGGACAAACGAATGCAGTAAAAAAAAATTCAAAATTCAAAAAAAGGGGTGCCAACTACACACTTTCTGAAAATTTTAATAATTAATTATAATTAACCGGTGGGTGGACAAACGAAACTAATTGTTGGACAAACATGGACAAACGATGGACAAACGATTTAGGTGGTTCAGAAACCGTGGTTGCAATTTGGGGGTGCCGGTGAGAAAAATGTGCAAAAAAAATTTTTGGGCCGCCATTTCAAAACCAAAAGTGGACAAACGAAAATTTTTGGTGGACAATCGTGGACAAACGATGGACAAACGAATGTGCACTTTTAAATCGAAAAATTTGCAAAAGTGGGTGCCAACTTCACACAGCTGATGGACAGACAGTTCAGTTGAGCTTCGCATCTCTTGAGAGGTGATTCTAATAATGTAATATTTTTAATCATTTTATGTAAAAGTATGATTAAATTAAAGGGAAAAATATCTTCAGAGAAGAGAAAATAAGGAGGCAATTTTGGAAATTTTTTAACAAGGAAAAAATTGAACTAACTTTTTGAAGTTAAACATTTTATTTACTATAAAAAGTGTTATAACATATTTTCTTTTTCCAATATTTAAGAGCGTTTGCAATAGTTTTTTATTGGAGTGTGTCACCCTACTCACCCCTCTAGTCGCCATAATGTAAAACAATTTTAAAAATTTGCCATGCTGTTAACAGTTTATTGATAAACCGGAAAATTTCAAAAAAAGTAAAAAGCTGACAAAATTGTTCGAGCTTTTAAAAGAAATGAAATTTTCATTTACTTTTGTATTAGAAAAATATTTCTGTACGGATACTGACATATAAATTTGATTCACATAGAAAGTAATAATATAAAGTATGGGTACTGTTCAAATTATGGGTCAAATTTAACATATCTGTGTAAGACATAGAGTGTAATAAAAATACCTTCACCGAAGGCGGCCTAATTATAACTTTACTGAAAATTTTAAAATACTATTTACTTAAATGTCCTTGCTGAAAAAATAGTCAATTTTAGGGTCCCAAAATAAGAATTTCGGAACTGCATTTTTAATTTTAAATTCTTTTTTCTATTTTAAATGTCTTATATTTCGGCCTATAAACATGAAATTTTCTATGTACCCACATACTACAGGTGTAAATCTCAATTAACACACAAATGATTGATCTACAGTCCTAAATCCTTAACTATATGGTTTTTACCCGGTCTCTCCTACATGCTATAGGTGCTAATCTCAGTTAACACACAGCAAAAAAAAATTTTCTCAATTTCTTGAGGTAATTTCCCGTATTGAAAAGTGGGAATGAAAATGTTCCACTGCTATTTTTACCATTGAATTAAAATCCGTTAGTTATACTCGTGTATTATTCAAGTTAAATACCCTCACGTATGTGGCTATGTACATTTGGTATCTGCTTCATGTTCAATATAAATTTAATAATTAATTCTGTAATCTAGTTTAATCTCGGTCATAAAAGTTTCATTGGTTTATATACCATTTATCGCTTAAAATATGAACAACATATATATCTATACAATGTACAGTAAGGTGAAAAAATAATGTCACAGATATGGAGAAAATCTATACTTGCTTTCGGCATAAGTATACGCAAAGTTGTGAAAATCCACAAAAAATATCTGCTTTATTTTTTCAATTGTATCTAAAATGTTTTAATCAGGGAAAACAAAAATTTGCGTTTCTAGTTGTAACAATTGCTTTGTCTATGATTGTATTTTTTTGCATACATTTTCATAAACAGTAAACCATAAAAAAAATTAAAAACCGACCATAAAATTTAATCGATATTGACACCAATGGAACAAATTATCAGAAAAATGGGTAGGTACTAATATAATACTATGTAATGGTACAAGGGGAAATTAAAAATAAAAATAAAAGTTGTAAATTAATGGTACAAATCCATCTAATGTGTTATAATTGTCCTTTTTCTCTCTCTTTTATGTAAGTATTATACAAAGTGTCTCCACAAAAGTATGGATAAAGAATATTCGATACTACAGTAATGTCAAAATACAAATCATATAGTCGCCGTTAATTATTCAAAATAATTTCCATTAAATTTACACTCAGAATTGTAAAAAAAAATGTTGTATGCAACACAGGAAAAATATGTACTTTTTTCACTTGTCGTAATTTTCCAACTCCACAAGCCTTGTTGGATAACTGTTACAACCCGTGAAAAAAGCACCTTCACTTTGCAACTTCTAAATTAACACCCTAAATGCAAAAGATGACTAGAATTTCTATTTTAAGGGGGACTACTAGTATGACCGCCTGAAAAAAATTGATTTTTAGGCATTTTTTGAAGAAAACTACTGTTTGGAATGTTTTAATATTTTAAGGATATATTCGTTGATATATAATAAATTCACGATAAAATTTTTGGACCAAAAAATTGAAAATTCAGTGAGTTGTTCGCGATTTCCCAAAGCTCCAAAAAAAGTCCTTCCACTACTGCAGCGATAGCGACCTTCACAGTGGCTGAAATCAAAAAAAACCAAAACGTCTATTAAATTAGAAGGTATTACCCGCGCCATGAACCTCAAATCAAAAAAAAATTTGAAATTTAATAAAATGGCGGAGTTTTTTAAAAAAAAGTTTCAAATTTTTCGCGAAAATTTGATGAATTTTGATGTAAAAATTACATTTTTATTCGATCGGAAAACTAGAGGTTCCTGGTACGAAGAAAAATTTATAATAGAAGCTGCAATAAGAATCAAATCGATCAGATGATTTGTCTTCGAGTTACAACTGCAGCAAATTTGAAAAAATGTAGTTTTTCTTTACCTTACCTTTTAGTTTTAATCACTGAGAATTTTTACTAAAATTTTTTACGATGCACTCACTATAACGGACATAGTAAAACTAGATGAGTCGTTTAAATGTGCCAGAGTCTAGCTGCTCCACAACATGTGACTGGCAGCCACGTTCAGAAACTCCTGAACTATCACCTTTCATACATTTCTCAATACCTCAAAGTTAACAATGAAAATCAGAATCAGCTTTTCAGATGGCTGTAACTCAAAAGCTATTTGAGATATACACTTGAAACCTTAGTATGTTATTTTTAAAGGTATCGATTATTGAAACATGTAAAAAAAAATTTCAAATTTTTTTTAAAATGTCACACTAGTGCCCCCCCTTAATATTTTATATTCGCTAAACAGTTAGCCTTCTGCGATCCCAAATTTTCAGTCTAGCATAGGCGAGTGCATAAGTATAATACAGCAAGGGTTCTTTTTATACTACACTCTAATTAGATAGAAATGTAATTATACACAAAAAAAAAAACAGTGATTTTATTTACAAAACCGCTTTTAGTATTTAGGTTTCGTTGTTAGAACTAAAATTTGAGTAATTGTAACAAAACTCGCTTTCAGTGATTAATATAAGTTTTATTAATCCTACAAATTGCGTTTTATTAATTTGTTAATATAAGATTTTGTAAATATTACAAAAACTTTTGTAATAACAAAAAAAATAATTTAGTAGTATATTTTTGTAGCATTAATTACAGTTCTATTAAATATTTTAAGTAAATATAAGAAAAATATTTGTAATTATAACACTGTTTTAAAAATCAAAATGCGCATGCTTAAAGTAAAAGTCTCTTTTGTAATTAAAACAAAAATTTTTGTAATAATTAAATGACGCTTGCGCAGAGTTGACAAGTTGATACGTTTATGTGATATTTTGTAAACGTTCATAATACCTATATACGCACTTATAGAAACCCTGATTTATTGATTATCAAAAAGTTTTGTATTTCTCATTTAAAAATTGTGTTTTGTAATTATAACAAAAAGTTTTGTAATAAATAACTGACGCAAGCGCAATATTAACGAATTCTATGATTTTTAGAATGTTGTGTATAGTATTCAAGGCGTCATTCTGTGATAGAGTCCATCTTCATAAATATTTATTATAACCTGACAAGAGTTTATGAAAAAACATAGTATACAATCTCAATTTAAAAGATTGTTTGTACGTTAGAAATATGACAAGAAAACTTGCTAATGGTTTTACTATCGAAAATCTGACAATGGCTAGTAAGTATTTTCATAAATTATTTTTTGCTCACAAATATTAATAATATTCCTATTAAAATTTGATCTCTTTTTTTTTCAGATACTAAAAGCAATTTTGAACATTATGGAAAAAATAATTTCAGATTTGCAGTTAAACTGTTTTATAACCAAAGAAAAGTTCCTTCAGTTCAGAAATTTATAAAACACTAGCAAATTTGCATTCCTTTTCAAATTCAAGTAAGGGTTATTTTTTGGCTAGACATGTTTTTAAGCTTCATATTTTAGTCAGTAAAATAATCTTTTTTTACAGGTGGAAAACATGCTACGTACTCATATTTTATCTTTTTACTTTGAATCGAATATGTAATCCATTATTCGCCTATATGTGAAAAACCTCAGTCAAGTAAATTACTAACAAAAAGGATTCTTTTTCAAATTCAAGTAAGTTTTTTATTATTTGGTTAGACATTTTTTGTTTCATATTTTAGTAAAATATGCTTTTTTACAGATAAACAACATGTTTGTTTTCGTTTTGTTTTTTAAAATTTTTCACTGGATTTTGAAGATGTAATTGAATATTGGACTACAGTTATATCTTTTATTGAAATTTGCTTAATATTAGTTCTGAATATAAAAATATGTTAGAATTATTTCTAAAACACTTGCCATACCTCCTGTAAGTTAATATATGTTAACATAACTTTTTATTTTTTTGTATTAATTAATTAATAAATTCATTTATATAAAATAAAATTTTTCTTATTTTACAGGGAGTAACTGGATGTACTTTGTTAATTAATGTAATGCTGTGTAAAATAGATGTGAAGTTTGAATTTTGTACATATTTTATAGTCACATCTGTTTTGTTTTTTACATTAATTATCAAAGTATATCCAATAAGTTCCTTTCCTTCACAAATATCCTTAATAATATTTACAGTGGTTATTTGTAAGTACAACAAAAAAATATAGTAAAATTTACTATAAAATTTAGTATTTATTAATAAATAAATCATACCAATTACAAATTCCATTTAGTAATTATAACAAAGTTTATTAAATGTTCAACAAAACATACGTTGAGTTTTATTCACAAAAATAAGTCTTTGTGATAATTACAAAAATTATTCTGAATTAATAGAACCTTTTAGTACTCAGATTTTTAATAAAAGTGGTTTTGTAATATTACTCAACGGTTCTATTGGAGTAAAAATTTTGTAATATTAATTCACGTTTTTGTAATATACAGTGAGTTTTTTTTTTTTCTGTGATATTAATATCTCTTTTTAAATTCAAATTCAGAATATACAGGTTCATAACTATGTCTTGCGATTTCGATGTGTATAAAATACAAATGTTCTATATGATAACTGTTTGCAATTCATTTTAGTATAAAATATTTAATAATCAGTTGAAAAATTATACTTTTACAAAAAAATAAATGTATTTTGTATTAAAAATGTACCTCTTTCATATTTAATACATGAAACATCCTGTATAACTATAAATTACCTATACATTTGTAGTACATTCTTAAAAGGACTAAAGAATATATTTCTTTCTTTCTAAAAAGATTACGAAATATGTGTCTTTCCTTCTCACACGTGTTTTATAAAAAGAATTCTTCCTATACTTACAGATTCCATTGCAAACGTTCGCAGTATGAGCGTCCTAGTTCAAGTTATTAGTTTATTTCAAGCCCAAAACTTTAAACTGATTTGTTTAATTTATTTGCTGTGAAATAAGTGTCACTTCTAAGTAAAGGTCAACAGATTTTCTCAGGGAAAGGTGCATTGTTTTTGTTTTATTCGTATCTATAATTTCAAACTATTCTTTTGACAATAATTTTAAAGGTACTAGATGATAAGTTGTTATTTAAACTGAGCGGTAGGTTCGCTACCAATACTTATATCATCCGCATACGATCTAAAGCTTGGGGCAAATTATTTACTACATAAAGAATAAACAATACCGGCCCGAGAATGGAACCTTGTGGTACAGAGGAAAGTACATTTTTTGCTAAATGTAATTTTGATTCTTTTACTACTACTGATGGTTTGTTTAATGGAACATCCGATATAATAAACTTCGATTATATTATAGATTTGATATCTATTATGTAAACATAGTCATTGTTGTTAACGTTAATGACGACTAAACACACAAAAAAAAACCAGACCGTGCACTGGGTGAGTGTCGCATAGAATTACGGGGTTCATTAAAATTGCTATTCTATATACATACATGTAGTGTCAGAATAATAAATGATAGTAAATATGACATCATTCGCACACGAATATTAATCATTAGATTCACTATAGAAATATTTAGATTAAATATGGGATGATCAAAAAACTGTAGTTTTAATGTAACTTAAGGGGAGACCGAGACCCCACTAGAACCACCGAAAATGTGTGTATTTTTAATATTTTTTCTGGATGGAAAGATACCATTGATAAATATTGTAAAATGATGGTGCTTTTGTCATTCATGCGAGACAGGTTAAATTTGCAGCGCTCTGCGGCACACAGTGTAGCTGTTAAAGATTTGAATCTGGAACAAAATAAAGAAATCCTCGTAATCTGCATTAGTATAGCTAGTGGAATACGTAGGCTACAGTCATCGCTCGAGTTACTAACGTTTTAACTTATTAACAATGATGACAAACCATACGTATGTACACATTGCCACAGTACCACACAACACTCATAACCTCGGGTACATACGTATGGTTTGTCTATAAGTGTGTGAACAGACCGTAACGGGCGCCCGTCCCAATGCCCGTGCCGCCTACCGCACGAGCAATTCAATACATATATTTAAATGTATGTATTCAGACCAATACGTACTGGTTTTTGCGGTCAAATTGACGGGAAATCTGTCTGCGGGCACCTTACGAACTGTAAAGTGGGTAGGTAATAAAATACTTAACAAAAAAAAAATATTTCAAGTGGTCAAACCCTTGAAAAGTGATTTAATAATTTTACAATTTATTTTGTCACGTATTTTGAGTATGGAATTTTATATTTTTTGTATATTTATATATAAATATACAAAAAATATAAAATACGTGACAAAATAAATTGTAAAATTATTAAATCACTTTTCAATATCGTATTTTGAGTATGGAATTTTATATTTTTTGTATATTTATATATAAATATACAAAAAATATAAAATTCCATACTCAAAATACGTGACAAAATAAATTGTAAAATTATTAAATCACTTTTCAAGGGTTTGACCACTTGAAATATTTTTTTTTTGTTAAGTATTTTATTACCTACCCACTTTACAGTTCGTAAGGTGCCCGCAGACAGATTTCCCGTCAATTTGACCGCAAATATCTGTATACAAATATCTGCTATACATATATGTATAGCTGCGTGTTACTGAATATTAAATTTTAAGAAAGAAATTTTTAAAATAATTTTCGGTTTATATGTATGTATGTATTTTATGGTCCTTTTCTTTTATGTTTGACACGTCTATGTTAGGGATGATCGATATTCATCGATGGTAGAAAAACATCGATGTTTAGAGGGAAAACATCGATGTAAAAACATCGATGTTATGGTCCTCGATAACATCGGCACATCGATGTTACGAGAATAATATCGAAACAACGATATTACTCTAAGCTATCCAGTAGTTAAAAAGTCCTGTAGCTGATTTAAAACAAGATCCATTAATTTTATGGCGAGTTCTAGGATCCACTTATTACTTGAAAAAAATTGCCATTAAATATTTGTGTTTCACAGCAACTTCAACAGCTTCAGAGAGACTGTTTTCAAAAGCTGGGCAGCATTTGTATCAACAAAGGAACAGATTAAAAGGAAAACTGCTAACAAAGTGACTTTTTTTGTAAAGTGTACCAAATAAAAGCTGGCAATGTTAATTTTTAATAAATAAAATAATAGATTATAATGGTTGTTTATTTTGCTACATAAACATCGATGTTTTCAAACATCGATGTCTTTCTTTCGATATATATCGTATATCGATACTCTTGAATCGATGTTAACATCGATGTCAACATCGATGTTTTTCTAATATCGATCATCCCTAGTCTATGTACTTCAGTATCATCATTGTTTTATTGTTACTTTATCTCTTTATTTATGAAATGCCCGTATAAGTGTGAAGGTTCAAATTGACCGCATTGTGCCACGTGCCATTTTGCGGGCAAGTTTCGATCACATTTCGAACGCCCGACCCGGTCCTTAACTCGAGGGAAACTGCTTTCAGCGGTAATAAGTTAAAACATCAATAACTCAAGTGACGACTGTACTTTAAAAATATTGATTTTATTAATGCTTGAATTAATTTATGGAAAATCCCCTACATGCTTGACTGGTTATAAAAATGAGCGATTTAAATTTTACGGCTTGAACAATTTATTTAACTTTAATTTTTAATTTATTTGTGGTTTATTTAAAATTTCGCTCGCAACGAAACTATACGGTCGAGGTGGTGCTAGAGGTGCAGGGGTACAACATTATTCACAGCTTTGATTGTAGGTATGTTCCAACAAACACTCGAATTAATTCTCGTTTTAATGAGCATGCGTATAGTTGACTTTACTGTTTCAACTAGGCAGAATTGTAATTCCAGTTTACACATAGTTTGAAATTCTGTGTTCCAACAAGTGTTTAAATCTAATTCTCAACTCACCCGAATTGATTTTTAAAATTCTTGCTTCAGAGTAAGTATTTTAAATCCTAGACATGCGCATTAACGAAAATTTAAATTTTAACCTTATAATTTAAAAATTTAAATATTAAATAGACAAATTTTAAGTTTGAATTGTTCTGTCAAAAGACAAATTTCAAATTTTTGACTTTATTTAATTGCTATAATAGGTATATTTTTTTTAAATTAGCAAATAGGTATACTTTAATTATTTATTTTATAAATATTTATTTTTATATTATATTATTTTAGTAAGCAATAAAGTAAAATATGGAGTAAAGTAAAAAAAATAATTCGTACTTTTTATTTAAAATTTAAATAAATGTATTTTTAAAGTACATAATAATTTTTTAGTGGATATATTGTTTGTAAATATTCTTCATAGTATAGAAAGTATAGAATACATAACCCAAGTCTTTAGTAAAGACATCTTTTGAAATCCCTAAGAATTAATATAAACGTTCCTACATATTAAATACCGAACTGAAGTTCTGAATTGAATTTGATTTGCCCTTCAAACGACATAATCGAATTTAAAATACTAGATTCACTCGAATTGGAAATTCTAGTGTTTGTTGGAACATACCTTGTATCTTTAAATCAAATAAACCAAATAGATACACCAATACTTTCAATAAAATTCATTACAAATATAAATATGCATTATTAGGTATATTACATAAGGAATGACATCCATATACAATTGTATATTCCAACTGAGTACCCCTGTCACACTGTCACCTACATATTTATATCATGAAATTGAAATCTGGACACGTTTGACTTTCATAACTTGTTATACGACACATAAAATTATTATTCTGTTGTTTTAAACCCGGGGTTACCAAAATTTTGTGTCGGCATGTCAAACACTGGAATATTTAGCGGGCCAAGAAAAAATTTTGAAATAAGGCAAAATTAATTTGTTTACCTAGATGAGCTTTGGTAGTCGGTGAACAAACTAACCTTCAAAGGAGGGGTAAAACTGAACACAAAAATCATATTCAGAAAATTTTGGCACTTAGATTATTATCCAAATTTAACTAACAGACCTGATCCATATTATTCTTGTACCTGTTAATTTAAAAAGAAAAAGTGGACTGATTACGTCATCACGATTAAAAATTCTTTTAAAGTTCCAAAGATTGTAATTTTAATGCTAGAAACATAAAATTTGGATCTGTTCATAGGTTTCCGATACTATTTTGGTCATTTTTAACCAAAAAAAACCACAGCGGAAATGAAATCGCATTTCCTGAACAAATTTGGATTACAGATTTACGTGAGTAAGAGCCTATTATACATCTTATTATTCTTTTTTGTAATATGAAAAATTTTATAAATTTAAAAATAAAAAACTGTTTTTTTCCATTCCTGCTTGAAAGATATGTAAATATATAATCTTGACGAATTTAAAATTGCAGATGATCTGGCACGCGGGACCTTTTCTTGGAGGTCGAGGACCACACTTTAGGAACCCCTGCTTTAAACATACTTTTTACAAGTTTACAACTGATTTCAAACTGTAGGTTATGCTTTAACTGAGTGTGGTGAATTGTAGCACGTATATAAAATTTTCTTTTCTAATGTAAATTTATCGGTTTTGTCAAGTGAAATAAGGAAAATTCTTCTGTAATCTATAGGTATACTATAACATTATAAATAGAATGTGAATTTCTTTATTGGTCATTGTGTAATGATAAAATCGAAAAATTCGTTTTATAGTCATGTAAGTAAGTGACAAATTATATCAATCATGGAAAGCTAAGTTATCTTGATTATATCTTATTTTTATATAGATACAAGTATATGTAAAATCGTTGGTGCGTCTGGTAATAATCGTATAACTTTTGATCGATCGAGGTCATATTCACACAATATATTTTTTTCTCAAGACAACTTCCAAAGATTTCTCTCGAGATTGAAACTCGTTTCGTTTGAAATTTTCTACCATTTGTATTTCAATATAATGATTCAAAGTTGAGAATAACGTAGGTAGTTGTCAAATTTTTAATAATTTCATATCAGTTTTTCCCATCTTAATCTAGAATTGCAAAAAATATTGTATGCAATTCGTGTAAAATAGGCTTTATTTTCTTACTCTTCGTAATAGTCTAACTGGACAGCCTTTACCACTCATGAGGAAAGTACCTTCATTTTGCTATTTGTTGCCAGGGTCGGCGAAAGGGTAGAGCAGGTGGGGAAATTTCCCAGGGGGCCGGATTTAAAAGGCAGCCCACAGCCTCGATTGGTGGCCCGAGGGAAGTAAAAGAATTTTTTTTTGGCTCGTCAATTGTATTCTTGGGGGGGGGGGGCAGTCATTTCTCTCGCCACCCTGGCTTGTTGCATAAAGAACTATTTTAACTTTTTAAAGGAATCTAAATAAAATTTCTAATGATGCTTGAAATAATAAATAATTTATTTATTAAACCTAAAATTAATATAATTAACAATAATCATTAAATTATTTATTTGTCGAAAAGTGTCCCCAGTTTACAAAGGTTTCCCGTTCCGTCTAAATTGACAAATAATTGTTGTTGGACATTCTTTACCATTGCCATTGTCAATTCGTTTATATTGAAACACACCATCCAAAATATTTACTTTCTCCGGCATCTGGTCATAGGACAAATATGTCGAGAAATTTGGTGCATACGTTACATCATGCTTTCTTGGTGTATTTTTTAATTGACGGTCTCGAAGTCGCTGTGATGTGAGTGAATCTTGTCGATTATACGTCCGATAGTATCCATCTATGTACGGTTCCGTAAAATATGATGGGTCTGGAAATAAAATAATTTTTATTAACTAATTTTTGTACTCATAGTTGTGTAAAAATATTGTAAGTATAGTGTGTGGAAATTAAAATTTCTCTTATTCATTTTTTAGATCGAGGGCCAGCCTGAATTCAACTAAAAAAATTTTTCTACAGTTCACAGTTTGTACGTCAATATATCCAGCAGTCAAAATTTCAAGTAATTTTTCAAAAAATTTCCAAAAATATCTTGAAAAATATTAATTTTTTCATTTGTTACATGGGAGGTTTGTATTCATATCTAACAATAATGTTTGCCTAACAATTTAACAAAAGGAACTGTTAGCTAGCAAATGACAGCGAAGCTAGAGTGTTTTTGCGTTGACAATTCTTGGAGTTAAATTGTTTTTTGGCATGAAATTTAAATTTTAGAAAACACAAATTTATGCAAAAAAAGAATATAAAGCTGGAGTGTAATACAGTACCGTTTTGGGTAAAAAGAATCGTGTTGGGTCTATAATAAAGTTTTAAAAATTGTACTCAAATCACAGCAGGACATCGTTTATTTGTTACAATGTGTTATTTTTATATGTGTACCAGGTGTTACAAATTATTCATCTAGTAAAAGTTAAACTACTAAAATTAATATATTTGTAATAAATTCCATATACATGATTAACTTACTTTAATTAATTATATTTGCATAAATAGTATTAAGAAAAACTGCTAAAATCAAGTTAATGAATTGTTGCTAATGATTTGGCAAAATAATTATGTATTTTATTTGTTAAAGGAGGTGATATTATTTTTGAATTAAATTAGTATTCTTGAATTCTTACAAGGAAAGACATCTAACTGTATCTTTCAAAAATTTTTGAAACTTTAATAGATAGTAGATCTTGTAGATTAGTATAATTCATATTATTATTTAAAATTTTTTCATTTTTATGGTGTTTATCTACAGCCCTTAATGCATATGAATTAAATTGACAATAAAAAGGATATGGACCATCCATAAAATACATCACACAAAATTCATGGCATTTTGTGTCCCATCCTTGTTCCTTTCAACCGTCTACCTAATAATAATTCTCAAAACCTGGGGCTCATTCCATCAAATTCATGATTAATTTTAAAATTTTTAGTAATATACAAAAAATACCTAAACAATTTCATTTATAATTCATAGCAACGTAAAAATTGATGTAGTTATTTCAAACGTCACATTATGTCACGTTAGTTTGGAACTCCCCCTTCCCCCTCCTGGTCGTACATATCAAACTAGACAATTTTCTCCTCCTCAACCCCGTTTGCGTATGTATTTTATGGGTGGCCCCATATTTATAATACTTGTTGTCCCTAAATTTTACTACAAAAAAGAAATTATTACTTTTTTCATAAGAAGTACAGTACCTCTTATTAAAAGTCAAAAATTTTGCGTAAAAATGTAACAACTCTGATGTCAAAGTCCACTTTGTCAAATAGAATAGTTAAAATAAATGAATCAGAAGTTTTTCTGCAGTAAAATTTACAATTAACAAATTTCATGATAACTCCTTTAGTCAAGTTAATATTTTTCCAGAAATTTCCAAAAAAAAAATCGTTTTCGACAATTATAAATAAATAACAGATCCTTATGGAAGATAAATTGTTAAGTTATACACAAATTTGAATTGCTCCAAAACTTTTTGAATGAAATACACAAGGGTTTTTAGACTATCATTAAACGTTACATATAATTAACCCTTAAATGCATGATTTTTTAAAATTGGGGGAAACAAATGTATTTCGATAAAACAAGCTCTACATATAACGGGAAATATAAAAAAAATCCCCATTCAGGTTTAAGCTCTTTTATTAAGGGAAAAAGGTTCGCTGGAAATTTGCAGTGCCAGGCATTTCTTGTTTTATATTGTTAAAAAAATAACATTATCATATTTACCTACTTATACGTACTTTTTATAAAAACAAAAAATTATAATATTCACTAATTTAATCTTAAAAAAAGATTTAAAACTTTACGCATGAATATAGTGTTTTTTATCCAAGATGGCACTAACAATTATAATACTGTAGGTAGGTATTGTAATATTTTATTGTCATCTGTGAAGAAAAAATAGTTAAATATATTTAATACAGTTGTAAAATTGCTATACACTCTGCATTAAACTAAGAAACTAAATATTATGGCTATTACAATAAAAAATAATTTGTGTTGCAAACTTGCAGTATACGCTATGCATTTAAGGGTTAAATTTTCAGTATATGTATAACTAAGCATGATTTATTACTTACAAAAATTTTGACGTCTGGTCTCGTCGGTTGATCCATACGACGATTCTCCAGCGCCGTAATTTGGAAATGTGGATGAAAACCAGTACGGAAGCTCTTGTGTTCTACGATTTAGTGATTCATTTTGAGAAGCAGTATTCAACAAAGCACGATCAATATTATTTTCAGATTTATAATCTGATAAAAATGGTGGTGGTTGATTGTTGACCAACTGGCTATCTTGTAATGATGGTCTTCTCAAATTATTTGATAATGGTTCTATGTTGGGTATGTCCTCGATTGGAGTTTGTTGTGATTTCAATACATTACAAAACCCGTTTTGGAAAATTATAAATAACGTGAAAATTATGTAACAATACATATTGTTGGTTTTTTCACTTTTCGCAATTGTAAAGTTTGACTATGGTCCGTTATGTCCCAACATTTGATTTCAGTGTAGTTTAAATACCTATTTATATGATTTTAGTGGATGTATAGGAGCTGTTTTTCACAAATTCTTTGTATGACGCACCATTTAAATATTTATATGAATTATAAGGACCGTTTCTACGAGTACAAGTGCAGCAGCCCAAAATAGCTATAAACTTTAACTTGACCACTTAAACCAAATGCAAATTCAAAAGGACTCTAATTTTTGGACAATAAAAATCAAGTTATGTATTCGTTTTTACCAAAAAAAAAAAAAAATTATATCAAGTGCCACAATATAATTATTCTATAGGTATATAACCTTTGGCGTCAATGTTTGCGACATACAGAATAGCAGAATCAGTAGGTACTTTACTTGTGACGAAAAGATTCCGTGCGCGCCTCTGGTGGTGAAATTAGAAGTTGTATCAGATAGATCATGTACGTCTAACACAAATTATATGTGTGTGTCATTAGATTTTTATCTTCAGTTAGACGTATACGTAAATGTTCGATCGGATACAGCAATCAGTTTTATCATCAAAGGCGTGAGTGCGAATGTTTACGTCACCAATACCTTCATGAAACGTACGTTTAAACCAAGTTACACTGGAAGGGCCCTGTTTTGACAGAGAACACACGTTTAAGTAGCTGCTTTTAACACGTTGGCGGTCATAATTGATAATAACGAAACGCCCAGCTGATACACTTTATATGAGATTGTAGACACGGTAATACGTTCTGTTGCAGTTAGACAAGTTTCACCGTCTATGATCATTAAGAGGGACCACTAGTGTGATATATTGAAAAAATTAAAAATTTATTTTGCATGTTTCAATAGTATATACCTTTAAAAATAACATACTAAAATTTCAAGTGCATGTCTCAAATAGTTTTTGAGTTACAACCATCCGAAAAGCCGATTCTGATTATCATTGTTAAGTTTGAAGTAGGTATTGAGAAATGTATGAAGGTTGATAGTTTGGGAGTTTTTGGACGTGGCTGTCAGTCACATGTTGTGGAGCAGCTAGACCCTGGCACATTTAAACGACTCATCTAGTTTTACTATGACCGTTATAGTGAGTACATCGTAAATAATTTTAGTAAAAATTTTCAGTGATTAAAACTAAAAGGTAAAGTATAGAAAAACTACATTTTTCAAATTTGCGGCAGTTATAACTCGAAGACAAATCATCCGATCTATTTGATTCTTATTTCAGTTTCTTCTATATATATATATATATATATATATATATATATATATATATATATATATATATATATATATATATATATATATATATATATTTCTTCGTGCCATGAACCAGTTTTCCGATCGAATAAAAAATGTAATTTTTACAAACCAAAAATCATCAAATTTTCGCGCAAAATTTGAAACTTTTTTTTAAAAACTCCACCATTTTGTTAAATTTCAACTTTTTTTTTAGATTGAGGTTCATGGCACAGGCAATACCTTCTAGTTTAATGGGCTTTTTGATTTTTTCAATTTCAGGCACTGTGAAGGTGGCTACAACTACAGCAGTGGGCTAACTTTTTTTTGGAGCCTTGGGAAATCGCGAATAACTCACTGAATTTTCAATTTTTTGGTCCAAAAATTTTATCATGAATTTATTATATATCAGCCAATATATATTTTTATAATATTAAAACATTCCATGCAGTAGTTATCTTTAAAAAAAGTTTCCAAAAATCACCTTTTTCAGGCGGTTACACTATTTTTCCCCCTTCAAGGGTTAAAATTTTCTAAGAAGTTGTTAGCAAAAAAACATTGGCAAAACGATTTTATGTCATTGAAGCCTTTCCTAAGAGACAAGACCTTTTACCTTTAACATATAGTTAATTAATACGCTGATTAAAATTATTATTACGGACCTGTCTAACAACAAAGATTTCTCGAATTATACTATAATTTACACGTGTAGAAATTAAACAAATTTTTCAATCAGAAAAGCAATTTTACGATACATAAAGTATGCTAATGAATTTTTTTTTATCGATTCGCTATTAATTTAATAATGACCAAGGCGTTAATATGGGTCTTATTTTTTTCAAATTTGAATAATATTTTCCGAACGTTTCAATCTTGTTGTAAACACGTTCAATATATGACCTAAATATAAACAATTTATATACACTTAAACCTGCTTTTGTGCAGTCTCCTTTGTGCGCAAAATACGTAAGTGTGAATCAGAGTTCGTAATGTTAAAATAAAAAGTAAGAAAATGCTTCAAGAGATTTCAGAATTTATTTACGGTAATATTGATTCCTGACTGTCCAAACATATTTCATATTCGTGTGCTTTTTTAAAGCGGTCCCTATTCTCCGCATAAATAAAGGTTTCAGTGAATATGTAAATAAAATATGCATATCAGAGTTATGCCATGTGATGTAAAAAACCAGCTTTTTACATTTTTATGTAACAAATTGTAAAATACGTAAAAAACTGTAAAAAACTGTAAAAAATTTTAGAAATTGTAAAAAATGTAAAATACTTAAATTATTTGTCATTTCACTGACAAACAATTCATTTTGACGGTTACTACTTATTTATAGGTTCTCATGAAAAAACGTGTAAATAAAATGTCGACACAAAAATGCTTTTCTGCTGGCGGAAGGCCATCCACAACTGACTACAAAGCTTTAAATTTCCAAATTTACAAACTGAGTCTTGACAGATCAAACAACTACTACATATTCATCTCTCTTTAAATTATAATAACAATAAAATCACTGATGATAGTGATGATGAAGATGATTGGTACCTTTAATAAAATTTAACTGAATAAATAAAAATCTTTTTAATATTGAATTCTTAAATAAATTATTCTATCAAAACTAACCTTTCTTTTTCCTGTTTGTCCCCATTAAATTTATATTTTTAATTTTCAAATTACTTAATTATTAAGTTTTACTTTGCAAATATAGCAAATACTTTAATAGCAAATATGGAATACCATCAGTAACGCTTACATATCTATTAAATTTAAAAAATTTAGTTTTTTACATTTTTTACGATTTTTACAGTTATTTATCAAAACAAGTATGTGTAAATTACAATGTTTTTTACATGTAAAAGACTGTGTAATTTACCCGAAATAAATTACACGCACAACTCTGATGGATATCTAAGGATTTTATTTTTGGTTACTTGAGTATAGAGATAATTATAAATACAGTCCGTTCAATTTAAACTTAAGTTTGAATAAATAAAAAATTTAAACACTTTTAATAGGAATCATTGACAGTTACCGTGGTTACAGGCTTAAGTTTAAATTGAACGGACTGTAGGTAGGCACCTCAAGTAAAAAGAAGGCAATATATTTTAAATAATTTTCTTCTTAATGTAAATAATATTCCAAACTTAATATAACAAATTCTATACACAATTGACTCTCAGAGTATTTCGTAATTGAAGAGGCAAGTGCATGAAGGGCTTATGTGACATTTTTATAATTTTATAGTAGAAGTGTTTGAAAATTTTTATTTACATGTACTTCCTACCTAATAGCACATATTTGTTATTCAATTTCTGCGAAACTATTGAGCGTAATGAAACCAAATTTTAATATATGATACTTTAGCATAGGATGTTTCTAAATTTTACAAAATATGACTTTTTGAAAAATTGCCACATAACCCCTTCAGGCACTTGTCCCTTCAATTGTCATCATCAGTATTATGTTATTTATTTATCCTACATGAATTTAGTGCTCAAAATACAATACTAAAAGTACAAGTAGCGCCAACATTGAGGAAAATTATGTACCAATTTTTTAAATTTATTATACGTTGTTAGACATGTCGTTAAAAATAAATTTTTCCCAATATCGTATTATATAAAACTTGTATAACAGGGAGTATTTTCATACAGATAATTTCAAAATCATGTAAAATATACTTATAGCTATAGGATATCCTCTTAATATTTATTTTTAGTATTTCGTAGAGCGAAAGCAACTCTACGAAATGATAATAACATCGTGTCAATGTTTGCTAAAACTTCAGACACGTAGCATTTTTTTCTTTCAATGGTACTTATGAGGTAATTTTTTTAAAAATAAAACAACTATTCAAAATAGAAATTTCTTAACTGAGCTAGACCGTTGCAAATTATAATATTATTAATAATAATAACAAATTAAAGGCTAATTTTAGTATTAAACACTGCTTGAAACTTGACTCCACCTTGAAAAATATATAACTGACAGCACTGAATGCAAATGTCAAAAATAAATAGCTATCTAATATTTTGATAATAATTATTGTTCAGCTAGTGTCATCTGTTTGTTGTTACTTAAAGCATTACATTTGAATAATAATATGGATCGAACTTCACCACATTATTGCCATCTGTTGTCAGATTAAAAAAATATTTTGTCTCAGACATAGATAACTATTCTTTTATTACATATTTTGGATATCTTGTCGATGATATTATTTAAATGTCAGAACTTTTTGATATTAAAATGAATTTTTTGATAATTAAATTTTCAATTAGACCAATTCCATGCCAAATCAACACACTTTTGAAAGAAATATTTCCTCCAATTTTTAAATTTTTACCGCTTATAAGATATCAACAGCTTACTGCTAAAACCACGTATCTTAAAAAATGCTACATTTCAGAAGAGACAAAAAACATTATAACTTCTTTATTTTTGAAAGTTTAAACTCCGTTTTTGTTTTAAGCACAAAGTTATTTTTTTTCTTATTATTAAAATAAAATTGTATACTAATTGAAAACATTTAATTAATTAAATATATGTAATTTTGTGAAATACCTGGTTAGGATGTTGTCATCTGGTGATACCTTTTACAACGACAGGGAGTATTTAAAATTTATATATTCACTGTCGATGTAAGATATCACTAGATGGCGACACTGGCTTTGTGAGATACACTAAATTATTTTGCCATAATTGAATGTAGTACCACGTATCTCACAAAATTACATAATTCTCTGATACTTTGAAAGTTCTTATACTTACAATGGAAGTAATACTTATAAATGAATAAATTAATTCAATAAAAAAAATTAATAATAATAATAATAATATTAATAAAAATATTGATAATAAGAAAAAAACAACTGAGACTACTATACCGACTCTCGCAGTTAGCTCGTATGATAACATACCATTAAATTATGACATAATTTGAAATCTGAAATACGAGGTTTTGTTATTGTTAATAACTTTCATTCTGATAAATAAAATGAAATTTTTATTAGCCGTACATCAGTATAAGATGATTCTAAACATTTATATCTAATTATCTCAAAACAGTGACAAATCGACATACGTGGCTCTAGCAGCAAGCCGTCGATATGTATAGTTAAATTTGGTCACTTCCTGTATCATATTTTGCCGTTTTTTCTCTTGTATGTTTAAGAACTCTGGCTATTGACTACGACATGCTAGCATAATGCGTGTTTACCACGCACTTGGCGACTTTATTATCATTATAATATTATTATGTATTAATACGGAATCAATGTTATCTGATTGATATACCTACACATTATTATAATTCCTCAGAAATATGTATATTTCAGTGACGGTTCATTTGTAAAAACAACTTTCAGAAATACATCTACAGTCTGCATTACTAAATTTAATTTTGCACCAATTCCTATTGTTTTATTTTTTTTGACAACAAAAATTGTTATAACAAGATCTCATGTTTAACTTTACAGCTGAACTTTTTTTATGCGGTGGATAGGGACAGCATAAAAAAATCACACAAAAAAAATTTATTCAAAAATATCATAAATAGCTATATACAAAAGTTTGTTCGCTCTAGATTGTAAAAAAGCCTTTTATGTGGTAGACCGGGACGCATATTTCCGTTTACGTATTCGTAAGGAAGCACTGTTGCCTCGAAATCCTTCCAATTTTGTAACACTCGAAACACATGTACAATTCAAGCGTCCTGTCCTCTAGACGCACACGAGTTCATAATGCAGACTGTTCTTCCAAACACGAGTTCAAGGGAACGCGATGATTAGAACGATAGTTTTGCAAAAGTACAAAAAGCTTGAATTACGGCCCAAGAGATTTATGTCCAAAATATTGACAAAATACTTTCTATTGCTCATTGTCAGTAGAAAAACAACTACGAAGAATGAAAGCAACAGTGAAAAAAAAGTTATGCCAATATTATAGTCAACAAACCAATTAAATAAACTGATTGGGAACAAGAAATGATAGAACTTGTGGATAGAACTTTTACCAATAAGAAAATCCAGTATTTTCCGACACATCTTAAAAACACCTTTATTTTTTGTTCTTGGCCTAATTCTTCACCTTTGGTCTCGTCATCTTCAGTTAAAAATTAATTTATCAAAAAATTGACATGATTAAGTTCAAGTATGTATGTAGTAATTTTTTTTAAGTTATTAGAGCTTATAGCTTTTCGTTGTCCATAACATGATAATTCATTATAAAAAATTATAAAGAATACCATTTCATCCATTCGACATATAAATTCCAATTGAATATTTAGAAAAATTCATAGGTCAGAAGAACTGAAGAAGAGTCTTAAATTTGAATACAAGCTATTCTCTCCAACGTGAGTGTTCACTTCAAAAAATCTAAAATCTAAAAATCTAAGCATTTACTTTTTTTAAATTAAAAATCACAAAGTGATTGAAAAAATTATCCGGACCGGCCGGGAATCGAACCCAGGATCTCCCGGTAACTAGCCAGGTGTGCTATCCATTACACCATCGATCCTTTGTTCCACAGGCGGCCGATACAGACAACATTCAATCACCTACGTGTATGTACTCTCTATAATGCAAGAAGCAGTATTATATTTGAAATTGAAAAGTTGTAACTCCTTTTCACATTATAGAGAGTACATACACATAAGTGATTGAATGTTGTCTGTATCGGGCGCCTGTCGAACAAAGGATTAATGGTGTAATGGATAGCGCACCTGGCTGGTTACCGGGAGATCCTTGGTTCGATTCCCGGCCGATCCGGATAATTTTTTCAATCACTTTGTGATTTTTAATTTACATATGTGGTTTTTGGTCATGTAAACCACAGGAAGTCGAGTGCTTAAAGTTTCAGTTTAGCTGAACGATAAGTGAACATATGAATACTATGTGTGTTTTAAATGCAGACAAAAGTCTGTCATACGTAGTAGTGTTTCACAAGCACTCGATAATATTTGAAATTTACTTTTTTTATTCACCAAACTCTCTGTGGCAATTTTTCCACTAGACTCAAAAGTGTGACCTTTATGACTATTAGTGTTGGCTGCCAGGGATAATGACTAACTTTTTTATCATAGAGTTTTTCTAAACACTTGTTTGAAAGAACAATGTGCGTTACAAACCCTTACGCGCTTAGAGGACGGGAGACTTGAATTAGGTACGTGTTTGGAAGAACTTAGTGTTACAAATCCCTGCTGGTTTCGAGGCAACAGTGCCTCCTATTGAACACGCAAACGGTAATACGCGATCGGAACCACATAAAAAAAGTTTCATCGAAAATACATAACTCAAAACGCTCAAAACCTCACAATTTTCTTAGAAGTTGCTTTTTTAAACGAGATAAAGCATTAATTTACACGTGGAAACATTTTATTTCATTTTTATTTATAATATTATGAAAATTGTGAAAAATACATTTTTAAAAAAACTAAATGATGCAATAACTTATATTCTTATACAATGTACTGATTAAATGCTTAAAATATTCTAAAAGCATTGTTTTTCCATATCAGTTAAGTTTTCCATATCAGTATTTTTTTTATTTTCGACTGATACTGTAAAAAATCATCAAAAAAAATAACCCTACAATTTTAAATGAGAAAAAGGTGAGAAAAGCACCTGACTATAGTGACGTCACAGTTTGAAGCAACTAAACGTCAATGTCAATATTTATAATCTCAAAACTTTGGTTATATTCATAAAATGTCAAAGTAAAAGCAAGTATTTATTTGAATTCTGGTCGATTATTATTACAATATATAAGCTAACAGAAATATTCAAAAGAAAACACAATTTCATCTCACCGATGAAAACTATCAAAATCGACATATCTAGTTACAAAATGTTACGTCATTTTCAAGAAATGGCGCGTTTTCACTAATTTGAATATTTGTTGAAAAATGGCGATTCTCAAAATAAAATTTCTAAATAGTTATCAAATCTTTTTATGTTTCATCATTAAAATTGGACATAATATGTAATGATAATACATGGAATTATTTAACATTTGACACAAATTTCAAATACAGTCAAGTATATACCGTATTATTTTTATTAAAGAAGAAGTAGTTAATGTTTAAGTTTCTTATTTTCTCTTGATTTTGATTCACATCGAAAGTTTAGCAGTATAAGCATCAAACAACTACCTATTGGCTAAACTAATAAATATTAACCTTAAATCAATTATGTTTAAATATTTCGTAACTCAATCTGAATAATTTAAAAAGTTTTTAATCTTAGAATGTATTTTCATTTTTACTATAAAAATATTAGAAAGACAAGTTGTAATCAGGACTTCTTTTTGATAATCGAATGTCCTGTTATTTTATCACTAATTATTACACCAGAAGCTCGGTTTTTTTTTTCGAATAAATTTGTGTTCGTCTAACGATTTGACGAACACAAGTTATAAACCGTCAGCTAACAGAAACGTGACAGCGAAGCTGAAATATTTTTGGGGTAACTTTTAAGCAACAAATAAGAGCTGTAGAAAAATAAATTTATTTAGAAAAAATATAAATCGCCTGTGACAAACGAACGCACATCGAAGTTATTCCGTTTAGCCAGTTTTGGTACGGAACACTGAAATGTCGAGAAACTAGTCAAAACTATAATTAAGTCGCTCAGCGCCAAAGTAGCCCAACTGTAAAATTTGGTGTTTTTAGTTAAATATAAAAAGCTGATCTATTTCAACTATATTTGAAAATTATAATGGCCAAAGTGAACTAACAGTGTGCAATAATTAATAGATGGTAGTAGTAAAGCAGTTAGGCTATCTCACGTTTGTTGAGCTCATAGTGGCCTAACCGACAGTTAAGTCACTTATTAGCGAATTTCCAGAATGGAATTCAGCTATTACAGCCACTGTCATGACGCGACCTGAACTCGGGACCATGGCAGAAATTTGTTTTGAGGTCCCTAGGAACCGAAAATAATATTCACTAAAATTTATATATATATATATATATATATATATATATATATATATATATATATGTATATATATATATGTATTTATATATATATATATATATATATATATATATATATATATATGTGTCCGCACGATAATTCTCGAACGAAATGTCCTAGGTTTACGAAACTTGGTGAGAACGTTGGAAGTCGAAAAATCTTGGATGAGTTCTTCAGCCAGACACGTCGGATGCCAGGAACATGGTTTTTGTTCTTGCAAAAAATTAGTTTTTTGCCAAAATTTCCACTTTTTCAAAAATTTTTGCGAAATTTTTTTACACCATTTAAAAGAGAAGAAAAAATTACATAAAAAAGGTCTTTAAGCTTTTTTTCTATGTCAACTAGTTTCCGAGAAAAACGATGTTGTTTAGAATGTGATTATTTTATCGTATTAATCACATCGTCTGCGAATTTCCATTTACAAAAGTACGTTTTTCTCGGAAACTAGTTGATATAGAGTAATTGTAAATAAAAAAAACCTTCTTTATGTGATTTTTCCGCCTCATTCCGCCAAATTTTTTTCACGAAAAATGTCCAAAACCCCGTAAACGTTTTCACGAAATTTCTTAAAAATAAGATGTTTCGTTCTTGAGTTATCGTGCGGACACTTAGTAAACATATATATAAATGTGTCCGCACGATAACTCAAGAACGAAACATCTTATTTTTAAGATATTTCGTGAAAACGTTTACAGGGTTTTGGACATTTTTCGTGAAAAAAATTTGACGGAATGAGGCGGAAAAATCACATAAAGAAGGTTTTTTTTATTTACAATTACTCTATATCAACTAGTTTCCGAGAAAAACGTACTTTTGTAAATGGAAATTCGCTATGTTATGCAGGATGCTGCGACAGGGGTATTTTATATTTTTACCAAATACAGTTGGACCACTTTGCCACAAGACTCAATTGTCTTACTGCAGAACTTTTGAATATAGAAGGTTCGAAAAAATGGTATTGAAAATACTGTCGGTACACTAAGGATTAATATTTATAGCCTTCTGAATAACATTGTTGAAAATTCGCTACAGATATCTTTATTTTTATTTATAAATATGATTAGGTATATATGGGTAGAATACATTCTTTATTACAAAACATATTCTTCCTTCAAATTTTCGTGAAAACTTGTTTATAATATAAAGAGATGTATTACGTAATAAATATTGATTAATTTACTAAAAGGTAAAAAAAAATTGAAACTCATAAATAATATTGTTGACGTAAATATATACGTCATATCAGGTTATACACAGATGGATTATATTTATTGAATTTATATAATTCATTTTAAAAAATGGATACTTCAATCAAACAGATTATATTTATAGGGGAGCACAATTAGGGAGGAAAATAACGCCGATTTATAAAGTTGTATTGGAAAGTGACATGGGGGCGTGATTATGAATTTTACGAATACGGGAATAGATTTAAATGCTCTGTATGCTGGCTTTGAAAACTTGACGTTAGGTGTTAAGTCCCCCAAATCAATGTCAATTCCTTGTTACATATAGCTCTCAAGGTTCTCGATACTTAAATTTTTGTTTCAAAACTATCAATCGTTACAAGTTGTCATCTCATTTACAAATAATGATCAATAAAAATAGTGTGGCCTTAGCAAATTTCGTGCACGCAAAATCATAAATATACGTCATCATAATTCTCAGACATCTTTCTAAAAATAAATTTTGCTCAAAGTTCAATATTATTTCCCAAAACAAAATTTCATTCATACAAATAAGTCTGAATGTCGCATTTTTCTTACGAGCTTTAAAAAATGTTACAAATAAAATGAAATATTAAGTTATAGTTTTTTAAAAACGGAAAAATTGATTAAAATGTAAATCCAAATAATAAATATGATTATTAAAAATTTAAGATGAAAATGAAAAAATGTCTTAAATTCTTCAGTTTTATAGCACATTAAATTTTCTTATTATTAGTAGATTTAATGTAGGTACGTATTTTTATAACAAACATAAAACAATACTTATCGTTATTATCGATACATTGTTCATTATTAAATATCAATTAAATGTGAGTTTAATACATTTTCTTTAATGTTTCAATCGTGAAAATTTGATTTATATCGGAAGTAAGATTATATTTTTATTATAAGGTTAGGTATAATATATTTATAAATTATTGATATAAATTTAATATTTACTTAAATCTTAATTTTTATTTATCTTTAATTCTTGAGGTGACAGTTTTTGTAGCTATATAGTAGGGTTTTTGCTCGAGAAATCGAGAAATTTGTCTTTAGTAGAGACGAAAGAAAAAAATTCAATGCCTCGAGAGCTCGAGAAATCAATTCCGTGCGCCGGAATGACTAGTAACTAGGCTGTAATGACTAGTAATTCAATATCGACGGAGAATGAGCATGTTTTCTCGTTATCGGGAAATATCGTCAGTAAAATAAGAAACCGTCCATCAGATGAGGCTGTGAATGCTCTTGTATTTCTGAAAGCCTATTTTATGAGAAAAAAGCGTTGAATTAAAATTTAATTTCTTTGTTGTATATTTTGTGGGTTACTGGTTTAGTTTTAGCTCCCATACTATGCTCAAATTAAAAAAAAATATTCTTGAAAGTTAATTATGGTAGTAAAATGTTTGCTTTGTTAAACAAGTTTTTTTAGTTATCTAAATATCTGCTAGTAATTTTGTTGATTTAATTTTACTAATTATTTTTTATTTAATTAAAGACTTTTGTACATTCGGGGACTGGTAGGGACCCAATAATTATAAAAAAGTTAAGTACTATACTATACTCTTTACTTTTTATACACGGAGAGAAAATTCATAGAAAAATTACTGTGCTCAGCACTACAATCGACGTGTAAAAGCCAAACACATTCACTTTTGTACGGTAAAAATATAAAAATTATAACTAATCATAGAAAATTTAAAGGATAGAATATTCGTTCCGTAATATTAGCTCCGTAAAATTTGTAAAACAGCACAGTCGGACCAAGCACCTTGATTCATTAGACTGTCTTACAAGCAACAAGCAGTATTCATTACACTGTCTTACAGGACGGACTGTCACCGTTTAATTCATCATTTTGTTACTTCACTATCTTCAATATTAGAATATATTGTTGCCAATCATTTTTGTATGCATCATAAAGAATCGAAGGTCGGAAAAGATCGGGCATCTTCGAAGTTTTTCGAAGCAGGTTTGAATACGTATATTGTTCCTCAGTGCGTACAGCCCAACCAACATAAGGTTGCGGGTCAGATGCGCAAATGAAAGAGTACGACAACAAGAATTAAACAATAACATATATGCATAAGAGTGCGATAAAAGTTGTGTTAGCACATTAAATTTTACCATGCTAGCACAACAATTTTTATGAAGCCATAACTAATACTTTTTACGTTTCAATTTAATAATATTTACATGATCGTAAAATATTTTTTACTTTAGTCGTCGATCGCGCACGCATTATAAGAGAGCATGATAATTTTTCTGAAATTTTATCTACAAAAATTATATGATTTTTCTCTCTTTGTTGTTGATTTGTTAATTAATAAGTGCAATTAATGGTAACTAAAAATTTACCATGTGATTTAATTGATCTTATCTATCAGTCTAATTTGTGATAAAGCAAAAATTTGAAAATAACATCGCGTTTTAGTAAAAATTTCAAAATTTCTCGAGATACTCGAGAAACTCGAGAAATGCTGGTCGAGAATTCTCGTGCTTCGAGAAATAAAAAAGATCGAGAAACCATGAGCCCTACTATTAACATTTCTTTTGAAATTTTGTTTCATGTATAGTTTTATTAGTCTCAAGAATATTACAGTTTTCTCACAATAAAATGGTACGAAATCTTTTATTGATCATTTCATTATAGATAAACACGATAAAAATGAAACAAAATTTTTATTGGCTAATTTCAAATCTGTAGTAACGAAATATTAAATTATAATATGAATTAAGTTTAATTAAGTTATATTATGAATCTGATACTAACTTATACTTAAGTCGTTAAATTTTCTTACCGTATTGGTGAATTTTATATTTACCAAGTTTAAGTGAAGTTTAATATATTCGAAAACTTTAAACACTTTTTGAAATAATAATTAAATAATTTACGATCATTTTTGAAAATTTCTATTAAAAATTTTCTTTACAACGCAATTTAATTAATAAAGACTGTGACATTATTTTTACGGTTAGGCTCGACGAGGGAAGGGAGCCAGGCGGAATGGTAGCCTCGGGGCCCGCGCAAATGTAATGGAGCTTTTCTTTGTTCTCCACTGATTTTTTTGTGAAAAAATTTTTAAAAATTCTGATTTATTCCACGGCCCTGTTTATGCTCTTGCAGTATTTTTGAGCAGTTAGAAAACCCAGATCGTAACAAAATCGAGCATTACAAGACCAACACGAGGTAAAAGTTATGTATATTCCAACAAAACCAAAATAATAGCAGGAAAAATTTTTTTGTTCCAAAAAATTTTAATTTTTTTTTTTTTGCTTAAAAAAATTAAGAAAATATTTAATTTTTGAACAAGAAAATTGATTTTAAAGTGTAGCTTTCAAAATAATTAAGCAAAATCAAAATTTTAAAACAATTTTCAATGACTGTTAAAGAGGTCTTTGGTATTAATTAGTTCTCCTTATACAATTTATGATATCAACCACCTATCATGACATGTTCAAACGATATTTGAGTCAACTAAAGAAATCATACTAGATATTGTTTCTACTATGTTGATGTTATATGCCCACTTAATAAAAATCTTTTGTTTTATATAATTCGGTTAACCTATCGGCTTTTCTTGACACATTCGAGTGCTTGTATTTGGCGATTGACCAAAAATACTTATTTTATACAATTCTATATTTTTAGAGGACTCTCGAGTGTTAAGCTGTTTAGGAAACAAGAAAGGGAGGAAGTGGTCAACTAATTTACTGATGGTGAAAAATTTTCTGGTTGCGAGTTACAGAAATAAAACTAAATATTTATTATTCCTCATGAAATATTTTTATTTACAAAATAATTACAAATACAAATATAATAAATATATAATTTTAGAGTTAATTCTTAATAATTATAAACTAAATAGATTCACTTTTCCTATTCAAGTAGTAAAATAAATTTGGCTTACGTAACGATAAAAGTGTTCAAGTAAAAAATAAATTACTCCAAGTAAGAGTGTCTCATTAGAATCTCGAAAACATAATTATACACAAGCGTAATTACTTTCTTTGCGTACAAGAAGTCACCATGACCAAACATATCATAATTAACTCGAAATAGTTGTGAACTTGGTAATTCTGCATGCAATCGCTTTATATCCTGCAATAAAAAGTAAAAAATATATTTTTGATATAATTTTAATTTTCAAAAAGGCTAATAAATACCTGAATTGGCGTAAAGCCATCGTTGTCTCCATACATTAGGTATACGTCTGTTTTGATATTTGATAAATTATATGCAGGTGGCTCTGGTTGTCCATATATTTTCAAATTTTTCCGTTTACCATGGTCGTATTTATTAAATCCACCTGTAAAAGTAGGTAAGACTTAAAATTTTACCTTATCGAAATTGTTTAATATATGTCCACTATGTACAGATCAAACAAAAATCTTTAAATTGTTTGCCATCCGTAAGAAGAAGATTTTAGAAAAATTCAAGAAATGGAACAAAACGTTACAGTTCTTTTAGCTGGTGGCGACAATTCAAATATAAAATTTGCACAGTATCATATACCATTACAAGTTTGAAGATGTTCACTTAAAGGAGTCTCTACGTTCTCGCCGAGGTTGGACGAAACGAGCATATAGAGGGTCATTTCGTTGTGTCTCGCGGTTGGTGTTTTAATGCAATTCATATGGCTGAGCCAACCTCGGCGAGGAACTCGACGAGGAACCTCGTCCAACCTTGGTGAGAATGTGGAGACTCCTTTAAAAAATTGGGATCACAAGCACGATTAGTGAGAACCAGTGAAGTGACAAGAACACACCTCACGCATGCCCCACCCATAATAGCATTTCCTGAAGTATGCAGCTCTTGGATTTATTCGTAAAAAAAATTAAAATTAAATTACCAGCATCGATTAATTGTGCATAATGTGCAAATTGTTTCACGGATGCTCCACCAGGCATGTGTGCAGACAAAATGTAAACGTTTCGCTATAAAATAAAAAAAATATTTACATTAAAATCACTCAAATTCAAAAATTTCATTAATCTCTTACCAAATCAAACATTTCCGGATCATATGTACCACCAAACATTTCCCAAAATGATTTACATTTACTCCAATCAGTTACGTTATCATTGCAAATTTTTTGAACGTTTTCCGTGATTGGATCATAATGTGGAAACACATCATGTATTCCCGCCAGTTTTAATGCAAGCTAAAAATCAAGATCGCAGTTTTCTCAGCGAAAATTAGCTAACTTTTACCAACGGATTAAAGAAAACTTACGAATATTTCTTTTCGTCTTTTCGCTAATTTATACATTAACGCCGTTTTAGACATATGTTCCATATACGCCACTGGTGCCAGCGCAATCATCACATTAATTTTGTCATTATATTCGGGTCTTTCAGATGCCATTACAAAAAATGCAGTTGTGCCTTGCGAATGTCCAATATAACTTATTTTCTTATGGCCAGTAGTTTTCAAGATGTGGTCAATTACTGCAGGAATATCTCGTGTCCCAACTTCATGCCAACTGAAATTCAAAAAACCAAACTGTAAAATAATTTTTCATCAAAAGCGAAATATAATTTGTTTGGATATTTACCTGTAATCCCAATATTTTTTATCTTTCATCGAATTCAGTGTTGTGTGATTTCGGGAAAAAGTAGTTCCACGCACAGCGCCCAGCCAAACATCAAACCCTATGTCCGCCAATAAGTACGCCAGCGAATGTCCAGGACCAATGTCCACATAGCATCCCGGGGTACACATTAAGCCCGGCTGTAAGATTACTGCTGGTCGATTAATTTTATCTGTACTGTATTTTCCGTATGGGATTCGATTGACTGTTAAAATATAACCATCTTCTGTTGTGACCAAATGCTTTTCAGCCGGATATCCAAAGCTTTTGATACGGTCATCCTAAAGAGAGAAAATAAAATACATGTTCTTATAATAATGTGAAGAAGCAAAAAATATTTACCGGATCCATTCCCAATTTTGTTGGATCATATTTCCATCTTAGCAATAACTTAATAAGATCCTTGGTGCTGATATTTGCATCGATCGAATAATCGCCGTCAGTTATTTCATTACTTCCCGTATCATCGACTGGCTTATTATAACTTGGATTTACAAATAAAAATATAAGTAACAATGTTACTTTAAATAAACCCATTGTTGAAAAATTCAAGTTAATTGTGCCTACGATTCTTAGAAAATGTTTTAAAATAACTTAATTTCCTGGGAAGGTGTGAACCTATTTATATTCGAAATGTTATCAAAAAAAATTCATAAATATCAAAAACACTGAACGTTTTTGAACTGAATTATTTTTAAAAAAAGAATAACTGATTAAACTTTAGTTAACATTAATAAAAATGATAAAAAATTTAAGATAATAATCAAAATATTTAAATACTTGAATTAAAACAACATTAGAATTTTTTTATTGTAAGATTTGACAAATACCTTGTAAGGAAAATTAAATAATAGTTATCCATATCATTATCTTCATTATTAAAAATCAATTAAATGGAATTAATTTATAATTATTATTGTTTAACTGGCTTGCGTCATTTTGATTTTTATCTGAAACAAAATAAAATTTTGCTAAAATTATCTGACAAAAATATTTATGCTATATTTAAATTAATACCTATATAAATTTAGATTATTAATATCATTTACAAACTAAAATTAGTTATTTCCTGTGTTATTATTTAAGCGACCAACTCTCCATTTTATTTCTGATTAAAGAAGCCTTACTATTAGCTAATTTTAATTAAAAAATGATAATAATAATAATAAAAATCTTTTTCTACTCCTGTTGAAGAACACACTCATTATATATCCGTTAATTGTTGAGAAAGTTAGGCATTATTCAAAGGTGTAGAGGAATGTTCATTACTCAATACCCTCTTGACCAATGAAATCACAGTATTAATCATTATTCCATGGGTTTGCTTTTGTTTTGTCTATATATATATATATATGTATCAAGTTTGAATTTAATATATATTGCCTAGTAACGTTCAAGTAAATAAAGTAGTTTATGTTTTGTTTTGATCGTTTTATATATAATATTATACAAACTTTTAATGAAATTAGAAATAGATTAAAAATTTGATTTAAAATTTATATTCAATTTTATTTAAATCAAAAAGGAAAAAAGTCGTAGAAAAAATATCGTATTCTACTCGCTTGCAATGGCTATTACTCACTCAGATGCATTACGACACTCGTCTCACAAGCTCGGCTAGTGTCGCAATTTCATCTTCGTGAGTAATAGCTATCATTACTAACTCGTTGAATAATATACTATTATTCCATAGTTTACATCAAGTCGGTATCTTAACAACAGAAGTTTGATTGTACAATTTTAATATTTTGGGGCTTTTTGTTAACAAAAACTCAAAACTCATTAATACGTTGACGGTCATGAGGCATTATGACGAAACGCCCAACCTAATTTAACACTTAATATACACAGATACCTAAACAAACGTAGCTCGTCCTCTGTCTAAGCACAGTAGGTAGGATAAAAATTGTAGTAAAGTGAAGTATCTTTGCATTTTTCGATCAAAAATTCAATTTAGGTGTAGAAATATGAGCTACAATTATATTCCCGACTATAGCAGTACAGCTTCAATTTTATCAATTCCGTTATCACGAGTGGGACAATTTTAAGGGAGTTTTCTTTTATCTTTTTAAGTTTTAAACATAATATTATTTGGATATAAGTCTACATAATATTATTTGGATATAAAATTAAATCGTATTCTGTCATATGTTGGACAATTATTGTTCAACTCGTGACAGAAATATGATCTAATTTTATTTCCAACTAATGTTATGTAGCGATTTTTCCTGTTCTCAAATTATTAATCAAAGATAGAATTGTTGATTTTTTGATAAAGAGAATATTGCAACTTCTTATCTTATATAAAACTTAAATAGACTAAAGAAAACTCCCTTAAAATTGTCCCACCAGTGACGATAGAATATCCCAAAAATAGAAAGTTCAATAAAAAAATTCAATTGTCAGTATCAACAGTAAAAATTAAGTTTCCTTCATTTTGTTATTTCAGGATCCAGGAACGGATAAATATAGTTGATGATGCTAACCTTTCTATAGATGGCTTCAAAAAATGCATCACCGCTTGCATGAGGCAGAATCAAAAGTTCAAAAGCGCATCAGACGCATCACAACGAAAAATCAAAAGTTCATTTTTGCATTTGATGCATTAAAACAATGCATCAAGAAATTTGGTGATGCGTGTCCAAAATGCATGTAATGTGTATAATGTAGAATTATAACTACTTGCTATATTATGCCGGGTATACACTGAGACAAACATTGTTAGCTAACACGAATTTTAGCTAACTTTTGTTAGCGAACAATGTTTCTGAACATTTGTTAACTAAAAAAGTTAGCTAACATGAATGTACACACTGAAATTGCAATTTTTTTAGAACATTTGATATTTTATTGTTGTTACATGTTTTTATTCATTATTGATATAAAAAAAATATCAAGTAGTGATGATGACGTTATGGTATTGTAAGTGTGATTTTTGATTGGACATATCAATCGGCCAGGAAACGAGAAAGGATTGAGTTTTTTAGAAACGAACGGGAACATATAATTTTCACGGGATTGGGACTGGCACTAAATGTGGTAATCGAAGCAAGAACTGAGTTCCTTTGGGAATTGAATTAAAACTGATAAATCGGGTGGAACTGAGACTTATCGCGATTTGACTTTTTTTTTCAGGATTGGCAAATCAACTTCGGGGAGAATGGCAAATCAACTTCGGGTGTAGGTGGGAACAAGATATAAAAATTTTCAGCGATATCTCTATTTTGGATATCAAAATAAAGAAGAAAAAAAGCGTCAATTGTGGATAAAAAGTGTTTTGTAATAATGTTGTATAGCTTTAGAATTGCAGAATAATTTGCAAATTCAAGATGCAAGTAAAATCAGAAACTTCTACAGAATGTCTAAAACAGATTTTTAAATATTCATTAAACCGCAAATCATCAAAAAATTAAAAAATTAAAAAATAAAAACTCTTAATAAAAATTACAGCAAATATAAATTATACAAATACATAAAAAATAAAAAATAAACTTGTTCAAATACAAAACAAATATTTTGTTTCATTAAAAAATGTTAGCTAACATTCAAACTCTTTGAAGTTTACTACTCGTCTATGGTAAACATAATAACACGCTACATAACATTTTTTTTTAACAAAATAATGTGATTTAAAAATGTTAGTACAACAGAAATCAAACGAACATGTAAGTGAACAATGTTAGCGAACTGTGTTAGCTAACAATGTTCGTCTCAGTGTACCCGGGGTTATGTAGGTATTAACACTAACAGGAATAATTTCGAAAAACAAATTGTTGAAAAAGATGAATGTATTTACCTTTGATTAAAATTGTTTAAACTATTTGAATACATCTTGCACTCAAAATAGGTATGTAATATGTTTTATTCAAATAATTTCAATATTTTCTATTTCAAGTAAGTTCAAGTTGAAATTCAAAGATAATATACCTATACAAGGACTGTATTGCTATATTATCTATAGTTTATCATGCTACATTATCTGTCTTATCTGTAGCCAAATCAGAGGCTAAATGATGCCAATATCCCGTTCAAAAACATCTAATGTGCATCAAATTTCAAGAGAGCATCAGCAGCGCATCATGTAGCATTAGACGTATCAGAAAAGTCATGATGCTGCATCGATGCGGTAAAGTTTACATTTTTGAAGTTACCCGATATGTCTACGCTATTAGAGTATTAACAATTTTTACACGATTTTCTTATTTTTCCAATTGAAATATCATAGGTTTTGTTTATTATATAATTATAATGGTACAATCGTCGAGTAAATAAAACTTTTCTTAACGATAATCTATTTTTCATTTATCGAATTTTTTAAAACAAGGAACGATACTTCGAGATATCGTTAGAGCTACTCTACTAGTTGGATCTAAATTTCAACAACACAGGACATAAAACAAAATTTAAAACTATTTGAATTGCTTTGTTTTATTTAAAATTGTATTTATAACATAGTTAGTATACTCTTACTAACTTAAAATTAGTACATCAAGATACGACCCGTAAAATTTTTTTTTTGAACTTCTCAAATCGTAAATTGTCGTTTACACGGGGTCTCCACTAGACATAGCTGATATTGAGACATATGTATGTCTAATGTAGTTTGTCATAACATATAATTAACGAGCTTTTACCCGCGGCTTCGCTAGCGTGGATTTAGTAAAAATAATTCCCATAAAGGGTAGTTTACTAAAACTTTTTGTCGCTATTTTTTTAATTATAAGCTGAAATGATAAGTTTACGCACTAATCCTCTTTATATTTAATTTTTTCCTTTAACTAGTTATCTAGGAACAATTACAAATTTCCAAAAACTGATTGGTCATTTCTTCAAACATATAACATAAACTAAAAATCTAAAGTAAACCTATTAAGAAACTGTTAGCGAATTTGGTATAGGGGTAAAAAAATAAGTATGCTGATTTAAAATACTCAAATATTATATATTTCTAAAATGCTTAATATTTTGTAGATTTTACTCTGGATAAATATCCTCCCTACTCCTATGCATTTGAAAATTTAAACCCCTACATCCCCTAGGTCTGCTTGCATTACGAGTATACTTGAATATTTCCTAAAGTAACTGACTCATTGTTGGAGACGCCAGAACCGTAGGCATTGAAAATATAACCTTTGACCTCTCCCTAATTTTTTTACGTTTATTCTCTATTTTACTCTTTACCAGATTAATTTTCCAAAAGTTTTGAAACATGTATTCATTAATTTATTTCTGACAACTAAGGTCTCCAGTTTCATTCGTGTAAAATTATCTTAACTGTGAGGGAATCAGTTCTTCAAAGTGCTTCGCTTCGCTCGCCAAACAGTTCAAAATTCTATAAAAGGTTAACTCCATGTAATTTTTCGCTCCGACTCGAAAGTAACCATTTTAATATATCAAATTTACACACTTTGAGATTTTTCCATAGATTTCTATATTGATGGTTCTAGAATCAATTCAAAAATACTTAAAATGACGAAGTTGGTGTCAAGTTTAATTAAAATCTTCATAACTGAACACTTCTACAACCAAATTTTCGAAAATCTACTTTATTTAGAATACCATAAACTCTTAATGAAGATTCTATTTGAATCATCTTGTACAAAACCATTTGGGAGATCACATTAAAATGTGGTTAAGATTGATCGGGAGGTCAATATCTATATCAACTCAATAACTTTGATAGGTTTTGAGTTAAATCGGTTCGTACAAACAGAGAGACAGACAGAAAAGTTTCTAAAGTTAGATTTGGTATATACGTTGAATTTGCTAACTGAAAAACATATTAATACCTAAAAATTTGAAAATCACAGACAGACCCTCCTATTTTATTTATAGGTATTGATAGTGGAAGTTTGTTTCGTCTTTAATTGAATTATTATCTGTCTTCCAAATTGCTTCCAAAGCAGTGACATTAATTTTATATTTACAGCAACTAGAAAATTTTGAAAAAAGAAAACAATCAAAAACGTAAATCTGTAAATTAAGTATTACTTTAATCCGTTAATTCATCAATACAAAAATATGTCAAATATAACGTTATTATAATATACATATGTTAAGACATGCGTGTCACGGCATAAAAAAAACATTTAGCGTCTCCATAGGACATTTTTGTGTGTCCTATGGAGTAAGTTTAAACATAATGTATGCGTAGTAGCAAAGCCCCGTTAATTTATTTTTGTGATCATGAATGTTTAAAAATGCTTGACATTCAGCTTTAGACTCAAATAGTATCAACCGAGACCACAAAAACAGCAACTACAGGCTTTGCTACAAATAATATACTATTATTTTGCATTCAATAATAACAACAAAAATCATTCATATAAACTAAAACTAATCATAGGCGTGCTTTTGTAAAATTTCAAAAATATGATCATACAACAACGGAACTACTTTTTTTGCGTATAAAAAGTCACCGTGACTAAAATATTTATAATCGACCCGAAACATTGTTGAATGTGGCAATTCTTCATGTACTCTTGTTAAATCCTGAAATAGAAGAAACCATTTATAATTTTTTACGCTGCCAAAGAAGAAAGGGGTACTACGACCCAGCTTGCCAACCGTCCGGCTATAATGTGATTTATTCGGGTCTTAGGCGGATCCAGGGAGAGGAGGGCTGTAGGGGCTGCATCCCCCCCCCCTTCGACCTACAATAGGTAACTATTTTTAGTTAAACATACAATATTCAGAACACACAATTCCCCAAAATTCCTCCTGGGACTAGAGGCAGCCCTCCCCTTTTTCAACTGGCTGGATCTGCCCTTGATCCGGGTTCGGTTCTTTATGTGTGACCGAACACAATTAACAAATTTAAAAGATATCGTTTTTGTTAATCTGGTATGGTTTAGTATAGTGCTTCGTAATGTCAAGTGTTCTGTTTTTTTTCGTTTGTTAAGGTTATTTTTGAAAATAATTTAAGGGCATGTGTCTCAAGGGCACATATTTGTTTGTTTTCTTTTGTTCGTCAGTAGTATTTACGGGGAAGTAGATTTGAAATGTGAAAATAAGTTTTTTTTATGCTTGTCAGCTGTCATACCCATAGCTCTCTCTTCCCAACAAACATTGATGTATGATAGTCGAAAACCGAAAAGTTGGCAAGCCTGTTTACGACCGGTTAAAGAAGGTGCCTCGCTTTACATATAATATTGACCCGTCGTTTTTTTACAACATCTTAGGCTTATTATTTCAAAAAAGAATCACCAGAACTTGACTGGCATAAGTATTTACTGCATGTTTGTCTTTTAGCGAGTTTCCAGAATGGATACACGCTATTTCAGCCGCTGTCATAACGCGACCTGAGCCCGGGACTATGGCAGAAATTTGTTTTGAGGTCCCTAGAACCCGAAAATAACCTTCACTAAAATTTATATATATATATATATATATATGTATATATATATATATGTATTATATATATATATATATATATATATATATATATATATATATATATATATATATATATATATGTGTCCGCACGATAACTCTCGAACGAAATGTCCTAGGATTACGAAATTTGGTGAGAACGTTGGAAGTCCAAAAATCTTGGATGAGTTCTTCGGCCAGACGTGTCTGACCTCAGGAACATGGTTTTTCAATAAGGAGATATTTGATATGGATTATCCACATACTATATTTCGTTACTGAAGTCAAATAACGACTTATAGAGTTAGTATGTACATACCAATATGTATGTAGTAAGATACTATATATGTACATATTCCTCAAAGACCTATGCATGTACCATTGATATATGAATACTATTCATCTATCTATGGCATGTACATAATTACGAATTAAAAAAGCCGCCAAGTGCAAGTTGTACTTGCGCCAATAGTGTTCCGTACAAGCAGTGATTATTATAGATTTAATGTAATATGTAGCATATAAAATACCTCTGTCGCAGCATCCTGCATAACATAACGAATTTCCGTTTACAAAAATTAGTTTTTGTCGGAAATTAGTTGACAGAATAATTATTGTTCAAAAACCTTTTTTATGTGATTTTTTCAATGGTGTAAAAAAATGTTACAAAAATTTTTGAATTTGGGGAAATTTTTGCAAAATTTAATTTTTTTCACGAAAAATGCCCAAAAAACCATGTTCCGAGTATCGCATTTATGGCAAGATTTTTGGAGAATTTCCAGAATGGAATTCAGCTATTACAGCCACTGTGATGACGCGACTTGAGTCCGGGTCTATGGCAAAAATTTATTTTGAGGTCCCTAGAAACCGAAAATAATATTCACTAATATATATATATATATATATATATATATATATATATATATATATATATATATATATATATATATATATATATATATATATATATATATATATATATATATTTATATATATATATACATATATATATATATATATATGTATATATACATATATATATATATATATATATATATATATATATGTATATATATATGTATATATACATATATGTACATATATATGTATATATATATGTATATATATATATATATACATATATATATATATATATATATACATATATGTATATATATATACATATGTATATATATATATATATATATATATATATATATATATATATATATATTTTCGCACGATAACTTTCGAATGAAATGTCCTATTTTTACGAAATTTGGTGAAAATGTTGGAAATTCGTTAGTCAGACACGTCTGATGCCGTAAGCATGTTTTTTTGAGCATTTTTCGTGAAAAAAATTTCTTTTTGCTAAAATTTTCTCAATTTCAAAAATTTTTGCAACATTTTTTTACACCATTAGAAAGATGAGAAAAATCAGATAAAAAAGATTTTAAACCATCATTGTGTATAAACTGGTTACCGAGAAAAACTAATTTTTATAATCGGAAACTCGCTATGTTATGCAGGATGCTGCGACAGGGGTATTTAAATTTCAAGAAATCAAAATTAAAATATATATTTTTACTTTGCCTTTGCTAATTCCACAAACCACAGACATCGTAGAACTTTTATTTTCATTGTATATGTTCCATTATTCCATAGTAGATAGTACATGATCAAAAACATATTTAAAAAAAATAAAAAAAGAACAATTTTGACATTGATTTCATATAATTTAAAAAAAAAAAACTCACTTAAAAGTGTTACTTATGCCAGCCAAGTTCTTATTGAATTAACAGGCCTAAAAATGTTAAAACAACCAGTTATTTGATTTTTTGAGACATATCGATTTTCTATGTAGAGCGCGACTCCTGCTTTCAAATATAATTGTAACAATTCCGAAACAAACTAGTATTATTTAGACTGAAAGCGCTTATGTATATACGTTACTAATTTGTTTTATGATTATGGAGGTTTTTGTTCATTACGCTTCTACAACATATTTAATCCATAACGGAACTTTATGCATTTTTCATACATAATATTTGCAATGTTTGATCCAGTTAGACCATATAGGTCAGTCTATTGTATTTTCCTGTTTCCTGTATTCCTATCAAATATTAAATTATAATCGGAACTACTTAGTACCTTCATATCGGTAAAGAAGTCATTATCACCGTACATTAAATACGCCGGTACATTAATATTTGTTAAATTGTATGCAGGTGGCTCTGGTTGTCCGTATTTTTTCATGTTTTTCCGTTTACCATAGTTGTATTGTCTGAATCCACCTAAAAATAATTAATAAAAAAATAACCATAGTAAAAATATCTTAATTAAATATGAATTAATTTACCATCAGTAATTAATTGAGCATAATGTTCAACTTGCTTTATTGAGGCACCACCAGGAAGGTGTTGGAGAATTATGGGAACGTCTCGCTGTAAAAATTTAAGTATAAAGTGTAAAAGTAAATCCTTACAATTGAGTAAAGATCGATTTGTCGACTCGATTTTATAGACATAATATAATGGTCTTATAGGATCTGCGCGGGGTCTTTATAGCTTTTGTAAAATTGTTCCCTTTTCACAGCAAGAGAATATTGAAAAAATGAAAAAAGGTCATTTATGATATAGTTTTGTGTTTATTATTTATGTATATACGTAAGCATTATCTTTTTGTATATTGTATGTACCAGGTGTTCCAAGTTATTCATTCAGTAAAAATTAAAATATTTACCTTTAATCTGGGTATAGGTCAGGTCCTATTTGTGTAAAAGTTAGTTAAAGAATTATTTATAAAAGTACTTATGCAATAATAAAAAATTAATAAAAAAAAATCAGCGATAAACACTTGACGCCTCATTTTATAAAATAAGTAAGAGCAATATTTTCATGTTGAAAGTGGGATAAAAAAAATACATAATTTATTTGGCATTTTAAAATGTCTAGGCTTAATGTATCAAAGTCCGGCATTTTTAGACCTATTGACTATTGTCCAGGTCCAATGATTTTAATGGCGGCAGCTCTAACGTTGATGCATGGATTTTTAATTTTGTGTAACATCTTTCTTTTTGACATTACCTGATAATAAAAATTAATTACCATTGCTGGTGTATCCAAAATTTGTCATAGATGGATACCATCTGTAAAAGTAAAAGTTGGAATTTCCATTACTGAGGTAAGGATTATAGTATATTCTACAGAAATTACTTTTGTGAATAAAGTAGTATATACTCGGACAACATTATTTATAAAAAAAAAATAATATTAATTTAAGTACTTAAAATAATAGTTTTATTAAAATATTCTTGTGAAGACATTTATCTTACCGTCTGTTATTACAAAAGGATTGATAATAAATATACCTCAGTAATGGAAATTCCAACTTTTATATTTGCTGATGATATCCACCTGTGACAAATTTTGGGTAAACCAGCAATGGTAATTAATTTTTTTATCAGGTAATGGCAAGAAGAAATATGTTGCACAAAATTAAAAATGCATGCATGGTGCATGAATGCGTGTTTTATTGTCAATTTCCACACGCAAATTGACAATAAAACACGCAAAATTTAATCAAAACACGCAAAACCGCCTCTTAATTTTTCATTTAATAAATATTTCATAATTATTTCTATAGAAACCACCAACAAAGCAATTTAAACGATAATTAATTCAGAAAAAAAGACGAACACTTAAAAATATTATTTTAAAAAGTAATAAAAATGTCAAAAATAGTGATAATAATAGAAAAAAGTATGTGAAATTCGTAATAAAAAATAGTATGTGCAACTCGTGCGGGATTGTCGATTGCCCCACTCAAGCGAATGAGCAACTTCGCTTTCGTGGGCAATCGACAATTTCCCGCACTTATTGCACAATATACTATTTTTTATCCTACTTTCAACATGAAAATATTGCTCTTACTTATTTATCAAATGAGGCGTCAAGTATTTATAGCTGATTTTTTATTAATTTTCAATAAGGATTCATTGTTGAATAAATACCTTTATAAAAGCATGTGTTATCCATTATTGAACCATTTTTAAATTAAAATTACCAAGTGTATGTTTTGTCTTAAAATTATTATAAATATTTACTAAAAAAATTTTTCTAAGTGGTCAATATAATTTTAAGTTACTTTACAGATTAAATAAAGTTATCATAAATGACCTTTTTTCATTTTTCAAAATTCTCCTGCTGTGAAAAGGGACCAATTTTATGATAGCTATAAAGACCCCGTTCAGATTCACTACAACCAATATAATGTTATTGTATAGTTTTTCAATATTTAAATGAGATGACTTTTCAAGTACGGCAATAATCAGCAGTATTGTTTGCAGCATGTTACCTACTTATCTATATACATGCAAAAAGAAACCGTCGCTTTTAAAACAGGTAACAAATTTAAATACAATTGGAGTGAACATAGGGTGGTATTTGTTGTAAGCAATAAAATAATTTAACTTTTTGAAAGTTTATGGTCACTAATTACACCCTCTCGAAAAGTCATCCCAAAAATTGTTGGAAAAGGTATACCCATCATTACGCAAAATTTGTACTTTAAAAATGCAGTCTGCAAACATGTATGCATCAGTATGGTTGATTTTCGATCACAAGCGCTTTGGCTGGTGAAAACTGACATGTATGCAACCGGGCATCGTCAAAGGTGAGAGCGCTAAACGCTCAAAAAATTTAAAGAAAAAAGGAAAGGAAAAAGTTCTATTTTATAGTACAGGGGGCGCAACCTAAAAATCTCGCACCACCCAGGAAATAAACTAAGACCACCACTGCGTATGCTCCCGGCATTATTGTTAAGGGAGTTTTCTCATGTGATGGGTTCAAAAAATTGTTTTCCATTTTAAAACAGTTCACTTTGAAAGACTTCCAAGAGGAAGAGAAAGGAGTACTCTATGGACCAGGCATCGCCGATTGATGTTAAGATTTTCATAGTTTTAAAGTTTTAACCGTACTTGAAACTTTAAACGCATTTTTCTCAAAACTGTGTTTTTCAAATTTTCCTCCATCCTATCACGAGAACGGTTTGACCGATTCACTTGAAATTTTTAGGGTAGATTCAGCACATGTAGATGCACGTGAAATAGACTCATCCAAAAATTGCGAGTATTTATATTTTTTTGGTAACAAAAAATTTAAAAAAAATTATCATGAAACATTTTTTTCAGAAGTCTGTCAAAAACCCAGTTTTCAACATTTTCAAATGATTCTAGTTCACTCGATGCATTTAGGCTTACAGATTAAAACGCCGTTTTTTTTTTTTTAAATAAGCCAATCAGTCGAAATCGTGGAGGAAGCTAGTGTCCCTTTTTTTGAGACCGGTGTCTTCGGAGTGGCACAAATTACGTTCTAATGAAGATTTTTACTTGAAAATTGTTTTATACATTCTTGAGATAGTAATGAATAAATATTAAAAAAAAACTCAAACTTCTATCTTCTCATTAGTCATCAAAAAAAAAAAAAATCCCCCAAAAATGCTTAAAAAAAAGGGGGAATGCCCTTTAAGTTTTGTACGAATAGGATTACATTGAATGGGTATTGATGCTTACAGCAAAACAGATATTTAAAAGCAAAATACACTTTTAAAAAGAAGTCATTACCAAATCAAACATTCCATGATCATATCCAATAATTAAGCTCACAAGTGTTTCGCATGGTATCCAACTTATCATCTTATCACTACAAATTATTTGACCAGCTTTCGTAATTGGCTCATAATGCGGAAACAGTTCATAAATTCCCCATAATCTTAACATGGGCTAAAATATTAAAAATAAATATCAGTGGAAGAATTCTTACCAAAAAAAAATTAATAGATCAAAAACGTACGAAAATTTCTTTTCTCATTTGTGCCCCAATATAATATATCGATGTTTTAGAAATATGTTCCATGTAGGCCACCGGTGCCAATAGAATCGCCGTTCGGATTTTTTCATTATATTCCGGTTTCTCGGAGCCCATAACGAAGAACGCAGTCGTTCCTTGTGAATGCCCAATATAACTTATTTTTCGTTGATCCGTAGTTTTTAAAATATAGTCAATTACTGTCGGAACATCAATTGTACCAACTTCATGCCAACTATAATAATTACAAAATTAAAGAATCTTGGTTTCTTCAAACTCCTTAAAACTCTTCCGTATTTACTTACGTATAATCCCAATATTTTTTACTAGTCATCGAATCATAATGGGTATGATTTCTCGAAAAAGTAGTTCCGCGTACAGTACCAAGCCAAACATCGAATCCCAAATCGGCTAATAGATAGCCTAAGGTACGGTACGGTCCTATATCAGCGAAACATGCTGGAGTGCAAAATAAACCAGGTTGTAATAAAACTACAGGACGATTCCGTTTTTCCGTACTGTTTAATCCATGTGGAATCCGATTAACCGTTAAGATATAACCATCTTCTGTGATAACAATATGTTTTTCGGACGGATAACCGAAACTTTTTATGCGTTCATACTGAAAACAATTGAAATTTATACATACATACAAAATCTAAATTGCTATAAATTTCTATTTACCGGATCCATCCCCGGTTTTGCCGGGTCAAACTTCCAATTTAACAATATTTTAATCATTTCTTTAATTATTTCCACAGTAGGAATTATCGGGTTTATTATGTACTCTTCTTTACTGCTGTTAATTTCATTGTTTTCGATACCACTTATGCCGGAATCCACTGAAGCACTATGAACAAAAATATTAACGAATAAAATTGTCAATATAACCGTTACTTTAAATGTAGTCATTGTTTAAAATTTAAAAACTGTGCGTTTTCTGACAATTCCTTTCTAATTCAATTTATTTTTTGAATTATAAGTAATTAATATTTTTATATTTATATTTAAAATGTTATCAAAAAAAACAGTGTTGTAAATAAATAATATTTTTTGTTATTAAAGAAAATAAGAACGAATTATTATGAAAACCAAAACAACAAACAATTTTGTAATGTACAGTAATGGTACGGTTTCAGAATACTTAGGAATACATTAAAGACGGACTTTATAAATTAGGTTTTTGTTTTGTAATTAGAAAATTTTAATGTTGTAAATATGTATCAGATTCCTACTTATACATAATTTAATTGGGTTTATATGGGGTAATATGTTTCCATAAAAGATTATTGTATTATTTTTCAACTTAAGGTATAGTTAGAAATATCATATTACCTAGTAATCAGTTTGTGTCAATATTTTTGAAATCCCAATAATTTCCTATTTCAATAAAAAATTATCATTTTTTCTCAATTCCACGGGCAAATATGTAGGTAAACCGAGATTGCTTATAATATTATAAAAACTCCTAGAATTTCATTAACTTACAGCTTATATAACTTATCGATTGTACTACTTTAACGAAACTACATTCTACACAATACTAATGTCGAATTGAAGAGCAGTTAGTCGATTAATCGACAAAATTGGTCATTAGTTGAAAATATCGAGCCTGAAATAGTCGATTATTGGACTAAATTTTTAATCGAATTCATGAGTAACAGTAGTTTTAATCTAACTTATGAGAGTAATCTATGTAACTCTTTCAAAATCAATGTTTTTTTTTTTTAATTTAATTATTGGTTTTTAATATTTTTCTTTTAAAGAAAAGAATAGATTTGACACATCTCACAAGGTGTTAATATAACATAAAAGCACAATAAAAGTGAAAATCTTTTTAACTTTTTCAATCTGATATAGATAGCAGGTAGGTATCATACAGAAAAATAATTAAATTAGGTAGTTGTTTTGTATCATTAAAAAAAAATAATATTAATCACTTTAGTCATAAAACAGTCGAGTGAAAAATGATAAAAAAATGAAATTACTTCATGGACTCATTTTTGAATTTAAATAAGGAAAATACGACTCTGTCCTCTTCAAAAGCATCCGATACTTGAAAAAAGCCAAAAATATTTATATCCATACTTAACTCAAAGAATACTAAATCCTTTATTTTGTTAATTTATCTGATTTTTCAAAGTAAAATATTAAGTAAAACTTACCATTATCTTCATTATTAAACGGATTTAGTTGTTTAATTTCAATTTTATTGTAAAATCCAGATCATACGAAGGAAGAAATAAAAAACAATTAAATTTTTGTAAGGTCATTGAAAAATTTAATTGTAACTATCACATATTTTTTAAATTCCAATTTATAGTTGGTATTAAATATACACGTTTGATACTAGAGAAAGTAGATTTTGAATCTAGTTTGAAGCCCGGAAGTTTTTAACATTTAAGGTAATTTATTACCAAATTAAACCTGTCCTTAAGAGTCATTAAATTATTAGACAAATGGTCTAGAATTTTTTAAATATAAAAAAAGATCCTTGACAATAGTGTTTAAAACATGTGATTTAAAACACTTTGTTTTAAACATGCTAACCCTGACTTTAGTGCAACCATTCGTCATGCTAATTCTTCTGAAGCATTAACCAAGATACCCATAAATGCTGTTTTTGTACATTATTTTTCATTGGAATCAATAACATTATGTACGGATTTTTGTTCTTTCTATACATTTACCTGGTTATTAGTCGGCCTCAAAAAGACACTGATCTATCATAGTTCCATCAGACGCTCCGTATCTTTCAAAATTTCTATAAATTCTCCTTTTTTAAAATATTCTTCAATTTCCTTAAGCCAGTTTTTGATATTTTTTGCTACCGAAGCCCTAGAATTTTGAGATTTCGTTTGTTAAATTTCAACTTTTTTTTCGATTGAGGTTCATGGCACGGACACTACCTTCTAGCTTAATAGGCTTTTTGGCTTTTTTGATTTCAGGCACTGTGAAGGTCGCTATCACTGCAGCAGTGATGGAATTTTTTTGTTGGAGCCTTGGGAGACCGCGAATTACTCAATGAATTTTCAATTTTTTGGTCCAAAAATTTTATCATGAATTTATTATATTCCAACGAATATATCGACAAAATATTAAAACATTCCATTCAGTAGTTTAAAAATAAATCCCAAAAATCACCTTTTTTCAGGCGGTCACACTAGTGGTCCCCCTTAATATTTATCATTTTACTGAAACTTGACGGCTATTGGGTCAATGACAGCTACTGGTGCTCTTGCCTTACCTATATTATTTTGCTTTAACAATTACGTATTTCAAAAAGAATTTAGGGTACATATAACAGGTTTCACAGATTTGAAAATGTTTAAATATTGATACAAAAAATTCTAAGAGTATAGCTGGATATTTTTCCAAGTATTGTCCTTGAAATTTGTTTTTTATTCACCAGCTAATACTTAACAAAACAAATATTAAACAAAGACAGTTACGTATTTTGAGCAAATTATTTGAAATTGAAATTAAAATAGTGTATTATACAATAGTTTTTTCAGTTTATCTAATTTTAGAAAATTAGTCAACTTTAAAAAAAATATTCAGTTACGAAATTTATTTATAAAATTGAAAATTAATCAATTAAATCATATGGATTTAAAATTAAATTTTAGAATAGAATCTATATTTAAAAATAAATGCCATCGGTTAGAGTGAGGGGCAATCGGTAATACCTAATACATTATGTTATGAAATATCTAATTTTATAAATAATTACAACGGAACAAAAATTTATACTTATTATTTTGTGAAGTAAACATTAATGTTGCATTAAGAGAAAATAAATTAATATTTACAAGTTTATTGGGATTTTGAAAAATATTTTTGTTATTGTTTTGCAATTTCATCGATTAAATGTTCATGATAGCTTAATCACAATTAATAACTTATAGAATTGCGTTTTAAAACCCTAAATAAGTTTATTTATTATTTGAATAAAATTTTTAATTCTTACCTATCTGTTAAATCATTATCTGATAGCATTTTGAAATAATATTATTATTTATAATATTTATAAAATATACAGTGTTATCTGATACTGCTTCAGCAGTATATAGTTGTTTTGTTTTGATCGTATCAGTACCAAAAGAGCGGGAAAATTGAAGTTACACTTTTCCAACCTCGGAAGTCAACAACTGATAAAATTTGAAGAGATTGGATGATTGGGGAGATTGAACGAAAGTTCTAATCATGGCTGTAATTTTTTCAAAGTTTTTGGAATTACTGTTGAAAAGTTAAATACGCCTGTCGCAGCATCTATATAACATAGTGAATTTCCAAATACTGAACACTGGCGGATCTTATATAAATACCTGTATCCATCCAAAATAGTTTCCCTCTTTGATGGTGAACAAATTTTTAAAATCAGTGATGACCCGTTTTTGAAAAGTTGATTAATTTTAGAAATTTATTAAAATTTGGTCCTGGGCCTCGGTCTTACCATGAGAACCGTTGTAACAACTAAATTTTCAGAATAGAACCTCGCTAAAAGGAGAAGATACATTAAACATCACTTTGGAGCTTAATATTTCGTGTACGACTCATAAAATGACAAGCGTTAAAAAATAGTGTATTGTGCAATAAGGGCGCGAAATTGTCGATTGCCCACGAGAGCGAAGTTAAGCGCACGATCGTAGTGAGTGCGCTCATTCGCTCGAGTGGGCAATCGACAATCCCGCACGAGTTGCACATACTAATTTTTATTACGAATTTCACATACTTTTTTCTATTATTATTACTATTTTTTACATTTTTATTACTTTTTAAATAATAATTTTGAGTGTTTGTCTTTTTTTTCTGGATTAAGTATTGTTTAGATTACTTTGTTGGTGGTTTCTATAGAAATAATTATGAAATATTTATTAAATGGAAAATTAAGAGGCTGCTTTGCGTGTTTTGATTAAATTTTGCGTGTTTATTGTCAATTTGCGTGCGGAAAGTATACTTTCCGGACGCAAAAAAGTATGTGGGAATAGTACAGTGGATACTTCTCTCGCAGTTAGTAGATACTTCTCTCGCATGAGTAATAAAAAAAACTTTTTTTGTTCAAAAGACCGTTCTACCCTACACGAAAAGTTATAATACCTACGTAATATCCAGTGCAGAAAATTACCTCAAAATTCATTTCTTGCTAATCCATATCAATTCCAAATTTATGTTATCAATATCTGTTTTTATGCCTTTCATCACGATCGATGCAACAGTGAGAGAGTAATCGAGTTGGCGCACTCAGACGGACGGACGGACAGACATAATAGAACCACGGAATTCAAAAAAGGAGAAATACGAAAAGAAAAAGAAAATACTACACCATTAGGCCCGATTTACATTGACATCCCGCTCTCGGTACCGCTCCGATATCAGGAGCGATGATGTGAATACACTCATTGTTTATTGTGTAAGAATATTTTATCGAACCGGGAGCGTAGTGATATCGTACCGAGAGTGGGGCATCAATGTAAATCGGGCCTTAAGGTAGACGATATATTTAAAATTTACATTATTCATCTTGGTTTTTATTTTGACGAAAATTGATTATTTTTAAACATGAAAATAAAATTTCCCATTTTCATTTCCGTTAACAAAAATTGTATCTCTACATATATATATATATATATATATATATATATATATATATATATATATATATATATATATATATATATATATATATATATATATATATATATATATATATATATATATATATATATATATGAATGTGCGCACGAATTGTACTTACTATTTACAGACTCTGTGGTAATATGTAAACTACGGTTATAGGTTTTCCGTCTACCTAAACTGGAAACCGTAAGATTGAATCGTTATTTAAATTTGTACATGCGGCGAGCGAGATTCGAGGAGAAAAAATTTATGATGACAAATGATAAACGATTTTTTTGTTCTTTTTTCTTCCAGTAGCATATCTCTCTTTTCTTTTCTTCTTTTCCATTTTTCGGGGATAAATTTATTTTAATGCTTATATTCCCTTACTTATTTGTGCCTGTTAACTTAGGCATACGATATGATAAAAAAAGAATTTTCTTGTGTTATACTTTAGTTCCTACTTTTATACATGTTATACAATATTACATAAATATGTATATAAGTGTACAGCTTGGATGTTATAAGTTGGTCAGACAGTATATAGTGGGATTTAAAACTGAATTTTATGGTAAAAACGAAATGAAAAAACGTTGTAAATTATAATCAAAAAATATTGTCATTTTGTATATCTGTGTTGCAACACCAAAAACCTATTTCCAATGTTCCGTACCAAAATTTATTGACAAAATAGAATCACTTCAGTCTATCACAGAAGATTTTCTCTGAAACTCTTCGACATAAAAAATTGAAATTTGGCATAGAAATGTGGTGTCCCAGTTGTAGGTGGGAAGTTGAATTTTGATTCTGGAAGTTAATAAATAGTGGCTGGAACACCTGGAAAAGGGGACAATTTTTTTCCTCAAAGTATCGTGTCGGGACTTAAAGCTTATTGAAGGATAAATTCAATAATATATACATCCTAAAATAGTTTTCGGGGTATTGCCTAGTCAAACATCGTAAGAAAACTAGGAAATTCCATATTTTTTACTTTTTATTTTTTCTAATTAGAAAATATATTTATATTCTGTTCTAAACAAGTTGGGTAATGTATGAGGGTTTGGTGGCAAAGTTTTGTTGGGCCCATGAGCGCAGGAATATTTTAAATTAGCTGCAAATTTCATAATTATACAGAAATTACTGTACTTCTAATCCTTTGTTCCTAAGAATATAAATACAATAAAAAAATAAATAAAAATAAAAATATTGATGAATCTTATCGCTGTTGAATTATAGTAAATATTTTTATGAAATTAAATAGCCTTTAAACAGATAATTTAAGTAAATGGATAGAAAAGATAGTAATTTGATCGAATTCGACTGCCAAATGTCTTCATAACTTTAAAACATATTCTTAAACACTATTGAAAAAAAAAAATGTCAGCAACTATTTTATCCATCTTAAAATAGATGAACTACAATTTCCATCATGTTTAACGTAACTGTAATATGTATTCTAGCTGAAATATTTATATGCATTTGTATTTTTAATTATACAACGTCCTAGGTTTTAATTTATGTAAAATTTTTAATTCTATTTTTTCCACAATATTTTTACTTGTAATTTATGCTTGTTAAAATTAATTTTTTTTTATTCTGAAATAACATTTTAATTTTCAAATAATGAAACCATTATTTATACTTAAAATGCTAAACATTTGTTTTTCTATTTTTCACTAACTGATTATTTATTTGCAGCTGAGAATGTCAATTATAAAAAATTTTTTTTTTTGATATTGCTGCGGATGAAAAATTTAAAAAAAAAATTCTAAATTGTAAGCGGATTCATTCTAGAGTTATTAAATCTACGTAGCTGCGAGATATACGAATGTGTTATATATAAAATTTACAATAAAATAAAACAAAAAATTTTTCCTAAACAGAGTTAATCCTTTGCGTGACTCGTGATTTAACCCATTTAGTGTCATTTAAAAATATCCATTTTGTATACTTCTATCTGGAATACTTTTGAACTTTACCACTCTTGCAGATTAGAAATTACCACTTAACGATACTTACAATTAGTGCAGGTAGCTGCATGTCCTTAATTACTAACTTTTAGGGTTCCGGAAAGAAGTTTGATTCGAAACTGTTATAATTTCGTCATATCGATCTATAGAGGACGGTAGGGTAAGACGTAGTAGGGGGCAAGAAGGGATATCCATATTATCCCGCCATCTGAAGCCACCAATTGTAAGTCAGTATTCACTTTCGGCCTGCTATTTCAATTAAAATTAGTCACTGGCAAACAATAGAAGTAACTACATTTGTATGTAAAAGCGCAAATTTTGTGATTTAAGTTGTACTTTTATTTTCAAAATTTTGTACATTTTAAAACAAGTTATTTGCAATTCATAGTAAAACTTATTATTGTAATTAAATACTTTAAACGGATGAAAAATGAGAAATGTATGTGAGGTGTTTTAAGGAAAGCGAATTGCTAACTCATTTTCATCTTAAATTCTCCATAGACAACAATTTTTTTTTTTTAACTTTTGTTTCTTAAATAAATTATTCAATAAAATTTGTTATGAATATTATACTAATACTAGCCGTATACCCGATGGGATTCCCCATCGACAACATCTTTTTATTATATATTCACTTTCTGCTCACTTTTAATGTTTTCAAAAGTCGAAATCAATATCCACGTTTCTAACTTTAAAAATGACGAACATCCCATACGAAATTACATTTCCTGTTTTAACCCCATAGAGAATAAATTTCCAGAAACGTTTACACAAATGACTTTTATTTATAAATAGAAGCCTAAACGCCAATTTTCATGTCTCCTGTGCTCCCTCCCCTCAAGTTTCGTCCTTCTAAACCCAACAGTTTAGGCGATGCGTTGTCTGTCAGTCAGTGTTAAAGATTTATTAAATAAGATATTATTTATTTTAATAGTCATACTAACATATTTTTATATATCTCTAACTTCAAAAATGACTAATTTCCATACAAATTTTCCTATTTAAGCCACTTAGGGGACGAATTTTCAAAAATCCTTTCTTAGTGCTCACCTACGTTAGATAGGGAACTCTTCTACAAAATTTCATTCTTCTAAACCCAACGGTTTGGGCTGTGCGTTGTCAGTCAGTCAGTCAGTCTTAGAGATTTATTAAGTAGGTGTAATTTTCAATTTTTTAACAGTAGTTTTATGAAATCTGCCTAAAGAGCACTACAAATTACCATTGAAATTGTTTTTGTGTATAATTTTTTGTGTATAATTATATACTGTATTAAGTTTTTCAATGTGTAAACTTAAAAATGAACGCATTGTATAAATTAATAGATTTGATTTTACTACAGTTATATTATTTATTTAATACGAAATATGTAAGTCAAGGACACGTACGCAATGTAAATATTTATTATATTGATCATAATGCGCGATAAAATCGAATTTGATAATTGTTAAAATGAATTTTGTCAACGGAATTGTTTCCTTATCTTTGTATCAATAAAAATAAATTTAAACTACTTCATAGATATATTTTGTGTTACAATGGATAATGAGCCACATCTTGAACAAAAATGTTTACTATATACGTAATATTTGTTCCATTCATAATTTAATTTTGAATAGGAAATATCACTGTCATTAGTAAAAGGCTAATTTACTTTAAAACAATTAATTTGTTAAATTACACAAGGTGAAGAGTATTTCCTCAATTGTAAGTACTGAACAATGTAAGTTTAATTTCATAATAATGAGTCACAAGTACCGGATGACGGTAAATTTAATACGATTGTCAACCATCTCAGATTATACGGCATGTCCGATTTCTGGACAAAATTTCAGAGTCTGTTCACCAGGAGATCTTGCAGAACATCTACTGTCAAAAAAAAAACCAAAGAAATTTAGAATCTTCTAAAAGAGAAATAGTGATTGCATAAAGTGATGGCAAAATTTGCGAATATATTCCGAAAACAATAGCTGATTATTAACAACATTACAATCTAATAGCTACTTGTGATAATAGCCGAGAAACTTACCACATCCGGGGTCAAACAGTTTGATAAATGGTACCTGGGTGAGGGCGAACAGTTTAGACGTGGCACCAGAGAAGGCGGAGGCAAGAAATGGGAGACATATTACAACAGGAAGCAACTTTCAAAAAAGGAAGCAAGGGCTCACACGCTAATTAAATGGCAAAGGCGATGGAGTGATTGCACCCGCACCGGAGCTTGGACGAAAAGATTAATACCGGACATCGCTAAATGGGTTAAATGTAAACACAGGTTTCTAAATTATTTTACGGTCCCATTGTTTAAAGGGCACGGGTGTTTCAAAACCTACACAAATAGAATTGGGAAAACACAGGATGACCTATGCGTAACGGGTAAAACAGGGATAGATGGCCATGATTTTTTCAAAAGCCAATAGCGGACCCAATTATGGTTATAAAAATCTGGAAAATTTACAGAAACCGCTTCATGTGTCTGTAAACCAAAATACGGGTTCCATAATAAAGTAAGATCTTAGTTTAAAAAAATAATAAACTTTTTATGATTGCGTAACACTTGGCCATCTCTGCGGTATATCTAACCCAGGTGTTAGATGGCCATATACCAAAGTGATAGGAAACTAGCCCACAAAATGCCTAAAAACGAAGGAGGAACTGTACTAAAAAGCTAATAATTTGTTTACATGTATTTCTTAATACATACAGACATACATAGGCAAAGGATTCTATAACCTTTTTAGTCGTTTTATCTTTAATTATAGCATTTTTTAGATCTTTTTCTATCCATCTACCTTTAGTGGAACAAGGCCTAGGATCCGATTTATTTGGTAAAAAAATGAAATATGTTAGAATAAAAACAATATTAAACAGGCGTTCAACTAGCCCAATGATTGTATAACCATCTGTCCCAAACGGCAGGAACAATGACCCCAACGCTTCAACAAATATGGCCGACGAGAACGTAAACAAAAAGAACGTGGTGGTATGGAATTAGACCTAAATAATCCTAAAAAAAACATTACTATTACTAAATATGGTTTATCTTACTTAAATATATATAAATATATTGACCTACGATATAATTTTAAGGTATATTAAAAACTAAAAGCATGAAAAATGCTCACTTTTTTAAAAAAATAAATAGACGACACATGCAACACGTGACACTAGCAACAAAGGCTTATTACTGACTGATTGGTAGTGCTATCAAGCGAGTTATTTGAAAACTACAGCCATTGGTCATCTCTTCCGTATGTCCTTTTATCCCTGTTTTACCCTATATTGCAGGGAGATGGACACACCACTTCACACTTTATAAAGTCCTACAAGTAAAATGAATAGGAAAAATGTTGATGTTAATAATCAGATTGTTAGTTTGAATATTTTATAATAATGATAATTGGTAGAAGAAGAGCAATTTCTACATCGAAAATTAAGAAGATAATTGCAATAAGAATCCACACTAGGGTTAATCCTAACAATATTGTCGATACCATGACAGAGTCGGCTCACAATTGGAGAGAAGTAAGGAAGACAATTACTCGAGTAATTGGCATTAATGAACAGGAAGAAATAGCCATTCAAAGAGAAATATAACATCATGATTTTTTACACCCACATTGCGAGTATGTGTAGTGCCGGATTTACACTAGGGGCATGCAGCGCACCGGCCTCGGGCGATGTAGGGGGAGAATGTGTAGGGGATCTTTAGCTAGTAAAAATCCAGCACTACCTGTGAAACGGACTTCACAGGTATTTTGCAAAAGATTTTTCCTCTACCTAAAAAAAAGAAGTTTGATAAAAGTTGCTTGAAAATTTGTCAGGGTATAGTCTATACCACGGAGTGAAAAAGTAAAAACTACCATTCAAACTAACAGTTGAAATTTTGATAGTGAAAATGAAAATTTAATCTCGAAAACTATCAAAATCCTCCTATATCCCATAGGAAATCATGAAAATACGATCATATTTAAATATTTATCCATATGTGACATCATTATAGATATTACATAGATCTTTGGTAATAAGATTCCCTATTGACCAATGCTTGATTTTGATAGCTATTTGAATAGGATTGATGAAAAATAAAGTTTTTCAGTGTAAATCATAATATGTTCTATAATCAAAATTTTAGAAGAAAATAAGTCCCAATTTCTAAATCGAAATTTTTATTGGACAATTTTACTTATGTATACCATAAGAATATTATTTTTTTTTTTCAGTTTTACCGTAAGAAAAATAAATAATAGTGTTTAGTCATTACATAGTAAGCAGACATGACAAAAATGAAAGAAAAGTTTTCGTTGGTAAAAACTGATTTCCAAATTTTAGTAACAAAATATTAAATAATAATATGAGTTATAGGGTAAAAGCCCCGTTTGTGGAACGCGATCCAATAGAAAAACAGTTTTGACATTTATATCTTAATGAAGTTATTTCTGAAAGAAACGTCTGATAACAAAAATTATTATTAATAGAATGATTGTTTTTCAATTTAAATTCATCTCACATTTAATGTTTCTTTACTTAATTAAAGAAATACATATATAAATTAAACAGTTTTTGCTAAATGTGTCTCTTTTGCGTTTGATCAATGCTTATTTATAGAAACACATGCCTTATAAATTTCAACATTTTTCAGTTAATTTTCGAAGTTAGCGCAATAAAACTATACAAATAATTTTTATTAGTCCAGTTAAGAGATTATAAGAGCTAAATCATCTTTTTATTCGGTTTAAATGTAATTTATATATATGTGTATTTCTTTGAGTACACATATAACCTGTGTATTTAACTAAAATCATGTACGTAAAATAACTAAAAATTTATATTATAAATAGCTTTAATTTCTTTTTGAGTCTAAAATATTTACTTACTGCTTTAAAATCGTAAAATTTTTAATATTTTTTTTTTATTTCGGAGCGTATCGTCAATTGATAAATAAAAAAATATTGATTTAAAGTTGCAAAATTTTATTAATAATGAAAAATTGTCGCCATTTTGATAAGTTAGTTTAGAAGGTTTAGAATTGATTAGAACTTTACCAAAATACATAGATGGCGAAACAAAATATAGTATTTTTCTGTGGTATTTTGGTATATTCTGTGATTTTGGTCGTTTATTTTATCGAATATTTAAACCATTCTATATTTTTTAATTTGACATTCTATTTACTACTAGATGTCACTCTATGTCATAGAGTGAAAAGATGGCAAAAGATGTATCTGATGTATCTCATGTTCGTACATACGTGTTCTTTTTTAGGTGTCAATGTGCTGATTTTTTAAAGGGTGTTAATATTTTCTGTCCGTTTTTTTATAGATGTCAACAAATTATAAAACAAAACATTAATAAATCAAAATTTTTGGGTTATATTTTCTTAAAAACATATTCATTGGATTAAAAAAACTTGGTTTCATGCTTATTAAGAAAAAAAAATGGGTGTTTAATTCATTTATTAATTTTTGTAAGCAAGTTTGATGAAATACCTAAAAATAGTGTTCCACAATCGGGGCTTTTACCCTACTAACTTAATTTATTTGTTAAATTGTTTACCGTATTACACTCGAGTTCTATATTTTTTCTGAATTAATTTGTGTTTTCAATAACTCAAACTTTGTTGTCTAAAAACAATTTAACTCGAAGAACTGTCAACTCAAAGACTCCGGCTACGCTGTCGTGTTCTGTTCGAAAAAAATAATTATAATTATAATAATTTATCTAAAAAAATTGAAATACAGCCTTGTGATGTCAAATTTTAGTAGTGGCATCACTAACTAAATTTATAACTCATATCGTTTTTATATTTTTTTTTTAAATAAAATATTCGAGTTTATTAGAGAAATCGAGTTTATCGAAATTATTAGAAAATTCGAGTTTATTAGAGTTTGAAAATCAATCTAAAGAAAATACTAGAGTTGCAAATTTTCTTTTTGAGGACATACTATAATGATTGCATAATCTACTCCGTCTTTCATATAATTTTCTCTTTTATAAATTGTTTTGCATATATTAAAAGTATGTACCGTAAAGCCGTCTAGAGCCGGACACTTTTTTACATTTTTTGGTATAGTTTTATGTTTATACATGTTTCCTTCATACATATCACCAACAAAAGTATTACCATTAGAAAGAGCGTCTATTATTTGTTATATCCCTGACCCATTTGTTTCATTATAAGTAAAAATAAAAAAAATAAAAAATAATTAGTAAGTGTCCGGGTCTACACACCAAATCCGTCTTGACCCGGACACTTACTTAAATAATGTAATAACATGCAAACTAACCTCTCCCGTCGGGTTTAGGACAGTGTTTTATATCGCCTGATGTCTTTGAACTTGTCAAAGACTTCAAAATATTTTGTGGGAAGGGAGAGGGGTCAATTCATAATATGCCTCTCTATAAAGTAAACATATGATATGACACCAGAAGGAGGCACAAACCGCGCAATTCTGGGGGGAATATTAACGTATGGACAGCGGGAGTTACAACTGTGTGCGAATCGTGGCCATAGTATAGTGAACTGATGTGTCCGGGTCTAAACGGAGATACATATATAGCATGTATTTTTTTATATATACATCGAATATAACTTCAAACATCATTAAATGATGCGCGATAAAATTCTGAACACATATACGAGTATGTCAAAACTAAAACAATAAAAAAATTACGATGAAAATTACATGTCTAAGTTAGACACACATTTTATTTCTTTGAAAAACTGTAGGATAGTAATCCTGTAAAATGAGATAGTAAATGTTGAAATCCGTAGTTTTATTGGTACAGCTGTTTAGAGGATGTTTTTCTCTCTCTAATGACGTCAAGAACAAATGTTTATTGTTGCAGGTTAATGAAGAAATTATTTAATTTGAAGATTGGTGCAAAGTGTCCGGGTCTAGACCCCCTGTCCGGGTCTAGACGGTTTTACGGTACTTTAAAATATTTAATAAAAAATTTATAAATTGTCAAGAAAATTCATTTCAGCACATCGTCAGTTATATTTCCGGATGTCATAACCAGCTGTTCATTCTGTCTAGTTCCTATATAGAGAACACAGAAAGGAAGTTAATATTTCTTTCCAAACACATCTAGTAAAGTACATATATTTAAAACATCCAGCAAAAAATTCAATATGTGAAATAAAATGAAGAAAATGGAAAACTTCAATTCATCAATATTTATTTTAAATTCAAAGTTGTACAAGTTTTTTACAAAAATATATAAACATTGGATTTTTATTTTTGTTAAATACATTTATATTTAGATCTATGATATTTTAAATAATTTTAAAACATTGTTTCAATATTTATAACTGGCCCAAACAATTTTTTCTTTTTATTATTCTATTTTAAAATTAAAAACGTTTACTATATTTATTTGATGTTTTATAATTATAAATTAATTTTTTGTTTTATAATTTTTTTTTCTTTTTGTTAATTTGGAAAATTAACATTATAAAACAGTTTTCTTTATAACAATTTCATGATTTAATTTTAAGTTTTTATTGTAAAATTACCATCGTGTTTTCAAAAGTAAGTTAAAATTTCAATCTGCGTTCTAAATTCGATTGTTTAGTTAAAAAAATTAAAATTTAATGATTTACCTATAATGTCTCTAGCTTTTTTTTTAGTGACATGAAGTTAATAAGAAAGTGTAAACAATAGTGTGGGTGTACCATGGAAGGTCATGCTCCTTAGAAGGCCAACTATTAAAAAGTCGTAGTTATTGACTTGTAAAGACATTTGCCTTCTACATACACTAGCAAGGAAAGCGCAAGAAGTCGAAAACTCAAAAAAATCTGAAACTTTGTCAGTATGTAGAGAGTGGCTAAAAAATATCAGTTGCTGCTAAAAAACGTTTTTAAGGGGTGAAACATCCCCTCAATGCTGGAACTCAAAAATTTAAAAATCGATGAAATTTCGTTTATAGGTACCTTAAAAAGTTCTAGTAACAAATATAACATTATTTTTTGCAACTACAAATTTTTAGGGGTTGAAACCACCCTTTCATATGTGTACTTAAAAATTTATAAATTGATGATATTTTGTTTATATATATACTATATAGGGCTCTTGTAATAAATATAACATTATTTTTTGCATCCACAAATTTTCAAGGGTTGAATCCACCAATTCAAGTGCGTACCTAAAAAATTAAAAATTGTCGATATTTTGTTTTTGCACATTATACGAAATTCTAATAATAAATTTATGACATTATTTTTTGCCACCACACATTTTTAAGGGGTGAAACCACCCCTTCAAGTGTAATTTATAGATGCAAAAAATAATGTTATATTTATTACTAGAGCCCTATATATAGTATATATAAACAAAATATCATAAATTTATAAAAATTTAAGTACACATATGAAGGGGTGGCTTCAACCCCTAAAAATTTGTAGATGCAAAAAATAATGTTATATTTATTATTAGAGCTCTGTATAGTATATATAAACAAAATATCATCAATTTTTAAATTTTTAAGTATACAGTTGAGGGGTGGTTTCAACCCTTAAAAATGTGTAAATGCAAAAAATAATGTTATATTTGTTATTAGAACTTTTTAAGGTACCTATAAACAAAATTTCATCGATTTTTAAATTTTTGAGTTCCAACTTTGAGGGGATGTTTCACCCCTTAAAAACGTTTTTTAGCAGCAACTGATATTTTTTATGTTATCAAGTAGCCACTCTCTACATACTGACAAAGTATCAGATTTTTTTGAATTTTCGACTTCTTGCCCTTTTCTTGTAAGATCCATCAAACTCAAGACCACAGACGCGGTGGCGAGTCCCTCGCGCCGCTATTGCGACAGTGAGATCTCACGCTTCGTAGAGTTCAGTCGTCCACGTTACAATTGTTATTCGCTCGCACAACCAAACGTAAGTTTTTAGTTAAATAACCTATTATTATCTCATATTTTTGTACTGTAAATTGTCGTATAAGGATATGTTTATGGTACTAAAGGAAAAAAAATAGTTTTGCCTCGATTTAAATTAAAATATTGTTAGTGTTCCTAGGAAAGCCGGTGGTTACTTATAAAGCCAATAAAAAAGCTAACGATTGGCCTTGCTAGGGTATATGGGCCTTACAAGGAACATCTACAAACCATGAATATATGAACGTTGATTTTAAACATTCCTGACTAGAAGACGGACTACGTACCATGATAAGTTTGTGATAACTACAGTACTCAGTCTGTAGTGTCTATTATTTTATTATAATTAATATCAAAAAGTCATAGATAATTGTTAGTTTTGCCTTCTTCGAAACATTGTGGTCTTACAGAGAACAGACCCATAAGAAGGCCATTTTAGGTAAAAAAAAAAAGTTTTTAATTTCATTATAAAACGCATTGGCAAGTTATTTGATATCAATATAATGCTCATTACTACTACTTTTAAATAATTTCACTCAAATGAAAGAGCTTATTATGTAATTTTAGTAAAAGCGGATACATTAATTGTTACAAATCTATTTTTAAGTTGAACGACTGGTGTATAAAATTGGGCTTATTTGGAACCGTGTTCCTTACAAGGCCATTTGGAAGAGCTTAAGAAAACTTTTAGTTTAATAAATAGTGATTAAAGCTAGGTTAAAAAAAAGTGATTTATTTGGTACACAATAAAACAAAGTATTACTTAGTAATTTGTTTCCTTCATTTATCCAGCAAATAAACGAATAAAACATGTTTAATCGTTGGAGTGGCCTTCCATGGTCCACCCACCTTGGTATATTTAGGAATTTTACATTATCTTTGATATTTTAGTAAAAGACATTGGTAGGCAAAGTTATTAATTCATTAACATCTTAACTTATTACTGTTTTCTCTTTTTTTTGAGTAGTCATTTAAATATGTGAAAAATTTATTTATGATTCACATCAAAAATTTCATTCGTTAAAATAGTTAAATATAATCAAATTAATTTCAACTTCAGTTTATTCAAATTTAAACCCAAAATTTAGGCAATATTGACTGTTTTTACGGTACATATATGAAGATTGGACTTCAAAAACAGGCCAAGTGCCAAAAAAATGAAGTTTTAGCATGCTGTCTAGATTTTTGGCAATGACACTTAGATTCCTTTTTCGGGTCTAAGTCAATTTTTTTTTTTGGCTCTTGTCTATTTTTGAAGTCCAACCTTCTTATATCGAAAAAAAAGTTAAATCGAATCTTTATTAAATTACCTTGCTCTCTTTATTAAGAGACTAAAAAAAAAAAGCTATAAACATATATTTTGCTTAATTCTTTTAGTGTTCCGTACCAAAATTGGCTAAACGGAACATTTGTAAAGTCACATCGGTGTCTATTTGGCCGGTAAATATGTCACAGGCAATTTTCTCTGAAATTATTCGACATCAGTATTTGAAATTTAATATAGGAAGAGAGAGAGGAAGGGAGAGGGAGACAGAGAGAGAGAGACGTAAAGACGTATAGACGTAAAGTATAGAAAATTTATTTTCGATTTTTGATTTTAAGAGAGAAAATTGGGAAACGATCAAAATTCATGGTATTTTGCAAAGTATCAAAGAAGGCTTATTTCATGAGGTACGAAATTGATTTTAAAGGAATAACGCATAAATATTAAACCAACTAAAATTCAGATACATCTGATTGTGAGAAAAACTGTGAACTTTTAGAATAAATAGCTATAAACTAACACTATTTTAAGTTTTACAATCAACGAAAGCCATCTTTCACCATAATCTTTTAAACTGTCAAAACACTATGATAATTTTATATAATCTCTAATTATGGGGCATGAAAATACAGATCAAAAAGTCCACATAATAAAAAAAATTTTAATTTTGGAAACTGTTTTGTGTTGCAACAACGTAACCGCAGTTTTGACTTGTATTTTCATTTTAACCATCAGAGTAATACTTGAATTTTTTAGAAAAATGGAATTTACTTAAGTAATTCTTCTTATAATTTTATAATTTCTTTTTTAAATTTCAGCACCAATATTACAGTACATGTAAACAAAAATCGCTAATATTTAGATATAATACATTAACAATACAATAATATTTTTTCTTTGACACATATTGACATATTATATGTAAATTCCTGATGTCAAATGAATTGACATTTTTGACATTGTTTCTAAAAATATTTACATTAAAATAAAGTATGATACTTAATTGAAGCAAGCGAACTAAAAAAGTTTTTGGAATATTTATAAAGTTCTAGTATAATCAATTTTTCTGGCCAGCGAAATAAAATAAGAATTTGAATCATTTAAAGTAAGTATGCTATTTTAAATCAGGGCCGGATGGTTGATGATGATATATGTAATTCAAACTATAACAGTTGTTTGTGATTACTGATCACTGATCAGCGATTACAATTATTCAACATGTAGTCATTTATAAAAAAAATTGTACCAGCTGTGACCGAAATGTGACCCTGATGTTAAAGATAACGATCAAGAAATATAAAAATTTCGATATCCTACTTAATTGAGCTCTCATATTACAATATGTAGTATTTCCTAGATAAGCAAAACAACGACATTTTTTTCCCACTTATGCTCAAGAATTATTGATTATACTAATGACACTATGTATTCATTCATAAATAAAGTTTCAAGTATAAATATTAGATGACTTAATTTTTGGTTACCTTGTTCCTAAAATATTAGTATTTATTAACCCTGTTATTTGTTATCTTAATTTTCGACATAATGCCATTCTACATTCTATAAAAATTTAAAATAATAGTCTTCATTTAGTAGAGGGTGATTATAAAATTTATTCTCAAAATTATTAGTGGATATTTTAAAAAATCTTCGATTGTAATAATTTTGTTTTATAATCAAACTCTGCTTAAATAGTTATTTTCGATACGTATGCGTAAAGAGAGGTATTCTAGTAGGCTTAAATTGGAGCACGAGTCTAATAAGGGACTGACGCATACACAACCAGATCGAGTGTGCCGTATACATCCACGAGCCGTCAGGCGAGTGGGGGTAAGCGCACGAGGTAAACCTACTGGATACCTCAGTTTACGCATACGTATCGAACATAATTCTTTTTATAACGACAGCTTCTAAAGTTTAATAGAGAGAAAAAATTATTTTTAAGCAATTTTAGAAAATAGTAGGGTTAATTTTATTTTATAATTATATGAAAAAAAAAAATTTATTAATTTGGAGATCGTTTTTAATTTTTTAATAATTTGTTAATCGTTTCCATGTTTAATTTGAATATGATTATCATTGACAAATGAATATCATTATTTTCTCGCACAGTCAGTTACTTTTACGCACAGTTACTATCGTTTGTTTTACAATGATGTGAATACCGCTCTTTACGCCCACTACACAACGTCCGAATATTGAACTTTAGAAGCGGCTGTTATAAAAATTAATTTTATAAATCTAAAAATACATAAATAATACTTTTTAGGCAATTACTTACATAGAAACTTAATTTTTATTAAAAATTTTACCTCATAAATATTTTATAAGTGTATTAATAAAACTTACATATTTCTGTTTTTACATATTTAAAATATTTAATGTGCATTGTAGTTGAAGTGCAAATTGACAGTAAGTAATTGGATTAGAGTAACGAATAATCAAAAAAAAAAAAAAAAAAAAAAATATTATATCTAGAATGAAGTATCTACAACTGTTAAGAATAACAGGAATCCTTTGATTGATCCTCCTTACATTCTTACTGAGGAAGGAGTTTTTTTTTACTATACCAAATTAAGTATGTTAAGAACGTACTTTTACCCAAAGAGTGACCCAATATCTGAAATTGTGCCCAGCATAGCTTTTATGACTTTAGTTTGCGGAACTCGCTTAGGTCATATTTCATATTTATATTTGGTGGTTCTCGTTTAAAACTTTCAGGTAAAATTTTTGAAAAATCACAAGTTTATTTTTGATAGTATTTTCTATTATTATTCAATAATTTTTTTCTGAAAACCTGAAAAATCTTTACGGACAAGCTTTTTTTTTTTATAATGTAATTCACTAATTCGGAATATTTAGTTTTGTTTAAAATTTAAAATATTTCATAAATTTTTGCAAATTACATGAACAATCAAAGGATGAACCATTAGATGTCACATTGAATTACGTTGTACATTTTCAAAAGATTACAGACATGATTAATAAAAAAAAATTAACAAAAAAAATATTTATCAAAAAAAAAAATCAAGTTATAAAATACAGCTGTACTCTTTTCATTGCCTTGTCATCTTCTTAACAAATTTTATTGTCAAGTGGTTCCATTTCCGATCAATTTTTTATAAATTTTTTTTCAATGTGACATTATAATCTCAAATAATTATCAAAATATGTTTAAATCTAATCTCTACGAAATTGTATTGAAAATAATACACACGAGTATAGAAATATTTCTATTGTTTTAAATAATTAAAATCGTTTAAATGTATAGATTAAAGATTGAAAATTCATTTTATAAAATCTAACAAATTTTCACATTTGACATCAATAAAGATGACACCATTTAATAAAAAGAGGTTTTAAAGTATTTCAAAATGTAATCAGTAGGTATATTATATTTTCTTTTAACTCTTTGCACTCAAGCAAAAAAAAAAGTGAGTTGTAAATAGGCTGGTAAGACATGTAGCACATGACAACGACCGACGTTCTTTTTTTGACGGATTCTTTTGACGTTCTAACCTTGTTTCCCCAAAGTTGAATAATAAATGCGCTAAATACGTCCTCAATGCTGTTTTTATTAGTTTTTAATTTTAAAAAGATAATAATTCAACGTGATTTTGTATTATTTTATTTACAATTTTTCTAATAAATGAATGTGTTTGCAGTTATTCAATAAAATATTCATGTAATGTGAAGTATGAGCAGTCATTACAGTTCAACATTCAGTGTGTCATGTGGTACATGTCTTATGATCCAACGGACAAAACACCTTTAAATATGGTAGAGTTAATGGACAAACCACCTTGTCATGCTGTACATGTTTTATAAGCGTAAAGGGTTAAAAACACGGGTTAGTTACTTATTAAATTTCTATCAGATATCCATAGAGAGGCCTTGACAGCCACATATAAAACATGTAACTCGGACTTCCAGAAGAAAAAAAGACTAAACCGTTTTTGAAAGTTCTGCTCCAAATTGAACGCCAGTTCAGTTTTTCCCGGTTAAAATCAGGGACTTGAACCGTTTTTGGACTCTTTATTATTAATTATTCGATTATTCGTTTTGATTCTATATATATATATATATATATATATATATATATATATATATATATATATATATATATATATATATATATATATATATATATATATATATATTGTTTTAGATATTTTTGAAAATTTCTTGATTATATATTCGGGCAATAATGATTTTTTATGTTAGATTATATTTTTTATTACTCTCCTTTTGGGTAAAAATAGAACCCTAGTTCATTTTGCTGTAGCCCACCCTTTATCCATATAGGTCTCCTTTGTAATCTGAGCAACTCCAAAGAATTGCTGGTCTAAATTAAATTAACACTCCTATGTTTACCACTACAAGAACAGTTAATGTCGAGCAGCCATAGTTCTCTATGGCCATGATTTCGGTCGAACCAAATGACATGATATTGAGGGATAGTGCTAGACTATACGTTGGTGTAATTTAAAACGACGCGATGTAACAAAAACAAGGCTGCTTAGAATTAAAATGCATTTTATAGACGATTTTTTTTTTTTTAAATTAAGGTAGGTACCCAAATAGATCCGAAACCATAGGGAAGAATTGGCCTGAAAGGCACGTTTTTGTTTTAAGCGTTCTAGTAAATAAACGAGATAACAAATTAAATAGTTACGAACGGAATCAGAAACTTCAGTTATCTTATTCTTGAAATAAAATCCAATAATGAACATTTCTTTGTTACTAGTGGTAATTTTTTTCAGTTTTTAAAAAAGTGCATTTTGTCCCTTTCATTAATAGACGGTATTGAAAGGGACATGATAATTTATGAAAGGGACAATACTAAATATCATTCAAGTTGTTCAAATTTTCACCTTATGTACAAAAGACATATGGTTCATACTATTGCGCAGATCATCTTATTGGACTACATTATTATAGAGAAACCAACAACAACTGCAAATGATTCATTCTCATAAACTTACCTTCTACACAAACTCGTAATATAGCTATCTCTCACAAGATCTACTATTTAATATATTGAAAAAGGATAGTAGAAATTATAATATCTTTTATATGCGACAAAACCATATTTTTAAAATGAGTCATTTGCTTTATAAATAAATTTGACTATAATAAATTTGATTCAATAATGGGAATAATCAAATGATTTCAGTAATCGTTGATTATTAATTGCGTGGTTTTAGTAATCGATAATTAAAATCATTATTTTTCATTTGATTATTTTTGTTCCAAAATCTGAAACAAGAAGAACGTTTAAAAAATTCATTATTGACACTAAGAAAACATGATAATAGAGAAAAATTTGTGACATGTGGATATTCAAATAAAATTAATTTCAAATCACTAGTCTTAAGGTAGTCCCTTTCATAACTGTTTGCTCTGTCCCTTTCATAAATATCACACCCAAATTAAAAATTTAATCTCCAATCTACAATTTAATTTAGAAGATATCTGATCTGTTGTTTTCCTCTAGTTGAAAGAATAACGAGTTGTACGAGTATATAACTACAAACATTTCAAAAAATATTTAAAATAAAAAAAAAATTACTTTGGAACATAAAAAAATTTAAAAGCACAGCATTGCCATGTTTGAAATGACAGTAGCTTGAAGTCAGGAACAAACATATCTGCATTGGTGTTTCCACACAACACAAATACGTTTGATTTAGCGGGATTTGTATTTAACGCGTAATTTGAATTGTCTCTTTCAATACGTGTCCGTTTCATATCACTTCTCCCCTATTTGCCAACGAAAAACTTAAAAACGATAAAAATTCTTTTTTTTTAGGAAGTCTTTTGAAATACTTTAAAACAATTATCTATGTTACTTAACTTCTAAGTTAATTCTGTTTATAAAATTTCATTTCGTTCAACATTAATTAAATCAATACATAATAATTTCTCTCGATTTAAAGCATCACTTTCGGAAAATAATTTTTTATCTTGTTCCTCCACTGCCTTACTAATCGTTTCAATACATGTCGTACCACTTTTGTCGTTCGTATCATCCGCCACTGTTTGTTGGCCCGCCGTATTACTACTACTTGTATTAGTTATTGTAACATTATCACTGATTTGAACTGTGTCAAGTAATTCTAACTTTACGTTAGTAGCCTCACTACTAGTTTCACCACTATGTTTGCCGTATTCTTCGATGCAAATATTACTCGTCCTCGTCAGGGACGGTACATTTAATTGTTGCATTTGGTTGTTGCTGCTATCTTTCGTCGCCGGATTGTTATTATCAACCGGTGTGGCCGAAGACAGTATAACACGTGGTTGTCGTGCCGGCACAATTACGTCCAAACCACCAATGGTCGCCGGACGCGGTTGTAATGGTGCCAAAGGAAGTAGCGACGTACAAGCTCCAACTGTTGTTGACTGTGCCCAGTCCAAACTTGTTTCTATAAAATAGACAGAAAGAAAATTGGAATAATTTCAATATTGATTTTTAAATAATAAACAATTTTATTTTACTTATAATATTATTAGTTTGTTATTTGATAATCTTTCTGTATACATATATATATATATATATATATATATATATATATATATATATATATATATATATATATATATATATATATGGTCTCCAATTATTAAAATTGTCCGTAAATAATTGGCTTTTGTAAATTTATTATTTCTCTTGTAAATGTTTATATACAAAACTAATTTCATTGTGACGATTTGTATGTCAATATTAGCCTTATTTGTACATTTTCATTGTGTGGCCCACTTTTATATTAAGAACTATATTCATAGCATGCAAGTAGGCGTAGTAAATTGCCTGTTCTACTTTTAAAACTGAGAAATATTGCCTCCCGAATTTTTATGGTATGTTGTCTTTAGTATAATATATGTACCGTCAGTTGGGACGAATGTAGATGATTTTTTCAGTTTTTTGGCAATAAACTGTTTAGAGTTTATCTAAAAAATTCTAAAAAAATAATTTGAATGCTTTAATATCACGAGCATATAGGGCAGTAATAAAAATATCAAAATTGGTACTGCAACATTTTTTTTTTGTTCGTAACGTCTAGATATAGTGTCTAGATTCGCCCCTATGTGTGGGGCGAATCGAGACAGCGCTTTGTTTGCAATATAAATCACATTCAGTCATGCATATGGGTAAAAACGGACATAAAAAGATAAAAACAGGTGAATTTCAAATCTGAAAATTCGCTAAACTAAATAACTGCATCGACGAATGACTTTTGATGGGTGGAATAAAACATTTTGGATTTAAATGAATTTTATTTCGATTTGCCTTTGAGTCTATCATGCAAGGTCGATTTGGGAACATGGAAATATTCAGCAGCTTGTCTGAGCGATTTTCTTTTATTTTTAATATCGGAAAGCAGGGACGCAACAACTACATATCTACAGCGGGTCCAACAAAAATTTAAATTATCAAATTTTTTGATAACGCAGTTCTCCGATAACAATGGAAAATGTTGTAATAAAATGTCGTCTCCGAAAATTTGATTTTCCAATAAAAAAAATTAGTAAACCACTAAAAATTTTACTTTTTAATATAAATAAAATAATTTGAAGGAAAATGTCCAGGTAATTTTAGGGGGTCTGGACCCCATGGACCTCCCCGGTTGTAGCGCCTCTGTCGAAAAGAGCCCATTTTATGTTATCTAGACTACAGTTTATGTAGTTTATACCCACTTTGTTTTTATACTGACGCAACATGGTGTATGATTTCGCCTCACCTATAGACAATTTTTTGTTAATTTATAAAAAAAAATTAAGTACAATACAGCTTTCATTTTTGGTAAATATATTGTCAATAAAACGCCAAACATTTTGTTGCCAGTCCCTACTTTATATATGTAACTGTTTTTTTTTTGTACAGCAGTTTCTTTATAAGATTTCAGAACGCGCGTTATTTTTAAAAATTATAAACAATGCGCCTGTAAAATAGCAAAATACAAAGATGTCACGTTCACCGCTTTTCTTTGATGACTAACTCATAACTGACAAAATTCAGTAGCATAAATTGATCTATGACCTTGTACGGTAATAACACTGACGAAGAAATATCGAGAAGCAGCTCTGTCTAGATTCGCCCCTACTGGCTCGGTTTGCCCCAACTGATGGTACTAAAAGATAAAAATTCAGCAGCAGAGGCGGGGTGAATTTTTATGAAAGCATTTACTAGCTGCAAAATACTGCACTTCAGATAATGAATTCAAATTTTGTATTCAAATCGACGAGTTTCATGAAACACCACAGTTTATTAAAACATACTGATCCCTACCCATCTGTAACAACTGAGACACAATTCTTTTCTGAATAATTTTTATCATATTATCTTCAACTTTCTAGCCTCATATATCTACTTATTTCTTTTTTTTAACGTATTCATTTTGTAATGTTTTGATCTATAAATAGAATTATAAATTACATTACACATACAAACATTGCTACTTTCATCTCAACATCAAATATTACTTATATTTTTCATAATATACTATTTCAAAAACTATTTCAAACACTATTTAAAACATTTCGCCAAATGCGTGTCAAACACATATTAAGTTAGCACTTCGTAGTCAGTAGCTAGTAGAATTCTCGGAATAAAATACAGGACATTTAAATATATTTATTAGTTATTATGATTAATCATTTTTACAATTTCCTTTGAAATAACTACGGAGCCCCAATTTTAAATTGAAATTTTTAACTTCGTTTATTTCAAAGGCAGTATTTTACCACGTGGCTCACGGTTACGAGAGTGTAAAAGGTCACTTCGTGGTTCCTCGTAAAGAGAAAAAGAGAAAAATGTAGATGTGGACATAAGAAATGCAGATGCATAGACATAAGAAATTAATGTAGATGTTCCGCATATGCGGCAACGGTTACGGACGTCTGCAACAACCTTAGTTACGGCTACGAAACGCTAAAAAATTAACAAAGACGAACGTTGAAGCATTTCCGTTTTTAATAATAAAAAATAAAAGAGAATTTTATTTCATTTTTATGCACATGATTATCTGTCCTACATAAGTATATCCTATTACAACTGGCAAAAAATGTGTTATTTAAGTGTTTAAAATGTGTACATAAAACGTTTTTACCGCATGAAAAGGCAACACCAGCCAAAAAAACCCATGGAAGCTTGAATATACCTAAAGAAAACCATATACGATCAACGGAACATATATAGGTACATATAGATTATAAAGATAAATTTGATACAATCATTGTTGTTATTTTTTGTATCAGACTAGAAAATCTATCAAAAGTGTGTGCGAAAAAAGAAATTTCAATGAAATGGAAGAAGAAATACTTTGGGTCCCTTGGTAAGTACTTTAGGGAATGTGATGGAAATATCCAATCAGCATTTATAATAATTTTCTATCTCTGTCCCATAAAATTGGATGATATATTTATATATTTTTTTTTCATATACAGGAAGGATTCATTTTATAATACACGTGCTAGAAAGAAAGAAACATATTTCGTAATCTTTTTAAGAATGGAAGAAATATATTTTTTATTCCTTTTAAAAATGTACTACGAATATATAATTTGTATACAGGATGTTTCATGTATGAAATATGAAATGCATTTTTAATAGGAAATACATTCTTTTTTATAAAAGTATACGTTTTTAACTGATTATTAAATATTTTGCACTAAAATGTATTGCAAACAATTATCATATACATTTGTATAACCTGTATACGGTAGACCCGGACACTTTTTTACATTTTTTGGTATAGTTTTATATTTATACATGTTTTCTTCATAGATATCACCAATAAAAGTATTCCCATTAGAAAGAGCGCATATTATTTGTTATATCCCTGACCTATTTGTTTCATTAAGAGTAAAAATAAAAAAAATAAATAATTAGTAAGTGTCCGGGTCTACACCCCAAATCCGTCTTGACCCGGACACTTACTTAAATAATGTAATAACAGGCAAACTAACCTCTCCCGTCGGGTTTAGGACAGTGTCTTATATCGTCTGATGTCTTTGAACCTGTCAAAGATTTCAAAATATTTTGTGGAAAGGGAAAGGGGGCAATGCATAGTATGCCTCTCTATATAAAGTAAACATACGATATGACACCAGAAGGAGACATAAACCGTGTAATTCCGGCGGGAATATTAACGTATGGACAGTGGGAGTTACAATTGTTGCGAATCGCGGTCATAGTGTAACACACTGATGTGTCCGGGTCTAAACGGATATACATATAAAGCATGTAATTTTTTATATATACATTGAATATAACTTCAAACATCATTAAATGATGCGCGATAAAATTCTGAACACATACATATCAGAACTAAAACAATATGACAATTATGACGACAATTACATGTCTAAGTTAGACACACATTTTATTTCTTTGAAAAACTGTAGGATAGTAATCCTGTAAAATGAGATAGTAAATGTTGAAATCCGTAGTTTTTATTGGTACAGCTGTTTAGAGGATGTTTTTCTCTCTCTAATGACGTCAGAACAAATGTTTATTGTTGCGGGTTAATGTAGAAATTATTTAATTTGGAAATTGGTGCAAAGTGTCCGGGTATAGACGGTTTTACGGTATTCTGAATTTGTATTTAAAAAGAGATAGAAATATAATTGCACTTCTATCTGATCAGGTTGTATTATAAAATAATCCTTGCTGTATTGTAATAATGATAGAAAGGATATATCATAGTATGCAACCAGACCGAAATATTAAATTTTTTGGTTGATCATATCTTTCGGTTTTTTCGATTTGTCGTAAATTTACATATTTCGTTTTTTATCTATTTCTAAATATTTTTTTTTTCGGGTTGACCTTGCGTTTATTTATTTTATATGAAAATAAAAAATATATACGAATATATTCAAAGAAGCGGCTAAATTTAGATTTTGTACGATATGTTCTAACACGAGAGACGTTATATAAAGTTTTTCTATGGGATTCTAGTAGTATACCCACCAATGTGGAAGTTATCTATTTGTTTGGAAATAAACTAAATGTCTTTAAACACATACCGATAGATTGATAAGTTAAGAAACTTTCTGCGCCCGGGAAATTTTGTCTCTCTCTCAGGTTTTTGCTATGTACTAAAGAAGTTGTAAATTCAATACCAAGGCCAACATTTTAGTAATTTTGGCCTTAACCTTATCGATACATAAAAATTTCGTCTCCTTTTCAGTCTTGACCTTAAACAAGATCACTCTTTTAATTTTAAATTTTCCCTTTCAGTCTTGATCTTGCGCAAGGTTGCTTTTCCATTTTCAAATTTTGTAGCGTTAAAGGTTTTTAAGAAATTTTTATAAAAATTTTACCACTACCAGGGCTGGAGAGAAAAATGACGTGCTCCCGGGCACAAAAAAAATTTTCACACATTTTTTCTCCAAAAATACAATTGACGAGCAAAATAAAAACGTCTTGTCCCTTTCTTCAGACACTTGGTCGAGGCTGCGGGCCTTTTTTTTAGACACGGGTCCCCGGGCAATTGCTCCATCTGTCCTACGTTCTCACCAGCACTGACCATAACTAACGGTAGACGATAGTAGAGATAAACATGTGATAAATGCACTGAAACCATCTACAGACTCCGGCAAGCGCCATATCATCGTGTGAAGCCAGTACGACAGAGGAGCGATCACAGTATCCAACACAGTAGATCGCTTGAAGTCTAGCAATGAAATCAAGCACTCAGTCTAGCAGCAGAACAAGCCTTGTATTATGCTATACCTACATGAAAAGTTAGAAATGTATGTAAAAAGGTAGGGTTGACCGGGGTAATTGTGAATTGGGGCAATTGTGAACGGCACCTATAATTTCTAAAATAACATTAATATTGTTAAAAATCAACTCTTAGTATGTTTTCTGTCCTTTCTTAATATGCTATTAAAATTTCATAACAATTCTCCAAGTGTTAGTATCTTTTTCTTCTATTTTGAAAAAACCCTTGCAAAATTTTGTGTATCTTACTTCGACCAATCCTCAAAAAAAAATTTTTTTAAATACTTACATTTTCTTTTTTTAAAAGGTAAGAAATGACTAAAAGTACTTCTAAAGAAGTGCTCAAAACCCTGAGAGGGTTCCTTATTAACTGCTAAAAAAAATTGGACAATTTATTACCAATTCACAATTACGCCATGATTTTAAAATTGTGGGGTAATTGTGAACGTCATTCACAAATGCCCCTAGTCGGTCAAAAATTTCAGCAGTGCCCTTCTCAGTGTTGAAAATGTTGATGAAGATGGTAGTAACTTTATTGTACAAGTTTCCATTGTACAAACAATACAAAAAAAATTGTGTAAAGAGCGATATGTTTTGTCTATCAATCTACGAAATCATTGCTGTGTTCCCTTACCCAATAACAACTTACAAAAGCAGAAAAATCACAACTTACTGTTGTTATGTAATGTCTCTGTGAGTCTTCCTACTGTCCAAGGGCAGTAGGATTAACACAAAATCGTTTTTTTTTATTTACAGTATTAGGCCTAACAGATTGTTGTTTTTTATTCATGTAAACTAAATGTATTTCCTTGAAAAATCTTATTTTCCTTGTTTTTGTGTGAAAATTATGTAATTTTTGACTTTTTATGTGACAAAATGACAAAATATCATCAAAATATCATTTTTAGCTTGTAATAAATTTTTTCCTACAGTTTTTGTTATTTTTATTTAACCTTGAGTCTTTGTACAAATTTGAGGTATGCGTAACTTGCATTGGACTAAAGTTGGGCTTTACTCTGATGTACCACACTTCTCTTGTGATCCATTCTAAATAATTTTTGTAATGGCATTCACTTTTACTCCAAAATTTATAAGATTTGCAAAACCGCACCGGGGAAATGTGAATGGCTTATAAAACTTTTGTTTTTCATACGAATGTGCTCAAAATTTGTGTGGTGCATCCTGAATAATGTAGAATTAAAAATAAATCAACCATAATGTGATATATAAAATAAAAAATACTTGAAACAACGCTTTTATCTCAATTCATGAAAATCCATTCACAATTACCTCCGTCAACCCTAAATCAGAACAGAGCTTTATCAGTAGTGAAATCTTAAAAATATGTTGTTAGAGGTGTTGGCAAACAGATGAAGAAGTATAAAATATGTTTTAGCTAGTTGTGACAGTTTATTCAAAGAATAATAAAAGTGGAAACTTAGCTTGAAATTTTTAATGAAGACCCATTAAATAATAAAATTTAAAATTTATCGTTTAAATTCTTTATATCTCTCTAGAGACATTCTCTAAAACTAAATATCTCCGACAGTTTCGAAACTTACAACGTGTTAGATTAAAAAAGATAATTTAAGAACTTCATTGTGTAATGTTGCTTGGTAGTAAACATAGATATAGTAAAGTAAAACGGTGCAGCGACCGGCAAAATGCACAACTGACTCCAAACATTACGAAACTATAAAATTCTCAAGAAAAATCAATTGAGAAACTGAAAAAGTAAGTAATTGGATGTATTAAAACTAATAATATAGGTACGATATAAGGAAAATATTGTGATGTAGCAAGAAACAGAAAAAAAAAAGAAAATACATCAGGATTGCGAAAAAAAATTGACATTTTTCCAACAGTATGTTACACTTACGGTACGGTAGTACAGTAGTGTATAAAAATATTTAAACAAATACTAGAAAAATAGGATGTAATTAAGTGTTGCAAAACAGAAACGTAGCTACAATTTTTTCGCCCTGAAGTGATTTTGGTTCACGCGCCCCCATTCTCCATTCAGCAAAATCTATTTTTTCCTAATATACATCCAAAGAATTTTTGAATTACCTTCGTTACGAGACATAAAATACTAATTTTCCGTTTTGTGCTCATTATATTTTCTCCTGCTATTTCCTTTTTTGTGATGTACCCGGGAGTGACTTGATTCATTATAGCCACGCGTCTGTTACAAAATTAAATAAACATTGACAAAATTTAACAAATAAAAGTAAAAATGAACGAGAGAAGATTTTTTTTTTATTTCGATTCTGTATTCTGAAAAGATTTAGCCCTTTTGTTTTAAATACTTTTTATTTATTTATTTATTTATTTATTTTTTTTTGGCCTTTGAAATTTCGGCTGTTGACCATTGAAGTTTCTGGTAATTCTAAATATTGTAATATAAAGGGAATAAATATTGTAAAATAATATATATTGTTCAGGAAACATAAAATACTGAATATTTTATTTATTTATTTCTTTATAGACAATTAACAATTTATCTCATTTCTGTGGAAAAATATATTTTAAATGAAACAAAAAAAGATTCCTAGAGTTTGTTTGAACTCTGTTTGTTAGCAGATAGAACGATGTACAGCGGTAAACATAGGTTTTTGCACCGAGAAAGTATCTGATTCCAGAGGAAAAATGTTTTTAAAATGAAACAATGAAATAATGACAACTGACTGTTAAAAAAAAATGGAAGATTGATCTTAAACATTGCACATTATTTACAGCGGGGATAGAAAGGAACACAGACTACTCTCTCCGCCGAGAAAATATCTGAATCCTGTGAGAAGTCTTATTCCCGTGGGAAAGTATATTTGAAACGTGTATTAAAACCAGCTTAGCCCTTCTATTGCAACGCGGGCGAAGCCGCGGGTAAATGCTAGTATAATATACTTTATCTTATAGCTAAAATATAAATAGTCTTTTTATGAAATTTTGATCATTCCTATAAAATACTAGGCTAAGGCCGGGCGCACAGTGAGACGCAGTTAACGCAGGCAATGCAGCGCAATTTCTGTGACTCGTGTTGTAGAACCAAAGACTTTAACAATACGAAATAGAGTATAATTTACTAAAATCTGTTGTGGTATTACATTGTTGCTTAACGTAAACAATCAAAGTTAAGTTGAATTAGGATCCACAACAATAAGTCGAAGTTGAGTTCTTTTCTCACTCCATACTAAATTCCAATTGACCTTTTTCTCCCGGCAATCGATAATATAAAACATACAAGCCATATCACCCCACTCCCTTCGAACCACGATGACTCATCCTATTCCAGACGGTGTCGTCGTTGCGGTTCCGAACTACGCTATTTACAATCTGTTACCGGGAGTGTGGTGAAGATGGCATTGGACACAGTTTGTGACATAACCAAAACATGTTATGTAAACGTCATTACACATGTGTAGTGTTGATTGTCTAAAAACTCACGTTAATGCATCTCGGTTACAACTGGACGAATAATTTTGTATATTACTGTATTTTGATTTTACTAAATACACACGTATCATATTATATTCTATACGTACAAATACAATGACACTGACACTTTACTTACCAGATGGTACGATGGATCGCGAATCGGATGGTGAATGTCGTATCACTGCGAGACTTGGCACAACTGATGGCGTTTGGAGTGCAATGCCGATCACGTTTACACCATTCACATTTCCTGAAAATAAAACCAAACACGTGTTTTGTACAATTTTTTTTTTCATACATACTATTTTTTCAATTCTATCTTATTATTTTTTTGATAGGGGGGGGGATTGGGGAGGGATTCATTTGTATGTAAAATTACTTACACAGAAGTCTATTCGAAAGCTTGGTAAGACAGTAGGTTAGAATTTTTATCAAAATAGTTTGAATTTTTTTTAATTCCTCCACAAGTGACCGATTTTAATTCAAATAATATTTTAGTGGTCAATCATGAATTCTGTTACCACAGAATTTATCATTTTTGAATGCAATTTATTTCGTCGATCTGTTGGAAGTGTCGAAGTCAACAAGATATTACTCATTGATCTGAATAAATGATAACTGAAAGGGACAACCTGTTTGAGCGTATGGAGCGTATTCCAAAAGTGGGCTTTCAATATTACCTTGACTGGCTGAGCAACACTTATTGTTAGTTAAATATTATCACGCCCACATTTAGCCTAAATTATTGTTGCGAAAATACGCAGGGGAACTTACATTAGGTACCTATATATTAAATTCTACCAATTCCGTAATTCTCAATTTGATAATCCACTTACTAGTAAAGAAAATAAAAAAAAAAATTATAGAGAAATAATCTGAACGGAATTAATTTTTAACTTCCCATAGGAAGTTATTGTAATGGGTCCGATTTTACGATTCGCTAATTTTGACATATCTCCACGTTTCAAGGTCAAGTTTTCAGCAAATTCGGATTAGCGGTTTGTTTTTTATGGTAAAAAAACAGAATTAACTTTATTAAGATAACATAGATTATATGGATTTTTTACCATAACATTATTATATAATGGCCTAAGAACCTTCCTTAGTGTTAAAAACGCCAGTATATTATTATAAAATTTAAAAAAAAAAATTAAAAAAAACGAAATAAGAAACTGTTTTTGAAATATATTTTGTCTCGCATATCTTGAGAACAAATGATGTTATCATTTGTTTGATAAGGGTGGAGCCCCCACCCTTAGGTACAGAAGGCGAAGCCCCCGGTATGGTGCAAGGAGCAAAGCCTCTATCGGGGGCCGAGGGGAGAAGTTGCCCGAAATCGAAAAAGAATTATTTATGTACAGTAGTCTCTAGTCTTTAAGGACACCCAATGGGAAGTTTACAGTGTGGGTAGACCTGCCCCAAAATTTTTCTAAGTGATATCAAAAAATTGAAGACGTTTAGTTAAAATTATTACAAAAAAATCCAAAACCCCTAAAAAAGCAATTTTCTTTTGAAAAAACATTATAATGGTAGGTATTAAGAATAACACTTTACTCCAATTTACACATTTCATTGATTTTAGTACTAAAATATTTTAAAATAAAAACGCCGTGAGCAGCGGGGCCCCATCACGGTAGTCGAATTTTCCCCTTCATCTTTGGTATTGAATGTCTACAAGCGAAATGTGATTGAAAGTCTACAACCGAATTGTCATTTTGTTGGTTTCAAAACTGGTGATGAGTGTTCGGCTGATCGAGACTTTAAAAAAAGGTTTTAAGTATTTAAGGGCTGTATCTCAGTAAATTTCAATTTTGTGCCGAAAACAGGTAGCAGAAAAAAAGCCAACACAATTCGTACGAGGACATTCCTGCCCATGTTTATCCGCTAATTGCCTTTATGTTTTAGTTTTAAATATTAAAAAAGGACCTTCAATAGTAAACTCGAAGGCCTTTATAAAGATATTTTTTCTTTCCAAAAAAATCCAAAATTTCTATTTTATAAATACTAAGAATTCAAAATTCCTAATTTATAAATAAACAGTGACTTTAATAACATTTTTAAATTACTTAATATGTACGTATTTCATTTGTCATAAAAGTAAGTTCACTTTTTTTTAAATTTTTTAAAATTACTATTCGCCTACTTGTATTTAGAATAAACATAATGCTTTTAAAACACATTTAACAATAGCATTCAATTCCGATGTAAAAATGGGAGAAGTGGGGGGAAAAGTGATGTGGACTCCCTACAAGGTACTAGCTGGATACTAACTGAATACACGTACAAAATTTCAGCCCTCTAGGTTTCCTTATGGAGTCTCTAGACGTGTTAGAAAACAAGCAAAAAAATTAAGGAAATATTGGCGTAAAAATCGTGGGGGTAAGGGTTAAAAGTTGAAACCTCCAAAAAACAGTGTCTGGCTATTAGCTTAACCTGTACACCAAATTTCAGCCCTCTAGGTTTATTTGGGGAGATTTTGACCCGAACGAAACTGTTAAAAAACAAGAAAAATCATGTTCTTTTGGGTATAAAAATGGTGGGGGTAGGGGTTAAAAGTCGAGACCCCCAAAAGGCACCCCCTTGATACTAACTCAATCCAAATACAAAATTTCAGCCCTCTAGGTTTATTCGGGTGACCTGTGCGAGTGGTACAAACTTCGAAAACGTCGAAAATGCTTGAAATTGTAGCTTAAAAATGAGGGGGGTGGGGGTAAAATATTAAAACCTCCAAAAAGCACAACCTAGGTACGAACTTCATCAACACACCAAATTTCAACCCTCTACGTTAATTCTGGGGGGCTGGGGGCCTGTTAGATCCAGCGAAAATCGTTTTTCCCCCCTCTACTCCCACCATATCATCCTAGGAAGCTGAATTTTGGATATGTTGTAGGTAATTGACCGAAACATTATTTAAAACCGGTTTGGAAAAGTTTTATTGCTTTTCCGCCCCCCACCACCCCCTTAAAGGTCGGGTCCGAAAAAAAATTTGCCCAAAATTTGACCCCACTTTGATAGTATTGTTGTGCATCGGAATAAGCCCCACTTACCAAATTTCATCTCTTAACTTCCATAGGGGGGCCCTACACATATTAAAAGGTTGCGGGAAAATATATATATATATATATATATATATATATATATATATATATATATATATATATATATATATATATATATATATCAGACATCTTTTTTTTTTACATAATCGTGTTCTACGGGTCCGAAAACGGATAGCGCCCCTGGTCTCGCCTCTCGCAGCTCTTATCGTATAGACTGTATAAGTCTAATTTTTCGGAGAAAATTCGACTAAAAAAAGTCAAGATAATCAGATAGAGATGGAATACCTATATTTTCCAGCATATAAACACCTCCCACCCTACTCGTCCCTTTTCATCTCCCAACCTCTTCCATTTAATTTAACCATACCTTCGGTATAGGTATAATTTAAGAAGTTATATATAATCAGAAAAAAAGGCAATTTGGTATATAATTTCGTTTTTGATATTATTACGTTTCAAATCCAATCGTTAGCTACAAATGTAAATCGAAGATGTTTCCAGTGCCCTCAATTTGGTCGTAATAAATATAAATTAACGACCAATATTATTTATAACATAAATAGTTAAGTGGTTTCAGTTAGTTCGCCGTCAGTCGATTTCAATGAATTTCCATCCAGCGAGTCAAACAAAATAGGTACCTATCGTGAATTTATGAAAATATAATGTAGGGCAAAGGGATTTCACACATGCGCAATAGCAAATCGATAACAATTCACTCACACACAATGAAAAACAGACGTCTGTCAACTGTTTTTTTTTTATATTTTCAGTTTTTTTCTTGTTTTTCAACAAATTAAACTTTGTTTAGAAATTTTGTTTCGTTTTCATTTATTTTAATTTGTGAATATTAAAGAAACGTTTAAAAGTTTTAATTTGAAGCTCTTTTGTTTTGAAATAAAAAGTAGAAGAGTATAATTTAGTTAGAATGTATCTTAGTTTAGATTGGTACTGTTCTATCTTCAACAAATTTTTTCTCTTGTATAATAGACATAGTAGAATGGAAGTAGTAGGGGAAAGTTGGAATATTTTCCCTTTGTGAATCGTGTCGCAAAATAAGGCAACCTAGTCTTAAGTATTGGAATAAATTTATCAGTGCGCACAATCAGGAAAAATTAATTTATAGCAATTTTCATTAAAAACTAAAATTTACAAGTACCTAGTTTAATATTACGTCTCCATAGATTAATTTGCAAAATTCTCAAAATTCTTAATAAATTTGTTTGAAATCGGTTACTAAAAACCTGAAATTTTCCAAGCAAGAAATCAATTAACTCGTCATAAGAGGCTCTCCTGGCCAATTTTTTCACTGCTTACGGACTCAAGAGGAAACTTATGATTTATCCACTTATGCTGTTGTTACTTTAAGAGGGGAGTTCACGCCAGAAACGGCTAATAAACTAATTTTTTTCGAATCTCGTTTTTTGGTTTTATCTCGTTCTGTGGTTCTTTACAAACACGGTGATATATAAAACATGGCCAAAAAAAATTTTTTTTTCAAGTAGAAAAATATTTATTTGTGAGCCGCTGCACAGCCAAGTTGCTGCTCCTTTGCAGATAACGATCGCCTCCCCCCTCGCGATTTGATCAGTAATATTTAGTTTTGGTGTGTGCACGAGTTAGTATGCACTGAGATAATATTCTTTTATTTGTATGCCTTTGTAGACGTTTTAATAAATAGTGAGTAAACCGCTTCTTTTGTTATTATTTTTGTTTTTTACCGTTTCCCGAAACTTGTGTTTTTCCCGACAAGGAAAATCATATCTCAAGTTCTAGAAAAGATAGAGACTTAATTTTTTTTTTCTTTTGTTCATAAACATATTGCGCATAAAGTGGAGTATGCTTTTTCCATTTGAACAATTGTAACTATTTTTGAACATTTTTTTTAAATAAAAAATTGGGTTTTATAATTTTTAGAAGTTTGGGATTACAATTTTATAGTTAATTTTTAAAATTACCTGAAATCGATACTCAGCTTTATGGACAGGTCCTTTAGGAATAAAATAATGAAAAAATATTTAAAAAATTTTCATTACTTTTTGAGATATGGCGTTCCTTGTAAACGCTTAAAGACTTGTGAAAAAGGGCCCCTTCCCCCCACAGGGAAGAGTAATGAATGTTTCAAAAACAAAATTTTCTATTTGAAATCATCCCTAATTTAAAAAAAAATTCACAAGCAAAATAATCATAAATAAAAAAGTTGCTTTTTTATTTGAACTCCTCCCTTAAAATATTACAGAAGATCGTTCAAGTAAAATTTTAAAACTAAATTCCCAATGATTTTAAAGACACTCGAATCAAGTATACAATATGGAGTTTCAAAAATTCAAATGCGTCTTTTCAAAACCACACCTTGTATTCACTTTTTGTTGATTTTTCCTTAATATGAGTTTAGGTTGTTGATTAACTAATGATATTTAAAAAAAAAATTAAGGACGTTTGCAAATTTGGAATTTGTTTCGTGCGCTGATTACTTCAACTGGCCTCAAATATGTATTAGAAACTCGTTTTGTCGCTTACTAAAACTGTTTTGGACTCTTGAAATCTATAAGAAACAAACTGTAAAATTGTTTTCAAACCAACTTTCTTAAAATCACCAATTTTTTAACTGCCTAAACTAGAAGGAACCTAGGGCCGGATCTTGGGGGCCAGGCGGGGTGCGTGCCCAGTGCACCAGGTCTTGGAGGCGCCAAAAGTAGGTATGTTACGTTTTCTTTTGCTCGTCACTTGGTTTTTGGGAGGAAAAATGTTTGAAGGAAATATTTCTTTTTCTACAGGGTCGCTATTTTTCAACGCTGCCACGGGCGCTACTTCGGCTAGGTCCGACCCTGGAGGAACTCATCTTAAGCAATTAATTTTATTATGTTTATTGATTTTATTTTAAATTGACGGTGAATAATCTATAAAACAAAACCTACAAATTTATTGTTGGGCTGTCTTCGGTCTTCATTACATTTATAAGTTTATAACTCAACATAATAGGCTATAAAAAATATATTTATTATTTACGACTGAAGGGAGAGAAGATATTTAATTTTTGTGTTTGATTCTTATGTTTTTCTTAATAAAATATTAATTTTTTATTGAATGCGTCTCGCCCTGTTTTATTTTTCAGTCATAGCTACATTCTAAAAATAGCTTATATTTTATATAAAACATTAAAATCTCATATCAAATATTGTATTTTTAGTATGTTTTGTATTAATTTTAGTTTTAGTAAGTACCTATATGTAAAATGTTATAAATACTTATTTGTTTATATTGAAAATAAAGGATTTTTATATTACGATAAAATATAAAAAAATTGATAAGAGGTAAATGCTCGTGATTTTTTTTTTTTTTTTTGATAAATAACACAATACAAATTTTGTTGATGTACCAAATATTTTATTGATTTTGGATTAAAATTTTGGTGAAAATATTAGAGGAAATCTGGGTGTAAAAAATATTTTGTAAACTTGTAACAAATTGTAAACTTTAATGCAATTCGACACGAAACATGAAAAATTTTGATATTGATAACCTTGTTTGAAATGGTAATCCCAAATGTAGAAAATAATTATTACAACAGACGTTTTAGAAAACTTACAGTTATAATAAACTGTTAGTAAATAGGTAGTATGAATAATTTTCCTAAAAATTTTTTGTACACTAATTAATCGAAATTTTTTTATAAACTAATTAAATACTTTTCCAAGAAATTTATAAGGAAATTAAATGCACTTGACCGCTACATATTTCTGAAACTAAATAAAACATTCTACAAAATATTCCACTTTATATGTACCATGTTTCGATCAGCATCACAATTATCAAACAAGTGCAGAATTTACTACAATCATAATAATATTATCATATAAACAAAATAGAATAATAGACCCTATGAATAAAGTTGTAAAAATAAGGTAGTCAGAAGTAAGATCAACAAATTCGGACTGATTGAGTACACGTGATAAAGAAACAGCTTAAAGTAAAATACCTCTGTTGCAGCATCCTGCATAACATAGCGAATTTTTCGTTACAAGAATTATTTTTTCCTGAAAAGTCGCTTATATAGAATAATGGTTCAAAAATGTATCTTATATAATTCTTCCTTTGTCATAGTTGGAAGAAAATTCGTGAAACTAAAATTTATATAAATGCATAAAATCCATCTTTCTGAAGAGCTCATACGGCATCGAACATGTCTAGCTTAAAAACTGACGAAGGGTGATGGACTTCCAACGGTTTGATCAAATTTCGTAACAATAGGATGTTTCATTCGAGAGTTATTTTTCTGTATACCTATATAGTACCTACCCTAATATCCTCGGAAATTCAAATTTTCATCATATTTTCATTTCGATTTAGTTTAATTGATTAACTGCATTAAAATTGATAAACAACTAGGCATAAGAGCTTAACTAAAAATTCGATGAAGAAAATATCTTTGCTCTTAAATTATATTTCTATAAAGAGATCTCGAAACTATTCCACGTTAGTTTAATTTTCACTCATAATAGCATTCATAAATCAGACATTTTATTGCTTTATATCACAGATTATCGATATTTAATTCTATTTTTGTCACACAAACATGATTCCGTTTCAGGGCATAATCCATACCTACTAGAATATGAATCGATTTCGTGACCGTACTATCAAAATTTCCTCTTTCAATATTTCTAACACACTTTATTATCAATAAAAAATAGTGGAAATCATAACATAAAGAGAAATACAACCAAATTATCAGTAGAAATTGTTCGTGTAAAGCAACAATAATAGAGTTTTGTTTTACTATTTACCCAATTGCCGATAACTCCCTTACGGATTATCAATTTTTTATGTTCACTATTTGCGCAATAAATGTTTTCATATCTTTTCTTTCCATTCGACTACTTGATAAGAAGTGTATATAATTTTTATTATCTATAAAAATTATAAAATCTTTTGATAGGTGTGATTTTCAGTTCATTGTATACTAATAAGTGTTGGAATATACACACAGTGAAAAAATTTGTGTTAAAATTAACACATTTCACATGTCCAGAACGGTCCACTCAATTTTTTGTGTTATTTTAACACAAAGAATATGTGTCAAATCTTTACACAAGATTTGTATCAATGATTTAACACACAAGAGGACATATATTTTGTGTTAATTTTTCAGATTTATCAGAGTTAGTTGTTAAACTTTTTTATTTATTATTTTACTTCAACTTACGATATTTGAAAATCGTCAAAAATTATAACGATTTTGTTCATACATTATTATAAATGAGACTCAAAGAATGCAAAGTAAGTCAGTTCTTTGTAACAATTCTTACTTGTGTCCATATATAACTGCGAATATATATATATATATATATATATATATATATATATATATATATATATATATATATACAAGGTGGTCCAGAATTATGTACCGTAATTGCTAGAGCTGGTAGTACGTTCAAAAATAATGTTGCCTGTTCATGTACACTTTTTTTCAAAACTCAATAATAAGGGAGATACAACTCTGTAAAGGGGTGAAACGAAAACCATTATTTCTTAAATATTTTCCAAACGCTTTTGAATAACGGATTGTTATTTTAGGGGTACTTATTTTGCGTTAGAAGGATTAAATTTATGTCAACACTTATTCCACCACTCATGACTAAGGGGTGGTTTTGGGTGGTAGGTGTGAGTTATCACGTCTTTTCTTTTTTAACTTGCAATTATTTAAACAAAATCCTTGGTAATATGATTCCTCAGACAATTTCACGCAAGAAAGGTATACTTGTTACATTTCGATAAATATTACCGTTTTCGAGTAATTTAAAGTAGAAGTATCTATTTCCAAATTATCCCCTAATCATAAGTGATGGAATAATTGATACCATAAATTTAATTGTCTTAATGTTCATACGCACCCCTAGATTATGAATCGAGTAATCAAAAGCGCCCAAAATTGTTTTTAAAAGAAGAAGTTAGTTTCGTTCCACCCCTCTACATTTTACCCCTCTGCTTTATCACCCTTATTATTGAGTTTTGGAAAAAAGGGTAGATGAAAAGGTACCATTATTTTTGAACATACTATCAGCTCCAGCAATTACGGTACATAATTCTGGACCACCCTGTATATATATATATATATATATATATATATATATATATATATATATATATATATATATATATATAATAAAAAAGATGAGAGTAGTTCTTATTGTTAAACAAAACCGAAAAATTGTAAGTTTTTTCAGTTATTGACGAATATAGCTTTATTAAACGATTAAAAATGAAACAATTTTCTTACATTTTAAGGTTATTTTGTTACAGATTCAGTAAAAAAAATCATGTAAGCTTATTTGAGATTGTATTATATAATATACAATCTTACTTGTAAGTAAGCTTACATGATTTTTTGTAACTGAATCTGTAAGAAAATAACCTTAAAATGTAAGAAAATTGTTTCATTTTTAAACGTTTAATAAACCTATATTCGTCAATAACTGAAAAAACTTACAATTTTTCGGTTTTGTTTAATAATAAGAACTACTCTCATCTTTTTTATTATATATATATTCGCAGTTATATATGGACACAAGTCAGAATTGTTACAAAGAACTGACTTACTTTGCATCCTTTGAGTCTCATTTATAATAATGTATGAACAAAATCGTTATAATTTTTGACGATTTTCAAATATCTAAAGTGTAAATAAAATATTAAATAAAAAAGTTTAACAACTAAATTTTTTGGTTTTGTTTAATAATAAGAACTACTCTCATCTTTTTTATTATATATATTTTGGTAGATATATATTCTAATCTAATTTCCGTACTTATAACATTCTTTTGCTGTACACAAATATTATGTTACTTCTTTGTTGTTCAAAACAGGTTAACATTTTTATTCTGTTAAATCGCAATTTATGATAATATTTTCATTTAACACAAACACGAAATGTTATATTAACGCAGGGTTGTGTTACTTATTTGACGCAAAAATTTTAACCACTAGTTTTTTTTTACGCAGAACACAAATTTTTTTACTGTGCAGTAGGGTACCAGTTTGGTCAACAATGAGTCTCCAAATCGGTACTTCGTAATAAAGGTTTTTACCAAGAGCATTACAAAGTTAGTGAATAACCAGAAAGAAGTTAGCGCCAGAAGCTGAAAATTCTTTTGTTTGCTCCCAAATTGCTCCATAAAGATCAATATTTATTTAACCACAAACTTAATTGTTTGATTAATTATTTATAAACAAAAAAATCAAAATCTCGCAAAATATTTTCATTTTGTACAATTTCTTTACACTAATAAATTTTTCCTAAATTGTTCTAGTTAATTTAAAAGTTAAATACAAACTTTTTGAATAATTCCTAAAATATTTTGTTTATTTATAACATACTATCCATTTGATAAAATTTAATTACCCCTGAATATATGCAAACGACGTGCAAATGTATGACTAATTGCCTATATATTTTAATAAATAATTATAAGTACTTTTATTTTAATTATTATTCTCAAAAATTAATGTTATATTTTTAAATCAGTTGGAGCAAATCGGCAGCAATTTACTGAAATAAGGAAACAATATAAAAACAGGCTTATTTGACAAGACTCTGATGAGTAAAATACTGAAAAAATTTCTTTAGTAATATTAAAAAAAATTTCAACTTCCGATTCCAACTTGTTTTTGGTAAATAAATACATAATTTAAATCTTGTGTTATCTTGTTTGCAAACAATGAAAATTTTCACAATACAAAATGAAACGCACGTCACATATTTTCCAAAAGCTATATATGTCCATCTTGTGAAAATTCTGTGAAGTAGGTATATAATATTTACTGTTTTCTCCTATTGTTTGTTATTATGATTATTAATAATATATTAACCCTTTGCACTCGATAGGCGCCGCCACGGCGGCACAATAAATACCCTTTGCACTCGAAAGGCGCCTCTCAAGCGCCATTCTATTCTCTACTTCAAATATCACACTAAGGAAAATTATAAAATTTAATATTAAAATACAATGTTTGTAATATGCAAATAAAAATAAAATATGTAAGTAAACTACTTTTGTTTAAAATACTTATCTTTGATGTATTACAATTTTTTATTAAAACTACTGTCGAGTAGCTGAGTACCCATACTAAAAAATGGTTCGAGTGCAAAGGGTTAATATAATAAATAATGTTGACTGTGCACATGTGCACTTAAACATATCTGCTGCAATGTTCAAATATGATGTTTCCAAAATTGGTGCGCTACTGTATATACATATTTACATTTTTAGAAAAAAAAAATAAAATACTTGTAGTAGTGTATATTAATAAATACGTGTTAATACAACAGGTGTCGTCTTTATTGTAATTAAATTGAATTTTACCCAAATTGAAATTTGAATTAAAATCAGGAAGGCACATCTTTGAGGGGAGGAGGGACTTTTATCAATGAACAAAGACATATAAGTACCCCCAAAAAATTAAAATTTACAAAAAATAAAAAATTTCTACTTACCAATTTTTGCATTGCCAAATGCATCTTTGAATAGTGCGGGATGATGATGTTTGATAGCGTTCATTCGTCGATTCGCAGCGCCATCTCCACGCTTACGTCGCGGTTGTTCAACCGGTAGAACACGACGTCGACGTTTCGGTAACTTCGATCTAGCCTGGATATAAACCATCGTGTTAGTATTTTCAGTTGCTCTATTATATTTGATAGTATCTGATACTAGATAGCACCTACAGTACAGTTTAGTTTGGAAAAAAAATATCTTTGTTAAATTTTTGATGTGGAAATTTTTTTGTTTTATTTTGAATATTTTTGGGCGAAAATTTTGTATTATTTGAAACACTAGAAACTAATCTATCAACAATTTTAATTCAGAACAAATGTGTTTTCGAAAAAATCTTTCTTCTTTCTACATTTTAATATTTTAACGTATCAAAATCTGGTTTGAGATGAAACTAGTATATTAAACAAACAACGATTAAATGTTATACTTTATATACATAATAATAATAATTAGTGTATTTCGTTGAAAATTTTTAGTGACTTGAAAGGACTATAATTAAAAATCTTGAGTAATCATGTGGATTATTCATGGAAAAATATGCGTAGTAAGAAAATATAGGAATAGAAACGTGAAGACGGGCCTAACTATACATTATTAAATTTATTTTCATCCATCTGTCTGCTTGTCACATCTTTATTTCTATGTAATCACCTGATTACTCAATCTTTTCACTATAATAATATAATTATATATCAGCGGCTAGAAGTTTGTTTATTTTAGATATTTCTAGCAAATTTTCCTATAAAATGACACATTTTCTATACGGTATTCATTACAAATAAGGCAATGTGTAGATAATTAGGACATAATTACCTATTCATATTTAATTAAAACTTCTGTCTTATATAAATGTGTTTTCTTACGAAAAATTAATTTTTCTTCCGAAAACCCATGTTTATTGCAATATTTTGACGATATAATGGTATATAGATGAATATACATACTCATATCAAAGGATATTATGAATTTTATTTGGTTATGGCAATTTAACTCATGTGTACTATGTCCTATAACAGTATTGTAATTTTTTATTTTTTTATTTTTTTATCGTAGGAGAAAAAGTTAGGACGGATTTTTACAACAAAATAAATGTTACGGAACATTTCATTGTAAGTAAACACGATAAAAATGAAATAAAAATTATTATTGGAAAATTTAATTGAATTCAAAACCATAGCAACAATATACTGAATATCACTGAGCATTCAGTCGAACATATTAACATATGTTTCCTATAGAGATACCACAGGCATTAAATTTTGAAGCATGACTCCGTTTTAGTAAGCCTAACTTGTAACCAGGGAGACTTGTTTATAAATATTAGATAAACCATTAAATTAATGGTTTGACCGACATTAAAGTAATCCCATCAGTCAATTTTTTTGCTCACATCAGTCAATTTTTTTGCTTCAATTTCTTAATGTATTTGTAATACAGAGCATTCTCTCTAGTCGATTCTCTCCTCAATGCTAAATGTACCCCGTTTCAAATACAATTGAGCATGAGTCATCGTTAAAAAATTAAATTTTCATTATATTCGAAACAAATCAATCTTCTATTCTTGTCTAAAAACAAACTGAAAATTTGAAATTTACGCATTTGCAACAATAAAAGAGATAAAGCTAAAAAAAAATGGGATTTCATTAAATTCGTAAGTGATGAATCATGCTTAAATTTAAGTAAAATAGATTATAATAATATAAATAATATTGTGTAGTACCTTACTAATTTATTTTATTCATTAAATTTTCCTACCGTATTACATTTGAGTTATATATTTTTTCTAAATAATTTTGTGTTTTCTACACCTCAAATTTGTTGCCTAAAAACACTTAACTCAAAGACCTGTCAACTCAAAAACGTTTCAGCTTCACTGTTGGATTTTTTTTAGTCGACAGTCTTTCTCGTTACATTACTACACAACAAACTTTTGTTAGATAAACACGAAGGTTATAGCCGGGTTTGTATGGGCAATGTGCCCCCAATAGCAACTCATATTAATAATAATTGTACTAGCGGTATGGTGAAGTTACAAGTAAATTGATATTGACATTTCTGGCCAAAACCGAGTAGTTACGGAGAATTTTATTCAACATCGGAAAGCAATTCGAAATCCACATGAAGGTAAATTCACTCTCGTGAATATTAGACATATTTATTAATGGTCTCAGTCCTCATAATTAAGGATAATAACATGCATGCACTGAAATATCAACACTTTATCAAGCATTAGAGAAATGTTTAAAAGCAATTCTTCAGTTTTAAATATAGTTCTTGTATTTTGGAGTCATTTCCGCCATTAGTTGAATCACATTTCGTCGTGTAATATGAAATTATCGATAAACATCGATAAATTTTGAAGCATTCAAGATATGTTTAAAAAACATTTTCGTTAAAATTTTAAGCAGAATTGCTGTATCCTGGCATCATTGTTGCCATTAACACTTTCAGTCCCACGGCTTCGGCATCCGAAAATAATCAAAACAACCGCACAGGCCGACCGCGATCAATGATTAGTTGATTACGCATTATGTATATGTGCGATGTGGCCACACCGATCTGTATATTCTCATCTCACACAAACACCAACACACACTACTCTCTTGGTTTCTATTAAAAAATTTAAAGTAAACAATATAAAAACTAATAAAAGTTTTTGTTTTTTTTTTTTTTTTATTTTTTTATTTAATTTTACCAGTTTGTTATCTAAACTTTCTGTAATTCTCTGATTTGAACGTGTATGAATGTCAAATATATGTATGTGTGTACGTATCACATATATGTACATGTTGAATCATTTTATGTATTTGTTTATATAAAGTTTCTATTTATAATAGAATTCTATTTACATTAGTACCCAGAGCGGCAAAATTTGAAACGTGAAAACGTAGCGAAGGTTGAAAACTTTTTTGGCACATCACTTATTTTTTTAGGAAAGCATTTTTAAAAGTGGGATCAAGGGGCCTGGAAAAAATAAACAAACGTTTTTTTCTTGGCACTTTCTTTTTAGGGAAAAGTTTTTAAGAAAATGTGAATTTTTTCTCAGGGGCCCGAGATATTTTACGGCCTTTAGTTAACTCTTAGTAAATAGGGCGGCAATTTTCACGGGTGGGGTGGCATTTTTCACGGAGCCCCAGGCGGCACTTAGGATAAATCTGGCCCTGACTATACGTATGTGACCAACGAAGGGAGTTTTCGGGAATATTCCTAGACTTATCCGAAGCATTAGCGAGAAAGTAAAAGCTTTCTTTCAGTGTTATCATCACATGTTATTGATCCATTCATGATGGATTAAATTACTAAATAATTAATTATTTGTTATTATGGTAATTAGATTATCTTGTTTAATTGGTCTATCTTATTTGAAATAGAGTAGATAGCAAGTAGGTATTCCCTATATAAAATTCGATCAAAAGCTTTCACTGCCCCATTCCAAAAGGAAACGTTATGAACCTGTGGCAACGAAGAAGTACATACAGTACCTGCTGGAAAAGGTAGGAAAAACGTATAGAAGAAATTTAATATCACGTTTTATTAGAATTTAATGAACTCAAATGACGTTCATTACGATGATGAAACAGTTCTATCGACCGAGTATTGTATGACATGGTGGGTTTTTAATTTTTGCATTGGTATAGGTAACATAGGTATATTCAAACATATGTACGTACGGTTTGATTATACACGTTTGAGAGTTATTAGCTATAGAAACGAAATTATGGTGCGTAGCTTAAGGCCCGATTTACATTAACGCTCCGCTCTCGGTACAATATCACAACGTTCCCGATTCGATATAATCTTGTTTTGTTCACATTACAGTGCCGATATCATGCTGATACATATTCGTTCTTTTTTGACATTCGGTCTCTTTTCGATACAAATATCTTTTCATAACAACTGAATGCAAGCGGAGTAGAGTGAAATCAAAAAAGTGTTTACACTATAGGTACAAGCCATAACAAGTCTGATATCGCTCCGATAAAATAGTACCTGAGTGGTATTGATACTGAAGCGGCATTGGAACGGGAGCGAACTGTGACTGATATCGGACCGATATCAGAGCGATGATGTGAATACACTCATTGTTTATTGTATAAGAATATTATATCGAACTGGGAGTGGAGTGATATTGTACCGAGAGAGGAACGTTAATGTAAATCGGGCCTAAGATCTTTAGACAAGAACCACTTTTTATCCCATTTCTGTCCACTACAAATTCCGAGAAATGAATTTATCAGTTTTAATTGCGTTCCCGACTTTTTACTCAGAGTGCTGAAGTGCAGTAACATTATCTTTAATGCAATCCTTACTACTCTAGTCAACAAGTGCCATTTCATCAAAAACCTGTCCCACAAGTCCGAAAATTATGACTAAGGGCTCATTTGATTCGAAATATCATCTATAAAAATACAGCATAGCGCCGATAATGGAAACATCAGTTTTGGAAATTTTTTGAGAGCATCATATTAGTTAACATCACTTTTGGAAAGTTGCATCCAAAATGTCAAGTACATAAATATTTAATCCATGTGCAATAGACCATGACGCATGATTTTATCAAAAGATACAAATAAATATACCGCTAATAGTAGTGACAAACAACAACAGACCTCAAAGCGTGGGAATGTAGATTTTAATTATTTTACATAGAATGTTTATCTATATGTATTCTGTTCAGTGGCGGTTTTTATCATACGTAAAATGTAAACAAAATTATTTCAAAGCAAATTAATAAAACGAGAAATGAAAAAATATTTTCTGAGATAAATAATTTTTTATTCTTCACTTATTTTTTTCTTTTATTAATATTTAAAAAACCATAATTTTAATTCAAAACATAATCTTACGATATTTGTGAATCGCCCCTGATCAAAAATCATCACTTTTGTCAAGCACCACTTTTGGAGACTACTTTTTCTTGACAAAACTGGTGCTCTACTGTAGTTTAGCTGGAAAAGCGGCGATAAAAACATTTATAAACAATTTTGTTAATAAACAATAATAATTGAATTTTATTTTTTTAAAAATCTCCGTTGGAAAATTTAAAAAATTCCAATTTTTCTATTTCACTTCTACTTCACTTTTTTATGGCTATAAGGAACATTACAATAACTTTTAATATTTTTAACTCCAGTTGTTTAAATAATTGTTATAAACAAATGTATTGTTTTTAAGGCTTTCGAAAATTATTTTCTGGGAATTTTTTCCTTAATAAAAGTTATGATTTTAAAAAGAAATTGTTTCTTAAAAAAATGTTTTTATTGGTAAAAAACGTATTTGTTTACCAATAATAATTTCTAAACAATCAATAAGTCCTTTTACGCACTAAATATAAATATTAATTTTTTTTAAAAATCATTATTTATAACGTTTTTTCATATTATGATAAAAAAATAATAAAATAATGAAATAAACTAAAACAATTAAATTAAAAAACGAATTTTTTCCCTTAATATGGAAGCACTCAGTTATTCAAAAATAAAATGAAACAAAAAAATAATAAATTAAAGTACAAAAAATTAAATTAAATTAAATTAAATAATAAATTTTTTCCAAATTCAGTTACTCAAAAATTATTTAATAGAATTAGATAATAAAATAAAATAAAAAAATTCAATAAAAACAATAATTTTTTCCCAAAATATGAAAGACAATTACTCAAAAATAAAAAAAAAAAAAAAAATTATTTTTCCAATAATATGAAAGAACTCACTTACTCACAAATAAAATAATAAAATAATAAAATAAAAAAATTATTTTTTAAATTATTTTATTCGAGAATAACAATAATTAAATTAAATTAAAAATTAACTTTCTTTCCAAACTCAATTAGTCAAAAGTAAAATAAAAAAATTAAATTAAAACAATAATATTTTTTCCATAATGTGAAAGATCTCAATTATTCAAAAATAAATTAATCAAATAAAGAATAAAAAAAATAAAAGAAAATATTTTTTTAATTAATTAATTGAGTAATAATAATAATTAGATTAAATTAAAAAAATGATTTTTCTGCAAACTTTATTTCTCAAAAATAAAGTAGAATAATAAAATAAATTATAAAAATTCGAAATAAAATTACTCATTATTACTCGTTACACATAAGTAAAAATGTGTAACTGAGTAATAAAGTAATCGAGTAATTGAGTTGTAGAGTTATAATGAGAAATTGAGCAATCGAGTAATAAAAAGTAATTGAGTATATAGTGATCGAGTCATTGAGAAATCGAGTAATAATGAGTAATTGAGTAATCGAGTAATAATGAGTAATTCAGTAAACGAGTAGTAATGAGTAATTGAGTAATTGAGTAATCGAGTGATAATTGGTAATTGAGTAATTTGGTAGAAATGAGTAATTTTTAATTTGATTTCATTATTCTATCATTCAATTTTTTTTTTTGTTTCGAGAAAAGTTAATTTTTTTAATTAAATTTAATTATAATTATTACTCAAATAAATAATTTAAAAAATAATTTTTTTCATTTTTTTATGTTAAGATATTTTTATCAGGTAGCAGTAAATAACTTATTGAGTCAGCATTTGAAGAAATATAAATGAATATATTGAAGATTAAAGAACATAAAACAGATTAAATATTACACAGAAAACATTTGTGACATGTACGTAACTTGAACACAGAGAAAGAGAGAGTAGACAGTACTACTCTAAACAAAAAGAAAAATATATTCTTATACTTGACTAACGTGACGTAACGAATTTGGCGGAAAGATTTAAATCTAACACCTCCCTCTCAAATCGTACGTCACTGAAACATAATATTTTTCAGTCCTAAATTATTAGTACAGAGTTCGTGATTAACACGAGGTAATGGCTTTGTTAAAACATCAGCCACCATTTCTTGCGTTGGAATGTGTTGCACGTCCACCAGTCCATCCTTGATTGTACTTCTGATATGATGAAACCTTATATCAATGTGCTTAGTACGTTTATGAAATACTGGATCTTTGGCTATACCTAACTTCTCGTGCCATTCTAGGAGATCACTTTGACTCACCATAGCAGATACCTTAGCAAACTGGGAATTCTGTGAAAGAAAATATAAATTATTCTTTCGAATTGCACTGAGCCTTACCTGGCCATTTGGATCCATAATCTTTGCAGAATCTTTAGTAAATAGAACACTGTGACCCTTATCAGTAATTTTGGCCACTGACATCAAGTTTGATCTCAAATCAGGAACATATAGGGTATCTTTTAGTTCAACCACCCGTGGGTATCCTTCACGATCCATAGGAATAACAACATTTCCGCATCCTTGAACAGTTGTAGATGAATTGCTTGCTAAATTCAGAGTACCACAAGTTGATTCCTCCAGAACTTGAAACTTTTCTCTGCTGTTGCATAAATGACTAGTACATCCACTATCTAATATCCAAGGTTCACCGGATAGCAAATTGCATTCACCAATATTGTGAGCTATAGCACCAAAGCATATTCCATATGACTCATCTGCTTTGTTTGCAGCTTGTTTCTTTGGACTGCGTTTATTTGACTGACTAGATTTGCTTGATTCCTTGCACTCTGGAGATTTATGACCAAGTTCTCCACAAGTATAACATCGGATCTTACTTTGTTTGGATTTAGCACCATTTTGACTACCCTTTTTGTATTTTGATCCTTTTGAGTTGCTTTTGATTGCCATTGCTCCTGCAGCTTGAACTAATTCATCATTACTTTGAGCTTCAGCATGCTCCAATATCTTTGTTTTTAATACATCAGCAGATGGCAACTCATCACGAGCTTCAATTGCAAGCTTGAACTGCTCAAAACTAGCAGGTAAACTATATAATAAAGCAATTGATACCACATCTGGATGAAAAGTAATCTTCATTGTAGCTAACTTATCTAAAGCACCAAAAAATCGACGAATATGTTCTCTTGTATCACCTCCTTCTTGAAGTTTTGTAAATAACAATGTTTTTAACAATTGTACCTTCTTCAAAGGTCCTTTAGGAGCAAAAACAGACTCCAATCTGAGCCATACATCTCTGGACGTCGCACAGTCACCAACATGATGTAGTTCATCAGCTCCAATTGATAATATTATATCAGCTCTAGCTATCTGATCTTTTTCAAGCCAATTTCTACGCTCTACATCTCTTGAAGCAGCATCGGCTCCACTTAGACTTGAAGGAATAACATTACTTCCATCAACATAACCCCAAACGCCATTCTTCACAAGCATAGCTTGGGCGTGGATTTTCCAGGAATCATAGTTGTCCTTCTTAAGTTCACAAATCTTGATAACACTCATTTTTATATTTTTCAATTATTTGACGGCACGTGTTAGTGTAACCTCAAATTTTGCCTAACCAATTTTTACCAGTTAAGTTGCTCCTAGGCTCATAACCTGTTAAGATATTTTTATCAGGTAGCAGTAAATAACTTATTGAGTCAACATTTGAAGAAATATAAATGAATATATTGAAGATTAAAGAACATAAATCAGATTAAATATTACATAGAAAACATTTGTGACATGTACGTAACTTGAACACAGAGTAAGAGAGAGTAGACAGTACTACTCTAAACAAAATTAGAAAAATATATTCTTATACTTGACTAACGTGACGTAACGAATTTGGCGGAAAGATTTAAATCTAACATTTTATTTTAGCATTTTAATTTATTTTGAGTAATTAAGTTGTTTCATATTATGCCAGAAAATTTATTTTTTAAATTTAACTTTTATTTTATTTTATTTTATTTTATTTTTTTTTTTAGTTTATTTTTGAGAAATTGAGTCCGGAAAAAAATTTATTTTTTAATTTAATTTAATTTTTTTAATTTATTTTATTATTCTATTATTTTATTTAATTTTGAACCATTGTGTTCTTTCATATTACGGGGAAAATTTATTTTTTTAATTTAATTTTTTTTTTATTTTACTTTATTATTTTATTATATTGATTTAAAAAAAAGTCATGATTTAAAATAAAAAAATTGTTTCTTATATTTATTAAGAAACTATTGATAAAATAAAAAATTATTGATTGTTTAAAAATTATTATTAATCAACCAATGCGTAGTAGTAAAAAAAATTAATAGTAAAAAAAATTTTAAGAAACGATTTTTTTAAAAAAAATCATAACTTCTATTAAGGAACAGATTGTTTTTATACCGTAGAGGCGTAGATTATTAATAACAAACTGAAATAATTAAATTTTTTAATTTTCCAACGCGGAACTTTTCTAAGGCCTTGAAAGAATAGCTCCAAAAAGTGAAAAAAATTTCAGGTTCTTAGTTAAAAATTATCAGCTTTTTTATGTCAACTTTCAGCTAGTAAAAATTAACTATTTTATAGAAGTATAGTTAATTAAAAAATTAAGGTAAAAATTTTTTGCCGACGAAGTATTGTTTGTTGATGCATATCTAGATAGTACTTGATTTTCGTTTCCTTAATATTAATACTTAATCGATTAAAATTTAATTTTCGTTTGTATCACCGTCAAATTTGAAAAACGCACGCCGTGCGTTTTTCGCCTTATATTCACCGTTATATTGACGGTACAGCTTCGGGAGATAGAACTTTTTTAGAAAATTTTCTCCAAGAGTCTTTTTTAGATTTCGGATATCTCAAATAATTTTTTAGATATTTGCAAAAAAAAATCAATTATTGTTTATTAATTTAATTGTTTATAAATGTTGTCGCCGCCTTTTTTCCAGCTGAGCTATTTTTATAGATGATATTTCGAATCAAACGGGCCTTCAATTACAATTTTCGGACCTGTGGAACAGGTTTTTAATGAAATGGTACTTGTTGACTAGACTAAATCAGCTCCCGCAGATAAGTAGTATTTATTCTGACTCTTGTTTTTAAAGAATCAATTCGTTCCCATCGAGATTCGATGAGACTTGACGGTTGTTGTCAAAGTCGGTCCACCGGCGATGCAAATGGTGCTCAACACTAAGCTTCAGGTTTCTGATGGCCCTGCGTCACTGAATAATTTCATAGAATCAAAAACGTAAATAATGTGACCTTTAAAAAGCGACGTTCATTTATTTAGTGAAATTAAAATTTTTCGTCACGTTTTACATTCCAGAATCAGGATTTTACAAATATAATTATAAAAATATGTAATTTATTTGTTAATATTAATAGTTTCAACTGCAATGAAAAAACGAACATTCATGTGTGATTTTTATTTCGTCTTCGTAAGTCTTTTGGTTTAGAACCACTGTAACCTTCTACTTTTTGTATACAACCGCTGTAACCTTGCTTCTATTGGTATAGAATTCTTGTAACCTTACTACTTTTGGTATAAAACTGCTGTGATCTTACTACTTCTGGTACAGAACCGCTGTAACCTTACTACTTTCAAAATATAACTGGTATAGAAATTTAATGGATAAAATTATAAGCGGTAGGTCCTCAATAGGTCTTAAAAAGATCTTTCTGTAAATACAATGGTAATAGTTTGATTGATAAAGTTAATATAATTTCCAAAATGGCAAGAAAATTTGGATACAGTAATAAAATACAATAAACTGTTATACTGTTGTACGAAATGTGTTTCAAGATCTCGTAAGTTAATTTTGCACGAAACCCCACCGGAAAGAAGTTGGCGCCGAAAGTTGGAAAATCTGTTTTTTATATGGCTAAATTGCTCCCAAATTGCTCCTTTGGAATCAGTAATTGCTCCACCTGGAACTTAATTACTTATAATTAGTTATTGACAAACAAAAAATCTTTTTTGTTTGACTATTTCTATTATCAAAATCTTGTCAAATAATGCATTTTTATACAATTACTTTACATCAAAAAATTGCTCCCAGTTTGCTCCATCTAATTTAAAAATTAGTTATTAATTTCTCTGAATAATAATTAAAATATATTAAAATAAAAAATATTATGAATTAGGTTATGTATTATTAAAACGTATAGGCAATCCATTATACGTTTAAGTCGTTTGCATATATTTAAGGATAACTGAATTTTGACAAGAAAAAATTTTTTTCTTTATAAATAACTAACTAAATAATTAAGTTTCAGGTGGAGCAATTACTGATTTCATAGGAGCAATTTGGGAGAAATTTAACCATATAAAAAACAAAAAGATTTTTCAACTTTCGGCGCTAACTTCTTTCCGGTCGAAACCCTGTTTTTAGTCGTGCCGGCTCTGGTTGGGAAACGTTATAGGTGGTGTCTGTTGTATATAAAAGCCCGAAAGATCTACTAAAAATACCATAATTGTATAAACAGCACTAAAATGTTTGTATCAACTGAAAGATTAACTTTTAACGGACGTAAACACATCAAGTGTTTACCGTTTTATTGCATATGTGCGTGTCTGACAATACAGGGACATTAACCACTTACTATCATCAAAAAGGATGTATCCGATCTTCGTATCACGAACACAAAACATGCAAGTGTTTCATGTTATAAATTATAACTTCTAAAAAATTCACTATAGTAAAGACACTGGGTAAAAATCCATTACTTAAATAAAAATTACTGGATTTATGCAACTTAAAGTATAAAATCAGTTTGCTAAAAGTCTGATGCTGCCAAAGAACATGCAGCGATTCTAACATGTCTACCAGTGACATAGAAAATATATTACAGCTTTTATGCGAAGATAGAATTAAAATTTAAAGTTACAATGGCAATATAAAGAAATTCTTGCATCTCATCAAGGTGCAAATTTGTTACCGATTACGACTTTGAATTGTAAAAACAATTGGGACTACACAATAGACCAGTCGCGGTGCATACATGCTAGGGAACTGCCTCAATTTCTCTCAGAAAATCATCGGTCAAGCTAAGCTGGGTATACTGAAGAGTAATTCTCGCTTTGTATTGTTCTACATTTTTTGCTTCCGAGACTACTAAAGTAGCGAAAGCATTGTGATCATTTTTGAAAAATAAAGAAACTTTTCCCTCTAAAATAAATTTTTTTACGCACATTTTCTGTTTTAGAGCTTCCTGAACAATTGCGGTTTGGTGTCTACCCGTCCGTCCGTCTGTCTATCCGTCTGTGTGTCGCCAGTTTGCACCTTCTGAACTATTCGATTGTTTTTAATGAAATATTCAGAAATTATGCAGTTTGGTTCCTGGATGGCTCCCTATGAATTTAATCGAAATCGAAGCAACGGTGGCTACGCCGCTACCATGTTATTCCATTAATATACTAAATTGCACCAAGTGGCATAGCTTCTCAACTATTCAATTCTCTTTTATGAAACTGTCAGAAATTATGCGATCTGATTCCTAGATGGTCCCCTACAAATTTCATTGGATTCCGAGTAATAGTACCCACGGCGCTACCATGAAATCCCATTAAATGTCAATATCTTATTTACTGCTAGTGCCACACCCCATTAGCAGCGTATTTATATTGATTTTTATGTAACCTGTGCTTAAAATGTTTTTTCGTTCATTGTCTAGCAATTCCATCATTAAATTCCAATCACCGATGTCAGAGCACTTTCCAAATTTGTATACTATGATCAATAGATACATGATATGCATGATTATTATACATTTATACAACTACCTATCTATGTACCTATCTACCTAATGAATGGGGATATAATATAGTACAGGCAGTTCTCGTACTTTCAGCCAATGTCTCCTCTAATTTTCACTTCAACTATAATGTGCAATTTTTGTAAAATCGAAGTAATTTTTGTAGCATTTAATAGCTATTTATGCAACAAGTACATAATGAAGATCTTTATGAACGAGCCGTATTTATGTCTGAACGAGCTTGTGAGCGAGGCTAATAAAAAAAGGCGAGTTCATAAAGTCAAATTATGTACAAGTTGCATACAAAGCTTTATGTACGACTGTTGAAATTCCTAGTTGTCGATAAAAGCTAAATTTATAAATCTCACGTCTATACTTTAAATAAAAAATGTATTTTATATAAGTATAGTTGGCATAGACAAATTTATTTTGTTTAAAGTATGCTTTGATTATTATCTGTCATCTAAAGCTAATAAAATATTGGAGCATTTTTAAAAGATTTTTGAAAAAAACTTATTAATATTTGAAAAAAAAAATGGAGAAAAAGCTGTCTGTTATAAATATTAATAATAGTTCAGATTGTTTAATTAATATTAATTATGCCAACATTTGTAAATATGGTATACAAATAAAGTTAGTGTGTTTTCTGTTTATTGTAAAATTGAAATTAAAATTTATCACGTAGACTATTCTTTATGGCATTAGTGCTTTTTGCTTTTCATTATGCAACATAACGAATTTCCGTTTACAAAAATTTGTTTTTCTCGGAAATTAGTTGAGAGAATAATTATTGCTCAAAAACCTTTTTTATGTAATTTTTCCACCTCTATTCAATGGTGTAAAACAATGTTGCAAAAATTTTTGAATTTGGGGAAATTTTTGCAAAAATTAATTTCTTTCACGAAAAATACCCAAAAAACCATGTTCCAGGCATCGCATGTATGGCAAGTTTTTTAACTAATTTCCAGAATGGAATTCAGCTATTACAGTTCAAAAATTTTTGCAACATTTTTTTACACCATTAGAAAGAGGAGAAAAAATCAGTTAAAAATATTTTAAACCACCATTCTGTGTACACTGGTTACCGAGTAAAGCTAATTTTTATAACCGGAAACTCGCTATGTTATACAGAATGCTGCGATAGGGGTAATTTTCTATTTCAACTTGTATCCGTCGTTTTAATTCCTTTTTACACTGTCGGGTTTTTTTCATTTTTTAATCTATTTTTTTTTACGGTTTGCACGCATACAAACGTATACCTTAGATAGAACACGGCTTACCGCGTAACTACTGAAATCACGTAAATTTCGTACCGATTACTTAATATGAAGAAATTTGGTTTTATAATGGCGGCATTCTCTTGAAATTCGACAGAAATAAAAATATTTGTTTACATTTTCGAGTCATAACGTGAAACGAGGTGACTCGAGATCTTCCTGTACATGAGCACATAGCTACCGGAAGGTCATACATAGGTATCATTATCGGAACAAGAACACAGCAAGATGTACCGAGGTAACAGAGAAATTAGAAATGAATTTAATAAAAGAGCTTTTAAAAGTCATTAATTTATAAAATTTAAATATGTTCAACAAAAAAGGTTTTTTTATACAATTTGCTCTATTAAATTGAGAAGGAAATTATTGAGTAGTTTTTTCTTCTTTTTTTTTTAGTACAGAATTAGAACAGCTTTTTATAACTGTTGAATATAACTTGAATTTTTCGACCAAAAGGCGAGAAAAAAGGACATTTGTCTTTATCAAAATCTTCTTCACCGTCGATAGGAAAAACCCAAGTTCAAGGCCACAATAAAAACGAAAAGCAAAAACTTTCATTTTTGTCGTTTCTTTGTCCCAATCAGACCGCTCGAAATTCAAGCGCCTTAGTAATTTAAAATGCATTCAGATGCCTTCGAGTGTACATGCTGGATCCTCAAAACGTTGTACAAGTGCGTGATGACACTACTCGGATCTCGGCCAAGTTTTTCGTCGAGTATTTTGACGAAAAACTTCGATCGATAATGTAGCGAACGCTTTAATAAAAAAATTAGGAGTACTCGTTAATAAAAAAACTTATATAGTCGAGTGATAGGTGAGAGAAAATAGGTTGCGAACCGCTGTCGTAGACAATTTTCACTGTAGCTCAAAGCACATTTATTTCTATGAAAAAAAAAAAATTAATTATGTTAGTAGTGTGACATAATATGTATGGTCTATTTCAGTTAAATTTAACCATGCTTCGTAACTTTGAATTTAAATAATTTCCGTTTTCTTGACGTTATCTCTTTTATTATTGCATTTATGTAAATTCTAAATTTGCAGTTTATTTTCAGAAAAGAATAGAAGATCGATTTGTTTCGAATATAAGAATTATTTAATTTTTTAACGAAAACTCATGATCAATTTTATCTGAAAAGAGGTATATCTACCTACGTATTTTATTTTACTCTTAGAATAACAAAACACCGCAACCACAGAAGAAACAGAAAAACCGTAGGCATTGTTCAGAGAAATTGCTCTTCAAATATTAGGCACAGGAATTTCTAATGTTTTTCTTTCGCACATTCAATTCAATTTTATATAACACTAATTTAGGCTGCATTTGAAAGCGACGACTAAGGACGGAAGAGGTTTTTTGTAATCTTTCGATTGAAATGGGTTTCCTTTTATTTTTAAGAGAAAAAAGGAAAAAAAGGGCCCACCCCAAGAAAAAAATAAATAACCTCAACATTTTTATAAATAGGCTTGCCTAGTGCTTAACTTGATTTCGTCCCCATTATCGACAACGTAAACATATTAACAGTATTTTTTACCTACGATAAAAAAAGGTTTGAATTAGATTTTTTTTTTTTTTAAGGAGATAAATGTACATTTTGAATACAATGTTCAGTTGTATGTGTGACTTGCGTATATGGATGGTAAAGTGGAAGTTGTATGTAGGAACATTTCAGTGAATGGAAAGTAATTTTTTATAATAGCAAATATAAAAGTTTTATTATGAAATTATTGCGACTAGAAAAAAAAAATACTATGAATGAACGGGAATGTTATAAATATTGATATAGTGAAATGGTCATTTAAGGCATTTACATCACTCTGAAATGGTTTTATTCCAGAATTTTTTCTCCGTAAAGAATAATGTTATCAATATAAAACTTTTTAGAGTGGGCTATACGTGGTTTGGAGTACATAAATTTTATTAGTCTCAATTTATAAAATAAAATGGCGGGGCGAGAGTAGATTTAACACAGACCATTTTTTTCGAAGAGGTTCACGGTGGGCAGTATAACAATTTTCGAATAGCAGCCAGAAAATAAAAAAAATTTATTTTCATCATTTAGATTAGTTTTACAAAACTATTTTCATCATTTAGATTAGGTTTACAAAATATTAATTTTTCTACTTCTACTATTAAAAGTAACATTTTGTGCACGGCTAACTATATGTAAAAATTAACAATTGCCCACACTGTGCGGAAATAGCAGTGAGAAATTATTTTGCACGGCTTAATATAATAAAAAAGTTGGCTATGCCCTATTTAATATATAATGTCATATGTGATTCTAAAAATATACATATGTATGTTAATTATTTATTATTTTTTCCATAGTTTCAAAGCATGCTTTAATAAAAATTTGAACATCTTACCACTGACATTATAAATTTAAAAAATTTTTACTTTTTTTTTAATTTTATTTTAATTATTTATGTTAAATTTTACGAAAAAAATGTGTTCGTAAAAAAAGTAGGTATAATGTTAAATACGTGGGAAAAGCTTATTGTACAATGTACCATTATCGTTAAATGGGACCAATTTAAAAAAAAAAAAAATAAATAAATAAAAAATAAAAATTGAAAGCCGACAAAAAAATTGACTTTAATTGGTTTATAAAAAAATATTTGTTAAACAATTTAAAAAATCTTGTGTGCCACTCTAGATAATCTATCTAAGAAGCTGCAGGTAAAAGGAATTATCTTGTCTACCGTTTTGAAAGATGCAGTTTTGAGGAAAACCTATGTAAAGTTTCAAAACGTGTTTACCGTTTAGTGTGTCTGTGTGTCTATACCTTACTTTTTGAGTATTTTATGGAAATATAGCAAAAGTAACGAAATACAGTATAGCACCGATAATGGAAACATCAATTTTGGAAATTTTTTGAGAGCATCAAATTAGTCAACATCACTTTTGGAAAGTTGCATCAAAAATGTCAAGTACATAAATATTAAATCCATCTGCAAATTGCAATAGACCATGACGCATGATTTTATCAAAAGAAACGAATAAATTTACCGTTAATGGTAGTGACAAACAACAACAGACCTCAAAGCGTGGGAATGGGGATTTTAATTATTGGACATAGAATGTTTATCTATATGTATTCTCTTCTGTGGCGGTCTTTATCATACGTAAAATGTAAACAAAATCATTTCAAAGCAAATTAATAAAACGATAAATGAAAAAATATTTTCTGAGATAAATAATTTTTAATTCTTCACTTCTCTTTTTCATTTATTAATATTTAAAAAAAAAAATAATTCGAAACACGATCTTACGATATTTGTAAATAGCCCCTGGTCAAAAAGCATTACTTTTGTCAAGCACCACTTTTGGAGACTACTTTTTCTTGACAAAACTGGTGTTCTACTGTATAAGGTTATGGAATAAAATAATGAATAAAAGTTATTGACAAGGATAAGATATTAAAAAATGTCATGCGCAGTGGAACGGCGTTATAAACGTTTTCAACCGTTCGAAATCGTTACAGGAGTTGAATTCAAAATTATTTCTACAATATTTTCGTAGTTATAATTTCTTTTAAATGTCACTCTAAAAATGATAATAAAAAATGTTTTAATTTTTTCTATAAAGTGATGTAACCGTCTTAAAGATTAATATAATTGAATGGGTTTGCTTGTTTGTTTGTCTTGCTTTCAGATCTCAACAGCTTCACCAATCGGCTTGTAATCGGCTTGTAAGTGCAGTAAAAGAGGAGGGTAGAGGTGGGAGAAGACATAGGCTATATCTTTACCTTGGGAAAATATTTGATTTCCGTGACAAAAAATATGTTTAAAAGTTACCGTGATGTCATAATTTCAGATACAACGTGCGCGAAGCTAAGGTAAAAGCTAGACTTCTGATCAAAAAAATTTGGAAAATATTTAAAGAAAATGCGCAAAAATACTGATCCAGAGCTAAATTTCAAACAAGTTGGCAGATAAGTATTTTCTTATAATTTGAATAGACAAATCTGGTAAATATTCAAAAATTAAAAAAAGAAAAAAAACTGCGAAAATTTATTGCTCACTTAGCACCCCAATAAATACGCCACTTATTGTATCGAATTCCCAACATATAAAAATACAAACAAAAGTTTTAGAGAGCCTTATATATCCACAGTGTATTGAATGGCTTTAATAGTCATCGTATTTATATTTTAATAAAAGGACGATTTATTTTTATATGTAGAATTCAAATATTAGTATATTTCCCTTTATTAAAAAATACATACCACTGATTTTTTTTATTAAATCAACAACAAATATGTATAATAAATACAGTTCTCATATAAATACTATACAGATTGAGTAATGAAAGTATTTCCAATAGATGTCATATATGTAACTGACAAAGAACACTACTGGCAAATACTTAAGTTAGACAATGTCAGATATACATTGAAATATCTGGTATTATGTGTACACTAGTGATGTCACATGATTAACAATATAAGTAACGAAAATAATATTAACTTTAAAAAAAAAAATAAATACGATATTTACGCGACTAACTAAAAATTTAGTTGATTAATCACCACCGATCGAAAAGGTTGCGGGGTTTTTGTACCCCGCAAAAATAAAGACAGTATTGTCTTTATTTTTTTAAGGTATTAAATTTTTTTTTTTTTTTTTTAGATAAAACATTTTGATGCGATTTTAGATATAAACAATAGGTAATTATGGATACCTATATATGGGTAATATCCTTTTATATCGGCATATTTTGAATATACTTTAGATATGCGTGTATACATTTCATGTGACAACTTGTTTGTCTGATTCTAATTTAATGTATTGTGTGAGGTAATTTTTGATGTTACAAGTAAATGATTTATGTATATAAATTGACATTTTTCCTCCAGTAAAATGTGAGAGAGACAACATATTGTTTTATTATTTTATTTTTTTATTAGCAAGTTTTAAGTTACAGTCAGTCAGTCAAATTTTCAACAATTTTAATTTAAGAAAAGTTAAAATTTTTGTACTTCTTTAAAATAACGCTTTTTTGTAACTTGAAACTAATTTTTATTAACAGATATGATGGTTAATAGAGAATATACCGACACAATTTAAAAAAAAAATGTATTTACTACAATTTATTGACGTTTTAGGTTTTGAAAATATAAGTACCTACTGTCCTGTCAGCAGGGCAAAATTTCGAACATTATTAATCACCTATTTTATGCTTGATATTCTTGACTAATGATTAGTTCTGTTTACATAACAATTTTAGCCAATTAGTTGATTAGCTGCTCTTCTGCTGGACATTACTATTGTGCACCAAGGCTCAAAGGTAATTACTCAATAAATTTAACCACTATTGATTGCATTTAACTTGTTATTTGTTCTGTCTGTTATACATATAGTCGTTTTGCTTCAGCCAACATGGTATACTCGGCTAACAGTGAAAAGGTGGATCCTGTATTTACATATACAGAATATTTTTCAGCTTCAAATATATATTTTTTTATTATTATTTAGTTATAGGTGTAATTTAAATGTTGATTTTTATACAACAAAATCATTGGAGTGTTAAACATATAAATTTCAGCAAAAAGGTATCATTTTTGAACAAAATTACAGTCATTTTGCCCATATACGCACATATGTATAAAATATATTTATAGGAGAAAGTTGGGTATCAGTGTCACTCAGGAAATTCCATTACAACTCTTTGAAACTACCAAAGTATAACAAACTGAAACATTTTTGTTACAATAAACTCATTTGTGACATTGATTTAAGAAGATTAAGTAGGTACCTCCAGTAAAAAAAGTTTAA